>JAJTUV010000677.1:0-1244219 GCA_021653895.1 Mastomys natalensis
ACAATTTACATTCTATTTTGGGAAAGCAAGCGATAAACAAGTAAGTGAATTCTTACATGCATAATGACACAAATATAAAGGAAAGTAAATCAGGGCATGGATGTAGAAGGTGGCTAAGGTACATACAGTTTATAAAATTTGTTTCACTGGAGTTTGCTGCATAAATGTTTAAGATAGTATAATCTTCTTGGCTAACTGTCCCCCTGATTAAAAAGAAGCATCCTAGTTCTTTATTTCTTCCAAATAGGATTAGATTAAAGTCTATTTTGTCAGATATTAGAATAGTGAGACCTATTTGCTTCCTAGTCTCATTTGATTGAGATATTTTTTGTCCATTCTTTCACTTGGTGGTAATGCCTATATCTAAAGCTAAGGATACATTTCTGGTAGACAACAGTGAGTTGGATTCTATTTCCTGACCCATTCAACCAGCCCTTGTTTTTTTATTGTAAAATTGAGGTCATTAATATTTAAAGTTATTATTGACAGATATTTATTGATTGAGGTCATTGTGTTTATTGATTTTGTGTGTGTGTTGGAGTTTTTATTCTCAGTGATACTCTGGTTTTCAACAATAATAGTTTCATTTTTTTTCTTTCTACAGTGTCTCGACTATACTCATTCTTCTCTTCAGTCTGAAATATTGCTTCCTGAATTTTCTTTAGGATTGGTATGTTGAGGGTGTCTAATGCAGTGGTTCTCAGCCTTCCTAATGATGAACACATTAATATGATTCTTCATGTTGCCGTGACCCTCAACTATAAAGTTATTTTTTGTTATTTTATAAATGTAATCTTTCTACTGTCATATAGTGTAACTTGTGTATTGTAATATAAATATCTAACACACTGAATATCTGATATGCAACCCTCAAAAGAGCTGAAACCAACAGGTTGAGAATTGCTTGTCTAATGACCTAAAGAGTGTTTTTTTGCACTTCTTATATCTGTGTGATTAAGTATTAATTTTGTCTGAAAATGGTTTCTTCTATGACCTTATTGAAGATCTGCTCTATGTTACTGGCTTGAGATTTTTCTTCCTCATGCATTCCTATCATTTGAATGTTTAGTCTTTGCATGGTGTCCCACAATTCCTCTATGTTCTTTTCCTGTGTGTGTTTAAATAATAGTAATTGAATATTCATTTATACTATCTTCTATTTTATCTTCAAATCCTGATCTTTTGCTTGATTCACTCTACTTATAATGGTTTTACTCGAATTTTCTAATTGAGTTATTGGATTTTTCCAATTTCAGGTTCATTTAAATTCAAGTCCTTTTCAAGGTTTCTATTTCTTCATTAAACGCTATTGTCAAATTCTGGATTACCTTCATTATTTCTATCAGCTTTATGGTTGTGGTTTTTTGACATCATTTAAGCATTACTCTCTTTAAGTTTTATGTCTTTAATGTCATTGAGCTGCTCTTTGGTGTATTCTTTAAACTCCTTGAATTCTTTGATGATAATTATAATATTTTTAAACATGAGGTTCATCCAGGCTATTCTTATTGGTGAATATGGTGACTTGGTTCTAATGCTATTTGTGTTAAATATCTTCCAAACTTACACAGGAACCTGAATGTCTGCCTGTAAGATACTGAGGGTTTCTGCCCCGATTTGGCACTAATTGGTAAATAAAGTTTCCAAGGGCCCATAACTGGACAGGAAGATAGAGGTGGGACTTCAGATTTCCAGGACAAGGGAACTACAGAAAGAAGAAGAATTTAGGATCACCATGAGGAAAAAGCAGAAAGATCAGGCTTGGGAGCTGTAGGAGAGAAAGCATATAGCTATGTAAGAGCCAGGAAAGAATGGCCCCAGGGGCCCCTCCTTATATTGTGTCTGGGGGTAGGAAAAGATGGAATATAGATTTTATTAAGTAATAATTCAGGAGTATTGGAGAAGAGATGTTAACAACATGGAAATTCAGGAGTGGCCAAAACATTCAGTTGCTTAGGGCATATTAAAATAGAAAGCTGTGTGTGTGTGTATGTGTGTGTGTCTGTGTGTGTGTGTGTATGTGTGTGTGTGTTGTTGTGTGTGTGTGTGTGTGTGTGTGTGTGTGTGTGTATTGTGGTGTGTTTTGTGTGTCTTTCATTCAAGAATCCAGAGCATTGGGGTGGTACTGAGAAGTGCATGCACACTTGTCAGGGGAGTTTAGAGTGGATTAACTATCATGTTTCAAGCATTTCTAAATGACTAGTGGGTTTAGTTTATCTTTTTTATTGTGTCTATTATTGTGATGGAACCTGGGCACGTGTATGTCTTTTATTAGTTTCATTTCTGTTATGAACAGAGCAAATTGGATCAGAACACAGGATATGCCAGATGTTTTGGGCCTGATTATTGAAGAAAGCTTAGGTAGGATGAAGTGAAGCTGACACTTAAAGCCAAGGTGGTGAGCAGGATGTGTGTCCTGGTTCAAGCCTTAAATTTGAGGGTATATTTGAGATTGAGGAAGATACATGGAGAAGAGCAGATGAACTTACCCTGGTAAACCCTAGCACAAGATATGCAGTTTCTGGCTTGGTAGAGGCATTAGAATATGGTATGTAAGGGTCCCATAGATTGAGGGTGAATGGGCTGTGAAGCTGGAGATTGGGAGTAAGGCAAGCAGCATTGACCAGACTAATCCATGGCACTGGAAGTGGTGCAAATAATTAATTTGACTATAAATAGTATCAGAAAAATTGACATATTAAAACAACACAATGACTGGAAGTAGTTGACAACCAATATGGTATTTGAGCAACAAATAATCTATAGTTGCTTTATTTTGTAAAACTGTGGTTATCAATTTGACCATCTATTTTTTTTAAGACTACTTAAAAAAAATCTTTGAGACTACTCTTTGTTTTCTAATACTCATTCCTCAGATAGGCATTAGACAGCCATTGTGTCTGTAACTACCAACAGTCAATAGTGTCAAGAGGTATCCATGTGAAGAATGTAATAGCAATGGAATGGTGTTTACAGGCAACATAAGCTGTTTATACTGGAACACTGACTCTTATGTCACAATGGATGACTTGCTTAGTATTGTTTGAGACTTTTAGTCCCTTTAAGTAAGACTATTCTAAATTCTAGTATTCCTAAGTTAGTAGTAAAATAGTTAGAATGACAAATAGGAAATTGAAGAATGAATGGAAATCAACAAGATTCAATTGGATTTTGAGGAAGCAGAAGCTACAAAGAGTCTGGTATGTTGGAGGGAAAATATATCATGGGCAGTAGATACAAATAAGTTGAGATTATATACAAGATGTGGGTTTGGTCTCTAGTTCCAGAAATAGTACAGTCAGTAAGTTTTCTAATGGACTTTAATACATACAAATATATTGACAATTTCTATTTTTTTAATCTGCGTTCAAGTGATGGCACCACTACTTTGAGCTAAAGTATACCAGATTCCAAAACATGAGTGCTTCCCATTCAAGATACTGCCTGACTGTCAAATGTATCTTATCTTTGTGGCAGAACAGACCCATGAATGGGGATATTTTTTACTGTTTCTATTTATTCCAAGACCTTCAACATGAAAAAATTTTTGAACATCTCTTTCAGTGGGAAAATGTTCATAACATTAAGTTTGTTTCAATTGATTTGGCACCTAGTCACACTCTGAGAGGTTTTTAAATCCACCTCAAATGGTTGAGAACAACAGCAGAGGCCATAGTAGCTGTGTCCAGAGTGTATGATAGTATATGTGTCATTGATGGGTAAGGCAATGTGCTGACTTTTGGTATGAATTAAGCCCTAACTCATGCTCTTATCCAGATGATAGACTCTTTGCTATTCTAAAGAGATGTTTTCAACATTTGTTCAATAAAAGTATTTTTTTTTTCAAGAACAAGTTTTAGTCAAAAGTCCCAGAGGTCTGGACCCATACAATGAATAATCAGAACAGTGCTGCTGTGATTAGGAAAGAGACTACCAACTGCCTCTCCTGTGGCCCTTTTGCCTTCCTTGGGAATGAAACTCTGACAAAGCAACACTTGATAAAAATGTAACTCTCAGGTGATTAAGTTGTCTCATTCTTTATTACCCTGTGTATATTATCTCCTCTCTGCTTTCCTCATATCTAACACTCCATCCACATGAATCTCCTATGGGACTTTGTAGTTCCCTACATAAATGTCCCATCAGTGCTTATTGAACTGACACATTATGGCATGAGTGAATGAAGATGAGTATGATGCTCATATCTGTCAAAGAAAACATTGTGCCAGTAGGAAAAACTGGTTATGAAAACAGTAACTAGTGAGCTGAGTAGAATGCCCTGTTTACAGAAGCAACCTCGACCTGGGAAAGATCTTTTTGAGTGAATGGCATTAGTCCTCTTCACAAGAATGAGTTAGGACTTGGGAGCACATTATGGAGGAAATGGGTCCTTATGTTGGTGGGAAGAAACGGAATGAGAATTATCATGACCTTTTTATGTTCAGGAAGGGAGAATCTGACAGGAAGGAAGGGATGTGTTGGTAGGAATGAGACATGTGCATAGATGGATACACTGGAACAAAGCTGTAGATAGCCTGTCACATGCTTAGATATCACTTCTCTGAAGGTAACTGTCATCTACTGCTAAGAGATTGATGTGATGAAAGTGGTCACTTAAGTTCCTGAGGAAAAGAGTATCATGATTCAAGGCATAGACTAAGAATATTAGTCTGGCAATATTTTGAGGACCTGAGAGACTTGCTAGAGGACTCTTAATAATAAATGAGTGCTCTCCTTGCCTGCTGATAAAGAGATACCAAAAGCCTACACTCAAATTCATAAACTCCCAATAAATTGTAGCAAATGCTGACATCAGCTGCATAGCCCTTCTTAGATAGATGAAGGCAATTCAATGCCAGTTTTAAAACAGATTCATATGCTTGCAAACAAGTATATTTGAAAAAAAAATACAACAAAACCAAAATATTCTAACATTGTAACACCATTAATAATGTTCTAGCTATTTTCAAACTGCATTTGTATACTCAATTATTGGTAGTTTATTAACTTTGTTTAAAACTTGCATATGAGTGACTAGTTTCTCACTGGTTTTTTTTAGAAGTGACAGAGCTTCATTAGATGTAGATTTATGTGCATTTCTAAGTTCCAGACCCAATTCACCACCCTCTTTTAGCTTGAGAATTTGACTTGAGAATATTCCTTCCTAACACAAGGCGCCAAATACAGATGAATAGTGAGGGAATATTATAAATGATGGAACTCACATTCTTTATTTCTAATGGGTCTCATTGCAATTCCTTGATTAGAATAGGACTAATTTATAGTGGAGATGCTATCTTTTTGTTTATTAGCATCTGGTGTATGCTGCTGGAAGAAGGTCAGAATTGATTCTTGCTGTTTTGTTGATTTTGCAGCCTCACTGATGGATTAACATCACTCTGTCATGTCTTCTCACTAATTTTTGTCCTTCCTGTTTTGCATTTGGGGCTCATCTGCTTTATTGCAACCTTAATTTGGAAAAGAAGGAATCATATTAAAGGAACAATGAAGTCAACAAGTCTAATATATGATTCCGACAAATTCCTAAATTGTTTTTCTCTAAAGCAGAATTTTCACATAGAGATTCACATTCATTAAGCGAAAGGCCCAGCATGTCAAGCCAGCTGCAGGTTTAATAGAGAGGTCAGGACATTTTCTCTGTGTCATTGCTACTGAAGACATCATTAGAGCTACAGTAAAATAAGAAAATGTCACATAATGTCAGTCTAGTCATAGTGCAACTGTTCTATTTTCATTAGTGACTCAGCTGGTTGCTATGGAAACCCCATTCTAGTATGAAGGATACTAGAGCTGATGTTTCTCCACCTCTGTTTTCAGTTAGAATAAATTGATACCCTGTCTCATAGGCTCCTGCCATGATATTTATATCTGGGTCATAATAATAAAGCAATTTAGAAGTATGTCTGTTGAAAATTCTAGCCAGGCAAAGAGGCTTTCCACTAAAAAGGAGAGCAAATATAGGATTTCTAGCTTGATTTGCTCACCAATTATCCTTAGGAGGCAGGTATTCCCTTCTGCCCTGTCCCCTGGAAAGATTGTAGTCCTTTCAGGGACTTGTTCTGCACAGTTTCCATCCTGGCTTGAGACATCTTATTCACGGTTTTCAGGGTGCCCTCCATGGTGCAACTGAGTTTATATACTTCTTCTGGATGAATTCAGTTTCAGTTCATCTATTTCCTTATTCATTTAGTTGCAGAGAGACTACAATAAGCCAAACATCACAATGCATAGCAGTTTTAAGGATGACTTGAACTCTAGCCATGCCCTGGATGACAAGGGCCTGCCTGATACAGTTGGCATGTATATCCTGAGTTTAAACTGTGCATAAATAGATGCTTTCATAACACTTTGTGATGCTTTATTTTTAAATTGGTTTGGGGCTGGAACGCAGGACTTTGTGTATATAAGGAAAGGGCTCTACCATTGAGTTATATCCACAATCCTATATGATACTTTTTAATGTTTTATTCACTGCCATTGATAACAATAAAATACTTTCCAGATAAAATGTGAAGCTCTGACATATGTATATATTCAGAAGTATCAAATTATCTAACTATTGTATTTATCAGTGCTAGTAACATCTCATTGTGGCAGTGCTTAAAATTCTTCCTGTGTGATGCTTGTTTTAGTTGGGGCATGGGCATGTTTTAAAAGTTGAGAGGGAGAAGGTAACTGACTCTGTCCTGGGCTACATCTCAAAATCAGGAATAGTAACTTAAACTTTTTTTTTTAATAATTAATTTTTGTATTCACTTTACATCCCTCCTTTCCTTCCAGTCACACTCAAATAAATTGTGTCACCTATCACCCCCTCCCCTTCTCCTCAGATAAGTCCTTGGGGACTACCTAGTCACACAGGACTAGGCACATCCTCTCTTACTGAGTCCAATCAGGCAGTCCAGATGGGGGAAGAGGATCCAATTGCAGGAATGGAATCCATAACAATCCTGTTCCACCTGTTAGAGGACCCACATGAAGACCAAGCTGCACACTTGCTACAGTTATGTAGGGGGGCTAGGTCCAGCCCCTGCATGCTCCTTGGTTGATGATTCAGTCTCTCTGAGCCACCGTGGGCCCAGATTAGTTGACGCTGTAGGTCATCTTGTGGTGTCCTTGGACACTCTAGCTTGCTCAATTCTTTTCCCCACTCTTCCATAAGACACCCAAGTCCTTCCTGATGTTTGGCTCTGGGTCTCTACATCTGTTTCCATCTGCTACTGGATGAAGCCTCTCAGGAGACAGTTATGTTAGGAACCTGTCATATGTGTCTTTCTGCTTCTGGGTTACATCACTCAGAATGATATTCTCAAGATCCATACATTTGCCTGCAAAATTCATAGTGTCTTTGTTTGTAACAACTGAATAGTATTCCATTGTGTAGATGTACCACATTTTCTTTATACATGGGTGCTGGCGTGGGTTCTTGAATCTTGCTAGGCTTTTGTGATTCCCATGGCTCCAAAGAGACTGGTGCATAGGGGTCTTGACTGAGTTCACTCTGCGCATGGTACTGGAGTGGGCACTACAGGGCTCTGCCTGGTGGGACGGGGCGAGTTCTCACTCAGTCTGAAGTTCCCCGGGGGCACAGAGCTCTTGGATTGGGGATCCCTGGGCCAGGAGGTGGCCAGGGACCAACTGGTTTCAAGCTCTTGGGCTCTCAGACACCTCTGAGAGGCCATGGAAGGGCTGAGACTGGGAGCATGTGGGTACATGACCAGCCAACCTACAGAAGAGAGAAACGAGGGGGTGAGAGAAGAAAGAGGCCCCAGCAGCACCCCATGGGAGAGACTCCGTTACTGTACTCACTTAGCAGACTTGGTGGCCTGGCTAGCTTGCTTGAAGAGGGGTCCCCATGGCTGGAATGCAGAGAAATCTTCCACAGGAGATTAGATGATGGCTTGATAGTTGAGACCTTCTCCATGATTCCCCATGGCAGGCCCCAAAAGCCCAAGAAAGTCCATGGTTCCAAAAGGGTTTATTTTCATGGTGGATGGTAAATGGATCTGGATGCACCCTCCTGAAGCTCAGGGCAGACCTGAGTTAAATAGGGAAGGAGAAGGGGGAAGGGTCTGGCGAAGAATGCTTAATTGGCGCTGCCCTCTGGCCTTCAGGTATCTCATTCGTATGTAAATCTCTGTAGGGCCTGAGGCCTGTAGTCATTCCCCCTACCTGTGCTCTTTGGGAGGGGCTGCATTGTCCTACATGACTGAACAGTGCAGGTCAATGGAGTTCCACTCCAGGTGTTAGAACCTGCATTCTGAGAGCACTGAGGAATAAATGCCTGTCCCTTGCAAGGTCTCTGGGCTACTTCCAGTCAGTGCTTCAACCAAAAACCAAGACCTTTTCACGGCACTACAGAACTGTTTCTAATTTTCTGAGAAATAGTCAAACAGATTTCCAATGTGGTTGTACAAAGTGACTTTAAAGTGTATTCCTAGTTGAATACCTTTGGGATTCAGAATTGGGGCTGCAGGACTTGTGCTATGAATCCATGCAAAAATATTTTCTAGTAATTACAATGGGATTCAGTTTGAAATGAGAGAAAAAAAAACCTGCAAGACCAAGTTAAGAGCCTCACTTTGGAAAATTGTTTGGAATTAGAGCAGGCCTGAATGAAGAAATCAACTTGAAGACCTACCTCATTGTCTCTTAAACCTTGCCTGTAGGATTAGTATAGTAGTTGAGGCAAAGCAAATGAAAAAAATAAAAAAAGCATACTGAACCAAAGGGGTGTTTGCCTTACAGTAGTGGATATGAACAGAGCCTTTGCAGCACCTATTTCCTATACAGCAAAGTTGTTTTATGACTCTTTAGTCATAGGATTAATAAATTGTTATCTCTTCCTACATATCAATCATTGCTAGAGCTGCTGCATAATGGACATGGGTGTTTGCTAAATGCATCAGGGACTTTCTTAGTGAATGAAATGTTATTCATAATGAGACAGAAAGTTCTTTCCTATTGTGCCTGTGTCACTGCATAGCTCAGAAATCAGACAGCACATTCTATAATGAATGTCCTGCACAGCTTGCTGGGAGCAGTCTTATAGATATTGTCAGTGAAACACAAAGAACACATGTCTCACAGCCTCTATATACACTGAGGTCTGTGGAGGCTAGGTGCTTTCATTGATGCACCCTCTCCAGATTCTTGAATAGAGAGTCGAGAGTCAGTCATGGAGGCTTTAAAAAAAAAGTTTCACTTTAAAGTTCTAGTAGCAGTTGAATCCAGTAATTGTAGGAGTTAACATCCCAGTAAGCTGGATCTTTGCAAAATATTTCTGTAAAGCATCTTTTCAGGTTTTTATGTATACTATATATGATATAGTATAAATTCTATCTAAAGGACAACACATAAACAATTGTGTCTCACTGCTATTCAGTGGTTTGTCTCTTTGGGGAGAACTACTACAAAAGAGCACAGAGGAGACAGCTTCTCATGTATCCTTCCAGGAAACCTCAATCCAAAGAAACACTTACAGAAATCATAGAATATGACATAAGCTTTATACATTGTAATTTTTACTTTATCACTTAAAATTTTTGTTGACATATAGAAAGTTAGACTGTTTTCTTCTTTCCACCCCAGGTTCATGGCTGGGGCATCTATGACATAAGATTGACTAACAGTTTTTAATTATACAAACAGACTTAATAGAGTCTTCAGGTGTGGTCTCCATAGTAACAGGAGACCCAACCAGTGGTAATGAACTAGGCCAGTGGGACTAATTTGAGCTTGTTTGATTGATTTTTCTTGGAATTTCTACTTCTGGGTCAAGGAGGCCATTTCTACACAGAAAAAGGTCACTTTTTACATGAGGGTCTATTTCTTCCTTCAGGGTATTGACAGAATGTTTCACACCCTGAACTACATGCTTCAGTGAAGGAGTTGGGGAACAGCAGAGGACTTCCTGTGCTTGTTTTCTTAAGTTCTTTCAACTTAAAATATATTGGGGGAGTGTGTTCTCAACCCTATGAAACCATAGTCTACATTTCAAATGAGCTCCCTCAGATTTTTTAATGGACTACAAACTATTATGTGCAATGAGATAGTTGAAAGCAGTACCCATTTTTATGCCATCCATGAAAATAGTGCAAAGAAAATCCTTGGTCATATGCTATTCCACTGCACTGTATACAGCATTTACAGGAAAGTTTGTAAATGTGTAAATTATGCATGAATGAGTATGTATACTTATAATTTTTATCATTCTGCAAAATTGCTTTTGATTAAGCATTGTTACATTATTTTCTACTCCCACATTATAGTATGACATTTCTTGATTTCCAACATCTTCATTGCCACAATTAGCTTCACTTTCTTTTTACTCAATTCTGTTGCAGAAATAAAAATGTTTGTTTCATTTAGCTTGCATTTGTGTTTCCCTTTTAGAAGTTAAACAGAATTGTCAATGTATTAATGTGTAGCATTTGCTGACTACAACTGCAGTCTTTGTACTCAAGAAGCTGGGTCAGGAAGATTCAAAATTTGAAGGCAGCCTAATCTAAAATGGTACATCCTGGCACAAAATTAAAAGGCTTTGTGTTCATTTTCATAAATATTTTTTCATACACTTTTGATAACAAAAGCTCAGTAAAATAAATTGCAAATGTGTTTCTATTTTGACTTTTCCATGGTTTTATTACAGAAATTTGGGGGATTTTTTTTAATTGAAGACATCTACATTTTTTATGATAATTAAAATGTTTTTAATCCCACTTTACAAACCACACACACACCATATGCATATCTGCTCCATATATTTTTAATTTTTAAAATTTAATTTTATGTCCACAGAATTTTAGTTTCAAAAATAAAGTAAGAGTTAATACAGTCTACTTTTTCTCCTATATGTTTTTCAGCATCAACTATATATCAAATGTACACACATGGACCATTTCATTGCTGTGATCTACTCTGTGGGTCCTGTGTGTGTTCATGTACAAGCAACACAGAATTCTCTTGACTCTACACTAGTTAATGAGAGCAAGTTGATGCTAATTTTAACTCTACCCTTTATAATCAGACTATTAGTATCAGCATTGGTTCCTTGGAGCTGATTTTCATGCCAAAGAGGATGCTAGAAGGTTCCCACAACAGAAAGGAGACTGCAATTCTTTGTGGTTTCTTTTTCCAGTAGCAAATAGCCCTGAAAGTCCTCCAGTAAGCCTAACCTCCAGTTTGCCAGAGAGTGCCTGTGTTTCCCAGCAGCTCAGCTATGATTTAACAGTGGACTTTCTGTTCACTGCTTCTTATTCCCCTTTTCTACAACACGGGAAGAATTTTAGTTTGAGGGAAAGCCAGGGTCAAAGCAGAGATACCATGTTTTGTCTTTATACTAATGCAAAATTTAATTAATTATACCTTTTAATTTTATATTATTTAAAAATTTTATCAGAAATTCAAATTGTAGTACAAACTTATCTATTGAGCAGCTGTTGTTGATCTAGAGTTTTTGATTTAGAACCTTTGAGTGCTTCTCAACTTGTGGGTTTCCATCCCACAAGGTTAGCATATCAGATATCCTGTATATTGTTGTGCCCATTTTATGAACCCCAAAAGACCACCAAGGAGCCAATTTGGATGCAATCACATTAAGATCTTTATTCAAGCTAGAGCTTGGCCACACCATTGTCACTGACACAGCAGGATGGGAGGGTGAAGCCCAGATAGAACCCAGTTTCAAGCAAGCATTTATTGAGGCAAGCAAACAAGTAAGGGGGTTTCAGCTTGGCACATTTATGATAGGGGGTTGGGGTGGGGGAGGGTGAAGGCTATTATGGAATTAATTGACCTTTAAAATGATTGGCTGCTGCTGGGTGCCAAACCATAAACTTTCATAAGGCTTTGTGTTTAACTCAAGTTCAACCTTAGGTCAGGTTTCTAAGATATAATCTGAACCAAGATGGAGTTGGTCTGGTCTCTTAATATCATATTTACATTATGACTCATAAAATAGCAAAATTATAGTTCTGAAGTAACAATAAAATAATTTTATGGTTGGGGTTGTAAGACCCTGACCCTCGGTCACTGGTACTCACTTTGAGATGCAGACATACAAAAGCAAGAGATTTATTTTCCAGTGCATCAGGGTCGACCTTCAATTAGTCCCTCAAGGTGAGTGACTAGAACTCCACCCTGAATGGCTATTACAAACAGTTTTTATACTTTTTAGGGACACAGGATACATCAGCAAGGTTACAGTTCAAACTTATTGGCTAAGCATATTGACCTTTAAATCTATTGGCTAGCAAGCATGGGCAGATCATGACAGGCATTTCAACTCTACCTGGGACTTCCCAGAGGGTCAGGTGACTATCAGTCAGTCCAGTCTTTGGTTTTTCTGAGAATTTTTACTCAAGAATGTTCCTGTTGATGGATAATGGAACTTGGCCTAGCCTTGACCCAGGTGAGAGGGGGAAGCTGTAGGAAAGGTGTAAAACTTGGAAGAAAGCCCTTAGGGTCCCTCAGGGTCACCACAACATGAAGAACTGTCTTTAAAAAATCACACCATTTAGGAAGGTTGAGAACCACTAATCTAGACAATAGTGAAAAACTTCTATCTATTGTTGCAACAATCCTGACTTATTGCTGTGTGGAGTCATAGCATCCCGTTAGTTTCAGACTATGCCACTTTATAGATACTTTTTCTGTTTTTATTTTAATAGCTTTTGACTAGTATATAAAGTATTGTTTCATTATATTCTCATAAGTGTGTATTATTGAATTTTGCACATATCTAGCTCCCTTGACCTCCTCTATTCTACTTTTATTGCTTTCTTTCTCCATTTAGTCTTCCTTATTTACAGACACACACACCACACACAACACAAATCTAGATCTCACTGTGTCATTGAATATCGGAAATCTATAGTGTGAATCTTTCTTTGCCCTTTCCTAGTGGATTTAGGATGGTCATGTACTGAATAAAAGGTCACATTCAAATCTTTGGAAATTTACTAGATACTGACTATTCAGATATCAATGTCTGGGAACTTAAAATGCCACTATGGTCCATCAGTCGATGTAGGGTTTATGGTTGCAGATAATATAGTTTTACCTCAAGTTTAAGTAATAATGGGTCAAATTGATTCAGGAACCTGTCTTTGGTTTATTTTCCCATTTTTGAATGTATAATTGAAATTCAATCTTATCATAATCCCCATTTGAATTTAAAAGTATGGAAAATATTAATAGAACCTCACCAATGGAGAGTTGGCAAAAAAGCACATGAAAACACACAATAATTCATTTGTCATTAAAAGGTTGAAACTTTACAAGGCACCAGATACATATTATAATCCTATTATAGTTGACAAAGAAAAAGCTGTCTAGAGTAGAACACACACACACACAAACACACACACACACAGGATTATGAGACGCACAGAGAGTGAGAGACAGAGAGGGACAGAGAGAAAGACAGAGTGAGAGAAAGATACACAGAAAGACAGAGAGAGAGAGAGAGAGAGAGAGAGAGAGAGAGAGAGAGAGAGATGCCATCTCACTCCAACTTGGACCCAAGTATTGTCAACTTCACATTGTTTTTTTTTCACTACTCCCAAATACCCCTTCTCTCAGAAACCCCTTGCCAAGCTAGGTTGGTACTTGGCACTTCTCATGTCCTGAATGATTTTTTTTAAATATACATTTCTTAAGGTTAGAGCTTTGTGTTCTACATCTCCACAGGGTTTGACAAACACAAAATGTTAAGTGTCTATCATCTTAATTTTTGTGCAAAATCATTTTGCTGCCTCAGAACTCTCTATCACATGATTTATTCACCCCACTCTTTCCTCCAAACCTAGGGTCATAAATGAGTTTTTATCATTATTTTTTTCCAGAATGTTAAGTAATTGGAATCTTACAATATCATGCTTGTCTGTTTCACTTAGAAATACTAATTACTTTTCTTAGGTTGGAAGGCCACCTTTGAGGTGCAGATCAAAAGCCCAGTTTTTATTTACATATCAATTTAGTTATTTATCCTAGATTTCTTTTTGATTATCCTATGAATCAGCATCCTGTGACTCTAGCCCCTTAAATTTTAGGACACTACAAGCACTCTGTCTGCCTTTGTTAAGCACAGAGGTTAAACTAGTTGGGTGGGACCCTGCCCTGAAATGACCATTTCCACAATGCCTGGGCCTAACCTTGCTCTGTCTAACCTAGGCTGACCCTGAACTCAAGAATCTATCTGCCTTTGCATCTTTCTGATAAGCTGTCTCATAGTGCAGCTGTCTTTGTTCCTTTAGATTCATGAAGCCCCTCATAATTCGTATTGCATCCTTATTGCATTATATTGCATAGCTGAGAAATTATTTATTTTTTAACTCATGGTTTTAGAGTTCTTTTCCACAGTCTTAAGGGCTATCCTGAAGGTTCCAGTGTTTAACATTTTACTGAGACATAGAATATCCTTATCTCCTGGACTCCTGCTGTTTCTAATTATCATGGAGTCATTAACATGAATAGGGAGGACATTCCTTGGAAGGAAAGAGTCTCCACTGCTGGTACTGGTTCCAGAAAATATGTATGTTATCACAACAGCTATTGACACTTGTGAAGGCTCACACAAGGGCCCTGTCTCAGGGCAGGAACCATGTCACTCTGTTGCCACCAAGGCCATGCCAGGCTGGACATAGGAGAAAATGGAGAGATGAAGACAAAACACAGAAGTGTCTTGTGCAAGCATGACATATTGTTTCCTCTGATAGAGGAAGGGCTAGGTAAGGAGCTAAATATCCTTAAAAATGGAGTTTTAAACCTAAAAGAATAGAGACTATGCAAAGTGTGACACCAAAAACTTATTATTTAAATTGGGCACAGAGGAACAATCCCACTGTTGTTATGTACATATACTGCTTTTTAAAAATGAAATGGAGAAATATGAATGGAGGCATTTTGCCCAGGTGGACACTTTCACTTCCAGAAGACCTGATGCAAACATGGGACATCTCCAGCTACAAATAACACAGGCTACTGCCATTATTCTTAGTCGTCTACCATAGCTATATGGTACAACCCTAGTGCTAAAGACATCAAAAGCTTGGCTGCAGAAAATACAAAAACAATTTTAAACTGAATTGGGACCAGATATCTTTTTATAGTTCTGTAGGTGGTATGCAGGCTGCTGTGGCAGAAAAAAATCAGTGGTCACTATGAAACAGGCTGACTTCATGGTAGACTTCAAATTGGCAGTTCAGGAGATTAGGCCTAAAATCCCAGGCTTCAGGCAACTAGTCAGAAAGTGCCCTATCACCTGACCTGAAGCACGGACAATGGGTAAGCAGTCCCATACCCCGATAATGGAATATCCTTAGATAGAGTAAGACAAAGCCTACCCCGGGATTACTCTAAGATGCTTTAAATTGGGCCTGTGAGAGCTTACTTCAGGGTCTCTCCATCTTGATAATGGGAGGCCACAACACACTGGACTTCTGCAGAATAAAACACTCTTTGCATTTACATACTACTTGAGTCCAGGTATCATTCTTTGGCGACTCATGGACCCTTTCAGTCATAGCCAACAATGGACTTTCTGCATGCTCCAACCAGGCAAGATGTACCATGGTGAAATAAGGCACTACTGCTATGATGGGGTAACTAAACACTTTCTGGTTGCATCTGAGGCCTGTTCCACAGAAAAGAATTTATGCCTGATATTTTAATAATTGTCAAAGGTCATTAGCTATGGAGGTCCTAAGTCCTAGAATAGAATCTGCTATTCTTTTTTTGTTAAATGTTCATGCTATCAAATTGCCTTCTAAATATTTGTGTATACCCATAGGTCTGGGCAACTCTCAGCCTCGGTCAGAGAAGACTCTTGGCAATGGGTAATGTAGACAGTTGAAACTGGTCAAAGTGTTGAGAATAGGAAGTCTCTTCAGTCCTATGCTGTACTGTATCACCATCTGGGATGCAACATGTGTGTGCACACACATACTACTTCCAACAATGCTCAGTAAGTATGTTGCAATAGGAAGCTGAAAGAATATAAGAACCAGAGAATAGGGAAGGGTTTTTGAAATACTGTCTTCTGGAAATGATGTTACCGTTGAATTAATCAACTCATAGCAGCTGTTGTTATCTGCATCATACCTGCACAAAATCAAGATAGTCATTCTGGCATCAGAATGTTTTCCAGGCCTCAGCAATGTATAAAATCTCAAAGAATAAAAATTCATTATAAAAAAAGAATGAAAAGAGAATCATGGCAAGAATAGTGCGGTTGACAGTGAGTTAGAGTTGAAGAAAAAAGAAATCACACTTAATTTATCATGACTACATCTAACTACAAATAAAAAGAGCTATATTGCATATACATACTGGTATGCAAAAATATATTTCATTGCTATATCCCTCAAAAGAATGAAGTGAAACACAGTTAGCAACATGAAGGACCAGTACCCAGATCTTGGTTTCTAATCTAGTTCCACTTCTAATAACAGGAAAAAGAGCTCATTAAGAAAAAAGTGTTTCTAGCGGGGCAGGGAGGTGCAAAGTGAGCAATGAAGCACATAAATAATCCAGAACTTGTGGTAAGAGAAATAAGGTGTTTAAAAATAAAGCAGCCACGCAGTCATATGTTACAGGGAAAGGAAGCCCATTCAAATAGGACCTAGTCCACCAATGCCAGGCAGTCTACATACAGCATTGATTCATAATAAATAAACTATATTTTAAGTATTTATGAAATCATAATGTTAGTGATAGAGAAGTGATGTATTTCTTGTTCACAGAATTCAAGGAAATTATATTGATACTCTGTCTTAAAAAAGATGATATAGTCTGTGACTTCCTGCCAAAGAGCATGGGTTATCAAATTTGAAAACAAAATGTCGTCTTAAAATGTAGACACACGTAAATATTACTTCTGCCAGTAAACTAAACTCAGTATTATCAGTGATAGAAAGTGCTTTTAATATACATGTTCTTGCTGCAATGTGATACACACGTCACTATATCTCTTGTGATCATTTTCCCTAAAGTCTGCCTCCCTACTGCAACCATGACAACCATACCCAAGAACCTCCAATAAAAGAGTGTCCTATAACACAATGATCAATTCTTGAAAATGTGAAAGTCATCAAAACCAAGAAAAGCATGAGGAACCAGAACAGCTTAGAGAAACTTTTGGAAGACTGAGTACCATGTTATTCTGTGTGGATGAAATATAGCTTTATTTAAAACTGGAAGAAGTCAGAATATACTGAATTTTACATTGAATATACATTAACTTTAGTTAATAATGGGTCATTAATTATAACAAATGAACTATATTGATGGAAGATATTAGTAACCACAGTGTTAATGTAGTGATACATATGAACTTTTCCTTGTAAATCTAGATAAGCTTAAAAATAAAATCACTAATACATATATGGAGATTAAAAAACAGGTGAAACACTTTTTCAGACATTCAAATCTGATTTATTCCATCCAGAGTAGACATACACAACAAGAAATGTTACAGCAGATCCTCCAGATAGAATAATGCTGGCAGATGGACATCTAGATATACACACACCATTAGAGAGCACCAATAATGCTGTATAATGAATTTCTCTTATGTTTTATTCATTAGAATTATGTATTATGTGTATATATTTTGGGGAGCAAGGGAGTGTTAACAGTACAGTGCATGTATGACTATTGCATGTTTAAGACCCCAACCCTCGGTCAGTGGTACTTTGAATGCCCCTGAGTGAGACACGAGAAGCAGATCGATGAAAGCAAGAGGTTTATTCTCCAGCACTTCAACCAGTTCCTCGAGACGAGTGATGAGAAGGTGACCCAGATGGCTATTACAAGCAGTTTTTATACTTTTTAGGGCACAGGTTATATCACAAGGTTACAGTTCAAACCTATTGGCTAAGCATATTGAACTTTAAATCTATTGGCTAGCAAGCATTTGAACTCTACCTGGGAATTCCAGAGGGTCAGGTGACTATTAGTCAGTACATTCTGAGAATGTTTTTTTACTTACGAATGTTCCTGTGGGTAGAGAATGAAACTTGGCCTAGCCTTGACCCCAGGTTGGAGGGGAAAGCTATAAGGAGGGTGTGGGACTAGAAAACCCCTTAGGGTCCCTCACATGCAGATTGAATTCACAGGACAACTTTCAGGAATTTGGTCTTTCCTTCCACTTATCTGGTGACCAAACTCTGGATATCAGAGCTTTTTACTTAATAAGCCATCTTCTTGTTAGCATTTTTTCTCGACTCCACCCCACAGTTACCTGGCAACAGCCAGGTATGCCTGATCATTAGGTTATATGATTATTATGATATAAAGGAGGCTACTTGCCCCCTCCACAAGCTCTTACCTTCTTCTCTCTGACCCTCTTACCCCTTCTCTCTCTGTCCCTTCTCTCCCTATCCCCCTCCCCCGTGTACTGGACTTGCTCTCCACGTGTCATGGACGGTTCTACTTTTTCTTCTCTCTTCCTCTCTCTGTCTCTCGTCTTCTCTCTGTCTCTCTCGTCTCTCTCCTGTCCTCGTCTCTCGTTCTCTCTTCTCTCTCTCCTCTCTCTCCTCTCTCCTCACCTCAGGCGAAAGGATGCTCAGCACTCAGCATGGGCCTGCAGAGGCACACCCTTCCCACACACTATACTGCACCTCTACCAAACATATCCAAACATATCCTGGCTTCCCCTCTTTTTTTTTTTTTTTTTTTTTTAAAACACAACTTGCTGGTCCTTTTTATGATTTAAATCTACTTTAAAAATAAAAGCTTGAGCAGATACTGTTAGCTGAATATTTTGTCATAAATATGATATTTATACCACTTCCTTGAAGGCTCAGAGAACATCATTGAAGAATGGGTGGAAAAAAATCTTAAGAGCTAACAAGAAGATTGGAAGTTGTGCCTAATAAGGCAAAACTGAACACAGAGCAAAAGAAAAATTATGAAATATCCAATCCATAGTAACACAGGAGAAAAAGAACACCTCCCCTCACCATCATCAAAAGCAACGAGTCTTTCTTTCTTTTTTTTCTTTTTTTTTTTTTTTACGAGTCTTTCATAAAAAGGTTAAAAGTGAAATAATGGGAAATGATGATAGAACAATAACTTATGAAGATAGACTCCACAGAGATGACCTTTATGTGAAATAAAGTATCATTATCATCTCCCAATAATAAAAGGATCAATTAATTAAGAAGATAATTAATTCTATATATCTATGCACCTAATAAAGAGCGTAAGATATCACTTACCATACACTGTTTACTAACAAGTGGCATGACAAAATAGTTGGTCAGTGTGTTGAGCAGGTTCTTGTGGTTGTTGGAGTGAGAGGTAGGGATTGAATCCAGAAGCATAGCTATCCACACCAGGGCAGGTGCTCAGCCACCAACTCCACCCATAACCATTGCAGAGGCTTTAAGTGTATTGCTCCAAGATTTCCTCACCCACTCGACACTTTACTCAGGGCTGAATGTCATGAGTAACAACTGATGATTTTTTTAAAAAAGGATGATATTTTGACATTTGCTGTGATTACTTTATACACATTTTTTGAGAAAACATAAATAAAAGAGAACAGAGTCTGGATTTTTTATTCTACAAATGCTAGTGCTTGATCTAGCAAGATCTCAATAATTGACGTTCTATTTTCAATTTCATCTAGCATTAGATTGATGTGTTGTTACAATACTGACCAAGTGTAGGAGCACCTTTTAAGGATGACACAATAGCAGAACTACTAAAACAGTTCTTTTATGAGTTACTGGGTATTGATTTTTGATGTTCCGGTGTGTCTGTGGTAGTGAAGACTGAACTCTGACCTTGCACATCCTACACACTCTATTTTAGCTAAACTCTCAGTTTAGTTCAGTTTGATTACATTTTCCTGAGGTATTTTTAAATTGCAATGCAATAATCTGATATTTCTATAATTATATACTATGACACAGACTTGGTATCCAAAGGTCATTCAACTTCCATCTACAAGAACATGTAGTTGAGGGAGGTTTTAAACGATTGGTGTACAATGGAAAACACAATGTTTGGGTATTAAATGATAGTTTATTTTTTCATTTTAAAACACATAAAATAAAAAAAAATTAAGGTTGAGTTAGCTACTTCAGTACCTCCTAATTTGCTTATTTTGCTTATTGTTTCCTCTATTATCAGTTCAAAAATGTAAGTGGTGCTCTAAAGCTATAAAACATTGTCTTATACTTATAAGCAATAGTCTACATTCTTTTCTAGTCGATTGTTTGTCATCATCTACATGCTTTAAAAACTATTTTAAAAACAAATTATTTTCCAATATCTTCCATGCATTACCTTTCTCATCAGATAACAACACTGGAATGTTCTTTCTTTCCATAGGAACAAAGAGCATATCTCCATGCCCCCATGGCCTTTCATACTCCTATGAGCTGCCACTTCTAAACTCCTTTCTTTCAAACTTCCAATTAGTGACTTTGTTTGGAGAATCTAGCCCATTAGAAATAGAGCTCAATTGGGAGGCCACTTGTCTGTTGTGCAGAATTCCTGAATTCAGTCCCCAGCATGTTCATAAAGTGGGTGTGTTAATATGCCTGCAATTTTTAAACTTAGGAGGCAGAAGAAGAAGGATCAGAAGTTCAAGGCTATTCTTGCTAATAGTGAGTTCAAGGCCAACCTGGACTAGAAAATTCCCATCATTAAAAAAAAATGATGAAGAGTGGAGAGTGCATCTCTAGAATTTGCTGCTCATAATCACCTATCTGAAGATAGCTTCTTGCAAGAAGGCTTGAAGGACACCCCTTAGCTCTGGAAGGATTTAAGAATTTTTCCTTTTGCTAATTTTAACCAGTGACTACATAATGCAAAGGTTACTTTATCAGATTAGGGATTATAAAAGGGCTAAGAGAACCAAGAAAATCTATTAGGTAGAGGGGCTGAGAATAAAAGGATCAACTTGGAAATACAACTAGAAGAGTAGAAACTAATTTATGGGGGTACATTTTGGAAAGAACAGATGATAATAAAGAGTGTCTTTGCTACATGGTATGTCATCTTTTCTCAACACATTAGCAAATACATGCTTGAAGGGTGAAGTGAACTGAGAATGCCCTAAGGGAGAAAGAAATATTGCCCAAGAGACTCAGTGACAGACTACCAGAAGCTGTACTTCTAGGACAAAGAAGGTAGTTTGGTTCTTGCTGGCACTTTTCTAATACAAAGGTGAAAGAGTCTCAAGATAACATGTAATGAGGATAGAATCGTAATGAGATAAGGCTGACTTCTTTGAAGAGAAATTGTTAAGCCATTCCATGAAAGCCAAATATGTAGAGAATGTTTTTCTTACTTCCCTGTTTTGTTCCCAGAAACATGGGAACAGTATTTATGATTTTAGCAGCATAAATTAATTGTAAATAGTGCAAGTTTCATGATGACCTTTTCATTATTGTGCATCATGTATTTCAATTATATCCACCACTCAATACTTTCTTTTTCCCTGCCTAATTCCCCGTGAATCCCCTCTTTTACTCAGCCAATTAGGCCACTTCTGCTTTCACATATATTCTTTTCTTTCTTTGTAACCCAATGAGTTTCATCATGGTTGCTTATATGAGAGAAGGGTCATTTTGTTTTGATAATATGTTCTCATCTCAAGACCACCAATGGCTCCTTATACTCACATATGATTTCTGTAATTGAATTAAATGGCTTTTTCAAACCATGGAACAACTGATGGGAAACACAGTACTTAGAAAGCTTATATAAGGGCAGGTAGCTTTATGTATTATTTCAACCTAGTGAAAATGCATTTCAATTTTTTAATAAAATTGGCTAAAGAGTTGCAAAGTAGCTCTGTAATTTTGATAAAAAGATATCAGTTCAAATCTAGTACTGCATGAATACAGTTTATGGGACTATTGAAGCATGGTAAATATTTTGGGCAAAGGATATAAATAACAGAGTTCAGTTGCCCAGACAAGATATGAAAAATGACAATGCCAATTGACATGACAACATGGATGGGGGGAATCTTACCATGCCCTACTGCAAGATGAGGTGCTACAAGTAATTAAGAACTGCCAAGAGAGGGAGAATCAGTTTTCTTGAAGGATGAGTCCCCTGATAGGTTATCCAATCCCAAAGGTTTACCCTTAAGCACATATACATATGAACAGCACTAAAAAAATCTCAACAGGTTTGTATTTATAAATATGTGTGTGTATAGTTGTTGTGTTGTGTTGTGTGTGTGTGTGTGTGTGTATTGTGATTGATAAAGAATAAGAGGCCATGAGTTTCAGAAGGGGTGGAGAGTATGAGAAAAATTGAAAGGAAAAGGGGGTAGAAAATGATTTAAATATAGTATACACATATGACATTCTCAAAAAATGAATGAAGTCAGAGTTTAACAAGGGTCCTGTCAGTAGTTAGGAGGAGACTGAATGTGCTGACACTGTTTGGAAAGTTTTTGGAAGCAGGTACCATATTTTATCCATATTTTATTAGTATAAAACTAAATGTGTATTATATCCTTAATTTAAAAACTGGTTAGGTTTAAATTATAAGGAATTTAGAATGCCAGCTCCTTACATAAATAATGGTTTGATTTAATTATTTTTATCATGAGAATGAAAGTGAGGTTTCCACCACAGCCCCATATCATACACCATCACAGTCATATTTCATATACTATAATGTAAAGGGAATTAGTTATATTTCTAGATCCTATATCTATATCTACTCTATATCTATATCTAATCTATATTTAATCTATATCTATATATCTATCATCTTATTTATTTCTATATGTAGAATATACAGAATATATCAATTATATTCTTTATCATTTATAATGAATGCTCACTTGTTGAAAACATCCCTCTATAAAGATATCACACTCTTACCTACCAGCTATTGGTGTGGGAGCATTTCCTGTGTCAGGATATAGGATAGGTAAAACAGGAATACTTTGAGATTCATGGTGGATAAAGAGTAAATGTTCCACCTTTCCTGACATCTGTAGCTTGGCTTCAGCTCTGTGCCTTATGCTCTTCTTTTACACAATTAAAGTTCTTTTTCTTTCTTTCCCTCTAGTCCCCTATTAACCCATACAGTCTTGCTTACATTCACAGCCTTTACTACAC
The DNA here is from genome assembly GCA_021653895.1 of Mastomys natalensis. Taxonomy (NCBI): domain Eukaryota; kingdom Metazoa; phylum Chordata; class Mammalia; order Rodentia; family Muridae; genus Mastomys; species Mastomys natalensis. The sequence continues at coordinate 23,124 of JAJTUV010000677.1, forward strand.
GTCTCCTTGTCAATCATAATATCAATATTCCTGTGGCCAACCACAGTAGACACACCCAAACCTCCTCCAATCAACTTCCTAATAGTTGGATGTTGTCTTCCTCTCCCCTTCTCCTCTTCATTTAAAAAATGAAATTGATCTTACATGTACAACATGTGGCTATTTAATGCATAATGAAATGGCTTAACCATCCCCAAAGCCAATTATAACAAAATGGTTTCTTTAGTTGTGTGTCAAACCAGGTAAAACTATGAGAACTCAGTCAAAAAACTGGAATTTTAGGTTTGTTATATTCTTAAATATAAGATGAGCTCAACTAATAAAGGGTTCATTATTTTTTGAAATTAAAATTTAGCTGAAATTCTTGAATTCCAACAAAGAACACCATGTCCAGGGGCAATCATTTCTCTATTCTAAGACTACTCTTGGTAGTCAGCTCCATATTTCTAAGCAATTTCCCTAATTTGTTTTTTGCTTCTGTGATGGTATATGAAGATTAATTTCCTTGAACTGTTTTTATTCTCCCTTTTCTATTAGTCTTGTGTTGGTTGTTGTTTTCCTAGATATTTAGTAAAATGCCAACAGTTTTGTACTTCAGTCCAATCAATTCTAAGTAGAGTCTGGGATTTCTGGAAGGTGAGACCACTACTTCTTTTCCGCCATGATGTTATTTCTACTTCCTGATTTTCATGCTTATCTCACTGAATACACAAAGTTACAACTATTTGTGATTCATTGTAGACTTTAAATTTATTCTAAATAATGCAATTTAATGAGGTGATTATATATTTTGTGATTTTACTAGATATGTTCACTAAGGAAATGAGTAAATAATGTTTATTTTCAACATTTTTTTGCTTCATACAAACTGTTTCTCAAGGACTAATTATAGTACAGTACATGGCATCATGTCATCATGTTTTCATACTTTGTTTCATTAAAGACTAGTCTCCTAAAATCAATCATTTTTAATTACATGACTATAATTTTATATACTTAATATTTAAAAACTACTGTTTCAATTTGTTATGTAGATCTTAAGGGTATTTCACAAGACTACTCAAGTTAATAGTATTCCATAACAAAAGCATCTAATTCAGCTTGAATTCAAATAATTATTCAATCAGTGATGCCCAAGAATGCTTACCTATTTCAATAATCAGAAGAGTATGCATATTTCTTATCTATCTATCTATCATATCTATCTATCTATCTATCTATCTATCAATCATCTATCTTTAATCATGTAGCTTTATATCTATCATCTAGCTAGCTAGCTATCATCTATCCATCCACCCATCAATCCATTTTCACCATCATCATTATCATCATCATCATTTATCATCACTATCTAGTAATTTACTTATGTTTTGAGACAGGGTCTCAACATGAAGCCCTGAGTGATTTGGAACTGACTGTATAGAGAAGACAAACCTTGAGCTCATAGAGATCTGCCCCTCTCTCACATTTCTTGATTACTGTTGTTTTAAAGATTTATTTTTACTTGATATGTAAACCATATTTTACTGGCATGGATATAGTGGGCTATATTCATGTGTGACTCCCTTGAAATTCCCATCAAATTCATGGAATTGGAGTAACAGATAAGTTATGTGCCATCATGTGGGTTCTGGAAACTGAAACTGGGATATGTAGCCAGGGGTCAAGGTAAAAAATGTTATTAAAGTTGTCTGTCTGCCTGCAATGATATTCCAAAATAGAACTTTAGGTTTCAAATCTTATATCTCAAAATAGAAATGTCATTTAGCAAAGCACTGGCAAAGGCATATTTATGTCATTATTCTGAAAAGAGTTTTGACAAGAGTCTTGTGAATTAGCATATTTTATACTAAAGTACTTATTGGAAATATAGTCATTATTTGTACTTGGAAATAAATCACTAGAGGAGGTAGAAGGTGCCAGAGGTCAGAATATAGGTATCTAGTTGTTGTAAGAGAAGACATTTTTGTGTGTGGAGAGCTTTTGGGGCCACTTCTAGACACTTGGCAGAATTTGACTTTGGGCTAGCATAAGGAAGTAAGCTCAGGAAAGAATTTGACTTTGGGCTAGGACAGGGAAGTAGGCTCAGGTAAGAATATTTACATTTGGCTAATATAAACCTCAAGGTAAACTCAGCCAAGGAATGTGGCATTCCTTTTATCTTGGTCATTACGATAAGCCCCTAGACACATTGTCATGGAACTTGTTTATTGCCTTGTTTGTTCCTTAACCTAGGCCTTATTACTTACATGTACTTAAAATGGTATGAAGCAGATTGTGAAAAAATAAACCTGCTTCAGCCCAGAATAGGCTGGGGACATGCTACAGTGTTGTCAAATTGTCTTTTTACTTTTTAATCCTTGCTCCTTGCCTGGAGAATCCATTGACTGACTGAGCTGGCTTGGCATTTGTGCATGCTAGAAATTCACCTGGCAAGGGTTAGGGAGAACATTACCAGTTGTATGACCATCCTTTTAATAAATAATCTACTGTGATCTTTCAAGTGTCATTTCCTCTCTTAAGTACCTGGTATACTCTGGGAAGATCCTGAGGTCTGCAGAGCGCCAGCTCCCTTGCATGGTCCCTGAGCTGTGGTTTCTTGTCATACAAAGTCACTTCTGTCTTCTTTCATCCTCCAAAAAGCATTGATATTAAACTTCAGATATTGGCTCTTTTCCTGGTGACTGTTGCTCTGAGTTTATGTCTTCATTTTTATATTTAATTTATTTTCTGCTATGGTTTACTAGAGGCTAGATATAGAAGGCAAAGAACTAAACATGTTTATAATCTTACATTGTAGCCAGTTTTCGCTCCTTACCATCTTCTTCATTCTTCATCTGTCTACCTGACTATATATAATTTTTATATACATTTTATTGAAAAACATTTCTTCATGCCGGGCAGTGGTGGGCATGCCTTTAATCCCAGCACTTGGGAGGCAGAGGCAGATGGATTTCTGAGTTCGAGGCCAGCCTGGTCTACAGAGTGAGTTCCAGGACAGCCCGGACTACACAGAGAAACCCTGTCCCGAAAAAACAAATAAAAAAAAAAAACAAAAAAAGAAAAATATTTCTTCATATATTATATTTGGATAATAGTTTTCCTTCTCCCAACTCCTCCCATATCCTCTCCAATTACCCCACTAAGATAAATCCACACCTCTTCTAGCAATCTCTATCATATTCACTCTCTGTCTCATTAGAATAAAACAAGCTTCTAAATGAAATTGTCATAAAATAAAGAAGAAACAAACCAGGATAGGACAAAACAAACACAAAGAAAATCAAGAGCCAAAGAAAAAACACAAGAAACACATACAAACATGGAGACACACATATTTGCACACAAATGAAATCCCATAAAAGCAAAATCTGAAGCCATAATATGTTACCAAAAGATCTGTAAGGGGAAAAATAACTCAGACAAAGCACTGTGAGACAAACAACAAAACAAAACACCTCCAAAAATATCTTGAGTTTTATTTTGTTTTGGCTATGTATTGCTGGATATGTGGCCTGCACTTAAGTGTGGTTCATAAACCTAGTGAGACTCCAATGAAGAGAGCTTATTTTTCCTTGGTAAAAGGTTATCAACTGGAGACAGCTTCTGGTTAGGGCTTGGGGCTTTTGTTCCAATTCCCCTCTCATTGCTAAAATCCCATCTGACTTAGACTAATGCAGGCCCTGGGCATGCTGTCATAATCTCTAGGATTTCATGTGTGTTTAAGTCCTGTTGTCCTCTGAAGTTCTTGTTTCCTTGGTGTCTTTCATCCTGTCTGGCTCTTACAATCTTTCTACTTCTTCTCCCTCAGAGTTCCCTAAGCCTGATGGGGAGAAATTACTACACAGAATGTTTTTCTACCCAGACAGCTTGCTCTTGTAGCCTCTTTCTTCTCCATCCTCCACTTCCTGGTCAAACATGCCTCCTGTGTTATCTCAAATGTTTACTAGTTTCCTCCTTGCTATCTTCCTTGAAGAGCTTACTCTTGATACAAGATTGTATATCATGTTGCCTACTTGAAGTCTACACTTCAGCATTTCACAGATACCTCAAATGTGGCTTTCAATGATCTCCTCTTTCAATCTATATGCCTGGTTAGTCCTCCTTACCTTTGAAAGGACCTCTCACATACTTATTCCCCTCTCATAATTCCATTTTCTTCTCTTTCTTGCATGGCTTTTCATTCTTCTCATCTGTTGACCTTTGTTTCAAATATTCTCTGAAAAGATTTCCATGATTATACCAAGTTGCTCCCTCCTTCCAGTCCTCCCAAATGTTGTCTTGTCCTCAGAGCTCCATTATTTGTCCACATATTTCTATTTCAACTTAGAAATTATTCACTAGTTTGTTTTCTCCTTCTCTTAGGTAGTCAGACCCAAGACTATAGATGATACCATCATCATGTTTGTCATTGCCTTTTCTGTTTCAGCAACACATATTGAGGCACACAAAGGTGCAATGGAACAAATACACATCGAATTGAGCAACATAGTTTAAAATGAATGCTGAAGGCCCAAGTTATTATCAACAAAAATTACCCTTTTAAGTAGACTTAAAAATGATGTTAACAATCTATTTTATTGTTTTTTCAAACACCTAATCGAAACCTAAAATTTTGGCTCAAAAATATGTTTTGTTAATTAGACTCAATGTAGCCATTTAACAAATTAACAAAAATCCAACAATCCTTAGAGTGCTTTCTGATGTTTACTCCAGAAAACAATACAGACATTTTGAACTAGGAACACATTGTGTCCTGCAGGATGATTAATTCTTGGTGGGTTTACCACTTCAATACATTTCTCTCAGTCTTTTCCTCATACCCATACTTTACTCAACTTTATGAAATAAGCATAGCTTGTTTGATGGGTCATGAACACTCACTTCAAAAGAAATATGAATCATAATATCTCTGGTGAGAACATAGAAATAGTAAAGAGGCAACAGTTTCCTGCTAAATTCAAACAGCTCTGTTTCATCCCTTTAAACCTGGCAAATAGAATGTCAGCACATGGAGGAGCAGGAATGAGAGGATCTTGCTTCCAGAATGAGCTACATTCACCAAACAAATGTCAGTTGTCCCTCTATTGGTTCTTGGCTTGGTTCTAAACATCTGCGTCTTCAGAAAAGACACAGCGGTAGCAAGATTATACAGGGAATTCAGACTTGAGAACTGACAGAATAAAATTTTATTGATGACTATGATCATGACTCATTGCCCAGTCTAGTCATCTTCACTAGAGTCTTCTCTTGCCTGTTGAAGCTAGAAATACTAATTTGGGATCAACCTTATAGATGTTAGAAGCTAATGCCTTATATGCTGCAGTTCTTGATTTTAATGGAAAATATCTTTTAAATGAATAATTTTTTTCAGTTTTGGAAATAGATGTAATAAGAGCACTTTCTGTCTACTAATAAGGCCTTATCACAACCAAGAGATATCAACCACTTGGGGAGAGCATCTATTTTTGTTTCCTAAGTCTTGAAGAGACCTTTGAAATATTTCTAGTATTCTTCTGCTCACTTCTTCTATATGGCAGAGCTGTTGTTCATAGGATCATACTTGTAATGCCTTCCTCTAGTCTCCAGGGAGAGTATAGGGTATCAGTGTTAGCTCAGAAGTGATTATTGATAGAACCACAGGTGGGAAGGAATTAATTAGATCCCATTCTAAAGTTTCTTTGGTCCCTTAAGCACACGATGACATCTGCCTCCCTTGGTGTGCTCTGGTTAAACTGGAAAATGCTTTGTGATGAGTGAGGCTGAAAAATTCTGAGTTCTAAAGTCAGATGGCTGGATTCTGACCAGCTCAACCATTTCCCAGTATTGTGACTTCAATGAGTTATTTAGCCTCCCTGAGTTTCAGTTTTCCCTTCTAAAAATGCCTATGAAAATAGAACCTTTCTTTCTATTTGTGTTTTGTTCATGAGAATTAAATGAAAGAGTTCCTTGAAAAAAATTTTACTATTACTTACTGTAGATATGTTGCTTATTTTTCTTTTTCTTTTTTCTTTTTTTATTGAAATTTTTTATTGTAAATTTTTTATACATTTCAGATGTTCTCTCCTTACCCCATTTCCCCCCTCCTTCCCAGAAACTCACTATCCCTTCCCCCCTCCTCCTATCTCCACGTTGGTGTACCCCCTCCACCCTCCCCTGTACCTCACCTCCCCACCCTCGAGTATCCCCCCCCCACGACGTCCAGTCTTCATGGGACCAAGGATCTCTTCTCCCACTTATATATAGCTCCCTTGCATATATAGCTGGAGCCATGGGTCCCTCCCTAAGCGCTCCCAGGCTTGTGGTTTAGACCCTGGGGGCTCTGGTTGGTTGGGATTGTTGCTTTCCTCATGGTGTCTCGAATCCTCTCAACTCCTTCAGCCTTCACTCTATCTTCTCCATTGGGAACCCCATGATCAGTTTAATGGTTAGCTGTGGGCTTCTGCCTCTGAGTATGTCAGACTCTTGCAGACTTCTAAGGAGACAGCTATATCAGGCTCCTGTTAGCATGTACATCCTGACATCCACATCAACCTCTACCTTTGGTGACTGCACATAGGATGGATATCCAGGTGGAGTGGTCTGTCTCTTCTTCAGTTTCTGTCCTGCACTGTGTCTCCATATTTGCACCCTTGAGTATTTTGTTACTCCTTCTAAGAAGGACTGAAGCCCCCCTACTTGGTCATCATTCTTCATGAGCTTTTTGTGGTCTGTGAGTTGTATCTTGGGTATTTCAGGCTTCTGGGCTAAAATCCAATAATCAGTGAGTGAATACCATGTATGTTCTTTTGTGATTGGGTTACTTCACTCAGGATGATATTTTCTAGTTCCATCCATTTATATATGAATTTATCAAATTCATTGTTTTTAATAGCTGAGTAATATTCCATTGTATAAATGTACCACATTTTTTGTATCCATTCCTCTGTTGAAGGGCATCTGGGTTCTTTCCAGTTTCTGGCTATTATAAATAATGCTGCTATGAACATAGTGGAGCATATGTCCTTGTTATGTGTTAGAGCATCTTCTGGATATATACCCAGGAGTGGTATAGCTGGGTCCTCAGGTAGTGATATGTCCAATTTTCTGAGGAACCGCCAGACTGATTTCCATAGTGGTTGCACCATCTTGCAATCCCACCAACAATGGAGGAGTTTTCCTCTTTCTCCACATCCTGCCAGCATCTGCTATCACCTGAGTTTTTAATTTTAGCCATTCTGACTGGTGTGAAGTGGAATCTCAGGGTTGTTTTGATTTGCATTTCCCTGACGACTAAGGATGCTGAACATTTCTTTAGGTGCTTCTCGGCCATTCGCATTTCCTCAGTTGAGAATTCTTTGTTTAGCTCCTTACTCCAATTTTTAATAGGGTTATTTGGTTGCCTAGAGTCTAATTTCTTGAGTTCTTTGTATATATTGGATATTAGTCCTCTATCGGATGTGGGATTGGTGAAGATCTTTTCCCAATCTGTTGGTTACCGTTTTGTCCTATTGACAGTGTCCTTTGCCTTACAGAAACTTTGCAATTTTATGAAGTCCCATTTGTCAATTCTTGATCTTAGAGCATAGGCCATTGGTGTTCTGTTCAGGAACTTTTCCCCTGTGCCTGGTGTTCGAGGGTCTTCCCCACTTTCTCTTCTATTAGTTTCAGTGTGTCTGGTTTTATGTGAAGGTCCTTTATCCACCTGGACTTGAGTTTTGTACAAGGAGATAGGAATGGATCGATTTGCATTTTTCTGCATGCTGTCCTCCAGTTGAACCAGCACCATTTGTTGAAAATGCTGTCCTTGTTCCACTGGATGGTTTTAGCTCCTTTGTCAAAGATTAAATGACCATAGTTGTGTGGGTTCATTTCTGGGTCTTCAACTCTATTCCACTGATCTTCCTGCCTGTCTCTATACCAATACCAGGCCGTTTTTATCACTACTGCTCTGTAGTAAAGCTTGAGGTCAGGGATGGCGATTCCTCCAGAAGTTCTTTTATGTTGAGAATGGTTTTCACTATCCTGGGTTTTTTGTTGTTCCAAATAAATTTCAGAATTTCTCTTTCTAGTTCTGTAAAAAATTGAGTTGGTATTTTAATGGGGATTGCATTGAATCTGTAGATTGCTTTTGGCAAGATGGCCATTTTTACTATATTAATCCTGCCAATCCATGAGCATGGGAGATCTTTCCATTTCCTGAGATCTTCTTCAATTTCTTTCTTCAGAGACTTGAAGTTCTTGTCATACAGATCTTTCACTTGCTTGGTTAGATTCACCCCGAGGTATTTTATATTATGTGTGACTATTGTGAAGGGTGTCATTTCCTAATTTCTTTTTCAGCCTGTTTATCTTTCATGTAGAGGAAGGCTACTGATTTGTTCAGTTGATTTTATAACCTGCCACCTTGCTGAAGTTGTTTATCAGGTTTAGGAGTTCTCTGGTGGAGTTTTTGGGGTCACTTAAGTATACTATCATATCATCTGCAAATAGTGATATTTTGACTTCTTCCTTTCCTATTTGTATTCCTTTGATTTCTTTTTGTTGTCTGATTGCTCTGGCTAGGACTTCCAGTACTATATTGAATAGGTAGGGAGAGAGTGGGCAGCCTTGTCTAGTCCCTGATTTTAGTGGGAATGCTTCAAGTTTCTCTCCATTAAGTTTGATGTTAGCTACTGGTTTGCTGTATATTGCTTTTACTATGTTTAGGTATGGTCCTTGAATTCCTGTTCTTTCAAGACTTTTACCATGAAGGGATGTTGAATTTTGTCAAATGCTTTCTCAGCATCTAATGAGATGATCATGTGGTTTTTTTCTTTGAGTTTGTTTATGTAGTGGATTACATTGATGGATTTCGAATATTGAACCATCCCTGCATTCCTGGGATAAAGCCCACTTGATCATGATGAATGATTGTTTTGATGTGTTCTTGGATTGGTTTGCTAGAATTTTATTGAGTATTTTTGCATCTATATTCATAAGAGAGATTGGTCTAAGTTCTCTTTCTTTGTTGGGTCTTTGTGAGGTTTAGGTATGAGTGTGATTGTAGCTTCATAGAACGAATTGGGTAGTTTCCTTCTGTTTCTATTTTGTGGAATAGTTTGAAGAGAATTGGTATTAGGTCTTCCTTGAAGGTCTGATAGAATTCTCACTAAAACCATCTGGTCCTGGGCTTTTTTTGGTGGGGAGACTTTTAATGACTGCTGCTATTTCTTTAGGGGTTATGGGACTGTTTAGATGGTTTATTTGCTCCTCATTTAACTTTGGTACCTGGTATCTGTCTAGAAAATTGTCCATTTCATCCAGATTTTCCAATATTGTTGAGTATAGGCCTTTGTAGTAGGATCTGATGATTTTTTGAATTTCCTCAGTTTCTGTTGTTATGTCTCCCTTTTCAGATCTGATTTTATTAATTTGGGTACTGTCTCTGTGCCCTCTGGTTAATTGGCTAAGGGTTTATCTATCTTGTTGATTTTCTCAAAGAACCAACTCCTGGTTTTGTTGATATTTTGTATAGTTCTTTCTGTTTCTACTCGGTTGATTTCAGCCCTGAGTTTGATTATTTCCTGATGCCTACTCCTCTTGGGTGTATTTGCTTCTTTTTGTTCTAGAGCTTTCAGGTGTGCTGTCAAGTTTTTAATGTGTGCTCTCTCCAATTTCTTTTTGTAGGCACTAGAGCTATGAGTCTTTCCTCTTAGCACTGCTTTCATGGAGTCCCACAAGTTCTGGTATGATGTTTCCTTATTTTTTAAATTCTAGAAAGTCTTTAATTTCTTTCTTTATTTCTTCCTTGACAAAGTCACCATTCAGTAGAGCATTGTTCAGTTTCCACATGGATGTGGGTTTGCCATTGGTTCTGTCATTATTAAAGACCAACCTTAGTCCATGTGATCTGATAGGATGCAGGGGATTATTTCAATCTTTTTGTATCTGTTGAGGACTGTTTTGTGACCATTATATGGTCTATTTTGGAGAAGGTACCATGAGGTGCTGAGAAAAAGGATATTCTTTTACTTTAGGATGAAATGTTCTATAGATATCTGTTAAATCCATTTGGTCCATAACTTCTGTTAATTTCAATGTGTCTTTGTTTAGTTTCTGTTTCCACGATCTGTCCATTGGAGAGAGCGGGGTGTTAAAATCCCCCACTATTATTGTGTGAGGTGCAATGTGTGCTTTGAGCTTTAGTAAAGTTTCTTTTATGTATGTAGGTGCCCTTACATTTGGAGCATAGATGTTCAGAATTGAGAGTTCATCTTGGTAGATTTTTCCTTTAATGAGTATGAAGTGTCCTTCCTTATCTTTTTTGATTACTTTTGGTTGAAAGTCGATTTTATTTGATATTAGAATGGCTACTCCAGCTTGTTTCTTGGGACCATTTGCTTGGAAAATTGTTTTCCAGCCTTTTACTCTGAGGTAATGTCTGTCTTTGTCACTGAGGTGCGTTTCTTGTATGCAACAAAATTCTGGGTCCTGTTTATGTATCCAGTCTGATAGTCTACGTCTTTTTATTGGAGAATTTAGTCCATTGATGTTAAGGGATATTAAGGAAAAATGATTGTTGCTTCCTGTTATTTTTGTTATTAGAGGTGGAATTATGTTTGTGTAGCTACCTTTTTTGGGGGGTTGTTGGAAGATTACTTCCATGCTTCTTCTCGGTTGTAGTTTCCTTCCTTGTGTTGGCATTTTCCATCAATTATCCTTTGAAGTGCTGGGTTTGTGGGAAGAAATTGTGCAAATTTGGTTTTGTCATGGAATATCTTGGTTTCTCCATCTATAGTGATTGAGAGTTTTGCTGGGTATAGCAGTCTGGGCTGGCAGTTGTGTTCCCTTAGGGTCTGTATAATAGAAGACCAGGATCTTCTGGCTTTTATAGTCTCTGGTGAAAAGTCTGGTGTAATTCTTATTGGTCTGCCTTTATATGTTACTTGACCTTTTTTCCCTTACTGCTTTTAGTATTTTTTCTTTGTTTTGTGCATTTGATGTTTTGATTATTATGTGATGGGAGGTATTTCTTTTCTGGTCTAGTCTGTTTGGTGTTCTGTAGGCTTCTTGTATGTTCATGAGTGTCTCGTTCTTTAGGTTGGGGAAATTTTCCTCTATAATTTTGTTGAAGATATTTACTGGCCCTTTAGATTGGGAACCTTCACTCTCATCTATACCTATTATCCTTAGGTTTGGTCTCCTGATTGCATCTTGGATTTCCTGGATGTTCTGTGTTAGGAGCTTTTTGCATTTTGCATTTTCTTTGACTGTTGTGTCGAGGTTTTCCATGGTATCTTCTGTGCATGAGATTCTCTCTTCTATCTCTTGTATTCTGTTGGTGATGCTTGCATCTATGACTCCTGATCTCTTTCCTAGTTTTCTATCTCCACATTAGTCTCCTTTGAGATTTCTTTATTGTTTCTATTTCCAGTTTTAGATCCTGGATGGTTTTGTTCAAATCCTTCACCTGTTTGATTGTGTTTTCTTGAAATTCTTTAAAGGATTTTTGTGTTTCCTTTTAAGGGCTTCTACCTGTTTACCTGTGTTCTCTTTCAATTCTTTCAAGGATTTTTGTGTTTCCTCTTTGAGGGCTTCTACCTGTTTACCTGTGTTCTCCTGTATTTCTTTAATGGAGTTACTTATGTCCTTCCTAAAATCCTCTATCATCATCATGAGAAGTGATTTTAATTCTGAGTCCTGTTTTTCCTGTGTGATGGAGTATCCAGGCTTGCTATGGTGGGAGAACTGGGTTCTGATGTTGTCAGGTAACTTTGGTTTCTGTTGCTTGTGTTCTTTCGCTTGCCTTTCGCCATCTGGTTGGCTCTAGTGTTACCTGTGCTCACTGTGTCTGACTGGAGTCTGTCTTTCCAGTTATCTTGCTTGTGTCAGATCTCCTCGGATTCCAGATGTCTCTGTGTTCCTGTGATCCTAAGCTCCCTCTGCTCTGGATGCAGTAGGTCTTTTAGGATGTCTCAGGATCAGATGTTTCCACAGGCGCAGACCTGCTAAGTGTCCTCTGCTCCTCTGCTCTGGGTGCAGTGTTGTCCTTCTAGGATGTCTCAGGATCCGGTGTTTCCACAGGAGCAGACCAGCTGCAGGTCCGCCCCAGGCCAAAGGACCAGGCTCCCAGGCAAGGGAAGTTATAGTCCGGAGGGGCAGGCTTTGTGTGCCTGCTAGTTCCTTAAGCCCCACCTGGCTCCCAGTTGTAACTCTGGGCTTTGGGGTATTGGGCAAGGTGTCTTACCCTCTGCTCTAGGTGCAGTGAGTCCCTCTAGGATGTCTCAGGATCTGGTGTTTCCACAGGAGCAGACCAGCTGCAGGTCCGCCCCAGGCCAAAGGCGTTGCTTATTTTTCTATCAAGGGAGTACTATTCTTTCTCTCAGCAACTACTTCACCCATTTTGGGTCTAGGGAGAGGGGCTTAGCCCTAGAATGACTTTGTACTGGTTTTTAAACCTTAGACAAAGTTCTACATACCCATGGCTAGTTTATTTCTGATACTAGTCAAAGGCACTGAACTCAGGCCTAAAGTAACAATAGAGTCTTCCCTGACATAGTTTCTTTTATTTTTTTTCTTTTTTTTTTCTTTTTTTTTTTTTCATAGTTTCTAATTGTACAGAGAGCTTTGAGTGATTTTCAGGTGTGGTTTGGACTTCAGAGAAAGAATATACCTTTCAGGAGTTTCAGAGCAGCAATGTTAGTGATGCTATGTTGTGTCAACTTTACATTCCGCCTTTGTGGAGTGAGAGGTCAGAGCCTCTAAAGAGGCTTCATACTAAAGAAACCTACATCACATCAATGCAGAAAAAGCTCCCTTCCATCTAAATGCCTACAATAAAAATTTCACCCCTTTTAGTAAAGGATATGCATATTTTAAAAGAATTTTTCATTAGTAAAGATGTCAACACAAGAAATTATTGCCTGAAACATTTTCATTTAGATGAAAAACAACATTTATTCATGATTTTTCCTCCTGTTCCTTTTTTTAATCCCCATACCTCCAAATCTGAAATACCCATTCCTTTCTGTTGAACAGGATTCTGCATGCCCATCAGCTGGCTGCTTCCCAAGTCTCATATATTTGTCTGTTTCCATGTATATTTATGTACTTAAAATTGCTTTCTATACTTTTATATTAATTTAATTCTTAGATTAGCCATATAACCTAGAAAAGTAGAAAAATTTTTCTTCACTACAGAACATTAACAATCTTGAAAAAGTAAGTTCTTGAAGATCTTTGCTTTTCTCCCAGCTGCATGATCAGCACAGACGACATTTTCTAGTAGATTTGGGTAAGTTTCTACAAGAAAAGCCATCCCTGAGGATACATTGCAAGCTTCCTACCAAAAGAAGTCAGATATGAGGTTACTAATGCAAGTTTCCAAAACCTAAAACATGTGGGCCAGTTGTGAGACATAAAGAGTAGTTTTCATTATTTGAACAATCAATTACAACTTTGTCTTCCACTTTGTCCTGTTTTGTCCATGCTCTTCATGTTAAAAATAATTAACAACAGACAGTCAGAAAGTAGAAGTAGCAGCTGCAAAAGTTTTCAGTCTCCTGCTGGCAAGGTTTATCCATGTTTGGAGAAAATCCATGTCGATTCTCTGATTTCAAACTCTGTTACAAAGTATAATAAAGCTAGCTGACATTTATAGTGTGTTTCATTGTTTTCTTATCTACAGTGGCTATTCTTTTTTTAGCTTAATTCAATAACCACATAGAATTTATATCTGATTATCAGAAACAGAAGATATTAAGAACATCAAGTTCTTTTACAATATTTAGTCATGTAGATAATATCTAAATAGGTACAGAGAAAGAATATAATGAAGTCTGATTTTAAATAGCCTTTTGGAAAATGTTTCATGAATTTCTAACTGCAATAGACTAGGAACTTGTCTTTATGACTCAGCAGAAGGATGTTTCTTCATAACCCACTGATTTCAGTTGACATTCAAAAAAAGAACATTATCTACTAAATCATCAATATCCCTAGCGAAACACCTTGGGTTTCCCTTAGAGACTTAGTTTTGGCCTATAAATTTGCAACCAACCTCAGATACAGAGGGAAAAAAAATCCCTGGTGAGTGTCAGCCGACAATAATCTTCCCTATTTACATAACATCAGCAAGAGACAGTTCTTTCCTACCAAATTTCAGAGTAATTTAGTTTTTTAAAAAGAAACAAACAAAATCCTGATCAATGAATCTCAGCATCCATGATGACCTGACAAAGGATGGATGAGATGATGACCTCTGGTATCAACATATTATACTGATCATGTAACTAAATAGACTGAGGACCTGTCCTTAAAAGTTTATATTCTGAAAAGTAACCAAGTAGGATTAGATCAACATGGGAAAACAGAACAAAAGATGAATCAAAGGTGAAATATGAGGAATTAAGATGAGTCATACATCAGTGATGAATTCTGTTGCTACTTCCATCCTTGAGCCTTAGAAACACCAAAACTACATAAGAATATTACATAAGATTTCTTCTCAGAAGACTCGAGCTTTGTTTCTGGCTCTACTCATTAAATCATGACAAAATATAAACCAAGAATACGAAAGATAAATAAATAAATAATTAAAAACTATAATGTTTGAAATGCAAGATTCTCTACAAAGTTTTATCTGCCTATGGTGGTATAAAACATATTCTTGAGTCATTTGGGTATGTGACTTTTGCCACTTTAGTTAAAAGTTTTGGGGTTACATTATATTTCATCTTCATAAGAAAACTCAGAATTAGGAAAGTATACCTTTAGTTATATGATAATATTGATCATTCTTTCTAGGAATAAATATCTTAGCCATAAAGAACCACCCCTAGGTTTGGAGGAGTTTCAGAACCTATGTCCAGCTGCTAGACATACAGCATACTGGCCATTCCTCCATGGCATACATGTGGCTTAGAGTGCTAGGAATCATCATAGCACTGATCTGCACTCCATGATAGATACCTGTGCTGCATAGTTTTATGTCAATTTGATACAAAATAAAATCATCTGAGAGAAGAAAACCTCGATTAATAAAATACCTCCATAAGATCAGTCTGTAGGCAAGCCTGTAGGACATTTTTTTAAATTATTGATTGATGGAGAAGGACCTAGTTCATTGTGGGTGGTACGATCCCTGGGCTAGTAAGCCATGGTTTCTATTTTAAAAAGTAGGTTGACCAATTTACAAGGAACAAGCCATTAAACAACAAACCTACATGGCCTCTGCATTTGCTTCTGCTTCCAGGTTCCTGCCCGTTTTGGGTTCCTGTTCTGACTTTCTTTGATGATGAACAATAACATGGAAGTACAAGCAAAATAAACCCTTTCCTCCAAAAATTGCTTTTAATAATGGTGTTTTATCACAGCAATATTAACCCTAAGACCAAAGCATGTTTCTAGTTGAACTGATCCAGTTCTGCTTTCCCTAAACTCTGTGGTTCCTTGTCTCTGTATATACTTTCATGTCACTGCTTTCATGAGCTCGTTAGAAACAAATGCCATTAGAAACAAATGCCAAGGCTTAGTTTACTGGCTTAGTATCTGATAACTTCTCATTCCCACAACTGAAGACACAGGGAAACCATCTTAGCAGACATCTCCTTGGTGGTTTGGGAAGAGACATGTATTAATCTCAGTAAGAAGAAAACACAAATCTTCCATACATAATCCTGTCTCATATTTGCTGTGGGTGCATAAGCACACCAATGATTTCTCATAGCTCTTCATATACATGTGACTTGAGGAATGCACAGGCTATATTTTTTTAAAGTTTCATTACAGAAGATAACAGCTGTTTTTCACTGAAACATCTATTTTATTAACATATGGACTTAGGATGGACTAAAATAGCTTTGTAAATAAAAACTAAGAATTATTTATAGTTAAATAAAAAGATTTGATTTCAAGAATTTAATATTGTCCTATGTAAAGATGAGGTAGTATTGGTTTACAATTTTACTATAAATAGAGGGAGAACAGTAATGTAAATAACCTTTTGCTTTTAAAGAGTAACACAAATGAAGAGTGGGTGGCCAGCCAATAAAACAAGTGCATTTATTTAAAAGACTCATTTGAAACAAAGGTGTCTTAATTTACTTTGACAATAAGGTTTTAAACCTATTTTCTCAACAGTTCCTAGTATACAGAGGTTTGTTTCTTCTCCAGCCTTCTTCCACAGTGCAATGAAGAGCTAGACAAATATAGTCTTTTATTAATTAATTAATTAATGTCTTTATTTATTTATTATTTATCATCTGGTACTTTCTAGAAGTAGATGTATCACATGAAAGTAGAGAGAATGGAAAGTTGAGTGAATTATAACCCTTATTGCCTCAGGTAGAAAGACAAAGGAAAGAACTCACCCAATATAATATGACAAGTGGATCTGAGATAAGTATATTTCGAGAGTAGTAAGTCCTATGGGTCACGTGGAGATATTTGATTTCTGAGTGTAGTTATTGGCTGGCCACAAGGTATGAAAATTTCCTCATCCACCACAAGGATCATGACCAATAATACCCTTAAAGTAAAAGATTGCCTAACAAAAGAAAAGTATGACAGATTTACTTAATCAAAATTTTATGTAATGTGAGCACTTCAGAAATGAATACAAAACATCTGAGTAAAATCATTTATGCTTATATTTAATCAAGAGTAGATAGTTATGATGCAATCGTGTGATCTAATAACATGTGTTACAAGGGGCTAAGTAGGCAAGAAGTCTAGAAAGGCCTATTTGTTTAGATTCTTCTTGATGTGTTTGTGTAACATTCCTCTGCCAAGATTCTGCTGGGTAAACAGTCCTCAAAAAGAAAAATAAGCTGGAATAGAATGTCTTCCAAGGATCTATGTATTTTTTTTCTCAGAAAGATAGGTTTTAATTTATAAGACCTGCCTTGGAGAAGACTTCTGAGTTCTGTGAATTGCTTTAAGGACAAAAAGACTAGTCTGAGACAAGAGGACAAAAGATCAGTAGGTCCTTGCTCTGAGAGCTCCCAACCTGCTTAGGTTAAAGTCTTCAGTGTCAATGTTACATAATCAGGATATAGTATGCTAAGCAGCAGCTTCATGGATGGTGAGTATGACTTTATTAAGAGTAGCTAAGTTAGCAGGATTTGGTAGCTAACACCTATAATAACAGTGGTTAGGAAGCAGAGGCTGGAAAATCAGTATGGGTTTAAGGCCACACTAACTGACTCTGTTAGTCAGTGTTCTCTAATCTGTAGAATAGAACCTGTAGAACATATAAAGAAAAATGAATATGTATTTATTAGAATGATTTGTAGGTTGTAGTCTAGCTCATTCAGCAATCACTGTATACCAAGAGAAGGTTCAAGAATCTAGTAGTTCAACCCATGAGGCTGGACATCTCAGCTGTACCTCAGTATTACTGGAATCCTGAAGAAGTAGACTATAATGTCAGCAAAGAAAAGGAATTGCCAGCAAGAGTGAGATCAAGTAGGTAAGGAGCCAGAACCTTCCTTCTTTCACATCCTTTCCATATGCAGCCAGCAGAACCTGTGACCCAGATTTAAGTTGGAACTTCCGAAATCAGTATTGTCTGATGAAAAGTGGGTCTCCCTAATTCAACTGATTTAAGAAAAAAATATCCCTCACAAGCGTTTCAGGCCATTTGGGTTTTAATTAATTCCAGATGCAGTCAAATTGACAACCAAGGGTAGTCCTCACACCTGGCTACGTGATGAATTCCAGGGCATCTTGTGGGACAGAATAAGACACTAGCTCAGAAAACAAAAGAAAACAAAACAAAAAGTTGTAAAGTTAAGTAGATCATTTCATAGAGGGTCTCTGGAAATTATAGAAAACATTATTTTAGGGACATGAGAAATACTTCAGTGTGGTTGGAGCAAGAGAAACATACTTAGAGGCTTGGTAAGAAGGGAAGGACAGGTTGAGACCAGCATGAAGAAATTGTGTGCCTTGCTAAAAAAAATATGTACTCAAGCCTTTAGAATGAGTGACTCATCAAAAGATTTTAAATAACTGAATGACATGATCAAACTAACTATTCTGACAGTTATCCAATCAACATTTACTTAGTTCCTGTTCAGTACTCAACTTGGGTGGCATAATAAGTACATGAGAGAAGCTACTACATATTCTCTATGATTTCTCTTTGTCTGCTATGAAATGTTCTACCCAACTTGTCTATTTTAATACAGCCTTACTCATTAGTTATGATATTGGAGCTCACTGTACCATGCTAGAGTGATGTTTTTGAGTACATGTGTTGGGATTATCTCAGCCTGGAAACTTTGAGGATAGTCCAAGATAATCTAAGCTGAGTCATAAAAATGCTGTATTGGAGAAGAATATCATAGATACTAAGAAGAATTTTTGGCACAATACAAACTTTGCAGTGTTAGTTAGAGTAAATATTTTTTAAATAAAAATTAAGACTTGAATTTTCGTTTTAATCTTAACTGCACCTAGACATAGTTGGTGGGGTTTTGTGATAGCAATATAAGAGTCAAATGATGGTTCTAAATATTAAAGTTCTAGAAAGACTAGAAGCTTGGATATTTAATGAGAACAGAAATAGAGATATCAGAATGCAACAGGAATTTTTTTCTGGTTATATGGGGTACATATGGAAAGAACAGTATTTGTAGTAAAACACAATCCTGTTGGGTATCATGAGTTTTGGCTACTATGGGATATCTAATTGAACATGTTCAGAAGACTGTAGGTAAACAAATATGAGCTGAAACAGTGTTAGTTACTATTTTCATTGCTGTTACAAAAAAGCTGATCAAGGGAACTTAAGGGCTTAATTTTGGCTCACGGTCTCAGGGTATGGCCTACCACTGTGGAGGTCATGAAAACAGGAGTTAGAGACAGCTGCTATTATTGCATCCACAGGAAGAAGAGGGAGATGAATGCTCAGCTTGTCTTCTCCTCTCTATTCAGCCTGGGCCCCCCATCTTTAGGACAGTGCTGCTAACCTTCAAAAGTGCTGTCTTCTCTCCTCAATTAAACCTCTTAAAATGCAACCATAGAGGTGAATCTCCTAGGTGATTCCAAATCCAGGAAGGTTGACAATGATGATTAATCATTGCAGGAAGGAGGATGGGGAATACTGGAGGAAAATGCAGACTTAGGACATACCTGATTATTTTTCTCTGACTTCTAGAAATAACAGATGGGAATTTAAAGTAAGTGAAATCAAATACAATGCTAGATGGCAGGATGGAAGACTCTCTTTTTCAATAATTAATTTATTTGTTTTGCATCCTTGGTGCAGCTTTCTCTCCCTATTCTCCTCTCCTTCTCTCCTTTCCCCTCCTCCTTGGGTATCAACATGCCTTGGAATATCAAGTTGCAGTAGGACTAAGTACATCTTCTATTGAGGCTAGAAAAAGCAGCCCAGTTAGAGGAAAGGAATCCAAATGCAAGCAATTAAGCTAGAGACAGCATCTGTTCCTACTGTTATGGGTCCCACATAGATACTAAGCTGCACATCTGTTAGAAATGTGTAGGGTGCCTAAATCTGTCCAGAACATGCTCTCTGGTTGTTGGTTCAGACTCTGTGAGCCCCTATGGGCTTAAGTTATTAAGTTAGTTCATTTTCTGTAGATTTGTCCTCTCTGGTTCCTTCATTCATTCCACAAGACTCCCCAAGCTCTGCCTAATGTTTGGCTGTGGTTCTCTATATCTGTTTCCATCAAATGCTCAGTGAAGCCTCTTTGATAACAGTTATTCTAGGCTCCTGTTTACAAGTGTAGTGAAATATCAATAATAGTATCAGGACTAGGATCTCTCTAATGGCATAGGTCTCAAGTTGGGCCAGTCAAGTATTGGGCTAAATTTCTCCTACATCTTTATCTCTGCACATCTTGTAGGCAGGACAAATTGTGAGTCTAAGGTTTTGTGGCTAGATTGGTATCTCCATCTGTCTTAGTTAGGGTTTAACTGCTGTGAACAGACACGATGACCAAGGCAACTCTTATAAGGACAACATTTAATTAGTGCTGACTTACAGGTTCAGAGATTCAGTCCATTATTATCAAGGCAGGAGCATGGCAGTGTCCTTGTAGAGCATGATGAAGAAGGAGCTGAGAGTTCTATATCTTGTTCCAAAGACAAAAAGAAGACTAGCTCCTATGTGGGTAGGAGGAGGCTTTCAAAGCACACCCTCACAGTGACATCCTTCCTTAAATAACACCACATCTACTCCAACAAGATCATACCTCCTAATAGTGCTATTCCTTAGGCCAAGCATATTCAAACCACCACACCATCCCTTCATTGGAAGTCTGGTCTGGTTACAGAAGGTGGCCATTTCAGGTTCCATATCCTCTATTCTGGTAGTTTTAGCTAGGGCAGTTACCCTCATAGATTCTTGGAAGTTTCTATTATTCTAGGATTCTAGCTAATCCCAGCAATGTCTCCACTTCACCGTGAAGGAGACTCTTATGAATTAGAAGCTAATCCATAAATCTCAATAGATAAGGTAGATAGATCCAATCAAAAAGCATATCACAGACAGCTTAAATTACAGCACATGTGAAGGTGATTTTGAAGACTCAGTATGGAACTTGCAAATATGGAGAGTGATAAGTCTGGAGTACATGAGATTGGCTATAGCACTAGCACAGCAGTATCCAAGTGGGTAGGCCATTTATTCTACTTTGGTTTCTTGGTTGCTGTGGTAAAATACTGAACAAAATCATCTTGTGGTGGAAATGGTTATTTTAGTTTACATTTTATAGTCCATCATTAGGAGAAGCAAGGGCAGGAGTTAAGACTAGGACTAAAACAGAGGCAGGAACTAAAACAGAGACCATGGAGGAACTCTTTATTACTCTGTAGCTTCATTTGGCTTGTTCAGCTCCCTTCTTCATAAAACTCAGAACCACCTTTACAGGGTCTGTATTGCCTTCCTCTTCAGTTAGGAACAAAGAAAATCCCCCATAGGCCTATCTGAGGGAAATTGTTCAGCTTAGGTTCTTCTTCTTGATGTACCAAGATAACTAAAGCTAACTATGACTCTATTCCTCCTCCAATAGAAAATTAAATCCTGAAATGATTCATATAACACACATATATCTAAAATAGATTTTTTTTTTTTTTGGTTTATCAGAAACAGTTCTGTAAAGTTCTGGAATTGTAAACAATGTACCATCTCCAATTTTTTGGTCTCTTAATTTTCAACGTTTTCTTCTTATCCTTTTTTTTTTTTTTTTTTTTTTTTTTTTTTTTTTTTTTTTTTAGCCCGGTGTCGTCCTGGAACTCACTCTGTAGACCAGGTGGCCTCGAACTCAGAAATTCGCCTGCCTCTGCCTCCCAAGTGCTAGGATTAAAGTCATGTACCACCACTGCCCAGTGGTTGGGAGACTTTTAATGCCTTAGTTATCATTAGGTGTTAGTTTTCATTAATCTATCTATTTTCTGATTTTGAATTGAAGCACTTCAAAGAGAAAAATTTCATCGTATCAAGTATAGAATTTGATAAGACTGATTTGACATCTAGTACCAATATTTTTGGTGCAATCTTGGACAGGTATTTAATTTCTTTATCTCAGCTTCTTTTTTGATAGAATAGAGATAACTTTTTACATCTTTTTAAAACTATATTGTGTATGTGTGTGTATATGTCTGTTTATATGTATTCATCTCTATGTGTGTACAAACATAAGTAGGGGTGTCCATGTAGATTAGAGGTGTCAAATTCCCTGGAGCTGTTTGTGAGCTACCCAATATGGGTGTTTGGAATGCAACTCAGATCCTAGAAGAGAAGTAAAGGCTCTTACAGGCTAAGCCCACCTCTCTAGCTCATAATATTTTGTTTACTCTAAAAATTTCAGTATATCTTGATCATGTACTCCTATTATTCTCTCCTTCTAATTTTCCCCCACTAGTCTTCACATATCTCTCTCCTAACTTCATGTCATCTTTACAGTTTTATAACCCACTGAATTCTACTAGTGCTGCCAACATGCATGTAGGTAAGAGGACCATCTGATAGGGCATGACTAACCACAAGTAGCCACTCCCAAAGAAAACTGACACTCCTTCCTCCAGAAGCCACCAAATTTCAATAGCTTTCTGCTAGGTGTGGTGTCTCCAGCACCATTTTCCTGCTATATGTTCTGAGTTTTTTAACTGGCTTGATCATTTGCAGGTAACCACAGCTGTAGTGAGTTCCTGGGTCATGTTCGTCAGTCATCTCCTTTCCAGAAGACAACATTTCACCACAATCGTTTCCATCCTCAGGCTCCTTACATCCTTCCATGATGTTTTCTGAGCATGGTGTTTAAAAAAAACAAACAGGTGATTGATAAGCTATCCTGTCTATGCCCAAATAGTCATAGTCACTTATTCTCAGCAATCTGAAGAGTTATAGGTCTCTGCATTAACCTAATCCTCTGCAATAAGAAGCTTCTCTGAAATGTTGTTCATCCTCAATGACAATATACTTTTTGTCATTTTTTTCAAATTCTCTTCATTATAGTGAGGGCAGTAGGTGGTAGGACAAAGCAGGACTCTGTAATAAATGATTAGAGCATTTTTCTGCTTACAATTTTACTTTTGAGCTATATTGTATCATAAGTAACCAGACATGCTTGCAGACATGTGAATATCAGTGTAATAATTAATAAAAGAACACAGATTTCACTCAGTTTGATCTCTTCTATATGTGAGAGTATAGAGGGCCTAGCAGAAGGATGGGTAGATATAGGAAAAGCTAATAGGCTGAAGATGATCATTGAGTATTATATATTATATGAAAATATCCTGACACCCATTACTTTTTATAATGAACCTATACTGACATATATTTAAAAAGTAACTCCATCTCAACATTTTAAGAACCTGACAGGATTATACTCAGTGTGTGCTCTAAGAATTCTAAGATCATGGTTCCACCTGGGTATGGTCAACTGTGATAGTTTTCCATCCCTGTAATACAACACCTGAGCTGTCTTAGGGAGTGAAAACCAAATGACAGATATTTATTTTTTTGCAGGAGTTGATGTATAATATTGATGCATTTGATTTATGCTTTATATTTTTCCATTTTACTCTTTCCTCAAGTTTAAAATTTTTTCCATAGATTTATTTAATCTATTGCAATGATTTCTCATAAAGTAGATATTTTATAAGCACTTCAAAAATATTTGGAAATCTCATGTCATTTATTATCTTTACTCAAATGAAGTATCCTTACTCAAATGTAATTTTCAGTAGGACTTTTAATCATTTTATTAAAATGAATTCCTTTTTCTCATTTCTGGTGTTCTAAATTGAACCTTGTAACATTAAAGCTGAATAATATTGAGTAAGACTTTTATTAGCAATGAGAAATATATTTACAATTCTTGGATAGTATAAAATTATTTAAAGTCAAAATCACTAAAGTTTCCTCTAACAATTATGAAATACAATTGCTTGCTAAAATCTACTTACACACACACACACACACACACACACACTTTCAGTGAACACTGTCATATATTTCCTGCATCTTGTGATGAAGCACTGGGTATGACTGTTTTCCATAGTTTCTGCAGTGACATTCCTGCTGCTGCTGCCTCATGAATTCATGCATTTAAATTATTTGAGAGTATCAGGTAAGTGCTATGAATTACTATTTTATTAAAAAGTATGTAGTATTCTTGCTGGCATTCTATATTTTATAAAGATTTTATGGAACTAATTTAGAGGTTAAGTTCTTTCTCTTTTGGGCTTTCCTAAAAATGTCTTCACTTATTTATTTTATTTTATTTTTGTTTGTTTGTTTTTCTCTCTTTTTTTCATTTTTTTATTACATATTTTATTTACATTTCAGATGTTATCTCCTTACCCCATTCCCCACCGCTGCCCAGAAACCCCTTATCCCATCGCCCCTCCTCCTGCTCCTACCTACCCCCAACTCCTACCTCCCCACCCTCGAATTCCCCCACACACAGTATCCAGCCTTCATGGGACCAAGGATCTTCTCTCCCACCTATACCTGACAGGACCATCCTCCCTTACATATACAACTGGAGCCATGGATCCCTCCCTAAGTGCTTCCAGGCTGGTGGTTTAGACCCTGGGGGCTCTGGTTGGTTGGTGTTGTTGCTCTCCCCATGGGGCCACAAACACTTTCAGGTCCTTCAGTCTTCACTCTAACTCTTCCATTGGGAATCCAATGATCAGTTTAATGGTTAGCTGTGAGCATCTGCCTCTGAATATGTCAAACTCTGGCAGACATCTAAGGACACACCTATATCAGGCTCCAGTCAGCATGCACTTCCTGACATCCACATCAGCATCTATCTTTGTTGACTGCACATGGGATGGATACTCAAGTGGAATGGTCTCCAGACGGCCCCTCCTTCAGTTTCTGTCCCACATTTTGTCTCCATATTTGCTCTCCTGAGTATTTTGTTATTCATTTTAAGAAGGACAGAAGCACCCTCACTTGGCCTTCCTTCTTCATGAGTTTCATGTGGTTTGTGAGTTGAATCTTGGGAATTTCAAGCTTCTGGGCTAATATCCAAAAATCAGTGAGTGAATACCATGTGTGTTCTTTTGTGATTGGGTTACCTCACTCAGGATGATATTTTCTAGTTCCATCCATTTACATAAGAATTTCTTGAATTCATTGTTTTTAATAGCTGGGTATTATTCCATTGTGTAAATGGACCACAATTTTTTGTATCCATTCCTCTGTTGAAGGGTATCTGGGTTCTTTCCAGTTTCTGGCTATTATAAATAAAGCTGCTATGAACATAGTGGAGCATATGTCCTTGTTATATGTTAGAGCCTCTTCTGGGTATATACCCAGGAGTGGTATAGCTGGGTCCTCAGGTAATGCTATGTCCAATTTTCTGAGGAACCGCGAGACTGTTTTCCATAGTGGTTGCTTGCAATACCACCAACAATGGAGGAGTGTTCCTCTTTCTCCATATCCTCACCAGCATCTACTATCACCTGAGTTTTTGATCTTAGCCATTCTGACTGGTGTGAGGTGGAATCTCAGGGTTGTTTTGATTTGCATTTCCCTGATGACTAAGGATGCTGAACATTTCTTTAGGTGCTTCTTGGCCATTCACATTTGCTCAGTTGAGAATTCTTTGTTTAGCTCCATACCCCATTTTTTAATAGGGTTATTTGGTTGTCTAGAGCCTAATTTCTTGAGGTTTTTTTATATATTGGATATTAGTCCTCTATCGGATGTGGGATTGGTAAAGATCTTTTCCCAATCTGTTGGTTGGCGTTTTGTCCTATTGATAGTGTCCTTTGCCTTACAGAAACTTTGCAATTTTATGAAGTCCCATTTGGCAATTCCTGATCTTAGAGTATAAGCCATTTTTGTTCTGTTCAGGAATATTTCCCCTGTGCCCAAGTATTCGAGTTTCTTCCCCACCTTCTCTTCTATTAGTTTCAGTGTATCTGGCTTTATATGGAGGTCCTTTATCCACTTAGACTTGAGCTTTGTACAAGGAGATAAGAATGGATTGATTTGCAGTCTTCTACATGTTATCCTCCAGTGGAACAAGCAACGTTTGTTGAAAATGCTGTCCTTTTTCCACTGGACAGCTTTAGCTCCTTTTCAAAGATAAAGTGACCATAGGAGTGTGGGTTCATTTCTGGTTCTTCAATTCTATTCCATTGATTTTCCTGCCTTTCTCTGTACCAGTACCATGCAGTTTTTATCACTATTGCTCTGTAGTACAACTTGAGGTCAGGGATGGTGATTCTTTCAGAAGTTCTTTTATTGTTGAGAATAGTTTCCAATATCCTGGGGTTTTTTGTTATTCCAAATGAATTTGCAAATTGCTCAGTCTAACTCTGTGAAGAATTGGGTTGGGATTTTAGTGGGGATTGCATTGAATCTGTAGATTGCTTTTCGCAATATGACCATTTTTACTATATATGAGCATGGGAGATCTTTCCATCTTCTGAGGCCATCAATTTCTTTCTTCAGAGACTTGAAGTTTTTCTCATACAGATCTTTCACTTGCTTGGTTAGATTCACACCAAGGTATTTTATATTATTTGTGACTATTGTGTCATTTCCCTAATTTCTTTTTCAGCCTGTTTATCTTTCACATAGATGAAGGCTACTGATTTGTTTGAGCTGATTTTATAACCCGCCACTTTGCTGAAGTTGTTTATCAGGTTTAGGAGTTCTCTGGTGGAAGTTCTGGGGTCACTTAAGTATACTATCATATCATCTGCAAATAGTAATATTTTGACTTCTTCCTTTCCTATTTGTAGCCCATTGACTTCTTTTTGTTGTCTAATTTCTCTGGTTAGGACTTCCAGTACTATATTGAATAGGTAGGGAGAGAGTGAGCAGCCTTGTCTAGTCCCTGATCTTAGTGGAGTTACTTCAAGTTTCTCTCCATTTAGTTTGATGTTGGCTACTGGTTTACTGTATATTGCTTTTACTATGTTTAGATATGGGCCTTGAATTCCTGATCTTTCTAAGACTTTTATCATGAAGTAATGTTGAAGTTTGTCAAATGCTTTCTTTGCATCTAGTGAGATGAGTTTGTTTATATAGTGGATTATATTGATGGATTTCTGAACATTGAACCATCCCTCATTCCTAGGATAAAGCCTACTTGATCATGATGGATAATTGTTTTGATATGTCCTTGGATTCGGTTTGCTAGAATTTTATTGAGTATTTTTGCATCGATATTCATAAGAGAGATTGGTCTAAAGTTCTCTTTCTTTGTTGGGTCTTTGTGAGGTTTGGATATGAGTGTGATTGTAGCTTCATAAGATGAATTGGGTAGTGTTCCTTCCGTTTCTATTTTGTGGAATAGTTTGAAGAGAATTGGTATTAGGTCTTCCTTGAAGGTCTGATAGAATTCTGCACCAAAACCATCTGGTCCTGGCTTTTCTTTGGTGGGGAGACTTTTAATGACTGCTGCTATTTCTTTAGGGGTTATGGGACTGTTTAGATGGTTTATTTGCTCCTGATTTAACTTTGGTACCTGGTATCTGCCTAGTAAATTGTCAATTTCATCCACATTTTCCAATATTGTTGAGTATAGGCCTTTGTAGTAGGATCTGCTGATTTTTTTGAATTTCCTCAGTTTCTGTTCTTATGGCTCCCTTTTCAGTTCTGATTTTATTAATTTGAATACTGTCTCTGTGCCCTCTGGTTAATCTGGCTAAGGGTTTATCTATTTTGTTGATTTTCTCAAAGAACCAGCTCCTGGTTTTGTTGATATTTTGTATAGTTCTTTCTGTTTCTACTTGGTTGATTTCAGACCTGAGTTTGATTATTTCCTGCCATCTACTCCTCTTGTGTGTATTTGCTTCTTTTTGTTCTAGAGCTTTTAGGTATGCTGTCAAGTTGTTAGTGTATGCTCTCTCCTGTTTCTTTTTGTAGGCACTGAGAGCTATGAGTTTTCCTCTTAGCACTGCTTTCATGGAGTCCCACAACTTTTGGAATGATGTTTCCTCATTTTCATTAAATTCTAAAAAGTCTTTAATTTCTTTCTTTATTTCTTCCTTGACCAAGTCATCATTGAGTAGAGCGTTGTTCAGTTTCCACATACATGTGTGTTTTCCATTGGTTTTGTCATTATTAAAGACCAGCCTTTGTCCATGGTGATCTGATAGAATGCAAGGGATTATTTCAATCTTTTTGTATCTGTAGAGGCCTGTTTTGTGACCAATTATATGGTCTATTTTGGAGAAGGTACCATGAGGTGCTGAGAAAAAAGGTATATTTTGTTTTAGGATGAAATGTTCTATAAATATCTGTTAAATATACTTGGTTCATAACTTCTGTTAATTTTAGTGTGTCTCTGTTTAGTTTCTGTTTCCATGATCTGTCCATTGCTGAAAGTAGGGTGTTGACATCCCCCACTATTATTGTTTGAGGTTCAATTATGTTTTGAGCTTAGTAAAGTTACTTTTATGTATGTGGGTGTCCTTACCTTTGAAGCATAGATGTTAAGAACTGAGAGTTCGTCTTGGTAGATTTTTCCTTTGATGGGTATGTAGTGTCCTTCCTTATCTTTTTGATTACTTTTGGTTGAAAATTGATTTTATTTGATATTAGAATGGCTACTCCAGCTTGTTTCTTGGGA
This sequence comes from Mastomys natalensis, assembly GCA_021653895.1. Lineage (NCBI taxonomy): Eukaryota > Metazoa > Chordata > Mammalia > Rodentia > Muridae > Mastomys > Mastomys natalensis. Next base: position 51,161 of record JAJTUV010000677.1, read on the forward strand.
CCATTTGCATAGAAAATTGTTTTCCATCCTTTTATTCTGAGGTAGTGTGTCTGTCTTTGTCACTGAGGTGTGTTTCCTGTATGCAGCAAAATTCTGGGTCCTGTTTGTTTATCCAGTTTCATAGTCTGTGTCTTTTTATTGGAGAATTGAGTCCATTGATGTTAAGGGATATTAAGGAAAAATGATTGTGGCTTCCTGTTATTTTTGTTATTATAGGTAGAATTATGTTTCTATAGCTGTCTTCTTTTGGGGTTGTTGGAAGATTACTTCCTTGCTTTTTCTAGGTTGTAGTTTCCTTCCTTGTGTTTGTGTTTTCCATCAGCTATCCTTTAAAGTGCTGGGTTAGTGGAAAGATATTGTGCAAATTTGGTTTTGACGTGGAATATCTTGGTTTCTCCATCTATGGTGATTGAGAGTTTTGCTGGGTATAGTAGTCTGGGCTGGCATTTGTGTTCTCTTAGGGTCTATATGATGTTGGTCCAGGATCTTCTGGCTTTTATAGTCTCTGATGAGAAGTCTGATGTAGTTCTTATAGGTCTGCCTTTATATGTTACTTGACCTTTTTCCCTTTACTTCTTTTAGTATTTTTTCTTTGTTTTGTGCATTTGATGTTTTGATTATTATGTGATGGGAGGAATTTCTTTTCTGGTCTAGTCTGTTTGGCATTCTGTAGGCTTCTTTTATGTTTATGGGAATCTCTTTCTTTAGGTTAGGGAAGTTTTCCTCTATAATTTTGTTGAAGATATTTACTGGCCCTTTAAGTTGGGAATCTTCACTCTTATCTATGTATATTATCCTTAGGTTGGTGTTCTCATTGTGTCCTGGATTTACTGGATGTTTTGAGTTAGGAGCTTTTTGCATTTTACATTTTCTTTGACTGTTGTGTCAATGTTTTCCATGGTATCTTCTGCACATGAGATTCTCTCTTCTATCTCTTGTATTCTGTTGGTGATGCTTGCATCTATGACTCCTGATCTTTTTCCTAGGTTTTCTATCTCTAGGGTAGTCTCCCTTTGAGATTTCTTTATTGTTTCTATTTCCATTTTTAGATCCTGGATTTTTTTTTTTTAATTCTTTCATTGTGTTTTCTTGCAGTTCTTTAAGGGATTTTTGTGTTTCCTCTTTAAGGACTTCTACCTGTTTACCTGTGTTCTCCTGTACTTCTTTAAGGGAGTTACTTGTGTCCTTCTTAAAAATCCTCTATCATCATCATGAGAAGTGATTTTAAATCTGAATCCTGCTTTTTCAGTGTGATGTGGTTTCCAGGGCTTGCTATGTTGGGAGAACTGGGTTCTGATGATGCCAAGTAACTTTGGTTTCTGTTGCTTATGTTCTTGCGTTTGACTTTCACCATCTGGTTAACTCTAGTGTTATTTGCACTCACTGTGTCTGACTGGAGTCTGTCTTTCCAGATATCTTGCTTGAGTCAGAACTCCTCAGAGTCCAGATGTGTCTGTGATCTTTTGAACCTAAGCTCTGGGACTCAGGCTGCCTCTGGTCTCCTGAAATCCTGCTAGTCTGAGTGCAGTGGCTCCTCTACAATGGCTCAGGATATAGTGTCTCCACAGGAGCAGACCAGCTAGGTGTCTGCCCCAGCCAAAAGGACCAACAATATACTCATAACAGGCTAATTACAGCCTCCATAATATGACAGTCACTTAACTGAGACTAGATTTCACATTATCATAGCATAACCACATAGGACTTGTTATAGTAGGTGATCAATTAGAATAAAGATTGCCAAAGTAGATGGCAATCACCTCCAATGTTATAATATTTTAATAGTTGATAAATCACATTAACTAATCTGATAATCTTGGGGATTTGCCTAAAGGTTCATGTTTACTTTGTGATAGAGCAATGGAAGCAGACATATTTCACATGATAGTCTTCCTTAAAATCTCAGTCTCTTCTTTTACATCTCTGATTATAGAATGTCAGTTTCATTTGAATATTTTCCTCCATAAATCTCTTCTATCTCTAATGCCAAAATGAGATAATCATCATCAGAGTGTTTATGCAAATTTCCATGGTGACAATGCATTCTCTGGTCTACAGAGTAACACATACAAATACTTATAACCTCGCAAATTCATTTTGATTGTTTATTTGAAATGTGTACTGATTTGATTTGTCAGCCTAACTCATGAATAACAACATGAAGTCAAATAATATAGCATTTTAAAAGATTTATCCTATATTTTCAATTATGTGAATTCTAATGCTAAAGAGACCAGAGATGTCAGAGGTACCTAGAATTTGTGCAGTGACTGGCATGAGTTCTGGGAAACCAATCAGGTCCTCTGAAAGAGTAATAAAACTCCAGTCCCTGAAGCATGTTTTATACATAAATAATTTACTAAATAGTTTTAAGAAGTATTGTGAAGGAGTAGGTCATCAAAAGACCTGAAATCTACACCTGTTTTAGAAGCTGACCTAGGCTTTTCTGTCATGGAGATTTTGATGGCTAAATTCATGATAGATTTAGAAAAAAATAGGTGGTGGCTTATCTCAGTGTATGAGTGTGAATCAGCCAACTGATCAGCCTTAATATTCTTAATACTATTTGGGAGAGGTAGAAAATGTTGTAGTTCCTTCCATTAAATATTTCACTTCTGTAAAAAGCAGAGTGGAGACTTAAACCCAGAAACATACTAGCTCATGGTAAAGATGGTATGTTATATTTACTTATTAAATATAAAAGTTCTGATATGACAGAGTTAACCAACTATAAAGTTGTACTTTCTAGCTGAGTGATTTCTCATATAATTCTTTTGGACTATTCCTCAACATTCTCACCAAATAGAGAATTTTTTGGGTGGTCAGGACAAGAGTGAGTTACACATTTAAAAGAATACATATGTTTTCTAGAGTGCATCAGTGCAAGTTTGCAAAATATTCCAAGAGTTATAAAGAAATATACTTCTCCATCTTTTTATATTACATGAGAATGAGTATTAAAATATGCAATAGATACTTCTTTGTTCCACAACATTAGAAAATGAACTGCTGAAATCATAAAGAATTATTCCAAACAACCCTTGCTTTATTTTTATATGGTGGCTTATCATTTATTCAGGGGTGTAGAAGATAATAAATTGAACTTTTGAGAATAGCAGTACATTATTTTCTTCATTCTAGTTCTTAGTTTTCTTAGATTTATCCCTTGAACCAATGTCTTATTGAAGAAAAATAGTTGCTGTGGTCCTTGCTTCTCCCCAGGGGCTGTTGGCCATTGACCCATGAGGACAAAGGAAGCAGAGTCAAAGAACAGGGTTCAGACAGCCTGTGAGTACTATGGAAATGATAGACTTCCAGGATCAGCTTCAGAGAGGCAGGTAAATCAAAGGATATACAGTTTTTCATAAGAGGATAGGGATTTCCAGGGTAAGTATCATGGGCTAGAGTTTAGGGTATTAAAGAATGTTTCATTTGCATAGAGAGGCATTCAAGGAATTCCAGGTGCTTTCTGTACAGGTTCTTATTAAGAGAATGAAGGTGAACCTGTAATCTCACCAAAGTTATAAAACATTCTGCAGATAGAGGATATGGGGACCAGATTCTCCAGATCAGGTATAGAAGAAGAAACCCCACTAAGAAAAAGGAGTCTGATCTTCATTCTGTTCCATATCCAAATCAGTAGTGGCCATAAAGCAGATCATCATACCCCCACCACACAGCTGTGGCTGTCTCCCAAGAGCCCAGCTCTAACCTGACACACACAGGTGAAACAACCCCACCTCTCCAGTCCAATACCTCTGCCTTTGGGCTTTGCCCGGCCTAGTTGGAGCTCCATCTACCTTCTGTTCTGCACCTGTCATGGAGCAGCACACTGTGCCCCACCCAACAGCTTTACCTGCCTCCTAGAGGACTGCTCAACAATCTTTGGTTATTGACATCTCCCAAAGTCAATAGGCTCAATTCACCAATAAAAAATCAGAGGCCTAAACAGGATCCACTATTGAGCAGTATAGGAGAAACACACCTCACAAACAAAGATATACATTATCTCAGAGTAAAGGTCTAGAAAAAAGTTTTCCAAGCAAGCAGACCCAAGAAACAAGCTGGAGTAGCTACTCTACTATTTAATTAAAAATTTTAATAAAGTTATCAAAAGATATGGGGCCCCAAATGCAAGGGTACCCATATTGATAAAAGAAAAATTTCTAAAGTTCAAATCACACATTGAAGCCAATACAATAATAGTGAGGGGCTTCAGCACTTCACTCTCACCTGTCATCCAAACAGAAAATAAACAGAGAAACAATGAAACTCACAGATATTATGAACCAAATGGATTTAACAGATATCTACAGAACTTTTCATCCCAAAACAAAAGAATATACCATCTTCTCAGCACCTCAGAATCTTCTCTAAAATTGACCAGGCACAAAGCATGCCTCAACAGATACAAGAAGATTGAAATAACCCCTTGTATCCTATAAGATCAGACTTCAACAACAACAGAAACAAGAGAAACCCCACATACTCATGGAAACAGAACAACTCTCCAGTCAATGATAACTTGGTTATGGAAGAAATAAAGAAAGTAAAGACTTTCTAGAATTCAATGAAAATAAAGGCACAATATACCCAAACTTATGGGACACAACGAAATCAGTGCTAAGAGAGAAATTCATAACACTGAGTGTCTTCATAAAGAAATTGAGAGATTGCATACTAACAATCTGACAGCACATCTGGAAGCTCCAAAACAAAAAGAAGCAAACACATCCAAGTGGAGTAGACTTTAGGAAATTCTCAAATTCAGGGCTGAAACTCAATCAAATAGAAACAAACAAACAAACACAAAAAAAACAATACAAAGAATGAACAAAACCAAGAGCTTGTTCTTTGAGAAAACCAGCATCATAAACAACTCCTTAGCTAAACTAATGAAAAGACACAGAAATGGTATCTAAATTAACAAAATAAGAAATAAAAACGGAAACTGAGGAAATTTTAAAAATTATTAGGTCTTACTCAAACCATGTACTCCAGAAAACTGGACAATCTAAACTAATAAATGAATTCCACATATCAAAGTTAAATAGATCAGGTAAACAATCTAAACAGTCCCATAACACCTAGGGAAACAGAAGTAGTCATTAAAAATTTCTCAACCAAGAAGAATGTGGGGAGGGTAGTTGTTCAGAATCAGCTGTGGCAAAGAGAAGAGAGATGGCTAGATGGCCATGAAAATGAATAGTAATCTGCAACTGATAGGGGTGAGGAGGTGATCTTCAGGATGAGACAGAGACCTGGGATAATGGAGGTACCCAAGCATCAACAGGGGTGACATTAATTGTGACTCACTACACTGGGGATATAGTACCTGTAGCCAGATAGGAACCCCAATAGACACAGCAACCCGTCCACTAACTTTCAACCCAAAATTTATCTCATCTACAAGTAATGTAGGCAGAGGGATAGAGCAGAGACTAAGGGAATGGTCAACCAATTGTAGGCCCAACTTGAAACCCATCCCATGGTCAAGCACCAGTCCCTACCACAATTAATGATACTCTGTCATGCTTGCAGACAGAAGCACATTGTCTTTTGAGAGGTTCCACCCAACTGCCGACTCAGACAGCTAAGAAACCGACAGCCAAACAGTAGATGGAGCATGGAGACTCTCATGGAAGATTAAGAGGGAGGATTTTGTGCCCTGAAGTAACTCCATAGGAAGATCAACAGGACCAACCAACCTGGTCCCTTGGGTGCTCTCAGAGGCTGAACATACACAGGCTGGACTGGGCCGCTCCTCACATAGCAGATACTGCAACTTGGTCTTCATGTGGGTCCTGGAACAACTGGAAAGGGAGTTGTCCCAAAAGCTATTGCCTGCATAGGGGTATATTCTTCTAGCTGGGCTTCCCTATCTGGACTCAATGTGTGAAGAAGCATCTAACTGATCTCATATTAGCAACTGAACAACACACCTGAAAGCTCTAGAAGAAAATGAGGTAAACATATCTAAGAGGAGTAGACAGAAGGAAATAGTCAACCTGAGGGGTTGAAATCAATCAAATGAACCAACAAAACCAAGAGCTGGTTTTTTGGGGAAAATCAACAAGATAGACAAACCTTTAGCCAAACTAACTAAAAGGACAGAGAAAGAGTACACATTAACAAAATAAATGAAAAGAGAGACACAACAACTGAAACTGAGGAAATTAAAAAAATTATTAGATCATACTTCAGAAGCCTATACTCTACAAAACTGGAAAATTCAAATGAAATGGATGATTTTCTAGACAGATACAACATGCCAAAGTTAAATCAAGATCAGGTAAACTAAGACGTTCAGTAGTCCCTAAGAAAATAGAAGTAGTCATTAAAAGTTCTCCATCCAAAATAAATCCAGGGCCAAATTGTTTTAAGGAAGAATTCTACCAAACTTTCAAAGAAGAGCTAATGCCTATACTCTTCAAATGATTCACAAAATAAAACAGAAGGAATACTTTCTAATTCATTCTATGTGGCCACAATTACCCTGATAACTAAACTACACAAAGACTCAGCAAAGTAGAACTTCAAACCAATTTCAATTATGAACATCAATGTAAAAATAGTCAATAAAATTATTGCAAACCAATTAGGATGCTCCTAATCTGACAGAGATTTGAAATGCCAGAATGGAATGATACCCAGGGGGTGTCCCACCCTCTTAGAGGAGAAGGGAAGGATGGATGAGGTGGGGGCTTGGTGAAGGAGGGACTGAGAGGGGGAGCAGTATTTGGGTTGGAAAGAGAAAGAAAGAAAGAAAGAAAGAAAGAGAAAGAAAGAAAGAGAAGAAGAGAAGAAGGAAGAGGAGGGAGGGAGGGAGGGAGGGAGAAGAAGGAAAGAGGAAGGAAGGAAAGAAGGAAGGAAGGAAGGAAGAGAGAAAGAGAGAAAGAGAGAAAGAGAGAAAGAGAGAAAGAGAGAAAGAGAGAAAGAGAGAAAAAGAGAAAAAGAGAAAGAAAAAAAAAGTACCTCTCTATTTTGCACCATGCTAACCAGACATTGAGAACTTGGGCCCAACAAGTTGCTTGTGTGAAAGTGTGCGTGTGTGTGTGTGTGTGTGTGTGTGTGTGTGTGTGTGTGTGTGTGTGTGTGTATGTGTGTGTGTGTGTTGCTTGTTTGTGTATGAGTGGAAGGCTGTGTGTGTATTGCAGTACTTAGTGGGGTTCAGAAAACTTGTAGGAGTTGGTTCTCTGTGTCCACCAAGTATAGGGCCTGGAGATTGAACTCAGGCCATTGCATTTGGCAAGAGGAACCTTTGCCCACTGAACCATCTCATCGGCCTTATATCTCACATATATTCATTTTCTCTTCTGAAATGCATGACCACTGTATACAGAGAAATTTTTATTCATATATAATTTTTTTTGAGCTAATTCTATTGTGAAGTTTTCACTGATATGCTTATGTATTTTCAGCTAATTTACTCATTATATAACTATTACTACTGATTTATCTGTCTCACTAAAATATCTGTCTAGCTACTTATCCTTATAGAATTTTCTTCATAATACAAATGACTTAAAGAATGATATATATTAAATGACAGCTACATAGAAAGATATTAAAAGAGAAACATCCTCACTAATGAGACTAGCTCATAAAAAATGAGAACTTACCCATCTTTATTCCATTTCTATTTTTCTTATGTTCTAAAACTTAATATTGCCTACTTTTCCTCATTGCTAAATGACTAATCAGTTGTTTTTTTCTTTTCTTTCATCAGATTGAATCTTCATTCACATTCAGTTTCTTTGCTTTTTTGCTCAAAAAGGGAAGTAGACATCTGTAGCAAGCCTCTGTTCTTGCTTATGTGAGGAGTAATTGTCATTAATAAAAGAGATTTGTCTGACAGATACTGAACACAGAGAACTTAAAGAAATGCCTTTGTTGTGTTACTTTTGATGGTGTTAATCAGGAGGGTCAGTACCATTCTCAAAGGAAAGGACACAAAATGTCACAGGAAGTGGAGACTTTCCAGTGCATATTGATGATCAATTCTAATGGTCTTGAATGAAGTCTTCCTGGTGCTAATAAACATTTAAACAAAACCAAAGCAGTTTAATTACAACTTTGCAAAGCCTTGTGTCAGCTAAGAACAGCTGGCAGGTTGATTAACACAGAAAATAGTTCTTATAACTCTGATGCAAGTGCATTCATTGCTGTCTTTCCTCCTTAGCAGAGTTATCAGTAGTATACCAATCTTGCATATAGGTCTTATCTTTCCCTCTGCCTCTCTGTGTGTGTGAGAGAGCCTCTGTGTATGTGTACGTGCATGCATGCATGTGTTTTGTGCATAAAAGTATATAAACTATTTGAGGCTTTTATACTTTATTGTATTCAACTCCATCTCCTCTCATATCCAATCCTTCCCAATTTTACCTTCCTTCCTAATTTCAAGTTTTCTTCTTCTTTGTTCCCTTATGTAGTCCAGTTTGTGTTGTCCAGCTACTCTTAGGACTGGAACCTACTTTGGAGTATAGGTAATATACCAGTGGTCATATTATTAAAGAAAACTGAATTCCCCGCTCCCAGAGCTATCAAATGTCAATAGATCCTCTATTCTGAAATTTTTCCTGGATTGAGCTTGCACAAGTCTTGTGTATGCTATCACAATCACTGTGAATTCACATGAGCAACTGCCCTGTCTTGCCAAAAACCACTGTTTCCTTGAATTCATCTACCTCAGGCTTTTATTACCTTTTTCCATAATTTCTGTCAAGTTCCCTGAGCCCTAGGGGTTATGCATGTACCACTTAGGGCTGAGCACACTATAATCTTTTATTTCTTCACATTGACCAATTAAGTATCTCTGTGTTGATTGCCATCTTGTATAGAAAGAAGTTTCTCTGAGAAGGTTGGCAATCATTATTGCAATATATTAGATTTTCAAATGAGAAAATAAAACATTGGTGAAATGTGGTACAGGAACTAACTTTACTATATGCATAAGCCATGATCATTCTTTTCCTAAAGAGGAACCATGCTTGAATCCTGCTTGAACTTTTTGAGTACTTTATGAATCAAGGGGATAGAGATAGTTAAACACTGATATTCTTGTGTAGGGCTATAAGATGAGAACATATATCAGCGGAAATGCAGAACATCTCTTTACCATGAGTGTTTAATTAATTAATACAGAGAAATTTCTTTAGAAAATATTTGAGGAATGGGATCTTAAGGATCCTGTAATGGGGGTATCAGTATTTGTTGATGGGATTTTACAGGCTATTCTCTGGTATGAATGAAGCATTGAAAGGCCAGCAAAGACAGAAGACGAAGTGTGGAGAAAAAAAGTAACAACTTCATACATTATCATACCTCTACTTGGTCCCTGGGGCACAAGAACAACCAGGAGGGTACACATTGTCCCATTTGTATTTCAAAGCTGAGTTTTAGACTGAAATGTGATTTTTCAAGAATGCATTTGGTAAGCAAAGACCAGTGGAAAGAACTGAGTTTTGTTTGTTTCAGAAGTAAGATTTTTGGGAGGCTTAAACATGATTGCCAAAGCCACTAGTGTTCAGTATATACTAGACTAACAAAAACAGAGGGAAAACTTATGTTTTTTTTTTTTTTTTTTAGGAAGCTATTAGCATTAAAACAGAAAGACTCTTGACATCTTTGCTGTCTCAATGAATTTTGAAGGAAGACCTATGTCAAGCACTGAGCTCACCTGGGAGAAACCAAGATGGTTTTCTTTTGGAAAAACTGTGGTGACTAAAACATTCTGAGTCTCAGAAAGCAGAAATTAGTCCATATATTGCAAATACAGGTCATATATATGATAAGTCACTTCACAGTATTTAAAGAGCAAGACAGAACCTCCCTCAGTGAGGAGACCTAGGAAAATAGCAAATAGGAAAATCTCCTATTGCCACCAAGTAGACAGATACTGGAGGAGATTGTGGTGCTTGGATCCAAGAGCCAGAATTATTTGTTCTAAGGTGGCCTTTTGAGAAGGGCAGAAATAAAGCTGCCATAGGTGTAGTTAAGTAAGATGTGACCATAGTACAATAATATGGCTCATTTACTCAATATGAATTATATTCTTGTGAAAGAAAAAAAAAAGGAGGGGCATAGACACTGGAAGGGAATATATATATTCTAAGGAGATTGATGCATAGATAGACTGATGCTACTATACAAGCCAAGGAAAGCAGAGATGGCCTTAGAGAGAAACAATTGTATAGAAGAGCCTATCTAATACCTACCAATATAAACATTCTCTGACAGAGATGATGGAGAGAAATTTTCCGGCCTGCAATCTAGTATCCAACACATTCAGCTGAATCATGCTGGAAGGCAAAGGACAAGGACGCATGGCAAATGACTTTCCTAAAATACCAAGTGGAACTGACAAGGGCAGGGGTGAGTATAAAAGAAAATATTACCTTCACTATGACTTCACTAGTTAGGATCTTTGCTTTTGTCTTAGGGTTTCTATTACGGTGAAGAAACACTGCAAGTCTTGTAAAGAAAAATATTTAATTGGGGGCTGGCTTATAGTTCAGTGGTTTATTCCTTTATCATCTTGGAAGAAAGTATGGTGGAGTTCAGGCAGACATGACGCTGGAGAGGGGCTGAGAGTTCTACATCTTGATCCACAAGCAGAAGGAAGGATGAGCAATCCACAGGACCTAGGTTGAGTTTCTGAAACCTGAATGCCCCATTCCTGGTGACACACTTCCTCCAACAAGGCCACATCTACTAATAGTGCCACTCCCTATTAACCTAAAATGGGGGTCATTTTCATTGAAACCACCACACCTTTCTTAAGAGAAATTCAGATTTCTGGTTTTAGGCATAGGTTAGCAAGAAACCAAACTTCTGTCTTTCTGTGTGTGTAGCTGTTGTTAAGGTCACTTTATTTTCCAAATGGCAAATGTTTCAGTTCTCAAACTTCCCTATCAATCAGGAAGTACGATAGACATGCAGGGATACAGGAATCTCAAGTAACTGCTTCTTACCTACTTACACTCATAGAACGATGATCTGACATTTTAGCCAAGTAACTCATCTAAGGTTTCCACTTTAGGAAAAGAGAAATTAGATATTGGACAAACCGCAATCTATATCATAGAATAAAAAAGAATGATTGACACTTAAGAACTAGATCTTATAATGCCAGACTTTGATACTGTAATAGAACTACACAGGAGGCCAAGATAGGAGAATTACAATTTCAGGTCCTGCCTGAGCTATGTAGCAAATGCAAGGCCAGTCAAGAGAACTTAGAAATTTATTGTAACAAAATATGGAACAAAAAACAGGATGGAGATTTAGCTCAGTGGTAAAACTCTTGCCTAGCATATACAGAAGTACTAGGTTCAATCCCAGTATTGTCAGGAAAAGACTTAGTATAAGTAGAACCAGTGACTTAGTCATGCCTTATGACACAAACATAAGTCTGGGGATGCAGCAAGATCCAAGGCAGAAGAAGGAACTAGAGAAGCTAGAACAGGAGACTGAAGGTGGTAAAGGTGGTTGTTATTTTATTTGACTTTGTTCAAAGTTAACTAGAAACTTGAAAAAAAAAGGTAGAACTTTGAATATAGTTGGGTCAAGTCTAATAAGAATGAGCTCTTGCTACCTATAGAGTGCTCTTCCAGATACTTGGTGACATAAAAGAAACATTGTTCTTCACTTAGTCTCTACTTGTCATTTCATCAAGCATTCTAGATGTAAGTCTGACCAGTCAGAGGGATCCCTGCTGCCCTTGTCAAACTGAAACATCTGTAGGCTTAAACCTAACAACTGACCTGAGAATCACATACATGTTTCATTAAACCCCTGACTATATTTATGGTGAGATAGGGAATCAGTAATTAGATTCATATTTATTACTTATTGACTTTTCTCTGTATATATTAGATATAGATGATATATAGATATAAAGATGTAATAGATGATATATAGGTAGGCAAATAGAATATATATGTATAAACAGAAATAAAAACTAAATAAAGACAAACAGGCAGATGTTACCTGAAAAAAATTATGCAGAAAAATGGAATATATATATATATATATATATATATATATATATATATATATATATATATATATAAAATCCCGTTTTCCGGATGTGTATACACACACACACACACACACAACATAACCAAATATTTTATTGTTGTGTTATGATATATGTGGATATATGTGTGTATCCTCTATTATGTATATCCTTACCTCCATTTCTTGAATTAAGCCTCATTTGGAAACACAGAACCAGAGTTGCTACATATGGAGTTATACTGATAGAGTGGCTCCTTAATTTACTGTGACTGGTGTTCTCAATCGCAGAGGTGAGTCAGACACTTAAACCCCTGAAAAAGAATACTACATGAGGTACAGACTGCACTAGCAAAGTGTCAAGCCAAGTATCTGCAAGGGTGGCTGGCCACTGTCAGAAACCAGGAAAAGGGAGGAGAGAATGTTTACTCAGTCTCAGAGAAAACATGGTCATGTTGACATTTTCCCTTAATCCTTCTGTGTTGTAGGCCTGGGAGAGATTGCATGTGTGTTACTTTAAGTCACTTCTTGTGGTGTTTTGTTATGACAGCCTTTGAAAACTAACAGGCAGTTTTAAGAAATCAGGATGTTTTGCATAAGAGAAAATGGGCTTTCTGTTTTCCCTAGAGGAGATATAAAGCTTATGTGACAGCACCGATGGAGCTGAGCAACTGTTACAGTCCCCAGTGACACTAGTTGATTGATTTACTGCTCTGTGGCTTTCATAGAAATGTAGAATTTACCTATTCTGCTGCTTTATGCTTTATTTTAGCTTCTGGCCAGTCTTACCTTGTACATGAGTAAGGAACCACCGGTGTGGTCAAAGATCACGGAGTTTAACCCAAACCTCATGGGAGAGGCTGCTGCTGAACTCACTTCACAATGCCACTCACCCTTTTTCCTGCATTATTTTTCCAAGTAACATCTGCTGTCTGTCCTTATTTAGTTTTAATTTTCTGTGTCCTGCTTAATTGTCTAAGGACAGGTGTTTGATTTGTTTACTGTCCCGGGATATCTAACCTTTCAACATTGAGATAATAATAATATTGTCATCCAATGACATGCTGGGTCACACTTACAGCTATTCTGGAACACATGCTCTCTGAGCCACAGGATGAACATAACTGTGTTTAGATTCAAGGTCCTGTACTTGATAAAGGCATAGGATCAGTTAACAGGTGAACCAGGATCTAGATTCAGTCTGCTGCTACTGTTCCAGTGAGAACTCTGCCACCAGGCCATCTGCCTGTTCAGTGTTAGCTGTGTGTACCTGAAGTACAGAGAAAATGGCGTGGTAATAGAGAAATTTTGTCTATTATATATTTCATCTAATCACATAGCTACCAAATATTTTCAGAACTCAGCTTTTATATTTTCTAGTTTGTGATCCTATTTGAAAATATGGTACAAAGTTTATTGTTTCTTTAATGGTTACTCATACATAGTATTTAGTTGTTAAGTTTTATTGAATATGGTGTTTTACTTCAGTTTTGGAAGAGAATCTACAAATGATTTCATAGTAGTCATAACATGTGTCTCTTATTAATGAAGTAAAAGAATATTCAATTTTATGTCTCAAAGTTTGAAGTATAGTATGATTTTGGAAAGTTGAACCATAGTTCTTCACTTAAAATGTTCTGGCTAGGTATTGAACAGATAATACAAACCACAGAATCCAGGTAGCACAAGCTTCTCAATAGGATTTGTCCATTTAATATTATTTATATAATATATATATATGGAAGGATATTATGCCATATTGCTGATGATAAAAGCTGGATTTTGAGGATTTACTTTTGTAGAGGTTGTATTTGATAGCTATATTTTTCAAGCTTAGCCAGTGATAGGGGTGTCCTTGCTGATAGGAAAAATTTATAAAGTAGACATAGCTCCCTTTGAAATGTTATTTATTTTACACATTACCAAGTGTTTCTATGTGTGTGTCTATACGTGGGAAGAAAGTATGTGATGGCATAGAGGCCAGAATAAACCTTAGAAGTTGTTCCTCCACTGCTGTCCACCTGGGTTACTGTGCCAGCATTTCTTGCTGATCCTACTAGGCTGATGCTCTGTGAGCACTAGGCACCTCCCTATTTCTACTTCCTCAAAACTAACTAGCATTGTAAGCACATGCCCAGCTGTGGGTTCTGAGGATGGAACTCAAGTACTGATGACAGTAACAGTAAAACTTAACAGACTGACCTATATTTTCCCAGTCCCTCCTTTAAAAACTTCTATTAATATACTTTCATTGTATAATGTTACAGGTTTTGTGGTAACATCTATACCACATAATTGACAGTATGCACCATGTTCAGTACTCACCTCCATATCAGACCAACAGAATCAGGATCTCAGAGGACAGAATGTGATCCTCTGTTTAGCAACCAAGTTTTACCAAGCACATTTCAAAAACAGTTTTAGTGAAAATAATTTATATCAATCAAGGATTTATACTAATACAAGGTAAATTTACAATACAGTCAAAATTTATAAAATGATAGATGTTATTCATTGACTATTTAATCAATGTGTATTTTTTTGGATATTTTATTTATTTATATTTCAAATGTTATTCCCTTCCCAGTTTCCCCCTCTGGAATTCCCCTATTTCATCCCTTTGCCTCTACTTCTAGAAGGGTTCTCCCCTACCCAGCAAACCACTCTTACATCCCCGCCTTGGCATTCCCCTATACTGGGGCATCAAGCCTTCACAGGACCCAGGGCCTCTCCATCCATTGATGTCCAACAAGGTCATCATCCTCTGCTATATATGAGGCTGGAGCCATGGGATGCTCCATGTGTATTCTTTGACTTGTGGTTTAATCCCTGTAAGCTCCCAGGCAGGTTGCAGGGGTGGGGGTGCTGGTTAGTTGATATTGGTCTTCCTATGGGGATGCAAACCCCTTCAGCTCCTTCAATCCATTCTCTAACTACTCAACTGGGGACCTCATGCCTTAGTCCAAAGGTTGGCTGCAAGCATTTACCTCTGTATTTTCAGACTCTGGAAGAGCCTTTCTGGAGACAGCTATATCAAGCTCCTGTCAGTAAGCACTTCCCAGCATCCACAATAGTTCCTAATTTGGTGATTGTATATAGGATAGATCCCCAGGTGGGGCAGTCTCTGGATGGCCTTTCCTTAAGTCTCTGCTCTACACTTTGTCTCCATATTTCCTCCCATGAGTATTTTATTCCCCTTCTAAGAAGGATCAAAGCACCCAAACTTTGATCTTCCTTCTCCTTGAGCTTCATGTGGTCTGTGAATTGTATGTTGGGTAATATGAACTTTGGGGCTAATATTCACTTATCAATGAGTGCATACCATGTGTGTTCTTTTGTGACTGGCTACCTCACTTGGGATGACATTTTTTCTAGGGTGTAGTTTCCCTCCTTGTGTTGGAGTTTTATATCTATTATTCTTTGTAGGGCTGGGTTTGTGGAAATATATTGTGTAAATTTGCTCTTGTCATGAAATATCTTGGTTTCTCCGTCTATGATAATTGAGAGTTTTGCTGGCATTTATGTTCCCTTAGGGTCTGTATGACATCTGTCTGGGATCTTCTAGCTTTCATAGTCTCTGGTGAGAAGTCTGGTGTAATTCTGATAGGTCTGCCTTTATATGTTACTTGACCTTTTGCCCTTACTGCTTTTAATTTTCTTTCTTTGTTTTGTACATTTGGTGTTTTGACTACTATGTGATGGGAGGAATTTACTTTTCTAGTCCAGTCTATTTGGAGTTCTGTAGGCTTCTTGTATGTTTATGGGCATCTCTTATTTTAGGTTAGGGAAGTTTTCCTCTATAATTTTGTTGAAGGTATTTACTGGCCGTTTAAGTTGGGAATCTTTGCTTTCTTCTACATCTATTATCCTTAGGATTGATCTTCTCATTGTGTCCTGTATTTCCTGGATGCTTTTGGGTTAGGAGTTTTCTGTATTTTGCATTTTCTTTGACTGTTGTGTCAATGTTTTCTATGGTATCTTCTGCACCTGAGATTCTCTCTTCTATTTCTTATATTCTGTTAGTGATCTATGACTCCTGATTTCTTTCTTAGGTTTTCTATTTCCAGGATTATCTCCCTTTGTGATTTCTTTATTGTTTCTATTTCTATTTTTAGAACCTGGATTGTTTTGTTTAATTCCTTCACCTGTTTGGTTGTGTTTTCCTGTAATTATTTAAAAAATTTATTGTGTTTCCTCTTTAAGGGTTGTTTACCTATGTTCTCCTGTATTTCTATAAGGGAGTTACATTTATGTCCTTCTTAAGGTCCTCTATCATCATCATGAGATGTGATTTTTAAATCAGAGTCTTGTTCTTCTGGTGTGTTGGGGTATCCAGGGCTTGTTGTGTTGGGAGAACTTGGTGCCAAGTGCTACAGATTTAACTCCAGGGCATAGATGGAGATCAGAAGGGTTCCTAAACCCTATAGTCTCCTGGCAAGTCACTCTCTGAAGCAAAAGTGTTGGTTTCACCTCTGAACAAAGGAGTAACAGAACTCTTAGAGACCAGATTTCTCTGGGTGGGATTTGGTTATAAAGAGCTGTTCCACACGGTTAACTCAGGGGTCAGATGGAGACTGGAGGCAATCAATGTGTATTTATGGTGCTTTTGATGATGCATAGTCTCTGGGGTTTGGGACATGGCAGTAAACAAAACAGATTTAGAAGTCTGTGGTCATTCTGATTACAAACAGTCAACAGAAAATACATCAGACAACAAATAACTGCACTCAAAAGGCAAATTGAGTTGTATGTTTGAAATTATTTTATATGTTTCTAAAGTGATAGTCTCTTCTAGGAAGGTTTTTTGTAATAGGTAACTTGGCTGGAAGAAACAGTAAGATAAAGACAAAAGATTGGATATGGAAGTTTTTGCTTTCCTGTTGGTGGGAGCCAATCTTCAGGAGATGAGGGAGAAGTACTCAGGGTAAGGCTACGATTCTTTCAGAACAAGAGTTTTGCTCTGCTTTCTCTGATTCCATTCTGGAAACACTCCCTGATTCACCAATAAGCTCAGAGTTGGCACTGAACCAGGATATCCAACAAGGCATGGGAAAATAGAGTAAAAATGACTGAGCAAAGTCTTTGGAAGATTTCATTAATATTCTTTATATTCCATTGATTATTCTCATAGATGGCATGTAGAAACAGCTTAAGAGCACCACTGACATGCTCAGATGACTGTGGAATGGCAATATTGTGGGGAGCGCTATTTAAGATGGCGCCTAGCATGGTGCCAGATGCCTCGAGTTGTGCTGGCGCGCCATTTCAAGGGAGACTGGGTGGCACGTAGACTAGGCTACACTGCACATGCATTTTGCTGGTTCATGATTACATAAGATCAGGCCATGTGACGTATGGGCTCAGCACCAATCCGGAATGACTTCGTGGCAGATTCTGTTTGGAGGAGATACAGAGATTTCAGGGCTGAGAAGGAAGGAGGGGGGCTTTTTGGATGTTAAGGTGTCCTGAATAAACTGTGCTGAGAAGAAGTTCCCACGTTAGTTGTCTTCTGTCTGCTGGTCGGATCGGGAGGCGACACAGTATAGCTCTGATAGCCACTGTATAAACTACTCCTGTCAGCAATTCATTAGGAAACAGGGCCAAGCCCCAGAGTAGCAGCAGCAACAACAAAGGCAGAGAAAAAAAAAAAAGAAAAAGGATAGGCTCAAACATGATAAACAAATTTGATTCTATTGTGTAAGATACAGGCCTTAAGAGATAGACCAAGAATTATATCATTCTGAGCCCTTAAGAGGTAACCCAGATGTGATAAAGCAATCTGCTTCTACTACATAAACTACAGTGCTTAAGAGGTAGGCCCAATGAGGACTAGAGTACATCAGGATATAGTAACCACACCACAACTCACTGTCTTAGTAAAGAAGACAGAGAGACTTTTAGTTTAGAGGAGACAATTTGAAAAAATAAATACTTTAAAGCATATACAAGTGTGGAAAAATACCATGAACCTCTAAACATACAATCAATAATAGTTTAGATTCTTTTCACTGGTTTCTTGCATACACCATACCTTTTTTAAATAAAATACTTTACAGCAAACCTCTGACATAACATCAGTTTTCATATACTTACTCCAAAATGCATGTCAAAAACATTAGGCAATTTCAACCATTGCCATAATGATATTCTCACACCTTGAGCAATAATCATTTCATAGATTAGTTAATATTCAGTACATTTAAAATGTCTGTCTCATTGGCTTTTTTTTTTTTTTTTTTTTTTTTTTTTTTTTTTTACTATTATTATTTTTGTTATCAGCTGGCTTGCTGGATGGAGATTCAGTTAGTATGATGTATTTGGTTATGTCTCCTTAATGTCTTTTAATCTAGAGAAGTTCTCCTACAAACATTCACAGCTGGAATTCAAGACCAAAACAAGATCCTTGGAGGGTGGGTAGGTGGAGACAAAATCCAAATTAACTGACATAGATCATCTGGGTCTGATTGTGCAAATGCTGATGCTATCACCACAATGCAAAGAATAAATTGCCACAAAGACCACACTGAACTAGAAGCTTACTTTGCCAGAAGCTTACTTTACTAAAAGCTTTAAATTTCCTGAGTGAGTTGTATTTACTAAAAATCAGACAGTCTCTGCTAGCACAAAGGGTTACATTTAGGAAATATTTTTATATACTCTTTTAAAAGATATTGAGTGGACAGGGGCTTCAATATCTGGGTCACCCTCCTATAAATCCTACAAGATTCATTATCATCAGCACCCACTCTGACTCAGAAACTATTAAGGCTTATTGAGAAATAACTTGGACTTCCCAGAAGACTAATTTACGTCAGCAAGCAAGGGATAATCACAGCCATAAATCTTAAACCCTATCCAGTAGTACAGCTATTAAAAAAAAAAATAGATTGTATTTTGTGACTTTCAACCCAAAGATTTTTAATTTTTCTTACTATCTCCTTCCTTCCTCTTCCTTCCTTCCTTCCTTCCTTCCTTCCTTCCTTCCTTCCTTCCTTCCTTTTTTTTTAATAATCTGCAATGTTTTAAGAGGCATTCTTTATTACTTTTCCTTTCCTTTCCTGTTACTGAACAGGCTGACACTGTAAGTCATGACCAAATAACCAAAGTACATTGTTTACTTCCTTTTGTTCCATGTTAAAGGTTGGGGGCGCGGGGAACCAGAGAATGAATATTCAAAGGGGCACAACAACAAGCACCTACGAAATGGTCTGAAAGCATATCTTTATCCTATCTTTATCCATATAAATTGTCCTTCCTAGAAATTGAATTCATTCCCTCATCCTAGTTTATTGGTTAATTGTAAGATAAGTACCTCTGGGGGTGACTCTAAAACATGGTGATTAAAATGATCTCTTGGCACACAGACTTTGCCTGTAGCCAATTCTGCTTATTTTTCTCCAAGACCACATTCTATTCTCTGACCAGAGATGGATTATTTATAGCTAAAGCACCAGAGCACACAGCATCCTGATCACCTTTTGTTGTCAAGGAAACAACTTAGATGTTGTCCCCTCTGCTGATTTCTGATTATATGAGTCACAAAGCTTAGGAGAATATTTCAAACTGAGACAGCACTTTTTCAAAGACAAATTAAAAACCAAGGATTTATAAATATCCAGACCATTTAAATTGGGTTTAAACCGCTAGGTATGTTATAACAATTAACTCTGACACTTCCTTGATAGTGGGAGAGATCTGTACCTAGGAAGGCCCCCCCTCTCTGATACTCACAGGCCTGTTCTCTGTAAATTACAACTGCTATTACATTTTTGTACAAGGTATGTAATAAATTTGTTTAAAATGTTTTTACTATAAGCTTCAGATTTAGAAAATTCAGTGTCACAATGGGGAAGGAATCCTATGCTGATAGTTAAAGTGAGTCATGTGGAGTGGTAGGCAATGTTAGAGGCATATATGTTAATTTGATTTCTCAAAGCAGCACAGAGACAGAAAATGTCATAACAATCACTGCTTCATAAAAACAACGAAGATAAGACACAGGTTCATCAGCAACTTAGTGGAGTTTCCAAGTCTAAGACATGTTAAAGGCCATCTTAGGTCCTGATAGCTCAGCCACCCATCCTGAACTCATCTTCTGGGCACAGCAGTAGATACTTGTATCCCAGCACTGTAAAGCCAAAGCCAGGAAGATTCTTAGGGCTAGCTGATAAGCCAGTCTAGCCAAACTAGACTGGTCTGTGTAAAAGAGACCTTATCTAAAACAAACAAACAAACAAACAAACAAACAAAACAAAGATGGGTGATTCCTGAGAAACTCCATCCAAGGTGGACTTCCACACTTAAGTGCATGCATACACACGCACATGCAGTCCCCTTAGTTTGTGTAACTTAATACACATAAACAAACAACCAAATAAAATATTGGAAAATCATCTCCTGTACTTCCCCAAATCCAATTTGATCTTTCAAATTTTAAGGTGTTGTGAACTCCATGTGCTTTGAGTCCTAGGCAATTTCCGTTATTTATAAGAACTACTATTTATTAAACACATGCTTCTTGGAAACGTCTCTGAGAAGTTTCCAATTCAATTACTAAGAAAAGGAGTTTTGAAGTGGCAAAGAGGTTGTCGAAACTTACACAATGGGTAAAGAGCAGAGTTAAAATTAGAACTTATGTCTTTATTTTGTCCATTTTTACAGCATCATTTTAATTCTTAAAGGGGAAGTAAGTGAGAAATCAAACTCAGTGCTTCACGAAAATGATATTTGAAAAGATCTTTGAAAACAGATTTAAAATTTTATGTGTGGGTCTTTGTGAAATGCCAAACATTATGATCATGAAAGTGAGGAGAGTTTTTTGCTTTGTTTTGCTTTGCCTTTATTGTTGTTGTTTGGTTTGGTTTATAAGTAATCTTGTACAAACAGCAAACCTAAAGACAAGTGCCATTACTTTTTTATTGGATGCTAATGGTGTTTATAACTGATAGAAGACTTAGCACATTCTTGAATGTGAAATTTGTACTGGAGGCTTATGAGAAAAGGTCAAGGACAGGGAACTTTGAGAGACGTCTGGTAGATTGCAGTGAGGAAAATACCCACAAATCTATCTTTCTTTCCGTAGATCAAAAAATAACTACTACTTTCAGCGGCATCTCTCATTTCTAATTGTTATAGGAATCATAATAACTAAGGGGTTTCAGCTAAACAAAAAATTTTAAACTATTTTCTTGGTATTCTCTGCAGAGTTACAAGATGTGGGTCCATTCTAATTTATAAAAGATTATTTAGATACTGGGAACATCTGACTTACATGTATTTGAGAGCTGCATAACCACAGATGAAATTCAATTGGATGTTTCAGTTCAACACATCAAAGAACAACTTATGAAATGATGGATTATTATTCAGACTCAGATGAAGCCCTGCCTAGATCATATTCTCCCATCAAGCATGATATTTATAATTCAATCTGATGTAGAAAGAATGCACATCTATTGAGCTCTGTCTCTCTGACCTTAATATGGCTAATTCCTTCCTGTCCTGAGTACCAAAGCATACTCCCCTGGACCTTGCTAGCCTGAGCACTCACTCTGACACAAAAGGAGACAATCTGAGACAATAGAATTCTTCTAAAACTGAACCAGGATGAGGACTGTACAACTGCACTCTGTAACAAACTTGTCAAGTCACAAAGATCAAATACATGATTTATTGGTAATATATGCATAAGTGAAATTATTAAACATGAATAATCCTTGGATCTCTAGAATTGGAGGGAGGAAATGGGGTGGGTTTGATAAAAAACACAATATGTGAATATATAAATGTTAAATAAAATAATTTTAAAAGAAATAAAAATTACATATTTGGTTAAAAATAAAGACATACTCTAAGCATAAAATATTCTTGGTGTAATATGACTGAAGATTTGAAATCTGCTTATGAACAAACTAAAATCTGTTCAAATACAGCTATCATCTGACATTTCAAGCTAGTTCCTGTGTGGGTTGAAATATGCAAGCAAAGTCATGATAGTACCCTGTTTGTGGAATTCTCTGTAGAATATGATTTTTATTTTTTAATAGGGGCAAAGGATAAATGCCACCCAGCATGGTAAAAGAGAAGAGACAGACAATAATTGCTGAGCTAATTGTGCTGGCACAGGCCTTTTGGAGAAGCCAGTGAGATTGGAGAGTGTGGGAGAGATGTTATGGGGATTGTCTTGGGCTGCAGTCAAGAGTATTGTTCTGTTCCTCAAGCTAACAAGTCAAAGAAGATTAATGAACAGAAGCACCAGAGTGCATTTCATAGGTCTTCAATGAACAATCAACTGGCCTTGACTATGGCCAAGGAGGCATTTTAATGAAAACAGACAGATGTGTCCTAACCCTCGTCAGCCTTGTTGAGGGTTTGAAACTAACTCCTCTATCTGTGGGAAATCCTGCTAGATGTAAATGGACTAACAAGATGAGGTTTCTTTTCTATTTTTTCTTCTTTTCTTCCCAAATCAGCTTGAAGCTCATTAGCATCCACAATATGAGCAAGGCCCTCTTATGAAATATGAAAGGTAAGGTGCACAGAGGGGGAGAAAAGTCAAGCACTGTAGAAGTGTTCAAAAAGGTAGGACAAAAGCCTAGTGCAGAGGAAGGTGGAAGCCCTGTCATTAGGGATGCCACAGTTGGGGCTTCTATTCCCTTAAGTGAAGCTATCAGAAGGAGGCCATACTCTTCAGAAGATCAGCATGACACTAAGTGAACTATTGCTGAACACTGCAGGATCTCTGCAGGTGGGTTTTATACTGTACTCTTTGGTTGCTGGAATAGAAATACCACATGAATTGTACCATAGCAGCAGGGTTTGAGGATAGCAAAGAAGATTATTTGAGGTAGAGAAGTGCTTTTTTTCTCCTTTGCCTCTACCACTCCACATTTTTTTTTTAAATGGAGGCATTTGACTTCCCGAGAAATGGAACCATGTCTCCTCAGCCTTTGGACAAAAATATTGAGAAACTGCTCTATTAATTCAGGCAAAAGAAGATTTTTGCTGGTCAATTACCTCATGTCACATAGAAAAGCACATGCTGAGAAGTATTTCTGAGGAAAGAGGAGTACAGAGAAGGTGGAGGGAGAGAAGAGAAACAATAAGAATTATAAACAGATTACTTAAAGACAACAGCATATAGCATCTTCTGAAGAAGCTTTAAACTTCTGGAGAAAAATGCAAACCAAAGCAATAATGATTTACCAGGTGTGTGTGTGTGTGTGTGTGTATGTGTGTATGTGTGTGTGGTGTGTGTGTGTTTCCCAAGCCAGATATGGGATGGTAGAGAAATGCTCATACCAGGGACATCTCTCAGAGAGCAAGGCAGGAGTAGAACTGCTCCCTACCCAAATCAGACTTGTGCCTACCCAACTCTATAGAGACAAAGGCCAAGTCATTGATAAATCCAATTTGGTTTCTGCTTCTCCATCAGAGAACTGGCTTCATAAACCATGTGACCACGGTTTATTAGCAGTTTGCTAATCTAATTTCCTCTTTTGTCCATTTGCTGCCCCTTTCTCTTGACTGAAGCTACATATAAGCTAGAATTACAGCTATTTCAGTAAACAAACTCTCTTCCCAAAGGTCTGCCTGGTTGTTCATACCTGCCATACTCACCACCCCTGGCGATGCTGCTCCCAGCTCCTCTGCACCCTAGATTGCTGGTGTGCAAAGGCAAGTTAGGGGTGGAGGACCCACATGTGTGTGTTATACAATTTTTAGTAACAAAAAGTACAAATTAATATAGTACTCAGGAGGCAGAAAGTGTGCACTTTAACATATTGTATATGGGGATATAAATTACAACAGCATTTTAGCAAGCTAAAAAGAATTAGCTTTTAACATTTTAAAAACATTTTTAATTAAAATAGAATTATGTCACTTTACCCTTTTTCCCCTACCTCCAGTCTCTCTCAGGTACCTCATTCCTATGCTTCACCAAGTGTCAAACTGATATTCTCTTTTTTTGTGATTATTATTGTTACATATATAGACACATATACATAAATACTGAGTCCACTCTTGTATTGGATACCAATAAGGGTACCTATCCCTGGGAAAGGCTAATTTTCCCTCTTCTAGAAGTCATTAATTTCTATAGTTCTTTGTCTAGAAATGGTGCCTATGATATGTTCCCCTTTCAACATTAGCATATCTATTGATATTGCCACTGCTCTAGTCTTGGTTATGTGGCCATTTCCAGGACATATTGTTTCAAAGCCAACTTCGAAGTTCTGGCTCTTACACCCTCTCTGCC
This sequence comes from Mastomys natalensis, assembly GCA_021653895.1. Taxonomy (NCBI): domain Eukaryota; kingdom Metazoa; phylum Chordata; class Mammalia; order Rodentia; family Muridae; genus Mastomys; species Mastomys natalensis. Next base: position 75,438 of record JAJTUV010000677.1, read on the forward strand.
CCCTGTTCTGGGATTTTTTCTGAGCCATAGATGTAGAGTTTTGATGTAAATGCACCCATTGGAACTGGAATCTCCATGCTCCATTGACTTTGTTTTTTTCTCAGTTGTGATTTTTTCTTATAGTCTTATGGTCTTAATTTGATTGTCCCTTTATATGTTTCTTGTTGCTGTATGAATATATATATAATATATGCAGATGAGAGAGAATATTCAGCATTTGTCTCTCTAGGTCTGGGTTAATTCACTCAATATAATCTGTTCTAGATCTATCCATTTATCTGAATTATTCCCAATTTCATTTTTCTTTATAGCTTAATAATATCTATGGTATAAATGTACCTTGTTTTTATTGTCCACTCATCTGTTGAAGAACATTTAAGTTGTTTCCATTTCCTTGCTATTGTGAATAAGGCAACAATGAGCACTGCTAGACAAGTACTGGAGTAGGAGGTTGAGTTCTTTGGGCAATGTCAAGGACTTGTATACCTGATTCATATGTAGACTTCATTTTCAGTTATTTTTGAGGATTTTTGTACTTGCTTCCAGAGTAGCTGCAGCAATTTGGATATCAATGGCTATTTATAGTGAATGACGTTTTCTCTTGTCCCAGAGAGAGTATGACTAGAGGGGACATACTTTAACATAATAAAGCCATCACATGACAAATCCTATAGCCAAATCATCCTAACTAGAGAAAAATTTGAAGCAATTCCACTAAAATCAGAAATGAGGCCAGGCTGCTGACCTTTCTAATGCAGTGCTAGAAAAACTATATGGAGCAGTAAAGGGAAATTAAGAGAACACAAATGGTCAAAGAAGGAATCACATTGTCCCTATTTGCAATAACATGGTATTATGCAAGATGAAATTATATTGAAGGAGGAGCTAAGGTGGGAGGAGTAAGGAAGGAAGAGGAAAAGGAAGAAGAAGAGCAAGGTGAGAGAGAGCAAAGATGTAGGAGGATAAAGAGCAACACAGGTGTGGAGAGCAGTCCTGGGTAACAACTTATATTTAGGTTAGCTAATTGAGAAACACCTCTAATTGTATGGGCATATTGTTACTGAGCATTTCCAAACATATATTGATTAATACATATACTGATTAAACATATATTGATTAATCTTTAAGCATTAGAATCTCATCATGCTGGGTACCGCATGGATGACTGGATGGTCTGGGCTCAGCCAAGCTTTGTGGATACAGCATGGAAGATTGGCAGAACCATCTCCCATGTTGGCATCTTGTGGGTGGCAGTGCCAGTGCTAGTGTCTCTGGCTGCCTAAGCCGGTGATCTGAGCCGAGCGGCAGCGAAAATATGTCGTTGCTGCTTGTGGCCACAGGTCTAGGCTAGTCAGGAACATGGTGGCTGGTTAAGAAAAGCCAGATTGAATGCCGCCATTTTAAATATCTCTCGCATGTAAGAAACCCCTAAACTTTTACCAGAGTATATCTAGAAACAAAGAGTTCAGAAAAAAATAGAGTACAAATTATAAAGATCAGTTGTTACATGCTAACAACAAATACACTGAGAAAGAGATCATGGACACACACCCAATTATAATAGCTTAAAAGACAATAAAAAAATCCTCAATAAAATTAATCAAGAAGGTGAAAGTCCTTTACAAGGAATACCTCAAATATTTAAAGAAAGAGACTGAGACAGATACTAGGAAATGGAAAGATATTCCATGTTCATTAATCAGTAGAATTAATATTGCAAAAATGGCCATGCTATCCAAAGCAACCAACAGAGCCAATGAAATCCTGATAAAAAATATTCACAACATTCTTTACAGAAATAGAAAAATATCCTAAATAATCGTGGTACCAGAAAAGGTCCCAGATAGCCAAAATAATCCAGGAGTGGGAGGTATAGTGGGGATATTGCTATTAATATAGAGCAATGGTAATAAAATAAAATGCCACTGATGCAAAAAAATGACTTGCATACCCATGGATCAATGTAGAAAACCTGACCCAAATGTGAATATTCACAACTATAGCTATTTGATGTTTTGAAAAAGAACAAATAACAGCACACATTGATAAATGATAGCATATTCAACAAATGATGCTGAGAGGCTGAAGACTAAAATTAGACCTGTGACTATTATTTTGCCCCATAATTATATTCAAGTGGTTCAAAGGCCTCATTTGAAACCCAAAACACTGCTAGAAAAAGGATAGGCACTACTGTATATGATATAGGTGTAGGAAAGGATTTTCTGAACAGGACTTCCCTTGCCTAGGAATTAAGGCCAACAACTGACAACTGGGATCTCAAAAAACAAAAAGCCTTCTGTACAATAAGAAAACACTCAAGTGAGTAAAGAGGAAACTCACAGTGTGAGTAAGATTCTGTCAGCTATATATCTGATAAAGCATTAATATTATGAAAACAAAAAGCACAAAAAAGTCAAAGAAACAAATGACCCAATTAAAAATGGGCTATTGAATATATGTATATACACATACATCCCTAAATATAACCTGCTTAGTCTATATAACATTACTCATTACTTGTATGTATGTTTTCTGAGCTGACCATTTGGTTTTGGATAACCAGTTGGTGTGCTCTTCCCTAGGGAAGGCTATTTCCTCTGCTCTCAGCATTCCATAGTTGCCTGTAGTTCTTTTTTAGGGTTGATGATTCCTGGACTTTTCCCCATCCACTTTGGCATGTCTATTGATATTATCTTTGTTCAGTTCATGTTTAGACAGTCATCTTTTCTCCTGCTCTTAGTATTCCATAGTTTCCTGTAGTTCTTTGTGTAGGGTTGGATTTTTCCCCTATCCCAGTTTGGTATGTTTATTGGTATTGTCTTTGTCCAGCTCATGTTTACACAGTCAGGTTGGTGAGGATTTATAATAAATGGAGCTTCTGTCATTACTAATATGTCAGGGGGTAGATTTCTCCTGCATAGAACAAAATTATAAAACTGCTAGGAAAAACATCACGAAATAATTAAACCCCCCCTCACACACACACCAACATTGCTGGGAAAATATGAATAAAAAAAGTGTGACTGTTCCAATAGAAAAAGAAAACACTACAAACACAGTGATATATGGCAAACAGGTCCCAAAGCACATAATAAATGGATGATAGGGAATAAAAGAATATTCTTGAGTTATATATTGGTGATTTTTTTGTTTAAATTTAACTATGTATTCAGAAGTTTAAGTGTGTAATATTTAAAGTTGTATCAAAAAATTAATAAATGACAAGAAAGAATCATATTAACTAACTAAGAAAAACATTGCTCCCACACTCAGCATTTTTTAGTAGCATGTAGTTCTTTATGTAGTGTTGAGACTACTTGGACATACCCCTTTCCATGTTAGCAGCTATATAAAAACATGCATACAAGTAACATACACACATACTGAACAGGCCATATTCATGTATTTTGGAATATATACATATATACATATACACATATGTATGTAACAAAAATTGGGGAGCGGTAAGTAGGAAAAGGGATCATGAATTTAAAAGAGAGCAAGGAGGGATATATGGGTAAGTTTGATGAGAAGAAATGGAAGAGAAAAATAATGTAATTGTATTAAATCTGAAAAAAAGTAAAATAAGTTAAGAAATGGGCTATGAATTTAAACAGAGTCCTCAATATAAGAAATAAAAATAGCTAAGAATTACCTTTAAGATGTTCAACATCTTTTTCAGTTAGGAAAATGCATGTTAAAATATCTTTGGAAGCTTTGAAAAGAGATCCCCAAACTCCCTGTTAGTAGTTTATCCTACAGAAGAAAAATGCAAGTATGGTAGATGGAAATATCTCCAAACCCTGAAATAAGAGTGGATTAAGAATGATTGCATTTCTCTGTTATAGAGTGTCATGAAGATATGACAAGGAATGTACTAGAGCCATATTTATGAATTTGGAAACATTTCCATGATCTGTCAAGTGTACCAAAGTTTCTACGTAATGCATACAATTGATTCAACAGTAAAAACATATACATCCATGCCATCTAGAAAGCAAAGGTCCTATGGGTAAATACAGATAGATGATAGAACATAGATAAATAATGATCAATAGATGATAGATAGATGATAGGTAGATAGATAGATAGATAGATTGAAAGATATATAAACAAACATAGATATTAGATATAATGAATAAGTAGGCAATCCAGATTATCTTACCAGAAGGAAATGGTAATATTATTAATTTTTAAATATATTTGAGTTATTCAATTGTAAAAATAAATACATTATGTTTTAATATAACATAAACAATGTTTATGAAACAATAATAAAGAAACTAAATGATTTTTCAGCATTTAACTGTCTCCAGTTAGAAAGGAACTGTTAAGCTAGACATATTTCTGCAAAAGGCTGGAGGACGGTTTCTAGAAGTTCAAGACTCCACAATAAGACCATGTATTAAACAGTAATAGAGAGAAGTTCAAGTGATACAAAGTATAATGTTTTTTTAAATTAATCACTGTGCTTGTAAGTTTAGGATCCATTTCTGTCATCAAACAACTTACAACAAAGTCCAAACATGAGATAAAAGCACCTAGAGAAAAATAAATGCTATTATATAGTGTGAAATTGTATGCATTTGGAATCTAGACAATCATGTATACAAAGCAAAAGTGTAGAATTATGTGTTCTTTGTGATATGGTAGAAGAGGCAGAGTCAAGAATTTACAACCTGGAGTTTCAGTTTTGTAAAATATCAAAAGAGAAAAGAGGTTAAATATAAATAGTAGAATTACTAGGTGAACTTCACTAATTGTGATTTTTCAACTATTCCAAATTCTTATTCATAACTTTTATATAGAAAAAAGAAAATGAAAGTTGGGCTGGAAAGATAGCTTAGGAGTTAAGATTACTTGCTGCTTTCATAGATTATGAGATTTTGTTTCCCAGTATATATGTTGAGCAGCCCACAACCAGATATTGAGATATCCCTCAATATCAACTGACTCAATTTTTAATTTAAAAAAAAAAAAAACAGATTTCATATGCAAGCAGCATCCATCATTTTGCTGCATACAAGAAACACACCTCAGTGACAAAGACAGACACTACCTCAGAATAAAAGGCTAGCAAAAAAGTCTTCCAAGCAAATGGTCCCAAGAAACAAGCAGGAGTTGCCATTCTAATATCAAATAAAATAGACTTTCAACCAAAAGTTATCAAGTGAGATGGTGAATGACACTTCATATTCATCAAAGGAAAAAAAATCCACCAAGAGAAAGTTTCAATTCTGTTCATTCATTCTTCATATGCAAGGGTACCCAAATTCATAAAAGAAGTGTTACTAAAGCTCAAAGCACACATTGAACCCCACACAATAAATAGGAGACTTCACACACCCATGCTCACCAATGGACAGGTCATTGAAACAAAAACTAAACCAAGGGGAAGCTAATAGAAGTTTTGAACCAAATATAGATATACACAGATATATACATAACATTTCACCCTAAAACAAAAGAATACATCTTCTTCTCAGCACCTCATGGTACCTTCTCCAAAATTAACCATATAATCGGTCAAAAAATAAGCCTCCAAAGACACAGGAAGATAGAAATAATCCCATGCATCCTATCAGATCACCACCGACTAAGGCTAGACTTCAATAACAACAAAAACAACAGAAAATCTACATACCCACAGAAACTGAACAACTCTCTACTCAATGATAACTTGGTTCAGGAAGAAATAAAGACAGAAATTAAAGACTTCCTGGAATTCAATGAAAATGATGACACAGCATACCCTAACTTATGGGACACAACAAAAACACTGCTAAAACGAAAATTCATAAAACTAAGTGCCGTTTTAAAGAAATTGGAGAGATCCTGCACTAGCAACTTAACAGCACACCTGAAATCCCTAAAACAAAAAGAAGCAAACACACCCAAGAGGAGTAGACGGCAGGAAACAGTCAAACTCAGGGCAGAAATCAACCAAATAGAAACAAAGTGAACAATATAAAGAATCAACAAAACCAAAAACTGGTTCTTTGAGAAAACAAGATAGATAAACCCCTAGGCAAACTAACTAAAAGGGCACAGAGACAGTGTCCAAATTAACAAAATCAGAAATGAAACTCACAGTTGTGAGTCCTATGTTCTCTCCACCACAGGGCACAGTCTCTTGGAGAGGTGGAATGAAGGTAGTTTGACTGCACTTGTCCCATGTCACACAGGTAGTGTGCTGGGCTGTAGAGGATCACTGAGGCAAAGTGAGTGGAGAAAGTGCAATCTGAGGTGCAGGACCACTAGAGCTGGTTTGGGGGTCTGTTGGCCTGTGATAAGGTAGAGCTGTGACATTTTCACGCTCTTGGACACCCAGGTACCACTGGAAGTCACTGAATAGCAGAGAACGAAATCTGGCCCTTCAGGCCTGATCTAACCTGGGGTTTGGGGAAAAGGGGACTCTGAGTGGTCCCTCAGGGAGACTCCTTGGCTTGACAGTGACATACTTGGTGGTGTTTGTGGCTGGGAGAGCAGGGAGGCCTTCTACAGGACACTAGGGAGACTAGGGAGACAAGATGGCAGCTCTATAAGCAAAGGCCTTCTCCGTGGCTCCTCATGGCAGATCTCAATGAAAAGATCCAGTCTATAGTTTTAAGGCGTTTATTGTCATGACGAAAAATGGGTGTGTAAAACCATATCCACTTCTCAGTGTGGGCCTGAGATTAAATACCTTTTGCAGGAGGAATATCTGGGAAGGGAAAGCTTATTGGCTATGCCCTCCAGGCCTCTATGTACCTTATTAGCATAGAAATCTCTGTCTTGAGCCTATGTGAGACTACAGATCATGTCTCTTTTCCGATTGTCCTAGTCCGAGATGTTAGGGATGCCTCATCTAGAGGCGTGGGAGGGTGGGCTTAGGGAATTGCTCTTAAGTGACTGATGGCCACAAATCTATGGGGAGTTGTCGCTATATGACAGGTGACTGGTGCCAGGACCAGGCAAAGTTCCTACATTCCTTCAGGATCTCAGGGTCTTCTAGCCTTAGCTCAAACACTGATCAGGCTACCTTTAATGGTTCACTTCCCCACAATGAAAAGGGAACATAACAACAGAAACTGGGGAGATTAAAAAACAAAACAAAACAAAACAAAAACACCTGATCCTACTACAAAAGCCTATACTCAACAAAAATGAAAAATCTAGGTGAAATGGATGATTTTTGTAGACAGATACCAAATACCAAAATTAAATCAAGGGTAGGTAAACTATCTAAACAGGCCCATATCTCCTAAGGAAATAGATGAAGTCATTAAAAACATCTGAATAAGAAAAACCCAAGCCAGATGGCTTTAGTAAAGAACTCTACCAGACCTTCAAAGAAGAGCTAATACTAATACTCCTCAAACTATTCCATACAATGAAAACAGAAGGAACACTACTTAATTCATTCTATGAAGCCACAATTACTCTGAAACTAAAACCACACAAAGATCCAACAAAGAAAGAAAACATCAGACCAATTTCCTTTATAAATATCCATGCAAAATACTCAATACCCAAGAACATATTAAAGCCATCATCCATAATGATCAAGTAGGCTTCATCCCAGTGATACAAGGTTGGTTCTATATATGATAATCCATCAACGTAATCCATTATATAAACAAACTTAAAAAAGAAAAAAGCCACATGATCATCTCATTAGATTCTGAAAAGGCCTTTGACAAAATACAACACCCCTTCATATTACAAGTATTGGAGAGATCAGCAATTCAAGGCCCATACCTAAACATAATAAAAGCAATATACAGCAAACCAACAGCCAATATCAAATTAAATGGAGAGATACTTGAAGCAATCCCATTAAAATTAGGGACAAAAAAATGACCCCTACTCTCCTCATATCTATTCAATATAATAATGAGAAAATTCAAAGTTTCAAAGAAATTTTAAAGAAATTCAAATTTCTAGCTAGAGCAATAAGAATACAAAAGGAGATCCAGGGGATATAAATTGGCAAAGAAGAAGTCAAGGGACAGTCAAGAAGTCATCTATACTATGTGTAGATGATATGATAGTATACTTAAGCAACCCTAAAAATTCTACCAAAGAACTTCTACGCTGATAAACAACTTCAGCAAAATGGCTGGATATAAAATTACCTCAAACAAATCAATAGCTTTCTTTTATATAAATGATAAACAGTCTGAGAAAGAAAACAGGGAATCAACACCCTTCACAATAGTCACAAATAATATAAACTGTCTTGGGGTACCTATAATCAGACAAGTGAAAGAAAGTCTCTCAGGAAAGAAATTGAAGACATCAGAAAATGGAGAGATGTTCAAGGCTCATTGATTGGCAGGGTAAACATAGTATAAATGGCCATTCTACCAAAAACAATCTACAAATTTAATGCAATCATCATCAAAATTCCAACACAATTCTTCAAAGATATGGATGGAGCAATTCTCAATTTCAAATGGAAAAATACAAACCCCAGGACAGGGAAAATAATTCTTAACAATAAAAGAACTTTTTGGGGAAACACCATCCCTAACCTCAAGCAATATTACAGAGCAATAGTGATTAAAAACTGTTTGATATTGGTACAGAGATAAACAGTTGATCAATGGAATAAAATTGAAAACTAAGAAGTAAAACTACACACTTAGAGACACTTCATCTTTGACAAAGAAGCCAAAAATATACCATGGAGAAAAGAAAACATCTTCAATAAATGGTGCCAGTTTAACTGGCAGTCAGTATATAGAAAAATGAAAGTAGATCCATATTTGTCACCTTGCAAATCCAAGTCCAAGTGGATCAAGGACCTCAACATATAACCAGATACACTGAATCTAGTAGAAGAGAAAGTGGGAAAGAGCCTCCAACTCATGGGTGGAGAAATTTCCTAAACAGAACCCCAATGGCTCAGGCTGTAAGATCAAGAATTGATAAATGGGACCTCATGAAACTAAAAGCTTCAATAAAGCAAACGACATAATCAATAGGATAAATCAGCAACCTACAGAATGGGGAGAAAAAAAAAAACCTTCCCTAACCCCACATCCAATAAATGGCTAATATCCAAAATATATAAAGAACAAAAGAAGCTAATGTTCGAGAAGCCAAACAATGTAATAAAAAAATGGGGTATAGAACTAAATAGAGAATTCACAACAGATGAATCTCAAATGGCCTAGAAGCACTTAAAGAAATGTTCAAAGTCCTTAATCATCAGGGGAATGAAAATCAGAACATTGAGATTCTACCTTATACCAATCAGAATAGCTAAAATTAAAAACTCAAGTGATAGCACATGCTGTTTAGGATATGGAAAAAGAGGGACACTCCTCCATTAGTGCTGGAATTGCCAACTGGTATGACCACTATGCAGATTAATCTGGAGGTTCCTCAGAAAATTGGAAATAGATCTACCTGAAGATTCAGCTATACCACTCTTAGGCAGATACATAAAATATGCCCCATCACACAACAGGGGCAATATGTTTCACTATGTTCATAGCAGCCTTATCTGTGATAGCCAGAAACTGGAAACAACCCAGATGTCCCACAACAGAAGAATGGATATAGAAAATGTGGTTCATTTACCTAATGGAATACTATTCAGCTATTAAGAGTGAGGATATCATGAGCAGGTAAATGGATGGAACTAGAAAATATCATCCTGAGTGAGGTATCTCAGACCCAAAAGAACATGCATGGTATGTACTCACTAATAAGTGGATATTAGCCAAAAAAAAACCGTACAGAACACCCAGGGTACAATCCACCGAACTCAAGAAGGTTAATAAGCAGAAGGGTCCAAGTGAGAATGTTTCAATCCCACTTGAGAGGGAGAAGAAAGCAATCACAGGAGGCAGAAGGAGGGAGGGAGGAACCTAGGTTGGAAAGGGGAGGGGGAGGGGAAACTGAGAACAAGATCAGGTATGGGGGATGAGGGGGGAGAAAGGGCCAACAGAATGAATCGAAATATACACCCTGGGTGGGGGAAGTGAACCCTCCAGATAGTACCGGAGACCTGGGAGATGAGAGACTCTCAGTACTCAAAGGGAGGGACCTTAGATGAAATATCCAACAGTGGGGAGAGGGAACTCGTAGAGTCCACTTCTAGTAGAAAGACAGGGCAACAAGTGGATGGATGGGGTTGCCATGCCACAGTCAAAAACTCTGACCCAGAATTGTTCCTGTCTAAAAGAACTGCAGGGACAAAAAGGAGAAAACACTGAAGGAAAGGAGGTCCAGTGACTGGCCCATCTTGGGATCCATCTCAAGGGGAGGCTCCTAGGCCTGACACTATCACTGGTGCTGTGGTGTGCTTACAGAAAGGAGCCTAACATGGCTGTCCTCTGAGAGGCCCAACAAGCTGCTAATCAAGACAGAAGCAGATACTTATACCCAACGAAGTCCCCCACCCCTGTTGTTGAATTAAGAAAAGACTGGAAGAGGCTGAGGAGGATGGTGATTCCATAGGAAGACTATCAGTCTTATTAGGAAAAGACTGGAAGAGGCTGAGGAAGATGGTGATTCCATAGGAAGACTATCAGTCTTATTAGGAAAAGACTGGAAGAGGCTGAGGAAGATGGTGATTCCATAGGAAGACTATCAGTCTTATTAGGAAAAAACTGGAAGAGGCTGAGGAGGATGGTGACTCCACAGGAAGACTATCAGTGTCAACTAACCCAGACCCCTGAGATCTCTCAGACATTGAGCCAGTCAGCATATAGGAGCTAGTCCAAGGCCCCTGACACATTTACAGCAGAGGACTGCCTGGTCTGGCCTAAGTGGAAGAAAATGCACCTAATCCTTTAGGAACTTGAAGCCCCTGGGAGTAGGGAGGCCAGAAGCTGGAGGGCGTGAACATTCTCTTGGAGACAGAGGAGAGGATGAATGGGATGAGGAACTGTAGGAGAGCAGAGCAGGAGGGTGGTAACAACTAGACTGTAAAAAAATACAAGTAATGAAAAAAGAAAAATAGTAAAACATTAGGATACCTATAAAATTTATTATAAATAGTAAAGAAACTTTTGGAAGAAATCACCATCCTTAATCTCAAATTGTACTACAGAGATATAGCAATAAAAACAACATGATATAAAACAGAAAGAAAAAATAGACATGAAGAAAAAAATCAAATTGATTACCAAAATCAACCATCACATATGCCCTCTTATTATTATGAATATGTGTTTTTTTAATGTTTGTGAAAGGGAGAGTTGAAAAAGAAACTATATATAATTTTGGAAATAATTGGCCCTTGTCTACCAACCATGACACCTGTTTAGGCTGTACTCAATGATGATGTGGAGTATAGTTGTGAATGTCCCAATATTTGCAAATGGAAACTTTGATGGTTATTCTTGGTTGTCAACTTGACTAAACTTGGAATTAACTAAAACCCAAGTGACTAGATACATCTGTGAGGGAAACAATTTAATTAAATCATTTAAACTGGAAAGAGTCACTTTTAATACAGATCCTTTGAGATGGGAAGATCCAGTTTTAATCTGGTCCACACCTTCTGCTGGTAGCATATAGAAGGAATATGGAAGAAGGAATGGTCTTTACCTGCTTACTCTAGCTCTTGGTAGCATGTTGATTCCTTCACTACTATTAGAACCTAATACTTCAGAACTCCAGCATTTGAGACATCCAGCCTCATGGGATAAACAACTGCTGGATTCTTGGAACTTCTTTTTGAATATAACTGTTGGACAATCTGGACCACAGCTTGTGAATATACATGGAAATATTCTCATTACATTTCTATTGTTGTGAAGAGACACCATGACCACAGTAGTTTACGAAAGAAAAGGGTAGGTTCATGACCATAATGGCAGGACACACCCAAGACCATAATGGCAGGACACACACAAGCAAGCAAGCAGGCATGGGACTGGAACAGCTGGTGAAGCAGACACTAAGCACAATCCAGGTGAACTCTATGGGATTCTCATGAATTTTTTGTACATGTTCAAATATTGGAAACAGGTCCTGCTGAGGTAAAATTATGTACATAGGTGGTATATCTAGCATTGAATATGGGTCTCTGTTTTATTCTCTTACTTAAGGCCAATGTGGCTTTGGAGGTCCTTGATAACTTTCTTTACTAAAACCTTTAATCTGTGCCAATTCTAGTTATTGTTGAAGTTTTAATAGTTTTACCCTTTGAAGAAGAGAGTTGACTCTTCAACCAATAATTCATTCTTTGAATAAGTCTGTTGAACTTTTCCCAGTGCCACATTTTAGGAAGAGAACCCTTTGTCAGCTCATGGAAACTGGTACATCTTGGATTCAAGAAAATGCTTACCTCCCACTAACTGTGCCATTATATTTTATCAAAAAAGTATAGCAACAGAGATCAACTGTAATGAATCTTCTATCTTCAGTGAGACTGAATTATCAAGAAACTTCTTTGCATTGAAATTACTCAGCATCTTCTAAGTCACAATGTTGAAGAACCACATACCATTTAAAAACAGCAAGTACTAGATGTTAGTTTTGGGATCTTGACTTTTTCCATATTGTAAATGTACTCCAGAATGCAACAGAAATTAAAACTTGGGAAAAGTAAAATCTTATCAGTGTATGCTTTGCAAACATTTTGTTTATGAGTTTTTACCTTAAAAACTTCTGGTGGAGATATGCCATTTTCTTCTCCATTCTGTGTTAATCAAGTTGGGTACATTAATCACCTAGCCAAGGGACCATGCCTCCAGAAGTTTACTTCACCTTAAGAAATGCTAAGGAGGAAGATAATTATCACTTTAATGAGATGATGTACTTTTCTTTCCCAGAATTCCAGTTCCCCTAAGGTAGTTTCTGTAAGTCTCTATGAGGTATTGTTGGAACTACCAGTTTTCTGAGGAAGGTAGACTCAGAACAGCAAAACTTTTTCTTCATTTCCATGTCTTTCTTTTAGGTGTTAGCCAGAGCTAAGGTATTGTACTCCAGACTTCTTTATCTTCTTCCTCATCTTTGCTATGAAGTTGCCTGGCCATCATGTGGCTAACCTCCATGTCTAACTAAACTGAATAACCCTCTCTCTCCCTTTTAAGTTTCTGTCTAAGAAATTATAATAAACTTATCTCAAAAAGTGAAAAGCAAGCTGGATAGCATTAAATGCTTATGTTATTTCTTAACGTTCAAGAGGAAATTTATGGACATACTTATCCCAGAATGCTAAATTATCAGAGAAGGGGATTTAGTCCTCTAGGTCTTTTATACTCATTTCATCTCAGCATTAAGAACTCCATAGCTCATAGAATCAATAAACAAATAATTTTTCTCCAAGAAATTATTTTTTCTAACCCCTTGTGATTCTGTTCTGAAGCATAAAAGTACTTGATAATTATAGTAACGGGTGATATTTTTAGCCATATATCCAATTCTATTAAAATTTTATGGCTTAGTCATATTAAATAAATTTCCAAGACTAAAGTTTTATAAAAAGCAAAAGACTATTTATGGCTAATAAAATATAAGAGAAAAAAATTTTACATAAGTGTTCATATTGTTTCTAAAGTTTAACATCATGTATTCTAAATGTCTCTTTAGATTATGTGCATAATGCCATTTTTATATTGTATGGATTTATAGTAATGAAAAAATATGATGAGCTTCATTCACACACTTTCAAAAGTCAGGTCCTACAATCCAAACACTTTCTTCAAGAGGAATATTCATATTAAGCTTCTAGAAAAGGTTTGAAATAAAGGCACCAATGTCCTATAAAGAGGCAGCAGACTGTCTATAGATTTCTGGAGTAACTTAAACTTGAATGATACATTTATCCTTCATTAAGGAGTCTTTTGCTATGATCCAATTGGTGTTGGAGAATATATATGCTTCATTATCTACCTCATGTTAATCCAAGCTAATGAGATCAATGTCCCTTAACCAGATGGCTGATTTGGTAATTTAGATATTTACAACAAGATTGTAACTAATGGGAGGAAAGGAAACATCATCACCAGATTGACATGAGCATCAAAATACTTTGAAAGTATGGAAAATATTCCCTGTATGTCAAATATTACTATGGCTATACCATTTATATGAAATTAAGCTACCTATATTCAATCAACTCTAAAAAAGAGCTTTAGGAATATACTCCATGGTTTTACTATGCATCAGTTATGGTTATGTTGTGTTTATAAACAAATTTATTTTTGTGGTTGGTAAGAGCATCCAAATTTCATTTTACAAAACTGCCCCACATATTATGGGACACTTAGCATATCTGGCCCTTACTATGTATCACAATGATGATAATATTCCAGTGGGCAAAAGAACCCCATGCTTTCCTTTCCCGTCTTAACTAAGCTCACAGGTTGGTTTTAGAGGAAATGGATCAAGTTAAAAGTCTTTTCCTTCTGTATAAAATGCACACATTTTCTTGGCATCTTCTGAGATTATTCAGACAAAACCATCTTTCTTTAGGGAGTTTCTTAGTGGTCAATGCCATAGATATAAGATTGCCAGTGACATCTTGTGGGAGACTTCCTGGGAACCAAAATGGAATTCATTTAGAAGACTCCTAAGCAGCACCTATGTGACTTGCTAGCATAGCCAGTGAGTTGCAGTATATATTTTTAATTGTCAGAGTCTTTTTCTACGGAGATGCTAATGCTACACCATAGCTCCATGGAAACTTAAGGATAAAAGTGAGCTACTTTGTTAGAAATTGCCTTGACCAGCAGGGCATTAAACAGGGGTCCGGGAGGTCACCTGAAAGAGAAAGTGGGGTACAAGCTGATGCAAAGAAGGCAATCTGTCTATAGTCTGATCAAATCACCAATTTTACATTTTTTACACAAGGGTTATATACACAAAAAGGCAGGATGTGGGGAAGGGGATAATGCAGGACTGTAGGTGTTCAGGGGGAGTACAAATATCTTCCAGAACAGAGTGTCAGCTGGGTGAAGGTTCAGGGGACAGATCACTATGACTCTGCCTATGATTCACTTGCCCTTATCTAAGTTGGTACTCTCCACTAAGGTTATCTATCTACAAGGTCTATAACTATCTAGCCTGGCAATTTTACACCAAAGCTGCCTGTTTACAATAGCTTCTCGTCATCTGTTTCAATGTTTTTCCATAGAGACCTAAGACTTTGTGTTAGCAGGCATGTATGTCAGGTCTATTGCTGATTTTAGGCCTATGGCTGATTTTAGGCCTTCAGTGTATAAGCAGGGCTGCCATCAACAGAAATGGTCATGGTGTGGAAGGTAGAAAGTCTCAAGAAATCCCTGCTTTCTATCTTGTTTACACTCTGCGAAGCAGCCCATGGAGATAACTATTAAGCCCCAAGGCTCCAGGGAGTACAATTTATAATTCTAACTATCTAGGCTGATATACAGTTTTCTTTTTATCAGGAAAGAAATTACAATGTACATTCTGATTGTCTAGGCTGATGTACAGTTTTGTTTTTGTCAGTAAGGAAATTACAATGTACATTTCAGTATAGAGTGTGTTCTCAGGATTCTTCAATGGTAGATAAAAATGGTATTTGAATTTAGAAACTCAAAGGCTTTGGGTTTCCTTACTGTGGAACGAGCCAGCTGAGGGGATGGGGGATTTGCCTGACGGCTTCTGGAGACAGTGGGTAATATGGCGAGAGCTCAGATGGGAGAGGGGGCCGGGGGATTCCTGCTTCCAAAGAGAGATATGTCAAACACTTCCCTCACCCAACGTTCATAACACCCAACAGGAGCTGCTTGCCCTGCATGCCCAGGAAGACCACACCCTAGGAAGCCCTTGTCTCTCCTCATTTCTACCCCTTTCACCTTCTAGCAGGTCTGGGCGGTCACCTCAAGGGCATCCAAGGGTTACTCCTGATGGAAAAGTGATACTTCTCTCCTGAAGAAGTATCATTTTGGGGTGGAAGGATGGAACTATGTACTGCCACAGCAGGACCCTAAACTACCCTTGATGCTTACCAGTGCTTCCTCCTACACTATACTATGTCATCTATTCGCTTCTGACAACATATGTCATTATCTTTAGCTGTTTATATTAGAGGAATATATTTTAAAGATGGATTTCCATAATTTTGTCTTGATCTCTCTTTGCTATTTAATTTTACAGTGACAGCTTATGTATTTTGACTTTTTGGAAATTCTGAAGCATACTTCTGTGTTTCCATTCATGTAACTTCTGTGATTATCTGTAGGTAGATCCAGAGAGATATCCGCAATAAAACTAAGATACCAAAAGAAACTGTAAGCTTTTATTTTGTAGTGTGCTCTTATGTTCTCAGCAATTGGTAATATTAACAACTAATAATACTGTTTCCTATTAGTCCTTAGTGGTATATTTTCAAATCAGAGAGGAGAATTTTTGACTGGAGTAGAAATGAAGTAGCTGTACTCTCTGAGATCATTTTTCCCCTTCATGGAAAATATTCACTACCAGCCCATTACATGATGGGGAGGAAACAGCTGACCATGCTATACAAAGATTTACTCTGCTATGCTTTTTCTGACTTTTAAGGTTCAACAGAGGCAAAACATCGTTTCCTTTAATAAACCCACTTTCCCTTCTCCTTCTATTCCTACTTTTGAAACTAATCGCTCATTTATTTCCCCTTTAGGTATGTACATTAGCTCTTTTATAATTATTCTTACCTTTTAAAATAGTAACAAATTTATCTATTAAATATATAAAATGAAGGTTTACTGACAGCAGATATCAGGCAGTAAGGAACTAAGCAGAAACTTCTATGGGGTGACATTCTAGAGGACTAGATGTCACTCTGTGTGGACCCTTCTGTTTTTACAATTCAAAGAAACGGGCTTGAGAATTTGTCTGTTCTATTTTGGCATCTTTGGTTTGCAAGAGTTTATTGTTGGTGTGTGTAAAAAATACTCACAATTCCAATTCTCTTTTATTTAAGAGACTCAGTAGACTTACACTCTTACCTTAGTGTCTTTGTAACCCATTCTTTCAGTATAAGGCATAATGTATTCTGCAGAACAACAACAACAACAAAAAGCTTACTTTTAACATTTCTAGGTTTCCCTGCTGCATAGACCTCACTTGACATTTTTATTTAGGAAGTGGTGAAATTTGCTTAGGACTTACATCTTCTTTGTTTACTTCAACCTCTTCTATTAGAAAGCTTCACCCAGATATGTGTGTTGCTATTAATAACTTAACTGTTGTCCTTTGCATGGAGTTTCTACAGATAATTTGACTGACAACCCAGAAGTGGGGAAGACAAAATTCAGGATGAGGGCAGCATTAATTTGCAGAACAGGACCAAAAACACCCTACAACAGAGTCAATGAGCACAGTGCTATGCTGCCTAGATCAACTATCAAGATGTCATCAGCTTGTCACATTATGTCTCATGAAACATTAGGACAATAACTAATTAATATCAATCTGCCATCTGTCCTAGATTGAGTAACATGTATAATGTCTGTTTCCAAGAAGTATCAACATGTCTTCCAGATGTACCTTGTGTTATTATTAAAGTTTATACTTGATTTAAAAGCAGATGTAGAAGAACAAAGAATAAATGTGTCATTACAATTGAAACTGAGATAGGTTTCACTTACCTGATAATTTTAATGGGCTGTATGAGATTATTAGATTGGTTTAAAGTGTGCTGAAGGGGTTAGGAAAACTAAATAGTCTTGATGGTCAGCCTAGTCATTGGCATATATCACTCATAAGAAGCAGGTTCCAAGAATTTCAGTGCTGTCTTCTGAACCACAGAGTTATGAACTCCAGTGCTCTAACTTGAATCAAACACATATTATTTACTGAGCCATTTTCCTAACCCTCATAGCTTTTTGAATGACTCAAGTTACAATAGATTATGAGTATGAATGACTCAAGTTACAATAGATTATGAGTATGAATGAATAAAAATTGTCTGTCATTCAAATGTATAACATGTTATTTTATAAAAATGAACATGAAGATCAGATTTGGCTTAGATAACACACCAGCAAACTTACACACAAATGTTGAAAACTATTTTTGTGAAAAGTTTGAATAATTGTTTTATGAGTCTTTGAGTTGATACGGCCACCAGTTCAAACACAGACAATTCAAATACTAAGTGAAATACAGCAAAGGCTGACACCATGCAAGTATATTCTAAAAGGCTGAGACTATACAAGTATTTTGTAAAAGGCAGAGACCACACAGTGAATGAGTTGAATTTAACTTGAAATTAGTTTACTTTACCAACAATATTTTATTATTTAAAATGTCCTCGCTGTTCTATTTGTTGATACTCAGCATGGGTTTGGTCAATCTAACTTTAATCCAGATTTTATAGGGAGGATCTGTAGCTTCCTGAGTTCACGATTTTCTGGTACTTTCTTGAAAACAATCTTAATGTTGTCTACATAGAAACAAAAAAATTGTATACAAGATGATGTATTAAGCCTACATCTACTAGCTGGCAACTTTCCAGAATCAAGACTATTCCCACTTTGTAAAGAAAGTAGAAGTAATTTGCGCATGTCTGAGGGAGTGGTGACTCAGCAGTAGTGAAGGCCAGACTCCAGGCCTAGTTGAGCTCACAATGGGTCTTTCAACCACTTTCACTGAGTGATTGTCGTGGTTAGTAGGACTTGTCCTTATCATGGGTTGGACTCTCCAGATATATTCCTTTCCAACACTAATATTTCTTTCCAGACTGCAGTTCCAACTGGAGGTCCATATTCATGCAACAAAAACAGGAAGTTTCTTCTCTGGTGCTAGCTGTGAAGATAAATGGCATCCAAGCTGTGACCAGAAGGCAACACATCACTTATCAAAACAGAGTGCCCATGTTATCATCAATAACAAGTAGCTCTTGTTTCATTTATGCATTTCTAGAGATTTCATAGATTTATGATGCTATGAGGACAGGAAAACCTCCTATGGATATCTCTTAAAGTCTCTAAGTACTATTCAAAACAAAAAGAAGGATGAGTAATGGAAGGCCTTTCTCACTTATCAGACCTTTGCTGTATGAAGGACACTTAAAAAGAGATTTCATTTGTTGCTTCTAAAACTGGTCAGCTTGAATTTGTGCCTTGCCTTTATTGAAAAACATCTTGTGACTCTGGTTTCTTGACAACTAAACATGAGCTAACTTGTGCTAACCTTTGTGGATTCTGTTGTGTCTCATTTCCTGTCTTTTCTTCAGTTCTAGCAGAATTTTATTAGAAAGATCATTATTGACGGATTGCTTCCAAGGGATATTTTTAGTGGTATGGATAAGAAAATCTCCAGTAAAGGTCAGGTCTTTCACTATTTTAATTAAATTGCAGCTGAAAAAGATTCTATCATGAGGGTGCCCAGCCAACTCACTCTTCTGCAATATACACAAGGGTACCATAAGTCCCCTTCATTACCATGCCTGTATAAGAGTAATATGAGCAACCAGGACTGGGTTTTAATTTGAAATGAGACTTGATAATTATTTAGTTTTCCTTCAGAAATGCCAAGGGATATTTAATAATGTTTGATAAAATTCTGTGATCATAATTTTCTTTTTAGTGATATAATATTTGATTACTTTGCCTTCAGACATGAGTAGGTGGTTTCTACCCAATAGAATATTGTTGTTAGTCACTAAATGCCTCCAACATAAATCCTTCCTGTGACTTTCAGAAAATATGTCTCTATTGGAAAATAACCATAGCACTCTCCACATATTTACCTCATTGTGTATTCTCAAGAGGACAAACTTGTTAAGAGTCCATTTCAAAAGCAAATATTATACAAATTCAGAAAAGATGTTTTATTACAAGGAAGAAATCCTGTTAGTAATTGTTTTTGTAGTATTGAGGCTGAGATGAGGGTCAAAAATTAATGCTATTAGACGAATACTTCCTCCTTTATGCTACAGCTAGGTACAGCTGAACACACAGCAACAATCCAGGTGCACAGATGATCCAGTTTTACCTGCTTCATGTACTCAGCAGGCAGCCATGAATTTTGCTTTATTTTAAATTGGTTTTCTTGGGTTTCAAATTAATTATTTTAGTAACATCTTTATTCAAAGTCATAGAAAACATTCTCAAAATTGCTTTAAAAAGTAATAGGAGTCTTTTATTTCAGAACTTCTTATCATATGGCTGCATTTCATAAATTTATAGTAACATGCTACCTATTATTTATCATCGTTCTATCTTTGTATTATTATCATCTGTCTATGTATCATCTATCTATCTATCTATCTATCATCTATCATCTAATCTATCATTCATCCATCCATCCATCTATCCATCCATCTATGTGTGCTATGTATGTAACTCATGGCTCTACACATGTTAGCTAAATACTCTATGAGATAGCCATAACCCCAAATCAGTAAGTATAGCTTATTAAAACACAATTAAGACAAAAATTGTTCAAAATGAGGAATAACAGCAAACCACATGAACATAGGATAGTGCTGGGCAATGGCTGTTAGTGATGATTTCTTTGAGTGAGCTTCACACACACACACACACACACACATGCAGTCATGCATGTATATGCACATGCTCACACACATCTGCACACACACTTACAGATGAAGAAGGAAAAGGGTGGGAGAAAGAGGGAGTTAAGATAGAGCGAATAGAAGGAAAGAATAGCAGTAGGACATAGTGAAGGAGGGAATTAAAATATGGATGTACTTGCCTTTGAGAATGATCCCAATGCCCCTACACTGCTTCTTCCATTTTCATATCCCTTTGTTTGATTGATAGCTTCACCAGAAAGCCTCAATCCTGAGTAGACTGTGAAAGGTGACCATTATCACGAATGACCATCTTCAGTGACAATCTTGTCCTTTATGTAGCTGTTTTAGTCTAAAATCTGTCTCACTTCTCTTTCTTCACCAAAACTTTTTTCTCAATCCAACAGTATAGGCCACCCTGAACTTTCTAAGATATCACCTAATCTTGTTCTCCAATGGGATTATAGTATCTGACTTCTGGTCTATTTCATTAATTATTATTTCTTCATCTGTAACTTCTGTTTTATCCAATTCCAAACAACCTCAATGCCTACCTACCAAATGTCAATGATATTGATTGATCTGTTCGGGTCAACCTTTTCACTGACAAAATTATTGACACACCTATTTAGACTGTTATAAGCACTAAAATGGTAAACTGTCCAGGAATGAATGAATCTTCTCTGTCCCAAGTACAACCATTCAAAAACATTCTGTATATGTTCTTCTTTTAGACTGATTCAGAGTGTGTTACTATTTTCAGTAGATCCCTCAGCTCTTCAGATATGTATTTAGTTTTTGTTTTCCTATTTGTCATAGCTTTAATCAGGATTCCAAAGTACACCATTTGTTTCCTCAACAAATTGTTCTAATACCTGCCTCTTTGAACTGCAACCCCACATTCGACCCTACAAGAAGAATCATCTCTCTGTGATGAATAGTCCCTTCATGTTGCCCACCTCACTGAAACTCTGAATGTTTTCATATTCTGAATGTTTGTATAAAAATCCAAATTTTGTTACCTGACTAAATCCCTTTTTGTTTGAATTTTTCAAAACTTTTTAAGTACCATATCTTGATTGATCTAGAACAACTCCTCTCTGTAGTTCTTCTAATGAATTTACTTCCTCCCAACCTAGGTTTGCTCCTTCAGCTGATTGGAACAGGTTTGTATCCTCTTTTGCCTGGTGAATTATGTCTCACTCTGTCTTTAGGTTTCAGGTTTTCCTTCCTATAATTTCTTTTTACTTCTCGCTTTCCTTGATATACTTTAAGGTACATGAAAACTGTTTTATCTACCCAGCTGGAAATGGTAAGATGTCTTAGTTAATTTTGCCTTGCTATAATAGAATTATTTTACAAAGAAAATACATTTTTGTTTTTCATGGCTCTGGAGGTTGAGGAGATATTGTAAGTCAGTTAATATTTTAGCAAGGGTTGTTTTGCTATAGCATCATGAAGAAGAGGGTGATGAGGTAAGTAAACTTGAGGAGAGGGAAGGAGAGACTGATTATTTTTAATGAAAACTCACTCCAGAGATGACTAATTTTCTCCCATATAATGCATTAACACATTTAAGAATGACTAGTTTGAAAGCCCCACATCCCAGCACTATTGTATTAGTGATGATTCAATTGTGTAAGTTGTGATGAAAGGTTGTTTTTAAATCATAAAACTCATCTCAATGATGTCCTTTATTGTCCTTGTCTATACTTACTCCTCAGTCTCCTGTAAGATCTCATCAGAATTTTTTTTTTATCATAAATACTTCTATCAACTTCCAAATCACCACCTCTGCCACTACCACTACCAGCACCACCAGCACCACCACCCATGAGCCTAATATCTCATTTAATGTTCTGTTCATAGCAATCTATAAGTTTTTCACTCATGTTTCCCCCAATTTTTTCATCTAGGAAAATATATATCAAAGTTAATTCCACATTTTCAGCTACTTATTATAGCACTTCTCGATATCAGTTTCCTGTTTAATTTGTTTTGTATTTTTGTAAAATAATTCTACAGATGGATAATTTACAAAGAAATCAGTATATTTCTCATAGTTGTAGAGATGGGGAAACCTAAAATAAATGTGTCAGCATTTGGTGAGGACTTTCTTCCTATATCACCCATGGTAGAGGCAGAAGGCAAGAGAATATAAACGTGAAAGTAAGAAGAATAGATGGGTACAGAAAAAGAGCTAGATTCATCTTGTCTTAACCATATATAAGGAACTTACCCTCACAATAACATATTAACCTTTCTAAGAGGGTATAAGCTTAATGACACTATTACACTTGGAACTAAGTTAGCAACATGAGCTTTGTCAGGCATAGTTATAACATTGCATAGTTCCTCACTGAATATTTGTATGTGGTTGAACTTTTTATAGACAATCTCCAGAGCAGATTTGTCTCTAAATATCCTTAGTCCATTGAATTATTATTGCCTGATTGGTTATCCCTTAATTTAATCAAATAGACAAACATATCTGGAGAGTGCTGGCTTGGGCTCTGTCCACTCATTTTCTGCTGTATGTAGCTTCTCCTACTGCTCATGGACTACTGACTTGATATTCAACAATGACTGTTTCATTGGTTACTAAAAATGGATACACCTATTTCACCCTCATCTCTTTTAATATCTAGTATTCTTTGTATATCATTTCTTTTCCCATTAATTCATTTATTTATTCACTTTACGTGCTAGTCACTGTCCCCTTGTCCTCCCCACACACATTGTCACTCCCCCAACTCTCTCTCCTTTTTCTCTCCTCTGACTGTGCATCACTTCTGAGTTTATTTTACTAAAAATCCTGTGAAGTTTTCCTTCTCAGCTTAGCATGAAAGAAACTGAGGATAGATTGTAATCAAGCAGGTATTCTGTGGGCAAGCTGGACTTTGATGGTTTCTGCAGGCCACAGAGACCTTTAATACATGTAGTTAAGTCCTCACCGAGTACTATCTGTGGTAATAAAGGAATTATGTTGGAAGAAATAGTATATTCTTTTCACTTTATGTTAGTTCAGTTAATGTAGTTAATGTAGTTCATCAAAGATTCTGTGAGGTTATATTAAGCACTACTAGCAACCACAGTAAAATAATTGACAACAAATATCCAAGAGAAGTAAATAAAATGGTATGAAGCTTCATCTGCCCAACACTAAACACCAATGAACTTAAGGAAAGTGGTAGCACAGCAAACCAAGAATAGGCCAAGGCAAATATTTGGACAATTTCTACTTTGGGATACTTTCTAGAACTAAAATTACTATTTAACCAATGTGAATTTTGAATCAGACATGTTTTCACAGTTGATGTTGATGGGATATTTAAGATATATGAATTTTGTATGAGGTAAAATGAAACGTAAAATGCAGTACTTTTCAAAGGTGTTCATAGCAAGAGTTAATTAAATATGTGTATTATTTGAATACACTATCAGTTCTATCCACAATTGTCTTAAAGTAGATTGCATATTTACTCATGGAGAAATAAAAGCATAAACAGCTGATGCTAGGTTTCAGTGAAGTCATAAAAATGTGATAGAATTATTAGGAAGTATTAATGACCCAACTTTGGCTATTTGCATGAAATATTCAGATCTAGAAAATAGACATATTTCCACTTAAAAAGAAATGCATAAATTAGCAGAGTAAATTGGGGACTTGATAATCAGTATTTAAAAATTATTTGTGTCTGTCGGTGTACAGATTTCTGTATATCTTCTGGCTGAAGTGTCATTATATGACTTCTGTATCTGGAAATGTCTTTTAAAATGTATATATAATCTAGGGAGGGATATAGCTCACTATATTAGTTATTTCTCTATTGCTATGATAAGACAAGGCAGCTTATAGTAGAAAGGGGTTATTTTGAGCTTCAGAAGGTTACAGTCTGTGATTGCACAGTGGAAGTAATGGCAGATAAATGGAACACCAGCTGAGAAGAGGAGGCAGACAGAGCTAACTTAAAATAACAGGAGTCTTTTGAAATCTCAAAGCCCACTCCCAATGACACACTTCCTCCAGCGGAACCACACCTCCTTATCCTGCACAAACAGCCATCCACTTGGGACCAAGTGTTTAAATGCCTGAGACTTTATGGAAGACATTTGAATCAAACTACTTTACTACGTAAATATACCCAAGGATGGCCTTGAACTCTCTATTCCTCCTATCGCCATAGTTCTGGGAGACAGGTGTACACTACCTTACTCTGCTAAAAGGATCATTTGTGTTTTTAACCAAAGTTTGCTTGAGGAGAAAAATCAGTTCTTTTCTATCTCTCACTTTCCAATCTCTTTTGATGCCACAACCCTCATTTTAGAAGCATTGATTATATGTTCCAGTATAGCACTTAAAACCTGGATACTTGATTAAAATCAGTGTAGAAAAGTCATATTCTTTCAGCAAATGTAATGATGAGATAATGATAACTAGGGAAAAGGATATGAAGATTTTGCAGTTAACATCTCTTAAAATAGCACAAAGGCACAGTGAGGGCACCAATACCCTGTTCCACAACCCAGGGAGCAACAGGCATTATCATTGGAAGTTAAAGCATTATGGGCCAAAATATGATGGTGGCAAATTGTGAAGCTGATGCTAAATTATTCTAAAAGCCAACTATTTTGTTGAGAATAGCAAAAGCTAACCTATACTGATAGACCAATTATAAAAATAAGATAAATAAGTTGGCTACACAAGGAGAGTAAAGAAGCTCCCATATTATGTGTGTGTATATCTGTTGACCTCTTACCACTATTACTTTCTTTATAGATATGCATCTCCTCTAAAAGAATCATCCAGAAAATTGTTAATAGACTGGTTTGTCTTTGACTTAAGAAACATAAAAAATAACTAGTTTTTCAGGATTCCTGAGACTGTAGAAGTTTGTGTCTTTTTTTGCATACTGATCTCCCATCAACTACATTAACTACCCTAAAGGAAACAGAATTGGAGTGTTGCTGAGATAGTTGGGCCTCATTACAGGGTTTCTGTGAATATACACTTTAAAAGACCCATTTACAACTGGTGTTGAGAGTGTTCCCTGTTCTACAGTAATTCAAGAGCTAAGATCTTATATTGAGACAGCCACAAAGAAGATATGTCAGTATATTTGCATGTCTTTGTGTGTATGAGTGTGTGTGTGTGTGTATGTGTGTGTGGGTGTGTGTGAGTATATGCATAAGAAAGAAGAAAGAATGCTCTAACATTTTCTGGTTATTTTCCTTTTACTAAAAATTAAATACCAGCCAAGAATGTGAGAACTTCCTTGAAGGATACTCACATGACTCATATACCCACTCCAGTATATATAAGAGTGCAGTAGTCAAGAAACTGGAGGCTTTTGAAATGTGGTATTTTACTTCCAGTTAACATAGAAATAATTTTTATAATTGTAGATGAAATATCAAAGGACATAATTTGAGAAAGGAGGAGAGATGTTTTATGTCCTAGATTTTTATAAAACAATTCTTTATTGTAGTTCTAGTTAGATAATTTCCTGGCTAACTCTTCGCATCACTTCAGATTGCTGCTAGGAAGCCTATGCAGTGGGAACTTTGGCATTCTGTAAGCATGATAGTTTTCCAAGTTAACGTTGTCAGGAAATAATAAGGTCAAGCAAGTAGGCATAAACATGGGGAAAACAATTTGGTGCCATCTAAGAATAACTAGAAGCCTTTGATAAAAAAAATCAATAAAAAATAAAAGTTAATAAAATATAGTTGTGCTGTACATATATTACCTTCACCTTTCAATACATGCCAAATAGCTCTTTATTTCCTATGGTTGAATTAAATTTTTTTTATGAGATTCTTACCAAAGGAGTGAAAATATCTCAGGTCTCAATCAATAATGTTTCAGTTGCTTTAGTTTAAATGGTCTCTTAGACAAGAAACCAGGGCATTTTGATGGTGACTGCCACTTTTGCCCAAGGAGGAGCAGTAGAGTTCTGGCTGATAAAGGGAAGTTGCCTTCCAGAACAGGAGAGCTACAGGCTTGGCCCACTGGCTGTCACTAGCTCCTCATTTCTCTCAGCTGTGAAGCATTCTCCTACTCTTCCTGTGTTTGTTGTTGTTATTTAAAAAAGAAAAACGGCTGCGGCAGAGGGTTCCAGGAGGAGAAGTTTATTTAGGCGGAGGGAAGAGAGGAGAGGGAGAGCAGAGAAAGGTGGAGGCCAGCCATGACCACGTGGAGGGGGGAGGGGAAGGGGGTCAGATACGACCTGCAGGCGCAAGAGAGCAAGAGGACAAGAGAGCAAGAGGGCAAGAGGGAGGAGAGCAAGAGAGAGAGGAGGGGCCAGACAGCCCCTCTTATAATAGTGGGCAGGGCTACCTGGCCTTTCCCAGATAGCTTTGGGGAGGAGCATACCTAGCTGTTGCTAGGTAACTGTGGAGGTGGAGTTTAACAAAATGCTAACAGTTGTATCCTGACTGCAACTGACTCAGCTTTCCTTGGACACATGGTCCCAACACCAATCCCTCATTTTGCAAACTCCTTGGTAGACTCCTACTATAAACGTTTTGGCATCCACAACATAGGGAAAGGGAATTTCCAAGTTTCTCGCTGCCAAACTCGGTCAAAGTGAATTCACCAAAGTAGTGTGTGCTCGGTAGAGCCTCCTCTGCCCTATTATGGACTTTCAGCATGGAGCCTTCTCTGGGGAGCCCATCAGTACCTCTGACCTGCTTTACAGTATTCCTTTGCTATCTGATTAAAGCACTGTGGGGCCTGAAAAGTCTATTTACAATCTCATGACTAACATAGGATGGGCAAGAGAATATCTAGAAATTTTGTTATTTATGTTTCCCTGAAACTGGAGCTGGAAGTTAATCTTTGCTGGGATTTAGGAGTTTCAGTCCATCGGGTGCAGAGGAAGAAAAGTGTCTTGGTAATAAATCCTTATTAATTCATCCTAGATGACAACATTACCCCAGGATGGAGAGCAGAGAGGCTTGCTGCATAGTAGATTCCTCAGTCTTGATGCTGCGTTTTTTTATTCCAAATAGCACATGAGGCATCCTGACAGAACCATTTTTAAAGTAATGTAAATACTATATTGTTCACGTGTAATTACTAAACTCAATTTAAGACCTCAAACATCCATGCTCTCTTTAATAATAATGTGGGGGTACATGTTTACATGAAAAAAATTTGCATCATATTAACCCTAAACAAAGAACTATAGACAATGAATGACTGCTGGGAGGAGAATTAGCCTTTCCTAAAGATGAGCCTTGTTATTGTCCAATCCTTAAAACCATATATTCACCACCAATAAAAGAGGCGAAGAAGGTTATATTTGCATATGTTCGAACAAGTACACATAAGAATAATAATTAAAGAAAAAGCTATCAACCTGAGGGGGTATGAGAAGTTTAGGCAGTAGGGTACCTGGGATGCACTAAAGAGAGGAAGGAAGGGAAAAGAGATATAATACTATTTCAAAGGAAAGGTTGAAAATATATAGACAACAAAAACACAAAAGAAAACTTGTTTTTGGTATTGTTGATATTATTTACAAATGTACATTTGATTTGTGAAGGAAAATAAATGACTGGTAAAACTAAAATATAACTTGTTAATTTCACTGTGTGTGTTTAATTTCTATTACCATGATCTGTCCATTGATGAGAGTAGGGTATAGAAGTCTCCCACTACTATTTTGTGAGGTGCAATGTGTTCTTTGAGCTTTAGTAAAGTCTATTTTATGAATGTGGATGTCCTTGCATTTGGAGCACAGATGTTCAAAATTGAGAGTTTATCTTGGTAGATTTTTCCTTTGATGAATATGAAGTGTTGATTTTTTTGATAAACTATTTGTTGAAACTTGATTTTATTTGATATTAGAATGGCTGCTCCAGCATGTTTCTTGAGACCATTTGCTAGGAAATTTTTTTTCTAGTCTTTTACTCCCAGGTAGTCTCTCTCTTTTTTGATTAGGTGCTTTTGTGTATGCAGCAAAATGCTGGGTGCTGTTTACATATCCAGTCTGTTAGTCTATCTTTTTAATAGGGAATTGAGTCCATTGATGTTAAGAGATATTAAGGAAAAGTGATTGTTGTTTCCTGTTATTTTTGTTGTTAGAGGTGGAATTGTGTTTGTTTGGCTATCTTCTTTTGGGTTTGTTGAAAGAAGATTATTTCTTGTTTTCTCTAGAGTGCAGTTTCCCTCCTTCTGTTGGTATTTCCATCTATCAACCTTCATAGGGCTAGATTTGAGAAAAGATATTGTGTAAATTTGGTTTTGTCATGGAATATCTTGATTTCTTCATCTATGTTAATTGACAGTTTTGTTGGATAGAGTAGCCTGGCTGGCATTTGTGTTCTCTTAGGGTCTGTATGACATCTGCCCGGGATCTTCTGGCTTTTATAGTCTCTGGTGAGGGTGAGATGTGTGGTGTAATTCTGATAGAACAGATGATGGAAACAGAAACTAAACAGAGACACAGTGAAACTCACAGAAGTTATGAATCAAATGGATTTAACAAATATCTACAGAACATTTGATCCTAAAACAAAATAATATACCTTCTTCTTAGCACCTCATGGTACCTTCTCCAAAACAGACCATAAAATTTGTCACAAAACAAGCCTCAACAGATACAAGAAGATTGAAATAATTCCATGTATCCTATGAGATCGACCCAGAATAAAGCTGATCTTAAATAACAACAAAAACAATAAAAAACACACATACACATGGAAGCTGAACAGCACTCTATTCAATGATAACTTGGTATAGGAAGAAATTAAGGACTTTTTAGAATTTAATGAAAATGAAGGCACAACATACCAAAACCTATGAGACACAATGAAAGCAGCACTAAGAAGAAAACTCATAGCTCTGAGTGCCTCTAAAAAGAAACTGGAGAGATCATACACTAGCAACTTGACAGCATACCTGAAAGTGCTAACAAAAAGAAGCAAATATACAAGAAGAGTTGAAGACAGGAAATGATCAAACTCAGGGCTGAAAACAACCAAGTAGAAACAAAAAGAACTATACAAAGAATCAACAAAACCAAGAGTTGGTTCTTTGAGAACATCAACAAGATAGATATACCCTTAGACAGACTAACCAAAGGGGACAGAGACAATATCCAAATTAACAAAATCAGAAATGAAAAGGGAGCCACAACAACAAAAACTGAAGAAATTAAACAAACTGAAGAAATTAAACAAATCAACAGATACTGCTACAAAAGCCTATACTCAGCAAAACTGGAAGATCTGGATAAAATGGGCAATTTTATAGACAGATACCATGTACCAAAGTTAAATCAGGAGCAGATAAACCATCTAAACAGTCCCATAACCCATAAAGAAATAGCATTAGTCATTAAAAGTCTCCCCACCAAAAAAAGCACAGGACCAGATGGTTTTAGTGCAGAATTCTATCAGACCTTCAAGGACCTAATACCAATTCTCTTCAAACTATTCCACAAAATAGAAACAGAAGGAAATTTGTTCCAAATTTGTTCTATGAAGCCATAATTATAATTATACCTAAACTACATAAAGACTCAACTAAGAAGGAGAACTTAAGACCAGTTTCTCTTATAATATTGATGTAAAATACTCAATAAAATTATCACAAACTGTAGAGGGCTAATATCCAATATATAGAAAGAACTCAAGAAATTAGACTCCAGACAACCAAATAACTCTATTTTAAAAATGGGGTACAGAGTAAAACAAAGAATTCTCAGCTGAGGAAACTAGAATGGCCCAGAAGCACCTAAAGAAATGTTCAACATCCTTAGTCATCAGGGAAATGTAAATCAAAACCATGCCACTTCACACAAGTCAGAATGGCTAACAGCAAAAATTCAGGTGTTAACAGATGCTGGTAAGGATATAGAGAAAGAGGAACACTACTCCATTGCTGGTGGGATTGCAAGCTGGTAAAACCACCCTTGAAATCAGTTTGGTGATTCCTCAGAAAATTGGACATAACATTACCTGAGGATCCAGCTATACCAATTCTGGGCATATACCTAGAAGATGCTCCAATATATAACAAGGACATATGCTCCACTATGTTCTTAGCAGCCTTATTTATAATAGCCAGAAGCTGGAAACAACCCAGATGTCTTTCAACAGAGGAATGGATACAGAAAACATGGTACATTTTTACAATGGAGTATTACTCAGCTATTAAAAACAATGAATTCATGAAATTATTAGGCAAATGGATGAAACTAGAAAATATCAACCTGAGTGAAGTAACCCAATCACAAAAGAACACACATGGTATGCATTCACTGAAAATTGGATATTAACCCCAAAGCTCGAAATATCCAAGATACAACTCATAGACCACATGAAGCTCATGAAGACAAAGACCAAAGTGTGGGTGCTTTGGTCCTTCTTAGAAGGAGTAACAAACTACTCATGGGAGCAAATATGGAGACAAAGTGTGGGACAGAAACTGAAGGAGGAGCCATCCAGACACTGCTTCACCTGGGTATCCATCCCATGTGCAGTCACCTAAGCAGATGATGATATGGATGCCAGGAAGTGAATGCTGACAGGAGCTTGATATAGCTGTCTCCTTGGAGGTCTTCCAGAGTCTGACATATACAGAGGTGGATGCACACAGCTAACCACTGGACAGATCATGGGGTTCCTGGTGGAGGAATGAGAGAGAAGACTGAAGGAGCTGAAAGGGTTTGTAGCCCCATGAGAAGAGTAACAATACCAACCAACCAGAGCTCCCAGGGTCTCAACCACAAGTCTGGGAGCATAGGGAGGGACCCATGGCTCCAGGTGTATATGAAGGCGAGGATGGCCTTGTTGGGCATAAGTGGGAGAGGAGGTCTTTGGTTCCATGAAGGCTGGATGTCCCAGTGTGGGGGAATTCAAGGACGGGGAGGGTGGGAGTTAGTGGGCGGGTAGGGGTACATCCTCATAGAAGCAGAAGGAGGGGCATGGGCTAGGGGGCTTCTAGGTTGGGGAGATATGGGGAAAGGGGATAACATCTGAAATGTAAATAAAATATCCAATAAAAAGCAAAAAAAAAAAAAAAAAAAAAAAAGTCCTCTGGATGGATTTAATCTCTGTAATAGAAGAGATGAAAATGATGAGGCAACTAAAAGAAAAATTATCACAAACTGAACACATCAAAGAACACATCAAAATGATTATCTATTGTGATCAACTAGGCTCTATTCCAGGAATGCAGGGATGGATCAATATATGGAAATCCATCAAAGTAATCTACTACATAAACAAACTCAAAGGAAAAAAAAAAAAAAGAAATACATGATCATTTCATTAGATGCTGAGAAAGCATTTGACAAAATTCAACACCCCTTCATGCTAAAAGTATTAGAAAGATCAGGAATTCAGGGCCCATACTTAAATATAGTAAAAGCAATATACAGCAAACCAGTAGCCAACATCAAACTAAATGGAGAGAAACTTGAAGCATTCCCACTAAAATCAGGGACTAGACACTCTCTCCCTACCTATCCAATATAGTACTCCAAGTCCTAGCCAGAGCAATTAGACAGCAAAAGGAGGTCAAAGGGAAACAAACTCGAAAGGAAAAAGTCAAAATATTACTATTTGCAGATGATATGATAGTATACTTAAATGACTCCAAAAATTCCACCAGAGAACTAAAAACCTGATAACTTCAACAAAGTGGGTGGATATAAAATTAACTCAAACAAATCAGTAGTCTTCTTCTACTGAAAAGATAAACAGGCTGAGAAAGAAATTAGGGAAATGACACCCTTCACAACAGTCACCAATAATAAAAAATACCTTGATGTGAATCTAACCAAGCAAGTGAAAGATCTGTATGACAAGAGCTTCAAGTCTCTGAAGAAAGAAATTGAAGAAGATTCAGAAGATGGAAAGATCTCCCATGCTCTTGGATTGGCAGGATTAATATAGTAAAAATGGCCATCTTGCTGAAAATAACCTACAAATTCAATGTAATCCCCATTAAAATTCCAACTCAATTCTTAAAGAGATAAAAAGAGCAATTTGCAAATTCATTTGGAATAACAAAAAACCCAGGATAGTGAGAACTATTCTCAACAATGAAAGAACATCTAGGGGAATCACCATCCCTAACCTTAAGCTGTATTACAGGTCAATAGTGATAAAAAAAAACTGCATGGTATTGTTACAGAGACAGGCAGGAAGGTCAGTGGAATAGAATTGAAGACCCAGAAATGAACCCACACACGTATGGTCACTTCATCTTTGACAAGAAAACTAAAAACCATTCAGTGGAAAAAAGACAGCATTTTCAGCAAATGGTGCTGGTTCATCTGGTGACAGTTGTGGATAGCCTTAGCCTTATCATTTGATCCTAGTTCCTAGCAGATAGCCCCAGCCTTGTATTTTGATCCTAGTTTCACTTTCCTGGGAGGTGCTGCAGAGGATGATTGAATCTGTACACAGGTGACTTCTTTATAAACCTTCTGCCCAATTAAAACCTGTAAAATAAGGACTAGAACCCCTAGACCAAGCAGAGAAGGGCTACCAGAACCCTCTCTGTCTGGCGATCTGAACTCTTGCTTAGACTTCGAGGCTAAGCACTGCAAGGGAATATAAATAAAAGTTTAAAATATCTATCTGGATTCCCTGAGGGACAAGCCTGACTGCATAGGGGTTGATGTCAAAAATATCCCCTCTCCAGGAAAAAGACATCGGGATTGTTATGGGACTCATGCCTCACTGGTCAACGACAGGAGGATCTGAGCCATTACAAAGTCCCCTTCAATCATTGGAGGTCAGGCCTCTATCCCCGCCTTCACAAGAATAGAATCGCCAAGGCCCTTCTATACTTAGAGAAGGAGGAGATGTCAGGAGCAGCCCTGCATATACACTAAAGGCCTAAAATCAGCAATAGGCCTGACATACATGCATGCTAGCACCAAGTCTTGGGTCTCTGTGGAAAAACACTGAAACAGCAGGGTATAAGCTATTGTAAACAGGCAGCTTCTGTGGAAATTTACCAGCCCAAGTAGTCACAGGTCTTATAAATAGGCAGCCTCGGTGGACAGTACCAACTTAGATAAGGACAAGTGAATCATAGGCAGAGTCATAGTGACCTGTCCCCTGAACCTACACCCAGCTGATACCCTGTTCTGAAAGGTATCTGTACTCCCCCTGAACACCTATGCTCCAGTGCCATTCCCTTCCCCACATCCTGCCTTTTTGTGTTTACAACCCTGTGTAAATAAGTAAATTATGATGTGACTTAAGTAACAAAATAAATTTTAAAAAATAAAATAAAGGCTAGAGCCAGAGATTGGGCAGTAGAAGGGGAGGGGGAGAAAAAGGCTTACAGGAGGGGACGTCAAAGGAAAAGGAAGCTGGCAGTAGAAGGAAGCCAACTATGGAGGAGCTGGACCCAGAAAGACAACCACACAGTCTGACTAAACCACAAGTTATAAAGGATCTCATAGCTGGGGATTAGAGTAGTGTAGAGGTAAATCTGCCCAATCCAGGCTTGCAATTTATACCCATAATTATTGAGTTGTGTCTTCCTCTACTGGTCTCCTTCGGTAGGAGATTTTACAGCAACAAATTTGGCAGTTTAAATAATTACTACTATAGGTGACCACCACATACATGAATACAAACCAATCCATTCTCATCTTCTTCTACAAAACTCAAGCCCAAGTGGATCAAGGACCTCCACACAAAACCAGATACACTGAAACTGATAGAAGAGAAAGGGGTGAAGAGCCTCAAACACATGGGCATGGGAGAAATTTTCCTGAACAAACACCAATGGCTTATGCTCTAAGATCTACAAATAGGCCTTCATAAAATTGCAAATCTTCTGTCAGCAAAGGACACTGTCAATAGGACAAAATGGCAATTAACTGATTGGGAAAATATCTTTACTAATCCCACATCTAATAGAGGGC
Source organism: Mastomys natalensis (assembly GCA_021653895.1). Classification (NCBI taxonomy): domain Eukaryota; kingdom Metazoa; phylum Chordata; class Mammalia; order Rodentia; family Muridae; genus Mastomys; species Mastomys natalensis. The sequence continues at coordinate 109,779 of JAJTUV010000677.1, forward strand.
TAATATCTAATATATACAAAGAACTCAAGAAGTTAGACTCCAGGGAATCACATAACCATATTTTAAAAAATGGGTATGGAGCTAAACAAAGAATTCTCAACTGAGGAATATTTAATGGCCGAGAAGCACCTAAAGAAATATGTTCAGCATCCTTAGTCATTAGGGAAATGCAAATCAAAACCACCCTGAGATTCTACCTCACACCAGTCAGAGTGGCTAAGATCAAAATCTCAGGTGACAGCAGATGCTGGTGAGGATGTGGAGAAAGAGGAACACTCCTTCATTGTTGGTGAGATTGCAAGCTGGTACAACCACTGTGGAAATCAGTCTGGCAGTTCCTCAGAAAATTGCACATAGTATTACCTATGAGGACCCAGCTATACCACATACATGCTCCAACACACAAAATGGACACATACTCCACTATGTTCATAGCAGCCTTATTTATAATAACCAGTAGCTGGAAAAAAACCCAGGTGTCCTTAAACAGACGAATGGCTACAGAAAATGTTACATTTACACAAGGGAGTACTACTCAGCTATTAAAGCAATGAATTCATGAAATTCATATGCAAATTAATGGAACTAGAAAATATCATCCTGAGTGAGGTAACCTAATATCAGAAGAATGCACATGGTATGTACTCACTTATAAGTGGATATTAGCCCAAAAGATACAATACCCAAGATACAATTCACAGACCACATGAAGCTCAAAAAAGAAGGAAGAACAAAATGTCGATGCTTTAATCCTTCTTAGAAAGCGGAACAAAATACTCATGGGAGGAAATATGTAGATAAAGTGTGGAGCAGAGACTTAAGAAAAGGCCATCCAGAGACTGCCCCACCTGGGGATCCATCCCATATAAAGTCATCAAACTTGAACACTATTGTGGATGCTAAGAAGTACTTGCTGCCAGGAGCCTGATATAGCTGTCTGTGAGAGGCTCTTCCAGAGCCTGAAAATACAGAGGCATATGTTTGCAGACAACCATTGGACTGAGCATGGGATCCACAATGGAGGAGTTAGAGAAAGGACAAAAGTAGCCTAAGGTGTTTGCAACCCCATAGGAAGAACAACAATATCAACCAACCAGACCCCCCAGAGCTCCCAGGGACTAAACCACCAAACAACAAGTCACATAGAAGTACTCATGGCTCCAGTCGCATATGTAGCCTTGTCTGGCATCAATGGAGAGGTCCTTGGGCCTGTGAAGGCTTGATGCCCCAGTGTGGGGGAATGTCAGGGCAGGTAGGCGAGAGTGTGTGGGTGGCTGGGGGAATACCCTCATAGGAGCAGGAGAATCCTGGGGGGTAGGGGACCGGGAAAGGGAATAACATTTGAAATGTAAATAAAGAAAATATCTAATAAAAAAACTAAAAATATAATGTGTAATAACTTTATATGAATGGTTGTGGATAATTTATATTTTAACATATAAACTGCTTAAGTTCATTAAAATGTGAGTAGTTTTTTCCTTTACTTTTTATTGATTCTTTGTGAGTTTCACATGATGCACCCCAGCCCCACTCATCTTCCTGTCACCTCATGTTCACCCTTTGCCCTTGCAACTTACCCTCGAAATAAAAGACACACAAACAAAACACAAAGCATAGAAAACATGTCATTGTGGAAACTGCAGTATGCTACAGTGTGCCCCACACTGTAGTTCTCTGTCCACACATCTTCACTTGCAAATATTTATGGCAATGAGTCATTGGTCTGGTTGGATCCTCATCAGGACCCCTACTGGTTATCTTGTTGTTGCTCTGTGTCATGGAGATCCTCCAGCTTTGAATCAGCAGCACTGGACTTTTCATGATCCTAATCTTAAGCAGATCATATAGATTTTGGGGTGGGCCAACAAACTCATAGCCCTCGACCTGGATCTGTGTAACTAGCTGAGCTAGTCAATTCCCCAGCTCTCCCTTATCCGAACCATGATGGTTCGTTTTCTGGCACTGTTACACCCAATGTGGCCATCAGCAGGAGGCAAGGTCAACATTCCTGCTTTCAGACCTTGGGGCCTGCTCACCTGCACCCTGCCTCCAGGGCCAGCGCCATTGTGTTGCCCAATCCAAGTCTTGATCAGGAATATTCTCTAGTGGTAATCCTAGCCACGGACATCGACGCTGACCCCTGCCTATGCATAATCACTAACTCAGGACCCAAACACGACCCACAGGTGTCTCGGGCTAGGACATCACTATGGACCCACGTGGTGGTGTGTTCACTCACAAGTTATTCCGCTCTACCTTCAAGTCTTGATAATGCTCAAGCTGCTCCACTTTACCTTTCTCTCCCATCTGTCTACCACATACTCACCTCACACGTTTTGGCTCCTGCTACAAGCTGGCCACTCGGCTGGTGGACCCCTGGGTGATATCCTCTGGCAAGCAGGTGTCTATGGCTGCCTGTGCTGTGCGAAGAGAGCAGGTCTGTTGGTGGCAGGGCAGTCTGTAGGTTTCTGACTGTCTTCCTCCTCCCATGTTGCACTGCAAGGAGGTATGTTGGCTCTGTGTGTCTATAGCTCACCAGCTCTATGGGATAGAGGGCAGATTTGTGAGTGTTTTTCCCTGTTCATACTGAGAGGTGTGTCAGAACACAAGTCTCTGTCTTCCTCCTCCTGCACTCCACTGTCTGAATTTAATCTGATTTGATTTTTATGTGTCCTAAGCACAGCTTTTGCTACCAAGCTAGGCATCAAGCTAGGATGAACAAAGGACTGCCATCTGCTCTGCCCCTGACTGATACACCACCATGAAAAGGTGCTTCTTTGCCTATTGCCAGGGGTGTTCTTATTTTCTAATTTGTTATTGTTCTTAAAAATTGATTATTTATCATACAAAATATCTTGTTTATAGTTTCTACTTCTTTTTCTCTTCCCATTTCCTCCCTTCTTCTCCTTCCCTCTGGATCTACTTTCTTTCTGTCTCCCATTACAAAAGAACAGGTTTCTAAGTGATAACACAAAATATAACAAATAAAATATAGTAAGATAAAACAAAATTAATCAGATTGAGGCCAGGCAATCCAACAAAAAGTAAAAGAGCCCCAAGAGCAGGCAAAAAAAATCAAAGGCTCATTCATTCACACACTCACTAGTCTTACACTAACACTAACCTGAAAGCTATAATATATATGCAGAAGACTGCAAGCATAGAGCTTACATGGATCTGCACCAGTCCTCTGCATATGTATTATAGCTTTCAGTATCTGTGAGATCATATGAACCTTGAACAAGTTTATTCAGAGAGCCTTATTCTATTGATGTCCTTTATCCCTTCTGGCTCATTCCAAGGGTTCTCTATGTGTAACGTCCAGCTGTGGGTCTCTGCATCTGTCCCATCTGCTGCAAAAAGAAGCTTCTCTGGTGATGACTGAATAACACACTCATCTATGAATATAGCAGGATATTATCGGGAATAATTTTATTGATAACTTTTTTGACCAGTAGTGTTTGGTTTTACCCTCAGCCCCTGGGCTATCTGATCTGGCTCTTGGTCAAGGAAGCAGTTTCAGGAATGGGTGCCATCTCATGGTTAAGTCAAATCAGACATTGCTTTACTACTTGCACCATTTCTGTGCCACCCTAGCATTCTTTTTTTTTTTTTTTTTTTTGGTTTTTCGAGACAGGGTTTCTCTGTATAGCCCTGGCTGTCCTGGAACTCACTTTGTAGACCAGGCTGGCCTCGAACTCAGAAATCCGCCTGCCTCTGCCTCCCAAGTGCTGGGATTAAAGGCGTGAGCCACCACTGCCCGGTGACCACCCTAGCATTCTTTCAGGCAGATGATAGGTCAAAATTTTTCTCTTCTGGTAGTCTGTGGAGTACCTTCCCACAACAAAGACACTAGAACATAGAGGTAGAGGCTTCATGTGGGTACCAGCTTGACTTTTCCATGTTAAATAAGTTGTGTGGGTATTGTCCTCAGCAATGTGACTCAGCTGTCAGTTTGTAGTAGCAATCCATTGTCTTAGAACAGCCTGGGCTATTTGGGGACTTCCACTGGAATCCTTTGACCAACAAGTCAATTGAGTATAACCCAGTCTCAGTAGTCTCAGTACTGGAAGCCTTGTTTGTTGACAAGAGATGGCCAGGTGGGACTCTAGCTTCCCCATTATTAGATGACTTTATTAGGTCTGCCTTCATCTGTTTTAGGAAGTTTCCACTGCACTAGGCTTCTATACCATCCCTCAAATGCCTCTCAATTTCAGCTGTCTTTCCCTGCTTTCCCTCCCTCATGTCCTTTCACTTTCCAAATCTGATCTTCCCATTCTTGCCCCACCACATGTTCCAATCCACCCATAAAATCTATTTTACTTTGCACTCCCAGGGAAAGTTTTGTGTCCTCCCTAGCCCCTTTCTTTATGTCTAACTGCACTGGACCTATGGATTCTATGTCAATCAGGCCTCATTTAATAGCTAATACCCACATAGAAATGAATATATACTATATTGATCTTTCTTAGTCTAGGTTATCTCAGTCAAGATGATCTTTAATCTAGTTCTATCCACTTGTCTGCAAATTTTATAGTGTCATTTTTTTTAAAACAGCTGAATATATATATAAATATACTTTTCTTTTTATCCATTCTTCTGATGAGGGACAACAAGGCTATGTCCAGTTTCTGGCTATTATGAATAGAGGAAGGAACAGACATCATTGAGCAAGTATCCTTGTGGAAGGATGAAGCATCTTTGGGTATATACTCAAGAGTTGTATAGCTGGATCTTGAGGTAGACTGATTCCCAACTTTCTGAGGAACTGCCCTATTGATTTCAATGACTGTGAAACTTTGAACTTCCCCTACTAATGGATATGTGTTCCCTTATTCCACATCTTTACCAGCATGAGCTTTCACATGTGTTATTAATCTTAGCCATTCTGACATGTGAAGATGAAATCTCAAAGTAATTTTGATTTGCATTTCTCTGATCGTTAAGGATGTTGAACATTTCTTTAAGTGCTTCTTGGTCATTTGTGACTCCTATATTGAGAATTCTCTGTGTAGACCTGTACTCAATTTTTAAGTTGAAGTATTTGGTTTATGGAGATCTAGTTTCTTGAGAGCTTTATATATATTTGGAGAGTATCAAATGTGGAGTCAGTAAAAATCTTTTCACATTCCATAGACTGATGCTTTCTCAGGATTATGATATTCTTTTCCATACAGAACCTTTTCAGTTTCATGAAGTCCCACTTATTAATTGTCGATCTTAGTGCCTATGTTAATTGCATTCTGTTTAGAAAGTCTTTTCCTGTGCCAATGAGTTCAAGGCTCTTTCCCACTTTTTTCTTCTATTAAATTCAGTGTGTCTGGTTTCATGTTGAGGTCTTTGATCCACTTGGAATTGAGTTTTGTGCAGAGTGATAAGCATGGATCTAAGCCTTTTTCTCCATGTATTCATCCAGTCTGACCAGTTGTTGAAGATGCTGTCATTTCCCAGTGTACATTTTTAGCTTCTTTACAAAGAATCAGATATCCATAGGTATGTGGATTTATGTCTGGGATTTTAGTTTGATTCCATTGATAAATGTGTCTGCTTTTATGCCAATAACATGTGATTTTTATTGCTGTAGCTTGGTAGTACAACTTGAAATCAGGAATGATGACACCTCCAGACACTCTATTGTTATTCAAGATTGTTTTTTACAATCCTGGGTTTTCTTGTTTTTCCATATGAAGTTGAGAATTGTACTTTCAATGTTTGTGAAGAATCATGTTGGAATTTTGATGGGGATTGCATTGAATATATAGACTGGTTTTGGTAGGATGACCGTTTTCGATATATTGGTCTTACCTATTAATGAGCATGAGAGATCTTAATCTTTTCTGATATCTTCCTCTAATTTTTTCTTCAGTGACTTGAAGAATTTATCATATAAGTTTTTCACTTGCTTGGTTAGAGTTACATCAAGATATTTTATATGATTTGAGGCTATTGAGCAAGGTGTTGTTTGTCTGACATCTTTCTCAGTCAATTTGTCATCTGTATGTAGGAAGGCTATTGATTTATGTGAATTAATTTTGTATACAACTAGTTTGCTGGAAGTGTTTATCAGCTGTGGGAGTTCCCAAGTGGAATTTTTAGGGTTACTTATAAACACCTTGACTTCTTCCCTTCCAATTTATATATCCCTTGATCCCCTTTTCTTACTGATCTAAGACTTCAAGTACTATATTTAATAGTTACAAAGAGAGTGGAAAATTTTGTTTTGTTCCTGATTTTAGTGGAACTGCATAGAGTTTATAGTCATTTAAGTTGATGTTAGCTATAAGCTTGCTGTAAACTGACTTTATTATGTTTCAGTATTTCTTGTTTATCCACAATCTCTCCAGGCCTTTTATCATAAAGGGGTATTGGATATTTGTCAATGTGATTTTCTGCATCCAATGAGATGATCATGTTGTTTTTGTCTTTCAGTTTGTTTATATGGTAGATTACATTTATTGATTTTCATATATTTAACCATCATTACAACTCTGGGATAAAGCCTATTTGACAATGGTAGATGATTTTCGATTTGTTCTTCATTTTGTCTTGCTAGCATTTTATTGAGTATTTTTACATGCAAGTTTACAAGGGAAATTGGTCTATACTTTTTTTCTTTCTTGGGTTCTTATTTGGTTTGGAAATCAGATCAATAAAATAAATTGGGCAGTATTTTGTTGTTGTTGTTGTTTCTATTTTTTATTTTTTATTTTGTGGGATAATTTGAAGAGTATTGGTATTGACTCTGGTGTTTGTTTGTTTTAAGTCTGGTAGAATTTTTCCCTAAAACCATCTGGCCCTTGATGTTTTTTTCTGGTTGGAAGATGTTTAATGAATGTTTTTATTTCATTAAAGGTTATGGTAATGGTTTTTTGTTTGTTTGTTTGTTTGTTTTTTTGTTTGTTTTTTTTTTTTTTACTTTTTGAGTTATGTTTAAAAAAATTCAGAACTACAATAAGCTCCTTCACAAAGCAAATAATATTGAAGTAGTGAAATCAAGTGTAAACCCAACAAAAATATATAAATTATAGTCCAGTATACCTCATGAGTATACATACAAAAATTCTCAATGAAGTAGTTGCAAACTGAATACAAGAGATATAAAAAAATAATATTCCATGAATAACTGAACAACTGTTTTTTTTTTTTTTTTGAAGACCGTATCCATATACAGGCTGCATGTTTTGGGATAGCCCCCATTCCAGATGTTTGAGACCTACATGAAAACCAAGCTGCACATTTACAACATATGTTCAGGGATGCCTAGGTTCAGCCCATGGAGGTAGATCTGTGTAGACTAGGTATGCTCCACGGTTGGTGATTCAGTCTCTGAGAGCTCCAGGGTTCAGGTTCGTTTACTCTGTTGATCTTCCTGTGCAGTTCCTATCTCCTTAGGGCCCACAATCTTCCACCTATTCTTCTTTAAGAGTCCTCAAGCTCCATCCACTGTTTGGCTCTGGATGACTGTATCTGAGTCAGCTGCTGGTTAGAGCCTCTCAGAGGACAGCTTGCCCTGTCTGTTCTCAGGCTGGAGGTTTAGATCCTGGGAGCTCTGGTTGAATCTTTTGATACTCGTTCTAAAAAGGACAAAAGCACCCTCACTTTGGTCTTCCTCCTTCTTCTTGAGTTTCATGAGGTTTATGCGTTGCATCTTAGGTATTGTGTGTTTTGGGGCTAATATCCGCTTATCAGTGAGTGCATACCATGTGTGTTCTTTTGTGATTGGGTCATCTCACTCAGAATGATATTTTCTAGCTCCATCCATTTGTCTAAGAATTTCATGGTAATGTTTAAGTTGCTTATCTGATCTTGATTTAACTTTAGTAAGAGGTATCTATTGAGAAAATTATCTATTTCTTTTCAGTTTTCCAATTTGGTAGAGTATAGGTTTTTAAAATATGTCTTTATGATTCTCAGGAATTCCTCAATGCTTGTTTTTATGCCCCACTTTTCATTTCTGATTTTACTAATTTGGATATTCTTTCTCTGCCTTTAATTAGATTTGATAAGGATTTGTCTATCTTGTTGATTGTTTTCAAAGAACAACTTCTGTTTTATTGGTTCTTTGTATTATAATCTTTGTTTCTAGTTTGTTGATTTTAGCCCACAGTTGTATTATTTCTTGCTGTCTACTTCTCTTGGATATGATTACTTCTTTTTTGTTCTGAGCTTTCAGGTATACTATTAAGATGGTAATATGAGATATCTCCAGTTTTGTTTTTATTTTTTTTTTGTAAATGTAGGCACTTAGTACTATAAACTTGCCTCTCAGAACCATTTTTATTGTGTTCCATAACTTTGAGGAGTATGCTGTATATTCATTCACTTTCACTGAATGCTAGAAAGTCTCATTTCTTTATTTTTGTCTCAATCCATTTTTCATTTAATAAAGAGTTATTCAGTTTCCATGAATTTGTAAGCTTTCTGTTGTTGTTGATATCCGTGTTTAAGTCATACTGATCTGATTGGATTCAAGGACTTATTTCAATTTTCTTGTATCCACTGAGACTTTCATTGTGTCTGAATATCTGATTGATTTTGAAGAAAGTTCCATGAGATACAGAGAAGAATATATATTCCTTTTGTGTTTGGTTGATGTGTACTGTAAATATCTGTTAGGCCATTTTGGTTTATAACATCTGTTAACTCTCATATTTCTCTATTTATCCTGGATGACCTGTCCATTGGTGACACTGGGGTATGAAAGTCTCCCACGTTCAGTTGTGTGAGAGTCAGTAGTGATTTAAACTGTATTAATGTATCTTTTACAAACTTGGGTACCCTTGTATTTGTGGCATAGATGTTAAGATTTGAAATGTCATCTTTTTTAATTTTTCCTTCGAAGAGTATATAGTGTCCTTCTCTAACTCTTTTAATTAGTTTTGGTTTGAAGTCTTCTTTTTTTTAGATATTAAAAATGCTACACCAGCTAACTTCTTAGTTTCTTTTATTTAGAATATCTTTTTCCAACCATTAACCCTGATGTAATGTCTTCCATTAATGTTGAAGTGTGTTTCTTGTATGTAGCAAAAGGATAGGCCATGTTTTTGCACTCATTCTATTAGTCTGTCAGTTTTAATTAAGAAATTGAAATCATTTTACACTGATGTCTAGGCATATGGGGTTGGGATGATTATAGGTCTAAGTGTTGATTTCTGATTTTGTCTTCATTAGGTCGGTGTTTTGGTTCTTGGTATCTGTTTTCTCTCTAGATTTTCAGGTAGCATGATGCTATGTGTTGTCTAGTAGGGTTTTGTTTGGTTTTGTTTGGTTTGGTGCTGATAGTTGTGGTTACTGGGGATTCCATGTAAAATATGTTTCTCTTTATTGGGAAGTAACACTTAGGAATAGAGTTAGGCTAGAAGTCTGAAGGAGTTCACAGGAGGGAGGAAAGCAGAGTGATGCACCATGATCTTCATATTGTGTTTTCTTGGAGTGGGAGGATACAATGAAAAGAGATCACTTCAGAAGATCTGTAATGAGAAATTCGGTTTCTTTAAAAACCCAGATATGTTATAGGAATATTTTTTGTTGTTCTTTTAATCCCAAGTGTGGGATATTGGGCTGCTTCAGATTATCCACAGCAACTAACTATGACTTGTCTCGGGCTCCATCAGGGGCATAATATTCTGACAGCTAAAGATAGTTCACATTTGAAATTCTGGGTACTCATCCATAAAATTATTTTTGTTGGTACTTCTTAACTGTAATTTTGTTACCTTTTTGAAACATAATGTTGATTGTGTTTTCTAAGGCTCTTAGGTGATTCCTATGAAAAAGCCATTAGACCTTCAAAAGGAGTGGCAACACATAGGTTGAGAACCTCTGCCTTAGAGTAAACCACTGTATCTAATCCCACTATTACATTGTTACAGATATGAAAAATATATAACCCAGGTCAGCCTATCCATAAATGTATTCTATAAAAGTTACTATGAAATCCATTTGTGATTAAATACTGAAGATTTCAAAAGTAAAAGTGTAATTGGAGTTAATTTTCGTTGATTCTAGTATGTTGTTTTGCATCAGATTTTGAGGAAAATTAAGAGGATAGGTGTACAAAGAACAGATGCATTAGTTTGGTAACTGTTGAGCATGTTTGTCTGCAGCTTGTTCTGATACATTCTTCCAGAGAATCTAGCACTATAAAGCAGAAAATTGGAAATATGCATGTAATTATTGGCATTCTAATGAGAGTAAGTTAAAGATGAAGGAGATATGTATCTTTGAGCTCCAGTTAAACTAAAAATAATGTATGTTTCACTTACATGTAAACTTTTACTTTATGTCAACAAGTCTCCCCAAAGCTTCAATAGATTGACTAAAAGACATGTTTAGACCTCATTACAGAAGAATACTTTCTCTTTGTTTTTTTTTCTAGCAGGTAATAGGGATGCCATGCCTATGATTCATTCAGCAGTATTGTATCTAAAAGTAATTTATGTAGCAGCTCAACCACTGAGTGATTTCTAAACAGATGGTAAAGTACATGAGCATGATTAAATACACCCCCATAAGAACAAGTGTTTGTTCTCAATACCATCATGTAGCCTGCACAGCTCTGATTCCAGTCTAGTTATTTAAAAACAACTGTCAAAATACACAGAACATGATTATGATTTATATAGTGGGAAGATGCGTGAAAAGCTAAAGTTCTTGACTCAGAAGCAAACCATGATGTGGCTTCTTTTTTCTAGTAAAGATTCAGCTGCAAAACAACATACTAGAATCAACGAAAATTAACTCCAGTTACACTTTACTTTTGAAATCTTCAGTATTTAATCACAAATGGATTTCATAGTAACTTTTATAGAATACATTTATGGATAGGCTGACCTGGGTTATATATTTTCATATCTGTAACAATGTGATACTTTGTCTCTTCTAGGAATTATTTCAAATTACAGAAAAATATCTTGCATATTTAGAAAAATTGTTTACTTTATTTCACCTGGATAATAGCTCAGGTTGATGACTTTAAGACTTAATTAAAAGTTGACACAAAAGACTCCTTTGTGTTATACCCATGGGAACAAGAGAATCTACTGTCAAGTAACTATCAAGATGGCATGCAAATAACACATATATATGTCCTCATATAAATAATATCTCCAATAGATACTATTCCTAATTTATTGATGTCATATGTTCTTCTGGAAAGTACCTCTGTATGGGAGGACCCTGCATATTGTGGACATAATTTGTCAAAGACATACATATATTTTTACATTTACAGAAAATTTCCAAGAAATGTGTGCTTAATAGACTCCAAGATTATCAAAAAATATGGTTTAAATTAAAATACAAAATACATTGTATTTTTTAATCAGTGAGTATTATATTTAACTTGTTTTTAGCTAACTGAATTTCAGAATTCTTCAGTGGGAATTTCCTTGATATAACCTAAAATCAAATACCCACCTACCCTAAGCATTCCATATTTCTAGAGGCAAAATTAAGTAAAAGCAAGAAACTACATTATTTAAGTAAATACATAGCAGGAAGAGGGGATGTTATCTTAGAGATGGTGAAATAAATTATCTACATTGGACAGATACATGAAGTCTAGAAATTATCAAATTGTGGATAAAATATTATTGGTGTACAATATGTACTATACTATGGTATTAACCAAACTATGAAAGAAACAATCAGATAATGATGTAGGTAAAACAACTGTAAGACTGGAAAGGGAAGAACAGAAAAAAACACCAGACTACTGGCATTCAAATTATATGTATACATGAAACACTTTAACCTTAACACATTGCATAGTGCTATGTGTTAACTAATTTAAAATAGACTAATTTAAAAATAACTAATTTAAACTAACTTTAAATTAGTTAATGTGCCAATTTATCTTACAAATTTCAACTATGAGTAATTTTAATAGTACATCCATTAAACTTAGTCATAAATTGCTACAGATGTTACATGAAAATAAAAGATGGATTTACACATCCTTCCTATTTAAGATTCAAAAACGGCCAGACCATTTGTGAAGGTTGTGAGATATTATTAGGCTGCTGATGTTCTTGGATGCTATCTTAAGAGTCATTTATTTACATAGCTAAAGGGAATACATCTGTTTTTACAAGTTGTATAAGTCTAATATATAGAAGGTGTCTTAGTCACAACTTTTTTGCTGTGATAAAAACACCATGATCAAAAGCAACTTGAGAAGGAAAAGATTGGCTTCATCTTACAGCTTATAGTTCATTATCCACAGAAATTAAGGTAGGAACTCAAGGCAGGAACTGATGCAGAGGCCCAGAGGAATTGCTATCTACAGATTGTTTTCCATGGCTTGCTCACCCTGCTTTCTTAAAACATGCAGGACAACTAGTTCAGGGGTACCACCATCCACAATGAACTGGGTCCCTCACATCAATGACCAATCAAGAAAATGTACCATAGGCTTGTCTATAGGTCAATCTGATAGGTGCATTTATTAATTAAGCTTCCCTTTTCCCAAATGACTCTTGCTTGTGTCAAGGTGACATAAAACTAGCCAGTACAGATATGTTGCAGATTGTTTTTTTACTAGAAATCACAGTGTAACATCTTAGTGAGTTTCTGTACTCAAATTAAACTAACCAAAAGACTTCTGTGACTAAGGGTCACAGAAGTTAAAAGTGACTGATGTCACTAAACCCATTGAAGACAAATTTAATTTGTGGTTTTGTGAAAAAATCAATAACTTCCCAGTCATATCCTTCAGATATTAAGTGAGAAAGAATCAATTATTTACTACAACATTTACCAGGAGAGAACTAAAGAGAAAGTTTAGGAGTTAAAGACAGTTCTTGCTGTGCAATCATGAGGACCTGAGTCCAGATTCCCAGCAATCATGTAAAAATTCTGGGCATGACAGTGCATACTTATATTATTTGTGATGGGATGGTAGAGACGGGAGGTCATAGGGGCTTGCCAGCTCAACCAGCGTAGTGAAATCACTAAGTTCCAGATTCACTCTAAGAGACCCTGTCTAAGAAGAGACCTATCTAAGAAAATAATGTGGAGAGTGATAGAAGAAGGAACTCATTAGTAATGCTCAGCCTTAATATGTACAGCCATATGCATTCATGTATATATTATACACACATGATATATATCTATATACACATAGGCACATCTATCTATCTATATATCGATATCTATCTCTGTCAAATAAAGATAGATAGATAGATAGATAGATAGATAGATAGATGATAGATAGATAGATAATGGGGAAATTCACAATAGATAGAGATTCATGAGGAAATTCACACTGAACTAGATCTTAACTTACATCAGTATTCCATAAACGTTACTAAGTGGAAAAAAACAAAAAGGAAAGGACATGACTGCTCCTAGGTACGGTGCAGGAAAAAGTTTATTATAGATATGTGGGATAGCTTAGCCTGAGGCATAGACATCTGAGGAATACCAGAGTGGACATGACCCTGAACTATATGAGGAGAGTAAGAATGGGAAGAGAGAGGGAGAGAGGGGAACTAGGTACAGCAGCCAGGAGGCCCAAAAGAGAGTATATATAAAGGACCAGGTAACAAAAATGGTTAAATTATACAGGAAAGGACAGTGTGTGAAAAGTGGCCTGGCTCCAGGGCTGGAGAAGTTTAGCATGTGGGACAGGGTATGTCAGCCAGGAGGGCCCTCTAACTATAGGGACTGAGGGATGCAGGGAGGAGATACTGACCAGCATCTGCTTTGATTGGTTAAACAGGCACCTCAGCCATTTGTCCCAGGTTACAAATCTGACAATTACCATGATTTCTCAGGTAATGTTCTCTGGACAAAGTTAAGTTCCTTTTCATGTTTATACAATCAAATTATAATGAAGAAGTTTACATGAACTAACAGAAATAATGTCACAGGTGTGGTCAGAGGAGGCAGCACAACAGGAATCAAGAAGCCTGCTGTAAAAATCATCTGCTATACAGAAAGTAAGATTGGGTTAGAATTGAAGTTAAGAATTACAAACTTATAGACCAATAGTAGATAGATAGATGTACACATGCACACACACACACAGAGGGAGAGAGAGAGAGAGAGAGACAGAGACAGAGAGAGAGGAAGAGAGAGAGAGAGGAAGAAGAGAGAGAGAGAGAGAGAGAGAGAGAGAGAGAGAGAGAGAGAGAGGGAGGAAGGGCTAGAGAGGGAGAGTTCGATGGATATAGAAACAGACACAGATTTGTGGATGTGTTAGTGTATCCATTCATGCTTTCCCTGACTCTGCTCTCTAAGAAGTAGAGAAAGGAGGAGAATCCAACAATCACGAATGACTTAGTGATGAATGTTACAAAATTCAATGAACTTCACAATTTTAAAAGGTAACAGATGAGGTTAAAAGAAAATGTTCTACCTTGGATAAATAGACACTAATAATTGGCAACCCTGATTTTATTCCATGATAAAAAAAAATGAAAGTTTACCTTCCCAGATATGTTTCCTGCCATCAACATTTGTGCTTCATATCACACTAGAAAATAGGTCAAAAAAAAGAAAAAATATAGGGAAGGGTAAAAATTAAAAAGAAAATTAACCAAAATTAACAATGCTTTTATACATATGATCTACATCTTACATGCCCAAAGGAATCTTCATTTATAAGAATTACAAAGATAAGCCTCAGCCATAAAGAGTAATTGCTACTATCCCCAAGGAATTTGATAGATTCAAATTCCAGAAAACCACATGGAAGCTCAAAACCATCTGTGATTCCAATCCCAAGTGATATGACAGACTCTTGTATTCTCTGTGGTCATCAGACATATAATTGAGACACAGACATACATCCAGAAAAATACCCATGCATAAAAAAATAAATTAAAATTCAAAAACTATTTATAAAGATAGCTAAGCAAGTACTACGATAAAAATATTCAATATATAAAAAGATCAATTTTATTTAAAAATGACAGAGCATAAGGAGCACAACTTAAGATAAAGACATTTATTATATTAGAAAAGCATTGCATTTCTAAAACCAAACCTGCCTGGTACAGATATGCTAACTATCTACAGAGAAAAGTAGAGGACATTCTGAGGACAAAATCAACCAACCAACCAAACAAAACCCCACAAAACCGCCAAACAAATAACAGCAACAGAACCTGATGATACATACAATAGTTGTAAATTAGAAGAGTAAACTTTATGGTTAGTTTTCCTCATATTGATGATTAGATACAATCCAAACCTTACCAAAATCCTGGTGGGATTTCTGTTCCTAGGTGAACATCTATTTCTGGTATTTAAATGGGCCAGCCAATAGATAATACAGAGATATCTTGTCTCAAAACAAAACAAAACAAAAAAAAAACAAAAACCAAACAAACAAACAAACAAAAAATAAACAACAACAACAACAAAACCCATACACCCTTGTTCTTACCCTACAAATATCTTTTTGTTGTTGTTGTTCTTAAAGTGTTAAGAATCTGTTCACATCTAGCTTGAGCACTATGCTAATTACTTTTTATCAACTTGATACAAACTTGGAGGAAATCTGAGAAGAGGGAACTTAAAGAATTGGCTCCCTTAGATTGGTCTTTGGGCATGTGTGTAGGGGTGTTTTCATGATTAGTGATTGATGTGGGAGAATCCACCCAATTATGGGCCATGCACCCTTGGGCTGGTGATCCTTGGTTGTATGAGAAAGTAGGTTGTACATGATATGGAGAACAGGCCAGAAGCTGTGTTCCTCCATGGTCTCTGCTTGAGTTTGTCTCCAGGTTCCTGCTTTGATTTGGAAAAGTAAGCCTTTACCTCCCTGTTGGAATGGAATGAGGAAAGAAGAGCTCAAATATGGATGGAGCAGAGGGAGATTAATAATGGGATTTTGTTTTCTATGTCTTGCCCCTCCATATAAGAAGAGTGGAGCCATTTGGAGAGCCCTTTACCACAAACTGATTAATACCCATCCCAACAGGATGTGTGAAAACTGCTAGAATTTAACATATTTTGTTTAGGATAAAATCAGAAAAACCAAACTTAGACTTGTCCATCAGGGCTAGAAAAACAGAAAGGAATTGTGGTCTTCCTACAACATGGTCTCCCAGGTAACAATGTGCTCTGGAAGTTACTTTGGAAATTTGAAATTCTGCACAAAAATGACCTTTTCTAAATTGGAAAGCAAATAATGCACAGGATTTGATTTCACTGAAAAGGACACTTGAGATTTTCTGGAACTTTTCTAAACCTCTCCTGCTATTTTACTGTGTATAAGAAACAAAGTTGAGCTCCAGGTCACCAATGACCTAGAGAAAACCTTGGTTATGGAGTATGACTTTGCCTCTATGAATAAAACTGCATTTCTGTACAGCCAAGTTCCTCCATTTGCATGCCTGCTTACAGCACCATACAATCTGCTCCAGAAATGGAATAGTCATGACCACTGCATATATAGTGCTAAGAATCGGTAGTATCAGAATGTCAGAATGGGACACTTTTTAATTTGTACTAAAAGGATACCAAACATGAAAGTAAAATTTTTATTTATTTATTTATTATTTATTTATATTTTTTACTTTATCTGTATGAGTATGTTGTCTGCATGTGGGTGCTGCAAGAGGAACAGTCAACACTCTTAACCATTGAGCCATCTCTGTAGCCCAAACTTCAAAATTTAAATAAAAGTTGAATAGCTATTAATTGCTCAGTGTGGCACTAAATTACATGTCTTAACTGATACTGAATGAAGTCCTTATAATAACTCAATGAGGTAGAAACTACAAATATATCATTTTATAGCTAAAGATCCTTACATGTAGAGAGAGGTAATGTGTAGGTAGGTAAAAACTTTAGTTTACAGATAAAATTATAATTGAAAAACTTGTACAGAATTTCTGTAGTATTTACTAGCAAGACACTTTATGTCAAGTGTGCAAGAGCAAATGCTGAAAAAACAATAGTATGTTGGGGATTGGATCTAATGCTTTGAATTAATCTGGCCACCAAATTGGGAATCTGTGTGTCCAAACACTGAAGGTCCTTGTCCCCAATTGGTTTTTGGTCAATCAATAAAGAGTCAATGGACAATGGCTAGGCAGATAGACTGAAGTGGAATCTTTGGATTTGCATGGCCTAGGAACTGGAAAGGAAGACAGGAAGGAGAGATTTCCATGACAGGGAAGAAGAAAGATCAGACCTAAAATCATGCTTACACGTGAGAATCAGGCAAAGTGGCCACACAAGCCACTTCCCCAATTGTGTTTGGGGTAGCAAAGATGAAATCTAGATTTTAAAAGATGTTAACTCAGAAGTATCAGAGGGGAGTGTTTGCTAGTAGTGGGAAGAATTACAACTGCCCAGCCTTTGAGTTAGTCAAGGCATTTAAAATTAACTGGTGTGTACGTTTGTGTGTGTGTGTGTGTATCTTTCATTTGGGAATCCAGAGGGCACTGGCAGATGGCCCACCAGAAGTGAAAGACCCCTATGAGGGGAGACCCTTGCTCAAGTCGTGGGAGTTCACGGCCACCCCAAAACTCACAAGAGACTGAACTTGCTGCAAACCACAAAAGGCTTTATTTTGGGATCTGCCAGCTGAGATTCACAAGAGGAGTGTCAACCCCAAGCCTAGAGGGAGAAGGGTGTTTAAAGAAAAAAACCCACAAACCAGGGGGGCGGGGGTGATGGGGAATCATAAAAACATCAGCAGACAGTATCATAAAAATAGTGGAAAGTCCCCAGCCTATTATTCATTCGATCATGTGGGAAACACCCTGTGTATTTATTTTTTTCAAGAATTTAATCTTGTTCAATCATCTATCATGTGGCCAGCCAGTCCTTGGAACAGCTCAGATGACTGGTATTTTCTTTACGGTCAGCCAGTTCCTGGAACCCAGAGCCCAGAGCCTATGAACCAGATGACCTGCATTCTTGGTTTTGCCCTTTTGTGGTCGGCTAAGTTCCTGGAACACAGCTGGCCTGGTTTCAGCCTCTATATGTTAGGGGTCTCAAAAAAGGTTTATTCTTTTCAGGAGCACAAAGAATTTTAACCAATTTACTGCTACAACAGTACATGATAAAAAAATTCCCAACCTCCTCATGGAGGTTATAGTCTGCAGCCCAACATAACAGATTAGTGAAGGAATAATGGGAAACCTTTTAAGTATAATGCAAAGATAAGTACACAGAGATTATAGAAAGCAAATAGGAAAACATATCTATCTTGGTTCGGAACAATAGGGGTTGGAGAACAGAAATAGACAGAATTGGAATGAAAATCCCCTGATTCCCAGGCCAAGACCCTTCATGAGCTAACAAAGCTCCACTAGGAAAAGTCCTACTGGCCATTAGTACATCTGTGTTCCTATGCTGTTATATTTGCTCAGAAAGCAGTTATAGTTAGCACTGATATGCTCCAGAGAATGGAATATATCTACTTCAAGGAAGGCTATAGTCACCTGTTCACATATATGCAGTTTCCCATTGTTTTGACATAGTCTCATATATGCCAGACTGACCTCAAATTTGAACTTGCTATTCAGCTAAGAATGACCTTGAACTTCTGATCATCCTTCTTCTACATTGTAAATCCTGGGATTATAAGTTATGGCCCTATGCTGGATTTATATGATCCCAAGAATTTAACCAACGGCTTTGTGCATTCATGGAAATGACTGTCAACTGTTGCCTTTAATCCCAGCACTTGGGAGGCAGAAGCAGACAGATTTCTGAGTTCGAGGCCAGTCTGGTCTACAGAGTGAGTTCCAGGACAGCCAGGGCTATACAGAGAAACCCTGTCTCAAAAAGCCAAAAAAAAAAAAAAAAAAGGATGATATATAAAACTTGTATGTAAATATCCATGACATTCTTATTAATAATTGCCTAAAAGAAGTTATTAAAACATTCCTTAATTGATGTGAGATATAGTGGAATACTACTAAGTAACAGTAAAAATGAATAAAGTATCTGGCTTTGTTTCTTTTTCTGTTACTGAGATAAAATATACTAACAAAAATGACTTGAGGAAGGAAGGGTTTATTTGATGCACAGAAATTACAGTCAATATGGTGCAGAAGTCATTGCAGCAAGTGCTGAGGCAGCTGGTTTCTCTAGCATATATGTTCAAGAAGCAGAATTTAATCAATAATTGTGATCAGCTTACTTTGTTTTTTATGGGGTCAAGGGAATGGTGCTACCTAAAGGAGTATGTTGTATGAATATTTTCAAAAATTTCCTGCATGGGGTTACTACCTGTGTCAATGTTTTATGCTCCCTAATGAAAGACATTACAGCCTTTATATTTTAACATGCCTTAGGCATCTCAATAGCTGGGGAACTGTCTAACCTCCATGCTGTTAGAATCTACTTTCTATCAATAACTCCATTATTACTTACTACTTTCTATTTTCCATCTTGACTGCTCTTGACCTAATTGAGCAGCCCTTTGGGCCACTTTCTCTTGAGCCTTTTTCATGGCAGCTCTGGTTCTCCCTCCTGCTAGTTCTTCTTTTTCCATGGCCACTCTCTCCTCTCCTCTCCTGCACACTCTCCTAAGGCATGGCGGCTCTGCTCTCCTTTCCTCATGGTAGTCCCAAGCCCAGGAAATCTAAACCCCAAATTATGTCTCTCCTCCCCTGCTATTGGCTGCTGGCATCTCAACCTCAACAGGGTAAGTCTTCCTACATTAATAAACCAAGATAATCTCTTAGAGGCATGCGAGGGGGCTTGTCTACCAGGTAATCTAGACCTCATTAAATCGACAGATGAAATTATCCATCACAGCAGCAGTATGTGCTACAGTATGGAGAAATATTAAAAGCATTATAAGTAAAACAGGACTGACACAAAAGGTCACACACTATAAGGTTCTATTTGTGTGCTATAACCACAATGGACAACCCCACAGAAATAGAATGCTGCTTTCCCTTACCAAGTCTAGAGACAGAAAGGAAGGGTGAGTACTAAGGACTATAGGGGAGTAATGAGTATATAGAGTTGGGTTATGATGGTAGTTACATAAACAGGAATTGTGAAAAGAAAAAGCTATTACCTTAAATCCTTTGTATCATACAGAAATCATGAATATGATAAATATTTCATATGTTTTTTTCAATCTAGAATACATACAAAATTGAGGATAATGTGAGATTATACAGACCGAAAAATATTTTTAATTATAAATATGCAAGTGCTTTGTGTAACCATGATGTTTTTCCATTTTATTGTCTCCCTTCTCCACTACATTACAATTTACATAGACAAACAACTGTTAAATGCCACTTTATATTCTAAAGCAATACTTTGGACTTGACTTTGCTTTCTTTTCTAATTGTATTTTTATAATTCTTCTGTCTCAATCTGCACATTTTAAAGCAACTCTTCTCATAGTTTTTAGATCCCATTTTTTGATTGTGCCATGAAAATGTCCCTAACCTGCACTCTATTGAACTCTACTGTTGGACACGTGTGTCCTCCCTCAGAACAGAGCCTCTTCTTGTTCTGTGGTATCAGGAACTTATCAGCTCTTTCATCTTCTGGATGTTGACCTGAGCATTTCCTATTCCTTTTGCCTGGCTGGGTCTGGAATTGTTAGTCAAACAAAAGAAGCCTGGAAAGAAGAACTGTTCAGAGGCTGCTTCCTGTTTGCACTGCTTGGTGTGGGCAGAGAGGAGGGCAAGGCCTCTGCTTACGTCTGTTTGAACAGAACAGAGGGGAGGCTGTTTGTGTCTCTCTTATGCCACAGCAGCACTCACTTGGAACTGCTTTCTGCATCCATCTGTGGTAAAATTTGAAAATGTGCTTCGCACAATTACACAAGCAAACACAATGTCCCAAGACAAATATGCCTTATTAGTAAGCAGGCCAGAATTGAAGTAAAAGCAGGTGTTTCCTATATTGAATCTGATTGCCTACATGTGTGACCACTCTGAATTATTTCCTAATGACTCTGAGGAGTGATCTCCAGCAGAAAAAGAGAGACAGAAAAAAATCCCAGTGGTTCTGAGAGCTCTCTGATCTGATCTCTGCAGAGTTAAAACTTACAAGTTAAGTCTTATAACTAACTTATATTTTTTAGACCCACCATGACCCATTTTTCCTAAGCCAGAAAATTATAAATACTAACTCTGAATTAGATTTTCTCTTCATGTTATCCCTGAAGGATCATGTGCTTTTTAAGCCCAGAATTTTAATTTGATAGAGATGTTGCTTGACTGGATGCCACACCATTAATATATCAACTATTCCTGAATGGTACTGCACATTACAGTGTACAACTCTAAGAAGAATGAATTACATAGAAGGAAATGTGATCTTAAGAGTGAGAGGACATTCTGTCTTGTGTTATGAGCTGAATTATATTAACCAGCTCTAGAAAGCAGCTCATTTCTACCAAGGAGAAAAGACTGATGATCTTCTTTATTTCTCAACATCAGGATTTGACATAGAAAAGCAGAAGGGACAGCATTCAAAGCCAGAGTGGTCCTCAGTTATAGAGAATACAGAACACAGCAGAATTGAGCTTATTCTTAGCAGCATAAAGCACCAAAGACCAAAAGGTGAAAAAAAATAAAACTGATAAATTACCTCTATTTTCAAACACACTCGAAGATAATGAAATGAAATTGGTCCCAGGAATATCTTTTTTTAAAAAATCACTATATTATAGCTACTAAAAAACAGTATATAGTTCCATATTATAGGCATTATTACCAAGGTGAGATCTAAGTGGGTAAGCTAAAGATAAGACAGGAAGACAGGGTGATTTTAACAGGGCTAACTGTAGATGTTCGCATGATTTCATTAAGAGTTTACTCCCAGCAGAAGATGACCAATACAAAGTGAACTGAATGTTGTTTTTTATAGACTTTTTGTCTCCTATGCCTTTATTTAGACTTATGTTTTATTATTGTACTTTGACTTGTATATTATGGCTTCTAATATGGTGTGTGTGAGTGTGTTTCTTGACCTTTTTCTTTCTTTTGTTAACTTTTTATTCTGGTTGGTTTGAGGAGTTTGTTTTTTAGCCTGCTTTCTAAAGAAACAGAGAAAGAATGGTCCTGGAGTGAGTAGGTAGGGAGGTGGGGAAACACTGGTACTGGTGATGGAGGGGAACCATGATAGAATATATTGTATGAAAAATCATATATATATATATATATATATATATATATATATATGTGTGTGTGTGTTTGTGTGTGTGTGTGTGTGTGTGTGTGTATGTGTGTGTTGTGTATAATAAATATATATTTATATATTCATATATATGAGATTCTAAATCAAAGAAATTAAAGATTAGAAAGATTAGGCAATGAAGTCCACTTTCTCTACAAAGAGAAGACCAGACCTTCTATTCAAGCCAATTATCACTAAAGTCCTGCCCTCATTCTGAGAAGCACACATATCAAGATCTTCATAGGATGTTCATTTGGTAAAAAAAAAAAAAATGCAGTTTTCTCCTTCATATCACCTGAAAAGGAATAATGGGGAAAGAGGGTTAAGTATGGCAAGGTTTGGGAGGGTAAGGCAAAGGACAGGGTTAGGGAAGAATTAACTAACTCTAAGAATGTCTGAAAACTTCATAAAGAAACCCATTTTGTAAGTTTTAAACATATAAATACATATAGATGTATATTTAATTAGGGGATTGTGCCCTACCAGAAACCATAGGTTGCTAAATAAAAGACACAGTTCCAGGTATTGGAATCCTTCTCCTCAGTTGTTGGTCAGAGGAATCTCCAAATCCTAGAATCATTACTCTTGGTTGCCCGCCTGAATTTGCTGGTAACATATTTCTGAAGACACTACAAAGAGTAGCAGGACAAATTTAATGTGAGACTTTGAACATTAGATTTCTTCCTTCTTAAATCATATTCTTCTCTCAATACTATTCTTCTCTCTTTCTCTAATTTCTACACATCTTTAGGCAACTCATCTCATTCCTTATTGACTATTTTTAGATTGCACATTTTGGTTATAACAATAAAATGTGTCAAAATGAAGCTATTAAAACTCTATTAACTATTTAAACTCCTGTGTATGAACTTTTTGTTTCATCTTGGCATATTTTCATCTTATTGGTCTTTTACATGTTTGTTTTGATATCCATTTTGTGGGTTTATTTGTTATTTTTCATATTGTTTGCTTGAGAAAGAGAGAAGATACAGTTGGGTGGGTAGGGAACGGATCTGGAAATAGAGGAAGGAATGTGATCAAAATATTGTATAAAGAAATTAATAAAATGTGCATGGAAAATATAATCTCTAATAAAACATGTTGACTTTTCTCAAATAAAATAAATAAAAACTCCCATGCTGGACAAGTTGTCATTGATCAGGAAGATTCCCTGCAGGCCAGCTTTCATAGTACTGAACTATGTTAAGGTGGGTTGCTGGTAGATAAAAATTCATCAACAGTCTTACTCAGATCTGAACTCTATAAACTACAGCAATAGTTAATGTGACAAGATATTTCCTTTAGTGCCATAGTGGCAACAGTGTTATGGGGTAAGGAAATGTTTTCTTTTTGGATTTAAGGCCCACTACACAAAGGAAACATATTTGGTACTGTGAATCTGGTCAAGAACTTACGCTTAGAGAGCTCAGAGGTTCTATGTTGAACAAGTTGTAGTTTTCTAAATAGAGGCAATGACAAACTGCCCTCTAAATTTATATCTCTCTTCTCATGGATGAGTGCAATTCTCAGACCTCATGAGAGAAGATTCTTTATGCAGTAAATGATAGTTAACATACAAGCTCTTTGTAAGTGACTACAGAACTGTCAGCCACAGATGAAAACTTTATATCACGTGGATTCCCCAAGGCTCACAGACCATCACAGAAAGTTCTAAATAAAGTTTGAGAAGGACCAGAACAAGACAGTATCTTCTGGACCTGATAGCAATGCTATACTCATGAGTTCATAGCAATTGTAATTGTGTACACAAGACATGCACAAGATCAAGTCAGTCAATATTCTGGCATGGTGTGTGAAGAAATTCATGAGTTATTAACACTAAGGTACTATGGACAGTTGATGGCTTCTAGTTGAAGGAGATTCATTTTTCTTTAATGGTATAGTTTGTAGTAAGTCAATCATGTACCAGTGGTACCAGTGGTGATCTACACCAATAAGTATATGGACATCACAGCCTGGGCTTTCAATTTGAAAAATAAGACATAATGATGGGGTCTATAAAGATAGAGAAGTAGAGAAATGAGGAGGATCTATGAGGAATTAAGGGGAGGAACATATTCAAAATAAAGTATATGAAATTGTCAAAGAACTAATAAGTATATTGATTATTAAAAAAATAACTTTGGCAATGAACTTACTATTCTCCTACATCCTTAAGTTTTATTCAGTCATGAAACCTCTAAATTTGTTGAGCATTTCTCTAGATCAAAGTTTGTATAAGGACTGGATAGAAAATGCTTCAGGTTTTCTGACTTTCAGTTGTCATTTGCAACAACCCAAATATTGTAGTGTAGGACAAAAGCTGGCAGAGACAAAATACGGATAAGCTAGCATGACTACATTTCAATCAAATTTAATTTAGACTCAGAAATATTAGTTTTGAAATATGTTCTTCTCTTGCATAATATTTGAATTTTTAAAATTACTTGGAAGTACAGTAACTATTCATGGCTCATAGCTTGCAAAAAAACCAAAATAGATTGATTGGGCATATTTGTCCCTTGGTTCAAAGTTTACTGACTCTTGTTTACTGACAACAGACTGGGCAGGAAACCCCACAGAAATGTAAAGCAGAAAGATTGATTTGGACAATTTTTTATAATGATAATTTCCTTTCATGTAAATACCTGTCATTCTTTATCAATCTGACACAGCAAAAAAAAAAAAAAAAAAGAACATAAAAAGAAAAGGATGAAATTCACCAGGTTTCAAATCAACAATACAAGTTGTATGGCACAGAAAACCTGTGGCTTCTCATCTTTCATGGATTCCAATTAGAGAACGGTAACAATCCTTCTTGAGGCTAGGGGGACAAAAGACCATTCAGTCCTTTTTATATATGTATATACTGGGCTTGGATTATTTCAAATTCCAGTTTCCTTTGAAACATAAGATCTGACAATGTTATTCTAGCATTTTTGTACCTGTATATGAATAATGCCTCACTTTTTCATAATTCCAAACTCATGTTATCAAATTATTTTTCTTCCACATTTCACTAATTTTGATATATCTATATAGGAATGGTCTAGCTATGCTACATGTCCATAAAATTATCATGTACTCTTTGCCTCTAAGCATTAACACAAACATATACACACACACTTACACACACACACACACAAAATCATTACAGCTCAACAGCTTCTTTTCCATCATGGATAATGTTACAGTGTTTAGTGTGATTCTAGATGCTGATAATAATAATAATAATAATAATAATAATAATAATAATAGTACATATTCAACTCTCATGACACTTAAACTAAGTAAACATTATAGACAATCAATGAATTTTAAAAATTAATTGTGTGGAAAAGTGCTAAGTGAGCTGGAGAACATAAAGGAGAATGCAGGTCTGAGAAGCATAGATAGGCATCGGATTGCTACTACCTGTACTGTATAACTGTAGGCTTTGCTGATATACTGACAGTGGAGCAGACACTTGAGGGGAGCAGGGCAGGAAGGCATGTGGACATTGGGAAGATCAAACGTACTAAAAGACTGAACAAAGCCTTAGGAGAGTTTGTGGGATACTGAAGCAGACCATAGCAGCTGGAGCAATTCAATGGGTAAGTTTCAACAGTAAGAAATGATAAAACACTACTGAGAACCATGGAAATTTATTGGAAGCTTTTGAGTAGGGAGGTGACATGATTTGATACATTTCTCAAGTGTATCATACTGGCTGCTATATTGAGGACAGACTAGAGCAGGTGGTCAAGGAGCAAACAAAGAGAGACTGACAGATGTTGTTTTTGTTCTTCAAATAATATTGATGTTGACTTAAGCTAGAGCAACATTAATGATCAAAAAACAAAGAGGAATGAAGAAATTTGTGAGACCTAAGATAACATCCACCATCTGTGAGGATTAATTTTGTGTGAGATGTGATGGAGAAGGTCAAATTAAGAGAAACATTATCATTCTATACGGATATCTTTCTGACATCCATCTAAATTCCTAATGGGATAGAAGCTCGAGAACTAAAAGAATATGTCCATATTATTTATGATTTTTTTTCACTAGTTAATGCATAGAACACATATTACAGCTTCTTAGGTAAATTGATGAATAAAATAAACTGGGTATGTTAAAAACAAAGCTTGTAACCATGTGTATTTGAAAGATAAGCCTTAAAACAATGGTCTTGACTTTCTTGAGGAAATTAAGCCAAATGGAGGGAGTGGTGCTGGAGAGTTTTAAATATCATTACCACATTATGAGATTTTGGGTCTGGGAAACCTATGCAGAGGTCAAAATTTATCATGGAAAGCAGGTCACAAAATGACAACACATACAGGTATATTTAACTTTTAAAGCAATGGTTCTTTTTAAAAAGGTTTCATTTAAATCAAGAACTCACATAAAATTTAGGTTTGTATCCTCTACAATCTTCAAGAAGAATGCTAGTAGAAACTAAGTCCCATCCCAGAGTCATTAGGGAGTACGTTGCCTCTCCTCCTGATCATCAGGTTCCTCAATATCCCTTGTTCACCAAATAAAGGAAAGCTCTCCTCAGTCACATTCAGTTCTTTTTTCTCATTTTTTTTCCATTTTAGATTTGGGAGTCAGGGAGTTGTCAGTAGTGGCATCTCCTAAGTGCCAGCTTGCTCCATCCTCCTCTCATCTAGCTTTTCCCAGCTGGAGAACTCAGTGTTATAATTCTTTCTTGTATTTATTTCATGAGCAAGTACTGATGCTATGCTTTATTAGAAACTGCAAGTGCAATGGCCTCTAACTAGGCCTAGGGATTAACCAGCAAAAATCTTTAAGTATTAAAAAGAAGACACAATAATTAAGAAAAAACTTAACATAGTTTTATGTTATGGCAAATGCCATCAAGAATGGACTATGTGCCAAGAGGCTCACATAAATGAGAAGTGGAACCTAAATAATGTGATCCAAAGAGGCATCAGCGGGATATTTCAGCTGGATTAGAAGCATATAAGAAGAGAGCTGGAAAAATCTGGATGACAAGGGTATTGAAGCACTGGTGAAAGGAGGATAAACTTGCTGGGGGATTCTCCGTCAGAGCAGAGAGCATGAGACAAAATTAGAATGCAGGTGAACAAGAGTCAAACCCCGCAGGACATTGCATGTTCTCTGAAGTGTTCCTGTTTTCTTTTCAGTGCTGTGTAAAGACCACTGGGCATGTGATAGGTCTATCACAACCACAAAAACTCATCATCATTGAGATAGGATTGGAAATCCTTCCATGTTAAACTAACAAGTAGAAAGTAATATGTCAGCTTTTTAGCAGAGGTGAATTTTTATGTTAATAAGTCAAACACACAAGCGAATTTGCTATGCCAAATGAAATGTGTTAGCAGAACATATGGAGATTGGACTGTAAACTCTACCACCACTCAGTTGTGTAAGAAATCAAATGTTTCAGGGAAATAGTTCCCAAGTTAGGAAGTAACCAGGCAGACAAGGGAACACAAACTGAAGGATGAATGCGTTTTTTAAATAAATTGGGATGTAGATACTATTTCAGCCTCTCTCTTACTCACAGGTCATGGATCCAGAAATATTGGCTCTGATATAAAGAAAATGGTTATCCATAGCTGGCATGGGCCTGACAAAGCCCCTGAATTACGTTCAGACATATAAAGCACGTCACCAGAGAGTGCTCCTAATTTTTAAAAATAAGTAAGTTGCCAAAATCGGGTTTTAAAAAGAGAAATATCAGAATTAACAGTAAGAGTTTTAAAAGTTGACCACCCCAAAGTCATTTGGTACAGTGAAGTCACTTCATGAACTTTATGATGGTACCTGTAGAATCAGTAGTTCCACTTGTTTTGTTAATTTTCATATTGACAACCCAGATGCACAGAAGTACTGCTGAGTCACAGTGTAGACTAGAAACTATTTTATAAGTTAAAGAAGAGTGAGAAATCCCATGTAAGGATTTCCTTATGAGATGATTTTCAAAAACTTGGATAGTGAGGTTTGTTAATTTAGTCAGCAAGTAAGGACTGCTTATCACAAATTCCTGTAGCAGACAAAACTCTATCCCCAAGGAATTGTTCATCTTAGGAGTGTCAACATGTGAGAGGCACAGAAAGGTAGCTAATGGCATAAAATCACCAAGCTTTGAATCTGGTACATTTGTCTTGTGTGAAGTGTATATTCTCTCTCTGACAGTGTTAGACAAGATAGAGCCCTAATTGCCTGTCTGCACGGTAAGGGAAAGGTTCTACAAGAAGAAAAACCCTTCTCAGATGTTGCAATGAAGTCATCAATGTATTATATGCTTATCCTTGTTTGGTCTCCTCAAAATAGACTCTTAATTACTGGAATCATGTGGACATTTATGATCCTTGTATTGTTATAAATAACTTGGCTTTGTTTTCAAAGGTTATTTTATAGTTTGCCTGGGATGGAAATTATTTATTGATCACTATGTTTATGATAGCATCTAATTACTAAAAATGAGGCTTATATGAAAAATTTTTAGTTCACCATTACTTTTCTAGAAAACACTATTTTTCACTTCTGTTCACTCTTCAGAGATGGCAAAGGTAGCCTTTTCTTGAAAATGATCTGGGCTTGATCATTGTCTAATAGAGGTACAGAGTGTATTGCCCACGACACACCTGCTTCTTGGTGGTGGTATTTCAAATCATTCATCTTCAGGGTTGGCTTTCTTGCTGTGGCTTATACTACTATTCACTGTGTACCATTGTCATATGACTTTATTATTCTTTTAAAATTTATTTATTTTAATTGATTTTATTTTTACCCTAAATCAACTTAAAAACAAAATTTCGTATCACTATCACAAGTGAAAAATTAGCATCAATTTTCATAAATAGAAGAGACCAATTAAATAACTGCTTTGTTGCTTTCCAAAATGGCTTTGAGCCAAATGCCTTCTTTGATCTATTGGCAAAGAAATTAGCAGCAATTTTAAAAGCATCCTAGCTCCAGTGATTCTTGCTGATGGTCATTGAAAGGATACAAAGGCTGATACATCTCTTATGATTCAGTATTAATTCAGAGTCAATGGGCTACCTGAAATAATTTCAATTGTTATCTGCAGAACAGTTGAGAAATACAATAATTTTGAAAGGCAAGTAATCCACAAATTGATTATTTTAATAGTAAGAATTATGGCACTGTGAGATGGCTGAACTGAAATATACAACTGTTCTGTTAAAACTATTGACAGTCAATACCAATATATCTTTTTAAAGAGTCATTCACTCTGGAATTAGGTTCCAATCTAGTCTGAGGACCTTACTCATGTCAGATCTCAGACAGAGGTTTTAACCTCTCTGGCTTTGGTTTCCTTGGTTCTTATGTATGTCTGATAATGCATTTCTAATATGACTGTTGTCAAGATTTATAAAGTATTGTGTGTTTTGGGCTAATATCCACTTATCAGTGAGTGCAAACATTTTGCAATGTGGAGAGATACGGAAGAGTTTCTTTGGAGGTTTGAATAAAATGTATGTAACTTTGAGAAAGTAAAAAAAAAAAAAAAAAAAAAAAAAGATTTATAAAGTAACAATGATATATCTGCCATATACTAGAGGCATAGGAATTGGGAGTTATTTTTTGAGGGCAACATACAGACAGCTGGCTGTGCTAGCCATAAGACCTTGTCCAATTAATATTGGAACAAACAAACATATTTTAAAAACTTAAGAAATCCAAAATCATTTATATGAATTTATATTGGAGAGAAATTTTGAGGTAAGTATCCAGATAATCCAGATGAAACCCTGTGCTACTTAGTTCTACCCAACACCACAATGGCACCTTTTTATTTGCTTAGTTCTTTGTGGATGAAGACATCTGTACAATTTACTAAACTGTATTTTCTGTGTTGTAGTGACAGCTTGAGTGGTTCCAACACGAGGAAAGATTCACTACGTAAGCATTTCTCCTATTAAGATCAATGCACAAAAGCAATTAGCTAAGTCTAGGGATTTGAAAGAGCCTGTGAATCCTAGCCATAACACTTTGGAAGAATTACCACATGCACGTTCAGCTGAACATGGCCACTGAGCCTCTTACCAATTCAGTTACTGAGATATGCCCACAACTGACATTTTACATTTTATATTGTAACACCCTTGATTTTACAAATAAATTGTATTTCTTTGAAATGCACCTTACTTTATTTATATTCTTTTCTATAAGTATTATATTAAATGTCACTGCACATCAGTGGACTAAGCATGTAGGCAAAATAAAGGTAATATGGAAAATATTCTTAGGGAGGAATTATCTTTCTACTTCCATACTTCCTTACATAAAATTAGTGACTCTGCTTTGTCGATGCCAGTAGGATTAAAATTGGATTCACATATACAAATAGTGGTGAAAATTAATAGGAAAAATATACTTATTTGGATTTTCTTCAAGTCTTGTACATGTGGGCAAGCACATTGGCACTCAACTACATCCAAGCCCTCAACTGACATTTTTCATTCTCTATTTATGCTGAGTTTAAGACTCAAAAAAATAACCTTGAGGATCTTATTTTTATCATAACCTGAGAACTGCAACATAAACATGAAGAACAGACATAAATGCTGGTAAACTATATAATGACTAAAACTGATAGTACTCATAAATAAAACAACAATTTGGAGATAAAGAGATGACATACTGAAAGCTAAGAAAGTAGAAAGATGATCAGAAGTACATAGAAATGAGGTACACGGGGAGGACAAAGAACTATTGTTTTTTCTCACAAGCATGAGGAAGTAATTGATATGACTATGTATAACTTGATTCAAATTTA
This sequence comes from Mastomys natalensis, assembly GCA_021653895.1. NCBI lineage: Eukaryota > Metazoa > Chordata > Mammalia > Rodentia > Muridae > Mastomys > Mastomys natalensis. Next base: position 140,683 of record JAJTUV010000677.1, read on the forward strand.
AGGTGTTCTTTTTCTTCACTCTTTACTATAAGAATATAGGTTTTAGTAAATAAATGCCTTTATTTTTAAATGGCACATGATCCAAGTAGGTGATAAACAAAAATTCTTTCAAGATTCCTGCTTCCCTGCTTTTCTTTATTAGTATGTGATTTTGTGGCCCACATAGAAGAGCAAACTCCTTCCTTGGGTGAATATAAACAACCTAGGAAAGTTCTAGATGCTGAATTCCATCATTTTAGTTCCACAAAAGCAATAACATCACCAAGAACTCCAGTCCAGAAGGGATTAAATTCATCAATAGCTTCAAGAGTTTAAGCACTGTACTGACACAAATACACAAAAGGCAGCAACACTGTCAGGGCATAGGAGTGGTCACATGGCTCTGATTGGTTTTGAGGCCTGCTCCACAGGAGGGAGTCATGCCTCATTCTATAAAGTTATAAAAAATTAACAGTTGTTGGAGGAGGGCTATTATTTTATTCAGTGGTGTAGCCACTAATTGGTTATAACTTCACATTTCTACTTTGTTAAGAAACTCTTATTAAAACCCAGTAGTTTACACACAAAAGAAGACATGAAAGCAGGAGAGGAGGCTTGTGAGAAGAAGCTCTTTATGTCATCTCTTTATCTCCAAATTGTTTTTTATTTATGAGTACTATCAGTTTTAGTCATTATATAGTTTACCAGCATTTATGTCTGTTCTTCATGTTTATGTTGCAGTTCTCAGTTATGATAAAAATAAGATCCTCAAGGTTATTTTTTTGAGTCTTAAACTCAGCATAAATAGAGAATGAAAAATGTCAGTTGAGGGCTTGGATGTAGTTGAGTGCCAATGTGCTTGCCCACATGTACAAGACTTGAAGAAATCCAAATAAGTATATTTTTCCTATTAATTTTCACCACTATTTGTATATGTGAATCCAATTTAATCCTACTGGCATCGACAAAGCAGAGTCACTAATTTTATGTAAGGAAGTATGGAAGTAGAAAGATAATTCCTCCCTAAGAATATTTTCCATATTACCTTTATTTTGCCTACATGCTTAGTCCACTGATGTGCAGTGACATTTAAAATAATACTTATAGAAAAGAATATAAATAAAGTAAGGTGCATTTCAAAGAAATACAATTTATTTGTAAAATCAAGGGTGTTACAATATAAAATGTAAAATGTCAGTTGTGGGCATATCTCAGTAACTGAATTGGTAAGAGGCTTGAGAGGGTAGGAGGGATAAAAGAAGAATGGGAGGGTAAAAGTTACTAAAATTTATTATATAACTATAGAAAAAATATTTTTATTAAATTTATTTACTCACCTTACAACACAATATCCGTCCTTCCTTTCCTCCCAGTACCTCCTCACCAGATCTTCACTCCTATTCTACCCTCCCCTTCTCTTTTGCGAAGGAGAAGCCCCCTCTGGGTGTCAAGGAACACTCTCCCCCACACACACACACATCAGTTTGTAGGGGCAAGGCATATCCTCTCCAATTGAGGCCAGACAACTTAAATGTCTGTTTAAATGTGCAGGATCCACAGGCAGGCAGGCTTCAGACTCAGGGACTACTACTCCAGTTGTTGGGGGACCTACATGAAGACCAAGCTACATTTGTGCAGGGGGCCTAGGTCCAGCCTGTGCTTGGTCTTTGGTTGGTGATTCAGTCTCTGGGCGCCCCCATGGGTACAAGTTAGTTGACTCTGCTGATCTTCCTGTGGAGTCCCTGTCCTCTTTGGGTTCCTAAAGAGTTGGATTTCTCCCAACTCTTCCTTAAGATTTCCCCAAACTCCATCTAATGTTTGAGTGTGAGTCTCTGCATCTCTTTCCATTAGCTACTTGGCAAGGGTCAGTTATACTAGGTTCAAGTTTGCAAGCATGGCAAGTATCATTAATAGTGTCAGGCAGTTCCAATACCTGAAAGGACTATGCAGGCAGCCAAGAAAGAAAAGCAATCAATAATCTGTGACATAATCAAAAAGCTGTGACAGCTATGAGTCAACCATAACAACAAGCAACATGACTACTGAGGTAATATATTTTAGAAGAGAAACTAGCACTGCCACTTCCAACATAATTCCTAACTGCATTCTAATATGAAAGGGGGAATAATTTCAAGGAGTCTCATTCCTGGACAAAGAACTATAAGCAACTGATAAGTTCTGAGAGGACAACTAGCCTCTCCTAGAGTTGAGATTCCTACTTAGTTGTCCAATATGAAATGGTCAACCCTGAAATCATATAGACACAAACAACAAAATCAAACTCAGCATGTTGTACATATGTGTGTGTGTATGTATGTTTGCACACACACACAAGCACATGTGTGCAGCAAACATAATAAAAGAAAAAGAAACCATCAATTTGAGAGGATAGGAGGGAACTTGGGAGAAGATGCATGGAAGAATGAGAAGTTAGGAAATGGTGTGTGTCTGTGTGTGTGTGTGCGCGCGCGTGCACATGTGGTTGTGTGTGTGTGTGTGTGTGTGTGTGTGTGTGTGTGTGTTTAGTTTTCTCTTATCATGACCCCAGCCTCTCCTTTCCCTACTCCTCACAGTTCCTCTCCCAGGCCTACACTCGTCCATATATACTGTTCCTCTGTTTATCTTCAGAAAAGAGCAGTCTCCCAGTGATATCAACCGAACAAGATATAGCAAGATGCAATAAGACAAGGCACAAAACCCCATATCAAAGCTTGACAAAGCAACTTTAGGAGGAAAAGGGTCCTGAAAGCAGGCAAAAGAGTCAGAGACATGCCCACTCCCTATGTTAGGAGTTCAACAAGAATCACAAACTAAACAACCACAGTATATATACATAGGGCCTAGTGCAAATCTATGCAGGCTCTGTGGTTGCCACTTCAGTCTCTGTGAGCCCTGCTTAATTGGTTGTGTGGACCATGTTCTCCTGGTATCCTCAGGCTCTCTAGCTCCTACAATTTTTCCTCTCCCTCATCTGTGGGATTCTCGGAGGTCTGCCTAATGTTTGGCTATGGGTTTCTGCATCTTCTCCCACCACTACTAGGCACTGATCTATGAGTATAGCAGAATATCATAAAGAATTATTTCATTTTATTTCATTGACCTTTTATTTTTAATCAATTGTGTTTGGTTCTACCATAACTAAAATAATATTTTTGAAAGAAGGCAGGTAGACTGTCTTCACAAATCCAACCCAATGTTAGGTATTTAAATATTTAGTGGTGAATGAATAAATGAATGGGTGAATGGCTAAATGAATGAAACAGAGCTAGTTGCTCTTTTCACACAGTATCCATATGCCAGAGCAAAAAACAAAATGGTTATTTGCTCTCAGTTTCCCATTTTAATTCAGTATAGCAAAGAATTAGAGAGCATCAAAACTCCAAGGGACTTTATTAGAGAGCATTACTTGAAATTTTGGTTCATTTTGAATCAGTAATAATAATTTAAAATTTATATCCTTCACATATAGATTAATATACTTTTCTGAAACAGTTCAGTATAGCAATGAGAACAATAACTTCAAAACAGCTTTTTTTATAAGCTCACTTCAATTTCATTAAGATACTTGACACTGGTCTCTCATCTTTGTTCAGCCAGAATGGCCTTGGTTTTATCCTTTTTTCTTTATATATAGATGAGACATTCAAAATGAAATATCTGCCACTAGCATTTGGTGTAATGCAGAGCTGTTTATGCTAGAGCAACTCCTTGTTGCAATTTTTTTAAAGATGTGAGAAGGGTACAAACAACATGTAAGCCAGTTTAATTAGAATATCAAAGCAGAGCACCTTAGTATACACAAGTGCAAACACCTACCAAAACACACATCTGAGGAAGAAGCAGTGGTTAAAAAAGAGGGCTTTATGTTCTATAAATAAATATGCTATTTTTTCATAATTTCATATTTCCTTTTAAAAATGATAAACTTGAACAAGTTTGTCCAAGTAAACTCAAATTATTACTATTGTTTTTAGTTTTAGACTCAAGATAATGTAAAGTTTTTCCTTTCTCTACTTCCTTAACAAGCAGCATTAAAATTCTAAAGGAGTATTGTGGTCTCTGTATGCATGTATGTATGTACACATGTATTAGTATATATGTATGTGTATTTACAGTGTGTGTGTGCATGCATGCTCATGTTCATATGTATGTGCATGTATCTATATGTGTGCATGTGCGTGTGCATATGTGTATGTGATGTGTACTTTGTATATGTGTGTGCATATGCATACATGCATGCTTCTAGGCATGTGTGTAAGTGCAATGGATCATTAAGCATTCTTTGTCTTTCATCAGCTACTTTTAAAATCATCTTTCCTGTTATTTGGAAATTAGCTCTTGTACCCAAATTTTCTGCTGCTTCCTGAAGTCCTAATTTGAGTTTGAATCTTCCATTCATCTCTTTTGCCATTTCCAAGATTCAGTTAGTAATGTACACCTCAACAGTCACCATGTTAACTGAACGTCTAATAGAGATTCAGAGGGCCTTTCATGCTTTCTCATGCCTAAGCTCATTTTTTTTTTATTCCTCCCACATCACTGTGCTGTGGAGCAGAGAAGCAAATTGGAAGCCAGGGTTAGCATCTCTCTTTAGGTCTGCTATTCAGTCAATATGCTGAAGAGTGACTATTAATTTAATTGTCTGGCTCCTCCAAAGATCCAGTGCTTATGATTTCTGGTTGTTGCTTACATGGAATTCTTTCTGTCCTCAATCCTCTAAATGACAGGAATCTCAGTCATTATGTCTTGTAGTAGACATTGGTCTGATGAGGACAGGAGCTGCAATTGCATACTTCCTTGGATGGGTTATTTTTCTTCAAAATAACTCTTCTTGCTGGCCTAGGCAACCTCTGTTCTGTCTCTAGGATACAGCAATCTAGCTCTCCATCTATCCTTTTTCCATTATGATGTTTATCACATAAGCTGTATGCCTGGCTTCCTTTTGGGACCTGGCCTCTTGCAACCCAAAAGAAAACATATCTTGAATATCAATCCATACCCTTGACTTTGTAGATTCTGTGTCTGCAGTGAGGTATAAATTTTATTTTTAGAGATTCAAAGGCTGAACACTGCCTGCTTATTTTCTTTTTGTGTTCTTGGAAAAAAGCCTGCATCTTCTGTGAAGTGTTACCTACTGCTGACTGAACAGGAGAAGAGCCTGGGAAATCTGGATAGTATCTCGAAATGTCATCTTTCCACACAACAAATGAGTATAGCCTATTCAGCCAATCCTGTCCACATGTAAAAAAGAAAGTAAAAAATTAGAGAGACTTGGTGTCTAAGGTCATTTAACATTCCAAGGTCATTGCATCCCACAGTCAAAATCTCTGATGCAGAATTAGTCCTGTCTGAAAGAACTGCAGAGACAAAACTGGAATAGAACCCAAGGAATAGGAGGTTCAGTGACAGGCCCAAACTGAGATGCAACTCAAGGGGAGGTGCCAAGGCCTGACATTATTACTGATGCTATGGTGTGCTTACAAACAGAGGCCTATCATGACTGCCCTCCAAAAGGCCCAACAAGCAGCTGAAAGAATCAGATATTTATACCCAGCCAATGGACAGAAGTTGGTGACTCCTGTGATTGACTTAAAGAAAAGCTGGAAGAAGCTAAGGAAGAGGGTGACCCTATAGGAAGACCTGGATCCTAGGATCACTCAGACACTAAACCACCAACCAGGCAGTATACAGCAGCTGATATGAGGCCTACAACACATATACAGCAGAGGACTCCCGGGTCTGGACTTAGCCAGAGAAGATGCACTTAATCCTCAAGAGACTTGAGGCCCCAGGGAGTGGGGAGATATAGTGCGGTGGGAGTAGTGGATGGGGACATACTCTTGGATACAGGGGGAGTGGGAGGAAGTATGGGATGTGGAACAGTCAGAGAGTGGACGAGGAGAGGGATAAAGTCTGGAGTGTACAAAAAGATTAAGGAATAAGAAAAAGAATCCAAGGTTATATAAACTGTAAAGTGGTTTGTAACAAAGCAGAAGTTCAGTAGCAAATAGTTCTTGTGCCATAAAGTCGTCATGTTAACAACTGACAGACAGGCTTCTTATGTAAATCAACGAGAGATTTTACAATAAAGAAAACTTGATTTTTTGAACACTTAGAAATTATTTTGCCATACCAAGTAGAAAACTTCATGCTAGCCAACTTCCCTCCTTCCCCTACCCATGCTACCCTCCCCTAGGTCACACATAGTGAAAAGACTAGTGCTCATTACTCAGAACAAACATGGAAAAGGAAACCTAAGGAATGCTGGAAATTCCAGACTAAGAAATAGAATGTTTGTCAAGTGGAGAGAAGAGTGAAAGTCAGAGAGGGGATACACTGGTTAACAGAGACCATTGGAAGAATGATCAATTTGCAGCACTATTAATGCTGACAGCACCTGGAGATCTAAAGAGCAGCCTAAAAGAACCCAGTTAATGCTGGACAATAAGAACATTCCTTCCTTCTGGTAAGAGGTAAGGAATTACATAAGCCTTTAGATTTTAAATCTTTATCACTTCACTATTCATGCTTTGACTTTGCCACAAGAAGTCGGTATAGATGCTCATTTAAAGAGCAATGGCTAAGGTAGTTTTGTTTTGTTGTTTTCTTTTGTTTTTAAGAACTTTCTTCTTATGTTGAGTTCTTATATAGTTTGGGTTTTTGATTATGGAAATTAGGCCCAAGGATGACAGACCACAGGAACCATGCAGTGTCTAATACTCATCACATATCCCAAAGGTGTTTGTGTGGTTATCTGTGTAGTTATCCAAGAATTTCCTTGGGATTTCAAAGAATTTCACCAAGGGGTTTCCTTTTTTATACAGAAATTGAATCATATACTGAAAACTTTGCCATCAACTATGAATGTAGATCATCACAGTGGACCTGCTTTGGGAGCCACTAAGTGCATATAAATGAAAATACAAACAGTTTAGGAACAGAATAAAGTAAATCATATAAATTTGTTACAATAAAAACATTGATCCAGAACCTAGACAAAAGCCCAGTTATCAGGATTACTGAGTTTCAGATTCATTACACATTAGAATAAACTGCTTCGGGGAAGCAGAGAGGAAACTGAGTCTGCCAACTTTTGCCCTAGGCCTCTCAGCTCTGTCAGATTTCCCATCTGCCTCAGTGGCTAAACATCATATTGTTCACAAAGAAGAGAAACTGCAGACATCACTTTTGGTTGAATACACCTTTTCACTCTTGCTGTCATTTAGCATGATAATGCTAATAAACATTGGTGCTTATAGGTTCAGAATCCATTGTTAATTGAGATGGTTAATTGTAAATACCAACTTAAAAGAATCTAGAATCGCATGGGAAGTGAGTTGCAATGAAGAATTTTCTATATTGGTCTTTGGTCATATCTACATGTGGGTGCTTATCTTCATTGCATTAATCAAAGTGGGAAGATCCACCCGCTCTTTGTAACACCATTAACTAGGAGGAGGATTCCAAACTGTGTAAGAGTGGGGAAAATGATCAGGGTATATGCATACATATATTATCTTGTTTCTCTCTGCTTCTTGATTGTAGGTGCAAGGTCCTAACATCTTGATTTCTTTACAATGATGGGCTATAACCTGGAGCTGTAAGTTGCTTTTATCACAGCAAGAATACAAATCCAAGACAATAGTGTTCTCAAGTTTGGGCTAAAGATATCTTAACCTTAAGAAATAATTAAATCACCCTAAATTCCAGTTTTAAAAATGTGGATTGTAACAGTAGCTCCCTTGCATACTCTTGTGAGACCAAGCCAATGTAAGATGTGTGGGAAGAGGAAGGACTGAGATATTACTTAGTTTACTTCTATTAGTACTACCAATTATCAGAGAGAGAGAAAGGACTAGAGTATCATTAGGTACCATTCTAAATGCCTAACAGCAAACCAGTAAAGAACAAAACAAAAAACAAAAAACAAAAAAAAAAAGAAAAAGAAAAAGAAAACATCCTACACAGATTTATTGGCAAGTCATTGTCTCAATGCACCTAATTTCTATAAGAACAGAAATGACATAAGCCAGAAACATAAGAACATAGGACTTCCTCCTGATGTAAGTCTCTCTAGTTTCTCTTTCTGAATACTCAAAGGATAAGGTGGTTTGAACTTGTAACTTTTGTAACTTTTTCTATATGGCTCTGGTTCAACCAAGGGAAACAGGTCAATACCAGATTTACTTTTCCTTCACATTCATCTTTCATAAAGCCATTGAATCATTTGGAATATCATTGAGGTACTAGGTGTTACAACACCCTGAGAGAATTTAAACAAGATCAGTACCCTACCAAAATTCAATAGAGAATCCTAATAATTAAGAAGAAATCCTAAAGTAATATTTTTCTTTCCCTGAAATATGCAAGAAATGGAAGTGTTCTTGAGATTATTTGATTCACTTATTTCTGGACATAATCTATGTTCATATATTGTGGAAAGTCATAATGAGATGTCAATTGTTAAGTGAATTTGATTCATGACACATTCCTAGATGCCCAATGTAAGAATTACTTAACATGTTCTAAGTCACACAAATGAAATTATATTGGAATTTATGGCCAGAGCATCAGTATTTGAAGGCTACCAAATAACTGTACTATACAGACAGAAAATTAAATATATATGGTTCAGGTTTAAAATACTTAGAAATGTATGGATTAGGTTGGCTGTTATATTTTTCTAAAATTGGGCAGCTGCAAAGTTGCTACTTTCCTTGAATCTCTCTACATAGGGCCAAAATTAGAGGCTACATTTAGTTAATGTAAACTATTGCACATGTATTTTGTTATCTAGTTCTCCAGAAAATAAACACAATAAGAATGAAGTAGATGTATGGAGTGGTAACTGGGACATCATTCTCAGAGTGCCTGGTTAGTTTGAAGCAAATATTTCTGCTAATGATAAATACTCTATATCTAGCTGTGCACATTCTTCAGGAAAAATATATCTTTCCATACAGATGCTAAATGTTCGATATTGACAAGCTCCAGAAGTTACCATGATCTACATTTCTGCTTGTGCAAGGGACAGAGCCCTGCTCATAATACATGAGCAAATTCTTGTTTTCATTTTATGATCATCTTCTTAATTGTCTCTGGGGGAGTTATATGTGTATAATTATTTTCTTTGAGGAATCATCCTATCTTTCCTCTGTGTTCAGTGGCATTTTCTCTAATTCAGTTAGCCTAATGGTAGAAACTAACCTCGGGCTGCAGATTGTCCATTTGAAATGGAAGAAAATGAAAAAGAAAAAAAAAAGGGGACGGTGATGTGAAACAAAACTAGAGAAAAAGAAGAACACAATAATGATTTAAATAGTCAAGGAGAAAGAATAGGAGGAGCAGGAGCTCCTTCAGTATAGTAGGGGTAACCATCTGTAAGGGCTGTTTAGAGAGTATCTTACAACCTTGGCGCATATTTGTTAAAGTTTCTATATTGCTATTTCCTACAACTATGAGAGAGGAAAACAAGTGCTCCAAGCACAGAACATTACTGTGTAAATAACAAACCATTTTAAAAATCACTGGCCTCTAATGCTTTGCACACAAATGCCAAACAGATAGTCTTACTGAAGTAACAATGGGCATTGATACCCACACACCCAATAAGGCAGTGCTTCTAAAATTACCCTGAAATTACTCTTAAACGAGAACCCAAGATGATATGGCAGCCAGCCTTACTAGATACTTATGGTGTACCAAGTATTGTTCTAAGCAATGTATATTACTTAGTCACATCCAGTTTTCACAAATAGTAAGAAGTATTATTTCTCCTGACTTACTGAGGAGGACACTGCAATATTAGGAGCTGTCATAAGTAATGGTTCTGGTGAGCAGAGAGAAAACTCCTCATTCCAATTTCAGAATACTATACATCAATCAATTCCACTTGATGGAGCCTAGAAGCATAGCAGATCTAAGTTTAAGCTTTAATTTTGTCATATTAACTATGAAAACCCAGATGGCATGCTTTCCTTGACTTAGTTTACTTGTCTATAAAATGGGAAGAGAAATAATGTGGTGAGACACCAATAGATGAAAGTCTTTATGAAAAGTATAAATACCACCTTTAGGCTGGGGCAGACACCTAGCTGGTCAATTTCCCTGAAGATACCTTATCCTGAACCATCCTAGAGGAAGCACTGCACTCAGAGAAGCTGAGGAACCACTGCATTCCGAGGAGCAGGATTTCAGGATCTCAGAGGCAGCCTGAGTCCTAGGAGCTCTTCTACCAGGACCTGATGATCACAGAGACAGCTGGACTCTAAGGAGTTCTAACACAAGCAAGATAAGAGGAAAGACATGCTCCAGTCAGAGACAGTGAATGCAGGTAGCACTAGAGATAACCAGATGACAAAAGGCAAGCACAAGAATATAAGCAACAGAAACTAAGGTTACATGGCATCATCAGAACCCAGTTCTTCCAACATAGCTAGTCCTGGACACCCCAAAACACAAGAAAAGCAAGATTAAAAATCACTTCTCATGATGATGATAGAGGACTTTAAGAAGGACATAATAACTCCCTTAAAGAAGTACAGGAGAACACAGGTAAACAGGTAGAAACCCTTAAAGAGGAAACAGAAAAATCCCTTAAGGAATCGCAAGAAAACACAAACAGGTAAAGGAATTAAACAAAACCATCCAGGACCTAAAAATGGAAGTAGAAATAATAAAGGAATCCCAAAGAGAAACTACCCTGGAAATAAAAAACCTAGGAAAGAGATCAGGAGTCATAGACGAAAGCATCACCAACAGAATAAAAGAGGTAGAAGAGAGTAAAGGGTTACTGCAGCAGATTACAGTGGTGCGCGGCTTAAAGCAGACCACAACAGACCAGCTGATCCCACAAGAAAGTAGATTTATTAGGATAGAGGATGGGGGAAGAAGTGGAGAGAAAGATGGTGAGAAGAGAAAGAAAGAGGAAGCTGTCGCTTTTTCTGAATATTTATATCGCCTGTGACGTATTTGTCTGCAGGTAACAGGTGAATTGTGGGGAGGTTTGGCGGTTGTCTTGGTAACGAGGTAGAAGTCCCTGTCACCTGATATGACGTCACTGAAAGTTCGGGCTTGATGCTAACAGAGAGAATTTCATGTGCAGAAGATACCATGGAAAACATTGACACAACTGTCAAAGAAGATGCAAAATGCAAAAATCTCCTAACTCAAAACATCCAGAAAATCCAGGACACAGTGAGAAGACTAAACCTAAGGATAATAGGTATAGATGAGAGTGGAGATTCCCAAATTAAAAGACCAGTAAATATCTTCAACGAAATTGTAGAGGAAAAACTTCCCTAACCTAAAGAAAGAGATGTCCATGAACATACAAGAAACCTACAGAACTCCAAATAGACAACACCAGAAAAAAATTCCTCCTATCACACAATAATCAAATCATCAAATGCACAAAACAAAGAAAAAAGTACTAAAAGCAGTAAGGGGAAAAGGTCAAGTAACATATAAAGGCAGACCTATCAGAATTACATCAGACTTCTCACCAGACAATACAAGAAGCCAGAAGATCCTGGATTGATATCATACAGACCCTAAAAGAACACAAATGCCAGCCAGACTACTATACTCAACAAAACTCTCAATCACTATAGATGGAGAAACCAAGATATTCCATGACAAACCAAGTTTACACAATATCTTTCCACAAGTCCAGCCCAACAAAGGATACTAGATTTAAAAAAGCAATAACAACAAAAGGAGGGAAACTATAATCTAGAAGAAGCAAGAAGGTACTCTTCCAACAAACTCAAAAGAAGATAGCTACACAAACATAATTCCACCTCTAATAAATAAAGTGATAGGAAACAGCAATCACTTCTCCTTAATATCTCTTAACATTAATAGACTCAATTCCCCAATAAAAATACACAGACTAACAGACTGGATATGTAAAAAGGACCCAGAATTTTGCTGCATACAGGAAACTCACCTCAATGACAAAGAGAGACACTACCTCAGAGTAAAAGACTGGGAAACAATTTTCAAAGCAAATAGCCCCCAAGAAACAAGCTGGAGTAGCCTTCTAATATCGAGTAAAATCGACTTGCAATAAAAAGTTATCAAAAAAGATAAGGAAGGACATTTCATACTCATCAAAGGAAAAATCAACCAAGATGAACGCTCAATTCTGAACATCTATGCTTCAAATGCAAGGGCACCCACATTCATAAAAGAAACATTGCACCTCACACATTTCAACACTCCACTCTCAGCAATGGACAGATCATAGAAACAGAAAATAAACAGAGATAGAGTAAAATTAACAGAAGTTATGAATCAAATGGATTTAACTGATATCTATAGAATATGTCATCCTAAAACAAAAGAATATACCTTTTTCTAAGCACCTCATGGTACCTTCTCCAAAACAGACCATATAATTGTTCACAAAATAGGCCTCAACAGAAATAAAAGGATTGAAATAATCCCTTGCATTCTATCAGATCACCATGGACTAAGGCTGGTGTTCAGTAACAAAAACAATGGAAAGTCCACATACACATGGAAACTGAACAATGCTCTACTCAATGATGACTTGGTCAAGAAAGAAATAAAGAAATTAAAGACTTTTTAGAATTTAATGAAAACAAAGGCTCTTCATACCAAAATTTATGTCACAATGAAAGCAGTGCTAAGAGGAAAACTCATAGCTTTAAGTGCCTACAAAAAGAAACTGGAGAGAGCACACACTAGCAACTTGACAGCACAAAGTTCTAGAATACAAAGAAGTAAATATAACAGAGAGGAGTAGACCAAAGAAAATATTCAAACTCAGGGCTGAAATCAACCAAGTAGAAACAGAACTATACAAAGAATCAACAAAACCAGGAGCTGGTTCTTTGAGAAAACCAACAAGATAGATAAACCCATAGCCAGACTAACCAAAGGGCACAGAGAAAGTATCCAAATTAATAAAATCAGAACTGAAATGGGAGACATAACAATAGAAACTGAGGAAATTTTAAAAATCATCAAATCCTACTACAAAAGTCTATACTCAACAAAACTGGAAAATCTGGATGAAATGGACAATTTTCTAGACAGATACCAGTTACCAAAGTTAAATTAGGAGCAGATAAAACATCTACACAGTACCATAACACCAAAAGAAATAGCAGCAGTCATTAAAAAGTCTCCCCATTAAAAAAAGCCCAGGACCAGATGGTTTTAGTGCAGAATTCTATCAGACCTTCAAGGAAGACCTAATAGCAATTCTCTATAAACTATTATACAAAATAGAAACAGAAGGAACACTACCTAATTCGTTTAATGAAGCCACAATTGCACTCATACCTAAACCACACAAAGATACCACAAAGAAAGGGAACTTCAGACCAGCTTTATGAATATTGATACAAAAATACTCAATAAAATTCTCAAAAACAAAATCCAAGAACACACCAAAAGAATCATCCATCATGATCAAGTAGACTTTATCCCAGTAATGCAAGGATAGTTCAATATACGAAAACCCATTAACCTAATGTACTATAAAAAACAACTCAAAGGAAAAAAACCACATGATCATCTCACAAGATGCTGAGAAAGAATGTTGACAAAATTCAACATTCCTTCATGATAAATGTCTTGGAAAGATCAGGAATTCAAGGCCCATACCTAAGCATAGTAAAAGCAATATACACATACAGCAAGCCAGCAGCCAACATCAAACTAAATGCAGAGAAACTTAAAGCAATCCCACTAAAATCAGAGATTATTAGACAAGGCTGCCCACTCTCTCCCTACCTATCCAATATAGTACTCCAAGTCCTAGCCAGAGCAATTAGACAGCAAAAGGAGGTCAAAGGGATACAAATGGTAAAGGAAGAAATCAAAGTATCGTTATTTGCAGATGATAAGATAGTATACTTAAATGACTGCAAGAATTCCACCAGAGAACTAAAAACCCGATAATTTCAACAAAGTGGGTGGATATAAAATTAACTCAAACAAATCAGCAGTCTTCTTCTACTCAAAAGATAAACAGGCTGAGAAAGAAATTAGGGAAATAACACCCTTCACAACAGTCACCAATAATAAAAAAATACCTTGGTGTAAATCTAACCAAGCAAGTGAAAGATCTATATGACAAGAACTTCAAGTCTCTGAAGAAAGAAATTGAAGATCTCAGAAGATGGAAAGATCTCCCAGACTCATGGATTGGCAGCCTTAATTTAGTAAAAATGGCCATCTTGCTGAAAGCAATCTACAGATTCAATGCAATTCCCATCAGAATTCCAACTCAATTATTCAGAGATAAAAAGAGCAATTTGCAAATTCATTTGGAATAGCAAAAAACCCAGGATAGTGAGAACTATTCTCAACAATAAAAGAACTCTGAGGGAATTACCATTTCTGACCTCAAGCTGTGCTACAGAGCAATAGTGGTATAAACTCTATGGTATTGTTACAGAGACAGGCAGGAAGGTCAATGGAATAGAATTGAAGACCCAGAAATTAACCCACACACCTATGGTCACTTGATCTTTGACAAAGAAGCCAAAACTGTCCAGTTGAAAAAGAACAGCATTTTTAACAAATGGTGCTGGTTCAACTGGTGATCAGCATGTAGAAGAATGCAAATGGATTCATTCTTATCTCCTTGTACAAAGCTAAGGTCCAAGTGGATAAAGGACCTTCACTTAAAACCAGATACACTGAAACTAATTGAAAAGAAGGTGGGGGAAAATCTTGGATATTTGGGCTCAGAGGAAAACTTTCTGAACAGAACACCAGTGGCTTATGCTCTAAGATCAAGAATTGATAAATGGGACCTCATAAAATTGCAAAGCTTCTGTAAGGCAAAGGACATTGTCAATAGGACAAAACAGCAACCAACATATTGGAAAAAGGTCTTTACCAATCCTACATGCAATAGAGGGCTAATATCCAATATATACAAAGAACTCAAAAAATTAGACTCCAGACAACCAAATAACCCTATTTAAAAATGGGGTAAAGAGCTAAACAAAGAATTCTCACCTGAGGAAACTTAAATGGCTGAGAAGCACCTAAAGAAATGTTCAACATCCTTAGTCATCAGGAAATGCAAATCAAAACAACCAAGAGATTCCACCTCACACCAGTCAGAAAGGCTAAGATCAAAAACTCAGGTGATAGCAGATGCTCTCAAGAAAGTAGAGAAAAAGGAACTTTCCTTTATTGTTGGTGGTGTTGGAAGCTGGTAAAACCACTCTGGAAATCAGTTTGGTCGTTCCTCAGAAAATTGGACATAGCATTACATGAGGACCCACCTATACCACTCCTGGGCATATACCCAGAAGATGCTCCAACATATAACAAGGACATATGCTCCACTATGTTCTTAGCAGTCTTATTTATAATAGCCAGAAGCTGGAAAGAATCCAGATATCCTTCAACAGAGGAATGGATACAGAAAATGTGGTACATTTACACTCAGCTATTAAAAACAATGAATTCATGAAATCTTAGGCAAATGGATGAAACTAGAAGATATCATCCTGAGTGAGGTAACGCAATCACAAAAGAACACACATGGTATGCACTCACTGATAAGTGGATATTAGCCCAAAGCTGGCAATATCCATGATACAATTCACAGACCACATGAAGCTCCTCAGGCATCTTACTAGCAGGAA
The DNA here is from genome assembly GCA_021653895.1 of Mastomys natalensis. Classification (NCBI taxonomy): domain Eukaryota; kingdom Metazoa; phylum Chordata; class Mammalia; order Rodentia; family Muridae; genus Mastomys; species Mastomys natalensis. The sequence continues at coordinate 156,303 of JAJTUV010000677.1, forward strand.
CCCATTCATTGGGGGAATCAAAAATGGAACACAATATCATTTTTTTCTTACCTTCCTCTATTGAATTCTGAAAATAATTGCTTGTTCTTTAAATAAATGCTATCCTTGAAAATTGTACTAAAACAGTTATAAACAAGCTGGGACAGATGGGCCTTCCATAACTTCCTGTAATTGTTAAAAGAGTGTTTTGACTTTGATCCCAGACACAACAAGGAAGAAATACAACCAGTACCAGAAAATTTCTATCCTGAACTGAGCGAAAAGAAGTTTTGTCATGAACACAAATCTTTTTCCTTTCTCCCCCAAATCCACACTTGAAGAGTACTCCTATACTTTACTATGGTGTTCTTGATAATCTTGGAAATGATTTTGAAGTTGAAATGGTCTTTTTTTAAATAATACCTTTACAGTTCATGGAGAAAACTGTTCAAAATCATCTCAACAAAGAGATCAGATATTGTATAGCAGTACCAGTAATTAGATGCATTGATTTCATATGCCTTTTAATACAAGGTACTGGAAAATAATGCAACATTGTATCCTGATGGAACTACATCACACCAACTTAATCATGAGAACCTGTTAAGTCAACCAAAACTGAGGAATGAGAACTAATTAATACTTCTCAAAGTGTCAAAGTTATGAAAGACAAAAAGGAAATATCTTAAATCAGAGATATAACAACCAATATGTAATGAGGCATGTGGGAAAACAGGCCGCAGTGGGGAGTCCTGGAGGCTTCCAGGCGGCGGGTCCCACATACATGAGAAAGGTCTGACGTTCCAAAGGCTGGAAGCTTTGACAATGACAGGCCCCAATGATACGAGGAAGTCCTTGGTTCCAAAAGGGTTTATTTTCATGGTGGGTGGTAGATGGATCTGGATGTACCCCCGAAAACTCAGGGCAGACCTTAGTTAAAAAGGGAGGGAGAAGTGGGAAAGATCTGGGGAAGAATGCTTAATTGGCTCCACCCTCTGACTTTCATTAGTATGTAAATCTCTAGGGCCTGAGACCTGTAGTCACACCCTCTACCTGTGCACTTTGGGAGGGGCTGTAATGGCCTACGTGACTGAACAATGTAGGTCCAAGGAGATTAGACTGCTTGTCAGGACCATGAGTTCTGGGGACCTGGCCGAACTCCTGCCATTTCTCCCTTGGAGTCTCAGGGTTCCAGGCCCATTCCCAGCCAAGAACCAAGATACCCTTCTGCAGTCCCACAGAGGCAATCAACTGATTATCAGATAATAAAATGGTTAAGTAGAATAATTGGAAACACTAGAAAAGAACACTAGCATAATAGTATTGTATCAATATCCTGTTTTAGTTAATTTTTATGTTAGTCCCACAATGTTTCTCTCTAAGAAAACTAAGTGAAAAGTAGATAAGAGCCCTGGTAACTAATTTTGAAGCTTTATGAAAGTCTACACAAAAACTACAGGCATCTAAGGAATGCTGAAAGCTGGAGACATAATCTTGCCCAGGGAAAAGTACAACAATTTGTTAATCGATACCAATGGTCAATCCTGAAAAATACATGTATTACACTACACAAACTAAGCAGGTTATAATTAGGACTATAGCCTGTATGCATGCAACAACGATCAATGAAAAAAGGCCATGAATTTGAAGAAGGTAAGGAGGGGTATATGGGATGTTTTAGAGGGAGGAAATGTAAGAGAGAAATTATGTAATTATATTATAATCTTAAAAAAAGATAATTTTTAAAGATTAAGAAAATATTTTTCCCAAACACATTTTATACCATAGCCCAGGTGTTCTTAAAATGATTTAAATCTGTTAAAAATAAAATTCATATTACATCATGCAAGTTAATTAATTCAACATTAATAATGTCTTTTAAATATCAAATGATGCCTAAATATGTGAACTGCAGGAAGGAAGATACTAAAACTGGGAAACTGGTTTGTGAATATTTTTTATCCTCTATTTCTCACTAAAGAGCATGGTGATTGTTGTTAACATTTCTAAATAGTGTTTTTTTTTTTTTTATTACAAGAACTCACCCAGTTACTTTGAGTAATTGACCTTACCTTATCTAATGATGTATCTACAAGTCAGTAAAGTATACTTTCCTCTCATTTTAAAAAAAATCAATATTGGTCACGTAATCTATACCTGACAAATAACAATTCTAAAATTCTCCACTCAGGCACCGATGTGACATTTTTCTCTAGGCCTGTAGTATTGAAATTGGAGGGAGGTTTTCTGTGGTTGGGGTAAAAGGCCTGAAAGTCTAATATGTTTGTGTCATAAACTCAAACACCGTGGCCCTAAACATACTGGACATATGTATACTTTACTCTTTAGAAGAACTTGAAAACTGAGCTATGAAAGTATGAGATTTCAGGAGGCGGAGGGAGAGAGGGAGAAACTGAGAGAAAAAGAATAATGGCCAGTGGGAGGCAAAGTGACAGCAAGAGGATTTACCGCTGTCATGTCTGTGGTCTTTGCTTCAGATCCTGCCTTGACTTCTGGTGATGCTAGACTACAACCAGTAAGCCAAATAAACCTTTTCTCTTCCAAGCTTCTTTTGGTAAATATTTTATCACAGCCACAGAGAAGCCATCTAGAAGACTGAGTGAAGATGCGAATGGGTAACTGACACTTAAATATAATACCAAACTAGGAGTAAATCACTTGGTAATAAAATAAAAATTTTCAAACATCTTGTAAGGTTGAAACTCAGTAAGAGAAGAACAAAAGTCTTTATTTCACTTTTAAACCTTCTCCCATATACACAGATCAAAAATATAATTTGAAAGCAACACGAGGAACATAATCTAGTCAACCATTAGTTGAGTAAGAAAAAGGAAAACAAATTCTATTTAGACTCCTGGACAAAACAGAATAAAGGCAAAATTCCTGCTTTGACAGAACAAAATTTGGCCAGCTATACATGCTATATTTCATTCTGCATGCTGTATCATTTTAAAATTATATCATTCCTGATTAATAGGGATGTAAGAACAATAAGAAGATAAGGAATATTTAATACAGAATAGAAAAGAAGTCATCAAGACATAATAATCTGTGTTTAAACAATGAAGATCTTCAGCTATCATAAAGAAGTCTGACTGAATTTGTCAGTATGGTCCTACAAAGCAAAATTAAAACCTGTGTCTCCACAAATAAAAACAAAACAAAACAAAAAACCCAAAACCAAAAAAGTTTGTAACTATTTGCACCAATTCAACCCAAAGCAGGTTTTCTTTGGGAGACTACTGATTACCTAATATGTTAGGAAGATCATACAAGAGTGTCATTTGGACAAAGATTTGTTAACTATTATCAGTGCTTTTCAAAGTTTGGTTATGTCAGAACCATCAAGAGCTGGATTAAAAAAAAAAAAAAAAACAAAAAAAACCAGTAGTTTCTAGAGTTGTAAGCCTGGATTAGTTGTAAAGGTCTAATTAGCTCCCAAGTGATACTTGTAACGCTGACATGTAGACCACACTTTGGGAAGCAAAAACCTGTTAACTGACCTTCAGCAATAATAACCAATAGTTCTCTGAGAGGAGCAAAGGAAGCAGAAAGGTAAGAATTTTACTTGTACACACTGGTGCTTGAGAACAAAAGTGTTAGCAGCATTTCCTGGGAGCAATGGATATGATAAAAGTTCTTTCAGTAAATTCATATCTTTCAAGAATCTTTTCTAAAGAAAGAAAAGATCTTACTAAATATTTGTATATAAAATAAATGGAATGATCCATTTTCATTAGAAAAGGCCAGTTATTTTCAACAATTAAACTTAATAGTGCTTACTAGTTCCATTTTAATAATTCTATATTAAATTCAAGAGTATAAGTATTGGTCTAATTTATTCAAAAAAGTCCTTCAGAATTATTCATCTACCCTCAAACATTTTTGTGCACAAGCTTTGCTTTGTTATTCTACCATTTATAGAGACCAGTTCTTTCCAGCTGGCTGAATCATCAGTGTCCCTCTTCCCTGGAGAATGCAAGAAAAGCAGCGTCTGTGACTAAACCAAGTAGAAAACAGTTCTACCGTGCCAATATTTATTTTAGAACCTACTCTAAGCATGCCCCTTTCTGCCATGTAGTAACAATCCACCAGGCACAGTATCACTAGGTGTCTCCAATATCAGTCTTCTCATATGTTAAATACTTCTAACACTTCTATTTGTGATAAAGCTGACAATCTCCCTACTTTTTAATTTATACATTCAATATTGTTTTATACTACTTTGTATATAAAATCAGGTGGATCCTGAATCTATAAATATCCTTACATGGAATTATGATAGTTAATTTGACAAGGAAACATTATATTATTTTAAATCAAATAACCAAAGGCTACAATTTTTCACTGGTTTTAGAGTACTTCAGTCATTTCTGTCTCTACTTTATAAATATATTTCATTCTTGGCAAAAGTATGAAACATTTATACTGAAAAAAGTATGAAAATATATATATATAGGCCATAATATAGACACAATTTTGTATAGTGTCTGAATTATTCTCTTTTGTATACAAACTAATAAGCTCAAAATGTTATTAAAGGACTTTATTGAAAATGGCACATTAACTTCAAATATAAATTCAAGATAAGTTGTCTTAATAGGATTATAGTCATTTATTGATTTTAAGTTATCTATATTTGATTTTCATATTATTAAAATATTGTATTTTATATTCTTATTATAACTGTATCCTGTAAGGAAATTATCTTCCATTAGTTCTATACACCAAGTACTCAAATTCCCTCCAGTCTGTCCCAATGTGCCACATAAATACCATATCCTAGGTTGAGAAACCCACTAATGAAATGTTGCTTCTATTATATATTCTATTCCAAAAATCTTCTCCTTTAATTATAGATCCAGCATGTGGTAGTTATTACCCATAGAAAGCATTTAAATCTATATAGTATCGGGAAATATGAAACTAAGTTATTTCCTTGCCATCTCTTCTATTTATAAATAATACTGTGTTTGGCTACCCAGGCTGAACTGAAGCCATCCTCCTCCCTCGACATTCTTATTATTTCTGAAAACCCGTGGAATAGTATTATTCCAAGGTGAAAATGTTTTTTTATTTTTTGTCATTCAATTTGTGGTAAACAAATTGCATATTATGTCAGGCTGCATATTTAATTTTATAGTAGCATAAGTTTTTATAGAGTTGCTTTCTAAGGCCAAATAGTGGTCATGATCCATAGGAACTTATTCCTTCTTTCACACTAACTTTGCACTTATTACTTTTCCAAATATCCAATAAGTCTTTAACTAAATCACTGGGCATTGGGAGAAGTCACAGTGGGCAGTCACAGCAGAAACATGGTTCTGTTCAGTATCTGAATTATTCCCTAATCTATAAAAACTACTGAGACCAAATGTTGCTAAAAACAATTTAAGACTAGAGAGACAGCTACAGCACAAATGAAAACCTGAGTTTAGATCCCAGCAACCATTTTTTTTAAAGAAGGCCCAGTTTAACCTCAGGGGTTGAAGGACAGAAACAGGGTGATCACTGGGGCTTGCTGACTGACAGCCTAGCCCAGATTCAGTGAGAGACCTTGTCTCAAAGGGAAATAAGACAAAAAGTGATAGAGCAGAACACCCAGCATTGTGTTCTGGCCTCTGAGCATACACACAGATATACACAAACACACATTACACACACACCCCACACACACCTTGCACTACTGAACCCTCCATCAAGTCTTGCCTCGTTTGCATACAATGGAGAATATCTCTTGCTTCTTTTCTCTCTTTGTTGTAGTGCCCTTTCCCTTTTCCTTTGCTTCATGCCATACACCTTCTCCCATCCTCTACTCCCACCTCCCTTAGTAGGTTAAAGAATCTTTTTCAGAAAAAAATACACCTCTCATTTTCTTTTCCTTGCCATAGCAGTCCGATGAACAAGATGCATGCACATGACCATCATCATACTTCTACTAAGGCTTCCTATTTTGCTGTTGAAAGATGGAAAGACCCAGGTGAAACAGAAAGCTGCTAGAGTGGCCAGGGAAGCATAGCGAAGACCTTTTCTGCTCAGAAGGCCAAAGGCTATGCACGTTGACAGAGGCGCTGAGATTGTCGCTGTCCAGACCTCGGTGCTGAATATTAAAGGCTTTGCTCTCGGCTGTTCAATCCCTCTTAGTCAAGATAGAGTCCATCAAGGCAGTGTGAAGGTAGTCTTGAAGGCGGGCATAGGGACCTTCTCTTATTCTCCCTCCAAGGGAAATCTGTATTCCACAAAACACATGCTGTATTTTATGCGAAAGTACTGGAACAACTTTGAGTCAGCGCCAAAATTGAAATCTTCAGTGAGGAAAAAATAGAAAGTTCTGGGTTAATAAAACTTGCCCCTCCCTTCTTTGAGTCAATATATGTAGGAGGAGCTAAGGTGGGAGGAGTTAGGAGAGGAAAAGAAAAAGGGAGGAGGAGAGGAGAACAAGAGAGGAGCAGAGATGTAGGAGCAATGGAGGCGGATGTTCACGTGTCTGTAGCAGTCAAAGGTATACCTAGGTTAGGTATTGAGTTACACTTCTGATTGTATGGGTATCTTGTTACTGATCATTGCCAAATATATAAGCTTTGATTAATCTATAAGAATTAGAGTTTCATTCTCTTACTGGGCCCGCATGGATGGTGGAATGGTCTGGGCAATGCCCTGCCTTTCGGACACAGCATGGAAGATTGGCAGAGCCATCTCTCACACTGACATCTAGTGGTTGCAGGGCTGGTGTTTCTGGCGGGGGTGGGGTGGGGTGGGGGGTGGTGCGGTTTCTAGCTGCAGCACGCAAGTGGCCTCTGGCCGAGAAACATGGCAGCTGGGCTACGCAGAGCTGCTGCAGCTTAGAGAGTTGGCCTGAGCCAGAGGCCGATTTAAATAATTACTACAACAAATATAGAAGTCTTTGAGGGCTCTGAACCTCCTCGTTGAAATCTTAAAACATGTTTCTATTTTAAAAACTCATGTTGCTAATCAATCAATCAATCTTTTCCTTTCTCTTTTTTAATGTAAACATGGTAATGATGGTGGCGCTGGGCTCCAAAAGGTCTGTAATCGAATTTTAGAAACTGCTTTAGTGGGGTTCAGAAGCAAGGGAGGAGAAACTACAAGTGATTTAAAACACACTATGGAAACATTATTTTAACAGTCTAGAGGAATTGCTTATTTTCTTAGGTGATTTGAAGCAATGCTTCAGATAGCTGCCCTCCTCTGCTCCCAGCCTCTGAAAGATCAAAGCACGAGTCCTAGGTTATGTCTGTTTTACAGCAAATGCTGATACTCAAGAACCATTTTAAGATTCCTCATCACCAGGCACATTCATAGGAGATATAAACTAACACAGAGAAAATAGATGGAAGGCGGGGGTGGGAGGAAGGGGGTGAGGGGTAAGTGTTGTGCTTCCTGCCTTGGGATCTTGGTAGTTATATTTAAATGAGGCTATTCTCTTTGAAGAATGGGGATGTTTCTCATAGCTACAGTATTTGTGAACAGACAGAAGAACTGATTGATCCCACCAGTTTTGTTTTTTGTTTTTGTTTTGTTTTGTTTTTCCTTTTCTTAATCCTTCCCTGCCTATTTTAGACGCTTCTCCACCCGCCGGGAATACCATCCAGTTCTCAGTCCAGGTAGATCTGACGTCAAGAGATGGCTTTCGTCGATTTGACGTGTAAACACTCATTTCTATTCTGGCTGGAAAGACTGGAGCTCCACTCAGCCGGGAGATTAAAGCACTTCAGTGAGCGCTCGCTCGCCGCCACCCAGCCTCTCCCAGCGAGCCTCTAGTAGAGCAACCCAGAGCCAGGAGTGGTTCTGAGCTGCAGGGTGGAAAGGTGGAGTCTAGCTGTTGTGTCTCTGATCTTGCTTCTTTTCTCTCAGCCCTTCTGACTTGTGTGAGAGCCATGGAGCAAAGAGGTTGGATTCTGCAGTGTACTGCTTTCTCCTTCTTTTGCGTTTGGTGTGCACTGAACAGTGTAAAAGCGAAGAGGCAGTTTGTCAATGAATGGGCGGCGGAGATCCCCGAAGGACCAGAAGCTGCCTCTGCCATCGCCGAAGAACTGGGCTATGACCTCTTGGGTCAGGTAAGAGTTTCTACTTTCCAGAAACTTTCTGGGGTTTTAGAACGCTGGTAGGGCTGAAGTGCAGTCTCCCAGGTGGGAGCCGCAGATTGCGCTACCCGGCGCTACCCGGCGCTCAGTGTCGCAAGCGCTAGGAGAATCCCCCTAATCCCCCCCCCCACCCCCGCGCGCGCTTTTAGAGGGGAAATGTTTGCATTATTTATTGTTTGGGCTGGGCGCCGCTAAAGAAGAGGAAGCTGCCCCAGCTCAGCCGACCCTGTTCTCTCTGTTGTCGGCTCTAGACTTGAAATCCGCTTCCTCGATGTTTGGAAAATAAAATTAAAAACCTACGTTTGTTCCGGGAACTTGAGGTGCACACAGGCTCTCGCCTACCTTGGAAAGGAAGTGCGCTCGGTCCCCTTGGGACACAGGCGGCTTGTGTCCAGAGCCAGCGCTTTCCTTCTTTTCAATATGGCAGCACCAGCTACCAGTTCTGAAAACAGGGGCCAGGCAGGCTTGGAGATGCCTGTGTGTAAGGGCGCGCCCAGCTGCTAGGGCTAGTGACTCCGAGGTCAGGTGATAGTGGTGGTAGTTTAGAGTCTATAGGGGAAACTGGAAGGGCATTAGGTAAGAGAAAGAGTCAATAGGGGAGTTCAGGGTCCAAGTCCTCCTAACTTTGCATGGCCAATGTCTTAGCAGGCCAGTTGCAGAAATGACTGTGAGGAAAGGATCTCTTGTTCCTCGGCCAAATGCACAAACATTTCCTGGGGTTTTCGGGTTATGAGATTAACTGATATTTGTCCAAGTGTATGCTGAATTAACAGACAGAGGTGGGAAGGGGTGCGCAGAAAGTTTAGTGGGAGCCTGCTTGGCAGAGCAGTCCCAAAGGGGGACTCACAGAGGGTGTGATTTCTAATCTGAACATTTCTTTCCCTTGAAATGAAGTCAAACCCCTGATCATGGTCAGGGAAATTGTCCACAGTTAAGCAGGGGTAGGAGGGAGTAAAGAGTTGTAAAACATTTTGGCGCGATTTCTATTCTGGAGGTGGTGATTAAGACTCTGAAGTCACGGATGAGTAATCGGTGTAGGCGGTGTCTATTCCATACATCAAATCCACTAGGAAATACGCCTTCTCTAGCCAGAGGCTTCATTCTTTAACTTTGTGAGCTAAATGGTCTTGAAAGGCCCAGCATGAAACTCAATAAAATTCCCAGAGCCTTTCTGAACAGTTCCAGGCTGTGCCTTAGGGACTGAAGACATGCTACGGACAGGGAATTAGAAATAAATAATTGCACCTGAATGTAATCTGTGTAAGAGATGTAGTTGGTGGTTTAATTCAGCATTTTTTTGTTTGTTTGTTTTGATAGAAGGAGGAAAAGGTAGAAGGGAATCTGAGGAGGGGGCAGGAAAGAAAGCTACTGAAAATATTTACTTATACAGGAGTTGAGAAAAGTCTGAGGCTTCTAGAAGAAAATGGTGAGTTGAGATTGGAGAAGGCACTGCAGGCATCGAAAGTAGCTTACAAGGGAAACAGACACAAAGCAGCTTCTTATTGTTTGGTTATTGTGTGCAATTCTTGAGCATTTGGGGACCAAAGAGAGAGAGAGAGAAGTTTATGGAATTATCTGGGTGGGTAATATAAGCACCATGGAAATTTGTATGTCCTGGGTGGGAGAAGTGATATTTAGTCAGCAGCTTGGTATTTGTGACTGGAAAAGAAAGAAAACATAAGGCTTTCCTCCCCCACATCAGCGTCATACACACATCTACACCTAGGCCACTATGTATAAAAATTATTTTTCAAAATAAATTAGCTTCCCTCTAGTCATTTCTTGTTAAAATAACAAATAACAAAAGTTTCAAAATTAATTTGTAAAAGACTAGTGGTGCTTTCCTGGCTTTGCTTACTTTCGGTTTTGTCGAGCATCTCTAAAACCACAGTAAGACAAGCTTCCGAACATTACAGCCTCATGACAGAGCTAGGAAGAGGGTAGAGACAAGGAGTAGAGCTGGCTGATGGTAGAAACAGAGCTCTGCAACCCTCACCTTGTCTCATGGCTTTCAACATGTCCTCCCAGTCCCATTTATGGCTCTCAGCAGAGTCTCTGCCCAAGGCTCTGTTTTGGAAACAAGCCTCAGAATTTCTACTGAAAACAGATTCTCTTGGTGATGAGAACTAACAACTTAAAGAACATCCATTGTTTTTGAAACACTACAATCGTTTATTCTTTAATTTAAAAAAAAAAAAGGCATTAACTGATTTAGTCAATTTACATTTTGTACTATTTTATGTAAAAAGCAATATTAAGCAATAGTTCTAAATGAACCTGAGGGTAACCACCAAAAAACTTTGATACCCACCAAAGAAGGACACATATCCAGAGGTGAGGCCTCTGTTTGTCCACTTCCTGAAAGCATTGAACTTATAAACAGAATCACCAATAATGGTGATAACATATATCACAATTGACTCAAACACTTTATACCTACAATATCTTGTTTTAACTGAATGTTAAATTTATTTAACTAATAATCTGGAAAGCATTTTCATGTATTCCACAAATAATTGTTTCCTGACACGATGTGTTTGTTTAAATAATCATTGAGAAATATTTTTTGAAAGAAAATACAAGGTACTTCCTTAAAATATATGAAACAGAAGCATCACTATTCTCAAGTATGAAGCGAAAGTGAGATACATACCACGGGTCATCTCAAATCTTCTGTGCCGTCCTCATAAGAAAAAAGTTAATTTCAGTGGATTTAATGGAAGATACTTTTATTAATAAGAGACAACTAACTGTGTTAGTGGATTTTTTAAATAGTCTCTATAAACATTTTGAAGAAAGTGGATTGTTATTTTGATTTTTTTAATAGATTGGATCACTTGAAAATCACTATTTATTCAAACACAAAAATCATCCTCGAAGGTCCCGAAGAAGTGCTCTTCATATCACTAAGAGGTTATCTGATGACGATCGTGTAAGTGTGCATTTGTTCTTAAATTCTCAGCCTATCCAACTGTTTTCTGTATGACTCCCAACAGAAGCATTTGATCCTTTTGTATTGTGACCACAATTACTGATCTATAATTATTATTATTATTGCTTATTATTTCCTTTTGTGGAATTGTGCTCATAATATGTTTGGATTGAATTAAGCTAACAAATGTTAATTTTATATATATGCTTAGTTATGTGTGGTATATATTTACATATCTAAAGTTGGGTTCTGAGTGCAGAAAATCAGAGAGAGGTATTGATGAAATAATTGAGTGTAGTCAGTCAGCCTTTTATATGTTAAATGGCAATAACATATAAAATTTCATATAATTGATGAAATAATTGAGTGTAGTCAGTCAGCCTTTTATATGTTATGTGGCAAATATGAAATGTTCCTTCTTGAAATCCTTCAACTCAGAATATGTAAAGATCATTTTAATATTTATTCAATGATACCTAAGAAATGTGTAGGCCTTGTTTTTAATAACACTTCCATGTAACTAAAAAACGTTTTACCATTTGCACTGATAAAAAATATTAGTACTTACAAGAAAGTTTCTACTCCACTTCTTTAGGAGGTAAGTGTTTCAAAACATGTTATGTTGTGTCAGTGTCAGCTCTTTTTCATCCTGGTTTGTATACTAAGTCATAATTATTTGGTAACAGCAAAAAATATCTAGGATATAGATAAATAGGGTAAAATATTTGAATACATATTTAATATACCTATTGACTTGGGAGTCTAATTTCGAGGTCAGCAGCAATGCTATTAGAAAAGAATGAATACATTAGGAGTGTTGGAATACTGTATGACAGACAATGCTGTCCTTTTTTTCTGACTGTAGCGTTCCTGGAGAAATCCATGCTAGTTGGATGAATGTCTATGTACAAGACTAATGTTGGTTAGGACATCTAGAGAATAACAGTGAGAAATACAAACTATTGCCTCAACTTTGGGAGGGTGAAGAAGATACAGAAAGGAGATGGAGACATAATCATTGAAAGTAAATGGAATATAGGGAAGCCTAGGAACTACTCCGTGATTTGGCTTGCTCCTTGATTTTTTTTTTTAATAAAAAAGCAAATTATTAGGAGAGAAAATTGTTGAGACTTGGGTTGCAGGGTTCAAAAGTAGTAGAACCTACCACATTGATGCTACTTTATCAGGACCAAGGACCACAATCCTACACCTTACACTGGCCTGTTGCTACCTCTTTATGTCAACCTATGACTAATTGTAGCTGATCAAACTGGAAACCAACAACCTTACCCAAAAAGTTCTTCTGTCTAGTGAGATCTTCTCTTGTGGGCTCTAAGAAGCAGGCTAGCCTCCAGTATTCTAACTAGGCTTGATCCCTAGACAAGGCAGAAATAATTCCTTCTCTGCCTAAATAGATTCCCAATGTTACTATATGAGGAATTCAAACTGAAATCCTTTCTCATTTTCATGGAAGAACCTGCACGGAGTAGAGTGTTCCAGCTATTCTTTTGCAAAATGTCTCATGCAAATGAACAGATGGTTTAATTCTCCTCTTCAGTTATTTCAGTTAATTTTGGGGAAATCCCAAGATACAACAAAAGGATAATAATTACTCACCAATAAAAATTTATTACAAGTAAGTTATATAGTCTTACGAAAATTTTACCTAGGATAATTTTACTTTAGGAGATATGTTGGAATCCTAGAAGCTTGCATTGGACAAGATGGCATTTAGTACTTTTTTCAGATCCAAAGCATTGTTTACAATGAAACACATGATACTTTGTTGTGGATAGTCCTGTTCTATTATGCATATAATCAGAAAGCACTGACAATTTTCTCCATTCCATTTAGTTTGCTCATCTAGAGATTAATACATAATTCTGGTTAATGACATTAATCACAGTGTGGTTTGCTATAATTGGATGTTTATCTGATCAAATGGTAGTGCCACTTTTTTACGTTATTTTAAAAACCTACTCTTGATTTTCACTTGCCGCACTTTTATAATGGAGGAAAATATTCTTTTAAATATACTCCATGAAATGCACCAAAAAGTCCATCTTTACAGGCTGATGAAATTCTCAACTTTAAGAGGTCCCCTCCCACAAAAATTTATATGTGTCTCCTAGCAGCCAGCTTCCAAAGATCAAGTTAGACAACAGGAAATGTATTTCAAGTTAGTGTGGTATTTTAAGGCAAAATGATTGTGTCTGAAAATACAGGCACTTTAAAATAAATTATAGTGACTAATTGCTGGCTCTCCAGTCCCTCCTGTTATTTATAATTGGCTTCCAATATACTTTCTAATTAAAAATTCAAGACATTCCTAGTGGATATCTTTGGTCTTCAGCTGAAAATTGTTTTTCAGTTTTATTTTTGGATTTGACTCATAGAAATTCTCATATTAAACATATCCTACCTCACAGTGGACTGTCACCACATACATAACAGAAAAATTTTGTTTGCAGCAGGAAAGAGTCATGTTCCCCAGCAAAATAAGAATATAGTATTATCTCATAATGATAATAACTACAAGATAGTCCTGTATTCTCTCCAGGCCTCAAGTATAATAAGATTATGCCAGAAATGTGGGCCAGGTAGTTTTTGTATTGCCAGATCTGCTTGCATAATGTATGAGGCTGAATTAATGACAGGTGTGCTTGGTCAGTAATGCTCATTTATCACCCAGGTCTTCAGTCTGTTTCTATATTAAATACTCTTAGGCAGGAGGTAGAAACAAGGGGGAGCCAAAGTTTCAAATCTGCACACATAGCACCATTCTTGCATAACACTTGAAATTTTTACCTTTGAATGTAGACCAGCGGAATGAAGCAGCAAGAGTGCTGTAACCACAGTCCCTGAAGTGCCCCCCCAACCTCCCCCGCCCCCGGCTTGTTGACTCATCTATGAAAATGGACAAATTTTGCATTGTGGCCTGCTTTCTAATGACAGCAGTCTGCAGTCTATTCCAGTTGTAAGCACAGTGGGAATAATCTGAAGGCCTTATGATGCATTTATGCTTCTCCTCCTGCTAAGAGTACACTTTTACTATAATGAAGGAAACAATTGTTCTCACTAGTGGGCAATCTTTTCTTCTTCCTAAGCTGGGAGTTTGAGCTACAGTCAGACAAAAGCATTCACTATGATAAGTGAGTTTTGGAGAGGAGGATCTCAGAGAGAGGGGGGGAGATAATTATATCTAAGTAAAAGCATGATTTTAATTTTCTTATAAAAATATTTATAGGTGATATGGGCTGAACAGCAGTATGGAAAAGAGAGAAGTAAACGTTCAGTTCAAAAAGACTCAGCATTGAATCTCTTCAATGATCCAATGTGGAATCAGCAGTGGTACTTGGTAAGTACTGAAAGGATCATTTAGGATCTAGGCTTTTTATACTGCTACATCATCTTCATGGTGGTTCTGTCTATCTGTGGATCTGTATTAGAGTTTCTTGAGAACAGAATTTATAGAAAAAACTATCTATATATCATCTACATCTGTCTATATTTATCATATTAAAGAGATTTATTAGAATGGCTTATAAGCTGTGTTCTAGCTATTCCAACAATGGTCATCTACCAATAGAAAGTCCAAGAACCCAGTAGTTGTTCAGTTCTTGAGTCTGGAAGTCTCAGCTGGTCTTCTGTATATACTGAAATCATTAATGCCAGGTAAGGACTAGACTTGCTAATAAAAGCAAAAGACAAAGAAAGAGATAGCTTCTTTCTTCCATGTCCTCCTTATAGGTACCTGCCAAAGGTATGGCCCAGATTAAAAGTGTATCTTTCTACCTCAAAAGATCTAGATTAGAAGTAGATCTTCTCACTTCAAATTATTTAATTAAGAAGAAAATCCGTCACAGGCATGCCCAACCACTTGCATTTTAATTAATTCCAAATGTAGTTTAGTTGACAGCTAAGAACAGTCATCACAGTGTCTAATATACAATTTGGCAGGCTATACAATCTAAAAAGCAGTGCTGATGGAAGTTTCTTTGACCTGAATCTTTTGTTTTGCTGAATGGCTGTCTAAAACAAATCCAACTGTTAATGCTCCTTGCCTGTGTGTCTTCGTAAGTGTATCTTGTGTAAGTACAGAGGAATCATGTCCTAGCCAGAAAGAATTTTCAGACACATCACTCATATTAAGACCACTATGGTGGTAGAATTTACTCTAGAGAATTCTCTAGATGACTCATAGACAATAGTCAAAACAATGTGAAGTCCAAACCAACAGTTCTTGGACATAATTCAAATAAGAATCTCTAAATGAGGCAAAAGGAAGAAATGCTAGGAAATTTACTTACAAATACTTAGCTTCGCAAATCATTGTTCCTTTAAGGTCTTTATGACGCCTTGACTGGTGTATGAACGTGCCTTCAACAAGTTCTCTGATATTATAATGTCAAACCTTTATAGCATTCGCATAGACTGATAGTAGGATTTGTTGCTGGAAATAGAGTAAAAGGATAATTTTCACAGCCACAAACTAAGGTTTTTGTTTCTATATTAGATATGGAAGGCCATGAGTTCCTCGTACCTTTCTTTTAAATTAAGGAATACTTGCTGACATATGTCACAAACATATTTTATATATTGACTAAAAAAATCTTAAGTTGCATTCTAAGTATTTATACTAAAGTATAATTATCTCATTTTTTCTTACCACTATCTTATATTACTAAGATAGATAGAACTACAAATTTTAACCATATCAGCGATGAAGAACCAGAGACATTGTCAAGTTTAATAATTTATTTAAATCTAAAGGCCAGTACTAGTAGGACCATAATTCATGACTTCAGAGATCATATTCTTAACAAGTATACTCTATAATTACTCTTAAAACTTACATGGGAGCCTTCTCTACCATAGGCCCATCAAAATGTTATGTATTTCCAAGTCTCCTAATGCAGCCTCACAATTGCCTAATGAAACTTCCTCACTACTACATTTTATGGGCGTATTATTATGGTTATATAAATACTGCTTGCTGACTCCATCACCATGGAACTGGTACTGATTTACTACTTGTCTCACATGCTTAGGAATGTGTTCATATCTATGTTATCCTGTTTCCCATCTCTCCTGTATAGTCCCACACACTCTATCAGGAAAATCACCTGAAAAGGAGAATTACATAAATTCCATTTATGTAGAAAAAGTCTATTAAATTTTAATTTCTAGTAAGACTATAGTCTTCTAGCCATTCCACATGCTTATTTCTCTCTTAGGAAAATATTTTTCCAAGAAACACAAATGATGGCCGGGCGGTGGTGGCGCACGCCTTTAATCCCAGCACTTGGGAGGCAGAGGCAGGTGGATTTCTGAGTTCGAGGCCAGCCTGGTCTACCGAGTGAGTTCCAGGACAGCCTGGACTACACAGAGAAACCCTGTCTCGAAAAAACCAAAAAAAAAAGAAAGAAACACAAATGATGAATCCTCAGTGTGGCAATGAAGACTTCAGGGAGAAGAAAGCATTACCATCAAGTAAAGCTTTAGTACAAGGAAAGCTTGAGCTTGTTAATACAACTAGAAATAAATAAAATGAGTAGTTAAGATAAAAGAATAATTCATGTCTCATGATTTTTCCTTACAACAACTAGAAGACTAGCATAAAATGGGTTATTTGGCTTGTGCCCTCAAGTTTGTGCTTTCACTTAACCCAATTCCCTCCTTGTTAATTAAGGAAAAAGAAAAATAGCCTTAAGTTAATGATTAAGCAAGAAAGATCATAATTTTTCCCAATGTCTTTTGTTTTTCTTCACTAGCAAGATACCAGAATGACTGCAGTTCTTCCCAAGCTGGACCTTCATGTGATACCTGTTTGGCAAAAGGGGATTACTGGCAAAGGAGTTGTTATTACTGTACTAGACGATGGCTTGGAGTGGAATCACACAGACATTTATACCAATTATGTGAGTCTGAGCTGTCCTATGTTCATATCTGCAGACATACAGGGCTTTTCTTTTCTTGAAGAGAGATGAGCTGCCTTAGAGTCAATCTCTGGGTCTACGATCAGTCTGTCTAAACTTGTTTTATATTAGTAGGCATAAGAAGTGTCCAGCAAACTCAAATATTACATATGACAATGAAACTGTTAAAAATCCTTCAGACCAAAAGTTGCACTATATTTAGAGCTGAAATCAGTCAGACCAAACTTAATGTCTGTAACCATTTTATTGGTTACTTTCTCAAATTCTTTATGGCTCAGTATCCCTTCATCCTAAAGTTACATAAATGTAATCCTCACTACACAAAATCAAGATGAGCAGCACAACAAAAATGCCAAGCCAAGAATGGAAGAATTTACTAGAAGTGGGAAGATGAATAATTGTCAATGTAGTTCCTAATAGAACAAGGACTCCATAATGGATCTTTTGTCTTTATAGCCGGATGTTGAATGTTCCATCTATCAAATTATCCTTTCTCTTTCTCTTGTTCTTTTTACCCATCCAAAGTTCCTAAGCTATAATTTAAAGCTGAACAGCAAAGGAAAGGGGACAGTACAGAAGAGGTTAAAAAAATAACCCAGAGTAGAAATGAAGAATTATTAAAATATACGGGAATAGTAACAATGGTGACAGAGTATCTACATTAGAGATGCTTAAATGCAGCACTAAGACTGAAAAAGAAGATAGGCAAGGAAAGCTTTCTTGAATTTCAAGTAAGTTTTCAGTAATTAAATTTCATGGCTTCTTACTGTACCTAAGAAGGCTAAAGAAAAGCATTACAGAAGTAAACACACACCACAGCCACCTCTGCATCTTTGTTATGAAGGGATGTATATCACACATCAATAATTAGCCCTGTGGCCTTAAAAGTTATTCAAGTCTCTGAACCAATTTGTTTCTGAAAAATGAGACAGCTGAACTATGGAACGCTGACTTTGTCAGCTTTACAAGCATCTGTGAAATATGAGTCTGATAGTCATTGAGTGTTGGGTTCCTTGCTCATCATTGCTGCTGGCTTGTGGATATAATCAATGCTCAGTCAGGCTAGACATTCTAAAGTCCATTCTTTGAAGTTGTCTTTCAGGAAGGCCAAGCTCTAAAAGTTCTGCCTTTTATGACACTATGCTGTTATTTTTTGTTGTTTCTTTAGGATCCAGAGGCTAGCTATGATTTTAATGATAATGATCATGATCCATTTCCCCGATATGATCCCACAAATGAAAACAAGTGAGTAAATGTGCATTCTGGAGGAATAAAGTTATGTACAATGCTTTCATCTTGTTTTGGAGACCTATGCTATATATAAATTTGGTCTAATTTCAAGTCTTGGTAAATGTAAACCACTCTCTATACCATATTTCATTGCTTCTAAAGCAGGAACAGAAACCTGTTTTCATATTCCTTTTAATTTATAGAAACATATTTACAAAAATTTCTTATTTTATAAAGTTGTCCTTCTTATATTATGAACTTAGCTCCTCAAGTGTAACTGAGTATTATTAGTAGCTTTAGAGAAAATTTTAGAAATGTAATAGATATAAATTATATTCCTCCCTTTCTACTCTTTAATGAAAAAGGAACACAAAGAAATATCCACAACTCAATCCAACGCCCAACAAGTCTCCACTGTGGTAGCAAAAATGCTTTGCAATCTGGTCATGGCCAGACAGCAGACAAGAAGATGCAGCTGAGATTTGCTTTCTGTATCCATCTCAGTCTCTAAGGTATTGAAGCAGTCAGGAACCTTCAAGAGGGAAAAAAGAAGAGAGATCTTGACTCTTAAGCTAACAGCTTGTACCTTAGAGTCTCACAGTATAAGCAAAGATAAGAACCAGCCAGTCCTTCTAAAGCTAGAGGCCAAAGAATGCCAGAAACCAAAGACTTTCAATCTCCTTTCCTAATCATGGAGAAGCTTTACTCTAGAGACTTAGTCTCAAAGTGGCCATGCCCATTTGAACACTGCCTTTTATCTCAGATTGATATTTTTTACAAGCTTCAAGAAGACATTCACACTTTACATTTTCTCTACATAGAAGAGATTTTCATCAAAGGAGATGAAATTGGAGTCCAAAAATTACTTTCCAGAAAAGGACACACTTGCAGAATAGTTGACTGATTATATCTGCCAAGACATCGTAATCAGCCTTTAATAATTCTGCATCACTAGGTCTGTCAGATGATCCTGGGCCAGGAGGCTGAAGATCAGATGCTCCAACGTTTTGTAGTATAGGGACTGTCCAGGAGTTCAGCAGTCTCTATAAATTGGCTAAGTTTTAGAAGCTATGCTTTGTGCTTCCCATAATTTCAGTTAATTGAGTCATTCTGGATTTCTGACGGGGTTGAAGACTTATAGTCTCATAGCCAATCCCAGCTATTTACTTTGAGAGAAAAGATTTGAGAGGATGGTTTTCAGCTGACATTCATTCTAAAGACAAGAAAAAAGCCATGTTCAGAACTAAGTCTTTTAGTTAGGAGAGATGACAGAGGTTCTGTTTAGTCAACAAAATGATGGACTGGGTATTAGGTCTATCTTGTACCTTACTGATACAAATTGGTATAGTTATACTCTAATTGTGTTTTGAGAGAAAGTTTTATTTTAACAGGAAGGGTGATATGTAGGAGGAGCTAATGTGGGAGGAGTAAGGAGAGGAGAAGGAGAGGAGAAGAGGAGCTATAAGATGAGAGAGAGAGGAGGGGGAACATGGAGGCGGATGTTTGTGTATCTCTGCCAATCAAAGATACTTGGTTGGGTATTGGGTTACACTTCTGATTATATGGGCATCTTGTTATTGAGCATTACCAAACTTATAAAGCCTTTGATTAACATTTAAAAAAGAAAAAGAAATTTCAAAAGCCAAATGCTATTTCTGGTTCACACTCTCTGCTTCCTGTTTATGGGTGTGAGTGCTCAACTGCTGCTCCAGCAGCTGCCCCAGCTACCAAGCTTCTCCACCATGATAGTAATAGACTCTTATATCTTTGGAGCCATAAGCCCCAAATAAACTCTTGATCATGATGTATTATAGCAATAGAAAAGTAACCAATTCATGCAGTTATGGTCATTATCACAGTATCAGAAAACTAACTAAGGCATTCAGTTTTTTGTCACAGAGACAAAAAGCAAACTGGGATAGATAATATCTCATCTTGTAGCCCAGGCTGGTCTCAAACTCATGATAGTATTCCTCCTTCAGATTACAGGCACCAGCCACCATGCATGTCCAGTTACTAATGTGATTTTTTTTTTAAAGGTAGGGTCTTACTATTTAGACTAGGCTGGCCTCGAACTCACAGATATCTATCTCTGCCACTAGAGTACTAGGTTTACAGGCATTGTGCAACCACACCTGGCTAACTTCTTAATTTTTATTTTAAAAATTATATTGTGAAAGTGACCTTTTGGTATAGAGTACTATGATTTTCAGTTCAAACGCAGATACCAGGGACTGGCATTATAAACATGATGTGTGCAGTCCAGTTGACTGAATAAATTCTTTTATATTTCTTTCCTTTCCCCCTCATCCCTAATAAGCATTGATTGTCCTCCATCCTTACCGTTCTGTCTTGTTTTTATTTTTTTTTTCTCTTAAAATATAAGCATCTTTCTATGTAAAAAAAGAAAAAAAGAAAAGAAAAAGAAAGAAATTGGAGTCAAACAAAATTGGAGCTTGTTGCTGTGAGGATAGGAACAACCTTGAAAGATCTTGGTGTGTGAAGCAGTCCACATGAAACATGAAGTGGTTCTTTTTCCTCTGGGGCCCAAATGTCTTGGGTAGTAAGGCTAATTTAAAGTTATTTTTCTTTGACCTGCCTAAGGAACTGCCCTGTCTGCCTTCTTGTGACATGTATGGCACACTTCTTTCATGTAAAGGAGCCCCAACTCACATGATGTCCCTTCTTCTTCAACCTTAACTTCCAATAAGAACTCTGCTTGCCCCATCCTTACCTCAGAAACCTAGACTTTCTCCCCAACTCCAAGTAGCTCGACACATTCTCATTAATTATATTTGGGTACCTGGTCCCTTCTCTAGGCAAGCTACAAACAAGAACCACCTCTCAGGGACGCTTGACTCAGACTAGCAGTCACAGGTACCCTTGACTTGAGTACGACCCACATGTCTACCATTCCAACACCTTTTCAGGTAGACTCCAGATGTGCAGTCCCTACCTCAGCACCTATTACCTGAGGGTAGGGCCTGAGACATTGTTCAGCCCCCTGAAGGTTGATTGTGAGGATCCTATAAATCTACAAAATGTCTTTTTCTGGCCTGCAGATCCAGGACTACCCTTCTAGGAAGCCAACACAGAGCACAAAGAAAAAGCACAAATGGGTCATATAGACTTGGCTTTCACTTTCAAGTGTCTATTTCTTCCTTGAAGAAAAAGGAAGGCAGTGTAAGATTTACATATGATTCTTTAGTAACATTTATCTGGCTTTGAGTAATGTAGTTAACCACAAAGACACTTTAGAAACAGAGCATTCCAGTAACAATAAAATGGAAATGCTACTGGAGCCTACTTGAGAGAAGTGCAGAGATCTTGGAAATGACAACAGGGCTCACAGACAAGCTTTCATATATATTTCTCAGTCAAGACAGGTAGAAACAAGAGAAATACGAGTTCTCTTGGAGCTTGTATGGGGTAACCCAGCTGGCAGCTGTAGCTTTGCCAGTTACTGGTATGGACTAAGGGTAACCTTAGGGAAATCTCAATGCCACTCCTTTTTTTCTGCTTGTCACCTAAAACTGACAAGAAGCTGCTTGCTGTCTATATTTCTGAAAGTTCCTGTGAAAGTGAGCAGTAGGTCCTTGGGAATAGGCATTACTTTATTAAAATGGTATAAAACAACATTCATTGTACCCCTAATTAAGACTAAGAATAATTGGCCTGTAACCAAATAGTGAGTCTGGGGAGACTTAGTGAGAGCAGGCAGTGCACATCCATCATATGTAGACTTTAGGGTCTGGCTATAGGATAACTATAGTTATCCTCAGTGACAACTTGTATAATGACACTCTGCCATTTCTCTGGACATGAGGACTCAGACTTTATATGAACCATGTTTGCATTACTGTAACAAATAAAATTAACGCAACTTAGAAAGAGAAAATGTTTCCCTTAGATCACAATCTCAAAGGATTCCACTGTCAGTTGTCTCTGCTATGTGGATTTGTGGTGGATGGTGGTGGAACAAGCTGCTCACCTAACAGCAGCAGGAAGCAAAGAGGAAAAGATCAATATCTTACAATCAACTTTTTAGGATATATCCTTAGTTACAGAAAATCTACCTTTTAAATGTTCAGTCTTTTCCAATAGGAACTTTGGTAAACATTCCTTATCCAAATGATCCTCTTTGTTGTTCTACGCGGTAGCTCTGTTACCCTCATAGTAAGTTCCAAAGACCCATGTAATAGTGTTGTTTATGTTCATTCTGAAAACCGTGGGTTTCCAGAGCCTTGGCCATCATGGGTCTTCCATGTGGTGTTGAGTTAACATGCCATCAATTCAGCAGTAAAAGCAGGCTTAGAGAAAGGTTTAGATTAAATCTTAGCTCTTTTATATAGTGTGTGTGTGTGTGTGTGTTGTGTGTGTGTGTTTGTATGTGTGTTTATGTGTGTATTGTTGTTTAGATCTCAGCATGTTTTGAAAAGGAATGTTTTATAAAACTGTATTATTATAGAGAATGGATATTACACAAATATGTATATATTTGTGGACATTAATACAAGGAAATGTAAATAAGTGTTTACTGAAATGAGTTTGATGATAAGGTCAATGGTAGTGATGTTGACAATGATGGTCGTCAAGGTTTCTCACTTAGCAACTGAGATGGACTGCATTTCATTAAGAAATCAGCATGACAAAAATGGGATTAATTGATAGGAGCAGAAGGAGAAACACATTTTGATTTTCATAGCAAATTCAGAATCTGTATTTGAAAATGAAACAATGAGAATATTTCTTAGAACACTCTTGACTAACAACTAGAAAAATAGTAACCCAATTGTTTATTAAAAGCTACAATAAAAAGAAATACCTTCTAGCACATAGCCAGACATAACATCCCTTAAGTTTAGAAAATGAATGGCCCCATTCTGTTAGCCTGTTCAGCAATTGGAGACTTATTAGTTCTATCAATTCTATCAGTATTATCTCTCTAAATTATTCCTATCACTGCTCTTCATCATCACTACATAAGGAACCACATAGAGGCACAGATGGGCATCCCTCTACCCATCAAAAGAGGAATCACCAAATAATAAATCTTAAAATTGCAGCAAGACTTACTATTAAGTTAGTATTCAGTACTTCAACAATTACAGATTATTTTTCTAGTCAAATAATTAGTGTGACAAGAATGTCTTAAGCAAAATAATACTCATTACCTTTTAAATTTTTAAATAAGTTTTTAAAATGCCAGTTACTACCACTATTCTAAGTTAGTAGAAGTTGTTTGTTTGTTTGAGTAACCAACCACATTTTGATTCCATTTAAGGCCAGTTCTATGAGATGGAACCCATGTGTGACACTGCTAAATTGGCCATGAGCCCAAAACTAGATAGATTATGAACCTAGGAGAAAATCCAATACTATTGTTCTACTAAAGGAGCATAACAATAAAATGATTCCTAATGATATATTGCTGTACCCATAATAAATTACTCAGCCCTCATCAGAGAAGCTCCTTGCAGTACTTGGGTGCCAATACTGCTTTCGTATATATTGTAGACATATCGCTGTTGTGGGTCACAGAATTTGTAGCTCAAAGATTTTGACAATTTCTTTTGTTTTCAGGTAATGTGCAGAGTACCTAATGGCACCATGAATACTAGTCAGAACATAGGTGACTTTTCTAGTTGAGCACCAGTTTCATTCTCTTTTGATGACATAAATAAGAGGTGTCTTCAGCAATTATAGGGTCTTGCCATCATGTTGTGGAATGTAACCAACACAAATGACTAAGAAATACTGAGAAAATGTTTAATATCCTTAGTCCCCATGAAAATGACAATTAAAAGTACTTTGAGATTTTTTATCTTACCCTAGTCAGAATGACTTAAGATAAATTAATCAAATGACAACATATGTTGATGAAAATATAGGAGATAAGGAGAGCACTTATTCATTGCTGGTGAAGGAGCAAACTGTTACAGCCACTATGCGAATTAGTGTGGATGTTTCCCCAAAAGCTGAAAATAGATCTATCTCAAGGTCAATCTGTATCACTCTTGGGTATATACCCAAGAACTCTACATCTTCCTACTACTGCAACAGAGTTAGTTACTTGTCTGTCCATGTTTACTGTTGCTTTATTAATAATAGCCAGAAATTAGAAACAGCCTAGATGTTCATCAACTGGTGAACGGATAATGGCAATGTGTTACATTTACAAAATGGAATATTATTCAACTATTAAGAAAAATTAAAATTTGAAAATTTCAGATAAATGGATGGAGCTACAAACAATCATCTTGAGATAATCTAGACCCCTAGAGAAAAAATACTACATGTTTCTATTATCTGTGGATGCTAGCCTTTAAGCTTTCAATATATGTCCTTCAATCCAAATAACCATAAAAGTTAGAGACCAGCAGGGAGGGTCAGATATTCCAGGGAAGGGGAAATAGAGTACCGTGCTATAAAAAAGATAAAGGGGAAACTAGAATAGGATTAAATAAGAAGAGGGTTGGAGAGATGAGTAAAGTAGGGAATATGTGGAGGGACATTAAACACTAAAGTCCTTATGAAAAATCATATGGAAACCTATTACTATACATGCTTTCTTAAGTATATGCTCCATGAAAGAAATTTAAGTAGAGTTATCATATAACAGAGGAGAGAATACCCCAACTAGACATCTTATGCTACCAAGTAAAACCTCCAGTGACAAGCATAGGTTGAATCTTGTTGAGCTTGAACTGACATTATTGGACTGACGCAATAATATAAGTTCTGAGTTTGACCTTTGGCTAAAGGGTCTCAACTTAGGCTATTATGAGGTATCTTTTTTTTTTTTTTTTTTTTTTTTTTTTTGGTTTTTCAAGACAGGGTTAGCCCTGGCTGTCCTGGAACTCACTCTGTAGACCAGGCTGGCCTTGAACTCAGAAATCCGCCTGCCTCTGCCTCCCAAGTGCTGGAATTAAAGGCGTGCGCCACCACCGCCCAGCTATGAGGTATCTTTTAAATGTTCTGATTTGTACACATTCTCTAGAACATTTCAGGACAGCTTCATTGCATTTGAGATAATCCTAACTCAAAGGTAAAATGTAAAATGGGATTTAAAAATCAGCAGCAGATGTTATAAGGCCTTGTAAGTCGTGTAATGTGTTCCCACACCACCATCTATTGTTAGTGCTGCTTGCCCACTTAACTTCATTCTCCTTGGGGTCCTGAGTGGCAACAAGATAAACCTGACTTACTTGTTCCCTCCTGTCCAAGGATTTCAAAGGGCAGCATTCTCTTCCCCCAAATCAGCATCAGTACTTGAAAGCTGACTGAGGAGAGGTGTAGTAATTCACAGAAAAGAGTAAGCAGAACTATCTTTGTTGGCTCAGTAACTTCAGGAAATTTATATTCTGCACTGGGAAGAATTACTCTATAGCCAGTGCAGTACTTTCTAGAGGTAGCTGGATAGTGTTGTTATTAAAAGGAATTCTTTTTAAATTCATTTCAGCTTATCTGTCAGTGCCTCCTGTAAGTCACTAGCAGCTTTTGTACTACAACCAGGTGTTTCTGCAATAGATTCACCTCCGCATTATCATCAGTTATGAGCCTTCCTGAGTCAGTCTGGTGGAAAACGAAAACAATTGTTTCCTCCAGAATTTTAGAACTGCTGCTTCAGTGCTAGAAATTAGTGTGTTCAAAGGAGGATAAATCCCACCAAATAATCTGAAATCATCAATTCCTTTCTTTGACTGATGGGAAGCAGCCTTGTTTAGGCCTCAACCAGGTTAGGTGAATGTTTCATTTCTCAGTCAGTAGTATCCCCAGAAAATCACATATTCTTCTTAGTAACAGGAAGTCATTGACTATTATAGTGTGATGCATGGTAAGAAGAACAGAGAGAAACTAACAAGGGGACCCTAGTCTGCTTAGTAGGACTGATTGAGGACCACTAAATCCAAGGCCATTCTGAGAACAGAAAGTAAGGAACAATTTCATGGCCAATATGAAAGGATCAAAAGACATAGTAGTGACACTGTCCTTAGGTGTTGACATATTCCCAATAATGTCAGAAATTACATTGGCTCAGTGGCTATAGTGGCTGGGCTCTTAACATATGTTCTAAGTGCTTTTTATAAACAACTCACATGATCTTCCAACAAACCTTTGAGGATAAGTTACTGATCCAAGATCACACCATCGGTTACTGGCAGAAGCTAGAATTTGAACTCACATGTTTGAACCCATTATCTATAGCCTTCATCTTTACATATTTCATTTAACTTCAATAGGAAGAACACAAGGAAGAAAGCTGATAAAGAGTTAATACCGTGACTTTATGTTAAAAACACAATATTTCTGTTTTATATTTTTTACTCCTTTAATTTTTAGACATGGAACAAGATGTGCAGGAGAAATTGCCATGCAAGCAAATAATCACAAGTGTGGGGTTGGAGTTGCATACAATTCCAAAGTTGGAGGTAAGGCAGTCTTTTACTGTAATTTGGCATTTTAATTGGAGGCTTGTGTTTCCTGCTATAAAATGGGGGAGGAGACTGTCTTCAACCAAGGAGAAAATGAGTTTCTTACAAACTTTGCTGAACAACTTGAGTGTGACTTGCAAGTACATCAGTGGGCCTGAATTCCTTGAAGATGGATAGCTGAGTATAGCCTAGATATCCTTGCAGGAAGAATAATGGAATGCTGAATGGCACTTGAATGAAATCTAATATTCTCTGTGCTCTGCTTTAGAAGGGATAGATATTACGCTCTTGCTAAGAAGGAATAGACAAATTTAGGCAGATTGTCCCTGCTTCTCATTTTATGTATATTCTTTGCTTATAAGCAAAGAATAGTTTTTAAAAATTATTTTTAAAACATGTTCTTGTTATATGAAGTAGGCAATGCTACCTTAAATGCCAAAAAAAGGAGAATCATTAGCTGCTTTGTTCAGTATAGGGTAGAGGACATTTTAATAAAGTCATTCATGTAAACTAGAAGTGACAAAGAGGGGATTAATTAGAATAAGAAGAGGTTACCACCTCTAGGCTCAAAGTAGCAAAGGAAAAGGGAGGTCAGTAGAAAGTAAAAGAGAGGAATCCATAGCCATAGAGAATTCCTGGGCAGGAGCTCTAGCTTCACATGTGTAAAAGGAGCTGCTTCCAAGAAGAATTGAGGCAAGTGGGGGTGGGAGGATGAACAGCACTTCACTCTATGACCACCCTCCTACCCAGGCAGCATTTAACAGACACCACAGGGAGGGCAAGAGAGCCTACTGGCAGAATCCATGTTCCAGTGAAGACTGTGGAGAGCAGATCTGTTAGGATGTAGAAAGAAAACCAACATTGTCTCCTTCATTCCACTCTCTACCTTGGGCTTTCACAACTATGTAGGAACTGTTGAACTTAATTTGATTTTAAAACAAAGAAAACACTTGTATAGCATATCATTACAATAAAATCACATTAATCTCTACATGGTTACACTTTAAATTCAGCTATGGTTTTTTTTTTTTTTTTTTAAAAACCAAATAAATACACATTGTGACATGGATATATGTGCATTTTTCACCAACGGAGAACACTCAGATTTTGAAACATCACTTCTGATTTTTTCTTTGCTTGTTTGATACTTCAAAATGCTGTTCTAATTTAAAGAAATGAATGCAGGTAAAGATGTAATCAAAAAAAAAAAAGAATTCACTTTTTAAGTACGTGTAAAACAAACAGCTATGGATTGTAAAGACATGTTCTGATCTTCATGTTTTGGTGAAGAATTGAAATCAGATTCTTAAGGTAACCAATAACAGGCTGTGGCAACATCAAACTAAAATGTAAAACTTCTGCTCCTAAACCTATTATGCTAATATGCTATTATGCTAATAATATGCTATTATGCTAATATGCTGTTATGCTAAACCTATTATGCTTGAGCCTTTGGTAGTCCAGTTCCCATTTGAAGAACAATTTACTGTATTAGATATTCACTGTACACCAATCAAATATTATAGATATTTGTTTGGTACAGTATGTTATAGAACATGTCCCTGCAGTAGGCAATATAGTTTTGTGTACTTTATTTGTGGAGTTCAAATCCTGGCTTCCTGCTTTCAAGCTGTGTGGTCTTAAACAAGCTCTCAAGCATCAATCTGTCCACCTATAAAATACAGCACCAATCTGAAATAGTAGTTATAAAAAGATGAGTTTTTATGTGTAATATGTATGGAATAATGACTACATATAATTAAAGTGTGCTGTTATCATCACCTCCAATTTATAGTTAATGAAAATGAGGCTTGAAAGGATGAAATAGTGTCAATACAGTTATAAAAAATTAGAGCTGAAATGTTTTTCTTCCAAACACATTTCAAAGGCTTTTGTTATTGTTGTTTTTGTTGTTTTCAAACAGGGTCTGTAACCCAGGCTGTCTTTGAACTCACTGTGTAGTTAAAGAATGATCTTGGATTCTGGATTCCCGCTTGCCTCATCATTCAGCTGCTGGGATTGTAGATACTACATCATTTAGCAAAGCAATTCTCAAAAAACTACATGACTTTCTTTGATCATGTAAATTATGTATTCATCCCCCTCTGCTTCCTGGTAAATAATAATGTGAAAACATAAAGCTAGACAGTCCACTGAATTATTAACCCAATGCCTGGAATAACCAGGTATCTGTCTGTCTTGTTCAAATTGCTTTTTCCTTCTTGGCTCTTAGATTCATGAGTCTGATGATGGGTGACAGGGTGTTAGAAGGACAAAGAGCTCTCTCCTGATGAAAAACAATCGTATTTAGCAGGAAAATCTGTCGCAATGATTTCATCCTTGAGATTATTTTGAAGAAAAGAAAGCATTTTCCTTGAAAATATTTCTCAGCAAGCATGTAAAATATCCTCTGGGTTACATTTAATCCAAGCTTAGAAACAATAGTTCCTTCTCTTTGTTGGTTTCCTATTGTAGATGGATCTTTCCTGACCAGGGATACAGTTTCTAATTGGGGTTCTTCTATACTAAGTTGAGCCACAGCCATCATGGCACAGTCAGGAGCAGGTGTATTGATAGGGGGGCTTTTGGGTTTTATTTTTCCTTCTAAGAGCTCTGTTATCTGTCACTTTGTTTGGATGCTAGAAAGAAGACACTTTTAATGTTACAGAACTACTGTAACATTATAATGTTATAGTCTATAATTACAATATTACAGAAGTTCTGGCATTTCCTCTGGTGGTATGATGATACTTACTTTGGATCTCAATATTATTGGCAACAGCTTTTAAGCATCAACAACAGTAACAAATCACAGCTGCTTTGTAGTACATAATATTAGCTCTAAAGTTCAGGTAAGAAAATTCACAGAGACAGAATTTTGTTCCTTGGGTGCTATTAGGAACAACCTCACAACAAGTGTTGAACATCTAGTGACTACTTTGTGTATTTTTGTTGTTGTTCTGTTTTGTTTTATTGTTTTAGAAAGTCCCTAAGACTGCAATTGCTAAGAGTATTTTAGTTTTCTCTGTGGACACACTGACATTCCTGTTATATTCTTGTTGTGTTGCTCCTTTGTTTTCCTTAGGCATAAGAATGCTGGATGGCATTGTAACTGATGCCATTGAGGCTAGTTCAATTGGATTCAACCCTGGCCATGTGGATATTTATAGTGCAAGCTGGGGCCCTAATGATGATGGGAAAACTGTGGAGGGGCCTGGCAGACTAGCCCAGAAGGCATTTGAATATGGTGTCAAACAGGTGAGATGCTTAACACAGACTCACATGAAACAGTGAAGAGGGGAGAACACTTGGGTTATACAGAAAGATATGATAAACTTTGTAGAAAAGCCTTTCACAACTTTAAATGCACTTAAACAATTAAATCATTCAGAGAGATAGATGTTCAAAATTAAGAACATTTCCATATGTGGATCCAACATGGTACAAAGATTCATTACTTTTAGAATATCTATATTTAATATATTTCTTGAGGCTAGGGAGTCAAAATGTCCTGGTTGCTTATCATGAAAATTTGAGTTTGAGCTTCAGCATCTTAGTATAAAACCAGGAATGATGGTGATTAGGTTTCCAGAGCTGAGGCAGTGGAAACAGGCAAAGATCCCTGAAGTTCTGTGGCTAGCCAGTCTTTGATGAGAGACTTTGTCTCAAATAAACAAGATGGATTTTTTTTTTTTTAAAGACTAAGTGGAAAGTGCCTCAGAAATGACAGTCAATGCTGACCTCAAGACTCCACACATATACATATACACCAGCACACATACACATGTATCTGAACATAATACACATACGTGTACACACACATGCACACATGGGAACATGCAGATGCACCTGCATACACACACACACACACACACACACACACACACACACACACAGAGCTTTTGGACGTATTTCTCATTTTTCTTTAGAATTTTTTAGTAGGTAATCTACCACCTAGCCCTCCAATTGCTGTTCATTCTTGAATGTAGCAACACCCTGCTGTCTACATTACCTGAGTACCTGGATCTTTTCACCCTTCATATGTTGCTCTTTCCCTTGAGCTAACTACATTGTCGGACAGGTTCTAAGACCTTGAACTATGCAGGATAAGACAAAAGTAGAAGCTTTGGAGAGCACCAGTTGAAATATCACAGAAAGAGTGGCCTTGACGAGTTCCATTCAAACCAAGAATCTTTTTTTAATGCAGCTGCAAGCCAGATCTGAATAATGTCTGATTTTGTTATTCTATCAGTCAGCCAGACAATTCAAGCAGAAACAGAGGAAGTTCAAAGATTCAAGTCTAGTGATATAATAAAGAGTGAAAAAATAATTCATGTGCTAAAGGCTGGATTATGAATCTAGGAATAAAGAAGAGAGGAAAAGCCTAGCTCAACCCCACTGCAAAGAGGGCCCTGAAAACAGGAAGCAGGCAGGGATACTCTGCTTTTGGTCTGTGATATACAATCTGACAACCCTTGAAACCTTGAAATTAAAGACAAATTCCAAAGAATTGTCTCTGGGAATATAGTGCATATGTTTTCTGACAGTTTTGGAGGGTCTGCTGGTAAGTGCAATTGATGATGATAGATTTTTTTATACATTCTCTCTTTTCTTTCAGGGGAGACAAGGCAAAGGCTCCATCTTTGTCTGGGCTTCAGGGAATGGGGGTCGTCAGGGAGATAACTGTGACTGTGATGGCTACACAGACAGTATTTACACCATCTCTATAAGCAGTGCCTCCCAGCAAGGCCTGTCACCCTGGTATGCAGAGAAGTGTTCCTCCACACTGGCCACCTCCTACAGCAGTGGTGATTACAGAGACCAGCGAATAGTAGGTTGCTATGTTTCTGTGTCTCTGCTGAGATAGAGAAGAGCAAGGCATACTTTCAGAATGATCCTGTTCCCTGACCTTTGCAAGAGTTGATTTATTTCAACTTGATATATCAGTTGGGGAGGCTCCTGCTTACTCTCTTGAAAGACTGGCATATATTGGAAAGTTTCTCTCAGGGAGAACGGCACTTCTGCCAAGATGATCTTCCCTGTCATTTTTTAACTCAGCTGTGAGAAGCCATGAAACCTGTCATTACATTCAGCAAACACTCCAAATGTCTTTTCTGCTTGTCTGATGCCTCCCTGGAAACAGCCTAGAAGAAGATTTCAGGGTCATAGGGCTCCATCCCCCTGTGCTTACTGATCCTTTAATAACAGGGATGTAATCTGACTCAACCATTAGCAACTGATAAAAGTATAGATTCTATATCAGTAATATCTCCTAAAAACAGATAACCTACATGAAAAAATAAGTCTTAATTTTCCTGGGATGAACTCCTCAGCCTCTCGGGAAAGCAGCTCAAGGAGTTATATCGTTAAATCTCCTCCAGCCCACACCTGCCTGTGCCTTCACTTCCATGAGTCATGAACAATTATTGGATTTCCCTTCAAGGGCATAATGAAAAACTGTTTGGAGTCTTTGAGAACAGAGTAGAGTTCTTTCAAATTTTAAAGCCACAAATTTAACTAGGTTGATTCTATGTAGATCCTAATCTCAATAAAATAGAAGGCTGTGACCCAGTTAATAATTACCAAGCTTTGGGGGTTGCCAGTAACCCCAATAAATTATGGTAGGATGTTATACATTTTGTTCTTTGTGGAAGAGAAAGGGCTTCATCATTGGTGTTCTGGGAACAGAGGTTCTGGAATATATGCATAATTCTAACTAACAACCCTAAAAACTAAGCAGCACCAATGTGTGGTTTGCACCGTGTCAGCTCCTTCTGTACCTACTTTAGGCAGTAGAACTGTGTAGTCTCCACTGGAAGGTGCTGACCTTCCTCTCATGTCATATGTTCAGTTACTTGAATAATATACAGACTGTGACATTATAGTCAAGGATTCTTTGTAGTAGGTGAACTTTATAGCTTTAGAAAGGGACATAGCAGACACCTCAACATTGGTGTCAGAGCCACTGGCTGTTTCTATTCCTGTGGCATCCAGAGCTGACTTCAGAAAATGGCCTGTTAAGCATTTTAATATTGTTTACTGCATAGACTTCCCCCTCATCTGGAAACCCTTGCACTAAATCAGGGAGGAGATTTTTCTCCTTTGTAGAAACTCATCCTTAGGTAAAGCAGAGACGGTTGATGGATTCTATTTGAGACAGTTACAATCACATGCTTTTCTTATGTAAACCTTTTCCTTAGCATAGTCATCGATAGGGATTTATTTATGTCAACAGGTATAAAGGCCAGCTTGACTTGCACAGCACTCTGAGAAGCAAAGCCACCATAACTTGAGAAATCCAAGGACACTAAGTGGGAAACCAAAGGTGGTGATAATAGAACAAATTATTTTTTTACACCTTCCTCCTACACATTGAAATCTCCAGCTAAAACTGAAGCACTGAAGCCCGGGTGGGTGTCTGGTTAGGAATCTTTGGCCCTGCTGTTTATTCAGCCAGCAGATTGACTGGAAGTCTTTGTGGTATTTCTGCATATTTGTCATCTGTACATGGTGTACCTCCATAGTCTCTTTATTATCCTAAAGCTAGTCTACACAGTTCCTTGCATGCAATAATATTATTCACAAATACTTTCACAAGGCAGGCTCTCAATTATGTCTAGAATGAATCAGGAAATATAAATCCCATTCTGCTAATGTGAAGACCATCTAATGTGACTGTGGATCACATCTAATACAGAGTAAATCTGAACCCAGAACTAAATGTGGGTTAATTTTTTTAACCTGAACAATCTTATCTAAGGACAGAAGACACAAACTTGTAGCTTTCCAATTAAGTCAACAGTTAATTCAAAATCTATTCTAAGTAAGTTTTGTTCAAATGTCTCTAATCAAGATGTCATTATATTCCTCTATTACAGAGGCAGACAGATGTCAATCTGAAGGCCAAAGGGAATGCAGTTTGAGTTAGAATTTCTAAATATGCTCATCCATGCACAATGAACCTGATGATTAATGGGCTGGTATGATTCACAGTGACTTAGAAACAGATCCTTTTTTTATAGATACATTTCATTTGGGAATCTCAGAAGAGAAAATATTCATAGTGGGAGTACTTCATCCCCAGAAAAGGCAACTTGATTCCAGAATTATAGACAAGTTGCCCATAGAGGAGAGCAAACTAAAATATCAGCAGATGGCAAATATCTGCTTGTTGGTGCTTGAGAAAAAGAAGTGGAAAATTGAATCTTGTGCTTCCTGGTTGTAGCACATGCAGACTTCAGTCTGGCTACCCCTACTGTGCTCTTCATGTCTCTACCTTTCTCTCCTTCCAGACAAGCGCCGACCTGCACAATGACTGCACAGAGACCCACACAGGTACCTCAGCTTCTGCACCCCTGGCTGCTGGCATCTTCGCTCTGGCCTTGGAAGCAAAGTAAGACCCAAAAATCTGATCAGATTGACTGAGACAGCTTATCATGTTGTTGGCTGAACATATAATTATAGGAGAATTTTGAACAACTTCAAAATAAACAAAACAACATAAATCCAGATAAATCCTGCCACTCTGAAATTATTATTATTGTTGCCTCAATGTAGATTTAAGAAACAGACACCTCATTGCACATTAGTTTTTTATTGGATATTTTTCTTTATTTACATTTCAAAGGTTATCCCCTTTCCCTGTTTCCTAATTTCCTAATTTCCACTATTTTCTAATATTTTATAATATATTAGAAATATTGTCGCACATCTCAGTCAATATTCCTTGGCTTTCTAAATTCATATTCTTCCCTAGTCCTCTTCCTGAGCACCAAACCAGCCCCATTAGTCAGAATTCTGTCTAAATCATTGCCTTGGAGTGATGCTGAGAACAAATGTGCTTTCTTCAGAAAATAAAACTTCATTCTGGAGCTAATATAACTAGATAAGACATGATAATTGAAAACAGACTTTTATCTTTCCACACAATTTTAAATTACACACATAAATTTTGGAAAAGTCATTCAATCATTTCATTTATAAATATTGACATCTCTTATGTGTTCCTCGGGATGAGCACCCAGAATTGAGAGTTCTGAGCCAAAGAGATGGTGTGTTTTAATGATTGTGATGCATATGGACAAGTTGTTTGCTTGAAGGCCACATCATGTTATGTTCTCCTCAGGAGGATATGTGTGAAAGTTCCGGTTTCTAAAATAAGTACTGACACTGTTTACCTTTACAGTGTTTGCTGTGTGAAGGAAATGGCATCTCATTAATACTGGGGCTCATTACTGATGGGGCTCAGAATTTATGTCCTTTGGAAAGTTGCCCTCTGATATAGCTTCTTTATGGCCCTGTTTTTGTTTTATATTCTTGGCTTCAAAGATCCATTAATGCCTTATCAGTTTGACATTTACATTCAGTTTTACTCACAGGTAACTTTAGTGTAATGAAGCTAATAAGTATACAGCAATGTTTGCCACTCTGTTTCTCTAGAGCCTCTTTCTTTAACATTCTCCCAAAACAGAATTAGATTAAAATTTGTGAGGTTTTTTTTTGTTTTGTTTTGTTTTGTTTTTGGCTTGTTTGTTTTCTCTGTAGCTCCTTTACTATGCTTAAATTCTAAGTACCTCTGGCCTTTATTTTAGCATGTGATGTTTAAAAATGGATTTAGCAATATTTTTACATCATAATTGTTGTTCAACATTCTAACACTTAACAGAGAAGGCACAAAAAGCCCATGTACTTCACACCTGCTTCCACAGCTCTCTTTTCTTTAGTCCTGTCTTTTGATGTTTGGTGACAAAAGGCTAACCCAGCTAGAAGACAGCATAAGGCCTCCCACATATATGGTTGACTAGACTCACTGAAACAGAACAGAATAGAACAGAACAGAACAGAACAGAACAGAACAGAACAGAACAGAACAGAACAGACAAACAGAACAGAACAGAACAGAACAGAACAGAACAGAACAGAACAGAACAGACAGAACAGAACAGAACAGAACAGAACATGTTGTCCTTTGTGCCACATGAGAAAGTCCTGAGAGATGGAATCTTTGTCTGGTAAAGCTCTAAGATTCCCAGGGTTCACTGAAGAGATGGAGGTAGAATTTCTGAGTATCAGTAATGAGACCCAGCGTAACCCCTGTCCAGGCTCTCAACTAGTGTCTACTTACTGAGAAGAACTAGAGATATGTTTGAGTAAGTTGGTATTTTCCCTCCTCTTTTTAATATCTGTCAATGCATATAAACAGGAAACCAGGCCAAGGCCATTTTAGTTTGGTGACCAGATACATCAAAGGTATTCACTAAGATGAGTACTTATAATGTTAATGTTATCTAAGGACTGAAATTTTATTTTTATTTATATGTTCATGTGTACCTTCTTTATATTCAGTACATGCCTGCAATGCTCCGAG
This sequence comes from Mastomys natalensis, assembly GCA_021653895.1. Lineage (NCBI taxonomy): Eukaryota > Metazoa > Chordata > Mammalia > Rodentia > Muridae > Mastomys > Mastomys natalensis. Next base: position 192,311 of record JAJTUV010000677.1, read on the forward strand.
GGTCAGAAAAGGGCATCAAATCCCCTGGAACTGGAGTTATAGGCAATTATGAGCTGCCTAATCAGGGTGCTAGCAATCAAATGCACATATCCTTCCTGCACAACAAGTGTCTAAACCCATATAGCTATCTCTCCAACCCCAGAACTGACATAAAGTCTGAACCTTTGTACCTTCATGGGAGGGACATTATCTAAGAATGACATAGCCTAATTAATCTTGTTAGTCTTCATGGGCTTTATCTAAAGAAAGAGCACTATTGCTATGGAATACATGCCTAATTTCCAAGTAGTCTGTGAATTTCTTTGCTCCTAAATGCATACTTGCTTAAGGGAGTACTTATGAAATATTTCTAGGGACTGGTTTGTGGGTTCTAGAAGATCCTCATGATTTAAAACATTGATAATTTGTTGTTATGTGTAGTTTTATGCTACTTGCCTTAGCTCTGGGAAGTGGCCATGCTGACAGCTCCCTTCCAGTTTCCCTTGAATCCACAGATAAAGACAGACACACAGTTGTTCGTTTTCATCTTGCCTTCTTGGCACAACTGCTGGGTGTTTACTATATTTCACTTGGAAAACGTGCCCTTATCATTACTCTTAGCTTCAATCCTCCCTCCTGCCCCAACTTTAGTCAATTAGTTAAACCTAGTCCCTGCTAAACTTTAAAAACATAAATAATCTTGCCCGATTTCTATTGGCAGAGTTGGATATGGGTCAGAAATCATTATTTATAAATGTAGTGAATGATTATGATGCATGTAGCCTGAGATCCACTGGAAGTCACTAGACTAGACTCCTTTTCAAGCCTGTCGGTCATGCTGATGTTTAACAGTATACCTGGCAAGAACTCAGGCCAGCATAGTGAGAGTAAGTGGAACTGTCAGGTGTTGTTAGAGTAATGCATTACATAAACAAGTCAAAATGAAAACATTAAGCCTTTAATGGTTTTAATGTTTGTTTGTTCTTTTAGTTCCTGTAGTCATGGGCCAGCATAGGAATGGGCTTGTATCATTTCCGGGGGAGCCCAAACAATAGGTTCTAGCAGTTTTATGAACCTTGGAGTTACATGTGTACTGGGAGCTTCATAATGAATAAAATTAGGAAAGTGCTTTCAAGCTTTCTACCTGCTTATTCCATAGGAAATCTTGAAGAAGACTTCTTAACAAGGTCTCCAACAGAGAAACTTGGGAGTAAAAGCACTTTCTTTCAGGAGCTAGGAATGTACATATGAAAAGTGTGGTGGGGGACAGGGGGCGGAAGACTTGACTGCAGCTCCCTTCAAAGGCAATAGCACAATGGCTCTGTACCAGAGCTGGTTCAAACACAGGATTTCCTAGGAGTATCATCAATGGAAGCCTTTGTGGAGATGCCTAAAAGGTCACACACAGGTCTTCAACAAGTGCTCAGGGCATAGATTAACCAATACATTATTGGCTCTAGGAAGAAGGTACCAAATTGAGTTAGATTTTCCTGATTCTGCAGCCTCATGGCAAGGAAGAAACTTTGAAAAATATGCATTGTTTATTAAATAATGCTTGATTTGACTAGAGGAAAATAATGCAGATTACAAAAAAGCAATAAAATGCTTAAGGTGTTTTTTGTTTGTTATTAATTTAATGATTTGTTTATACAAATTAGTAGATAACAAATTTACTTAATCTGTTATTAATCTAATGCCTAATAACAGTACACTTCAAAATTATATCAGAATATTTAACTTAGGCACCTTTGATCATTCATCAGCATTATTTACATATACCCTTCCTAAATATAACCTGTTCAGTCTGTATAATGTCATTGGACATATGTTTTAAGGCTGATGATTTACTAGTACATAATCAATTGGTTACTCTTTCCTGGGGAGCACTATTTCTCCCACTCTCAATATTCATTAGTTGCCTGCAGTTCTTCATATAGGGCTGAAGCCTTATGAACTTTCTTTAGTCCACTTTGACATGTCTATTGTCCTTGTCATGTTTAGGTAGTCGTGTTGAAGCATCAGGGAATGAGATAAGTTTTCACTCCTTGTAGCTGAATTCTAGCTTGAGAAGCAGACAGTAACACACACACACACACACACACACACACACACACATTGTCTGTTATTTAATAAGGTGGAGAAAAGAGAATCATCAAAGCAGGATGTGAGTTCAGAAGCATGTTGGTGAAAACTGGTCCAGACCATTTTCTGGATCAAAAATTCAGAACAATTCCCAAGGCCCAAACAGTACAGTTCAAACTCACTTTGTGACATTCAGCATCTTCAGACTTATGGTTCAGTTCTCTGCAGTGTCTCTTTCTGCCCTAGCATATACATTGTAAACTAGCCCCAGCTGGTCTTCCATACCATGCTTCTGATGCTCTGGTTGCTATGTACTCTCTTTTAGAAGTTCTACTAACCCTTCAAAATTCACCTCATATACATATTTCCAGTAAAGACTTTCAGACTTTCATAAGTTATAAATGCAACATTCAGCATACATAGTTATATAGAACAGTACTGTTAGTTTCTTAAGAACCAGAAACACCTCCTTGAATATTCTAATAATATTTAGCATAGTATTCTTCAAGAGCAATCCCATGAAACCAAGAATTTCTTGAGAGTTTTGGTCTATTGTCATTCCTCAATATCTGCCAATGATCAGGTCTAGAACCAGGATGCTCAGGTCTCTTATATGAAATGGTATAGTAATTTACAAATTTGTTAAAATGCCTAATGCATTGTAAATTCCATTGCACTGCACTGTTTAAGGAATGATAACAAGAAAAAGTATATACATACCAATACAGATGAGAATTTTTCTTTTCAAGTATTTTTGATCTATGTTTGGTTAAATCCTAAGTATGTGGAACCTATGGCTATGGAGTTCTGACTACATTTTTTTAAAAAAAGGTATGATGTGTTGAGTAGGTTGCAAATTCTTGTCTTTTACATCTGATACTTCCTATGATAAAAACAAACTTCAATGAAGCTTCATAATGCTGAAATGTGCTAAAGTGTTCTATGAACAGAACTAGAGACACAAAGGAAGTGCTACTATGTTTAAAACCTGGCTTTAGATAAATATAAATAATTAGAGTCAGGGACAAAACTTCACACTTCAACAGTGCTGAGGCTGGATTTTACTGATAATAAAAGTTTAATTTATGTGCTATAGGTGAGAAATTTTAATAATGTATTGTGAGTTCTAAATAAAAGAATTATAACATTAAGCAATAGAGTATATATTTTAAAAATACACATAATAATCCCTAAAAAGGAGTTGCTTATTTTTAGCACTTGATTTTTTCAAGAATATTTCATTTTGTTCTTAAAAATTACTTTGGGTCACTTACCCTCTAGCCCAAATCTTACCTGGCGAGATATGCAGCATCTGGTTGTCTGGACCTCTGAGTACGACCCATTGGCCAATAACCCAGGTTGGAAAAAGAATGGGGCAGGCTTGATGGTGAACAGCCGATTTGGATTTGGCTTGCTAAATGCCAAAGCTCTGGTGGATTTGGCTGATCCTAGGACCTGGAGGAATGTGCCTGAGAAGAAAGAATGTGTTGTAAAAGACAATAACTTTGAGCCTAGGTAAGTATCTCACAGAATTTTAAACCACTTTATGCCCAAAGCACTACTAGATTAAGGTGTTGTCACCCAAGTTTTTCTCAATACTTGTTCTTCTGAAATAGATAGGGACAGAGTTTGACAGTGTGAATTTAGGATGAATTTTTCTTTTTTTTTTTTTTTTTTTTTTTTTTCTTTTTTAATTTTATTTTTTTTTTGCTTATTCACTTTATGACCTGTCCCAGTCACCCCCTCCCACAATCCTTCCCCATCTCTTGTCTTTTGAGTACCCCCTCCTCCTGTATCCCCCACCCTGCCACTTTAAGTCTCTGAGAGGCTAGGTGCTTCCTCTCCCATTGAGGCCAGATGAGGCACCCAGCTAGAAGACCATACTCCATATACAGGCTGCATGTTTTGGGATAGCCCCCACTCCAGATGTTTGAGACCTACATGAAAACCAAGCTGCACATTTACAACATATGTGCAGGGAGGCCTAGGTCCAGCCCATGGAGGTAGATCTGTGTAGACTAGGTATGCTCCACGGTTGGTGATTCAGTCTCTGAGAGCTCCAAGGGTTCAGGTTGGTTTACTCTGTTGATCTTCCTGTGCAGTTCCTATCTCCTTAGGGCCCACAATCCTTCCGCCTATTCTTCTATAAGAGTCCTCAAGCTCCATCCACTGTTTGGCTCTGGATGTCTGTATCTGTCTGAGTCCGCTGCTGGTTAGAGCCTCTCAGAGGACAGCTTGCCCCTGTCTGTTCTCAGGCTGGAGGTTTAGATCCTGGGAGCTCTGGTTGAATCTTTTGATACTCATTCTAAAAAGGACAAAAGCACCCTCACTTTGGTCTTCCTCCTTCTTCTTGAGTTTCATGAGGTTTATGCTTGCATCTTAGGTATTGTGTGTTTTGGGGCTAATATCCGCTTATCAGAGAGTGCATACCGTGTGTGTTCTTTTGAGATTGGGTCATCTCACTCAGGATGATATTTTCTAGCTCCATCCATTTGCCTAAGAATTTCATGAGCTCATTATTTTTAATAGCTGAGTAGTACTCCATTGTGTAAATGTAACACATTTTTCTGTATCCATTCTTCTGTTGAAGGACATCTGGGTCCTTTCCAGCTTCTGGCTATTATAAATAAGTAGGGCTCTTTATGAATTACCTCTGGCTCATCATAGAAGGTCTTGGAAGTAGAATCTGCTATGACTATTAAATAGTTTTTATCAAGGCAACCATAATAATGATAAAAACCCACTCCCACAAAACCTCAGAGCCTGGAAAGGAACATGCCTCAGAAAGACCTTATACACAAAATTAATTTTTTCATGAGAATCTTATCGATATTTTTGTCATGGACCATTTTGTTGAATTGAAGACAAAGCTGTCTGAATTTAATTTTATAGACAATAGCATCATACTTATGTATTTGTGGCTTTATCAATTTCTTATACATTAAATTCATCTATAGATAATTATGAATTAAACTCTATTGATAATAATCTTTTCTGATTATCTGGCCAAGATATCCATATGCAACTGTAACAAACAAACCAATGGATGGCAGGAGAGATACCTTTTCTTTAATTCTGCTTCTTTAATGTATGTAGAGCCCTGAAAGCTAATGGAGAAGTGATTGTTGAAATCCCAACAAGAGCTTGTGATGGACAAGAAAATGCTATCAAGTCCCTGGAACACGTGCAATTTGAAGCAACAATTGAATATTCTCGTAGAGGAGACCTTCATGTCACACTCACTTCTGCTGCTGGTAAGCTTCAGCAACCACTCAATGATCATAGAACTAAGTCTCCTCAAAGGCATTAACATATATTAAAACATGATGTTTTTGTTGATGGTAGATTTCTTCTCCCTGTTCATTCCCACTTGTTTCTGGATAGACAAAGGGATCTTTGCTTAAATGATGCTAATTAATAAGCTTTTCTAAAATCACCTATTTTCAACCTTGTTCATTTCCCAAGATATAAGACTTCTCTTAGGTGATAGTAAAAAAAAAAAAAAATTTGAGTAATTCTCAAAACGTATAGGTATGTCTGGAACACTGAAGAAATCAATAGGAAAGTTAGCAATTGTGATTCATAAAGTTGAGAATAGTGATTAAATCTTCACAGCCATATGAATAAGTATATATGATAATATAAATTTTGATATTTTGCTGAGAGAGTTCTAGTTATGATAAGTTAAGGACTATTGAGCCATAAACTACAACCCAACCAGAAGTTGCCCTAACATATGTAAGTATGTTAATGGGTCAGTAAAATAAAAACAGATAAAGGCACCTGCTGTTAAACTAATGGCATGAGTTCCTGCTCCAGGACCAAGTGATAGAAACAGATAACTGACTCCCATAAGTTATCCTCTTAACTCCACATATGTACCATGGGACATACATGTTCATGCACATGACTGTGTGAGCATATACAAATGAATAAATAAAAATATAGTAAAAAAAATCTTCCTACAAAATCATATAGTGTTTCAGTGGAGTAATTTCAGTTTCAATACATAATAGACAAGGAAAGATGAGCTGTCTAACTCTATGATCTCTTTCTAGCAAATGAAATCTTGAAGTTTTAGAGTAGGCTCTATTGATTACAGAGTTATACTTTCTAGATGCCCTGGAGTTTTTATGAAATACTACTGAGATTTCCACCCCCTCCCATTGATAGACTTAATCTCACCTTTTATTCCCAGCTATTAGATGCTAGAGTAAATCCAATGACCATACTGTCATGTTAAGATATCATTAATTTATATTTGTTATATGAAAATAGGAACCAGCACCATACTGTTGGCTGAAAGGGAAAAGGATACATCCCCCAATGGCTTTAAGAATTGGGATTTCATGTCTGTTCATACATGGGGAGAGAATCCTGTAGGCACCTGGACATTGAAAATTACAGACATGGTAAGCATCAATAAAAAGACAAAAACAAAACAAAACAAAGTACTTGCAATTACTTTAAATTGTGTCATTTCCCTAATTTCTTTCTCAGCCTGCTTATCCTTTAAGTACAGGAAGGCTACTGATTTGTTTGAGTTAATTTTATATCCAGCCACTTTGCTGAAGTTGTTTATCAGGGTTAGGAGTTCTCTGGTAGAAGTTTTAGGGTCACTTAAGTATACTATCATATCATCTGCAAATAGTGATATTTTAATTTCTTGCTTTCCAATTTGTATTCCCTTGAACTCCTTTTGTTGTTTAATTGCTCTGGCTAGGACTTTGAGTACTATATTGAATAGGTAGGGAGAGACTGGGCAGCCTTGTCTAGTCCCTGATTTTAGTGGAAGTGCTTCAAGTGTCTCTCTATTTAGTTTGATGTTGGCTATTGGTTTGCTGTACATTGCTTTTACTATATTTAGGTATGGGCCTTGAATTCCTGATCTTTCCAATACTTTTAGCATGAGGGGTGTTGAATTTGGTCAAATGCTTTCTTAGCATCTAATGAGATGATCATGTGGTTTTTTTTCTTTGAGTTTGTTTATATGGTGGATTATGTTGATGGATTTCCACATATTGAACCATTCCTACATCCTATAAGCCTGTCATCCTTGGAATTATACATATTCACAGACAGGAAGATGTGAGGCTAACTTTGCTATGAGCCTTCTTTGCTGGAGTCACAAGAAAACATCCTTACTACTACTCTGCTCTTTTCATTGAGTAGTATAATAGCTTCCTGTTTCAGGTTAAGCAAGACATCTTCTTTAAAATCTTTTTTTCTAATTTTAATATGTCTCTCTCTCTCTCTCTCTCTCACACACACACACACATAAAACAAACAACAACAAAACCACAGTACATTTTTTTAAAATTTCTAGATCTCAATGATACTAAAAAATATTAGAATTGTAAAGTATCCTAGACTTTGGAAAATAGGGATACTCAACTGGTAAAGCCAGTATAAACACTCTAAGACTGGAAAGGTTTGAAATCTGAAATCCTTCTGATTCCCAGCATTTCAGACACTGGATCTGTTCTAATATTCTCTGGCATGCTTTAAAGGACAATGCCACAAGGATTAAGTGGCAGGACTGTGTCTGACATGAACCCAAGTAGCTCAATTCTTTGTGCGCCATTCCCCTGCTTCTCTGGGGTGTGTTCTATCTCTGAGAGAGAAGTGTAAGGACCATCAATGCAGGATCTGACTGCCTAGATAATTTTGTTGTTTGTTTTTTCCTAGACGTGGTTTCTCTGTATAGCTTTGCCTGTCCTAGAACTCACTCTGTAGTCCAGGCTAGACTCAAACTTGCTTTCAAGCTGAGCCTGACTTGACTTTGATCCCTAGACACCACATGGTCAATGGAGAGAACCAACTCACCCAAGTTGTGTCTGATCTTCACACTTGTGTGTTTCACAATGTACGTGCTCACACATACACTTGAAATAATTTTTAATTATAAGCTTATAAAATGAAGACTGAAGCAATTCTTGATATAAGAAGAAAGTAGTATTATTACTCATAGTGCTATTCTTGAACTTTCCTCAGTTCTTAAAAAAATCAATATTGCATCAATATTGCATGTGGGTGGGTGTTGTGCCTGTATGTATATATGTATGTATGTATGTATGTATGTATGTATGTATACCACATTTGTGCTGGTACCCAAGGAGTCCAGAAAAAGACATTGGATACTCTGGAAGTGAAGTTACAGAGGGTTTTGAGTGCTGGGAATTGAACCTGGGACCTCTGAAAGAGCATCTATCACTCTTAACCACTGAGCCACTTCTCCAGCAGCCCCTCTTTAATTCTTTAGCTCAGTTTCAGCTGCAAGAATCTAAATAATTCTACTTGCCAAGACAAAGTCACTTCATATCAAATCTACACATTTGACTCCATCCCTTTAGAACTTTGACTTATAGATGTTTAAGATACAATCAGCTATTTAAGAACAGAATCAATGTGACAAAATAAATTTACACAAAGAACTCAGCTTTTTAAAACTATATACTTTGTTGTGAGGCAATAAATCAGTTTTTTAAACTGTTTGGTTTATTATAATATTGGGTTTTATCAAAAGAGTAGATCTATCCAGTCTTTTCTTTTAAAATGTCTTTGAAAATAGAATACACAATACCTTAAAATTAAATTTTAACTATGAGATTCTTTTGGCAATTTGAATAAATTTGTTTTATAGTTGAAACATAAACCAAAATAAATACATGTATGCTTGTTTTAACCAGTCTGGAAGAATGCAAAATGAAGGAAGGATTGTGAACTGGAAGTTGATTTTGCATGGAACATCTTCTCAGCCAGAGCACATGAAGCAGCCTCGTGTGTACACGTCCTACAATACTGTCCAGAATGACAGGAGAGGAGTGGAAAAGATGGTGAATGTTGTGGAGGTCTGTGTACCGTGTTCTCTTTTAGACACTAGTGGGCAATAAGTGAGGAGTGATGCATATAATTTTTAGGAAGGGAAGAATTTACATATGTATAGAGAGAAAGAGCTTAGAAGAGAAAAACTGTTGGTTTCCAACTGGATGAGCCGTTGCTTTTTCTTTTGTATTTAAATCTTGAGTTTATTAATTGAAGTTGATAAATTTCATAACTTGAATAATATCTTTGTATGACAGAATGTTGCAAATCAAGCTGTCTTTTATACCTATTATAATATATTGTGTGTTATTATAATGCAGTGTATATTAAGAATGTTCAATCTTATCTCATTTTAATTGCAATCTTTGTAACTTGAACAGTAGGGCCATATAAAGTAAGAAAATCAATGTTAGACAGTCACATCATGTAAGCTTATTACTAATTACTAATTTCTGCTTAGTAATTGGCACTTAGCTGACATGCCTTGTCATTATTAAGCAGAGCTATGAAATCATAATTTCTCTTGGAAAATTTCAGAGGGTAGCTAATTGTGATCCTAGATCCTAGATCCTATAACTACTGACACCCTCCTTCTCAGAAGCCATAAAGAAATGGCATCTGTTTCCCCACACACATGCATCATACACAGTGCCTCTGTTGTAGGAAGGATTTTAGGATCTCTGGAATGATCTGTCCTAAAAGGGAGATCTCTGAACTAGATGTTTTAGGAGGTTTCAAGACATGACATTTACATGAGGAATTTATAAACTAGGTTTGAGAAAGCTTCAGCTAGGGTTTAGGTCCTGTTCGTATTATACTAGCCAGAATCCAGGTGCAGTTTTGCCACAGCGACTGAGTAAAATCCACACTGTGAGTGTTTCTCCAAGCTTCTTTTCTAAGTATTAACAGGACTTTCACTTGTTAAAGTATTGAAATATGATCATCTCTTCATATGGTGGGTTCTAAATCCTTGTAGTCCACCAAGTCAAGTATGAATCAAAAGTATTTGAAACAACTGTTTCTGTACTGAACATGTACAGACTTGCTTCCCTATATCTAGAATGTATTTTCTGTAATTAATATATAAATATTAATTTATATAAATTAAAAAGTGCATTATTTATATTGTGTTAAGCATTAACAGATGTCTTAGAGATGATATTGTATACTGGAGGATGTGTATAGGTCATTTAGCAATACCTCCCATTCTATGCAAAGGGCTTGAGCATCCATAGATCTTGGTATCACAGAAAGTCCTAGAGATCAACAATATTTCCATAATGGTTGACAGATAGCTATTTCTCAGATTTCCTAGTTCCTGTCTCATGACCTCTCTCCCCTAGGAGCTTCTCAGAATCCAATAGATTCTAACAAGAGCAAGAGCAAGGGTTCTCTAATCAGCTGCTTTTGTACATGACAACCAACTAGTACCTTACAAGTGAATGGTTAAATATTTAATATCTTTTCTCCAAATGGATTCCATTATGGTACACTTGAAAGTGAAGGAATACAGCACACTGAGTACATTCTTGCATAACCTCTATCTTCAAAAGCACCAGAAATTGAAGTGTTCTGATTTCTACTTTATAGCTGGAATTCTGGGAGACCAAAAAAGATGCCAAAGCTGAACCAGGAAGTGGAAAAATAAATGTTGAAATATAAAACCATATAACTCCAAGCCTTGTTTTTTCTCTACTCTCTAAATTGCTTCTCAAGGGACCTGTAGGATTGTGTTAGGGCTGCAACTAGCTTTTCTAGCTGTAAATAATGAGCTTTTTGCCTTTGTTGCATTTTGTATTTCAGGAGCACCCCACACAAAAGAGCCCGAATGGCAATCTCCTGGTACCCAAAAGCTCCGGCAGCAGCAGTGTGGAGGGCAGAAGGGATGATCAGGTACAAGGAACTCCTTCGAAGGCGATGCTACGGCTCCTACAAAGTGCTTTCAGCAAGAATGCACTTTCAAAGCAATCACCAAAGAAGTCTCCAAGTGCAAAGCTCAGCATCCCTTATGAGAGTTTCTATGAAGCCCTGGAAAAGCTCAACAAGCCCTCCCAGCTTGAAGACCTGAAGATAGTCTGTACAGCGACTATGTTGATGTTTTCTATAATACAAAACCTTATAAGCATAGAGATGACAGGCTGCTGCAAGCTCTCGTGGACATTCTTAATGAGGAGAATTGAAATAAGTGTGTGGCCTCAGTTGGAAATCTTCATGCACCCTCCTTTTCCTTAGATGTTCCTGGTCCAGGAGTTGTTGTGTCCCTGGTTCCTATGCTTATAATGTCCTTCACTGTAATTTTACTTTTTCTCCTCAAACTGTACTTTTGGAGTGAGTTCTAAAATGAAAGCCAGCTTCATCATTAGTCTCACAGTTTAAGAATATGTCTTCCCTGTCTATCCTGTCTATACAAGTGAAGCAACTTCTTTCTAAAGTCACTGTTGGGACACAGCCCTTTGCCACAGTAGAACAGCTCCTAAAGCCTCCCCATTTCATATCTCACAAGAATAGAACAAGAATGGGAGATCCATTTTATTTGGAAAAGTAATTGACAAAGGTAGCTTGAGGGATACAGTTTATTCTGTTGCCCTATTTTTTCCAATGTGGTTCTTTGAGTTTTGATAACAAGGAAGCATTTATAAAGCATCTAATGAAAAAGTTCATAACTAGGTTCATATCCTAAGTCTTTCTACAACATGTATTGCTCATGCTGACATTGATAATCTGATCATTTTGGAGAATCTAGAATAAAATGCATTATTTAAAGTCAGAAACAGATCTTAAAATTTAATTAGCTAGAATAGTCATACAATGTTCCTCTTGATTGGTGTAGAGGTCTCTGTGGGTTGAAAGGTAGCTGTGACCTATGCCGTATAAGACTTGGCCTTCTACTTCCCCCTTGTGCCTTGTATGTTTCCTTTTTGAGCCACAAACTTAAAACTCAACGAACTAATTCATCCGATTTTCTCAGAACAAAATTATGCTTGAGTTTTGGCAAATTCCTTGTCATAGTTTTATTTAATAACATAGTTTTTGTTTAATAACAAGGAGCCACTCAAAAATACAGAGAACCAATGTAATAGCAGGGAAAATGTTGATAAAGCAGAGAAGCAACAAAATGCGTTTTGCAAGCTGTGTTCCTAGGACAAGTTCTTCTGTCTCTCTATGTGAGTGGTCATTTATGGACACCACAGGGTCTTCTCTATCTGAGAGGACAGTATTTAAATTCTTACCAAAATGCTTCCATGTTTCAAATTAGAAAACTGGTGGGCAACACTTAGGTCTTATTTGTACTTTCTGTAAGTTATGCAGAATATTTCAGAAGTGTGAAGGACTGATGAAACTATGAGATTGCACATAAAACCTGATTCTCAGACCCATCTTAAATCACAGCAATAGCTAGCCAGAGATAACCCCTTCCAAGTTAAGATTCAAAGTCCAGCTTTCCCTGGCCCACTTTTTTTTCTATAATAGCCACTTTATTTGTTACTACACACCATCCACTAGCCATTTATTCCTTTTTAATTATCATCTGTTAGTTGCAGGAAGTAAGGTTTCATTTTGACATTCTCATACACACTGCTTGTACAATGTCCAGCCTGCATTAGCATCTCTTCTGTCTCACCTTGCTTGTCCTCTTGCTCTTTACAAGTATTCCCACTTCCAATTCCATATCTTTTTATCTATTCCAGATTCCATATATAAGAAAAATGTGATGTTTGTCTTTCTATGCATGTAACTTTGCCCACTCGTATACTAAGTGAATCTATAAATGGTGTAAATGCATTAGGCAAAGTATTTCCTGCAATTATTTCCAAGCAGTCTCTGACATTAATAATTGAGTTTGCTATGAGCTAGTTAAATTGTTGCATTTATAAGTAAAAAGAGTACTTCAAATCCTAAAAAATACCTCTGAAGTCTCCTTTAATATGAACACTTGATCTTATCTCACCTGGATGTTCATTTGTACTATCCATTAACTAGAGACCACTTCTCTTAATATGCCAACATACACTCTACTTAACTCTATGTCTGTGTTCTCCCACTGAGTTTCTGTTTGCAAATTTTCTACAAAGTCTATACCCACTTCTAACATTGAGCTAGCTCAGAAAGACAGTTATTTGTCTTTGCTTTGAGTGTGATTAGTAGCACAAATTTTCACCTCCTGTTTCATTATTTGCATTTGTAGATAACAAAGCCCTCTTCAGAGCCTTGCCCTTGATACTTCTGTCTTTGAAGGTTTTGCATTGTGTTTACTATAAAGTTTAAATGAAATGTTTACTATTATAGCACATTACAACTGAAAAGGACTTAAGAGTTATAACATTAAATTTCAGCTACTTAGAAAAGGCCTAAAGAATGGTATCACTAATTGACAATTAATATGTGATTTAAAAAAATGAAAGAGTTGGAGGTCAACCCCACCCTTTCTGGGTCCTTATACTAAATTATGAAGATTTTCTTCAGCCCTTTCTAATAATATATTTCCCCTTTAAGAACCCCAGCCAACTCATGGGCTACAGCCAAAGGTTCACTTGGATAAGCTTTAATATTTAGACAATACCATGCTTGAATGTTTCCAACCTGAAGTATATATGTCTAGACATAAAAAATATTTTTGTCAGTCTTTCTTAGTGCCTATGTGGATTTTTCTGAAAATGTTTTAAAAAAGGATAATTATATAATATTACCCTTGGAATTTTAAGCTATATTTTCTTTACAGGTATTTATAATGTACCAATGCTTTTATCAAACAGAATTTTTAAAAGCATAATAAATTATATTAAAGAACAAAAAGCTTTCATGAGAATAAGAATGTTTCATCCAATAAAAAAGCTTTAACAGGCATGTCCCCCTGTGAATGGAAAAGTATATATATATATGTATATGTATATATATATATATATATATATATATATACATATATATATTTATATGTATATATAAATATATATAATTTGTGATACTAAAAGTTATGTTTATCTAATATCCTAATACAATATACAACTGAGTCTAACATGGTCTTAGACTTCTTCATGGAACTCCTATATTACACACTTGATGTATTAACCAGAATATGTAAATAAAGCAGAAGAATAAATGGTTCCTCACTAAGTCAAAAATGAAAACTTCATGTTTCCAACCAATGCAAGTTCTCTCTTTTTCCCCAAAATGTTTTCCAATGGACTTTCAAAAACCCAGAATGTTCATTTTCAGGAAGCCAAGCTCTCCTAGAGGCAAATTAAGTACCTACTTGTGCAGGTATGTTTATCTTTCCACCCAACCCAGGCTCTCATGGTCATGACAACACAAGAAAACTATCTGACTGAGCCTTAACCAAGGTGGGGAGGAGGAGAAAAGGCAGGTAAATGGAAAGGACTTCCTGTCTCAGAAATTATTTATGACAGTTCATTCTATAGCCAATGTACAGCAGGAACTGTGACTTCTTCTACTATGTCCCTTTATCAAACCTCCAGTTTCATCCTCAGGACACTTTGCTACCACACAAGCTACCACCCCTAGAGTTTTACTACATTAGAAACTGATCCTTATGTCCCTGAGAGTGGGATTTCCTGGACAACCGATTTTTTTTTCTCCTAACAGCTCATTCATCTGAACTAAAATAATATTTCAAGTATTCCAGAGGGATTTTCTAATTGGGCTTTGTCCTTCCAGTTTAGACATACTCAAAGTCTTCCCATTAGTGTGGGCCAGAGGCCTGAGCATTTTCTATTTGTGATACCAACGTGATGTTTTAACATATATAAATATAAAAAAATTATTGGTAACGTGAAGTAAATTAACTTTCAGCCCCATCAGTTAGTTATCACCCTCTCTTGATTTATGACAGGATTAATTCAACTGCAAACAATAAGATGTAACAGGCTGTAGCTCTCTTGCCAGACATTACATGACCATACTGGTTCATTTGTTTATCCTACATGGCTACAGTTCTGTACCCTTTCATTTCCTGTTTCTATCTTCCTAGGTTCAATTCCCCTTCTTCACTGTAACTACTGTTCCACTCTTTGTAAACTTCTGCTTACATATGAGGTCATTGCAGGACTTTCTGTTTCAGTTGTTTTACTTACTGTAATATTCTCCAGTTGAAACTATGTTGTTTCAACTATCAAATTACCTTGTCCCTCTCTCTAGAGTATCTTTTTACATACTTCATGCTGGCCTGAAAATTATAATTCTGCTACCTCGGCCTCGTAAGTGCTGTTCTTATAGGCATGAAGGTCTTTAATATTTAATTTTTGCTTATGCATACTTCATTTTTAATATATACATAATTACATTGGTATACCACAATATATTATATATAACTTATATGCCATGATTTTTAATCTACTTATGTTAATGATCTTTGTTTCTTTTTGAACATCCACTTCATAAATATTGGATTAACCTTCTGAAGACTGTAGAGGTTAAAAGAAATGTGGCTTTAACCTATCTAGAATGTACCTGATTTGTCTTAGATTAATATGAAAGCACATCCCTGGAGTACACATCTGTTTTTGAAGCACCACATATCATTCTAGTACTTTCAGATATATATAGTTTGAGAGAAATTACTCAAGAAAACAGGTCAAATTTCCTCTGGTACTACTATTGGAAGTCAGAAGGCTGCAGCCTTGTCAAACTGAATCTATACCCCCAAAATAAAAGACCAAGCCTATCCTTCCATGCTGATGTCATGGCTAAACATAGACATAAACATTACTTTAATATTTTTATTAAAAAAATCTAAGCTAATATTTTTTGAAATGGAACCTCAGGCAATGACATGTATATCTGACTTACTTATAATGTAATATCACATAGCAAAAGTAAATCATGCATCATTCAAAATAACACAGAAGTATGATTAATATGCATGCAGACACAAAAAACTTACAGGAGACTAGAACAGATATCTCAGCTGATGCTGGCACTGGCCAAACTCAGAACAGACACATTGAACCAGCAACCCTGCCTTGGCATTTCCATCAGCTTCTGTTAGAACTTTGCTATTATCTTAGGGTAGACGGATAAATGCGATTGACAGCGATAAAGTTCTCAACATTTACAAGAAAGGCAACCATTGCCATAGAGAAAATTCTGGTATGAAAAATAACAAGTAATTTGTGTTCACCTTGAGTTTTTGTTCAAAATTAGGGAACATTTTCCATATCTTATTATATAAAGTCATTTTGTAAGCATTGTTCTTGAACAATGCATAAACAAGGAAGTGACTATGAACATTTTATGCACAACATTTTTATTGGATATTTTATTTACATTTCAGATGTTCTCACCTTTCCCGATTTCCTCTTCCATCCAGAAACCCTCCTACCCCATTCCCCCTCCTCCTGCTTCTATGAGGATGTGCTCCCACTCACCTACCCACTCCCACATCCTCACCATCAAATTCCCCCACACTGGGGAATCCAGCCTTCACACTGGGGAATCCAGCCTTCACTAGACCAAGGACCTCCTCTCCCACCTATGCCAAACAAGGCCATCCTCCCCTACCTATACAACTGGAGCCCTGGGTCCCTCCCCATGTGCTTACGGAGTGCTGGTTTAGACCCTGGGAGCTCTGGTTGGTTGGTATTGTTGCTCTCACCATGGGGCTACAAACCCCTTGAGCTCCCACACTCTTCTCTCTAACTTCTCCATTAGGAACCCCATTATCAGCTCAATGGTTAGCTGTGAGCATATGTCTCTGAATATGTCGGACCTGGCAGACCTCTAAGGAGACACTTCCTGGCATCCACATCAGCATCTGCCTTTGTGACTGCACATGGGATGGATACCCATGTGGAACAGTCTCCATACAGCCTCTTCTTTAGTTTCTGTCCCACACTTTGTCTCCATATTTGCTCCCATGAGTATTTTGGTTACTCCTTCTAAGAAGGACCGAAGCACCCAGACTTTGGTCTTCCATCTTCATGAGCTTCATGTAGTCTGTGAGTTATATCTTGGGAATTGTGACCTTTTGGGCTAATATCCACTTACTAGTGAGTGAATACCATGTGTGTTCTTTTATGATTGGGTTACCTCACTCAGGATGATATTTTCTAGTTTCATCCATTTGCTTATGAATTTCACAAATTCATTGTTTTTAATACCTGAGTAATACTCCATTGTGTAAATGTATCACATTTTCTGTATCCATTCCTCTGTTGAAGGACATCTGGTTCTTTCCAGCTTCTGGCTATTGTAAATAAGGATGCTATGAACATAGTGGAGTATGTGTCCTTGTTATATGTTTGGAGCATCTACTGGGTATATGCCCAGGAGTGATATAGCTAGGTCCTCAGGTCCAATTTTCTGAGGACCTGCCAGACTGATTTCCACAGTGGTTGTATCAGCTTGCAATCTCACCAATGGAAGAGTGTTACTCTTTTTCCACATCCTTGCCAGCATCTACTGTCACCTGAGTTTTTGATCTTAGCCATTCTGACTGGTGTGAGGTGGAATCTCAGGGTTGTTTTGATTTGCATTTTCTGGATGACTAAAGATGTTGAACATTCTTTAGGTGTTTCTTGGCCATTCAAGTTTCCTCAGTTTAAAATTCTTTGTTTAGCTCTGTACCCCATTTTTAATAGGGTTATTTGGTGTCTGGAATCTAATTTCTTAAGTTCTTTGTATATATTGGTTATTAGCCCTTTATCAGATGTAGGTTTGGTAAGGATCATTTCCCAATCTCTTAGTTCTCATTTTGTCCTATTGACAGGTCCCATTTGTCAATTCTTTATCTAAGAACATAAGAACATTGGTGTTCTGTTCAGGAACTTTTCACCTGTGCCCAAGTATTGGAGGCTCTTCCCTACCTTGTCTTCTATTCATTGCAGTGTATCTGGTTTTATGTCAAGGTCCTTTATCCACTTGGACTTGAGCATTGTACAAGGAGATAAGAATAGATGGATTTGCATTCTTCTACATGCTGACCTCCAGTTGAACCAGCATCATTTGTTGAAAATGCTGGCTTTTTTCCACTAGACAGCTTTAGCTTCTTTGTCAAAGATCAAGTGACCATAGGTGTGTGGGTTCATTTCTGGGTCTTCAATTCTATTCCATTGATCCTCCTGCCTTTCTCTGTACCAATAACATGCAGATTTTTATCACTATTGCTCTGTAGTAGAGCTTTAGGTCAGGAATGGTGATTCCTCCAGAAGTTCTTTTGTTGTTGAGAATATTTCTTGCTGTCCTGTGTTTTTTGATACTGTAAATGAATTTGCAAATTGCTCTTTCTATCTCTATGGAGAATTGAGTTGGATTTTTGATGGAGATTGCACTGAATCTATAGATTGCTTATGACAAGATGGCAATTTTTACTATATTAATTACAACAATAGATAACCATGGGAGAACTTTTTATCTTCTGAGATCTTCTTCGATTTTTCTTCAGAGACTTGAAGTTCTTGCCATACAGATCTTTCACTTGCTTGGTTAGAGTCACACCAAGGTATTTTATATTATTGGTGACTATTGTGAAGGGTGTCCTTTCCCTAATTTCCTTCTCAGCCTGTTTTTCCTTCAAGTAGAGGAAGGATACTGATTTGAGTTAATTTTATATACAGCCACTTTGCTGAAGTTGATTATAAGGTTTTTAGTTCTCTGGTGGAATTTAAATATACAATCATCTGCAAATAGTGATATTTTGACTTCTTCTTTTACAATTTTTATCCTTTTAACTCATTTTGTTGTGTAATTACTCTGGCTAGGACTTCCAGTAAAATATTGAATAAGTAGGGAGAAAGGGTGCAGCCTTGTCTAGTTCCTGATTTTAGTAGAATTGCTTCAAGTTGTTCTCCATTTAGCTTGATGTTGGCTACTGGTTTGATGTATATTGCTTTTAATATGTTTAGGTATGGGCTTTGAATTCCTGATCTTTACAGGACTTTTACCATGAAGGAGTGTTGAATTTTGTCAGATGCTTTCTCAGCATCTAGTGAGATGATCATGTGGCTTTTTTCTTAGAGTTTGTTTAAATAGTGGATTATATTGATGGGTTTCCGACTATTGAACCATCCCTGCATTCCTGGGATAAAGTCTACTTGATCACAATTGATGACTGTTTTGATATGTT
The DNA here is from genome assembly GCA_021653895.1 of Mastomys natalensis. Taxonomy (NCBI): domain Eukaryota; kingdom Metazoa; phylum Chordata; class Mammalia; order Rodentia; family Muridae; genus Mastomys; species Mastomys natalensis. Next base: position 211,275 of record JAJTUV010000677.1, read on the forward strand.
CTTGGATTTGGTTTTTGAGAATTTTATTGAGTATTTTTTTTGCATCGATATTCATAGAGTAGATTGATCTGAAATTCTCTTTCTTTGTTGTGTCTTTGTGTGGCTTAGGTATGAGAGTAAATGTGGCTTCATAGAATGAATTAAGTAGTGTTCCTTCTGTTTCTATTTTGTGGGATAGTTTGAAGAGAATTGGTATTAGGTCTTCCTTGAAGGTCTGATAGAATTCTGCACTAAAAGCATCTGGTCCTGTGCTTTTTTTTTTTTTTTTTTTAGTGGGGAGACTTTTAATGACTGCTGCTATTTCTTTAGGGGTTATGGGACTGTTTAGATGGTTTATCTGCTAATGATTTAACTTTAGTACCTGGTATCTGTCTAGAAAATTGTCCCTTTCATCCAGATTTTCCAGTTTTGAGTATAAGCTTTTGTAGTAGGATCAGATGATTTTTTTGAATTTCCTCAGTTTCTGTTGTTATGTCTCCCTTTTCAGTTCTCATTTTATTAATTTGGATACTGTCTCTGTGCCCACTGGTTAATCTGGCTAAGGGTTTATCTATCTTGTTGATTTACTCAAAGAACCAGCTCCTGGTTTCGTTGATTCTTTGTATAGTTCTTTTTGTTTCTACTTGGTCGATTTCAGCCCTGAGTTTGATTATTTCCTGTCTTCTACTCTTCTTGGGTGTATTTGCCTCTTTTTGTTCTAGAGCTTTCAGGTATGCTGTCAAGTTGTTAGTGTATGCTCTCTCCAGTTTCTTTTTGTAGGTACTTAGAGCTATGAGATTTCTTCATACCACTGCTTTCATGGAGTCCCACAAGTTTTGTCCTAATTTTCATTAAATTCTAAAAAGTCTTTAATTTCTTTCTTCATTTCTTCCTTGATCAAGTCATCATTGAGTAGAGCGTTGTTCAGTTTCCATGTGTATGTGGGCTTTCCATTGTTTTTGTTATTATTGAAGACCATCCTTAGTCTGTGGTGATCTGATAGGATGCAAGGGATTATTTCATTCCTTTGGTATCTGTTGAGGCCTGTTTTTTGACCAATTATATGATCTATTTTGGAGAAGGTACCATGAGGTGCTGAGAAAAAGGTATATTCTTTTGTTTTAGGATGAAATGTTCTATAGATATCAGTTAAATCTATTTGGTTCATAATTTCTGTTAATTTCACTGTGTCTCTGTTTAGTTTCTGTTTCCATGATCTGTCCATTGCTGAGAGTGTGGTGTTCAAGTTCCCCACTATTATTATGTGAAGTACAATGTGTGCTTTGAGCTTTAGTAAAGTTTCTTTTATGAAAGTGAGTGCCCTTGCATTTGGAGCATCGATATTCAGAATTGAGAGTTGATCTTGGTAGAGTTTTCCTTTGATGAGTATGAAGTATCCTTCCTTATCTTTTTTGATAACTTTTGGTTGAAAGTCGATTTTATTTGATATTAGAATGGCTACTCCAGCTTGGTTCTTGGGACCATTTGCTTGGAAAATTGTTTTCCATCCTTTTACTCTGAGGAAGTATCTGTCTTTATCACTGAGGTGCATTTCCTGTATGCATCAAAATTCTGGGTTCTGTTTACATGTCCAGTCTGTTAGTCTATGTCTTTTTATTGGGGAATTGATTCCATTGATTTTAAGAGACATTAGGTAAAAATGATTATTGCTTCCTGTTATTTTTGTTTTTAGTGGTGGAATTATGTTTGTGTAGCTATCTTTCTTTGGGTTTGTTGGAAGATTACTTTCTTGCTTCTTCTAGGTTATAGTTTCCCTCATATTGTTGGTTTTTATCTAGTATCCTTTGTTAGGCTGGATTTGTGGGAAGATATTGTGTAAATTTGTTTTTGTCATGGAATATCTTGGTTTCTCCATCTATAGTGATTGAGAGTTTTGTTGAGTATAGTAGTCTGGGCTGGCATTTGTGTTTTTCTTAGGGTCTATAGGATATCAATCCAGGATCTTCTGGCTTTTATAGTGTCTGGTGAGAAGAAGATTTATGTCCTTCTTAAAGTCCTCTATTATCATCATTAGAAGTGATTTTAAATTCTGGTTTTCTGGTGTGATGGGTTGTCCAGGACTTGCTATGTTGGAAGAACTGGGTTTTGATGATGCCATGTAACCTTAGTTTCTGTTGCTTATATTCTTGTGCTTGCCTTTTGCCATCTGGCTATCTCTACCTGGCTACCTGCATTCACTGTCTCTCCTCTTATCTTGTTTGTGTCAGAACTCCTTTTTGTCTAGCTGTCTCTGTGATCCTGTGAACCTGAGATCCTGGGTAGAAGAGCTCCTAGGACTCAGGCTACCTCTGGGATCCAGAAATCCTATGATCCTGGGCATGTTAGAGCTCCTGAGAATCCTGCTTCGTCAACTTCTCTGAATTCAGTGATTCCTCCACTGCTCTGAGTACAGTCGTTCCAGGATGGGTCAGGATATATTATCTTCAAGGGAGCAGACCAGCTAGGAGTCTGTCCTAGCTATTTGCTCATTTTTTCATACCATTTTCCAGACTCGATTCATGGTTTCTCTACCATGTATATAACTCCCAGACAATTTTTCTGGAATACCACAAAACATTTTGTTTGTCCTCACATGCCAAGTGGGGTATCTCTATTGATCAATTTCCTAAAGACAAACCATGTCTTGATAGTAGTTTTGGTTTGTATTTTATTAATTGAATTATTTGATATTTACTTCCCAGTCCCATCATTGTCCCCTACTCTTTCTAAATTCTTGATGTTCATAAATTTTTGTTTTGTTTCATGATCCACTGAATTTATTTGGTTGAAATTATTCATTGGAACTTGGTGAAGGTAGTGAATTCACCTATGCAGAGTTTTTTAGTAGCCAGTAATTCATCAGGGATGATGTCTTAGTTAGGGTTTTATTGCTGTGAACAGACACCATGAGGCAATTCTTGTAAGAACATTTAATTGGAGCTGGCTTACAGGTTCAGAGGTTCAGTCCATTATCATCAAGGCGGTAACATGGCAGCATCCAGGCAGGCATGTTGCAGGTAGAGCTGAGAGTTCTTTATCTTCATGTGAAGACTGCTAGCAGAATATTGACTTCCATACAGGTAGGATGAAGTTCTTAAAGCCCATACCTACAGTGCCATGTCTACTCCCAAAAGGCAACACCTACTCAAACAGGGCCACATCTTCTAATAGTGATTATTGCTTCCTGGGTTGAGTATTTATTTATGGGTATAAATTTAGATACTTAGAAAGACAGTTTGACATTATGTCAATTTAACTAAATTAAAGTAGTAAGGTCACATAGGTACACTTCATGTTTTGAGTTTTTATTTAAAATAAATATTTTTATTAATTACTCTACCTCTAGTCCCCAAACCTTGTATCCTAATTATTTTATTTAATAATTAATCACTTTCAACTTGTATTTTTCATATATTTCTTAGTGTAGAGACATCCCCTGGAGTGGGGTTGACCTAGGAGTCACACTCTCACAGAAAATTGACTCTTTCTTCCTCTGAAGCTCCTTAAGTGGTGATAAGGGCTCATAGTCGTCATTGTCCTCGTCCTCGTCCTCCTCCTCCTCTTCCTCCTCCTCTTCCTCCTCTTCCTCCTCTTCCTTCCCCCTCCTCCCTTTTTCTCCCCTTCCCTCTTCCTCTTCCTCCTTCCTCTTCCCTTCATCCTCTTCTTCCCCCTTTCCCTCCCCTTCCTCCTCCTCCTCTTCCCCCTTCCTCCTCCTCCTCCCCTTTCTCCTTCTCCCCTCCTCTCCCTCCCTGCCCTCTTTCTCTTCCTCCTCCTCTCTTTCCCCATCCTTCTCCCTTTCCTTCCCTCTCCTCTTTCTCCTTCTCCCTTTGCTCCTCCTCCTCCTCTTATTCTTATTCCATGCTATAATGCTGAGTTTTTTATTTAAAATATTTTAAAATATTTTTATTAAATATTCTACCTCTAGTCTGCAAACTTTGTGTCCTCATTATTTTTAATTATTGATTTTTATGCAGGTCCTGAGCAGGCCAACACAGTTACTCTGCATTTATGAATCCAACAGGCCTCTCATTTCTAGGAGATACTCTTTGACACCAGTCTTGCCTAACCTTTGCTTCCTACAAACTTTTTATTTCTTCTTCCATTATGGTTCCTAATCCTTGAAGAAAGTAGTTGTGTTATAGATGCTCCATTTATGACCAAGCACTCCATAGCACTTACTCTGCATTTCAGCCATTTGTGAGTCTCTGTGTTAACCACCATCCACTGCACCAAGACACTTCTCTGATGAGGTCTAAGAGCTATACTTTATAGGCAGAAAAATATTAACTTAAAGAGGTTTTATATTATTATGTCTATTTAGCAAAACAATAGAAATAGGTTTACTCATAAAGCTATAAGTTTATAGGTGCAATGGTCCTGCCATGTCTAAGAGACACTGCTTTACTCTAGTTCCCCAGAACATCAGGCTCTTACAATCTTTCTGCCCCCTTTTCCATAATGGCTCTGAATCTTAAGGAAAGGAGTACAATGCTTCATTTGTAGCTCCCAACCTTGGGTTTTTAACTATATTTGCAGTACCAAACAAATACTTTTCCCATTAAGCAGGCCTTAATCCTTCTTAAAGTGTTTGGTTATACCTATAATACTTGTTCCACTATGATGCTCAAAGGAATATTTTGTAATTTTAAGTGATTTAATTATATAAAGCTACACAAATAATATGTGAACTCATCATTATCATATAAAATTAAAAATATGGAAGTGTGCTCAATAAAAACTGACAATTCTTTGACAGATATAAGCCTCCAGCCAACCTAGTTTAAGGCATTTCCCAGCTAGCTAGAAGTTTAAATAAATTTTCTCTGCAGTAATACCATAAAATTGCAGTATACAAAATTCTGTGTACAAATGAAATAAGGTATGTAAACATGGTCCTTACTCTTTAGATGGTTATTTACTAAATCATATGTCCATCAACTGATAAATGGATAGTGAAAATATTTATAGTTGTTAATCAGCTGAAATGAAAACTGAAGTCATGAAATTTTCATGTGAGTAGAGATGGAACTGGAAAAAAATTATACTGAGTGAAGTCACTCAGGCCCCTAAAGCCAAATGTCTTGTGTTCTTTCTCATACGACAATTTTTGCTTTGTTTGTGTACTTAATATGAAAGTACCTAATGTAGAAGGTGGGAATCAAGAAATACACATTGGCAGAGAAATATGACAGAAGATAGTAAAATATAAGTAAAATGAAACTAAAGACTTTATAGGCAAAGGGGGTCTAATAGTAGTAACGGCGATGAGAAGCTGAGGGGCCAGATGAAGGCCTAAAAGAATGAAGCATGGGGTTGAAGAATAGCTCAGCATTTAAACATTTTTGTTGTTGTATAAGAGGACTAGAATTTCACCCAGCACCTGCATCAGGCAACTCAGAAACCTCGAAGGAATCTGTTGCCCCTTATGAACTTATAAGGCACCTACACACATGTGTGGATACACACAGACTCAAAAAACATAAACCTTTAGAAAAATGAGGTGTACATTAAGAAGATATTTGGGGAGTATGCTCTTGTAAGCCAAGTTTAGAAATTGCAATAAAATGGATAGTAGAAGAGATGTGATATGAAAAACATGGGAGAGTACTGGGGCTACAAAAAAATGCAGGGATGGGGACGGAGGATGGGGAAGAAAAGGATAAGGTGAGTTAACCAAAACTAATGAAACCTTATGAAGAAACCTGATGAAACCCCACCAGTTTCTAAGCTAATTAAAAGTATAAAGTTTTTAAAAAGAGTTTGAATAGAAGTCCTTCTACATGGTTGAACCATGCTACTCCCAGAAGACATGAGTTATCAAAATAACATCTAGGTACACGACATGGATCACCTCCCTTTGAGATTTTTTCAGAGAGGTCCCAGAGGCAGCCAAAACAATATAAGCTATTGCAGTCACCCACTGTAACTAGAGAAGAGGACCCTATTTCTGAAGATACTACATATTTTGACGGCAAATCACAGAAAAATTAATGTTGAGCTGACCAGGAAAGTCCCCTCATTTCTAGTTTTCACAGGTACTATGTGGGCTACTAAGGAAGAAAAGATATTGATGGTCTTATCAAGTACTTGACTCAGCATGCTACAGTAATGACCTGCCACCAACAATGCAGCAAAACTGTTTATAGGGTAACCAACTATTCTCTTGATTGGCTTTAAGGCCTGTTCCACTGAGAAACTCATTTATTATACTAAAAATATGATCAAAACCCATATCTAGGGAAGCTATAGACCCTAAGGTAGTAATTATTGATTTTGTTTTTTATAAATGATCATATTGTCAAGCTGCTTTCAAATATTTTTGTTTATATGCATAGATTAGTACTGCTACTAACCTCAATTAGAGAAGTGGTTAATCATAGTGTATATTGATAAATGTTGAGACATGTTTAAAGTGCTGAAAAGATTTTCCTGTGAGTGCTCAGCCATGGATGGAACATCTATGTCAACTCCTTCCTCTGAAGGCTCCGAGAATATCATGGAAGAGGGGGTGGCAAGGGTTAACCAGAGGATATCAATCTGAGACAAGATCAGTACAAGATTGAGCCAGATTAAACCTCCATCATGGATTGGGCCAGGGCTCTAAACAACTGAAGCCTCACATGAAGAGCTATGGTAATGAAGGAAAGAGACAGTTACTTTCATTTAGGATTGAGACTGCTAGTAGACTTCCCATGCCCCATTGATGATCTCAAGCCCATCTGCATGTAAGCAGAACTAACTGGTCTCAGGAGGGTTAAAATAAACCAACCAATAAAAGCATAAAAAGCTCCCTGTTTTAGTAGTTGTCATTGTTAGCACAAAAATACATAGGATTTATTGCGTCATTTTCACAGATTTTTTTTTTGGTTGATTCTCTTATGAATTGATAATTCCACTCTTTAAATCCAACAAAAGGAAAAAAATGTCAGAATCAAAGTAGTAATATAAATACTGTGAAATATCTCTAGCTATGATATTGTTTTGGAAATTGTCATTCCTGGAAACTGTTTAATCATAGGTAAATGTAAATTGTAGTCAAGTGACAAGGAGTAGCAGGTATAACTAATTTTCCAAGACCTAGGAGAGCCAGAGGCAGTGATTGAAGAGAAATAACATAATGAAGAAAGGAAATATCTACTTCATTTTGTATTATGCTTAGTAACTTTTGTGGAAGACTCACAGTGCCATTTCCAAACATAAAAAATTTACGAATCACTAATAATCATGGAGAGCCATGAGTTCTTAACTTCATTCTCAGTATAGTGCAATATTTAACTGAATTCTCTCAACAGTTGTAAAACAAGTATAAAACAAATAGTATCATTTCTGGATGTACACTATAAAACTGAGTCATGTGGAGGTATTCTGGTTGGTTCAAGGTCATACAGTTGCTTAATTGTGATTTTTAAATCTGCAGTTGTTCTAATCCCAGGATATGCCTCACAATAGCAAGACAGAGGGGACATGTGTATTTTAGAAGATATTTGTATGATGAGAGTCAAGTTGGAATCAGTCTATAGTAAAAGCTAATTTATTATGATTTCAAATGGTAGACAAGAATGAATAATTTAAATCACCTATTTGCTATGTTCTAAGCATGCAAATTCCACATTTTCATAATGATTACGTATTATTTCCTGAGAATATGTTATAGTCTTTAAAACATTTGTATTATCTTGCAAGTGTTTTTGAAATATAGAAACAGAGAAAGGTTATGTCACTTAGCATACAGCTAAGCAAATATATGTAAACTGATCTCTCTGACTCTGTGTTTTTACTTTTGAAACTTACTCCTCCTTTTGGTCTCGGTAAATAACTTCATGATTTTAAAAACAACTAGGTAGACTTTATCTTGTTTTGCTAATTCAAAAGTTATAAATTTCAACAAAATTCAAAGAAAATCATATATCCTCTTACCTCCATCAGACTGGCCTGTTGGTGTACCTCTGGGGCATATTCTGACTGCTAATTGGCATAGGAGGACTCAGCCCTCTGTGAACGGTAAATCTCCAGGCAGGAATGCCTAGGATGTATAAAAAGCTAACTGAACAAACTAGTGGTTGTGAGTCAATAAGTTCTGTTCCCTCTTGACTTCTGCTTCAAGCTCTTGCCTTGAGTTCCTGCCTTGACATCGCTTAATGATGGACTATAATAATGATGATAGATGATGATGATGATGATGATAACATATAATAATTATGGACTATTTTAACCTGTGAGCCAAACTAAATTTTTTAAAAATTTAATTGTTTTTGGTCATAATGCTTGTCACAGCAGAAAAAACAAAAACAAAAAGAACAACTTAAGTCTGTTTCAGTTTGTGTGCAATTCACACACAGGACTGCCAGATCATACTGACTCTTTAAGTTTATAAAGTATTTTATGGTACTGTCCTGTTAAGAGTGGGAGTCTTTGATTTTTGTTGTTGTTGTTGCTGGGTTTTGTTGTTATTGTTTTTTTCTGTCTTATACTTGCTTGTTTTGATTTCATTGCAGAAGTTCTCAGATGTCCATTTCATAAAATGGTGTTCACAATGAATATTTAAAATGCTACTGCCTTTCTCAGCATGTCTCTAGACAAAATTAGTTTTCCTAGAGCATCTGCCAGAATTCTCTCAACCTGAGACACTATCTTCCAGCCAGCCGTGTCCAGATAATAACTCCCAAGCTTGAGTCTAGGTTCTAAAGAGTGAGTAAGGCTTACAGTCACCACATGCCTGATTATTTCTCGGATATTACAGCTTATGATATTCCCTTGCCTCAGTAAGAAATGATGCACCACCAGCTGACAGAAAGCAGGTGCCAACTGTGGCCAATAAGGAACATGAGTCAGAGCCCACGAGGAGTGAGAAAGAGACAGGAACCTACTTTCTGAGGGGAGAGAACTCAGATGTTGTGTGTGTGTGTGTGTTGTGTGTGTGTGTTGTGTCTGCAAGAGAAAGAAAGAGAGCCCACACTATCACATATTCATTGTAGAGTAGGTATTATACCAATTTGTTTAGGACATCCTTGATTTATTGTTGATACATTAGCATAATTGTGATTTCAAATGTATCTACTCTGACAAGAATTATGCTCTGTTAATAGAACAACGATTAGAGGCTTTCTTGTCTTGCAAATAATGAAATGCTTCTTGAAATGTTTCATTAATACTACAATCATTAAGACTCATAATTAGAAAGAATTGCCTATTTTTGACCAAGTTTCTCACACTTGAGAGAGAGGATGCTCATTCATAGAGAGGTATAGATAGAAAAACACTGCTTCTTCCTCATCTCCATCACCCTGTGTCTATGTGGGATGTCACGAACTTTGACAACCATTGAGGAATCTTACTGAGTACAACAACCATTTCTGAAGAGCTCACTAATTTCATGTTTCAGGTCCCATAAAACCTGGATTGTCCTCCCTCTCATCTCTCTGCATTCATGCATGAAGTGTATGAGTCTTTCAAGCCTGCCAGTTTCTCTATTATCAAAGGTATCATTTGACTCAGATTGTGTCTTCATCATCACTACAGTGGACAGAGTTCTTCCGATCACCTTTCATCTTTGATGTTACCACTCTCATTATATCTCTCTCTTTTTGAAAATCCTCTGAACTTAGAATCAGACCAAATGATTCATCTGGGTTAGAAACCCTGGAGAATTTGCCCATCATTCTGACTTCAGCTCATGCTTACTAGTCAATTCACATTTTGGGTTTAGCACACTAATCTTTTTCTAGCTACTCTGAATATCATTCTTAGGGACTCACTATTCTGCCAACATGCTTTTGCTAAACATTTTCCTAGATATTTCTTTTCTATTTATCTTTGAGAACTCAGTTTACAAACTCTTATTGAAAAAGCCTTTCTGATCACTGGATCAGATTAGGTGAGAACCTCTGCTTTATGTTTCCATCTAAAATTTATGAGAAGTTTAATCACACACACAACTGTTTAATGTTTATCTCTGTGTCTGGCATGCAAACTCTATTACTATATCTCAACTTTATTGCTATGTCATAAAGAAAAGCAAAGTAACTTATATAAAAAGATGAATCCACAACAAACCTTTATAGAATGTTTGCTTAGCACTTAATTAGCTTAACACTGAAGGCTATAATTTGCTTTGTAAATTAGAAACTCAAAAGTAAAATTTACCCTTCTCAAGCAGCATGAGTCATTAATTTGAGCAGAACATTTCTTCCTAGGGATTTAATACAGGTACTGGCTCTGAGCATACATTCCCCAGGCTAGCCAAGGTAAGCTTTGATTTATAATTTGTAACTATCTGGGTCAATTGCTGAATTTGTGTTTGTTGAATTAACAGTTCACACACAATAAACAATTGTTTGTTGAATTAACTAATACATATCTTTGTTTTCCCCTAATGTGTGCAAATACCAATGGTGATTTTAATAGAAGGTTCACAAGGAGTAAGCAGAACGCAGAAGCAGCATGTGGACTGCGTCACTTGTCCTTTATCTGTCGTAAAGATCCACTTGTTATTGTCTCCATTTTATTTAGAAAGAAACTATAACACAAAATGTTGGACTTATTTGGTCCAAGTCACATAACTAATAGGTGTGAATGCATGAAACAGATACTTTCAAAACAAGGACAGGACACTTAAATCCCATCAAACTCCAGGTGAGAATCCTGGGTGTCAGGGAGAAAGATGAAAATGAAGAGAGAAATTCACAGCTCAGAAGAGAAAATGAGTAATACCAAAAAAACAGCAGGAAACTTTGGTCCTCTGTTGTCCTTCAATTGCTTGGTTATCTAATGGAGACTTCAGATACTTTTTTCCTTTACCAGCCTTTATGTTGGATAATATGTTAGATGTCAGGTAATAATAGATTCAACTATAACACACTATAGTTTTATGAAGCCTTCATTAAATATCAGCTGTAGCACTGACTCATAGAATGCTATACAATTTTGTATATCTTGATAAAGAAATGTACTTAAAACAATTGTAGTCTGCTGATTTTTCCTCAGGCTGATTCTAAGTGGCATAATAAAAGGCAAAAAGAAGAACAAGCCATATGCCAGATGGATTAAACATAAGGAAACCAGATAGATGACTAGGGTTTGAGATCAAAAAAGCCTATGTCATATGGCAAAGTAAACAGCTTCCCTGAGAGAACCAAAGCTTCGGTGACTGGTTCACATCAGCAGCCAAGCACAAGGCCGAGGGCATGAGTCAAGTGTCCAGGAAGTGCCTCAAGCTTTGTTTACTTGGCAATCTCTTACTGCATTATTTATTTATGTACCATTATCGGTTATAGTTCAGCTTTACATTTAAATCAGGAGACATCCTAATCTATTATTAAATGGTGTGGCCTATGATGTCTACATGTAATATTACCTGAGAGTAATTTGTTAGGATAATAGTTCCTAAAACGTTTGGACCTATGGCCTCTTCATACTCAATATAATTATTTAGGACCTTATGAGAATTTATATATGTAGGCTTTGTCTATTCAAACTTATGTTTAAAAGTCAAATTGCAAAAGTAAATATTTGTTAACCAATTCTCTGATTATTGTAATCAATCAAACTTATATCAAAATAATTATTTACAGGAAAATAACTTTATTTCTCAAAAAATGTTATTGAGAAAACTGCTTTTTTCTTTTTTCCTTTTTTTATTAGATATTTTATGTATTTACATTTCCAATGTTATTCCCTTTCCCAGTTTCCCCTCTGGAACCCCCTCTATCTGATTCCCCCACATGCTTCTATGAGGGTGCTCTCCCTCCTACCCAACCACTCCCACCTCACTGCCCTCAAATTCCCCAACACTGGGGCATCGAGCCTTCATAGGGCCAAAGTGCTCTCCTCCTATTGATGTCATCCTCTCTATACATGCAGCTGGAGCCATGGGGCTCTCCATGTATGCTGTTTGATTAGTGGTTTAGTCCCTGGGAGCTCTAGGGGGTGTGGTTGGTTGATATTGTTGTTCTTCCTATGATGTTACAAACCTCTTCAGCTCCTTCAGACCTTTCTCTAATTCTTCCATTGAGGTCTCTGTGCTCTGTCCAATGGTTGGCTATAAGCATCAATCTCTGTATTTATCAGGCTCTGTCAGAGCCTCCCAGGAGACAGCTATATCAGGCTAATATCAGCAAGCACTTCCAGGTATCCCCAACAGTGTCTGCATTTGGTGACTGCACATGGGATAGATCTCCAGTTGGGGCTGTCTCTACACAGCTTCACCTTCAGTCTCTGCTCTACACCTTGTCTTCATTTTTCCTCCCTTCAGTATTTTGTTACTCCTTCTAAGAAGGACCAAAGAATCCACACTTTGGTCTTCCTTTCTCATGAGCTTCATGTGGTCTGTGACCTGTATATTGGGTATTGTGAACTTTTGGGCTAATACCCATGTATCAGTGAGTGCATACTATGTGTGTTCTTTTGTGACTGGGTTACCTCATGCAGGATGATATTTTCTAGTTCCATCCATTTGCCTAAGAATTTCATGAATTCATTGTATTAATGGCTGAGTAGTACTCCATTGTATAAACATACCACGTTCCTCTGTTGAACGACATCTGGGTTGTTTCCAGCTTCTGGCTATTATAAATAAGGCTGCTATGAACATAGTGGAGCATGTGTCTTTGTTATATGTTAGAGCATCTTCTGGGTATATGCCCGGGAGTGATATAGCTGGGTCTACAGGTAATGCTATGTCCAATTTTCTGAGGAACTGCCAGACTGATTTCCAGAGTGGTTGTATCAACTTGCAATCCCACCAACAATGAAGGAGTGCTCCTCTTTCTCCACATCCTCGCCAGCCTCTTCTGTCACCTGAGTTTTTGATCTTAGCCATCCTGATTGATGTGAGGTGGAATCTCAGAGTTGCTTTGATTTGCATTTTTCTGATGACTAAGGATGTTGAACATCAGCATCTAGAGATGACCATGTGGGTTTTTTTTTCTTAGAGTTTGTTTATACAGTGGATTACATTGATGAATTTCTGTATATTGAACCATCCCTGCATCCCTAGGATGAAGCTTACTTGATCATGGTGAATGATTATTTTGATGTGGAAAACTGCTATTGTAATATATTTTTGCAAATCTCTTTGAGGTCTGGCTCAAAGTTCTATGTCTTCAGAGGTATAATGTAGATTCTGAGACCACATGTAGGAAGATTTGTGTTCTTTTATTACAACCCACTGGCCTATCTTAGAGGAGTATTTACCCATGCACAGTTGTGTAGCATTACGCACTGTTACCTACATAACACTGATGCACTGAGTTATGCATATCTGCCAGATATTTACACAGTCCATCATAAAATGCTTTAAATCATATTAGTCAATATCATCACCAATTTCTTTAAAAAGTCTTAAAGATAAATTCTACGATTAATAACAAATACTTTCAGTTCTGTGTCCTTGATGTGGCAGGTACATTTTATTCATTTTCAAGAAATTTTTTTCCATATAGAGAGGAAAATAACCATAGTTCATTCATTTTTATAGTGGGTTGGCCTGATGTTGCTTGTATTATAATGCTAATTTGGGCCTCCAAAACTGGTTGCCCGAAAGAGTTGCCCCATTGAAGCTGGATAAATGACCCTGCCCCCAGTTAATTGTGATTGGTAAGTAAAGATGCCAATATCCATTGGCTGGGCAGAAGAGACATAGGTTATGTTTAGGTTTTCCAGGCTTGGAACCATAAGGAAGAAGAACATGCAGGAAAGGAGGAAAGAAAATCCACCATGGGTTAAGGGTCAAGAGAGTGTGGCCCTGAGGGTGCCCAATTAGAGCTAAGAGCAGCCCAGATGGAGCATAGTAAATAGCAAGTAATAACTCAGGGTTATTAATAGGAATGTAGATTCTAACAACATGGAAGTTAGGCAGATTCTCAACTATTGTCTTAAGGCTTATTGTAAATACAAAGGCTGTAAGTGTATTTTTTATCCAGGAATATAAGTGGTCAAAGGTGGGGTAGAAACCCCAGGCCAGGATTTTAATAATTTCTATGATGCATTTCATAATACTAAAAGTTGTGTGTCATGAAGACAGCCTCCAGTCTTCACATCAAGTGACTTACAAATGCTTCTCCTAAGACAATCATACGTGTGACTTGCAGAACAGTGCATCATGCAAGCTTTTCATTTTGTCACCTGATTTAAAAAGCACAAATTCAAGACTACATTTTGGTCTTGGCTTGAAAATGGCAGTTAAGGAGACTAGGTCTAAATCTCTGTTTCCAAGAATTGGACATGTCTAGGCAAGTCTGTTACTAGAAATAGAAAAACAAAAACAAAAATAAAACAAAACCAAAAACCCACGCTCCAGTTCCCACATGCTGATAATGATTTTTCAAATGCCTAGAGACAGAGTAAGACAAAGCTCATCTACCCTGAGATTTCCCTATTGTGCTTTAAATGGGGCTTACAAGCTCACTTGGTTGTTTATCTTGGTAACAAGACTCAGCATGCTGAACTTCTGCAGAATAAAGCACTCTTTGCATTTACATACTATGAGTATGTAAACTCATTCTTTGATGAATCATGAAACCTTACAATGGCAAAGTCTCCATTGACCACTCCAAAAGCTTAGATCACCAGCTTGATCCTTACTAACAGCAGAATGATACCTTTTGTACCTGTGGTGTGAAAGACAAATTATCTCAGGATTCTTTAAAAAGTAGCTTTGGCTTTTAGACACCCTTACAAGATGCTGGGATTTCCAGGATCATAGATGTATTTTTATTGTTGCTATATTAGGAAATATTCAGTATTGAATAATATTGTGTTCTCTTTAGGTAAATCCAAGTTGTTTAGATGAAAACCAAGAACTGACACTAAAAGAGAGTGTCCTGATCAAGCAATGCTTAGCACTGGGACGAGGCTGTTTTGTGCTCCCAAGGTTAATTAAGAAAAGACTAAATTTAAGCCACAGAATCCAACATCTAATATGTATATGTAAATATGTTCTCTGGAAAACAAAAGAATGTTCATCTTAAAACAACTTAAGTCTTCAATAAAGCCAGGTTTTAGAGGATGGTCCCTGCATTTGGGAGATCAGGACACTCAGATTTTGAGTTTAAGACCCTGTCTCAAACCAATAAAAATAAGCAAATAAAAAGTCAAATAAAAACAGCAAAGTTTACTCATTATGGTTTTTCTGTTAACTCTTAATCTTCTCACCTTAGAAAGGTAGCACCTAGGCCAGGGTTGGGGATAACTGTTCTTTGGTCCAGTTTATTTTTAACTACTCAGCTTCGGCTGCTAATCTATTTCCTGAACCATCTCAACTGCTTCCCATTGAGCTAATGCAGGGTGAGTTACTGGTAAGAGTGAATTTAGCTCCAACATCAATATCATGGATACTTGCAAAATGTTCCTAATTGCACATTTATAATTCATCAACAATTAATATTTAAAGTGAATTGCTTGGTCAACTCTATCTTATTGCAGATTATTTGCCCTATGCAGCCATATATGTTAATGCAAACATAAGAAGCTAGGAAATGTCTTCTCCACAGTGATTGGACTTATTAAAGCTCATTTCAAATATCTCAGTCACACAAATAGGGAGAGATTGAGAGAAAAAGTATTTAAAAATGAAGAAATGGGATAAAACTGACCCTGTGGTTTGACTTTGTCATTCCACATGCCAGTGAGGTACCACACTGTATTTCTGATCCTGGTTTCTTGACTCAGCACTTTTATCTGCTCATTCATCTGTGCTACAAATACAAATACAAATAATACAAATACAAATACAAAAAACAAGTAATATTCTTTCTCTTTTAGGGCTAAATAATATCCCATCCAGTTCATATCTACCTTTTAATTGATGGAAAGCTGCATCCAATCAAAACATAGAATTGTGGAGCCCAGTCCCAAGGGTACAACTTCTGCATCTAAGGCTCAGAGAACATAGTGAACAAAGGATAGAAAGATTACAAGAGCCAGAGACACAGGAAGTTTGCTGTGAGATTGTGTTTCCTAGGACTGTCAGAAGCTACACCATAAAGTCACCAACATGACTTCCTACACATGAACAGAACAAAGACGGCAACAGTAAACAAGCTAATGTAAACCTAGAAAACACAGAAGGCCTCAACCCTGCATCATGTTTTAAAAACAAAAATTCCAGCTGTTCGATTTACCAAATGAAGACTCAGGTGCCAGGTGCTGTGGTTTAAGTCTGCTAGCTCAAAGAGGCAGAGAAAGCACCTAGCCGACCTTCCTACTCCACCTATGTCCCAGAAGGGAAAAGCTCCATCCACGTCCCAGAAGGAAAAGGCTCTTTCCTTAATCCCCTTCAACTCAAAGACCCTCCTTCCTACTACTTTATTTACTCCTTTTCAGCTGGTTGCTTGCTCTACCTCTTGGCTCTTAGGGTTGAGTATAAAGGGCTTGGATTAAGCAGTGAGCTACAGTTACCAATCACAAAGTCTGATTAAATAACAGCAAAGCTCTAGGATCAAAGTGAGCCATAACACAATTAAAACAATTCACAATATCAGGTTCAAACGAATAGATCAATATCTGCAAAACGAATACAGAACTACAGACAATTAAGAAATACTAAGAAAAGAGAATTACTTTTTCTTGAAAGAGCACACTAACTCTTATCCAATATCAATGGTCAACCCTGAACACATACATACAAATAACATTATACAAACTGAGCAGACTGTATTTTAAATTTAAGGATTTAAGTTATGTTTAGAACCTATTGGAGTTCAAGGGTGTGGAGGCTTAGAGTAATATGAATGGGGGCCTCCAGGAGGGTTTCTCCATTACCATCCTTACCCTTCCTGCTGTGAACCTGATAGTAGAAATCAGAATTTACATTTCCATCCAGATGTTTGATA
Organism: Mastomys natalensis; assembly: GCA_021653895.1. NCBI lineage: Eukaryota > Metazoa > Chordata > Mammalia > Rodentia > Muridae > Mastomys > Mastomys natalensis. Next base: position 228,083 of record JAJTUV010000677.1, read on the forward strand.
TATGTCAAATTTCCAGAAGGTTTATTTAAAAGGTAGATAAGGTTTTTATGCTAGAAGGTGTTTTAGTGTTAGGGTTAGGTGCTTTTCTTTATCAAGATGTCCTTTCCTAAATGGCAAGCTTTTTTTTCTTTCCTTTCCTTTTCTCTTTCATCTTTCTTTTTTGAACATGTCTCAGCATACATTGTGGGACTGCATAAGGGTATCCTGGTTCTTGGCTGGGCATGGGCCTAGAACCCGAGACTCCAAGGGAGAAACGGCAGGAGTTCGGCTACGTCCCCAGAACTCAGGGTCCTAACAAGCAGTCTAATCTCCATAGACCTACATTGTTCAGTCACGAAGGCCATTACAGCCCCTCCCAAAGTGCACAGGTAGAGGGTGTAACTACAGGCCTCAGGCCCTAGGGATTTACATACTAATGAAGGTCAGAGGGCGGAGCCAATTAAGCATTCCTCCCCTCCCCAGACCCTTCCTACTTCTCCCTCCCTACTTAACTCAGGTCTGCCCTGAGTTTGGGGGGGGGGGGTACATCCAGACCCATCTACCATCCGCCATGACAATAAACCCTTTTGGAACCAAGGACTTCCTCATATCATTGGGGCCTGCCGGGCCCGCCGCCGCCAAAGCCTCCAGTCCCTGGAACCAGGGACCTTCCTCCGGTATGTGACACAGGCTGCCTGGAGGCCCACACTACATGATCATAAATATCTATGATCATGTATATACATGATCATAAATATCATGATCATGTATATACATGATCATAAATATGTCCTGCTGGTCATGCATTATGTCATAACACCAACAATGAGATAAAAAGGAGAAACATTTGAATCCAAAAACCTAGTATCTAGATTGGAGCATATTTGGTTCAAGTAAACATTGTTTTGGCTCTATAGAAATGCATCTCTTTCAACCAACTATATTTGAACAGCTGGCAAATAACCAATTTTGAGTGGGGTGTAAAGTTTTCAACATAAGTACCCAATCTTAATGTTTTATGCATTCTTTATGCTAGCTTTGTGTGGTGAATGGAAGTAATACTTGCTATCTACAATCAGCAGAATGTGAGTTTTTTAAGACAAAAATAACCAGTTCTGGAAGACAGCAGAGAAATCAGACATTTTCTCTGGAATTCTGTTTCTCCACACTCATGCAGTAAGAAATGTAATCTGTCAAGGTGATTTTCCTAGTGACCGAAGTAACAAGACTCTTATTGATCCAATAGCTCAGAATCTGCCATTATGATGTCTTCTGTTCCATGTCCTGTGCTGTCCATGCCATGTTTTCAAACATTATAGTCTCATCTCAGATGGGAAGTTATTTACAACTCTGTTTGCAAAGGGTGATAGTTGTTTTTATTCCCCATTGAGAACCCACAGGGATGCAATGCTTCCCAAGCCATTAAGCAATTTTCTGAATGTGCTACACCTTCCTAGTGGAAGAAAACAGGCTATTCTCAAAAAAAAAGAAAAGTAGTTTACATTTTCTCTGGAATATATTTGGCAAAAGGGGATAAGATTAAGTTGCTTTACTGGACATTAGACATAAAGAATTCTATTGCATTTATGGACCTATTTGACAGAAAAAAATAACACGTTGTTACAGAACCAAGGTTTTCATGCCCTACCCTGTGACTCACACAAAAAGCCTATTATCCATTATAAACTGTCCCTCTATGTCCCCTGCCATCTCATTCTTGGCACACAGCAGAAATTATGCTGAAGCCTTAATTGCTTTTCATAGGTCACCATTCTTGTCATCCCATGTCCTTTGGAAGCACAGAACATTACACTGCATATAATGTAATCAGCTGGCAGGGTGGTCAGCGTCTCCTTGTAAGATAACTCTACCTGTCAAATAGAGACAAAAGATTTGTGTGCCTGTTTAGCAGATGCTAAACTTTCTCTCAAGAGAATGAAAGCAAAGAAAATGGATGATCAGCTCAAAAGTAGGGCACGTGGCCTAATTAGTACTGCCTTTCTTGGCTGTGCCTGGACATCAGACTGAATACAGTCAAAATTAAATGTCAAGACTAATGAAGAAAGCTATGTTGTGGTTCATTGTGGGAGCCTGAGGTGAAGAACAAATTGAAGAGTGCAATAATAGGCTAAAAGTAAGAATATGGAGTTTCAGTGATGGTGAGTGACTAGGAGGAGCAATGGGTATTCTAAGAGCACTGGGAGCAATAGGCTATGGCTAGAGCATTGTTTTCCCAAACTGAGCAAATGCACAAACTCTAATGACATATTTAAGGCCCTGTTTGCTGGGTTAATTCCTAAATCGACCTGAAAGGCATTCAGAAGATGATCCTCTAAGAAGGTGCTGTCTTCAATCTTACTAATGTTGACTCTGACTAAGAGTGCCCACAAAGCAAGAGCAAAAGATTACAGAATAGAACAAAGGAAACAGAACATGTCTGCCAAGGCACAACCTTCCGAAGTGCAGAAACCTGGCAAGTTTAAGTTAAGAGGGTGTGACAGAAGCCTGGGCAAATTGTATTTTTGTTGCAGAAAAGGCGATGTTTAAATCCAGAAACTGACATGGCCTTCTGAATACCAACAATCTTGGTACTCAAAATCACTGATCCTGTGCTCAGGTCCTAAAGGATCCACATTTGAGGACATACTCTGGAGAGTTCTTGGCTCTTTATTCATATCTAGCTATTTTCTTGGATTAATAAGCTTGCCTTCCCAATGTTGTCTGCCTGCAGGTTGTCGTGGCTTCTGAGGACAAGTACCACAGAATCCAAGGAATTCAAAACAAAACCATTGAATATTTAATGAACAGTGTCTGGAAATAGTCAAATAAACATCAGTTCCATGCTCATATATTTGATTAAAACTTAGGGGAAAACTGTTAGCTCTTGGACTTCTCTCATTTACAAATTAAGAATGATTTCTTGTTCACTGAATTTATAGACTAAAACAGATGGAAATTATCTTGACACAGTATCAGTACTTAATGTTACTTTCAAAAAGAAAATCAAATGCAGAATACTGGGTAGAAAACTCAGAAAATAAGCTACAGTGTTTTATCCATGGTTTATAGAACATGGTCATGTGCGCTGCCTTAGTGATATGAATGGAGATGTCTTTCACAGTCTCTGTATGCTTTTATATCAATCATAAGTATCACCACAACATTCCTTTGTCTTTAATACACAGTGCTTCTGTATAGCCCAGGTTGACCTCAAATTTTTAATGTCCCTGCCTCTGAAAACTACTCCTGGGATTACAAGTATGTTCTGTAATAGTTTTGACTATTGACCCAAAGTATTTTCTTGCTTTGTTCTTTCATGTGCCTGTGCAGTGTGCATGCATGTCTGTATGCATGTTCACAGGTACATTTACACGTACATTTGCGTGCATGTGGACATGATAACCAAGGACTAGCATTGGATGTCTTCGTCTTTCGCTCCCTGCTTTACTTGATAAGGCAGGCCCTGAATATATAGTGCACTGATTTGGTTAGTCTAGCAGGGATTCCCTTCTCTGCCTCTCAAACACTGGAGTGTAATGGTAGGCTGCTACATCTACATAGCTCTTACACAAGTAATGGGAAACTTAACTCTAGTCTTCACACTGCCAAATCAATCACCATATCTACTAAGCCATCTCCCCAGTCTGTCTGGTTTGTTTGTTTTCTGAAATAGGATTTTACATCCTCCTGGCTGGCCTGGAACACACAATATAGACCAGACTGGCTGTCCATTCATAGTGACTCTGCTTCTACCTCCCAAGGTCTGGAATTATAGATAAGCCCTTTAGATCTCAAACAGACTTGTCATCTAGGCTCTAGCCCAAAATTCCTGAGGAATAATATAGCTTATCTATAATTCAGCCACCCAGCATATGTAGAGTACCTGCTATGTGATGGATGTTATAATAGGCAATAAGAACTCAATCCCCAGAATGATTTCCCCCCTGCCATTTACAGTTCAGTGAGAGAAAGACATTCTGCCTACTAGAAGATAAACATAAGAGTAATACTATTTTTTACCTTTTAAAGTCTAATCATCTTATAAAATACTTTACCTCATATCACTGGTTGTCAATGTATGTGAAAGAAAAAAAAAAAAAGACCACATTTTCTATCTGAAAATGCAGTAGGTTGTAGATACACCATGCTGTTCCCTTATACCTAATGAAAGTTTGACAGCAATCCCAGCATTTCTATCCTTCGCCTCAGGCTACTGCAGGATTAGTACAATATTGCTGGGGATTTATTGAGCAGACTTCGCTGAAGGCCTTCCTGGAAACTTTGCCTGAACCTCTGACGTCCTCCCTCCTTTTACAGCACTCTTGCTTTATCAGCTTCTCTACATAACAACCTATGGAAATGAGCCAACATGGAAAATGGCTCCATTTACTTTGCTCTGAGCTACAGATGGCATGGTGAACACTGAGCTAATGGAAAACTGACACTTGCTAGCTCAGGTCAACAGCTGTTTACACTGTAGCTGTGGCTTGAGAGACAGTATATTTCAGTCTCTGGGGGTGGGGGGGGAACTGCCATCTGCTCAGAGTGTGTTCTACATTTCCTTTAAAATGAAGATGGATACCAGGAATCGGAAGTGAGCCAGTGTATTGTAGGGACTTCTTCCTGTAGGTTGCCTGCCTGCATGGTTACGGAAGTTGACTGGTGGTATTTCCAAGTAGATTTTTATGATAGCTACTCAAGCCTTCTTTTGGTTTTTCTATAAGGTAAATTGGAAATTATGTTTTACTTTTGTTGTTCTGACTGTAAATCTGTTTTGTGATTCCACCATATTCAACCTCTCTAAGTAAGAAACGCACCTTATAGTCAAAGACGTCTGCACCCTGCTGTGTCATGTCCCAGTTCTAGAATAAAGAGGATAGATAGGATAAAGCCTCCATGCTTTCCCTGCTGGGCCAACCCTGTACTGTGACACAACACTCCTTTCCCATAGAGGGCAGAGATTCTGTATATGGAAATTTCATACAGTTGGGGATAAGGCAAGAATTAAAACACTTAGAGTAGACCTGAAGTAATATTTGCAGCTCCATGCATTTTCTTTTCTTTTTAAATTTACTTATTTACTCACTTTATATCCCAATATCAGCTCCTCCCTTTCCTCCCAGTACATCCTCATGCAGATCCTTTTCCCCATTCTTCCCTACAAGTCTGCTCTGAGAAGGCGCACCCTCTAGGTATAACTGCTGCCCCCTCCAGAGCACATAAAGTCACTGCAGGACTAGGCATAGCCCTACAACTGAGCCAAACAAGGCAGCCCAGTTAGGAAACAGAATCCACAAGCAGGCAACAGATTCAGAGTCAGCCCCCACTACAGTTGTTGGGGGACCCGTATGAAGACCAAGCTGCACATCTGCTACATATGTCTTCACACTTTTGTTACATTAAAATTTTTCGTACTACGTTGTCTTCAGTTTGGGGCCTTTAGCTGAAAATTGCAAGAAATGTAGCCTAATTCTGTTTAATTCTCTGGAGGATCTGCTTACTTGTTTCATCTTTCTTACTCCCAGAACTGCTTAGCCATCATCTTTAGTCATCATTTATACTGTTGCTGTTTTGTTTTTTCCAAGACCTGATAATAGTTCTTCCTACATGTAAGACTCTAGTTCTGGTTCTACAATTGCCCAGTATCATATTATCTTGGGGAAGTCACAGAATTATTTAGTATTTTTGGGCTTGTGCTTACTTGTGCTTACTAGTTATAAAAGATATCAATGTCTCCTATACTCTGTTCTTTGTCACAGAGAAAATAGCTGTAACTCTTAGGCACTCAGGTTCCTTTCTATTTGGCATGAACTACATGAAACTGGTGTTTTGTAACTAAAGTAGGTAAAGAAGCAGAAATTTCATGTAGCAAGCATCTACCTTAATTCATTCCATAATTGTTTTAATTGCATACTACCATCTGCAAGGCCTTATTTTCAGACTTTGTGACTCTAACAGTGAAGAAAAAGACCTAGCTTCAATGTAATCTCATAGCTTAACCAGAGAGAATAAAAATAAATAAATTAGCAGATGAAAATGTAAGGAGATGTGGTGAAGAAACTTTTTATGGTAATTAAATAAGATAGAAAGAAATGTTAAATGGCAGGGGGCAAGTCTCCTAAGAGGGGGGGCAATGAGTAGAATTTGTCCTGAACACTGAGGTCTCAGATCTCTCTCTCTGCTTGGGTGTCTGGTTTCTGGCAGAGGGTAGACTCTGCAGTGTCAGGGAAGTATTAGTGAACACACCTCCCCCCAGCAAACAGACAGGAACTGATCTGATAGAAATCACAACAGAGTGATTTGAGCTAGCTTGGACCAGTCAGCCCAATTTTGGTGGAGAGGAGCCCCAAATTATCTATTGTGGTAAGGCTTTATAGAAAGCAACAAGTGGGAGCTGAGTGTTTCTAGCCAGGTAAGCATGTAATTGGAAAGCTACTATATGGCCTTTAACATAATTGGCTGGGGCTAGGAATCAAACTATAAACTTAACTTCTGTTTCCATCTTCATTGGTGGTCATAAGGCAGGGGGCGGGTTGGTGGAAATTAACCTAAAAACACTGAATTGTTGGGGGAGATTATCCTGGAGGTGCTGTTCTGTTGGGGTTAGCCTAGAAACTGGAGCTAGACTCATGTTTTGTTGGAGGATAACTTGGAAGCTAATGCTAGGTACTAGCCTGTTAGCTTATTTGAGTTCACGTTTTCTAAAATGAAGTCTGAATTTAAAAGATTTGGTCTCTCAATTCAACATTAGAAAGGAGACCATGACATTCCTCTCTGAGTATTATCTCATTAGAAAAAAGTCTGAAGGAATTGATACCAGGCTTCCAGTGACAGACAGTTGAAGCCTGTCAGCAATTGCAGGAAAAACCCTGCCCTGAAGGTAGAGGAATGAAGTGACAACCAACAACATAGAAGAAAAAGTCTTCACAAAAAGAAACTAAAACAAGTTTATATCTATATAGAGAGAAGAAACAGAGAAAAGTATTTAAAAATAAAGTCACATGATAAAACAGATTATAAGAAAAATAAACTGAAAAAATCCTTTAATAGTATTACACAATAAAATTACACACATACACATGCATATGCAAAATATATGCAGAAGTGAGCAAGGATGAAGAACACTAAGCTTTATGTGTAGGTGTGTATGTACGTGTACTTGTGTCATGTGTGTTTATTAATGTGCATAGGGGTACACATACACATATGTGTGCAACTGTGGAGGCCAAAAGACTACCTCAAGTATGAACTCATCAAGCACCATTCACATTCTTTTAAAGAAAGTGTGTTTCACATGCAACAAGGCTAGGTATCCAATGAGCCTCAGAGATTCTCCTGTCTCCTCCTCTTTGTCAGTTTTGGCATTATAAGTGGGTGCTGTTGCCTTCTGCCCCTCACTTGGTCCTTTTGGCTGGGGCAGACACCTAGCTGGTCTGCTCGCATGAAGACACCATATCCTGAGACATCCTAGGTGAGCCACTGCATTAAGATCAGCAGGTAAGAACCCCCTCCCACTACCCTATACCCCAGAGCTGCAACTGGGAGCCTGGGGCACTCAGGACCCATCAGCCACCCAAACTCTGCCCTTCCAGAATACCACACCCCTTCTGCCCCTCCCTTAGTTCTTTTGGCTGGGGCAGACACATAACTGGTCTGCTCCTGTGAAGACACCATATCCTGAGCCATCCCAGAGGAACTACTGCACACAGAGCAGCAAGATTTCAGGATCCCAGAGGCAGCCTGAGTCCCAGGAGTTCTTCCACCCAGGAGCTTAGGATCATAGGATTAAAGAGACATTTGGACTCTGAGGAGTTCTGACACAAGCAAGATAACTGGAAAGACAGGCTCCAGTCAGAGACAGTGACTGACCAGAGCAGGAAGACCAACTGTACAAGTGGTTACATATGCTTGAATTTGTCATTTGCAAAGGCAACTAGGGGTGAGCTTTGAAGTTTCAAAACCACTAGCCATTTCCAGTTTATTCATTTTGCTTTGATTGTGGGTGAAGATGTAAATCCTCAGCTTCTGCTCTAGCTGCCATGCCTGCCACTTGCTGTCTCTGTTCAGCCAACACAGGCTCTAAACCTCTGGAATTATAAGCCCAAATAAACTCTTTTATAAGCTGTGTTGGTCATCAGGCAATAAAAAAACTGATATAGCTCTATGCCCATCCACATGCAGGTGGTAATAACTAGACTCTGATGTTTTGTTTCTTTAAAACAGTGGTTCTCAACCTGTAGGTTTCACGAGAGTCACCAAAGACCACCAGGAAACACAGATATTTACATTTCTATTTAAAACAGTAGAAAAATCACAGTTATGAGGTAGCAACGAAAATATTTTTATGGTTGGGGTCACCACAACATGGAGAAATGTATTAAAGGGTCACAGCATTAGGAAGGTTGAGAATGACTTGCATAAAAGGACATGAAGTTGGAAAGGAAACTTGGTGATGTTTAGAAAGAGGATGAAGAAAGAAGGGTAAATATGATCAAAACATATTATATGCATGTATGAAATTGTCAAAGAATAATTAAATTATTTTTGAAGAAGAGATGTTCTGAACCTTCTAGTGGCCATAGGTACTTTCTATGTGGGAGAAATTAAAGCCAGATCAAGCCTTCTAAGCCCCTGGAAACAACTGTCTAAAACATTTCTGGTCAGGGACATTATATTCAGTTTTATACGTACATACATACACACACACACACACACACACACACACACACACACACACATTAACATAAACAAATTTCATGGCTCATATGAGACAACCCATCTTTAATTTATTTAAGATAACATCACAGTATTATTTCAATAGACTTTTAACTCCACACCACATATTTCTCTATGGAAAATACTCTTCCTAAAGACAATAGTATTCCTTTCTAATCACAAAATATATGTGAATGAAGTAAAGTGCTAGTAAGCACTTGGGAGGGCCTTCAAGTTGCAGCCAATGTTTTACAGTTCACCTTACCTGCCTCATGGGTGACTTGTGAATCTGGAAGACAAGTCTAGTGTTATCTGTGTCATGATTGTCCTCAAAGAAGTGACTACAGGAATAGAAATAAGGAGTCACAAAACCTTACTCACCAGCTGTGTTGTTCTGGAATTAGAGGTATCTCTGCTCATTTACCTTTTGATGCTTTAAGAAAACCTGGAGAGAACTTTCAACTTGTTTGTACACTTACTATTTTGTGTTTCCAACTCTTCCACTCCCTTCCTTTAATCTGAATCACTTAAAATATTTGATGATTTTTATAGCAGCATGTAGTTAAACATAAAAGAGCAAGAGTATTTTCATCTACTGCTAGTGACAATTTAAAGACTATTTTCCACCAAAATTTTCTTGTTACACCCACACTTCCTTTCCCTCAATATTTCTTTCTTATAAAAATATTCCAAACATAATGCAGGTGTTCCGTAGATATATATACCCTTCATCAATCAAAACAGGTTGATTTGATTACACTGGTGATAAACAACACCAAATTGCAGTGGCTTAAAGCAACAAGGATTTCTTGCTTGTGATACAGTTAGTTTCCTCCTGTGTTAGCTGAATGAGGGCCATTTTATCACCACCTAGGGACCCAGCCTGAGAAAGCCACCCATATTTATTTATATTGGTCACAGATGAAATAGAGAGTAGAAACAGCATAGCAAAATATAGTGATGAGCTCATTATACATACTAAATTGTAGTTACAGTTTCATAAAAATTATGCTTTCATAACAAAATTCATAGAAAGAGAAGAAATATCTGTTTGTGCTACCCACAGGTTGTTTGAAAGGCATATCAAAAAACAGAGATTCAAAATCCCAAGCCATTGTCTCAACCTTGGCTCTCTATGTTTGGTTAAAAGCTATTTGTGACACGTTTTGTAGATTTAAAAAAGGGCTCCATCTCATTAATGTCTATGTTTTAGACCATGGACAATGTGTGGCATGGTTATCTAGGTCCTTCATTTACAACAAGGGCCTGAAACCAAGAGCCAGTTTTAGCTGGAAGAACCTATCCTACATTTGGTTGTGCAATGTGACTGTACTTGGTTTCCTCCCTCCCCCTATCTTATAGAACCAGGAGAGATGTCATTTCTGCACTGCACAGCACAGAAAAAAACTTACCTTGATATTGTACCTGTATTGTATTTGGAGTCATTTTTACAAGAAATAAACTTTAGGGAATTGAACTGGAGGCAATCGTGAAAAACAACGAGGTTGGGGATTATGAACTTTCCATTATAATTTGCAAACCAAGCAATGTAATCAGTTCCCAACTCACCCAGCTGTTTGTTCTAGGGAGAGGGACTTTCCCATTGTCCTTGCTCATCTGTGTCAGTGTCAGACTACGCACAGCTTCCCGCTTTTTTATCTCTAACTTCTCTTTCTCTAAACTTTAACTTCTACCTAGCAGTCAAATGTCTTATTTAAGTCCAAGTTTGCTTTGTCAAAAAGGAATCTCCCAGATCCCTACTGTTTACAAAATGGAGTCCACTACTACAATATGACCTTCTCTGAACAACCTGAGGTGAAACTTTCTTTCAGTCTTGATTTCTCAATGTGCCTCTTCAGGTTTAATGAATATTTCTAAGCTACAATTATGCTGTTACTTTGAAGCTTACAAATGTATCTACTTTTCCCCATGCATATATACCTATGCGCGCACACGCGCGCACACACACCACACACACACACACACACACACACACACACACAAACATACACACACAATCTGATTCCAAGCTGTATTTGATAGACTCAAGGAAACAGTGTCGCTCCATGATGGCAATAAAAATGTTAAACAAAAAAATTTATAATCAGACTGGAGAAATAGCTCAGAAGTTAAGAACATTGCTTCTCCAGAGGTCCTGAGTTCAAGCCCCAACAACCATATGGGGATCATCTGTAATTGGATCTGATGCCCTTTTCTGGTGTGTCTGAAGACAGCAACAGTGAACTCACACATATAAAAATAAATAAATCTTTTTTTAAAAGTTTGTAATCAAGTTTCAAGTGATTGCATATGCCCCATTCAAAGATAAAATGTAGCTCTTTAAAAAATTAAAACAAGACAATCATATATTTTGATAATATATAATTAAAATTATAGCAACACAGTGAATTTTCATTGTCTAAACATGAATGTGTTCTTAAAAGCAATAGCTCAGTTTTAACTAGAAGTAATAAAATTTAATTTCTATTCAGACTTATTTATTTATCATTGTTTATGTATATTTATCATTGTTTATGTATATGTGTGGTGTGATGTTATGTGTGTTCATACATGTATGTGCTGGTGTGTTCCACATGAGTATGTTACATATCCTATTCTATCACTTCCCACCCTGATTCCCTAGGATCAGTTCTCACTGACCTGAGGCTTACCAGGCTGGCTGGCCCTCAGGGCTGTGGGATCTGCTTGTGTCTGCTCCAAGCGTTTTACATGATGTTGGGTATTCACACTTAGATCCTCTGTTCCAAGCATTTTACATGATGTTGGGTATTCACACTTTGATCCTTGTCCTTATCCGACTGAGCTCTTACCTACTGAGTATCTCAGTCGTCCCTGCTATATTTTATTTTAATTTAGGTCACGAACTGTCTAAACTGGTCTGTAAGAATACTTAAACTAGTGATTAGATAATTATGTCTTTATTGGCTTAGAACAGAGGAGTAGTGACTATTTTAAAAAAGAAAGAAAGAAAGAAACTTATCAAATTTTCCGTGTTTAATGCTATATGTTTGCCCTTTCCAAACCTAAGTCCTGTTCTGTTCTTGCTCCCAAATTCCTCGATTTATTCTCCAGAATCTTAAGTTCATGGCAAACAGTTCTTACATCATCTCAATCTTACCTTCTTTTCTGCTGGTAACTAAAGCTAATTTCCCTATAGCCACTTCCCTACAGTTCTTTATAGTTCAAGCTGATTTTCTTTCACACTTTAGGCCTGAAAATTGCTCTGTACTGGCTGAATTTCTGTCACAAGCTATAGTCATTATAGAGGAAGACTCCTCAATTGAGGAAATGCCTCTAAGAGATCCAGCTGAAAGGTATTTTCTTAATTAGTGATCAGAGGGCGAAGCCCCAGGCGATTGTGGGTTGTGCCATCCCTGGGTTTGTAGTCCTGGATTCTATAGAAAAAAAGAAAAGAAAAAAAAAAAAAGCAGGCTAAGCAAGCCAGGGGAAGCAAGCCAGTAAGCAGCACTCCTCCCTAGCCTTTGTACCCACTCCTGACTCCAGAATCTTTCTCCTGACTTCCTTCAGTCATGAACAGTGATATGGAAGTATAAACTGAATAAATCCTTTCTTCTTCAACTTACTTTTTGGTCATGGAGTTTTGTTGCAGCAATAGTAACCCTAACTAAGACAGGTTTAATGTTCTAGAAGAATATTTTCCCTGTCTGACCCCTGCCCTTTGTGGTCTCATGTTATCTAGCTTTGCCCTTCTTCTCTTCGTCCCACTGCCATCTGCTCATCTGCTGAACACCAGCTGTCATTTTTTAAAAAAACATTGTTCATTCCCAAACTTCTTAATTTCTCCAACCCATAGATTCATAGCAAATGATCTGACTTTCTTTGGGGAGAGATTATCAATCTGATTTAACTATAATTTTTTCACACCAAAACCCTCAATGATTCTTTTGTGCTCTTCTGTGTTTTAATGTAAAAATTGTCCTTGACCATCAAAAGCAGTTCCTTCATCTAGGCTTAGATTTTAATTTTCCTTAACAATACATTACTGTGTTTAATCTTCGGTTGAGGAACATCTGGGTTGTTTCCAGTTTCTGGATATGACAAATAAAACTGCTAGGGATTCAGTGAGGGAGGGTCTGGGAGGGGGAGCAGCATTTGGGATGTAAACAAATTATATATATACAAATTATATATGTGTGTGTTTTAAAAATAAATATAATAAAATATATAGTGAAAATTTCTCTCTCTCTCTCTCTCTCTCTCTCTCTCTCTCTCTCTCTCTCTCTCTGTCTTTCTCTCTCTTTCTCCTGGATTTATTTCAGAGATCTTCCTGTGGGGCTTTGGAGCTGGTCACACAGTACTGCAAGGATAACACTAAACTGTTAAAAACATGGTCAGGGTCAGAGGAAAGCTGGCTCATATTAAATAAAGTAGAAATGTCAGAAATGACTCATGACACATGAGTCTCAGGGAAAATATCTAAAAGCCAGAAAAGTTGGCATGTTAAAATGTCCCTACCCACTCAGTATTAAAGGAAGAACAAAGCAGGTCAGATTTAACTGTGGACCAGTTTGGTATCTGACACAAACTAAAAGTAAATTTGTTATAGTCTATTGCCATGTATAAGGGTACCAATGTCAAATAGTAAACAATTCTGTTTATTTACTCTGTTTAAAAAACAGAGACAGCTTAACAAAAGAATGTACATGAACTCCTGAGCAACAAGAAATGAATAATGGTTCATTTCAAGTTGTATTGTTTGGCATAGACCTGAAACAAGTCTGGACTTATGACAGACCTGGGAGAATGGTCACATAGTGTATTCAGGTGTTGGCGTCCCACCATCAAGTATCTATTACAGAAGAGACACTTAACATCTGGTCATGAAGGTGACTCAAGAAGCTAAATATCAGGTAAATATGTCCACACCAGAGCTAGTAGTACACATGAACTTTTTGTAGAAAAAGCAGTAGTACAGAGATATGGGTTCCTTCTTATCCTTAGCAACCCTGTCTGAGATAAAGATGCTAAGACGCCATATACTACTACCTCTCTTGTTTCATTTGGTTGCAAATCATTGTTTCTATTCTGAAAATTGCAGTACATTTTTTTTAAATGGCTTTCTGGTTATAAGTTTGCCTTTCTGCCCATGGTGTAGTATCCACTATCCAGATATTCATGAGAATACCTGTTTTAGGATTATGGAATTCTGAATAGTATTTTCTTAGATTAACAAACCAACTTTATGTAAGAGGAAATGGCATCATGGGATTATGGCTATAGAATTCATTGGCTTTCCAGTTGTTGGGTAACCCAGGCATTAATATTCCAATAATGGTTAACTGAAGTACAGGCCTGAAGATACCATGTAAGATCAGGGTGCTGGGTTAGGATGTAGTTCATTGTAAAGTGCTGTGTATTCAGTTGTAGATAACATGAATATAGAAATCAATGGATGAATTAGAAAAAAACTATTTGTAGTATTATATTTTAATAAACACCGGCACAGGGTTGCTACCAACCTCAATGGTTTATGTTCTTGAATGAAAGACACATACATAGCCTTTACATTTTAATATGCCTTAAACGTCACAATAGCTGAACAAGTACCTAACCTCTATGTTGTTAGAAGCTACCTCCCATCAATAATTCTGAGGTACTAATTTCTATATTCCAATTTGTCTGCTCTTGACCATACATGGCAACTGTTTCTCTCTCCTGCACATTCCTCAGAAATAGCAAATCCTCCCTTTTCTCTTCATGGTCCCAAACTGAGGAATACTACATCCTACCTCTGTCTCTCCTCTTCAGCTATTGGCTGTTGGCATCTTTAATTAGCTACCAATTAGAATTAACTGGGGACAGGTTCCTAGAAGTTATGTGCAGACCCTCTCATGCAAACAGTTTGGGGGACCCAATTAGCATTAGAATACAAGCAGCTATACCATCCACCTCCTTACTCAAGATCCTTTGTTACTCCCTGGGAACCAGATCTAAGACAGGATTATATTTATATTATATTATATTATATTATATTATATTATATTATATTATATTATCATATTAATTATATTAGAACAATGAAAGCATGGTGTGTAATAGCAAGAACAGACATTCAAACTATGTTCAGTAATATTAGTTACATTATTATATTGATCAGAAATACCTAGAGAATAATTTGAAAGAGACCTGTATGATTAGTAGTTGTAGTATCTTGTAGAATGTAAGCCCATAATTGCATGGGACACATGTTATGATATACCATGCATATAGAAAATGATTTAACTCCAAAAGAAAAATTAAATGCAATCCCTTCTCCAGATGAATGAATGAGTCTATAATGGACTCAAGATTCAGTCATAAACATAGAGTCTTTAGTAAAGATAACAGGAATTGGAGCCATACAATAGACAAATTGAAGCATAGAAGGATGATAAACATAAGACCAATACATATGTTCAGAGGTACTCGCCACAGATGCACAAGTCAAAGCAAATAGCATCACCAGAAAGAGAATCTCAGGTGACATGGGGCTTCGTGTGTTTCATAGAATAACTTCCCCTTGATACACAGGACCTTAACTTGCTAGGGAAGTGGGCAGACTTGACGTCTTCTATCGTCATCATGACTTTCACTGTCTCTTCACCATCTATTATTGTCCTTGATGGCCTGGGGTTGGAGAAGCTGAAAAGGAAACCATAATGTTTCAGTGTATCCATCTGCAATGATAGATGCATACCCATTCCCAATTTTCTTCTGTAAGAGTAAAATTAGGGCAGCTTAATGTATCAGGTTTTTATTTCTATCTGTAATAAAACCAGGGAGGTTAGAATGTGCAAGAACATGAGTCTACTCCTAGAAATAATCTTACAACATAAGCAGAATCTGAAATAATATTTAAGAATTTATGAATTAACCATAATATGTTGTGGGATGTCCTGATGCTGTTTGTATTCTGATGTTAATTCTGCTTCTTCAAGAAGGGTTGCCCCTGACGAGTAGTCAATCACATACTCATGTGAACCTTCTCCCCATTTTAACTGCTCAATCAACAAAGGCCTGTGATTGGGCAGAGGAAGGGAAAGGTGAAACTGGAGGTTTTTGAGAGTGGGTCAGGTAAAGAGAAAGAAAGTATGAGAGGAGAGAAGAGAGGACTGAAGAAGTGGAGTAGGAAGCCATGATGGACCAGAACCATGTGGCTAGGAAAAACCACAAGTACCAAAGGGTCGTATAGCTGGGGAATAAGTTAGTATAGTGTTAGATCTGCCCAATTTAGGCTTATAGCTTACAATGATAATAAATGGATTGAGTGGTTTTTATTTGGGCTTATTGGAGTTAATAATTCCAACAACAATATATATGAAACAGAATCGCCAGTTCTACCTGTTAAGCTGAGGAAAAAGAAGTATTTATATATTAATGAATATTAATTAATTATATATGGACCATGAAACCCTCCTATACCCTTAGATGAATGCTCAATACAATAAGTATCTGCCTGTGGAACGGAAGCAAGTTGGGCAATTTTGGTATTCACAAACTTAGTTCATATAAGAAAAATCCCATGGTTTGCCAGCTGGAAAATGATTTCCTATCCTTCTATGGAAATTTTCAAATGAAATTTAAAAATCCACAGAGTTCTGTAATACTTTTAAAAACTGATTGTTAGTTAAGGGTAATACAGCAAGAACCAAATCCATATAAGTATTGACATCAGATCCTTTCTCAATTTACTAATTGAGCAAGAACAGTAAGGCAAACGTTTAGTATTTTTTGATCATTATTGTTTAAAATTCATTCCGAAAGTTTATACTCTTATCCATAATAATTTTCAGAGACAATTTAGTGGGGGAAATACGTAAGTTTAAAGGCAATGAAGGATCCACTTGATACACAAATGCCTCTTTTAGCTTGGATTCAAATAGCTGTAGTTCTTCCCTGGGTTCTTGAGATATTGAAGATTGTCCAGTGGTTCTCTCTTTGTAGTTTTAAATAGGCTGATTAGTGCATAATTAGATATAAATGAATTCCTTTTCCCTGTTGTGCCCTAGCATGCCTTGATTGTAAAGTTTGCTTTTCATAGGCTCTCCTCATCAAAAATGGAGATAATTCAAGATGACTATCAAATTCCTCACACCAAAGCTTCAGGGTCATTTTCAGCCAATGAAGAATATGTATCTAAGGAGGCTCCAGTAAAGGAGTTGAGGAGAATTGTCACTGGCATAGTTAATTGATGGCAATGTTTTTAACTTTCAGTTTTGCCTGAATGGGATAATCTCCATTTCTGCCTGGTTCTTTTAACAATTTTAAGATTACATCATTAGCTATTTATTGCTCATTGTTAATATTCTCATTTTCCTTAAGTATTTTGATAACAGTATGACTAAATGCCCAAGTGACCTAAAATGGGACAGGTATATTTTTTCCTATTATTTATATGTCCTCTTGTTTATATTCTTTTGGGCTCTGTCTCATACTTCCTTATCCAGTTTCTTTTTCTGAAAACTAGAGATGATAATCATAAACAATTTGTGAACAATATAACAGATGTTATTTTGATATGTACTCTGCCTTTCTTTAAAAAAAATGATGCACAAATTGATGTAAGGCAAAGCCTTACCTGGTTTATGTCCTATTTTTCTCACTCACCTTCTTCTGTGGAGATTCCTAACTCTCTCATGTTGAAGCTGACTTTGATCACTGATCCTTGAGGTTCCTGAGTATTTTCTATTCTAAAGGTGGTGGGACCTGGGAGAATGTGAACCAATAAATAAAGCAGACTAAAGTTAACTTTATACAGAGCATCAGACAGTTTGTACTGCAAGGATTAAAAGGATTAAAAAAGATCACCTTTTGTTGAAAATGTCCTTTTTCCACTGGACAGTTTTAGCTCCTTTGTCAAAGATCAAGTAACCATAGGTATGTGGGTTCATTTCTGCATCTTCAATTCCATTCCATTGATCTTCCTGCCTGTCTCTGTACCATCCAGTTTTTATCACTATTGCTCTGTACAGCTTGATGTCAGAGATGGTGATTCCCCTAGAAGTTCTTTTATTATTTAGAATAGTTCTTGCTATCCTGGGTGTTTTGTTATTCCAAATGAATTTGCAAATTGCTCTTTCTATCTCTATGAAGAATAGAATTGGAATTTTGATGGAGATTGGATTGAATCTGTAGATTGCTTTTGGCAAGATGGCCATTATTACTGTATTAATTCTACCAATCCATGAGCATGGGAGATCTATCCATCTTCTGAGATCTTCTTTGATTTCTTTCTTCAGAAACTTGAAATTCTTGCCATACAGATCTTTCACTTGCTTGGTTAGAGTCACACCAATGTATTTTATATTATTTGTGACTATTGTGAAGGGTGTCATTTCCCTAATTTCTTTTTCAGCCTGTTTATCCTTCAAGTAGAGGAAGGATACTGATTTGTTTGAGTTAATTTTATATCCAGTCACTTCGTTGAAGTTGATTATCAAGTTTTTTTAGTTCTCTGTTGGAAGATTTGGGGTCACTTAAGTCTACTATTATATCATCTGCAAATAGTGATATTTTGACTTCTTCTTTTACAATTTGTATTCCTTTGACTTCCTTTTGTATGTAATTACTCTGGCTAGGACTTCCAGTACTATATTGAATAGGTAGGGAGAGAGTGGGCAGCCTTGTATAGTCCCAGATTTTATTGGGATTGCTTCAAGTTTCTCTCCATTTAGTTGGATGTTGGCTACTGGCTTGCTGTATATTGCTTTTACTATGTTTAGGTATGGGCCTTGAATTCCTGATCTTTCCAAGATGGGATGTTGAATTTTGTCAAATCTTTCATGTGGTATTTTTCTTTGAGTTTGTTTATATAGTGGATTACATTGATGGATTTCTGAATATTGAACCATCCTGCATTCCTGGGATAAAGCCCACTTGATCATGATGGATGATTGTTTTGATGTGTTCTTATATTTGGTTTTTGAGAATTTTATTTTTACATCAATATTCATAAGGGAGATTGGTCTGAAGTTTCTTCTTTGTTATGTCTTTTTGTGGTTTATGACATAATTGTGGCTCCATAGAACAAATTGGGTGATGTTCCTTTCTGTTTGTATTTTGTGGGATAGTTTGAAGAGAATTGGTTTTAGGTCTTCTTTGAACGTCTGATAGAATTCTGCACTAAAACCATCTGGTCCTGGGCTTTTTTACGTGCGAAGACTTTTAATAATTGCTGCTTTCTTTAGGGGTTATGGGACTGTTTAGATTCTTTATCTGCTCCTGATTTAACTTTGGTACCTGGTATCTGTCTAGGAAATTGTCCATTTCATCCGGATTTTCCACAGACCACATGAAGCTCATGAAGAAGGAAGACCAAAATGTGGGTGCTTTAGTCCTTCTCAGAAGGAGTAACAAAATACTCATGGAAGCAAATATGGAGACAATATGTGAGACAGAAACTGAAGGAGGGATTGTCTGGAGAATGTTCCACCTGGTATCCATCCCATGTGCAGTCACCAAAAGTAGATACTGATATGGATGCCAGGAAGTGCATGCTGATAGGAGCCTGATATAGCTGTCTCCTTAGATGTCAGCCAGACCCTGACATATACAGAGCAGATGCTCACAGCTAACCATTGAACTAATCATGAGGTTCCCAATGGAGGAGTGAGAGAGGAGACTGAAGGAGCTGAAAGGGTTTGCAGCCCCATGGGGAGAACAACAATACCAACCAACCAGAGCTCCCAGTGTCTAAACCAACAGCCTGGGAGCACATAGGGAGAGACCCATGACTCCAGCTGTATATATAGGGGAGGATGGCTTGTTGCGCATAGGTGGGAGAGGAGGTCTTTGGTCCCATGAAGGCTGGATGCCCCAGTGTGAGGGAATTCAAGGGCAGGGAGGTAGGAGTGGGTGGGTGGGTGGGGGCACATTCTCATAGAAGCAGGAGGAGGGGATATGGGATAAGGGGCTCCTGGGTGGGGGAGGGATAAATGGGGAAAGGGGATAACACCAGAAATGTAAATAAAATACCCAATAACAGAGAGAGAGAGAGAGAGAGAGAGAGAGAGAGAGAGAGAGAGAGAGGAAAGAAAGATCACCTGAGGACAGAGGACAGAAAGTGAAAGAGAAGGAGAGGAAGAGATAAGATGGAACTTATAGGAGAAAAAGAGGATCCAGAACCACACAGTCCTGGAAGTCATAAGTATTGGGGATTTCTTAGATAGATGATTAAATAATAATTAGAGTGTGTCTGCCCCATCGAGGTGTATAGCTTGTATTTATATCAATTGACCTTTGAGTTCATTGTGTGGGTGTTATGTGGGTTGAGAATTTCCTAATATAAATCTGACTGATTAATTACAAGCTTCTAGAGTTTTGATTTTACTGGTTTACTGGGATTTGTGACTGCTAACCACAGGGAGCGATGGCATCTGCATCAAGAGAACCAGGAGATGGGCAGTCACTGCATGGGGCTAGCCTTGGAGGCAGCGAGGTCACTGGGGCCCGAGAGTAGCTGGCACTGGCGTGGGATGGTGCCTTTTTTAAATATTTCCCACAACAGGCCAACATGGCCAACCAATGTGGGGGTAGGAATCCACTGGAAATTTGGGATTCTTAGCCTATGAGTTAGAGATTTAGTCTGGGCAATCAGTGAGTCAGTGAGAGTCGGTCACGTGTGCTAGCGGGAACTTCTTTTTTTTTTTTTTTCGGACAGGGTCTCTGTGTAGCCTGCTGTCTGACTCACTCGTAGACCAGGTGCCTCGAACTCAGAATCCACCTGCCTCTGCCTCCCAAGTGCTGGACTAAAGGCGTGCGCCACCACCGCCCGCATCTTGAAACAAAGAAAACAGGCAGTTTCTGCTTGCAGGCTCTGAGGTCTTCTGCTGCAAAAAGTACAGACTGCTCTGAGCCACAGAGAGATGGAGAATGGAAGCTGTGTGCTTCCTTAACAAACATTAATTGGAGTATGATTTAATTAAAAAAACTTTGGATTATTTGCTTTTAGAATAGATTTATATACAGATTTTGTCTGAATCACGTGGAGAATTTTGCCTGTGGTTTGGAACTAGAATAAGGAAATTCTGAACCTAAATAGGGAGCAATGATAATTGCCTGGTATGTACAGATGTCTGTGCTATTAATTAATTGCCTGCTATTAATACATGTCTGTAGCTCTTGGTTTTGAGCATAACAGATAGATGGTATATTAAAATCTGCAGGAATGCATATTCTTCTGAAGTGGGCTCTACAGAAATTTTGGGTTACTCTCCTGGTATGACAAATTAGAACAGGTCTAAAAATAGGCTCATACAGTATTGTTTAGTTTACTTCACTTGTTTTTAATTTTCAAAATGGGTGTCATTTGGAGTTTTGTGGTTATATTATTCTTCTGGGAGAGAGGTCAAGGTAAAGTTTTTTTCTGGTTACTGGCTCAAGGACATGCTACTTTGGGAGAAAGATTTTTGTCTTTTTCATTTTTAGAAAAGATGATTAGTGTCTATACACCTTCCAGAGTTATATGGATCATATATGACAGAGGAAGACCACCTGAAAATAGATTCAGGTGAATCAAACAAACAAAAAAGATTCTTCGTGCCATCCTTCATGTGGCATGAATGAAGACTTAGGATTGGAGCAAAATTTCATCCTAACTAGTCTGAACACCCTCCACAGACTAACACAATCCATACAGATATCTTGATGATACTAAAATTTTGTTTTGAGATTTGTATATTACAGAATACACAGACTTGGTGAGTCTCATCGTCAGACATGCTGAACTGTCCTGATTGAACTCCTGATGTCTTAGACTTTCAGCCAGATCCAGTCAGGACACAGACATCAGAGACAATCAATCGTTGGTGTGGCCTTCTTAAGGCCAACCAACTCCCCATTTTCCCTCCCTGACCCCTTCAAAGATATCTCAACACCCATATTCAGTTTGAAGAAGTTTTGAAGAGTCATGGCCCCAGTTCCCTGGACTTGGGGTCTAGAGGTGGTTATTCTAATTGTCTTTGTGGGGAATTTTGAAATAGTCATAATTTGAACTGGGAGGAAATACCTAGAATTGATTGTGCAGCCATAATGTCTTTTGGTAGAAATCTTTACAATAGTTACTAAGTTGAAGTCATAATTTCTTATTTTGGTACAGAATTTATCTTGATAAAGAATCAAGGTTTTCATTGGTATAAATTTCTTTTATTGATATAAAAATTTTAAAAGTACAAGGCTTGAACCCAGTCCTTCTTTAATTGCCATTACAAACTTATTTGAGATGCTTAAGCCTATGAGTTATGGACCAGATAGCAAATTCATGGGTCTGAGTTTATTGTTAGGGTATTTTCAGATATTTTAATAATAAATAGCTGAGAATAGTTAATGGACAACAGTCCAGATTGCTTTACATAGACAGTTGGTTTTCAAAAATGTCAGAAATCCACAAAATGTGACGTTTAATGTTATTTATTCACTTCTTGTTGAGAAAAATCTCTTCCTAACAGGTCCCCATTCATGGATTCAAAGAAGCAGCTGAGCACTTCTACCTCCAGGTGAGGTGGTCCATTGTGGCTAAGTGGCCACTGGGCAGACCTGTACCATTCTTGAAAGGACAAAGTTACAGGTTAGGACAGATTAGTTCTGCCAAAACAGAATAAGCTAGTCCTTAATAATTTCTGTTTTTCAAGGTCTGTCAGATGATTCTGGGCCAGAAGGCTGAAGACTGACACTCCAACTTCCTGACTTACTGGGGCTATGTAGGTATGCAGCTGTCTCTAAAATTTATCTCAGTCCTGGAAGCTGTGTTAGGCTTCCTATATTTTCAGATAATGTTGGTTGTTCTTAAATTTCTGACAGGGTTGAAAGACTACCTATAGTCTCATAGAGCCAACCCAGGCTATTTAGCATTGAGACAAAATATTTGAGAAGATAGTTTTCAGAGAATTTGCAAGCTAAACCAGGATATAACATGGATATATAAGCCTTTTAAAGTTTGGATAGAAGACAAAAATGATGGATTGGGTGTTAGGTCTTTCTTATACTTTATAAATTACAAAATGATAATAGTTGTGCTCAATTTATATCTGAGATAAAACAGTCTTTTAACTGGACAGAAAGGGGAAATCTTATTGTTGTTATATGCAGGTGAGGGCAGGTATACCAGATAAGGTGAGAACCTGTGATTGGGCAGTAAAAAAAGAAGGTGGGCTGAGAACTTTAGAGATGGGGACAGAGAGTACAGAGAGAGAGAAGAAGAGGAGAGGAAGAGATAAGACTTATAGAAGATGGAGGAGGAGGAGAAGGAAGAGGAGGAGGAAGAGGAGAAGAAGAGCCAGAACCACAGTCCTGGGAGCCATAAGTATTAAAGATTTCTTAGATAGATGATTTAAATAATAATTAGAGTGTGTCTGTCCCATTTAGGTATGTAGCTTGCGTTTATATCAATTGATTTTTGAGTTCATTGTGCAGGCATTTTGTGGATTGAGTATTTCTTAATATAAATGTGACTGATAAATTACCAAAAAAAAGAAAGAAAGAAAAGAAAAGAGAAAGAAAGATCATTTGAGTAAAGTTTCATGAATCCAAGCTTTCACAAAGACAAGCAAGCCACATGTGGGAAAAACATATTTTTCCAAAGAGGCATATAAATAAGTAACAATACCCAGTTGCGATGTATAATCTCAAGTAAACTCATTTTTATCAGCTATACTTGAGAGGGGCACAATTCAAAGAACAATTCCATGTTTTTTATGGTCTTGTTTTCTTGGAATTTTTTTTACAAGACTTCAGAAATACCCTAGAATTCTCCCTAGAACACTCCATTATTGGACTATGTTCCAACAATACCCCTCATCATTTTTTGAAACAGAGTTTTGAGTAGCATAGGCTAGCTTCAAGCTTCCTATGTTGCTAAGGCTAGCCTTGAACTCTGGACCTGTCTGCCTGTACCTCTAAAGTGCTGGCATTATAGGCATGTACACTATAACTCAAATGAATCCCTATTCAGAGGGCTGCCATCTGAAATCTGGATTCTTTCTGAAAACCCCTTATTTCTTTATCCTCCATATTCAACCAACCATTAAGCTTCTATTCTTATAAATATCACTCCTATGTTTTAATAAAGGAATACTATTAGCATTGTAAAATTTTTATTGCCACCACCCAAGTTTGAACTTTATCTTTTCTTTATTGAATCATTATAATAATAGCCTCCATGGTGGCAGCCTCTCAAGTGTCCCTAACTTCTGATACAGCAAAACTTCCAAGATAAGCTGCCAAAAAAAAAAAAAAAAAAAAAAAAAAAAAAAAAAAAATCTTTGGTTTTCATCTCAATCTATCACTTCCTTGTTTGCTTGGTTTGAGGAAAGCTAGGTACCATTTTTTCAGCTGGTGAGGGACAGAAATACAAATAAATTTGGTAAAGCCTCCAGGACAGCTATCAAGTAACTAAAATTCTCAATCCGATATTCTAAAAAACATAGATGCTGCCAGTAGCCATGAGTGAACGTGGATAAGGGACCTTCCTGAGTCGATCATCAGAGGTGATGCAGATCTGGACAGCAACTCAGTTACAGCTTTGTGAGTGTCAAGCCAATGGTACCACCTGAACTGTGTTTGGACTTCTGTCCCTCAGAAACTGCAAGATTGTGCTTGTTGTAAGCAACTAAGTTTGAGTATTTGAATTAAATAGAAATAGAATCTGCCACAGGAACCAAAGTTTTATTTTCAAAGAAAGAATAATTGTGTTGTTTCCTATTTTAAAAATTAAAATTGCCTCTAATTGCCACTGTAATTAAGTCTCAAATCCATAGTTGGGCTTTTGAAGACCTACAACGTGGCCTCTGTATCCTTTGGAGCCTTATTATCACACAACCTTCCCCACCCTGCTACAGGATTTCTTGAGTTTTTCAGCTGTTGGTGTTAACACACCACACCCATCCCTTGTTTACACACACTGTTCCGTTGTTTTGAATATACCTATAGCTTACTCATCCTGCTCCTCTGCCTGGGACGATGTCCCTTCCTCTCCATCTGTTCATTGCTTTTCCACCTTTATAGCTCCTTCACAGGCCAACCGGTATCTGTAGGTTTCACCAAACCTATTCCAAACTAGGTAAGCCCACTGCTCTACAAGACTAGCATGTCATGTAATACACATCATTATCTGTTCTGGTTTCCTGAAACCAGAACTCCTGAGGCAAAACAAAACAAAACCAGAAAACTTTACTCTCATCTCATCACCATAAAGAATAGCGAATGGATGTTCTGCTACTTTTTATATACAGATTACAGATTATTTTATTTGTAGGCACATATTTGTTCAATAATTCATTTTCCTTGAGTATTTATTAAATGGTTTTCTGTGACAATATCTTCTTGGCCTTGATTGGATTGTAACAAAATTCCTAGCTCAACTAATATAATGAATGGTAAGTGGAAAAAACTAGAGAGCGTGCTTCTGAATTTCAATAGATGAAAAGAAGTGGAAAAATCACATATTGTCAATTCAAGTCATTCTTAGTCTTTGTATCTTGCTGCAAATATCATTAAATGTCAAATGCTAAGAAATTTAAATTAGGAGTCCTAAAAATAATGTCATGCCAATATCAAATGACCAGGCATTTAGTTGTGGCTAACTGACTAAATATTCTGGAGCAAACACTCCCTTTCTCTTTGTCTCACTTTGGTAATTTATTAGAGAAGGTCTAACTCTCATACTAAATATCTTCTGTCTTAAACTTATTTGACATGAATATTCTCAAAGGACAAGAATCTAGATTCTATGTGTGTATTCAACCTGTGAGAGTCAGAAGGGTTTGGAAGAGAATGATGAAGCCATGGCAAATTTGACTTCTCTGGACTTGCTCGCTACCAAAGTATTTTCTCAGGAGAAATGAAAACAAGTTCATAAAGAAAAGCCTATATGTGAATATTTACATTAGCTTTGTTAATGTGTATTATATTCAAATATGCATTGATGTATATTAGTATATTTATTGATATCCAAAAACCTAGATATAACCTGAGCATCCTTCAACTGGTGACTGGACAAACAAACTATGGAATATTCATTCATGGAATGGAACAGTATCTGGCAATTAAAATAACAACTGAGTGTGAAACAACACATATGAGTCTCAAACTCATTATGATAAAGAATAAGATATATTGTGTTTCATCCTTTACATAATGAAGTCTGTGGGTTAGTAACTACCAGAGACTGGGATATGGAGTCACATTTTCTACACGTTTAACACAGAGGAAAATTTTGAAGTGATGAACTTTAACCCTAACTACATGGGTTTTATACAAGTCTATTCCTTTGTCACTGATGGAGTAAATTTTATTGTATGTATTCTTTATTGATGGGAAAAACTATAACAGAACCAAAGAAATATCGAAACATATGCTTTCTCAGAGTAAAGAATGGCATCTAAATGTAAATTTCGAAGATAGGGAATATTACAATAGAACTATCCAATGCCAAATTTCCCAATACTCACAGAACCAACGTATATACTCAATACACCCCAGAGCTCATTTTCTTGGTAGGTTTTTATCAATAAAATGGTACAGCCCTGGAAATCAACCAGTACATTTATTAACTAACTAAAGATTAAGGACACGGGTGAAGAGACTCTTTGGAGAAGATGAAATTGATGAAAATCTGAAGATGACTGAAGCTTGCTGAAGCTGCCAGGGCCAGTGAGACTAGAAGGGCCTCTGGTGCTCTGAGATGCCACCTCCCACAGCATCAGCAGCCTTGTTAAATCTAAACAAACAGGAGATGTCCAAATTCTAAACTAGAGAAGAAAGAAATTTTAAAACACAAAATGAATTTCATCTCTCTACCTTTTTCTAAACACTGATCAAGCCAGGTGTTCAGTATCATGTGTGTTGAAATGCTGACCCCTTGTGTCTGTGAGCTATTAAATCCTGGGTCTGATTTTTCAGCCTTATATATGTGATGGTAATAAAAGAGCCAAATAAACAGATCTCCAACGTGATTCAGCCTAAAAACTCCATTTGGCACTAACAACTTATGGTATCTCTGTTTCCTTTCACTTGTCAAGGACTTCTATGTGTTAGCCATTTATCCCAGGAAAGAATATAATCATCAGAAGCAGGTGAAGTTATCATGTTCCATAAACTTAAGAAAAAAATAAACAAAGACATAGAGAAAAACAGGGTGTGTGGGGAGGCGGATCATGCATGGGCGGGGGCCCAGCCCCAGGCCTGGGCCCACACGGTGGCGGAGGAGGCCTGGGCCCACGCGGCAGTAGAGTCCTGTGGTGGTGCCAACATAAATGAGAAGGTCTGGAGTCGCAGATGATGGAAGCAGGCCCAAGAAGACACGTGGTCTGAGTTTATAAGAAGTAGCTTTATTTGAGATTATTGGATCTGGATGATGTGTGCCTCCCGCCCAAATGCCCAAATGCCCAAATGCCCAAATGCCCAAATGTACTCTCTTATATTTTGGAGTGGACTAGGGGAGGGGCTAGAGGATAGACTTAATTAGCTATGTCCCCTGGCCTCATTAATATGGAAATCTCAAGGCAGAGGGCTCTTAGTCACGCCCCTTACCTGTGTCTTACCTGACTGACGTTTTAGGTTAAAATGGAGGAGGGCCCCGCGTTTTGGGGCCATGGCCAAACACCTGCAATCTCAGGTTCCAGGCCACTGGCAACCCTTCCACGGCCCGACATGTGTGTGTATGTGAATCCTTAGTTCATTTTGCATTTTTCAGAATAATTACTCAGCCTGCTATTTAATTTTGTTTACTATTTGCATTATATTTAATGGCACATGCTTTGCTGTTTGCTGCTTGCTCTCACAGTAAAGCTAACATATAGATTTGATTATTACCAATCTGATTGATAATTGTATTTGATTCTGGGGCAGAAATGAGATTAACATACAAACTCTAAAGGTTATTCTTGTCAACTTGATTGGATTGAGAAAAAAAAAACTAAGAAATCTCTAGGTGTTGCCTGTAGAGATGTTTTCAAAAGGATTAACTAAGGGAAGAACCAACTTGAATAGCAGCATTTCAGTTTGGTGGTCTGGATAAGATAAGAGAGGGCAAAGGAAAAATATTTCTCTGCTTCCTAGTCACTGTGATATGAGCCTCTTAAACCATTGTGCTCCCTCTGAAAACATGGGCTTCTATAAATCTTTCATTCCTCACATCTTTTACAGAGGTATCCCATCACCACAATACCAAGTCTAACAGAGAGAAGCTGTCAAATGTTGCATTTACTTAATCCATTCACTTGACTCACTTAAGTATTGGTTAGAGACCAGACTATCAGAGAATCACCAATGCATCCTCCATCTCACCACCTCTTCCTTCTTAGACATTCTAACTCATCAGAAACTCTGTATCAGTTGTTCTCAACCTCCTTAATGCTATGACCCTTTTATACAGTATACATGTTATGGTGACCCCCCAACCATAAAATTATTTTCACTGCTAATTCATAAGTACACTGCTACTATTATGAATTTTAATGCATATATCTGATATGCAGGATTTATCAGATATGCAACCTTGTGAGAGGGTTATTTGATGTTCCCAAAAGGTGTTGCTGCCCACAGGTTGGAAACCACTGACTTACACACACTCTACATATTTTCTAGGCCAGGTATTATCTTCTGCTGTCAGCTGAAATACTTGCAATTAATAGGATATCTTGCCTGCAGCTTCATTTACTCAAATGTAGCCCTGTTTTATGTCAAGCTCAGAGTTGTTTCTTTGCACAAAAATGAGGACAGATAGGAAAGAGCTTCTTGGGTAATACCATTGTTTCACACTAATATATTTGGTATCCCCTTTTATCCTTCAAAAAATAAAAAACTAAGACAAAATTTCAAAATGCAGAACATAATTTTAACTTAAGACATTTAGCACCAATTAACATTTAAAAAGAAATAAACTGTCCTTGCATTATGACTTTGTCATGGATAACAAAGGATGATTTTTCCCAGGTGCCAGCACTTTGATACCCATCTAGAACTGAGGTCTGCACAACATTTTTGTTTGCTTCTAAAATAATTTATAGCAATTAGTGTATTATTTTTAAGTACAATTAAATTTCTCAAAACTGCTTAAATAATTTAAAATATATACAAGCATATTTTAAATGTTACTATTTTAAAATAAAACTCATAGGTCTTTGTTATAAATGTAGAATTGTGATCATCCTGCTAAATGACACAGGTAAGGGGTGTGACTAAGAGCCCTCTGCCTTGAGATTTCCATATTAATGAGGCCAGGGGACATAGCTAAATAATTAATACCTAATGTAACTATATTGCCATATCCCTACTCCTTTTCTCTTACACAATGACCTTTCTGTCTCATCAAATTATTATAACATTGATAATTTTTAAGGCATTTTAAATACAACAAAATCTATATATAGCATCAAAACATGCACTTAGCTCAGTGAATCGAAGTTTTCTTGACTACAACTGGGTACCATAATGCTGAGACCTTACATGGTATTAGTAAAGGGACCCTGACTAGAGGAGATGTTGGAATGAAGAAATGACAGACACAAACATGTGAACACAGAAAAGCTGGCCTCTCAGATGTAGGCACCAAAGCATCCCACAAGCTCAACAAGCTTGTTGAACAGGGATACAGAATTATTTAACACAGTTGAACAAGGATGTGAGTTTATTACATTCAGATAAGCAAGGAAGCAGGGCTATTATATACAGCTGGACAAGAAAAAAAGTTTAGCTAACATTGGTAGGAAAAGTCTATGGGGAGAGGACTTCAGGCTATAGACATCTGTAGAGAGAAGTCTATAGAGGATGTTTTCTGCACACAGTATCAGCATTTGCACTTGGACCTAAGAAAATCTGCCATCCTTCTGAGTCTCACCCATAGGGCTGAGGCACTGGGGTAAAGGACACATGATCATGTTATTCAGGACAATCCTCCTTACACCACAGGCTCAGGGTATCTAATGTAATCAACAGTGACCATGAAACAAATCCTGCTTTAGAGATGTGTATGTGTGGGAAGTACACTGAAAAATATTGAGGCCATGTGGTTGAGTGACCACATTGAAGGGGACCATAAGAAGAGCTTTGGGGAAGCAGAGGAAATAAGTGTGAAGCCAGCCTCGACAATTACAGGTCACTCCAGGCTACATAGGGAAACCTGGTCCCACAAACAGACAGACAGGCAATTTTATTTATGGTACCAGCTACTTTTCTATTCTAGAATTGGGATTCACCCTTTGGGAAGTTTCCCAGTGTATCTGAAATCTGAACTTGGCTTTGTAGGCTGGAAGCAGAAAGCCAAGCTGCAGTGGATCTTCTAAAAAGATTTTTATAGTATGGCTTTTAGATCAGCAGCGTCAGCAACTTCGCTCAGTCACTTGTTTGAAATATAACTTTTCTGGTTACAAATATGCAATCAGGATGTCTTGGAGCACAATACTCTTCCCAAACCCTCTAGGTTTTTTCAGTATGTGCAGAAGTTGGAAAGCCATAGCCTTCAGAGAACCAAATGTGAGAAAGCAGAGAAAATGTTGTTGCTCTATTTACAGAATCACATATAGATATAGAGATTTATTTTTATTTTATGTGAGCATCATCTGCATGCTTGGTACAATCAAAGATCAGAACAGAGAATCAGATCCCTTGAAACTGGAGTTACAGATGGTCGTGAGCCACAGTATAAGGCTGGAAACTGAGCTGAGGTTTTTCACAAGAGCAGCCAGGTTTCTTTGTTTTGTTTTTTTTTGTTTTTGTTTTGTTTTTTAGCACTGAGAAATCTCTCCAGCCCTCTAAAATCTCCTTTAAATGACTAACCTCCTCTTCTTGGGTATTCCCATAGAAGCTGAGGGATAAGGGCTGGGTCCATGCTTGAGTCACAGTTCCCACAGTGGCAATCCTTGAGGCACAGCAGCAGCAGTTCCAGTTAGTCAGAATCCCTAAAAGTAAGGTGGACCTTGGGAAGGCCCACTTTGTCTAACGTGGAAAGCCTAACCATGAAGACCCTAATTGTTACACTTAATGTGTTTGCATTATTTTTTGCAGAGAAATTGCTTCTTCTTATGAAGATAATTTGAGGCTAAAAGATGTTAATGCTACATCATCAAATCATAACAAGATTATTTCTCTTTTAATCTCTTTTATGTCTGTGTCCAGAGAAAGTCACTACTTATGGACTTTAAAACATCTTTTTAAAAATGTGTAAATATGCAGGTAGTGGACAGGGTTGTGTGCTACAAGTGCAGGTGGGGGCCAGAGGAGCTTACAGCTTAGGCTGACAAGTGGAGGTCAGAGGAACTTGAGCTCCAGGGCTAGATTGACAAGTAGGAGCCAGGAACCAGATTTGGATCCACTGCAAGAGCAGTGCATGCTCTAACCAGCCAGCTCTCCAGAACCTGTAACATATTTTTTGGTACTTAACAAAATAGTGGAGCAAAGCAGAAAGAAAGAGAACATTGTGTGAACTCATTGCCTTACAGGATCAAATTTGTAGCTTGAATTGAATAGTTTCTTTTCATAGTCACCATTAATTGTGGCAGAAAATACAGGTTTTCCCCCTGAAGTCATGTCTAGAAGTTCTGATTGTGTAAAATTTATTCAATGAACAAGCTTGATTTAAAAAAAATTTAGAAAATTATTATATCGGTGACTTGAGAATATGTTATATAAATGGAACAATTATATTAAAGTTTTTACCTAGCCATTTACACGAATGAAACTTCAAACCCAAGGAAAAAAATTGTTATTCTAGTCCATCTTCAAGAAAGCACATACATAGTTGCTTTAGCCTCAAGCTATTATCACCATTGACTAAAACAACAAATGAGAGAAAGACACACTAATATTTTAGGCTATTGTTTTTAACACTAAGTACATTTATGGTAAGCCATTTTAACAATAAGAGAATAAGTAAAAAGCCACAAACTTCTATCCTTTACTGAGAGAAACTTAAAATAAAGTAATTCTCACCACATTAAGGATAATGATAATTTATCTCTATGCTGCATAAACAATTATTTATCTGTATGTAAGCTTATAAAGATTTATATTTAGGAAATAAAAACAGGTCCTAGTGAGATGAACCTATCATCCCAGCTACTTTTAAGCTCAGGTAAGAGGCCTACCCAGGCTACAGAGTGCATTCAAGGTCTACCTGGGTAAAGTAACAAGATACTGTTTCAAAATCAAAAAGTAACAAAAGAAGCTAGGAATGCAGTGCAGCAGTGATAGAGTACTTTCTTGCCAGTGGTGTGTGAGGCATGTTTTAGGATTTTACTGCTGTGAACAGACACCATGACCAAGGCAAGTCTTATAAAGGACAACATATATTTGGGGCTGGCTTGCAGGTTCAGTCCATTATTATCAAGGTGGGAACATGGCAGCATCCAGGCAGGCATGGTGCAGGCCGAGCTGAGAGTTCTACATCTTCATCTGAAGTTTGCTAGTGGAAGACTGACTTCCAGGCAACTAGGATGCGTGTCTTAAGCCCATGCTCACAGTGACAATCCTACTCCAACAAGGCCATACTTCCTAATAGTGCCACTCCCTGAGCCAAGCATATACAAACTATCACAAAGCCCTAGGTTCAATACTCAATAACACACACACACACATACACACACACACACACACACAAATAAGTGTAGAATTTTTTCTACTAACTATTTTTGTTAAGTTTTCCCTTTTATTTTTTAGTGCACTACCAGAATATTCATTGATACTTCCCTGAGTATGTGTAGTGAAGGCAGATATTACATATAATATTACAAGTAATTCTGTTCTTATAATGTTTACTATTACTTATAATGTTATTATAATTATTATAATTTGGGGTATGAAGTTTTCTCTCAAAAACCTCATATGTTAAAAGTGTGGCTGTTA
Source organism: Mastomys natalensis (assembly GCA_021653895.1). Taxonomy (NCBI): domain Eukaryota; kingdom Metazoa; phylum Chordata; class Mammalia; order Rodentia; family Muridae; genus Mastomys; species Mastomys natalensis. Next base: position 260,633 of record JAJTUV010000677.1, read on the forward strand.
TCAGATACAATTTGGGAAGTGATTGGCTCATGGCTCTAGGCAATTAATGGATTACTCCAGTGTTAGAGTCATGATCTGATAGTATTGGTAGGTGGCAGAATATATGAGAGGCAGGGCATGGTTGTAGTGAGCCTACTACTGTCTAGGACCACTTTCTCTAATTCCTTGCTGTTGTTCTTCTCTGCCATATTCTTCCACTATGATAGTGAGTCTTACCTTAAGCCTATAAAACAAGGCCAAGAGACTATAAACTGAAACCTCTGAACATTATAAATAAAGACAAATGCCTTCTATCAAGTCTTTCTTTTTCAAGTATTTGTTATAATTATAAAACCTGATTATGAAAAAGTGGTATGAAGAGTATCCTCATTGCTGTAACTTCACGACAGTGTGGTCTTAGGAACTGATTGAAGGATTTCGAAGTTCAGAGAATAGTGTAGAACAGTGGTTTTCATCTTGCAGGTAGAAACCTCTTTGGGGATCAAACAACCTGTTCACTAGGATCACCTACAGTCACCAAAAATCCCAGATGTTTACAATATGATTTTTAACAGTAGCAAAATTACAATTATGAAACATAAATGAAAATAATTTTATTGTTGAGGGTCACAACAAATGAAGAACTATATAATAAAGGGTCACAGCATTAGGAAGATTGAGAACTCCTGGCCTAGAAAAAAAAAAAGAGTTGGAAATTCAGAAGGCCCAGTTGATAGGAATGTGAACAAAAAAGTCTGATTCATGAGGTTTCAAATGGGAACAAATATTATTGAGGACTGGACTAGAGAATATTTGTGTTACTCTATGGGGAAAAAATTGTCTACATTTCATGCATGCCAGTGAGGCTTAATTTAAAAGTAATGAAATAGTTAATCTAGCAGAGAAAACAACAAAGCACCTCAGCATTCTGGCTGTAGCATGGATATTGCTGACTACTATTAGATAATTTTGACATAAGACTTGGGAGCAAACAGAGCAGAAAGATTTGATAGTTTGGGCAGAAAAGAAGCCTGTGGAAAGTTGAGTACCAGAAGGTGCAATTGTTAAAATAAAATCAAGGTCTTTGTACAGAACAGTGCTCCAATGGATTCCCATTGAATAGGAGTACGTGCTTGTTCCATCATAGAGTATAATTTTCCCTTTGGATTTATAAGAGTTTGCCTTGAGTATCATAGGAGATTTTGAACACAAACTTTGAGAAACTCTAGAACTACTACTACTCTGGGGACTTGTGGAAGAAATTTTCATCATAAGATGGACATGAGTATTTGGGTGCTAAGAATGAAACATAGTGTAATAAGAAGGATCCTCCAGAAAGGTTCATATTTTAAAGACTTGGTTACTAACTGACAGGCTTTGGCAATTGATGAAGATATTGGATCAGTATTAATTAATCCATTAATGGAATCATATTTGACAGCATTATTGATAGGTGGTTAGTGTTCAGAAGTGGAATGCTTTGTTTCTTGTCCCTGTGATAAAAACTGAAAGAAAACTATAAGATAAGACACTCTGACAGAAACTATTTAAGGAATGAAAAATAGCAGGTTTTCCCAAACCAATTAAATATTAAAATAATTCCTCTTAATATTTGTAAGTTCCTTCTACTGGGTGACTCTAGATTAAGTTCACAACTAAAACCAAACATCATGGGGCTGGAGAAATGGCTCACTGACTTCTCTTCCAGAAGTCCAGAGTTTAATTCCCAGCAAACACATGGTGGCTCACAGCCTATATAGTTGGATTTGATGCCCTCTTCTGGTATGTCTAAGGGGATCACAGTGTACTCACACACATAAAATAAATAAAAGTAAATCTTTAAAAAAATTATATGGAGCCGATTTGATGAAGGAGGCTGTGGTGCTTGAATGTTTAGCCCAGGGAGTAACATTATTAGGAGGTAAATATGCTTGGCCAGGGAGTGGCATTATTTCGAGGTGTGGTTTTGTTAGAATAGCATGCCACTGTGGGCCTGGGCTTATAACCCTCATTCTAGCTGCTGTAAGTGAGTCTTCCACCAGCAGCTTCAGATGAAGATATAGAACTCTCAGCTCTGACTGCATCATGCTGCCTAGATGCTGCCATATTCCACCTTGGTGATAATGGACCTCTGAACCTGTAAGCCAGCCCTAAGTAAATGTTGTCCTTTATAAGACTTGTTTTGGTTATGGTGTCTGTTCACAGCAGTGAAACTCTAACTAAGACAGGAGGTGTGGCCTTGCTAAAAATAGGTCACTGTAGGGGTGGGCTTTGAGACTCTCCTCTTAGCTGCTTGTAAGATAGTTTGCTCTTAACTTCCATTGGATGAAAATGTAGAACTCTCAGCTTCTCCAGCACCATGCCTGCCTGGAAGCTGCCTTGCTCCTATCTTGGTAATACTGGACTGACCCTCTGAACCTGTTAGCCAACCCCAATTAAATGCTGTCCTTTATAAGAGTTGACTGGTCCTGGAATCTTTTCAAAGCAACAGAAGCCCTAAGACAAAGGTCATTGAAGATGAATTCTCAAATTCTATATCATGCTTGGGCCTCTTCTTTATACTTCTTTCCTGTTTATGAGCCACCATAAGCTGAACAACTGTTTCTTCCCTGCTCTTTTTCCTTGATTTTCTATCTCACCATGAAAAATGGAGGCAGCTGACCATGACTCAAACAATGAATATTACCTTGGGTCACACATACCAAGGTTTCCATATTTCTGAAGTATGAGGAGCCTTTAAGTGATTTGATCGTGGCTGACAACGCATAATTTCAGAGACTCGTAACTAAGATCATTGTGTTATTTCACTTAAAATTAACAAAAAATGTGAATAGACCAATACAATTCAAAACCAAGTCAAAAATCCTATTAGTCTGCCAAAGGTGTTGGAGGCAGACGACCCCATTGTTTTCAGCCAGAGCTCAGATAGAACTGCTTGTCAGAGGCTTCTAGAGATGAAGGTACACTTTGTCTCTGTATATTTTGTAAAATGATCCAGACCTTGGAAAGACAACAGCATACATTAGAAAATATTATGTTCTTGTTTAGTTATTGTCATTATGTGTTACAAAATATAACTTTGAAGCAAACAGTGAGGACAGAACTCAGCCATGTTTCCTTCTTGTCTTTAATACCAAAACCTTTTAAAAGCTTGACCTTTTTTAAGTCTCTTCTAGAAAAGAGTACACTGATGTTGTGTGAAGGTGAAGGTTCCTGCAGCAACACAGCTTCAATCATTTGTTCTTGTATGAGTAGAGCCTATCCTCCTATCCCTATCAAGAAGCTTGGGAAGGGGTATACACCCAGGAAGTCATACTGGGGAGATGGCCCTGCCCAGATCACTGGGTTCCCTGAGTTCTCTGCAGTGCTTGGTCCATGGGGTCACCTCTGATTGTTCCTACAAGTCAGGTACAGAATCTCTGCACTGAGCAGAACATACTTTTGCTCTTTCTCAAGGATAAGGACTGGTATACATCTGCCTGCAACTACCAATCTGTATTACTTGCCTACATGCTGTGTTGTGTCCTAGTCTGTAAATTTTAGGGATTTCCTCAAATATGGCTATGTTTCTCTTATGAGACAAATGTGGGATTTTGTGCCATTCCCAACCTTGAGCAGGCCTTCCCCAGCCTTGAGCAGGCTGAATAGACCTTGATCCCTTGATCACTTACCACAATGGATCTTAACAACCTATGAGGAATCATCTGCTGTACATGATCTTCCTATAGGAACTTAGAAGAATATACTGCCTGCTAAGTTTGCTTTGCAACATAATCCAGTTGAAACAAAGGATGGGTTCAGTGGACTTTCCCTACACACACACACACACACACACACACACAGCTGAATATTAAACTTAGAGCGTTGATCAGAACCTTGCCTTGAATTCATGCTTCTCTTACCGCTCCCCCACACACCAGTCTCGTTTTCATTTCCAGCAACACTTTCAGGTAAACCAAGTTGGTCCCTGGCCCCTGGACAGCTACAGGGTTTTTTATGCTTTGGACTTTTCTCAGCTCACTGGGTGAGTTTATCTTAATCCCCTTTCATTTCACATATATAATATGTAATGTCATGACTAACAATTGGAAAATGGCAATGTCTTGTGTTCCGGCCCATTCTGCTGCTCCAGTCCACGGATCAGGGTCTAGCAAGAGAGAGAGTGGGGATGGAGGGGCGATAGACTCGAAGAATGGAGACAAGAAAGAGAGTCTGATCAAGTCTCTTCTAGTGAAAGGAAATCCTAGGTATTTATACCCTTTACCACGTGCGCCTAGCAGCGTGGAGATCAGTACACTAGCACGTGGAGACACATGTGCCTGCAGCTGGGGGCACTAAACAGCAAAACAAGATACGTGAGAAAAACAAGATGTTTATCAGAGTGTGCTCAGCTGTTGCAGGCTGTAGAAAACAAGTCTCTTGTCAGGGTATATGGCTCGAGATGGCTGCAAAGATGATAGCCGCTTTCTGCTAGGAGTCAGCTCCCAACAGCCTTGAATTTTTTAAAGGCTCTCCTAATCTAAAATATCCCCTTAGGGCTACCTGGGACCCTCTATAAAAACCAAGTGAGGAAGATTTTATTATTGATACTGTTTTTTACATTTACATTTTCTCTTATAGATGCATGAAGATACCCAAAGTTCTTGTGGTCATATACATGTTTTCTTGGCAGTATGATATCAAAGTTGTGATTCCACTTTTCTCTCATATAGTGCTCAAATCAAGTTTCATAGCTGAAAGCACATGGCATCAGTACCTGGTGGTAGTTAAGATCATTGCTAAGAACCAATGTAGCCAGAGACCTGGACTCCCATTATTTTATCAAATATTAAGAGAAATGTTTGTTACCATCTTTTCCCTCAGATACATTTTTATTTCCAAGTTAGAGCAAATTATGTTGCTGTTATGCATAATTACTGCACCCATAGGCCAGTTCATAGATAGACACTCAGAATAGCTACCACCACAGTGGCACACAGTTCAGTTCAAGACTGAAACATAAATTGGGCATGCCAAGGTACAAAGGTCTAAGGACCAGAAGCCAAGATTCTGAGGCACAAATAGCCAGGCAGACTCCAGGTACAAATTGTTATCATGTCCTTCCAATGACTCCACCTCGGGGCTGGGCATCTCCTATCTCAAACCCACTCTTCCCAGGAGTTCACATCCAGGAAGAATGGGCTAGAACTCATAAAAAGCAACAGGTGAGCCCAGGTCCCATTTCGATTTATGGAAAATTGATTTCTGTGAACTAAACTTCAGAGCAGTTATCTTTGAGGAAGTTGTAGTGATCATATGTTTCTCTTCCAGAGTCAAAGTCCAGGCATTTTATTATGTTTATATATTCTCTAGGCTTTGAGAGTTACCAATACTGTAAGTTCCACGCCCCATGGAACTCTTAAGTTCTGTAATATAGTAAACAAGGATTTCAAATGCAGAAAGAAAGGATAATAAATGAAACAGAGCACAAGCAAAACAGGAAGGGGTGAAACATAGCATTAGCTTATAAAACAAGGTACATGCCAAACAGAGTACAGGCATATTGGAGCCTGAAACCTGAAATGGATAAGTGTGTTTGAAACATGAAAGCAGAACCAAAAAGTAGATTTTATTTTCATTTCTTTTTTTTTTTTTTCTTTTAACCTTTCTGCCTAATACTTGGCTTTTCCTGAGATTTGTGTGATCAGTAGCAGTTGAACAACTTCAGTTTTGTAAATTTCAGACTTGAAAAAATATGAATGGACAGGACATCCTAGGTAAAATCCATTCATTCTTTTCTCTTTTAAAAGTTACTTCAAATACCTCTAACAAGTGAGTCTGAGTAGATGAATCTGAGACAAGAACAGCATGATGAAGGGGGAGAAGGAAAAGGAGGAGGAATAGAAAGAGGTGGTGTTGTGGTGCTGGTGGTGGTTGTGGTGCTGGGTGGTGGTGGTGGTGGTGGTGGTGCTGGAAGAAGAAAGAAGTGAGAGAAAGAGGGAAGGAGGAAAAGAACTTTCACCATGACTTTACCACCATAAGAAAGATGTCATGTGGGTCCCAGTTCCAGAAGGCTTCCCACGAAGATCTCCGGCCTGCCAGGTGTGGGGGTTTGGGTCAAGGGGATTGATTGAGTGCAAGCAGGAGGGGGAATTGCCTCCACTGCTGCCTCTGCCCGTGTATCTCGCATCTCCACTGTTGCCACCCAGTTACTCCCAGGTGCTACACCTGTTGCTCTGTGCTATGCCGGTCCGGGCCGTGCCAGTGAGAAGCCAGCTAGCTAGCAAGGAGGGGAGGTCTGAAGGCACTTCAGGAGAGCAGATCTCTTCCCCAGTGTTACAGCTCTTGCAACAGAAACCTTTACTTCTCCTGAATAGGGTTCTTATATACAGTTTTGGGGTGGATCAGGGTCTAGCAGCAGATAACCCCTATTGGCTTGGTCTGAGAGCTTGGAGATACCTCATTGATATGTAGGAGAGCCTGAGGCACTGTTCCTAGGTGACTGATGGCCATAGACCTCTCTATGGGAGGGGCTGAGGAGGGCTGAAGCTAAATGAGAGGAACCAGACCCCAGGAGTACCGCCAACTCCTACCATCCCTTTAGGGTTTCTGGGGTTAGAAGCAGACTCAACTCGGTATCCCGTTGCCTCTCACAGCCCACTGCCCGACAACTTCCCCTTGTTCTTTTATAAAGGAGAGGTGTCATCAGAATAACTGTCTCCTATGTTGGGAACAGTTTGATACAGAACCAAGACCTGATTGGTACTTACCTTTGCAATGCTACTCATCTGCTGCTTTAGAAACTGAATGAGGCAGGGTGCCAAGAGACGCAAGGCTCCAATGCCTAGTATGGGGCCAAGGAGGGGAAGAATCCAGGCTACCAAGGCATTAGAGTACCAAAGGGAGGGGTGGTTGGGAGTATAGCATGCCCAGAGGTTCCCCCCAGAGCTCTTTGAGCATTTGTATATCTTGTTCTACCAGCCCAGATTCATTGACATAGAAGCAACATTCCTCTCCAAGCAAAACACAAGTCTCCTCCTGTTGAGCCTCAACATGTCCAGGGCCCTCCAGTTTTGGAGAGCAACTCCTGTACTAAATGAGAGGACCTAAAGAGTTATCTGGCATTGAAGAGATTCAAGGCTGTCTATAGTAGAGGCCATTGCCTGGTCAAGCTTGTCCTGGAAGTTGCCAGCCAGATGTGTTTGGACAAGGGCTGCTCCAGCAGTTCCAGTAGCACCAAGTGAACCAGCAAGGCCTAGTCCAATGAGCAGAGGGATGAAGATCTCTCTCTTCTTTCAGCTTCCTCCCATTTGCAAGGCAAGTTCTTCAGGTTCGTAGAGATAAACCTGGGGGACAACAATCACGAGGGCATAGGAGCCCTGAAAATAAGGGTTGATACTTGTAGTGCCTTTGCACCAGAGGAGGGCAGGAGGGTTTAAAACATACTGATTTGGTAATGGTGATGTCATGGGCACATGTAAGATGGGGTTTTGAGGAGGGCCCTATAAGGCAAAGAGGTGGAGGTTGGTCAAAGACAGGAATGTCCTGTGCTTTCCTCATGGGGAGGGGTCCATGGAGGTCGTAAAGGGAAAAGTTAGTGGGAACAGCTATTAATAATGGTCAGGAGAGAGAGGCAAAAAAGCATTGGGAGGAATTGGGGTGGTCATTAAGAGAAGGAGGTCTGCTGTATATTGGATGTACTGTAGCCAGGAGAAGGTAGCTTGTGGAGGATACATGGCCTGGGCAACTGTCACCAGGTCATGGATGTCCTTCCAGGAGATCCTGCTGTTCCTCTGGGCATGGTTTCTTTTACGCCTTCTCTTCCCCCTCCTTGGTTCTTGATCTGTCAGTGAGACGTGAGCCATCTTCTTGGTTGATGGGGTGGTTTCGGACATTTCTGGCAGGGACCCAGATAGGCTTAGGCTGGTCCTATGGAAAAACACAAACAAAACCCCTCCCAGTTGTAAGGAGGGTGTCTGGTCCCTTCCAAATTCCATCTAAAGGATCTCACCATCCTACTAGGATAGGGGAGCTAATTTTGGTGTGTGCCAGTGGAGGGAAATAGGAGGGTGTTTGGAGTTTTTGTAGATGTTAAATATGTTCAGGGTAGTCATAGCCATCATTAATTGTACATTAGGGGATAAGTAGTTGTTTTTTATTTCAAGAGTTAGCCCTTCAGGGTCTGATGAGCTCTTTCTATGATTCCTTGGCCCTGAGATTTGTGGGGAATTCCCTTATGGTGGGCAATTTCCCAGAATGTGCAGAAGGTTTTAAATTGAGAGCTAGTGAAGGCAGGGCCATTACCAGTTTTTATCCATTGAGGAATGCCCATAATGGCAAAGGTAGAGAGAATATGGTTAATTAACCTTTTTGAGTTTTCACCTGTCTGGGCTGTAGCCCATATAAAATGTGAGTATGTATCTACGATGACAAAAAACATATTTTTGTCTACCAAATTGAGGAATATGGGTGACATCAGTTTGCCATAATGCATTAGATTTGAGCCTCGGGTATTGGTGCCCATGGTTTGTAAAGCTGGGGTGACAATGAGGGATGCACAAGAGTTTCATGTTTTTATTATCCTCTGGAGCTGAGCAAGGGGGATGTGAGGGAAGCAAGCATGAAGCCCCTTTATATTTGTGTGTGTGTGAATGAAATTGGTCTGCTTGCTCAGTGGAGGCTATGAATGTCCTTGTTGAGACAGTTTGGTCAGCGAGTACATTTCCCTCAGATATAGGACCTGGCAGGGGACTGTGAGATCGGATTGTAGATATAGATGAGGGAGGCTCTTTCCTGTAGGAGGGCAGAGACCTGTATGAGTAGAGGGGAAAATGGGTTGGCATCTAGTTTGACAAATGATCTTGACAGTCAGGGGAGCAAATTGACAGCATATATACTGTCTGAAAAGAGGTTAAGGGGGCCATTGACTTCATTTAGAGCTAGGTAAATGGCTTATAGTTCTTTATATTGGGGGGAGTGGTGGGGAAGCTCTTTGAATATGAGGATGGGGGTTCATCCTCAGGGAACTGCTGCATCTCCCTTCTTTCCCCATTGGTAAATATTGAGGGGGCTCCTGCTATGGGCTCTCTTGAGAATAGTTTAGGGGATAGCTATCGCAACAGAGGGAAGGCAAAGGCCCATTTTTCGTCAGGATAATGGTTGTCAATTTGTCATAGGAATCCTACTAAACTGATAACGAAGTGGGAATTATTTTTGATTAGCCACTAAATGTCAAAGAGGGAGAAGCAGGTGACAAGAACAGCAGGTTCTTTCCCTAGCGTTTGTAGGGCTCTATCCCTGCTATTTTAATCATGCTAGAGAATGCATCCACTTCATTTAAAATTCGGGGTGCATTACACATTGGGGTATGGAGCCCTTCTAGCACCCCCTGAGGTTGGTAAAGGGCTCCTATAAGCGTAGGGGAGGAGTTAAAGATACGGAGATATACAGGTCATACCTAGAAAGAGTCATATCTTTCAGGGCTGAATTGACAGAATTTAGGGCTTGGACTGCTTCTGGGGACAGTGTTCCTGGAAAGGAGGGACTTTTTCTCTCCTTTCAGGAGGTTGAAGAGGGGTTGAAGGGTGCTTGTGGGAAGGGGGAGCCAGGGTCGAAGCAAATTGAGGTTGCCCCAAAAAGCTCTGGAGGGAGGTACAAGTTAATTTTTGAGTGAAGGAAAGGGTGGGTTTGAGGGGGCATATTGAAGGAAGGGAAATCTCTGTTCCTAAAAATGCAAAAAAAAAGAATAAGTTGGATTTTGTGAGGGGCTATTTTGAATACTAGGGCAGATAGAGAAGGTACTAGCTGGTCCTTAAGTTGGGAGGGGGAGGTAGAAGCATCTCCCCATACTAGTTTGTCATCCATGTAATGGTATATATTAAGTCCTTTGTCTAAATAGAGTTTTAATGCAGTGGCTACAGCCTCCTGACAAATGGTTGGACTGTTAGCCGTTCCCTGGGGAAGAACAGTCCATTCATATCATGAGGCTGGGCCAGAGTTGTTAATGGGGGCACTGAGAATGCAAAGTGTTCACAGTCCCAAGGGTGGAGAGGGATGGAAAAAAGGCAGTCTTTTATATCTATGCTAATAGGGGAACATTTGCAGGAATGGCTGAGATGTAGCGTAGCCCTCTTTTCGGGAAGCCCCAGACTCTCATGGTTCTGTTAATTGCCCTCAAATCTTGCGATAGTCTCCATCCCCCTGAGCTCTTTTTTATAGCAAACACAGGGGTATTCCATGGACTGTGAGAGGGGTGGATGTGTTGTAGCAACAGCTGTTCCTCTACCAGTTCTCAGAGGACTCTAAGCTTCTCCCATGATAGAGGCCACTGTGGGACCCAGACAGCTTCGTCGGAGAGCCAATCAAGACAGGGAATAGTAAATCTAACAGTGGCCCCTAGAATTGTGAGTGATTTGGAAAAGGGTTTTTTTTGGTCTCCTTGGGTAAAATTTTCTTTACAAGAGTCTCATTTCTACCTGGTACTGCGAGGATGGCAGATATTGTCTGGGGTTCAGCCGAGCTTTGTGGATCTGGTGGATTGGCAGAGCCATCCCCCACACTGGTGTCTCATGGGTGCAAGAGCCTGAGCATCTAGCTAGCTGGAGCCCCAGACAGAGCCGAGGAGCAGCAGGAACATGATGGCTGCCCAGGAACAAGCCAGACCAGGCACCATTTTCTAAATATCACCCCTACAACCATCTTTCTTCCCTTGGTTGAAAACCAAAAGGGATACTCTGATGTTAAGTAAGGGTTGCACTGAACTAAGTAGCCTGTCAGGGTGACTATGTTTATTCTCACAGAACAAATTCTTAAATGCTCCAAAGTAAGCTTTATTTTTGCTTCAGCCCAGTTTTAGTTTTAGGTTTCTGTAGCATCAGGTTTAAATTTACCAACTTTGCAAGTGTGTGTGTGCTTTAAAAGCTTTCATTTATCATTGTAGATATCAAGTGTAAACTTGGAATCTCAGTCAGACAATCTGAACCCTGCATGGGCCATACTCTTAGTGTGTCATATTTACTTGGCTAATAAATTATTTCTAATGACTCAATTTGTATGAGAGACATCCCTTGATCACATGACAAAACTTCAAATTCCTTTGTGTCAACAAGGGGATTGTAACTAGAACTAGCCTCCTAATTGTGAATCTAGCATCTTTAAGAAACATAATGTACTTTCTCCTGTGGCATCGGGAAGATACTAGAGACTGAGTCTGGGGCCTCATGAATGCCAGGCAAGAAGTGGGACCCACCACTGAGCTCTAGCCCATTCTTATGTTTACCTAGTCTTTAGACAGAGTCTCACTGTTTATTTCAGGCTGACCTTGAACTTGAAGTTCTCATATCTTTACTTCCCAAATAGCTGGAATTAAAAGCCTTCTTACTAGATTTGACTTGAAAAATATTCTTTAATTAAATAAAATCATTATGAATTAAAATTTGACATTATTTAAAGCATTCTTGAGGGAAAATAACTATAACTAGAAACAGCCTTCATGGCAGATTGAGTATGTCCTTCCAATGAGTGCCACTGGAGGGCAGTGCATGCTTCAAAACAAGGCCAGTGCTAGGTTTGGCTGCACATTGGTATGAAAATCTATACAGCAAGTCCCCACCCACCCACCCCCGAAGGTCAATGTTTAAATTTTCAATCCAGTTTTATTTAATGCAGAAGGGATAACTGGTCTCCCTGTTCTTTATTACAGAGTCAGCTCAAGTTCTGTGTTCTCCAGCATACTTGTATTTTTTAAATTTTTTTTAAATTTTAAATTTTTTAAATTTCTAACATTTTCTTTCCTTTAGGATTCCATATCTTTTCATGCATCTTATTTATGTAGCCTCTTAACCAGGTGAGAAGATGGAATGTTCCTTAGAGGACAAGGAAAGCAGTGGCTACTCCTAAGAAGCTCAAACTGCAAAGTGAATACAGAATCTGAACCTCCACTTCTTAAGAAGTCCTGATGTAGACAGGTGGCGACATTTTCCCTTAGAGGCTCTAGAGTGCTCTAGTTTTTAGAAATTCTTTGAGGCAAATACCAGCAACTGAAATAATACTGTGTACTCAGGGTTTCTATTAAAGTTTGGGTAGCAGCGGTGAGGAAGAAAGAGAAGCTCCAGATGCTGTTGTGAAGATTTAAGTCCTCTGAGGTAAGATGTCCTCCTTCGTTAGCTCACTTCTTCCAGCTTCTGGTTTAGAAAAGTATGAATAGTCTTTAGCCTCATTCTAAAATCCTTTCAAAATTACCTTGCATACAGTAAGGCAACTAAATTTGAAGTTTAAAATAAGACAATCCTTGCAGGGAAAATCAGCCACTTATCAGTAGTGTTCCATGCAGCTCATTGGAAACTCAGAATTGGAACACAAATGTAGAGTACTGAACATGGCATTATTCACTGCCTGGTGCGGAATCACACATGGCAGTAAGCCAAACAACCTATTCTCCACTTACAGGTGAAACAACGGTTTGGAGAATCTTAAAAATTTGAAAACATTCATAAATCAAAATAGGATGTTTTCTAAGGGGCGGGGAGCTGGGGGCGAGGGGACATTCATTAAACAAACTAAAGAAGAAAACAAGCTTGCTGTTAAAATGATTTTCATGACAGATGCTTACACTTCTTCAAACAATATCAATTAGTGTCTTTAGAGCAGACTTCCCAAAGATGATATTTCAATCAGCATATTTTCTGGATGTAAAGAGCTTTCCTTCATTGTTTCAGGCTGCAGAAAATGAGACAATAGCTCTCAGGAGCTTTGCAGAATGGTGGAGCTCCTCTCTTAGAGGAGCTCATCTCTAACTGCATGAACTGGCCTGAAAATTCTAGAGCCTCTAAGGGAAAATGTCGCCACCTGTCTACATCAGGACTTCTTAATAACTGGAGGTTCTGATTCTATATTCACTTTGTCATTACTCAAAGTAGTTTGAGCTTCTTAGGAGTAGCCACTGCTTTCCTTGTCCTCTAAGGAACATTCCATCTTCTCACCTGTTAAGAGGCTACATAAAGAAGATACATGAAAAGATATGGAATCTTAAAGGAAAGAAAGACAGAAAATGGACTTTTTGTAGATGAGTTGGCTTCCACACTTGACTTTATTACCAAAGGGGAGTAAGCAAGAAAATGAGGTTAATACTCATTGGGAACAGGGAGTTTCGAAGACCTATGCTGTGGGGAAGACTCCTAGGCTTGGCTCTGGGGAGAAAATTTAAATTTGATGTATGAGAAGCTCTAGAGTTGCTGGTTAGAGGGTACAGCTGAGGTACATAGTGGTGTAAGGAGGGGTCATGGATGAGTCCTGTAGTTCCACAAAAGATGCAAATTTCAAATCAGTCTTTAAGTTAGCTGTATCCTTGAATATTCCATTATGTAAAAGTCTGAGTTCTGCACAGTACTGGGTTTCACTCCTGTTCATGTCTATACAAGCAAGCTAAATCATCTGTGTCCAAAAGCAGAGTTCTAATTCTGGATCCTCAATAACTATTCATAAAATGAAATAACAAAGACCCAAAGACCCCTCTTAACTCATTCAAGATTATAATAAAGAATGCCTTCTCCAAATCATCTGACCAGATGACACTTCAATGTTCTCAGTGGCAACAAAGCAGGTCAGCTGAGGAGAAGAACTGTTAAGCATGTATGCTATGCTTCTTTCTTCCAAAGATTTACAAGTTAGCCCTCAGCTCAGGTCCTCCTGTTCACAGTCGCTATGGCAGACTCTTCTTTTCCCTATGTGCAATCCATTTGCTCATCGACAGTGATAGATGCAAACTGGCTTCCTTACAATGCTCCGTGAGCTCAGTTGACCTTGAAGCTCCTCCAGCCTGATCCATCACAAGATCCTGCAGGATACTCTGCAGTGCTGACCACAAGACTTATTCTGTTGTCTTTGCTTCAAAAAAAAACATGGTACTAAGGACTAGGATTTTGAGAATTCACTTGGCTGCAGGCTGGTGAAAGACTTGGCAAGGCTGGTAGATCAGATGTTATTATCCAGGACTTGATCAATGATTCAGGGGTTAACAGCACTGGCTGCTCATCCAGAGGACCCAACTTCAATTCCAACCACTCACATGAGAGCTCACAACCTTATATGCAACTCCAGTCCCCAGGGATTTGATGCCCTCTTCTGGCCTCCACAGGCACCAGATATGTATGTGGTACACAGAGACACATGCAAGCAAACACATTTGTCTTCTTCCTTCCTAACTTCCTTTGTTTGTTTTGATGTCTTCTGCATGAAGGCTTTATCTCTTGGTCTCCTTTTCTTTTTTTAGCAAGGATTTAAGAACTGGTTGAAGTCATCTGTGCACATGGGTGGGACTTGTTCAATAGTGAGCTTCAGTAAAGACTCTGAGTTGAGAAGTTACTTCTGCTGACTGCCCGGGTTGTGGAAATCCTCACAAGTCTCTAGGTCCTTTTTCTCTTGAGTGGCTCCTTTGCTTGAAGAAAAACTTTTTTCTCTCTTGTCTGAAAAAGAGTCATTGTTCATCCCAGGTGGAGAGGTATCAGGGAGCTGGAAGCAGAGCTCTAGAAATTATTCCTGGCCTGCTTCACCTTCTCACAATGATGATCCCAATCCTTCTCATATGTGATTTTGGAGGCTGGAGAGCCCAGATGCAAGGTTTGATTTCTCCTCAGAGCCATCTTTAACTGGCACACATAAGCCAACAACAGCTACTACACAGCAAAACCCATTGGAATCACTTGCTTTGTGTGTGGCTTGAAATCAAAGCTTTGCAACTGACCTTTGACTGCTAGAGACGCAAATGTCCACTGCCATGCTCTCCTCTCTCTGCTCCTCTCTCCACAGCAAGTTTTTAATCACAGAGATCACAGGAATACTGCTTCTGACTGTGTTGAGGATTAAAACAACTAAAGTGACTATTTAACTGTAGCCTGTCTTTTCATAGACTCAAGCATAAGACTGTAATAGTTACTTGAAATTCTTAAGACCAACTTAAGTCTTCATTGCAAAGCATATGTACTAGAGAAAGGGGAAGCAAGGAAAGAAAGAATCGAGTGGTGGGAGTAAACTACGGCAAGCATTGCTGCAGTCAGTGAGGTGTGCCAAGTGGTGCTGATATGGGCTCTGTAAGGAGTGGGCTAGTGCATGCTAGAGAAGAAGTGGATTTCCCCTATAAGATTCTGAATGGATTTAGACAAGTGTTTGTGGTCCAGAAGCTCTTGAACCAGGGCACACAGCAGAGCAAGTAGAGAAACCTTGGCCAGCTAGGCAGTTGTTGGGGTCGTCCAGGTCAGAGAATTCTCAGCTCTAACAGTGTATGGATAGTGAGAAAGGAATCAAAGGAATGAATCTGAGAGACAGAAAAGAAGAAAATGTAATAGGATTTAATGATCAGTTTTCTGACATGGGGGATAGAGAAAGAAAGTCTAACATTTTATAGCATGGATTCTTGTGTGGGAAAGAAAGTGAAAAATAAAATTTGAAGAAAATAGCGGATGGTGCTTCTTCCAGTTTTTTAAGAGATGGAGACAAATATCTTGAGAATATCCAGAGAAACAATACCTAGGAGGTGATGGAATTGTTGAGTCTGAAGATCAGGGTAGGGACATGGGGTGCTAATGACAGTGGCATTGGCACACAGTTAAACACTGAGTGTGGATAATCTCATCCAAGAAGATTACCAGTTCTGAGAGGAAAGAAACAGACACCTGGACCACCCAGCGCAAGTGGTGGGACAAAGGAAAGGAGGCCACAATGAAAAGGGACAGAAGCAAACAAGACAAACCAAGAGCAGAATACACTGCAGGGCAATGGAGCTCACAACCAATGAGGCAAATGCCCCAGAAATGAGCTGCAACACAAAGCCCACAACAGCAAGTGTGCAAGTGCCTAACAAGAGAAGGAGATTGCAGAGGCCACCAACATGAACAGCACTGGAAGCAAGTCTTGCTCAGTATACGCTAGATTTTATGATGTTTATATGAAAAAAAAAAAAGAAGACATAGGACACTGTCCAGAGAATAAGGGGAGTGGGTCATAAGTAGATTTCTTGTTGCTGAATTCAAATTAGTCCAATGGAAGTAAAGCCGAATGGCAGACCTGGCAGAGGATGCTGATGTTTCAAGAGGGATGCTGGCCTGTAGAGCCTAGTCTTGGCGGAAAAGCTGAGGTTAGCCCAAAATAAAGGAGAAAGATCTTCTAAAACTGAAGGCAGATGATGAGAGATGTGAAAGAGACAAGAAATGAAAGGGGCTGATGCTCAACTGCCTCAGCAGCAAGGTAATTAACTGACATTCTTTTTTTCCAATTACTATCATCATCACCACCACCCACCACCATCATCATCATTCTCATCATTATCATCTAGCTGCCTCATACAAATGAATCAGATTTTTTAAAACAAGAGCTCCTGAAACAGTATCTAAAGGTAAAAGAGACTTATGTTACTGGGTGGACATGTGTGCTTCTGGGACAGCAGTGTGGCAGTTTTCTTCCAGATTTTTGTATAGAACACTATTTAGTCAAGATTCTACAAACAGTCCTTCTAATATCTACAATGGTGTATGTTTCTGAACTACTTGATAATACAGCACTGGTATTAAAGTTAAAGGAAATGATTGACAGGACCCAGAGTCAAATTCTTGTGAAGAAAGAGAAAGCAGCTAGTGACAGCAACCCTGAGGCTGACCCTCATCCTATCCTAACCCAGTAGCTGAGCATCAGGCTCTTCTAAGGTAGTTCTCTGAAGATGGATGTCATAAGCTGACATGTGGACATGAGCGCCCCAGCATAGAAACCACTCTACCTTCTAAGCTGGAGATCAGCAGAATTAAGTGGGCTTGCGAAAGAACCTCCATTCTTGTCCATTAACAGTAAACAGCTGAGTAGGCACAGCTCAGAAGACAGTCTCTCCAGGTTTGCAGGCTAGTTATCCTTCAAAACTCTTTGTCAGCCCCTGGAACCCAAGGCTTTCCAAAACGATGGACACTGACCATTGCATGGGAGATTTTTAATATAAATTAAAAAAAAATTCAGTATGACATTTCTTTTTTTTTTCCACTGAAACTTTATTTATTGGATTATTAATTTTTTTTATTGGAAAATTTTTTTTACATTTCAGATGTTCTCTCCTTACCCATTTCCCCCTCCCTCCAGGAACTCACTATCCCTTCCCCCCTCCTCCTGCCTCCACGTTGGTGTACCCCCACCCACCCTCCCCGTACCTCACCTCCCCACCCTCTAGTATGACATTTCTTATACTCTCATGTGGACAAGACTTCACCTCCAGTATACCTCAACTTTCTTGACAAAGTAAGTTTGACAACAGTAAAAAATTATGTGGAATACATTACAGATTTGAGAAGTTTAAAGTCAGGAAATATATTTAAAATTTCAGTCTTTAGACTCAAGGAATCACAGTTATTGTTGTTGGACAGAACCTATCTATTCCTCATAATTGAGGGTCAGCTGGACCTATTTCAAAACATATTTTCTAGACAAGAATAAACAAGGCTCAGAAAGGCAAAGTCTTTCACCTAAAGCCACACAGCTCAGAGCACAACCTTAAGACTGTCTTTCCTCACTAACCTCAGTTAAAACAGATACTTCCTCCAGCAGCAGACTGCTTGAGTGATCAGAGCTACACACACACACACACACACACACACACACACACACACAACATACACACACACACACAAACTCCACTTGCACTTTTCACAGAGACTGCCTTGATTTCATTCCTCACCACAAATCTTGGGGAGTCCAGCTGCCAACCCACAGATGGCCTCAGGCTGTAGGAGGAAGGCACCTCAGCTTTGGATCTGGTCCCTGGCCCTACCTCACACCAGGAAGCTGCCATGTTAGAACTGGCCAGATGCTAGTCTCAGTTATGCATTGCCCAAGAAGAAAGCAGCAGAATCAAAGAACCAATAAGGCTTCCATCCCATGTCAAAAAGAAGAGAACTCAGCCCTTCCAGAAGGCCAGGCACGTTCCTAGCCACCCAGAGCATCTAAAACAAATCAGCAAGGAAAAAAGGCCAGTTGTTGTGTGTTTTCCTTGTTTGTTTGTTTGTTTGTTTTAATAATTCTCTTCTCTAAGCACAGGGCTCCTCATCTGTGAAAACAAACAGGTTAGTAAAAGCACTCTCTGAGGGTCACTAAACCTTGGTCACTAGTTGAATTCTGAAAGTTCACACAGAAACAGGGGAGCCCTGAGTTTCAGCCCCCAGTAAACTGGGTCATTGTTTCAGACTGTGGAAAGAGAAGGAGATAAATGAGATGTAAACTTAGCTGATGGATATTAATGGAATCAGCGACTGTCATAATAAGGCATTATAGAAAGACACAGGCTCCTCCTATAAAACTGGAAAGCCAAGGCCCAAGACCTTCAGGATAGAAACACAAATGGCAAACAAAGAAGGAATTAACATGCCAAATGATAGTGGCCACAAGGAAAAATAATCTTGCTGCAACGAAAGGAGTAGATGATCACCAAGCCAGATGACAGGGCTGTATAAAAAAGGAGCATGAACAACTGGTCGTTCATTTTCCTGGTTTCCTTTAGCTGTCGACCTGAGACAACCTAGAATTATCTTGGAAACAAATTTCAACTGAGGAACTGCCTAGATAAGGTTGGCCCATGGGCATGTTTGTAAGAAATTACCTTCATTGTTCATCGATTTAGCAGGGTCCTGCCAACTGTGGAAAGCATGTGATCCTGAAGCCAGCTGAGCCGCCTGCCAGCCATCAATCCACATCTTCCATGATCCACAGCATGGAAAAACATTCTGTCCCATGTTGTTTGGGTCTAAGTGAGGCTCATGGTCAGAAGTAGTACTGTGTGGAAGTACAAGCACACCTACCTTCAAGTTCTTGTTTGATGCACTCGATCTGGAATTGAAAGCAAAACAAACTTTCTCACCAAATGTTGTTCTTGGTCAGAGTGTTTTATCTCAGCAACAAAACTGAAAGATGAGATCCCCTTCACTGCAAATACCAGCCTCAGCAGATATACCTCACCAGCAGGATCTGGGAATGGACTTGGGCATTTCTTAGTTTCCAAGTTGTTGCCCTGCCCAAGCTTGAGCTCACATCTCAATTCCCAGGATCTCTAAGACCAGAAACTCTCAGGAGAAGGCATGCATACTCTGTATATAAAATGATTTTAAGAGTACACAATGATTTTCTAATTGTATGCTTATTTTATCCTCCCTTATGACTGACAGTTGTCCATTTATGATTAAGCAAAGTATATATACTGGAGAAAAGAAAAAAAAAGGTGTGCATCAATTTAAATAAACTTATCCAGGCAAAATTATCAACGGTTATGTGCAATAACAATCTACCTGGGAACATTGCCCAACACATTCACAAGAAAGTATGATGTCAGCTACAGAGTAGGTGCTGCCTCACTGACAGTATAAAGGGAAAGGGGGAAAAGAAGGCTGAACTATATGATACCATACAATATGGATTCTACAGTGTGTGAACTTCTGAGGGTTGCTGTTTGGTTGGCTTGTAGAAGATTCATGTTGATCTTCGTTTATACTTTCCAGATCCTGTTCAAGGTTTCTCTTTACAGCTAGAAGATCATTCAGGTTCAGATCATTCTCCAAACCACTGATGAGGTGACTGCAAGAGCTCCCTTTTCTGACTAAGACCTTCCACAGAAGGATGAACAAAGAGACTGCTGGACCCTCTGTACTGTTGACAGTGTGACATAGAAGAAAAAGAAAAACACTCTGTCCCATGAAAGATCTTATTCCTTTCTTCCCTCATCACCATTTCATTGTTTAAGACTGAAGACACAAATCCAGTTAGACAAGGTTCTAACCTCTGTACTCAAAACACCTTCCAAGGCAGTGACATTTCTGCTACAAACCCACCAGGCAGTAACCTGGCTCATTGCCAGGATAAAACTTAAGACTCAGTAAATATTTAATGTTGTCAATGAAACCACTGTCTTGAACTCTGACCTTTCACGCAACTAGCTTCCTGCAAAAGGTGAACAGTATCAGACCAGGAGAATAAAGTCACAAGAAAGCAGGGACAGTTTAATCTATGGAAACATGCAAACATTTGTTTGGCAATGTGTGTTGAAGAGTTCTATCCCACAGCTGAATAGATTCATCTACTGTAATCCCTATAGTTAACTTTGAAATAGGGGAACATAATATCCCTCTCTCAACTCTATCTTCTCTGTTATTTTATTTCTATGGGATCCTACATACAAAGAGAACATAAGGCACACAACTCTCAAGGGAACAGAAAACAGAACTGAAACTATAATAATCTGAACTTGGTTGAGCCCTCTTTTTCTCTGTTAGACATTTTATAGCCTGGTGCAAGTCTCTTCATCTCCTAGTTTTCCACTGTGAAGCCAGGTAGTAAAATTCTGAATGGTTCCTCAACTGAGAGTTACAGGTTCTATACAGTTTTTTTTTTTTAAATAAAACTTGTAAGCTCAGATGCAAAATGTGGAACATGGTAAATATACAATTTTATATTGTAAGGAAAGAGTCCATAACTCTTACAATGATTTCCAAGTGTCTGTAATCATTGTTTTAGAAAATGTGTAAGGCTACTTCCTATTGTTTTGTTATGGTATAGCCAGAATTTCAGAAGGCAATAAAGAGGCATGAATTGGACTGATTGAAAGATGAGTGTAGAAATTGCTGTTCTTGAATTTTTTTAGTGCTGCTAAGCACACCTGAGTTCTTCACTCTTCCCCACAGTCACTGTAGGGTACTCATATGCTTAAGAAAGATCCATTTCCACAGAAAACTACATCCCTGTATAAAATATGCAAGACATATTGCCTTTGTTTTATGAAGTCAAAAAAATCTTGAATGCTCAACAACTAGATCTGTACAACTCTCAATGCAGTTTGTTTCAATTAGCTTTGATTAAAAGAAAATCCCTTAAGGAACATACCATAAAAGAAACATTTATAGAATGATTGACACCATTTATTGATAGACAGAGGCTTCTGAAAATGATTATTTTGATGGCCCTCTTTAGGTACAGAGGCCAAAACCCTGAGCAGTGACTGGAGAAGGGCTGAGAAGCAAATATGAAGTGATATGCTGATGAGATGTGCCAACTGAAAACCCAGACCTGGACTACTGATGTATCTCAGTAGGAGAGTGCTTGACAGACATGCAGAGGCTCCAGGTTCAATCTTTAGAACATGAAGAAAATTCTAAAACTAGAATATTGTTCGTTAGTAAAACCCCTTGGAGAATCAGCATGGCCATTTTGTACACTGAGCCCCCTCTTCCTTGTTAGCACAGAACTGGGGAATGGAGCCTTGGAAAGAGCCTCTCATCTGTTCACATCTTCAAATCTAGGTACTTCTTAACAAAGGAGAACTGACATCTCAGAAGCAAGATGGTTAAATAGCAGCAGCTTCATATAGCTTAGCCTAATATATACGATACAGCAGATGTCTTAACCATTTTGGCATGATAATGTATCTGTGACTCACCATTCTTTGGCAGAAATAACCAAGGCTCTGGAGGACAAGACAAAGAATGGGTAATTCACCGTGAAGTTCAGCTTATTCTTTATAATTAAAACTATGTCAAAAATATAGAAATTCAAATTCCAGGACATATTTTAAGACATCCAAAAAAAATAACATTTCTTTCAGAACTCAGCTTCACAAATTTCTATACAGAGCCTAATTTGTATAAAGACTGATAATAGGGACATTGACATGTTATTCTGATAATTATCAGAATATATATCATATATATAATATATTATATATTAGTATATATAATATAATAGAATATAAAATATTCTGATAATATTCTGGCAGGTTGATCTAATAGAGAGGAATCCTTAAACAAGTGGGCAGTGACAAATAACCAGCAGAATTATTTGCTTACAATTAAAGTCTCAATGCCAGCAGCAGCATCTTTGAAGTTGTTGGATTATGGTACTAACTCTTTTTATTTGCATTAATTTATTTATTCATTTTACATCCTGAGTGCATCCTTCTTCCCTCTTCTCCTCCCAGTCCTAGCCTCCCTTTGCCTTCCCCATTTCCCCCTCCCCTTCTCCTCAGAGAAGGGGAACCCCACTCCCACTGAGTACCAACTTCCCTTGGCACATTAAGTCTCACCAGGAGTAAGAGCATCTTCCCCACTGAGGCCAGACAAGACAGTCCAGGTACAGGACAGGATTCACAGGTAGGCAGCAGAGTCAGGGTAAACCCTCACTCTAATTTGGGGGTTGGCTCATGAAGATCAAGCTGCACATCTGCTACATATGTATGGGGTCTAGGTCCAACCACTGAATGCTCTTTGGCTCATGATTCAGTCTCTGAGCTCCCATGGGCCCAGGTTAGTTGGCTCTGTAGGTCTTCTTGTGGCATCCTTAATGCCTCTAGCTCCCTCAATGATTCCCCCAACTCGTCTACAAGACTCCCTGAGTTCTGTCTAATATTTGGATGTAGGTCTCTTCATCTGTTTAAATCAACTGCTGAGTGAATCCTCTCAGATGGCATTGTGCTAGGCTCCTGTCTGCAAGCATAGCAGAATATGACTAATAATATCAAGGGCTGGTTCTCTCCCATGTGATGGGTCTCAAGTTGTGCCAGCTGAGACCAGTACCAGCTCAGGAAATGGAGCCTAAAGTGGCCACCTTCTGTTGCCAGGCAGAACTTCCAGAGGAGGGAGAGGGATATCCACATAACCACAAAACCTTTGATCCAAAGTTTGCCCTGCCTACAAAATGTGCAGGGATAAAGATGAAGCAGAGATTGAAGGAATGGCCAGCAATTGACTGGCCCAAGGACACTAACTCTTACAGGAACTGAAAATACTTGGCCTGGCAACAGACTGTGACATACCTGCTAGTGCTGCTGGGCTCTGCTTCTGCAGAGCAGCAATGCAGTGCTGCTCAGGTCTGACTTTGCTGTTTCTAGTGGCAGTGCCCAGGGAAACTGGGCAGGGAACTGACACCCAGTAGGGGTGAACAGTGAAATAGACAGCCTCTACCTGCATGAACACAATTCTCCTCTTTTAATTTGAAAATAGATTTTTTTGCATAAAATATATTGAGTACAGTTCCCCTCTACCAGCTCTTCGCAGCTCTTACTCACTTACCCAAATCCACACCCTTTCTTGCTTTTTCTCAATAGAAAACAGACATCTTTTTAAAAAGAAGAAAGAGTAAGAATAATAAAATATGATGAAAATATAAACAAACCCAAGTAGGGCAAAACAAATGAACAGAAAAAAAAGCCAAAGAAAAAGCACAAGAAACACATACAAACATAGGATCAATCATTTGCACATACAGAAATCCATAAACACACAATCAACATCTGCAATATAAAGCAAAAGGCTTGTAGGAAGAAAGAAAGAAAGAAAGAAAGAAAGAAAGAAAGAAAGAAAGAAAAAGAAAGAAAGAAGGCAAGTGAGAGGGAAAAAGGAGGGAGGGAGGGAGGGAGGGAGGGAGGGAAGGAGGAGGGAGGGAGGGAGGGAGGGAGGGAAGGAGGAGGGAGGGAGAAAGAGAAAGAGAAGAGAATGGAAGAAGAGAAGGAAGGAAGAAAGAAAGAAAGAAAGAAAGAAAGAAGAAGAAGGAAGGAAGAAAATTCTGAAATAAAATATTATGAGAGATTACCTCCCAAAATACCATTGAGTTCATTTTGTGTTGGCCATCTACTGCTGGGCATGGGGCCTGTGCTTGACTTGTATACCCAGTGAAAATATGTTAGAAAAAACTAGTTTTTCTTTTCAGAGAAGTTATCAATTGCACATAGCTTTTGGGTGACAGATGGATTTTGGTTTTGTTTGTTTGTTTGTTGCTTTTCCTTTTTTATGTGATGTGAGAGGAAAGGCAAGAGAAGCGGAGACCGGAGACCCAGGTTAATGAAACAGGAGATGTCCTATCTGGAGAGTACTGAGAAAAGGACTGTTTGGCTTGAAATGAAGGTCAAGTCTTATAAAATCCAACTCAGGTCAGAGGGGAGAAGGTTTTGGATACTGTTGAAGGTCCTGCAACTTTTTTCCATCAGTGAACCCACTGATAGAAAAGACTGATAATGCATGACCTCTCTTGTGTGGTCACTGGCTGACCTCAGTTTCTGTTAGTCTGAATGAGAGAATGCATGAGTACTAAAGAGGAGGGGAATTTAGAGCTAATAGAGACTCAATTCTATACTGAGTACACATCCAAATGAGGAAAAACAAACAAACAAAAAAAAAAACAAATAATGAACAAGAAAAGAAAGTAAGGGAGAAGAGAAGGAGGAAGAGAAAGACAAAACTCATTTTTATGCCTCTAACAGATAAATGCAAAGTTAATTCTGTCATGAGCAGTACAAAACTCTCTGGGCATCTGAAAAATACCTTATTGTCTTGGAGCTTGAAAATAGCCTGAACGAGTTGATGTATGCCTTGAAATTTTAACTTTCTGTTTTTAAAGAACAGTTACAGTAGCCAGGATCACAAAACTAAGTCTTTAAATAGTACGTGCAAACAGGAAGGAAAATCCAGAAACATAGCAACAAAACATACAAAAAGAATACACAAAGTTTATACTTTATTAAGTTTATATAAGTGTCGTTACTATGGTCCAATTGAGCCATAAGAGCATGCTGGTTATAGAGGTGCATGGCAATAAAGCAGAAATGCTACCCTGTGACACCTTAGGTTTCTATAGGTCTGTGTAACTTGTCAATAACCTCCACATATGGGTTGTCATTCAATACTGTGAGAATACTTGAAATCAACACAACAGGTTTTATTCTCATCCAGGAATCAGAAGCTCTTTGTGGATAAGGACTGCCCCAAGTTATCCCAGGGTAAGCTAATGAGGCAATCAGACCTCCAATTCAATGTTATTTCCAATGTAGATTTGTTTCTTAGACCTTAGATGTGAAACACAGTCAGGAAATCTATAGAAATAAAATCTTCTCTTTTATTTTGTACAAGTACAAGATGATCTTATTTCTAATGAAAACTTTGTCCCTGGTTTAAAAACTGTAGTTCTATCTTGCCAGATGAACCAGAATATGAGATTACACTATTGTTTTCAGTTGTCATGAGACAACCTTTTATATAGAGTTTACATTTCTCCTAGATAAAGAATGGAATTAGATTACCATTCTTAGAGGAACTGAGAGCATGGTTCCTTTTTCTCTGTGTTCTGAGCTAGGAAGATACCTCACTGGGTAAAGTGCCTGATGTCAGTTCAAGCTCTTGGATTCACATGGTGGAAGGAGAAAATTTAACATCTGTAAATCGTCCTTTGACCAACATACACACACACACACATACACACACACAGTGGCATGTTCCTCCTTACAAACTAGATAAATAAATATAACTTTTAAAATTTTCTGTGCTCTGTGGATTGGACAAAGACCTTGTACTTAGGAGCCTTGTACTTAATTTCGAAGCAAGAATCCCTTGGTTACAGAAGGCAATGAATGCATAGAAATCCTGCCTATGCCTTCTAGAGATTAATGTAAGAGAACCATGGCCAAAACAACTACCATTTAGTACATTTATGTATGTGTGTATATAAATACATATACATATATATGCATACATATAATATGGTATATATACACCATATATATGTATAATATATATAATATTATTTAATTGTAACCAAAAAAGGGTTGGGTCTGGTATTATTAATAAAATTCTGGGGCTTTCTGTCAGTCTGTGTACCAGAGGCTATCCCTGGAGATCTCTGGCCCTACCTGATAAGAGGGTTAAAGTGAAGGGGAAAGGGCATGATCAGGGAGGGGAAGTGCCTCTACCACCTTCATCTCAGCTGCTGCTGCTAGAGTTGCTGCTGCTCCAAGACATTACACTGGCTGTGCTGAGCTGGAGGAGGGCTGGTGAGTGGAGTGCAGGTGAGCTTCTGGTGGAGAATGCTTTGGAACAACATTCTTTCCACAGGTTACAGCTCTTATGACAGATGCTCTCAGACAACAGAGTAATTCGCACACACACTTATTCCTTCTGGATAGGATCTTATATACAGTTTTGGGGTGGGTTGGATCTGACAGCAGATGTTTCCTACTGCTTGGCCTAAGATGCCTCATCTACAGAGAAGGGACTTGTGGGCACAGCCTCTAAGTGACTGATGGTCACAGTTCTCTCTATGGAGGGGCATGTGGCTACATTACAGGAGCCCGAAGTCAGGAGCAGGCAAAGCTTCTACTGTCCCTTCTGGATCTCTGGGGCTTCAAGCTATAGCTCAACCTTACCAGGCTTCCTCTCATGGTTCAACACCCCACAACTTTCAAGTCAACTAACTTTACCCCAAGTCAAACCTGGAATAAGGAACAGTATAAATTTAAAGCAATATTAGTTTACTCCCAAATCATCAACTGCCCATTCATTATATTACAAAACTGCAGATTATGTGCTTTACTGTTCATGTTGCACAAGATGAGAGCTGTTTTCAGCCTGCTTCAACTGTTCTCAGATGGCAGAGACTGTAGGAGGAAAAGACTGGAGAAGGATTGATTGGGCAACAACTAGCCTCTGGCATTTGAATCAATGTGAAATCTACTATTAGTGCAAAATTGTAAACCATAGAAGTTGAAGGCATCTCAGAAGGTCATGTGACTGCTACATTAATGTTCACTGAAAACCCACCATGAGGTAACAAGTATAGTAGAGACTGGAGATGAAAGGTAAAGATGCAAACCCTTGTGCTCAAAGAATGCCCCCCAAAACAGCAGGCAGCAGAAACAACTGTGTCAGGGAGGGATGTACAGAATAGGAATGGCAAGATGGGTAACAGGACTCAGGAAGACTCCCCAGAAAAAGCAGATGACCACCCTGTGTCTTCAAAGAGAAAACAGTATTTAACAAATGAAGTTACATGGGAATGAAGTCCAAAAGAAAGAAATATTTGAGAAAAGATATGAACTAAAAAAATCACATAGGAGGCTTGATGACTGGTAAGTGTTTCAATATAAAATGGGGGCTATCTCCATTCAAATCTATATACACACTAACTCTTATTTTCTTATTTTTTTTTTTTAAAAAGAGAGATCCAAGTCATTGGCTCTAATTTCTTACCAATCAATCATTTATAATACAACAACAGAGAATAGTCTATGAAATATTGGCCAGCAGATATGTGAGAACCTATTTGTTCTTATTGCCTAATAAAAGTTAAGTAAGACCTGAAAAGAAAGGTAGGGCTCACATGGTGTACTTTGTCATAAAGAAAAAAATAACAACTTGACTTAATTTGACTTAATTTTTTTTTAAACCAGGCATCAAGCCAATAGGGTCCAAGGTTACAGAAAAAAAAATCTCGATGAAATGAAATTCACCTTCATAGTCTTTCTCCATAGTTACTTTGAATTACAAATAAAGATTACTACAAAACTGTTTTAAGATGAAAAGGCAAAAGCAAGGTGGAAAGGAACTGATAAGTCTCCTATGTGTCTAAGGAAGCAGGAAAGGCTAAAAAGATATTCTAATTATGATTAAAATAAAGGCCAGTTCAGTTAAACAGTCACATCTGGCTCTTACTGATATCAGTCAGCATAATGGGAATAATAAGGCAGTCAGTTTGCTAGTATTACTGATGAATATTAGATGTACTTCCCTTGCAAGTCAGATTAAAAATGTCAAAGAGACAATTTAAGTGATTAGAATTAATAAAGTAATTAAGAAATAGGAGCAGCTTGAGAGGATAATGTCCAATAACTAGCTAGAAAGAATGAGGCGCCTAACAAAGAGGGAATTAAATAAAGGTTTGTTGGAGAACATCTATCAGTAGGATAGGGTCTGTTAAGGCAGTCCTGTTGATGTACTTCAAAGACACTGGCTTAAAAATAAAATTGGAAAACGAGACAGTTTTGGGTGTTTCATGCCCTATGGCTTATCTGAGAGCCTGAAAAAAGCAAGGTCAGAAAAAGGCTGCAGAAAGGGGGAAAAAAAGCAATATTGTGCGTGGGAAGGGCTACTGGTGTGCTGTGGGGGCCCTGGTTTTATCCTTGTGCCTTCTAGAGATAAGTCAATAAACCAGAATTGAGCCCTTCTTCAATTGTAAGATTAGACAATTGAACTCCATGATCTTTCTGGGTACCTGAATCTCTAAAATTTGCACTATTCATATCCCTTAATAATTACAACTTCAAACCCATTAAAATGGTTATTAACCCTGAAACAACACCTGGGCATGAGCAAGGAGTAAGCATAGTACCACTTATGATATCAAGCAATCTCCTCAAAGTTCATTGTCCTTATAGGAATATTTCCTGAAAATGAAAACTTAAAAACTCAGTACTGTGTTAAACTAAATAGCATCTCTGCTATCTAAGCACTGGGGGATTCAAAAGCAATTGCTTATTAACTTGTGCTTGCAGGGGCGATCAAGAAAGCAGGCTCCTGCTAGGACTTCATTACCACACCATACACTCATCCCTAAATACCCACCTGAGTGCACACACAGACGTAGGCACACATCCTCATGTTCAGGATGAGTTCTAATGCTTTGAATAAATCCAGCCCCCCCCCCCCAAATCAGTAATCTGTATGTCCAAACACTGAAGTTTTTGTCCCCAATTGACTTCTGATAGATCAACAATGAGCCAATAGCCAATGGCTGGGCAGGTAGACTGAGGTGGGACCTTTGGATTTCTGTGGGCTAGGAACTAGAAGGGAAGACAAGAAAGAGAGATTGCCATGACGGGGAAGAAGAAGTACCAGACATAAAAGCCACACGGGCCACTTCACCAATTGTTTGGGGTAGCAAAGATGAAATATAGATTTTAGAAGATGCTAACTCAAGAATACCAGAGGAGAGTGTTTGTTAGCAGTGGGAATGATTAGGAATGCGGAACCATTAAGCTAGTTACGGCATATCAAAATTAACTGATGTGTATACATTTGTTGCATTTGCGAATCCAGAGGCTCTGGTGGGTGGCTGAAACACAACCCACCGGGAGCACAAAGCAGTTAACTAACTATCACAACACACACACACACACACACACACCCCTCCAAAATGCTTCAAAATCCATGAATGTTTCTGGGCATTCTAGTTTGACAGACCAACTTTGTTAAGAAAAGTTTATGTTTTTCCAGATAAAAAAGCAAGGTGTGCACTTCCCCTCCCCCCTTTTCCACAACTAAGAATGTCAGCAGAATGCTATGCAACTATATACAAAAACAAGACAACCTGAAGCTAAATGGATGCTCACCGCAGTATCAACAGCTCCAACCTGAGCTACGGCTGCCTCCAAAAGGCATCTTCCCCTCATAGCCTCCACTCCAAACAAGGAGCGTCAAGAATCTGTCTGGGTTGTTTTGTTCTCTTTACAAACTATAGATATGTACAGTTGAAAACTCAACCAAGGACCATTCTATCCACTGGATATGGTCTCTACAGGTTCTGTCTAATGTCCTCCCTGTTGGGTCCTGGGAACTTCTTGGGCACCTGTCATCTGGTACTTTCTAGGGGCTACCTCTTGTTCCCCCTCAATCACTGCTACTCTCCTCCTTTCAAATTCTCCCTCATTTCCTCCATATCTGAATTGGGCCCCCTTTTTCCCTTCCCTCCTCTCTCCCTCCCAGATCCCTTTCTCCCTCTACTTCCCGAGATTATTTTCTTCCCTCTTCTGAGTAGGACTATAGCATCCACACTTTGGTGTGGTCTTCTTTCTTCTTGGGTTTCATATAGTTTGTAAGTTGTATTATAGGTATTCTGAGCTTGTTTTTGGCTACTATCCACTTATCAGTGAGTACATACCATGGGTGTTCTTTTGTGACTTGGTTACCTCACTTAGAATGATATTTTCTAGTTCCTTCCATTTGCCTGCGAATTTCATGAAGTCATTGTTTAATAGACAAGTAACACTCCATTGTATAAATGTGCCACATTTTCTGTATCCATTCTTCTGTTGAGAGACATCTGGGTTCTTTCCAGCTTCTGGCTGTTATAAATAAGGCTGCTATGAACATAGAGGAGCATAAGTTCTTGTTATATGTTGGGGCATCTTTTAGATATATGCCCAGTATAGCTAGCTCCTCAGGTAGAACTATTTCCAATTTTCTGAGAAACCACCAGACTGATTTTCAGAGTGGTTGCACCAGCTTGCAATTCCACCAACAATGGAGGAGTGTTCCTCTTTCTCCACATCCTCACCAGCATCTGCCATCATCTCAAATTTTGATTTTAGCCATTCTAAATCTGGTATAAGGTGGAATCTCAGGGTCGTTTAGATTTGCATTTCCCTGGTAACTAAATATGTTGAACATTTCTTTAATGCTTCTCAGACATTTCAGATTCTTCAGCAGAGAACTCTCTGCTTAGCTCTGTACACCATTTTTAATAGAGTTATTTGGTTCTCTGGAGTCTAACTTCTTGAGTTCTATGTATATTTTGAATGTTAGCCCTCTATTGAATGTAGGGTTGGTAAAGATCTTTTCCCAATCTATGGGTTGCCGTTTTGTCCTATTGACAGTGTCTTTTGCCTTACAGAAACTTTTCAATCTTATGAGGTCCCATTTGTCAATTCTTGACCTTAGAATATAAGCCATTGATGTTCTGTTCAGGAAATTTTCCCCTGTGCCAATGTGTTCGAGGTTTCCAGCCACTTTGCTGAAGTTGTTTATCAGGTGTAGAAGTTCTTTGGTGGAATTTTGGAGGTCACTTATGTATGCTATCATATCAGCCACAAATAGTGATATCTTGACTTTCTACTTTCCAGTTTTTATCCCTGTGATCTTCTTTTGTTGCCTAATTACTCTGGCTAAAACTTAAAGTACTATATTGAATACATAGGGGAAAGTGAGCAGCCTTGTCTTCTCCCTGATCTTAGTGGGAATGCTTCAAGTTTCTCTCCATTTAGTTTGATGATGGCTACTGGCTTGCCATATATTACTTTTATTATATTTAGTTATGGATCTTAAATTCCTGATCTCTCCAAGACATTTAGCATGAAAGGGTGTTGTACTCTGTCAAAGGCTTTTTCAGAATCTAATGAGATGATCATGTGGCTTTTTTCTTATAGTT
Organism: Mastomys natalensis; assembly: GCA_021653895.1. Lineage (NCBI taxonomy): Eukaryota > Metazoa > Chordata > Mammalia > Rodentia > Muridae > Mastomys > Mastomys natalensis. Next base: position 291,563 of record JAJTUV010000677.1, read on the forward strand.
TGCTTATATAGTGGATTACATTGATGAATTTCCATATTTTGAATCCCTGCATTCCTGAGACGAAGCCTACTTGATCATGGTGGAAGGTCATTTTGATGTGTTCTTGGATTCTGTTTGCTAGAATTTTATTGAATATTTTTCTGTCAATATTCCTAAGCAAAATTGGTCTGAAGTTCTCTTTTCTTTGTTGGGTCTTGTGTGGTTTAGGTGTGAGCATAATTGTGGCTTCATAGAATGAATTGGGTAGTGCTCCTTCTGTTTCTATTTTGTGGAATAATTTGAAGAAAATTAGTATTAGGTCTTCCTTGAAGGTCTGATAGAATTCTGCACTAAAACCATCTGGTCCTGGGGATTTTTTTGGTTGAGAGACTTTTATTGACTATTTCTATCTCCTTAGGGGTTATGGGACTGTTTATATGGTTTATCTGATCCTGATTTATTTTGGTATCTGTCTGGAAGATCATCCATTTCATTTAGATTTTCTAGTTTCGTTGAGTATAGGCTTTTGTAGTAGGATCTGATAATTTTTTAATTTCTTCTGGTTCTGTTGTTATGTCTCCATTTTCATTTCTGATTTTGTTAATTTGGTTACAATTTCTGTGCCCTCTGGTTAGTCTGATTGAGGGTTTTATCTATCTTGTTAATTTTCTCAAAGAACCAGCTCCTAGTTTTGTTGATTTTTTTGTATGGTTCTCTTTGTTTCTAGGTTGATTAAAGTCCTGAGTTTGGTTATTTCCTGCCATCTATTCTTCTTGGTTATATTTGCTTCTTTTTATTCTAGAGCTTTCAGGTGTGCTGTTATGCTGCTAGTGTATGTTCTCTTCAGTTTCTTTATTGAAGCACTCAGAGCTATGAGTTTCCTCTTAGCACTGCTTTCATTGTGTCCCATAAGTTTTGGTATGTTGTGCCTTCATTAAATTTTCATTAAATTCTAAAAAGTCTTTAATTTCTTTCTTTATTTCTTCCCTGACTGAGTTATCATTGAGTTATCATTGAGTCAATAGTTGTTCAGCTTCCATGTGTATGTAGGCTTTCTGTTATTTTTGTTGTTGTTGAAGACCAGCCTTAGTCAGTGGTGATCTAAAAGGATGCATGGGATTATTTCAATCTTCTTATATTGATTGAAGCTTGTTTTCTGACTGATTATATTGTCAGTTTTGGAGAAGGTGCTGGTGTCTAGATTGGAGCCTCCTATCCTCTTACATCATTTTCCTTTGGGATTCCTGATTAGGATCCCTATAGTGGCTCTCACAATCTGGCTGAATTCTCCTAACCTCCCTTCTGCCCACATAATAGCTATAATAGGTGTAGCTCCTGGTGTTTTCAGTCTTGACCTCTGGCTGTTCCTGCTCATTCACTGCTGTTTTGCCCAACATTGTAACCACTGCTGTGCTTCTTTCTCTTCCTCTGCATCTAGCACCAGGATTGTACATTTTCTTGTAGTAAAATTATTGCTTAGGTTAGCTCTTAAACATCCCATAATCTTTCCCAACAGAGCCACAGGTCCCAAGGAAGTCTAGAATATGGAAAGAGGACTCAAAGCTGAGCCACAGCTGATGTAGTTCGTTCTAGGTTCTGTAAGTAGAGACAGAGCTCATCCCATCCAGGACTCTACTACAAACTAGCATGCTGATGAAGAAGTCTAAATGTTCAAGTTAATGAAAGTATTTCTTTCTAAAATCATCATAGGTTCAAAGACTTTTTTTCTCTTTATAGACTTCAAATCTATAAAACATCCAAACAGTGGTTCCCTTAAGAAGACAGTCTTACCTGAAAAAACAAATTCAGCTAGGTATAACTTTAAATTTTCAAAGCATACTTTTAAGGATGATTCTTTTTTTTTTCTTTCTTTTTTTTAATGGGATTTTTATTTATTTACATTTCAGATGTCATCCCCTTTTCCCATTTCCCCTTCCTAAAACCCCCTATCCCATCACCTCTTCTTCTTTTTCTTTTATAGCATTTTAATTACATGCATGTATTTTTTTTCAGGTTTTTTATTTTTTATTTATTTATTTTTATTTTTTATTCAATAATTTTTATTCATTTTTTTCCTTTTTTAATTTTATTTTTTTGCTTATTCACTTTATAACCCGTCCCAGTCACCCCCTCCCACAATCCTTCCCCATCTCTTGTTTTCTGAGTACCCCCTCCTCCTGTATCCCCCACCCTGCCACTTTAAGTCTCTGAGAGGCTAGGTGCTTCCTCTTCCATTGAGGCCAGATGAGGCACCCAGCTAGAAGACCATACTCCATATACAGGCTGCATGTTTTGGGATAGCCCCCACTCCAGATGTTTGAGACCCGCATGAAAACCAAGCTGCACATTTACAACATATGTGCAGGGAGGCCTAGGTCCAGCCCACGGGGCTAGATCTGTGTAGACTAGGTATGCTCCACGGTTGGTGATTCAGTCTCTGAGAGCTCCAAGGTTTCAGGTTGGTTGAGAACAGACAGGGGCAAGTTGTCCTCTGAGAGGCTCTAACCAGCAGCTGACTCAGACAGATACAGACATCCAGAGCCAAACAGTGGATGGAGCTTGAGGACTCTTATAGAAGAATAGGGGGAAGGATTGTGGGCCCTAAGGAGATAGGAACTGCACAGGAAGATCAACAGAGTAAACATGCATGTATTAAGGTCAGGTCTAGGTTGAGGGTCTAGCAATACAATAGATGCAAATAGTCAAGGAACAAGTAAGACAATAAACACAAATAGTCAAAGAAAAAGCAAGGCCTTAAACACAATTATGTGTGAACACTCCCTTGATCACTTTCTAAAAAAGCTTATCAGGATGACCAAAATACCTGATACTACTTCCCTGTCCTTGCCCAAAGTCATTTTCATGTCCAAAGCCTACTTCCTTGTTCTAGCCTAAAATTTAGATTCTGTCTGAAATCACATCTTTGTTATAGCCTAATATTTAGATTTCTGCCTGAGATTACTTCTTTGTTCTAGCCTAAAGTCAGATTCCTGCCTGAAGCCTACTTCCTTGTCCTTGGTCAATGTCATATTCTTGCCAAGCAACCCATTTCCCTGTCCTTGGACCATGTCAGATTCTTGCCAAGCAGCCCCAAAGGCTATCTGCCTCTCTACCTTTTTTATTTCATTAAAAAGACTGAGCCTATCTTAGGTCATTCTGACAAGAATGTCTTTCTTACCCATCAAGGAATATGCTTTACCTAAAGCAATGCACTTCTGTTGGTTGGTAAGGCTCCATGCAGAACCTTACTCGTCCTTGGCTTGCCAGCCTGTTAATTTAATAATTCTGTCTGGGGGTCCATTTTCAGGTTCAAGCCATGTAATTTGGCTGCCAACATGTTGATGTTGTTAAAGACAAGCTTTATCAAAATGGGCAGGAATAAAAGTATTCCCAGGACAAAAAGGGCTAGCATGATCAAGCTATATATGCCATTTTTGAAGCTTGACCAAAATAGAAATACTGACCTCAGTCCATTGGTAATTTTATCTGCAGTATCTACTGCATCAATGCTCAGCAGAGCAGCATTCTTGAAATTCATAAGCTCACTATGTAACTTTAAAACATCCAGAGAGGTGTTAGAATTATGCCAAATACACTGCAAGTGTCTTTAAACTTCTTCCTAATTATAATGACTACCACTGTAAATTGTAGAACTAACATGAATCCCATGGTATTTGGCATGACACTCAAGATGGCTCCTTACCCTTAAATTCTGTACCTCCTTCCAATAATTTGAATAGGATAAAGAGCATCAATCCATTATTCCAAATGCTTATTTAAATTCTCTTGTACATTCAACACATTAGTAGCATTTTTTCCTAAATGATTAACGAAAGTAGCTGTCTTAACTTGTTTTGTCACAGCAATTGCAGAAGCAGTGGTGCTAGCAATTAATGTAATTACAGCTGTTATACCAGCAATAATTAAGTCCACTACCCTTGTGCTTCTGCTTAAAGCTTGACTCATTACTTCCAGTACTTGCAAGCTATTTTTATTTTTTATTTTTTAAAGACATTTTTAATTGGATATTTTATTTACATTTCAGATGTAATCCCCTTCCCCCACCCAGGAACCCCCTATTCTGTTGTTGGGTTAGCTCTTAAACATCTCCTCCTGCTTCTATGAGGATATGCCCCCCTACCTTCCCACTCTCACCTCCCCACCCATGATTTCCTCCACACTGGGGCATTCAGCCTTCACTGGACCAAGGACTTCCTCACCTACTTATGCCTGACACTGTCATCCTCCCCTACATATACAGCTGGAGCCATGGGTCCCTCCCTATGTGCTCCCAAGCTGGTGGTTTGGACACTGGGAGCTCTGGTTGACTGGTATTGTTGCTCTCCTCATGGGGCCGCAAACCCTTTCAGATCCTTCAGTCTTCTCTCTCACTCCTCCATTGGGAACCCTGAGCTTCTGCCTCTGTATATCTGAGGCTCTGGCAGACCTCTAAGGAGACAGCTGTATCAGGCTTCTGTCAGCATGCACTTCCTGGCATCCACATCAATGGATCACCTTTGGATCCTGGCATCACCTTTGGTGAATGCACTAGGGATGGATACCCAGGTGGAGCAGTCTCTGGATGGCTCCTCTCTCAATTTCTGTCCCATGCTTTGTCTCCATATTTGCTCCCATGAATATTTTGTTACCCCTTCTAAGAAGGGCCAAAACACCCATACTTTGGTCTTCCTTGTTTGTGAGCTTCATGTGGTCTGTGAGTTGTATCTTGGATATTGTGAGATTTTTGGCTAATATCCAATTATCAATGAGTGCATACTATATGTGTTCTTTTGTGATTGGGTTACCTCACTCAGGATGATATTTTCTAGTTACATCCATTTACCTAAGAATTCATTGTTTAATAACTGAGTAATAGTCCATTGTGTAAATGTACCACATTTCTGTATCCATTCCTCTGTTGAAGGACATCTGGATCCCTTCCAGCTTCTGCTTATTAAAAATAAGGATGCTATGAACATAGTGGAGCATGTGTCCTTGTTAACGTTGGAGCATCTTCTGGTACATGCCCAGGAGTGGTATAGCTGGATCCTCAGGTAATACTATGTCCAATTTTCTGAGGAACTGCCAGACTGATTTCCACAGTGGTTGTAACAACTTGCAATCCCACCAACAATGGAGGAGTCTTCCTCTTTCTCCACATCCTCACCAGCATCCGCTATCACCTGAGTTTTTGATCTTGGCCATTCTGACTGATGTGAGGTGAAATTTCAGGGTTGTTTTGATTTGCATTTCCATGATGACTAAGGATGTTGAACATTTCTTTAAGTGCTTCACAGCCATTTGATATTCCTCAATTGAAAATTCTTTGTTGAGCTCTGTACCCCATTATTTGGTAGAGTTCTTTAATTGTCTGAGGTCTAATTTCTTGAGTTCTTGGTAAATTTTGTATATTAGTCTTTTATCAGATGTAAGATTGGTAAAGATCATTTCCCAATCTATTGGATGCTGTTTTGTCCTATTGAGTTTTAGTAAAATTTCTTTTATGAATGTAATGCCCTTGCATTTGGAGCATAGATGTTCAGAATTGAGAGTTCATCTTGATAGATTTTTCCTTTGATAAAATTGTGTCTCTGTTTAGTTTCTGTTTTTATCCTATTGTAAGTCCCTTGCCTTACAGAAGCTTTGCAATTTTATGAAGTCCCATTTGTCAATTCTTGATCTTAGATCATAAGCCATTGGTGTCCTGCTCAGGTACTTTCCCCCTGTGCCCACATGTTTGATACTCTTCCCCACCTTCTCTTCTATTAGTTTCAGAGTGACTGCTTTTATGTGAAGGTCCTTTATCCTCTTAGATTTGAGCTTTGTACAAGGAGTAGAATAAGAATGAACCCATTTGTTTTCTACATTCTTCTCATACCAGCACCACCTGTTGAAAATGCTGTTCTTTTTCTGAATGGTTTTAGCTCCTTTGTCAAAGATCAAGTGACCATAGATGTGTGGGTTCATTTCTGGGTCTTCAATTCTATTCCACTGATCTTCCTTCCTGTCTCTGTACCAATACCATGCACTTTTTATCACTATTGCTCTGTAGTACAGCTTTAGGTCAGGGATGATGATTCCACCAGAAGTTCTTTTATTATTGAGAATAATTCTTGCTATTTTGGGTTTTTTGTTATTCCAAATGAATTTGCAAATTGCTCTTGTTTTAGGATGAAATGTTCTATAAATATCTGATAAATCCATTTGGTGTATAATTTCTCTTAGTTTTACTGTGTCTCTGTTTAGTTTCTGTTTTTATGGTCTGTCCACTGCTGACAGTGGGGTGTTGAAGTCTCCCACTATTTTTGTGTAGTTCAATGTATATTTTGAGTTTTAGTAAAATTTCTTTTATGAATGTAATGCCCTTGCATTTGGAGCATAGATGTTCAGAATTGAGAGTTCATCTTGATAGATTTTTCCTTTGATAAATAAGAAGGGTCCTTCTTTATCTTTCTTGATAACTTCTGGCTGAAAGTTGATTTTATTTGATATTAGAATGGCTACTCCAGCTTGTTTCTTGGGACCATTCGCTTAGAAAATTGTTTTCCATCCTTTTACTCTGAGGTAGTGTCTGTCTTTGCCACTGAGGGCATTTCCTGTACGCAGCAAAATTCTGGGTCCTGCTTACATATCCAGTCTGTTAGTCTATGTCTTTCTATTGGAGAATTGAGTCCATTGATGTTAAGGAAAAGTGATTGTTTCTTCCTGTTATTTTAGTTATTAGAAGTATAATTATGTTTGTGTCACCATCTTCTTTTGATTTGTTGGAAGATTAACTTTCTTGCTTTTTCTAGGTTGTAGTTTCCTTCCTTGTGTTGGAGTTTTCCATCTATTATCTTTTGTAAGGCTGGATTTGGGGGAAGATATTGTGTAAATTTGGTTTTGCCATGGAATATCTTAGTTTCTCCTTTTATGATAATTGAGAGTTTTGTTGGGTATAGTCGTCTGTACTGGCATTTGTGTTCTCTTAGGGTCTGTATGATTTCACTTCAGGATCTTCTGGCTTTTATAGTCTCTGGTGAGAAGTCTGGTGTAATTCTTATAGGTCTGCCTTTACATGTTACTTGACCTTTTTCTCTTACTGCTTTTAGTATTTTTTCTTTGTTTTGTGCATTTGATATTTTGATTATTATGTGACGGGAGGAATTTCTTTTCTAGTCCAGTCTATTTGAGGTTCTGTAGGTTTCTTGTATGTTCATGGACATCTCTTTCTTTAGGTTAGGGAAGTTTTCTTCTATAATTCTGTTGAAGATATTTATTGGCCCTTTAAGTTGGGCATCTTTGTTTTCTTCTATATCTAGTCTCCTTAGGTTTGGTCTTCTCATTGTGTCTTGGATTTCCTGGATGTTTTGGTTAGGAGCTTTTTGCATTTTGCATTTTCTTTGACAGTTGTGTCAATGTTTTCTATGGTATCTTCTGCACCTGAGACTCTCTCTTCTATCTCTTGTATTCTGTTGGTGATGATTTCATCTATGACACCTGATCTCTTTCCTAGGTTTTCTCTCTCCTGGGTAGTCTCCCTTTGTGATTTCTTTATTGTTTCTACTTCCATTTTTATGTCCTGAATCGTTTTGTTCAATTCCTTCACCTGTTTGGTTGTGTTTTCTTGTAATTCTTTGAGGGATTTTTGTGTTTCCTCTTTAAGGGCTTTTACCTGTCTACATGTGTTCTCCTGTATTTCTTTGAGGGGGTTATTTATGTCCTTCTTAAAGTCCTTTTCATCATCATGAGAAGTGATTTTAAATCTTAATCTTGTTTTTCCGGTGTCAGGGGTTATTCAGGATTTGCTATGATGGGTTCTGATGATGCCAAGTACCCTTGGTTGCTGATGCTTATTTTCTTGTGCTTGCCGTTTGCTATCTGGTTATTTTTAGTGCTACCTGCACTCACTGTCTCTGACTGGAGTCTGTCTGTTCTGTCTTCTTGGTTGTGGAAAGTCTTTAACTTCCCTTACTGCCAATCACCCACCAGAGGTAGTAGAAAAGAAAGGCTACCAGGGAAATGGACCTGTTTAGAAATGATTCTTTGGAGCAAATCCCATCTGCGTTGTCAGGAAAATCTGTAGTTCAGTTTACAGGTCAGCAGCTGCAGCTTGATCCACTCTCAGACAATTCATGATATACCAGCAATCTATTTCAATAGTATCAGGATAGCAGCAGTGATGGCATGACATAGGAGGAACAGGCAGGCTTCAGCTGATTTGGCCTAAGTCAGCAGGAGGGGCCAGGATCAACCCAGGCAATGTTCTTAGCTATGTTTCTCTCAGTGAAGTGAAGTGCAGTGCTCACTCACATTCAAGGAGAAGGTGCTAGAGCTCTCCTTGAATGAGAAAAGTAGTCAAGAGTGCGTGACACTCTTTAGTATACTACTATAGCCAATACCATTCTTATCTGGAGGCCACACTGTGACTTCAATGTTCTTATGTCTCTCTGATCTTAGTTTCTTCCCTGGTTTTGCTATCTATCTTAACTAACATGGCCATCTATCTGGTTGTTCTATACTGAAACTATCTGGTTGATCTATACTGAGAAATCCAGGGAAAATAATGACCTCACATTACAATCATAAGTAATAAAAATAAATGCAAACAAAAAAAATCCATGAAATATTTCTAAACTGAACTCCAGAGGTGTGTGTTGTCATTAGTCCTCTGTGATATACAGAGGTTTAATCTGAGTAGAGTTTCCAAGTAAAATGTGTGACATCTATTTAAAATTTATTTTCAGCTAAATAAAAAAAATTTAGGAACATGTCTCAAGTTCTGCATTGGATATAATTATACTTAAGCAATTATCTGTGTGATGTTATAGTCTTAATATTTTGCTTATGTGAAATTTCATGCCCATGTTCCTATGTGTCACAGTCCTATAATGGAGACAAGAATCAAATGATTCCTTTCACTTTCTTTTCCTGTGACACAAGGTTGCTAAACACCTCTATTTGGATGATGGTAAAGAGAATCCAATTCTATCTGAGATTACCATTTTGGAAAACCTTTTATATTGTATATGAATGTTCCCTACTACCTTCATGACATAGTGTCACACTGTATTCTAGACTAACCTGGAACTCCTCACAGGAATTGCATGCCTCCCAAGTGATAAAATTAGATATATGAGCCATGGTTTTTTATTAATCAAATGTTTCTGCTTAGCAACTACTGCTGTCATTACTTTTCCAAGTGAAAAAAATCTTTACATTTATACAAAATTATGCTGCAAACTTAAAGGGTCAGTCAAAACATTTATCTAGTGTGTACTATGTGCTAAATCAACAGTGAATAACATATGCCTTTTTGTCTCAGAGGAGTTCTGCATCTAAGAATATGATATGTGAACAGATTGTCACAAGACAATGTGATAGGTCTTAAAATATATGAGCAGAGTTCACTTGCTATGATGAATAACAGTGCTCTTAGAATTTGGCAATAGACTAGGTAGCATTTGGTCTGATCTGAAAGGACAGGTAAAAAATGTTCTAGTTAGAGAAAGAGCAAAAGGAATTATCAGTGAAACAATGACAAAACATCTTGTGAAATAAACAGAGTCAGGAAAGACTCTCCCGTGTGTGAGGGAGAGAAGCTGTGGTTTATTCAACACTGGCAAGAAGAAGCAAGAGCCCCATGTTCTCAACCTCACTCTCACTACAGGAAACAGGAACTTTACTACCATCTGAGCTAAAGATTAGAAAAAAAGAAGGCAGAGTAACAGCAGCAACTGCCCTGCAGACAACCAAATAAAGGTAACCTAACTGATGTCCAACTTCCACAAGAATGAGAAGTAAATAATGCTGTCGCTCTAGTGATTTTTCTTCTCTCTTTGTGAAAAAAGCCTGTGTTCTACATGAGGTTGCTTTGGAGGATTCCAGGGGAAAATGGCTATTTTTTAGCTTAGAAATGATGAGCAGAAATGTTTCCCCAGTAGGTAATTCCCTGGCACAGTGAAGGAAAATAGACAACAAGCTTTTGATGATTATATTCTGATGATACTTTGCTACATGATCCCCAAATAGTCAGATAGAAAACTTTGTATGACCAAAGCTCTGTGTTTTTTAAACTGTTGAAGACTTAAGATTTTGATTATGACAGTCCAGTGGTCCAACTTGGGCAAGAGGTAGAGACAATGACCAGTGCTGACAAGATAATAGAAATTATTTCTGATATCTAACATGCCTTCAATTATTAGACCTTTCTTTCATAGCTGACTTATAAACCGAACAATTACAATTTGAAGGACAAAATGAGGTACTATGATTCCTTTTATTTAAATGTATTTATTTATTCACTTTACTTTCTGATGACAGTCCCCCACACACACAACTCCTCTCCCTATAATGCCTCCCCTTGTCCTCTGAGAAGGGGACCCCCTTCAGTAACAATCTACCCTGGCACATCAAGTCACTGAAGGACTGGGCATATCCTCTCCCACAGAGGCCAAACAAGGCAGCCCAGTTAGGGAACCAGGATCCACAGCCAGGCAACAGAGTCAAGGACAGTCACTGTTCCAGGTGTTGGGAGACCCACATGAAGACCAAGCTGCACATCTGCTACATTTATGCAGGGGGAGGGAACAGTGTATTTGGGTAACAAACATTTTGCTCCAAAACTGTATTTCTGCAGTATATTAAACAGACATTGGCAGGGAATTAATGCAATGAGCAAGCAGAGAATGAGGCATAGCTGTACCCCTGGTCAGTCCCACCCGCTGTCTTGACTCACCAGGCACCCTACTTTTAGAAAAAAGTAGAGTACACATTCATTGTTTAGTTATTTAGCAGGAAACAAAAATGTAAAAGACTAGCCTCTGCATTTCAGAACTCATCTTCTCAGGTGCTCTTGGAAGTTGAGGGCTGTTTCAATAGAAAATAATTTGCAAAGGATTATAAACAATATAACAGGAGGATATCTTACAGACTTAATACACAAAAGCTGAAGATTTACATGAAAAAGTAGATTGGATTTGATCAGAAAGGTCTCCTGAAGGGAAAGAGGCTTATAATACATTTTAAAGCGACTTAGAGACATCAACTTTCAGAGAAAAGTAGGAAGCACCAACAAAGGCAAAGCTGCATACTGTCTCAACTGAGAAGATTGTGGCATATATAAACAGGAGCTTTAACTAATCTGTGTTTTGCATGCTGCCTAGTTTTGTACTTGAAACAGTCTAGCTGCTCCTAAGTCCATAAAAGTTTTTAAAGTTTTCATTTAATTTTAAAGTAGCAATTGTTTGAATTATTTAGAAATGCTAGAAAAATTTAGAAATATAAAAAAAAAATTTACAAAGAAGTAATTTGAGGTCTTCCATAATAGCATTATTTAAACATAACCAATTAACATTTACAATCGTTTTTACTGTGCATATCAGTATGTATGTGTATGCCTTATATGTAGAATTTAGAATCTTATGTATGCATACCTGTGCATGCATCGATTATATGCCTTATCATATAGAAATTATATATGTTACTGCACAAACTTTGTATATAATTTTTCTATGTTTAGCATTTTAAAATTAGTATTCTGCTTTATGTGTCATTTCTTGAAAGGCTTTTCTGTTATTTTGGTTTCATTGAAGATCATCTAATGTCCAAATTAACTTGTAAGCCCTGCCTGTCCAAGAACCAGGTAACTTCTTGGAATTCTGGGAGTTATAGTTCTTGAAATAACAAAGTCTCATGGGAAAGTATGGTGGCCTATAGGTTTGTCCTTATAAACCCCTACAACAGTTGACTCAGGGCCATTTTCAGTTGGGAAATTTCAGGAAATGTTCCAAACAAAAGTTCATTTCTTGATCAGTATATAATAGTTAATAAAGCTTGCTTTAAATATGGCCCAAAATGATGAAATTGGGTTTTCTCTGCGTGAATCTCTGAATTAATAGTCATTTTGTCTTTTTAGTTCCTATCACATTTTAGCAACTAGTACATACAGACCCTTTTTCCAGTGAAAGAAATAATATATAGCTGAATTAATATTAACATATTTTTGTTTCCTATAATAATATATTCAGCGATAACAAGATAGGCTTTAAAAATTGGGCCCCTTTGATTCCTTGGAGCACTTTGACGGTGCTTGTGTATCGACTTGACTGGGTCTAGAATTGTCTACTGCGTTAGACCTAGTGGGACCTAGAGAATGGAGCTGATTAACAATGTGAGCTAAAGTCTCATGCAATAGCCAACTTTATTCAGAGCATGGGACAATTTATACTTTGAGGTTAAAAGGAGACACATGAGAAAAGTATACTTTCACTAGGGCAAGCTGTCCATAGAAGCATATAAACAAATAACAATAGCCCTAGTTGTAATGAATATTCTGAAGTAAACTCACTCTTATCTGCTATACTTAGGAAGGACATGAAAACACATTCCAAGGACAATTATGTGTTTTGAAAAACTGAAGTCACAAGGCTTGTGTTTTCTTGGTGTTTTCTCACAAATACCTAGCATTCTCCTCACATGACTCCATTCTTGGACTAACGGTGTTCTAACATGTAATCAATCATCTAGGAGAAATGGTCCTTTGGACATGCCTATGGGAGATTATCCTCTTTACAGTAGTGTGTGAAGACCCAGCTCACCTGTGGACAGGATCACTCAGTAGATTCTAAACTACATAAGATGGAAAGCAACAGTTGAGCACTAGTATGTGCTAGTCATTGCTCTCTTGGTCCCCATGATAAATGGTATCCCCTCCCTCAAGTTCTCACTGTTGTGATTTCCCCCTATCATTGACTATAACTGGAAATGGGAGCCAACACAAAATTTTCCCTAAGTTGCTTTGATCAGGGTATTTTATCATATTAACAACAACAAAAACAAACAACCAATATGTTAATCAATAGGTGACTAAGTATGATAGAGCATCAAAATGGCCATACCCTTTAAATAAAACAGGCAACTCAGTCTGAATCCTAATAGTGGTGGGTGAATCTAGGAGGCATAAATAGTGATGCATGTGAGTGCAGGCAATTGTGTGCCAGTATGTACATGTGAAGGTCGATGATAACTTTCAAGCTTGTTTGTGAGACAAGGTTTCTCTTTTTTCTGTCATGTTCCCTAGTCCAAGATATCTTGTCCATAAACTTCAGGGTGATTCTCTTGGCTTCACCCTCTCCCTATCTCATTGCAGGAGTGCTGGGATTGTGGGTGAGTGGCATAGCATCAAGCACTTTCCTGGTAATAGAAGGCAGGCCATCAGGCTTACATATAGCTCTCTAAATGATGCTTCTGTGTAAAACTACTGCCTTAAACTTCAGAAAATATAATAGAAAACTACTTTATCTGAATTTGTGGAATGGTTTAAATAACATAGTAGTTATTTTTTGTTTTTGTTTTTGTTTTTTTGTCTTGTTTTTTTTTTTTTATTTATGTAACTTTTTTATTGGATATTTTATTTATTTACAAAACAGAAGTCATCCCCTTTCCCCATTTTTCCTCCCTAGAACCCCATATCACATCCCCCCTTCTCCTTTATGCTTTTATACCAATTTGGTTGCATGCATGTATTAAGGTCAGGTCTAGGTTGAGGGTCTAGCAATACAATAGATGCAAATAGTCAAGGAATAAGCAAGAAAATATACACAGTCAAAGAACAAGCAAGGCAATAAACAAATTTCTATGAACACTCCTATGATCACTGTTTCTAAGGGCTTATCAGGATGACCAAAATATCTGAGCCTACTTCCCTGTCCTAGCCCAAAGTCGTTTTCATGTCTGAAGCCTACTTCCTTGTTCTAGCCTAAAATTTAGATTCCTATCTGAAATTACTTCCTTGTTCTACTCTGATATTTAGATTCTTGCCTGAGATTACTTCTTTGTTCTTGTTTTAGCTTAAAGTCAGATTCCTTCCTGAAGCCTACTTTCTTGTTCTTGGTCAATGTCATATTCCTGCCAATTATCCCATTTCCTTGACCTTGGACCATGTCAGATTCTTGCCAAGTAGCCCCAAAGGCTCTCTGCCTCTCTGCCTTTTTTATTTCATTAATAAGACTGGGCCTGTCTTACGTCATTCTAACAAGAATGTCTTTCTTATCTGTCATGGAATATGCATTATCAAAGCAATGCACTTTTGTCTTAGGTTGGTAAGGCTCTGTGCAGAATCTTACCAGTCCTTGGCTTGCCAGCCTGTTAATTTAATAACTCTGTCTGGGGTCCATTTTCAGTTTCAAGCCATGTACTTGGCTGCCAACATGTTGATGTTGTTGAAGAAAAGCTTTAACACAATGGGCAGGGAAAAAAAGTATTCCCAGGACAAAAAGGGCTAGCATGATCAAACTATACATGCCATTTTTGAAGCTTGACCAAAATAGAAATACTGACTTCAACCAGTTTTTGTTTTAGTTCCCTGAGTATCACAGAACCTTGGTATTCTAAAAATAGCTTGCAAGTACTCGAAGAAATGAGTCAGGCTTTAAGCTGAAGCAAGAGGGTAGTGGGCTTGATTATTGCTGGTATAACAGCTTTAATTACATTAATTGCTAGCACCACTGCTTCTGCAATTGCTGTGACAAAACAAGTTAAGACAGCTACTTCTGTTAATTATTTAGCAAAAAATGTTACTACTATGTTGAATATACAAGAGATTTAGATAAGCATTTGGAATAATGGATTGATGTTCTTTATCCTATTCAAATTACTGGAAGGATGTACAGAATTTAAGGGTAAGGAGCCATCTTGAGTGTCATGCTGAATACCACTGGATTCATGTTAGTTCTACAATTTACAGTGGTAGTCAGTATAATTAGAAAGAAGTTTAATGACACTTGCAGTGTATTTGGCATAATTCTAACACCTCTTGGGATATTTTAATGATAAATAGGGAGCTTATGAATTTCAGAAATGCTGCTCTGCTGAGCGTTGATGCAGTAGATACTTCAGATAACACAGTAGTTATTAAAGAGACTATAAACTTGAAAAAAGAGCAAGAAGGGGTATTTGGGAGGGTTTGGAGGGAGAAACGGAAAGTGAGAAATGATGTAATTATAATTTCTATTGTATTTTATTAAAAAAGTAAAAGAACCCAGGAATATGTTTGGGGAAGGAAGGGTATGATGGGTTCCTGGGTTCTTTTACTTTTTTTAATAAAATACAATGGAGATTATAATTACATCATTTCTCACTTTCCGTTTCTCCCTCCAAACCCTCCCAAATACCGCTTCTTGCTCTTTTTTCAAGTTTACAGTCTCTTTATGGTGGAAGGGTATGATGCAGGATGGGAGAGGGGTAATAGAGGTGTCTCTGTGGACCTATACTGAGGCATTCCTTCCCCATGAGGTACCAGCCATAGAGTATAGTATGGAATAGAGTTTACTTAGGACATGAAAAGAAGAGTTGAGGGGGTAGTAGAGACAGAGAAAGGCACAGTGAGAGAGAGAGAAAGGGAGAGAGAGAGAGAAGGAGTAGAAGAGTAGAGGCTACAGGCCATGGGCACGAGGAGAGAGAAGGGGAGGGGAGTGAGGACAGAAGGCTCAGAGGGAGGAGAGGGGAATAGGATAAGAGAGCAAGGGAGCAAGAGAGTGAGGGGGGCAAGCAGCCCCTTTTATAGTAAATCAGACATACCTCACTGTTGCCAGGTAACTGAGGGGCAGAGCCAAAAGAAACACTAACAATCTCAAAACTTTAAAAAAAAAAAAAAGGAAAAAGGAAAAAAAATGTGTCTAAATTAGGCTACTTTATAACATGTTAGTAAGAGAAAGATCCTAGGAACAAATGTTAAAAGTTTTCCAAATGCTTAGATTAAATATCCAAAAGGGTCTCTGAGTTTTTCTTAAATTTTTCTTTAAATTTTACCCTAGATGTCTACATTCAGAGATCCTCTACTCTCATAATTTTAGAGAAAGGTCATGGTCAAACTTGAGGACTCTATTGAAAATATGAAGTGAGTTGGGATTTTATTTTGAGAAATTTATAAGTTTCTTTCTCCTGCTTTATTTCTTCTGATACCTAGGGAGAGAGGAAAAGCAAGGCTAAAAGAAGACTGGGCTAAGCTTTTGTATTTAGATTTCAAAATCTGGGAACTTGTAGAGTAGAGTAGAGTAGAGTAGAGTAGAGTAGAGTAGAGTAGAGTAGAGTAGAGTATTCAAGAGATAAGAAAGAAAAATTTTTATTTACCAACACCTCCTCACCTCTCTGTCATATGTCACACACACCTAAACAAGCCCACTGTGTATGCCATATAGACTAACATGACCTCAGTCTCCTGATTGGTGACACAGCGAAAACCATAAGTTTCTACAGGGGAGGTTTAAAGCTTATAACTCCTGGAGAAAAGGCATAACTGACAGATCCTAGCAGGTGAGAGCACAAGAAGCTACGAGTTGCTCCTGTTTTCCTACACTTAGAACCTGACACAGAAATAGCCAAACATTTTTTCAGTTTCACTTACCTCCAGAAGATTGGTGTGTAAGTTAGAAAGAGAGATGTGTTAAGAAAGCCATTTTGACATACAGAAGAGAATTTAGGTGACTAAAACTATTTGTTACTTGACACGTGCTAATCTTCTGGGAAAGGAGGTAGGTTTAATAATGATGAAGTGTCATTTGGGGCATAACAGACCATAAAACTTAGATTAATCCTTTCCCCAAATATAGTCTTTTATATTTATGATGGAAAGCCAAAACACAGGAAATTACTGGCAATATCTTTGTATGTCTTCATGAGAATCTGTATATACTTTATATTAGTTGTCTATTGCCACATAACAAATTATCCTGACTTATTAGTTTAAAATTATAATAATGAGCTATTATCTCAGAGTTTTTTCTGTCAAGGATTTAGGGGAAGGTAAGTTATGTCAGTTGGCTCATACTTTCTCATGAGTCAGACGTCAGCTGGGATTACAGGCACTTGACTAAGTCTGGATGATCTATATCTAAGGTGACTCAGTAACTCACCTTCAAACTACAAGTTCACTGGGCTACTGAAAGGAGTCCTTGGTTTCTTTACAGAGAGCTATTTGAGGATGTTCACAATATGGTGGGTGGTATCTCCAATGGGAGCTTTAAGAAAAGTCCAGACACCCATTGCTTGCCATGAGCAAGTTCAGAAGTTATACACTATTATTTTCTCCAATTACTTTTGGTTATATAAGTCAAGTTTACTGGCTATGGGAAGGCTTTATACAAGACCAAGAATACCAGGAGGTGAGGTTTTCAGTCACCATTCAGAGACTGACTAGTCTCCATAGCTCCTTGTTTTATAATATTTCCAATAATGAATAAAGGATGGTTGCTTCAAGAAAGGACACATTCTAATTAAATGTCACCCTTGTCTCACATTTCAGATATAAAGGTGAAAGCAGCTCACCTCAGGCTGAAAGGGAAACAATGAATAGATTGTGTCACTTATGCTTGACTCAGAGTGAACTTACTTTTGTTTGCTTTTCAAAGACATGGCATAAGGTCAACAGAGGAAGCTTCATCTTAACCACTCATCCTAAAGGAAGGAAAGTGAATCTTGAAAAAAAAAAAAAAAAACAGAGTGGTCATGTCCAATTTTACTGTGAGTAGAAATTAAAAGGGGTGGCTATGACAACTCTTTTGTCTATTTCTTTAAAAGCTGAACCTTTTGCTCAATGTCTTCTAAAGAAAGAATTTAGGAACTGGTAAGGAGAATGGAGCTCTACCCAAGAATTTCTACCACTAAACCAGTATGCCAGTTAAAAAGAAAGAAGTGTTCTGCCCCCACCCTGTTCCTTCATATTCATATGGGGCCAGTTTCATATGACCCTAGATAGGAAGGAATAATAAATAACAAGATGAGGGATAGAACTAAAATTAAGATACAGAAAAATATTACAGGTTTTGTTTTTGACACTTTAACACATTTTGGACTAGTGTCCAAAGTTTCCAGAGCCCAGTGCTTGAAGGAGAAGCCAACTACGTTCATCTACATAAAACAAAATAATTGGGTTTCTCGATTCACTGAGTTATTCAATTGATTCAATTAAAAAAGAAAAAGAAAAAACAAACAAACAAAACCTTCAAAGAAGATTTTAAATAAAATCATACAGCAGTGTGAACTGCATTAATAATAGCAATATACTTCCTTCACAATTGTGCTAGTTTTTAATGACTGTCACAAAATATCCAACAGAAGCAACTTAAGGACAGGAAGGAGTTATTTTGACACACAATTTCAGTCGATGGTTTCTGGTTTCATTACTGTGGTCCCTGAGGTTAAGGAGAAAGCACATCACTATTATGGGAACACATTCACCTTATGGTGACTGGGAAGCAAAATAGAGGGGGAAGCAGATGTGTGGTGTTTCATCTCAATAGTCAACTTGTCTAGATCTAGAATCCCTGGGATACAAGTCTCTGGTGTGACTTTGGCAACTATCTGGATTATGTTAACTGAGACGGCAAGATCTTCCCACTGCAGGTACCATTGTTCCCTCATTAGCTGGGATACTGGACTGTAGGGAAAGGAGAAAAGGAACTCAGCACAAATATTCATGGCTTTCCCTTCTTCACTGTGTCTGGAATGTGACAGCTGCTCAGGCTCCTGCAGCTATGCCTTCTCCACCATAAACTTTATTCCTTTCAGTTCCTCTCCTTGAGGCGTTTTAATCTAGCAACAAGTGAAGTAACTAAGATAAGCTATAAGCTTCCAAGGACAGCTCCAGGGAGATGCTTCCTTCAGTGAAGCCTCAGTTCCTGACATTGCACCTCCTCTAAACAGAACCACTAGCTTGGAGACCAAGAGTTCAAAACATGAGGCAGTTCAAATCATAAAGACAACATTTTCTGAGTATCATTGAATTAAAAATTCAAACAAAATTTATAGGTATGACTATATTTTCTCATTAAAGTTGCTTATGTTTTAACAAAGAAACTGATACATAACTATTCCTGTTGTTTTTCTTTTGATTGAAAGTAGTTTTTCCCCTTCACATAAGATATTCTGATTATGTTTTCCCCCTCTGTCTCCTCCCAGTTCCACCATAGATCCCTTTCATCCAAATTCATCCCCATTTCTGTCTCTCATTAAACAAACAACAATAACAACAACAAAAAAAAAACAAAACAGGATTCTTAAGGATAATAAAAAATGTAACAAACTTAAATATAATAAGATAAAACAAAACAAAAACTGTCACATTAGAGTTGGACAAGACAAATGAAGAGAAGGAAAAGATCACAAGAAAAGGCAAATTATCAGAGGCCTAACAATCTTAGGCCACACAAACATGGCATCCAAAGAGT
Organism: Mastomys natalensis; assembly: GCA_021653895.1. NCBI lineage: Eukaryota > Metazoa > Chordata > Mammalia > Rodentia > Muridae > Mastomys > Mastomys natalensis. Next base: position 310,747 of record JAJTUV010000677.1, read on the forward strand.
TTCGCCTCATGGCTTCACTTTAGTTATTCTTAAAACAGTCATAAGATTAAAGTTCCCTAGGCTTGCAAAAAATAGGATCATTTATTTAAAAAAATGTGTTTGAGTTTATAAAATGGTGCAAAAATTGCCTGGCATAGTACTGTGTGCCTTTAATCCTTGTACTTGAGAAGCAAAGATAAAATGTTCTGTGTGAGTCTGAGGCCAGTCTGATTTACATACTGTGTTCCAGGTCAGACAGAGCTACATACTGAGTCCCTGTCTCAAAACAAACAAACAAACAAACAAATGTAAAATTTATTATGATTTCAATATATTTGATTTGGAGACAATATTAATTAAGTTCAGATTGTATACTTACTATTTTATCATTTCATTATTTGCTTCTGAGTAGAAATTTTCTGTAGTATCTTTTTCAAAGCTAAAGAAAGAAGCTGGCTGTGGAAAATAGATTTTTAAGTACTAGTTACAGTTCAGTTTTCCTTTCTCAGAATTCCTGAGGCTCACTAACAGCACTGGTGAAAAAACAGAAATAGCCATGCAGTTCTTAGGAAACTGTTTAGGAACCCTTTCCTCAGAAATGCTCTCCAAATAGAAGCATTCTTGTAGTGTTTGCATATAGAAAGCCACCTAAGGACAAAACAACAAAAAGAGAGAAGAGAAAATTTCATACAAAGTCCCCAAACCATTAATGAAAAAGTGAAGTATCTAAAGATATAGGAAGTGTGTGCTTCTTCTTATACTCAAAGATCATTTATAACAGCAGGTTCTCAGTTTCTAGGGCTACCAAAGATGCTGAAATTCTCTTGGTATGATGACTTCAATCAAGAAACTGCAGATAGGACTGTACTTTATGCTATTTGCATAAATATAGTTGTCAAAACTTTAATATTTGATATCCTAGACACACTTTACCTCGTGTGGTGATATCTTAGTTGTCAACTTGATTACATCAGGAACTAAGATAAATTCGATTTTATTTCATCAGACACATCTGCATTTTCAATGGAATCTACATAAAAGTAGATAAATTTCAATTCAAAATATTTATTTTCAGTATAGAGCTGAGGTTTTAGGGGGCCACTTAGTATCCCAGGGAAGGATGCTTGGGTGAGCATATCACTTTTCCCAATCATTTCCTTGATGAGTTCATTTCTCATCACCTCACACTTTGGAAAAGCTAAGATCTGAAGGGTTACTTGAATGAAGAATTTCCACTTTATATAATGGAAAGGGAACTGAGGGCTTTTGATACTGTACTAGGACTGCTGCATTGTAAATAGCATCTCAACATCTATTTGAAGCCACAATGTTTTCTTTTCTCTGCAATGATCACACTGTAGTAGAGGTTGACAGAATCTCTATCTTCTCATATGCTAGTCAGGAAGGCAAGAAGGCAAGACACAGAGGAATAGGGAAAATGATCCTGAAAGAATTCTCACTTAGACCTGCAAATTGTGGAATATATTTTTATTATTCTGGTAAAAAAGTAAAAGAAAATAAACTGTCATTTCATGTGAAAGAAAACAGCTAAAGGAGAAAAAAATTGTTGAACTCTCTAACCACACACCCCCCTCCGTGTGCATGCGCGCACACACACACAAAAGAGAAAATGAGCTGGACCACTTGACTGAGGTTTTTAGTTTTAAAAAAAAAGCAAAGTTTGATGTTGGGAATTACAAGTCAGGGTTTCAATATAAGTTGGCTAATTTTAAACAAGGACCTTAGAAAAAAAGAATATTCCAGGAAATACTTAATACTTGAAGTTAAAGTACTATTTATTTTAATATTTATATTATATACAACTTTTTCTCCTAACAAACTGCAAAGGATTAAACCATGAGATGGGGTTAATTCAGAAAATGGAATGGACTGAAGCCATGGAAATGATATCAGCAATTACTTTTGAAAATACTTATCCTCATGCTGAGACTATTAAATTGAATTTCAAGTTATATGATCTTGATATTGACATCTAGCCTTCTTAGTAAGTGTTAAACAACAAAATGCAAAATTTTTCCTTACTTTTCTTACTTTCCTTACTTAAATTTTTTCTGAGAAACAAATTTATGAGACAAATAAATTTTGGGGTTGCTAAATGTTTTTAATTGGATGTTTTATTTATTTACACTTCAAATGTTATCCCCTTTCCAAAATTCCCCTCCGAAACCCCCCTAACCCATCCCCCTTAACCTGCTTCTATGAGTATGCTCCCCCACCCACCTACCTACCCACTCGTGCTTCCATTCCTTAGCATTCTTCTACCCTGGGGCATCAAGCCTTCACAGGACCAAGGGCCTCCCCTCCCATTGAAGCAGATAAGGCTCCTTCAGCTCCATTGGGGTCCTTGTGCTCAGTCCAATAGTTGACTGCAAGTATCTGCATCTGCATTGGTCAGGGTTTAGCAGAGCCTCTCAGGAGACAGCTATATCACGCTCCTGTCAGCAAGAAGTTCTTGGCATCCTCAATAGTGCCTGGGTTTGGTGCATGCATGTGGGATGGATACCCAGGTGGGGCAGTCTCTGGATGGCCTTTCCTTCATTCTCTGCTCCATTCTTTGTCCCTGTATTTCCTTTAGACAAGAGCAATTCTCTGTTAAAATTTTGGAGATGGGTGGGTGGCCCCATCCCTCAATGGGGCGGGGGTGGGGCATGCTTAACCTCTGGATATGCTCTCAAACAGGTTATCCCTCCCCTTTGTGAAATATTTCAACTAAAGTCATCACTGAAGGTTAGTGGGAGGCTCTTGCTTTCCTGGCATCTGGGACTTACCAGTTGCTACCAGAGTTACCCATCCCCATTGATACACACCTCTGTTCAATTGCCTGACCCTCAGACATCTCCTCCCATACATGAATCTTCCCCTCTTCCCCACCCCCTCTTCTCTTCCTTACAAGTCTCTCCCACCCTCTACTTCCTTATTTATTTTCTTTCCCCTTCTATGTAGGACTGAAGCATCCATTATTTGGTCTTCCTTACTCTTGAGCTACATGTGGTTCATAAGTTGTATCTTGGATATGCCATGCTCTTAGCCTAATATCCACTTATCAGTGAGTGAATACCATGTGTGTTCTCTTGTGATTGGGTTACCTCATACAGGATGATATTTTCTAGTTCTATCCATTTACCTAAGAATTTCTCAAATTCATTGTTTTTAATAGCTTAGTAATACTCCATTGTGTAAATGTACTACATTTTTGTATCCATTCCTCTGTTGAAGGACATCTGGGTTCTTTGCAGCTTCTGGCTATTATAAATAAGGCTGCTATGAACATAGTGGAAGTATGTCCTTATTACATGTGGGAGCATCTTCTCATATATGCCCAGGAGTGATAAAGCTGAGTCCTCAGGTAATACTATGTCCAATTTTCTGAGGAACCACCAGACTGATTTCCACAGTGGTTGTACTACTTTGCAATTCCACGAGCAACAGAGGAGTGTTCCTCTTTCTCCACATCTTTGCCAGCATCTGCTGTCATCTGTGGTTTTGATCTTACCCATTCTGACTGATGTGAGGTAGAATCTTAAGGTCGTTTTGATTTTCATTTCTCTGATGACTAACGATGTTGAAAATTTCTTTAGGTGCTTCTCAGGCATTTGAGTTTCCTCAGTTGAGAATTCTGTTTAGCTCTGTTCTCCATTTTTCAATAGGGTTATTTGGTTGTCTGAAGTCTAATTTCTTGAGTTCTTTGTATGTATTGGATATTAGCCCTCTATATAGGATTTATAGGATTGGTAAAGATCTTTTCCCAATCTTTTGGTTGCCATTTTGTCCTATTGACACTGTCTTTAAACTTACAGAGCTTTGCAATGTTATGAGGTCCCATTTGTCAATTCTTGATCTTAGAGCCTAAGCTATTGGAGCTTTGTTTAGGAAATTTCCCCCATGCCAATGAGTTCGTGGCTTTTCCTCACTTTCTCTTCTAGTAAACTCAGTGTATCTGGTTTTATGTGGAGGTCTTTGATCCACCTGGACTTGAGCTTTGTACAGAAACATAAAAATGGATCAATTTGCATCTTCTACATGGTGACCAACAGTTGAACCAGCACCATTTGTTGAAAATGTTGTCTTTTTTCCACTGGATGGTTTTAGCTTCTTTGACCTTAGGTGTATGACTTCATTTTGGGGTCTTCAATTCTAGTTCATTGATCTACCTGCCTCTCACTGTATCAATACCATGCAGATTTTTCACTATTGCTCTGTAGTACAGCTTGAGGTCAGGGATGGTGATTTCCCCCAGACATTCTTTTATTGTTGAGAATAGTTTTCACTTTCCTGGGTTTTTTGTTATTCCAAATGAATTTGAGAATTGCTCTTTCTAACTCTACGAAGAATTGAGTTGGAATTTTGATGAGGAATTTTGAATTTTGAATCATTGAATCTGTAGATTGCTTTCAGCAAGATGGTTAATTTTATTATATTAATCCTGCCCATCCATGAGCATGGGAGATCTCTCCATCTTCTGAGGTCTTCTTTGACTTCTTTCTTCAAAGACTTGAAGTATTTGTTGTACAGATCTTTCACTTGTTTGGGTTAGAATTACACTAAGGTACTTTATATTGTTTATGAATATTGTGAAGGGTGTCATTTCCCTAATTTCTTTCTTAGATTGTTTATCTTTTGAGTATAGGGAAGCTACTGAATTATTTGAGTTAATTTTATATCCAGCCACTTTGCTAAAGTTGTTTATTAGCTGTAGGAGTTCTCTGGTGAAATTTTTGGGGTTACTTAAATGTACTATCATATCATCTGTGATATCATAGTGATATTTTGACTTCTTCCTTTCCAATTTGTTATCCCTGTGACCTCCTTTTGTTGTATAATTGCTCTGGCTAGGACTTCAAGTACTATATTGAATAGATAGGTAGAGAGTATGCAGTCTTGTGTTGTCCCTGATTTTAATGGGATTGCTTCAAGTTTCTCTCCATTTAGTTTGATGTTGGCTACTGGTTTTCTATTTATTGCTTTTACTATGTTTAGATATGGGCCTTGTATTCCGGATCTTTCCAAGACATTTACCATAAAGCGGTGTTGAATTTTGTCAAATGCTTTTTCAGCATCTAATGAAATGGTCACATGAATTTACAATATTTACGTGGATAAACAATCTAAGAAAGAAATTAGGGAAACGACACCCTTCTTTGAGTTTGTTTATGTAGAGGATTACATTGATGGATTTCCGAATTTTGAACCATCCTTGCATCCCTTGGATGAAGCCTACTTGATTGTGGTGATGTGTTCTTGGTTTCGGTTTGTGAGAATTTTATTGAGTATTTTTGCAACAATATTCATAAGGGAAACTGGTCTGAAGTTCTTGTACTTTGTTGGGTCTTTGTGTGGTTTTGGCATCAGTCTAATTGGCTTCATAGAACAAATTGGGTAGAACAGTTTCTTCTGTTTCTATTTTGTGAGATAGTTTGAAGAGTATTGATCTTCTTTGAAGGTCTGATAGAATTCTGCACTAAAACCATCTGGTCCTGGGATTTTTTTTGGTTGGAGGACTTTTTTAATGAATTGCTTGTATTTCCTTAGGGGATATGGGACTATTCAGATGGTTTTTCTGATCATGATTTAACTTTGGTACCTGGTAACTGTCTAGAAAATTGTCCATTTTATCCAGATTTTCCAGTTTTGTTATATATAGGCTTTTTTATCAGGATCTGATGATTTTTTTAAATTTCCTCTGTATCTGTTGTTATAACCCCTTTTCATTTCTGATTTTGATAATTTGGATACTGTCAACTTGCTTCCCTCTGGTTAGTCTGGCTGATGATTTATCTATCTTGTTGATTTTCTCAAAGAACCAGCTCTTGGTCTTATTGATTTTTGTATAGTTCTTTTGGTTTCTACTTGCTTTATTTTAACCCTGAATTTGATTATTCCCTGCTGTCTACTCCTCTTTGTGTTCTAGAGCTTTCAGGTGTGTCCGGTTTCTTTTTGGAGGCACTCAGAGCTATGAATTTTCCTCTTGGCACTGCTTTCATTGTATCCCATAAGTTTGAGTATGTTGTGCCTTCATTTTCTTTGTTATTTTATTTTCACTTTTTCCCCTATTCCATTCCCCCTCCTCCTGCTTCTATGAGGATGTGCCTCCACCCATCCCCCATTCCAACCGACCCAGCCTCGAATTCCCCCACACTCAGCATCCAGCCTTCATGGGACCACGAATCTTCTCTCCCACCTATGCCCAACAAAGCCTTCCTCCCCTACATATACAGATGGAGCCATGGGTACCTCCCTATGCGCTCCCAGGCTGGTGGTTTAGACCTGAGAGCTCTGGTTGGTTGTATTGTTGCTCTCCCATGGGGCCACAAACACCTTCAGGTCCTTCAGTCTTCACTCTAACTCTTCCATTGGAATCCAATGATCAGTTCAATGGTTAGCTGTGAGCATCTGCTCTGAATATGTCAGACTCTTGCAGACCTCTAAGGAGACAGCTGTATCAGGCTCCTGTCAGCAGGCAATTCCTAACATGCAAATCAGCGTCTACCTTTGGTGACTGCACATAGGATGGATACTCAGTAGAATGGTCTCCAGACAGCCCCTCCTTCAGTTTCTGTCCCACACTTGGTCTCCATATTTGCTCCCTTGAGTATTTTGTTACTCCTTCTAAGAAGGGCTATAGCACCCACATGTGATCTTGCTTCTTCATGAGTTTCATGTGGTCTGTGAGTTAATCTTGGGAATTTCAAACTTATGGGCTAATATCCAATTATCCTTGAGTGAATACCATGTGTGTTCTCTTGTGATTGGGTTACCTCATACAGGATGATATTTTCTAGTTCTATCCATTTACCTAAGAATTTCTCAAATTCATTGTTTTTAATAGCTGAGTAATACTCCATTGTGCAAATGTACTACATTTTTTATCCATTCCTCTGTTGAAGGACATCTGGGTTCTTTGCAGCTTCTGGCTATCATAAATAAGACTGCTATGAACATAAGTGGAGCATGTGACCTTGTTATATGTTAGAGCATCTTCTGGGTATATATCCAGGAGTGGTATAGCTGGGTCCTCAGGTAATGCTATAACCAATTACCAATAAACCGCCAGACTGATTTCCAGAGTGGTTGCACCACTTGCAATCCCACCAACAATGGTGGAGTGTTCCTCTTTCTCCACATCCTCACCAGCATCTGCTGTCACCTGTGTTTTTGATCTTAGCCATTCTGACTAGTATGAGGTGGAATCTCAGAGTTGTTTTGATTTGCATTTCCCTGATGACTAAGGATGCTGAACATTTCTTTAGGTGTTTCTCGGCCATTCGAGTTTCCTCAGTTGAGAATTCTTTGTTTAGCTCTGTACCCCATTTTTAAAAGGGTTATTTGGTGTTGTCTGGATTCTAATTTCTTGAGTTCTTTGTATATATTGGATTTTAGCCCTCTATCAGAGGTAGGATTGGTAAAGATATTTTCACAATCTGTTGGTTGCCATTCTGTCCTATTGGTAGTGTCCTTTACCTTACAGAAACTTTGCAATTTTATGAGGTCCCATTTGTCATTTTTTGATCTTAGAGAATAAGCCATTGGCGTGCTGTCCAGGAACTTTTCCCCTGTGCCCGTGTGTTCGAGGCTTTTCCCCATTTTCTCTTCTATTAGTTTCGGTGTATATGGTTTTATGTAGAGGTCCTTGTTCTACTTGGACTCGAGCTTTGTACAAGGAGATAAGAATGGATTGATTTGCATTCTTCTACATGTTGTCCTCCATTGAACCAGCACCATTTGTTGAAAATGCTGTCCTTTTCCCACTGGACAGATTTAGCTCCTTTGTCAAAGATCAAGCGATCATAGGTGTATGGGTTCATTTTGGGTCTTCAATATATTCCATACATCTTCCTGCCTGTCTCTGTAACAATGCCATGCAGGTTTTGTTTTGGGGGTTGTTTGTCTTTTGTTTGTTTGTTTGTTTGTTTGTTTTCTGGGTTTTGGGTTTTTTTGTTTTGTTTTGTTTTGTTTTTTGTTTGTTTTGTTTTGTTTGTTTTGTTGTTTTAGTACAGCTTGAGGTCAGGGAAGGTGATTACCATAAGTTGTTTTGTTGTTGAGAATAGTTTTTACTATCCTGGGTTTTTTGTTATTCCAAATGAATTCAAGAATTGCTAGTTTAACTCTGTGAAGAGTTGAGTTGGAATTTTAATGAGGATTGCATTGAATCTGTAGATTTCTTTTGGCAAGATGGCCATTTTTACTATATCAATCCTGCCAATCTTTCCATCTTCTGAGATCTTCTTCGATTTCTTTCTTCAGAGACTTGAAGTTCTGGTCATACATATCTTTCACTTGCTTGGTTAGATTCACACCAAGGTATTTTATATTATTTTTGACTATTGTGAAGGGTGTCATTTCTCTAATTTCTTTCTCAGCCTGTTTCTCTTTCCAGTAGAGAAAGGCTACTTGTTTGTTTTAGTTGATTTTATAACCAGCCACTTTACTGAAGTTGTTTATCAGGTTTAGGAGCTCTCTAGTGGAAGTTTTGGAGCCACTTATTATATTATCATATCACCTGCAAATAGTGATATTTTGACTTTTTTCCTTTCTAATTTGTAGCCCTTTGACTTCTTTTTTGTTGTCTAATTGCTCTGACTAGGACTTCTAGTACTATATTGAATAGGTAGGGAGAGAGTGGGGAGCCTTATCTAATCCTGATTTTAGTGGGATTGCTTCAGGTTTCTCTCCATTTAGTTTGATGTTGGCTACTGGTTTGCTGTATATTGCTTTTACTATGTTTAGGTATGGACCTTGAATTTCTGATCTTTCCAAGACTTTTACCATGAAGGGGTGTTGAATTTTGTCAAATGCTTTCTCATCATCTACTGAGATGATCTTGTGGGGTTTTTTTTGGGGGGGGGTTTGTTTATATAGTGGATTACATAGATGGATTTCCATATATTGAACCATCCCTGGATTCCTGGAATAAAGCATACTTGATCATGATGGATGATTCTTTTGATGTGCTCTTGGATTTGGTTTTTGAGAATTTTATTGAGTATTTTTGCATCGATATTCATAAGGGAGATTGGTCTGAAGTTATCTTTCTTCATTGGGTCTTTGTGAGGTTTAGGTATGAGCGTGATTGTAGCTTCATAGAACGAATTAGATAGTGTTCCTTCTGTTTCTATTTTTTGGAATAGTTTATAGAATATTGGTATTAGGTCTTCCTTGAAGGTCTGATAGAACTCTGCACTGAAACCATCTGGTTCTGGGCTTTTTTTGGGGGGTGGGGGGTTGGGAGACTTTTAATGACTGTTGCTGTTTCTTTAGGGGTTATGAGACTGTTTATATGGTTTATCTGCTCTTGCTTTAACTTGGTACCTGGTAAACGTCTAGAAAATTGTCCATTCATCCAGATTTTCCAATTTGTTGAGTAAAAGCTTTTGTAGTCTGATAATTTTTTTTAATTTCCTCAGGTTCTGTTGCTATGTCTCCCTTTTCAGTTCTGATTTTATTAATGTGGATACTGTCTCTGTGCCCACTGGTTAGTCTGATTATGGGTTTATCTATCTTGATGATTTTCTCAAAGACCCAACTCCTGGTTTTGTTGATATTTTGTATAGTTCTTTTTGTTTCTACTTGGTTGATTTCAGCCATGGGTTTGATTATTTCCTGCCTTCTACTCCTCTTGGGTGTATTTGCCTCTTTTCTTCTAGAGCTTTCAGGTGTGCTATCAAGTTGTTGGTGTATGCTCTCTCCAGTTTCTTTTTGTAGGTGCTTAGAGCTATGAGTTTTCTTCTTAGCACTGCTTTCATGGAGTCCCACAAGTTTTGGTATGTTGTGTCCTCATTTTCATTAAATTCTAAAAAGTCTTTCATTTCTTTCTTCATTTCTTCCTTGACCAAGTCATCATTGAGTAGAGTATTGTTCAGTTTCCATGTTTATGTGGGCCTTCCATTGTTTTTGTCATTATTGAAGACCATCCTTAGTCCATGGTGATCTGATAGGATGCAAGGTATTATTTCAATATTTTTTTATCTATTGAGGCCTGCTTTGTGACCAATTATATGGTCTGTTTTGGAGAAGGTACTATGAGGTGCTGAAAACAAGGTATATTCTTTGTTTTAGGATGAAATGTTCTATAGATATGTGTTAAATCCATTTGGTTCATAACTTCCGTTAATTTCACTGTATCTCTGTTTAGTTTTTGTTTCTATGATCTGTCCATTGCTGAGAGTGGGGTGTTGAAATCCCCCAGTATTATTGTGTGAGGTACCATATGTGCTTTGAGTTTTAGTAAAATTCTTTTATGAATGTGATGCCCTTGCATTTGGAGCATAGATGTTCAGAATTTAGAGTTCATCTTGATAGATTTTTCCTTTGATAAGTATGAAGTGTCCTTCTTTATCTTTTTTGATTACTTTTGGTTGAAATTTGATTTTATTTGATCTTAGAATGGCTACTCCATCTTGTTTCTTGGGAAAAGTAGAAAATTGTTTTCCATCCTTTTATTCTGAGGTAGTGTCTGTCTTTGCCACTGCGGGCATTTCCTGAATGCAGTATAATTCTGGGTCCTGTATACATATCCAGTCTGTTAGTTTATGTCTTTTTATTGGGGAATTGAGTCCATTGATGTTAAGTGATATTAAGAAAAAGTAATTGTTTCTTCCTGTTATTTTAGTTATTAGAAGTGTAATTATGCTTATGTAGCCATCTTCTTTTGGTTTGTTGGTAGATTACTTTGTTGCTTTTTCTAGGTTGTACTTTCTCTCCTTGTGTTGGAGTTTTCCATCTATTATCCTTTGTAGGGCTGGATTGGGGGAGGATATTGCATAAATTTGGTTTTGTCATGGAATATCTTGGTTTCCCATTTATAGTGATTGAGAATTTTGCTGGGTATAGTAGTCTGGGCTGGCATTTGTGTTCTCTTAGGGTCTGTCTGATTCACTTCAGGATCTTCTGGCTTTTATAGTCTCTGGTGAGAAGTCTGGTGTAATTCTTATAGGTCTGCCTTTATATGTTACTTGATTTCTTCCCTTAATGCTTTTAGTATTTTTTCTTTGTTTTGTGCATTTGATATTTTGATTATTATGAGACGGGAGGAATTTCTTTTCTGGTCTAATCCATTTGGTGTTCTGTAGGCTTCTTGTATGTTCATGGACATCTCTTTCTTTTGGTTAGGGATGTTTTCCTCTATAATTTTGTTGAAGATATTTATTGGCCCTTTAAGTTGGGAATCTTCACTCTCATCTATACCTATTCTCCTTAGGTTTGGTCTTCTCACTGTGTCTTGAATTTCCTGGATGTTTTAGGTTAGGAGCTTTTTCCATTTTACATTTTCTTTGACAGTTGTGTCAATGTATTCCATGGTATCTTCTGCACCTGAGATTCTCTCTTCTATCTCTTGTATTCTGATTTCTTTCCTTGGTTTCCTATCTCCCTTTCTATCTCAAGGGTAGTCTCCCTTGAGATTTCTTTATTGTTTTACATCCATTTTTAGATCCTGGATAGTTTTGTTTAATTCATTCACCTGTTTGATTGTGTTTTCTTGTAGTTCTTTGAGGGATTTGTGTTTCCTCTTTAAGGGCTTTTACCTGTTTACCTGTGTTCTGTATTTCTTTTAGGGAATTGTTTATGTTCTCCTTAAAATCCTCTATCATCCTCATGAGAAGTGATTATAAATCTGTATCCTGCTTTTCTGATGTGATGGGTGTCCAGGACTTGCTATGGTGGGAGAACTAAGTTTTGATGATGCTAGGTAACTTTGGCTTCTGTTGCTTATATTTTTTTGCTTGCCTTTTGCCATCTGGTTAACTTTAGTGCTACCTGCACTCACTTTCTGACTGGAGCCTGTCTTTCCAGTTATCTTGCTTGTGTCAGAACTCCTCAGATTTCAGATGTCTCTGTGATCCTGTGATCCTGTGATCCCGTGATCCTGAGCCCCTGGGTGGAAGAGCTCCTGGGATTCAGGCTTCCTCCGGGATCCTGAAATCCTGCTGCTCCAAGTGCAGTGGTTTCTCTGCTGCTCTCAATACATTGGTTCCTCAGCTGCTCTGAGTGCAGTGATTCCTCAGCTGCTCCGAGTGTAGTGATTCCACTATTGCTTTAAGATGGTTCAGGATATAGTGTCTTCACAGGAGCAGACCCACTAGGTGTCTGCCCCGGCTAAAAGGAACAAGCAAGGGGTTGAAGGGGAGTGGTATTCTGGAGGTGAGGGGTTTGGGTGGGTGATGGGTCCAGAGTGCCACAGGCTCCAAGTTGCAGCTCTGGGGCTTAGGGTTGTGGGGGAGGGTTCTTACCAGCTGCTCTAGGAAGGTTCAGGATAAGGTGTCTTCATAAAGCAGACCAGCCACGTTTCTGCTCCAGCCAAAAGGCCTTCATTTTCATTAAATTCTAAAGTCTTTAATTTTTTTTTTAATTTCTTCCTTGACCGAGTAGTCATTGAGAAGGGCATTGTTCAGCTTCCATGTGTACCAGCCTTTGTCTGTGGTGGTCTGATAGGATTCATGGGATTATTTCGATCTTCTTGTATCTAATGAGGCCTCTTTTGTGACCAATATAGTCAGTTTTGGAGATGGTACCGTGAGGTGCTGAGAACATGGTATATTCTTTTGTTTTAGGATGAAAAGTTCTATAGATATCTGTTATATCCATTTGGCTCATAGCTTCTGTTAGTTTCACTGTGTCTCTGTTTAGTTTCTGTTTCCATGATCTGTCTTGTGTGCAATGCATGCTTTGAAGTTTAGTAAAGTTTCTTTTATATCCAAGTGGGTACCCTTGAATTTGGACCATAGATGCCCAGATTTGAGAGTTCTTTTTTGTAGATTTTTCCTTTGATGAGTATCAAGTGTCCTTCTTTATCTTTTTTGATAACTTTTGGTTAAAAGTCCGTTTTATTTGATATGAGAATGCCTACTCCAGCTGGTTTTTTGGGGGGGACCATTTACTTAGAAAATGGTTTTCCAGCCCTTTACTCTGAAGTAGTATCTGTCTCTGTTACTGAAGTGCATTTCCTGTATGCAGCAAAATTCTGGGTCCTGTTTATATATCCAGTGTGTTAGTCTGTGTCTTTTTATTAGGGAATTGAGTCCATTGATGTTAAGAGATATTAAAAAGAAGTGATTGTTGCCTCTTGTTACTTTTCTTGTTAGAGATGGATTTATGTTTTTGTGGCTATCTTATATTGGGTTTTTTGAAAGAAGATTACTTTCTTGCTTTTTCTAGGTTGTAGTTTCTCTCTCTTGTATCAGAATTTTCCTTCTATTATCCTTTTTAGGATTAAGTTTTTGAAAAGATATTGTGTAAATTTGCTTTTGTCATGGAATATCTTGATTTCTCCATCTATGGTAATTTAGAGTTTTGCTGGATATAGTAGACTAGGCTGGCATTTGTGTTCTCTTGGAGTCTGTGTGACATATGCCCAGGATCTACCTTTCATAGTCTCTGGTGAGTAGTTACTTGACCTTTTTCTCTTACTGCTTTTAATATTATTTCTTTGTTTTGTGCATTTGGTGTTTTGACTATTATGTAATGGGGGAGATTTTTTTTCTGGTCCAATCTATTTGGAGTTCTGTAGGCTTCTTGTATGTTTATGGGCATCTTTTCTTTAGGTTAGGGAAGTTTTCTTCTATAATTTTGTTGAAGATATTTACTGGCCCTTTGAGTTGGGAATCTTCGTTCTCTTCTATACCTATTCTCCTTAGGTTTGGTCTTCTCACTGTGTCCTGGATTTCTGGATGTTTGGGGTTAGGAGCTTTTTGCATTTTGCACTTTCTTTGACAATTGTGTCAATGTTTTCTATGGTATCTTTTGCACCTGAGATTCTCTTCTCTATCTCTTGTATTCTGTTGGTGATGCCTTCATCTGTGACTCCTGATCTCTTTCACAGGTATTCTATCTCCAAGTTTGTCTCCCTTTGTGATTTCTTCATTGTTTTTATTTCCATTTTTAGATCCTGGATGATTTTGTTCAATTCCTTTACCTGTTTGGTTGTGTGTGGGGCTGTAGCTCATGCATGGGCATGGGTCCTGTTGGGCTGAGTTGTGGTTCCTGAACATCTGCAGCCCCAGGAAGCTAGAACCACAGCTCAGGGAGCAGAAGTGTGGGCATTTGACTGCCACAGGGCTCTGCCCAAGCATGGAGGTCTCAGCCTGAAGTCCTGTGGGTACAGAGCTCCTGGGTTGGGGGTCTCTGGGCCCAACAGCTGACCAGGAAACTGGTAGTCTCTGTCTTTGGGTTCCCAGATGCCATTGGGAGCCATGGAAGAACTGAGACGTGGGGACATATGGGCTGGACTGGCCTACAGCCAAGAGGGGGGAGGGAGAGAAGCTACAGCAGCGCCCTATGGGGTAGAAACTCTTGGTCACTGCGACTCACTTGAGTTGGCAGGGCTCTGTGGCTGGAATGTAAAGAAGTCCTCCATGGGAGATTAGATGGCATCGGCTTGGTTGTTGAAGATCCCATCTACGGTTCTCCACTGCGAGCCTCAAAGAAGAAAGGAAGTCCATGATTTTAAAAGGTTTATTGTCATGGCGGAAAGAAGAAGTAGCTGTACCCCATACTCTGTTCTCAGGGCTGGCCTAAGGTTAAATATCTTTTCCAGGGAGGAGGGTCTGGGAAGAAATGCTTAATTGGGTATGCCCTCTGGCCTTTAGGTGTCTCATTAATTTGGAAATCTCTTGAGACTCTGAGGCCTGTAGTCCCGCCCTCTACCTGTGCTACCTCTGCTATGTGACCTAAGGCCACAAACCTTTTTTTGGGAGGGGTTGTGTATAAGTGAAAGGAACCAGGGCCCAGGAGCAAGGCTGAACACCTACTGTTCCATTAGGGTATTATCTGGGGTTCAAAGCCTATGCTCCACCAAGCACCCAGCTGCGTCTCACAGCCCACCATCCCACAGTTGTGTTTTCCTATAATTCTTTAAGAGATTTTTGTGTTCCTTTTTGTGTAAAAAGACTTCTATCTGTTTACCTGTGTTCTCCTGTATTTCTTTAAGGGAGTTATTTATGTCCTTCTTATAGTCCTCTATCATCATCATGAGGTCTGATTTTAAATCAGAGCTCTGCTTTTCCAGTGTTTTGCAGTGTTCCAGGGCTTTCTTAGTGGGAAAACTGGGTTCTGATGATGCCAAAGAAGCCTTGGTTTCTGTTGCTTATGTTCTTGTGCTTGCCTCTCGCCATCTGGGTACCTTTGGTGTTAGCTAGTCTTGCTGTCTCCGACTGACTGTGGCTTGTCTCTCTTGAAGGCCTGAGTGTTGGTCAGCACTCCTGGGAGACCAGTTCTCTCCTGCTGGTATTTTAGTATGGATAAGTGTGGCCCAGGGTCAGCTCCTGGGCACAGACTGAAACCAGAATGATCCTGTCCCTGGATGTTCCTAGGGTTTCTGTGTCGTGAGGGCTCTGGGAAGTTCCCTGTAGGCAGAAGTGGTGGTCTTTCCTGTGCTCACAGGTGTGTTGTCACTCCTAGGAGACCAGCTCTCTCCCATAGGTATTTGGGTATGGAGAGCTGTGACACAGGGTCCAAATTTTTTTAATTAATTAATTTATTTACTTTACATCTGAGTATCATCCCACCCTCCATCCAATCCCCCCCTCACATTTTCTCCCCCATCCCTCCCTTCCTTTTTCCTCTGAGAAAGGTCAGTCCTCTCAGTATCACACACACACAGCACAGCACAGCACATCAGTCACTGAAGGACTAGAGGTATCCTCTCTCATTGAAGCTAGACAAGGCATTAGGGAAACAGGATCCACAGGTAGGCAACAAATTCAAGGATAGCCTCCACTCTAGTTTTTGGGGGACCTGCATGAAAACTAAACTGTGTATCTGCTATATAAGTGCTAGGGTCCTAGGTACAGCCCATGCTCACTGTTTGATTGGTGCTTCAGTTAAACTTTAAAGACAGTTCATTGTTGATAGTATTGTTTACTGTTGCAAATAATAGGAACATCAGGTCACATCATAGCACACTTCCTGGCCCTCTCCCTGGAGGCTCATCCTCTTCAAAAATACCCTACCAGTTCCTTTAACTTGTGTTCTTGAAACAGGGAGCAGGAAAGGATGCTTCTCTAAAGTAGTTCTCAGAGCCCATCCATGCCCTTTGTCCCTCCCTCCACAGCAATATCTTATCTCTGTTAAAAAGACTTGGGGAAACTTTCTTTATTTCAGCTACCCAACAGCAACTAGAAACTACATAAAGAGTATTTAAAAGTTTTAGAATGCAGTAATGGACTGTTAGCACATAGTAGGAAATGGCATGTTTAAAACAATGTAGCCTAATAGAATAAATATCTAAATGAATCTGCACACCATCACCACAGTTTTGTGGAACTGAGTTGTAGCAGCAGCATAAAAAAAGACTTCTTAGCCATATTCTTGGTAGCATTTCTTACAGTCAGCCTTTAGGTGAAGTGTTCATATGTAAAGACAAAGACTGTTATGGGCTTTCCAGGTTCACTATGTAATTTAGCTATAACTACCCAGGATGAGAAAGAAGTGATTTTTTTCTATTCTCTTTGTTCAAAGACAAACACTCAAAAATGTTTGAGATGTATGCTTTTAACATTATTCAAGAAAATACATAAGGTGAATTGAGGATAACCACTATTAAAGGTTAATATTTAATATGTAACACTCACAAATATGACTTAATTCTATTTTCTCCTAATCCAAGAACAGAATAAAGCACTAAGTACTCCATGAAAAGAAATTATTCTCAAGTTACAGGGAAAAGGAAAAGAAAATGTTTAATCCAAAAACATGCAAAAAGAATATTGTAATTAGGATTTGGACTATACTCTCTCCTAGATATTTCTGATGCAGATGAAAATTAATCTATTTTTAAAAGGGTGATCCCTATATCTGTAGCTTAATCCCAACAGAAGGTTTTAGGTCAGTATGAGAAGCTGGAGCTCTTTTTATTTATTAATTAATTAATTGCTTAATTAATTAACATTCCAGATGTCCCCTACCCCCTCCCATAGTTTGTCATCCCATTCCTCCTCCCCCTTGCCTCCCAGAAGGTGCTCACCTGTCAATCCCTAGACACCAGGCATCCCTCTTCCCTGGGTCCTCAAGTCTCTTGAGGATTAGGCCCACTTAGGCCAGACCAGGCAGTCCTCTACTGTTTATGTGCTGGGGGCCTCAGATCAACCCATGTATGTTCCTGGTTGGTGTCTTAGACTCTGGGAGCTCCTAGGGATCTGGGTTAGTTGAGACTGCTGGTCTTCTTATAGGGTCCTCTTCCCCTTCAGTGTCTTCAATCCTTCCCCCAATTCAACCATAGGGGTGCTGATGTCAGTCCAATGGTTAGGTGTAAGTATTTGCATCTGAGGAGCCTCTGGTTATTACAAATAAGGCTGCTATGAACATAGTAGAGCAAATGTCCTTGTGATATATCTTTTGTGTATATGCTGAGGAGTGGTATAGCTGGATCTTCACATAGAACTATTTCCAATTTTCTGAGGAACCACCAGATTGATTTTCAGAGTGGTTATACCAGTATACTGGAGCAGTGTTTCTCTCTCCACATCCTCGACATTATGTGCTATCACTTCAGTTTTTGATCTTAGCTATTCTGATTGGTGTAAGGTGGAATCTCAGAGACATTTTGATTTGCATTCCCTGATGACTAAGGATTTTGAACATTTCTTTAAGTGCTTTCAGATGTTTGAGAATCCTTTGTTGTAAATTCTCTGTTTAGCACTTACCCCAGTTTTTCATTTGAATTATTTGTGTTTTTGGAGGTTAACTTCTTGAGTTCTTTATATATTTTGGATATTAGCCATTTATTGGATACATGATTAGTTGATTCATGAGATTTTTTTCCCAATCTGTAGGTTGCCAATTTGTCCTATTGATGGTATTTTGCTTTACAGAATATTTTCAGTTTCATGAGGTTCCATTTATCAATTGCTGATCTTAAAGCCTGAGTCATTGGTGTTCTGTTCCAGAAAATTTCCCATGCTGATGTGTTCAAGGCTCTCTCTCAATTTCTCTTCAATTAGATTCAGTGTTGCTGTTTTTATGTTGAGGTCCTTGATCCACTTGGACTTGAGCTTTGTGCAAGATGATAAATATGGACCTATTTTCATTCTTCTACATGCAGACCACCAGTTAGACAAGCACAATTTGTTGAAGATGCTTTCTTTTCCCCACTATGTGTTTTGCTTCTTTGTCAAAAATCAAGTATCCATAGGTGTGTGGGTTTATTTCTGGGTTTCAATTCTATTCCACTGATGGACCTGTCTGTCTCTGTCCCAATACCATGTGGTCTTTATCACTATTACTGCTTGATGTCAGGGATGGTGATTTCCTAGAAGATCTTCTATTGTTTTAGCTATCTTGAATTTTTTGTTTTTCCATATGGAATTGAGAATTGTTCTTTCCATGTCTTGAAGTATTGTGTTGGAATCTTGAACGGTATTGCATTGGATATGTGGATTGCTTTTGGTAAGATGACCATTTACACTATATTAATCCTACCAATCCATGAGCATGGGAAATCTTTCCACCTTCTGAGGTCTTCTTTAATTTCTTTCTTCAGGGATTTCAAGTTTTTGTTATACAGATCTTTCACTTACTTCATAAGAATTACACCGAGATTATTTTATACTATTTGTGGCTATGGTTGAAGGGTGTTATTTCCTGAATTTCTTTCTTAGCCTGTTTATCATTTTTATAAAGGAAGGCTACTGATTTTTTGAGGTAATTTTACTATCCAGCCACTTTGCTGAAGTTGTTTGTCAGCTGTAGGAGTTCTCTGGTAGAATTTTGGGAGTCACTTATGTATGCTATCATATCATCTAAAAATAATGATACTTTGACTTCATCCTTTCCAATTTGTATCCCCTTGATTTATTTTTGTTTCTTAACTACTTTAGCTATTCAAGTATTATATTGAATAGATATGGAGTGGGCAGCCCTGTCCTGATTTTAGTGGGATTGCTTCAAGTTTCTTTCCATTTAATTTGATGTTGGCTGTTGGTTTGCTATATATTGCTTTTACTCTGTTTAGGTATGTGCCATGAATTCCTGATCTTTTCTTGATTTTTTGTTTTGTTTTCTTTTGTTTATTGTTTACAGGATTTTTCTGTATAGCCCTGGCTGTCCTGGAACTCACTCTGTAGACCAGGCTGGCCTCAACTCAGAAATCCGCCTGCCTCTGCCTCCCAAGTGCTGGGATTAAAGGCGTGCACCACCACCGCCCAGCTTCTTCTTGACTATTAACATGAACAGGTGTTGTATTTTGTCAAAGGCTTTTACAGCATCTAATGAGATGATCATGTGACATTTTTCCTTGATTTTGTTTATCTAGTATATTATGTTGATGGATTTTCATGTATTGAACTATCCCTGCATCCCTGGGGTGAATCCTACTTGAACGACAGTTTCAATGTGTTCTTGAATTCGGTTTGTGAAAATTTTATTGAGTATTTTTGTATTGATATTTATAAGTCAAATTGGCCTAAAGTTCTCTTTTTTTGTTGGGCCTTTGAGTGATCTAGTACCAGAGTAACTAGGGCTTCATAGAATGAATTAGGTAGTGTTCCTTCTGTTTCTATTTTGTGGGGTAGTTTGAGTAGTCTTGGTATTAGCAATTCTTTGAAAGTTTGATAGAATTCTGCATTAAAACCATGTAGCCCTGGGCTTCTTTTTGGTTAGGAGGTTTTTAATGACTACTTCTATTTCCTTAGGGATTATGGGTCTGTTTAGATAGTTTACCTGATCTTGATCTAATCTTGGTATGTGGTATCTGTCTAGAAAGCCACCTATTTCCTAATATTTTCCTGTTTTGTTGAGGATAGGCTTTTATAGTAAGTTCTGATGATTTTTTAAAAAAAATTTCCTCAGTTTCTATTATGTCTCCCTTTTCATTTTTGATTTTGTTAATTTGGATATTGTCTCTGTGCCCTTTAGTTAGTTTGGCTAAGGGTTTATCTATTTTTTTATTTTTTGATCTTCTCAAAGAACCAGCTCTTGGTTTGTTGATTTTTTTTTTGTATCGTTCTCTTTGTTTCTAATTGGTTGATTTCAGCCCTGAGTCTGATTCCTGCTGTATATACTCCTCTTGGGTTATTCTTCTATTTCTGTTCTAGGGCTTTGAGGAGTGCTGTTAAGTTGATAGTATGGAATTTTTCTAATTTCTTTTTGAATGTACTTGGTGGTATGAATTTTCTTCTTAACACTGCTTTCATTGTTTTCCATAAATTTGAGTACACTGTATCTTTGTGAATTGCTGTCTTTATGAAGGTGAAGAAAGACACAAGATAAGGTGAGAGTCTGTGGTTGGGCAGTAGAAAAGGAAGATGGGCTGAGAATGTTAGAAGATGAGTACAGAGACTACAGAAGGAGAGAGAAGAAGGGAAGGAGAGGAGAAGATAAGATGGAACCTGTAGGAAGGAAAAGGAGCCAGAACCACATAGTCCTGGGAGCCATAAATATTGGGGATTTCTTAGATGGATGATTAAATAATAAATGGTGTGCATTTGCCCCATCTAGGGTGTATAGCTTGTGTTTATATCAATTGAGTTTTGAGTTCATTGTGTGGGCATTTTGTGGGTTGAGAATGTCTTAATATAAATCTGACTGATAAATTACAGTTTTGATTTTACTGGGTTACTGGGATTTGTGACCACTAAACACAAAGGGAAGATGGCTGGAAATGTGAACAAAAACCATACCAAGAAAACTGAAAGATGGGCAGTCACTGCATGGGCTAGCCATGGAGGCAGCGAGATCACTAGGGCCAGAGAGTAAAGGAGCTAGTGAAGGATGGTGCCCTTTCTTATATTTCACATTACATATCTTCATTTTTATTCAATTCTATAAAGTCTTTAATTTCTTTCTTTCTCCCTGACCAAGTTATCATTGAGTACAGAGTTGTTCAGTTTCCATGAGTATGTCTGCTTTCTGTTGCTTTGGTGTTAGGCTCTGTGCCAAACCTTACCCATCACTGACTGCCAGACTGTTAAACCAGTGACTCGGTCTGGGAATTCATTTTTAGTTTCAGACAAGTATTTTGACTGTGAACATGTTGATGTTGTTAAAGGCAAGTTTTATCAAAATGGGCAGGAATAAAAGTATTTCAAGGATAAGAAGGGCCAACATGATCAAACTATATAAGCCATTCTTGAAGCCTGACCAAGATGGAAATACTAACCTCAAGCCATGAATAATTTTATCAACAATACCTGCAGCATCAAACTCAGTGGAGCAACAGTCATTAAATTTGTAATCTTGTTATGAAAAGTTAAAATATCCAGAGAGGTATTAGAATTATACCAAATACCCTGCTACTGTCTTTGAATTTTCTCACAATTATAGTGTAAATTTTAGAGGTGACACAAATCAATTGGTATTTAGCATGACACTCGGGATGTCTTCTTACTCTTAAATTCTGAACGTCCTCTCCAATAATTTGAATAGTATAAAGAGTATCAATTTGCTGTTCCAAACACCTATCTAAAACTTCTTGAATACTCAGATTATTAGTAACATTTTTTTTTTTTTTGCTAAATGGTTAACAAAAGTGGCTGTTTTAACTTCTTGTGTCAAAGCAATTGCAGAAGAAGTACCATTAGCTATTAATGCAATCAACGCTGCTATACCAGCAATGATCAAACCCACTACCCTCTTGCTTCTGCTTAAAGTTTGTCACTTCTTCCAATATTTGTAAGCTTTTTTCAGAATACCAAGGTCCTATCATACTCATAGACAATAAAACAAAATCTGGTTGATAGACCACCCTAACAGACATGACAGATTTCAACACACAAACATAATTAGAAAGTGTACAATCAATACAATGTACATTAAATACCATAGAAGAAACAAAAGTAATTTTAACATGACCAGTTCATAAGATTAGGATCCTTAACACATGCACTAATATTTGTTAAAAAATTCAGATCGGTCACTGTTTGAAATCCAGATCCTGTTGCAATTTTATCCACAGCAAATATAACGTCATAAAAGGCAGCAGTCAATTTTCAAATATGTCTATAAATTTTCAGAACCAGCCCTCCAAATGCCCACTGTCATTTCCTTTTTTTCCAATATTGGATTGATTTCCAGACCAGTCCATGTTTGAGTCAAGATAACTAGTTATATTAAAGGAAAAAGAAGGGTCATTATAATAACTTCTCTACTTAATTAATTTTTCAAAGGCAGTCTCATGTTTGTCATAAAAGCTTGAGGCAAGGCAGCTTATCCAGTTTGAGATACAGACAAAGGTATCCCCATTGTCAGGCACTCAGCAAGTTCACAGTCAGCATCATTCTTTGACCCAGCATTACCATGTTTCAATCACTCGGGCAGCCACCACACTCCTTCAGCATCCTATGAAAAAAAAAAAAAACACAAATATACCCTCTTCTCCATATTAATATTTGATTGGAACTATGCCATATGCCAGTAAGTGGATCCTTCTATTTCAACTAGGCATAATATGCTGAGTTGTGGGGTGCCAAACACATTTAGCAGCAGACAACTTCTTAGCATCCAAGGTAAAAAAAACAAAAATTCAACGTAAAATTTTGTGATGAAGGAGTATACAATTTCCCACACCCTTTTATGTGACTGATTTTTTTAGAACTCCATGGGTTTGTTCCATAATTCCCTGTAACACAGATGTTTTTAAGGTGATGAGAAGCATCTTTAAGTATATATTCAGAAGACAATCAAAATGGAATTAAAATCTTGAGCTTGTGATTGAATTGTAAACTGCCAATGTTCTATTAGCTTTATATATATTTAACTATAATTTTTAAAAGTTTCTTTTGCAATATCAAAATAAAATATTTTTTGAGAGTGAAGTCATAGAGCATAACCATAATTTTGGAAGGCAAAAACCAAATTTTAACAGTGTAAACAACCAACACCGTGTGTATTATTTCCATGTTAAAGTTTGTCTGCTAGTTCTTGTATATGAATGCATGATGGTGCAGCTTTTAATACTTCTTAAAAAAAACCATTATTTTAAATCCTACCTTTTATAAGTCTGGTTGCTAGGACATGAATTACATAAAATGTTATCCTTATTTAGAGATAGCTTTAGAGACCTGTTTCCTTAGGTTGGCTCATTCCATTTTTAAATCCTACCTTTTATAAGTCTGGTTGCTAGGACATGAATTACATAAAATGTTATCCCAATTTAGAGATAGCTTTAGAGACCTATTTCTTTAGGTTGGCTCATGCCATATGTTGTTGCCCAGGATGACTCCAACTCCCAGAGTTATTAGTTTTAAGCCAACTTAAATGTTACCAATGTTCCAAATTTTTAACCATACCCAATAACTTAAAAGCCAATAATCTATAACCAAGACATGCAGAACATAAGTAAGACACAAACATAAAGTGGCTATATATATCATTTACATACTTAGACTACACAGACAAAATTTTCTCATTTTTTTTCTAGCTGTAATTTCAAGAGAAGAACACCTTGCCACCTGTTGAACCCAAATGTTCCAGCAGATAAAGTTTTAATCATTTTTTTCTTTTGGATTTGAAACATGGAGCAACAATCAAGCAATGAAACAAAATCACAGATATATACTGACAGACATGGACAGACTGGAATACCAAGGAAAGACATTAGACAGAGAGGGAAGAGAACCAAATGTCCCACCAAAAGGATGCAGAACTGAGACTAGGTATTCTCCCAGTGGGAGCCGAGAAGAAACATAATGTCTACTGACCTCTTATTGGCTTTAGCATATGTACAAAAAAATTCTACAATTACTCTCCCACATTTTTACAAGGTTTACTCACCACTGGCCCAAATTTCTTTATTTTCCTTTGTGCACACTTTGTTTTCCTGTGATGTCCTTCAGTGAACCCCTTATACTCAAGCTTGCAATGTTAGGGTACCACCTGATCAACCCAGCTCAGTCAGTCAACAGGGTCTTGAGGGAGGAAGGGAGTATTAAAGAGGGGGAAAAAAGATGATTAGACAACATTATATTATGACTTCAGCCAGTGCTGAAGCAGGTTTAATTTTTCCCAGTCTGCTTTTGGTTCATGCAAAGAATAGGGTCAGTTCCAAGGCATAAACAAAGTAGTCAATGAACAACAAGGCATAAACAAATGCTCCATGGTATTCAGGGACTTATCAATATGATCAAAATCATGAGCCTACTTCCTAGTCCTAGCCCAATGTCAAATTCTTGCCAAATATGCTTTGTGGACCATAAGAGGAAGCCTGGTAAGGTTGAGCTAAAGCTAGAAGCCCAGGATCCCTGAAAGGATGGTAGAAACTTTGCACCAGGCCCCTGTCACATAGCCAAAGCCACCCACAGAGAGATTTGTGGCCATCAATCACATAGGGGTGGTGCCCCTAAGCCCCTACACATGTAAATGAGGCATTGATAACATCTCAGACCAAGCTAATAAGAAACACCTTCTGTCAGACCACAACCCACCCCAAAACTGTATATAAGATCCTATCCAGAAGGAATAAAGCTGTGTGAGAATTACTCCATCATCTGAGAGCATCTGTCATAAGAGCTCTAACACTTTCAAGGAAGGGAACTGCTTTTCTGAAGCTTTTCACCACCAGAAGTTTCCCTTAACTCCCCTTGCTAGCTAGCCAGTCCTCAGCTAGCTCAACCCTGCTTGCTTTAATGCAGCCAATGCAGTGTCTCAGAACAACAACACCTACTGGGGCAGAGGTGCCAGAGCAGCAGCAACAACAGCACTAGTGGCACCAGCAGCAGCAGAGGTGGCAGAGGTAGTCTTCCCCCCACCCCCCGTTGTGCCCTTTTCCCTTTACTTGAATCTGCCTGCCTGCCTGAGCCAGAGATCTCTGTTGATAACCTCCAGAACACAGACTGGAAGCAGCATCAAGAGCTCTCCATAGGACCATTTCCTTGGAAAACTCTTCAATCCCTTTACTCTGAGATAGTGCCTGTCTTTGTCAATGAGATGTGTTTCTGGTATGCAACAAAATGCTAGATACTGTATACGTATCCAGTCTGTTATCCTGTGTCATTTTATTGAGAATTCAGTCCATAAAGAGAAATGATTGTTAGTTCCTTTTATTTTGTTGTTGGAGGTCATATTATGTATTCTCTTCTTTTGGTTTGTTATGAGATGTTTAATTTGTTGTATTCTCTTCTTTTAGGTTGTTATGACATGTTTAATTTGTTGTGTTTTCTTGAGTGTAGTTACCCTCCTGTAATTTTTCCTTACAGTATCCTGTATAGTACTGGACTAGTAGAAAGATATTGTGTAAATTTGGTTTGGTCATGGAACATCTTGGCTTCCTATGGTGATTGAGAGCATTGCTGGGTATAGAAGCATAGGCAGATATTTATGTTCTCTTAGGGTCTAGAAGACATCTACAGGATTCTCTGGTTTTTAGAGTCTCTGGTGAGAAGTCCGTGTAATTCTGATAGGTCTGCCTTTATATATTACTTTTTCCCTTACAGCTTTTAATATTCTGTCTTTGTTCTGTGCATTTAGGGTTTTGATAATTATGTGATGAGAGGATTTTATTTTCTGGTCTAATCTATTTGGTTCTTTATATGTTTTTGGATATTAACACTCAATTGGATGTCTGCATGTATAAAATGCAAATATTTCCATACTTACTACCCGGTACAAAACTCAACTGCAAGTGGATTAAAGACCTCAACCTAAAACTAAACACACTAAACCTGATAGAGGAGAAAGTAGGGAATAGCCTTGAACACATTTGCACAGGAGACAATTTCCTGAACATGACATGAATTGTGCAGACACTAAAATCAACAATTAATAACTTGAACCTCATGAAACTGAAACCCCTCTGTAAGTCAAAGGACATCATCAATCAGACAAAGCTGTAGTCTGTAGAATGAGAAAAGATTTTTACCAATCTCACATCGAATTGAGTATTAATATCCAAAAACATATAAAGAATGTTTGATTTATGATTTCATTAATTTGGATTCTCTCTGTCTTTCTCTGTCCTCTCTCTGTCTCTCTCTCTCTCTCCCCTCTCTCTCTCTCTCTCTCTCTCTCTCTCTCACTTTCTCTCTCTTCCCTCTTTGCCTTGTAGTTCAGTTGAATAATAGTTTGTTGATTTTATTGATTTTCTCAAAGACCCAACTCTTTATTTCATTGATTCTTTGTATTCTTCTTTTTGTTTCTCTTTTATTGATTTTAGCCCTCAGTTTGATTATTTCTAGCTGTGTTCCCCTCTTGGGTGTGATTACCTCTTTTTGTTCTAGGGCTTTCAGGTATGTTGCTAGTATCAGATTTCTCCAGGTTTTTATGAAGGTATTCAGTGCTATAAACTTTCCTCTAAACACCATTTTCATTGTATCCCATAAGTTTGAGCATGATGTATATTCATTTTCATTAAAATCTAGAAAGTCTTTTGTTTCTTTCTTATTTATGTCTTGGCCTCCTTTTAATCAGGTGGGAGGGAGTTGAGGAAAGAAATGAGGGTAGAGACAGCTAGAATCGAAGTAAATTTAAAGGATGATATGGAAATCTAGCACAGTGGAAACTTCCTATAATATAGAAAGGCAACGCTAATGAATTCTCCAAACAATGAGGGAGATAAAACCCTTACTAGCCATCTCTGGTCACAAAATACCAATACCAGTACTGGTTTCATTCAGTTGAGTTATTAGCCAAAAGGGTCCCATGGAAGTCCCCAAACAACACAGGCTATTGCTAAGACAATATTTTTGTGCTCTCCACAAACTGATAGCAAGGCTCCATTGCTGAAGAAAACACCCACACAAGTAGAGAGATCAAACTAGTGCCTGCATAGAACCTTTATTCCCATGTTCTGGTGTCTATAGTGTGTAAAGGTTTTCTGCAGTCTACTAAAAGAGAAAGTAAACACAAACACAACCATATAACCTTTGACCTATAATTTGTTTCTCCTACAAAATATGCTAGGGCAATGGTGGCACAAACTATGTGGCAATAACCAAATGAAGTCTGCTTTAAAGTACCACACCATGAAATGGAATCTCTATATGATATTGCTTGAGAGACAGAGAACTAGAGTCTAGATATCATCAAGACCTAGGATAAAACCAAATACTGTTGAAGTAATTATTTAAAAGGGCCACTAGTCAAGCCCACTATCTAAGCTGCAGAGGCTCTGCCTAGCTCACCCGCCTGTGCTGTGGCCAGAGGCCACATGCGCCACAGCTAGAAATGGCCAGCTGCTCAGGAGGTGAGAGACACCAGCCCTGCCACCCATGAGATGCCAGCATGGAAGATGGCTCTGCCAATCTCCCACGCTGTCTCCACAATGCTTGGCTGAGCCCAGAGCATCCATGTGGGCTTGGTACAAATGAGACTCTAATGCTTAGATTATCCAAAAGTTTTATATGTTTGATAATGCTCAATAACAAGATGCCCATACAATTAGAGGTGTAACCCAGATATACCAACTACCTTTGACTGCTAGAGACACACGCATATCTGCTTACATGTTCCCCCCTCTCGTGTCCCTCTCCCCTAGCTCCTCTATTTCCTTCTCCTCTTCCTCTCCTTACTCCTCCTATTCCTTTCCTTACTCCTCCCACCTTAGCTCCTCTTACAAAATACTACTAATCTAAGAAAAAGTAATAATAAAATGACTTTTCATGATATTCTGCTTTACTCATAGGGAACTCATGAGGGAACTCTGTGGAAAGGAGGTAGAAGTGGTGGATAAAGGGGACAGGGGACGTCAAAAGAACAGACTCTCTAAAACAACTGAGCAAAGCTCATATGAACTCAGACTGAATCAACAGCCACACAGCTTACATGGGTGCACGTCCTCTGCATATATTCTATAGTTTCAGTCTAGCACTTTTATGGGACTCCTGACTATGTAAACAAGCAGGTCTCTGATTCTTATCCTTTGCTTAGGGTTGCTTTATTATTTTGTTGGCCTGTCTTGTCCAACTTTGATATTTTGATGGTTATTGTTTTATTTTATTATATTTTATTGTTATGTCTTGTGTTATCTCTTAAAAGCCTGTTATTTTCTAATGAGAGACATAAAAGAAGTGTATTTGGATGGGAAGAGAGGTGGAGAGGAACTGGGAGTAGTAGAAAGAGGGAAAACTATATTCATATTATATTGTATGACAAAAGAACCTATGTTAAATAAAGGGGAAATTTTAAAAATAATTTCATCAACAATTAACTATTGGTTAATCTCAGTGCATCCAGGATGCTTTCCTTGGTATGTAGGCCACATGGAGAAAGATTAGTTATGCTGACTATGAAGAGGAACAAGGCAAAGAATTCTGTTGATATGGTTGGAGTCATTGAATCTAATCATTCCTGGAGTCAGACTGTTGTTTGAATTTTTCAGTTAAGCCATCATATTCCCATATTAGTTTAAGTAGTCTGAATTTAGTTTTTGTCATTTACAAGTCAAGATGAATATAGCAATTATGAAGTATGTTCCTGGTAATGTGCATGAAATTATGTTGACCAATTGCATGTTATAAAGTTGAGATTAATCTAACTTGAGATTAGATGTCCATGCTTTCCAGAAAAACAAAGATCTAAATTGGCATCTGGGTTATATTAAGAGCCACATGATTAGTTTTCATTGACTTGTTGGGTTTCTAGATACTTAAAAAGTAACTACAGAGTACTATTGACTTATAAGACTTACTGATAATTTAGGAAGATTTACTTGTCTTTAAGCTAAAGGAGAGACTGAAGGAATTTGAAGGATGCAATGAGCTGCCAACAACAAATATGAGGAGGAGGTGACACAGCAAAGCCTTAGTTATAGTGAGTGAACAGGAAGGGCATTTGTTAAGGAAAACAATGTAATCCCTAGCTGTAGCACATGGACTTTTGGTGTTACTTACATGTTTTAGTCCACTAGTTAATTGAACACATATTGTCTCATTTTACAATAATTCTTTAGAGGAACTAGTGGCACCATTTTACAGAGATGGAAATCAAGGAATAGTGGGGTAGATCTTTCCCCAAACCTCACATGGTCAGAGTATAAGTTACAGAGAATCATCCAAAAAAAAAAAAAGTGTTTTCAGTTGTTTTTCCAGCAATTTAATTCAGTTTTGTTTGTGAGATCTGTTTCATTCTTAGTCATTTTATTGTTCTCTTCTTACTCATAACCTTTCCTGAGTCATCTCATCTTTATATCTCTGAATCATCTTTATAATGCAATGTTAGAATTCCAGAAGTCTGGAGGGGGGGGTGATATAGAAAATAGTGACAAACTATAACCTTGAGTTCCTTAGAATGGCTTTATGTTAATTTTTAAGAATATTTTCCTCTGTTTGGTGTCTTCATTATGATGAGATCATTCATCATAGTATCTGTTGCTCTGATGATTTTAATAATTTACCAATTCAAGAAGCCATGCAAAGAGAGAAAAAAAATTGCTTTTAGACAGTGTCTTACTCAAGCAAATAGAAATGGTTTCTGAACCACAGAAAACCAATAAACATGTCTCTACTTGGGACTTGGTTAGTGTTTGCCTGTTGTCTGGCACTACAAGATGTTCTTTGAAACAATGAAGCAGTGTATGTCTGCAGACTTTGAGTGCTAGAAGTGCTGTCTGAACTGCTGAAGCAGGGATGCTGACTGCGTCTAGCAGCACTGAGCTTGGATAAACTTCTAAATGAAGGGTGTGAAATCATATGCTATTTTTCCATACAGCAAAATAAATCAATTCTTAACGGTCAGTTCAGCTTTCATAGCTTCCATGGAAGCATACTTTTTGGTCAATTGAAATATGATATAAATGTATTGCAGACCTTGTGTAATTATAATGAACAACAACCTTAACAGCTTTGATACTACTCTGGTCACAGTATAAGGCACTAGCGTGATTTTTATTCTTGCCATGGTATTCATCCTCGGTTTGTAAATACAATATATATTGTTTGAAATTCTGTGGAATCTGTTGAATTCCTTGGGACTCTGGTCAAACATGGCTACATGGTTATCCCTTTCCAGCATGTCATAGAAATGAGTGTCTTTTTATAAAGGAAAGTTAGCAGAGGGACTTCTCACAGGAAGTTCTGGTTTGGCACAAAGTTTGAGGTACCAGGGATACAAACATCTCATCTTCAGATCCTTACCTGGCAAAGACACCAAAGGACACATTTCTCTGGTAATGGCCAGCCATCTGAGCACCACAGTGGATCTTGGATCTTTGGATTGACCATTGATGAAATGGTAAAAATCCAAAGTAAAGCAGCCTGTGCTGGCAGACATACTCTTGGAACAGAGTGTGTGATTTCTTCCATTCCTATGGAAATCTTTATTTGACTGAAAGTCTAATCCAGGGAAGAAGTATTTCCAGAGCTTTGGCAGGAAAAAAATGCCCTCTTTTCAACTTTCTTGAGTTCAGAAAACTAGAATGCTGACAAGGAAATATGAAAATCATCTACAACTTTTCTATCACAAAAGTAACTGTATAGATCTTAACAGCTATAAGACAATTATGTTAACAATCTGCTTACATGAACATTGTAAGAACATATCATTCTTTTTTCTAAACTATACAATATGGGATAGTATACAAAACATACAACTATGCATGTATATGAGAGATACATATATATGGCATATGATACAGTGGAATATGCATCAATATGCCCATGATATATGTGTGAGTGTGCATATACAAAGAGTAAACTGAATAGCAACAGCAATGAGATAAAACATATACATTCATGTTGGTTTTGTTTTTTTCACTTTTTTGTCCATTTTAGTTAGGGGATATCTTCCAGTGATCCCCAAATAATAACCTGTAGAGGCAGCACTGTGATTTTTTGAGCACAAATAAAATACAGAGATTTCTATAGTTATTTCAAGTTCTCATATGCAATCCTGATTCAGAAACTCAACAATTCACTTTACTATACAATTCAGTGTAGTAGACTTTAGTATGTTCCACATTATACATCATTTAACTGGTGGCACACATTCTGTAGCTGCTGTGAAGGTTGTGCCTGAATGGCTCTGCTTGCAGGCACCATCTTACCTGAGTGCAAGGTTGCAAAGGCAACCTAAGCTATGGCTCTGGGAGGAACCACTCTGCTACACTATTGGTATTTCTTTTCTTAGCTTTCCTCCTTCTATATCCCAATCTTTGCACCTAAAATCTTTGATTTTTCTAAAAATCATCCCTTAAAAGTTTGCACCTAAAGCTCCCTAATAGGCTTTGTTTGTACAACATTCAACCTGAGACAGAAGGTTGAACTAAGAAAAATCCCTATTTTCATTCAAAGTTAAGATATATCTATCACCCTGACAGAAGGTAAAGCTATGTATTGAAAGATTGTCAGCCTACAGAGTAAGGAAGGTCCTTGGTTATTTATTGTATATCTGCCTACAACAATGTCACTCACCATAGACTTCAACAACAACAAAAAAATCATTTCTTATATTTTGTGAATTGTTGACTTTTATTTTTAAATGGTAAACATGTTAAAACTAAGTGAGACTTTCAGAAGTTGAATCATCTTTATATTTCTCTTTGGAAAGAAAAAGTGACTTAATCATAGAGTACTGCACATTTGGAGACTGGATGTTTAGCACACACTCAGATCCTTCCAGATCTCTGTGTCTCCTCACTGATACATTATGCATAGTTTTACTTTGGACTGTTAACAGCTGTCTCCTTCCTTGCCTTTGTCCCTTAAAGTATTTTGGACAAAATAAATTATAACATTCCTGTTTTCATGTTTGACTGTACCTCTTTAATTTTCTTTTTATTGGTGTACTTTCCTACCAGTATTTACAACGTGTTTCTTTGTACAGCAAACATAGAACAATTAGAGAACATCTCCATTGGACTTCCCAAGGTTCTGCTGAAACTTGACCCCCAACCACAACCACAGAGCAACCAACTTCACTGCAACAGTGGCTTTCCAGGTTGCCTCTTAAACTCTGTGTCTTAGCCTAGGAAGTACATCCAACCCATTTACTTTGGGTCTCTTTTCTTATAAGGAAGCTCATAAAACATCTTCCTGGAAGATGATTCAAGCCTGTCTACCCTAGTGTGGAACATAGGAAACTCTCATGCCATTTGTCTCCTATGCTCTTCCCACTTTCCAACTTAGTTCCTTCCTTGTAGGAGGCTGCCATATAAGAAAATATTATGGCCGGCCAGCGGTGGTGCAGCACTGCAGTCACTGAGTCCCAGGACCACGCTGCGAAAGCTGCCCGCTGGGGCGTAGCAGAGGCTGGGCAGGGCAGCAGTGAAGGAGCGACCCGGTGGCTTTTCCCACGTGCAGGTTCCCACATGGTCGAGAAAGTCTAATATTTCTGAGGCTGGAAGCTTGTTGGCAGCAGACACAGGGGACACATGGAGATTAAAGCTTTATTATTCATGGCGGGATAGTTGGATCTGGATGTGCGTGTGCCCCCCCCCCACGCAAATGCCAGGAGGAGCTCCCTTACATTGGGGAATGGGAAAGAGGAGGGGCTAGGGAGGGGAAAACTTAATTAGCTAGGCCTCCTGGCCTTATTAATATGTAAAGCTCTCAAGTCACACTCTCTACCTGTGTCTTACGTGACTGAAGGTACAGGTTTAATGGAGATGAGACTGCATGTCAGGGCCCTGGGTTCTGGGGGTATGGCCAAACACCTGCAGTCTCGGGGTCTTAGCCCCATGCTAACCCAAGATGCCCTTCCATAGCCCAACACGAGTCCAGCCTGTGCCTTGGATAAAAAACAAAAAGAAAATGTTATGTAATAACCTCCCTGAAAAGAACATATCTGACTCCTAGGTACATTTATCAGGTTCGTGTAAATGCTAATTCATTACTGCTCTGCTCAAGTTAGATGGAAATTGATGCTCTACATTCCAGGAAGCCCTTGACTGAGGAATAAGACAGTAGACTTCCCTCCTATAAATATAAGGCTAGATGTAACAAGAAAAGTACAAATTCAAGTGAAAAAAATGATAGTCAAGTAACTCATGGAAGAGAGTATTTTAGTGGTCAATGAGCATAAAAAATATAGATAAATTTGTTAGTAATAAGATTGAAACTAAGAGAAATTACTATGCTCCAATGAAATTTCAGGAGAAGCCTATATAAAGTAGGCAATATCAACCAACTGACCAGCAGGTAATAAAAATGTTATTACTTATGGTGCATATACACTATGGGCTACTACTATTCAGGTGCAACGAAATCATGAAATGTGCATGTAAATAGATGTAACAACAACAACAAAAAGACCATATTTAGTCAAGTAACCAGACACAGAAAGAGAAATGTCTTGAGTTCTCTCTCATCTGTGCTTTCTAGCTTCAATCTTCAGAAATGAGCATATAACACGGAGTAACTGCAGAAACCAGAAAAGTAAAAAGGTACAATGAGAAGAGGGAGCAATAAAGAAGACAATAACAGGGTCCAAGTGATTTGAAGGGGATGTTGGTTCCATTAATGATGAAGATGAAAATATTTACAGAAGAAGGAAGGGGAGGATAAAATAACACTTTGCTATCTGAAAAAGTCATAAAGAATGAAATTGTTATCTATCTACATAAAATTATATGCAAGTCTTAACGCTTTTAAGGAAAATTGCCTATCTTGACTAACAATGCTTCCCCACAAGATCATAGGCTATGTAACAAAAATTCTAACACCAGGCACAAGAAGCAGCCTTTTGATTTGATGATTAGGGTTGTCCAAGATACTCCCAGCACATAGTCTATTACTGTTGTTCTTGGTTATCTTACAGAGGTTGATGGAAGTTCTCATTCCGAAGGAGAGCATGTGCTTTGAACACATGACTAAGGATATCTGAGCTGATTCTAACATTAAAACCTCTGTGCGTGGTATTATATCCTCAAGGTACAATAGTGGCATGCATAGCTTGGTGGAAACCAATAGCTCTATAATTGAATTTACTCAAAGGAGAAAAGATATGCCTAGTATTGGAAACACAGTCAACTACAGGTGGTAATGAAGTTATAGATCTTGGAGGAGAATGTACAGCCACCACTTAGTAAATCAGCATAATTCCTAACTATATCCTAATATTTATCCTATGCCCACAGATAAGTATAGTCACTGTCCTCATCAAAGAAATGTCTCTTTGCAACAGACTGAGATCATTACAGAAAACCACAACCCATCAAAGTACAGAGGACAAGTGACTATAGGGTACCTAGCCTTAAATGATACACCTATCATACTACACCTACACCTAACCATCAGGGATCACAGTGGAAGAGGAGGTGGAAAGATTTTAAGAGCAAGAGTATCAGAAAGGTGGCCCTAGGGTTTTGTCTCCTAAAAATGATAGAGAAGCTACACTTATGAAGTCTCAACAACAAGACTTTCTAAATAAGACCTGAACAAGGACCACAGCAATAGAATTGCTAACATGGAAGGGAGACATGTAATGGAACCTGAAAAAAAGACTACAGACAACTGTTGAATGCTCTTCCTCAAGGAAGAATCCCCAAATTGCTTTCCCAAAACTAAATGGTCAGTCCTGAAATTATATACATACACACAACATATAAAGGACCGAGCAGGTTATATTTCTATATTTATGAATATATATGGTATTCACATAATGCAACAGCAATAAAATAAATAGAGGTCATGAACTAGAGAAAAAGCAAAGGTGGGGCATCAGAAGGGTTGTAAGAAAAGATAGATAAAATAATATAATTATGTTTTAGTTTATTGCAAGATATAAAACAAAAGAAGAAAATTTACATATTGTACATATTGTATTGCAAACTGCTACAGGTCTCGAAAAACAATACTCACAAAAATTGAAAATGTATATATCACATTACAATTCTGGTATATCCCCAGTCCTCAAGAAATTCTTATTCCTATATCCAATTGTACAATGATGTTGATTTCTGAGTTATTTTATAATAATGGAAATATCTAAATATATTGAAGGAATGAGGAAATATAATAGTAGTTTATTCAGTTAATAGAATGTGGTATAGCTATGGAAATAAATAAAGTAGATTGACATGTATAGATCTTAAGAATACACCAATAAATAGAAAAGGACCAAACAGAAACTCAAGTGGCATATATGGTATCATGCATCTAATTTTTTGAAGCATAAGATACTGTATAGGTTTATGGAGACAAACCCAGAGAAAATAAGTACAGACCACTTCATAAAATTGCTACTGTAAGTTCAAAATAATAGTGACTCCTGAATTTGGGTTGGGGAATTGAGAAAAGTTGGGGGCTGACAGTGGTAGATGCACTCACAATATTTCCTTAAAACACTAAAGCAAACACATCTGAAACAAATACATGGTAACACTAGCTGACTCTGGGACAGTGAACCTGAGTCTGCTCTTGTTATTGGATGAATATTTAAGGAAGTTAACAACAGTAATATAGGTGTGTGGGAAAAACTGGGGGGCCGCAGCAGTGGCCCCTGGCCCACGTGGCAGCGGCCCAGGGGTCCGGGACCTACATGGTGGAGGCTGCCTGGAGGCCTCCAGGCAGCCTGTCTCTCGTACAGGAAAGGTCCCAGGTTCCAGTGGCTGGAGGCTTCGGTGGCGGCAGGCCTGGCAGGCCCCAATGATACGAGGAAGTCCTTGGTTCCAAAAGGCTTTATTGTCATGGCGGATGGTGGATGGATCTGGATGTACCCCCACCCCAAACTTAGGGCAGACCTGAGTTAAGTAGGGAGGGAGAAAGGGGGAGGTTCTGGGGAGGAATGGTTAATTGGCTCTGCCCTCTGACCTTCATTAGTATGTAAATCTCTAGGGCCTGAGGCCTGTAGTTACACCCTCTTCCTGTGCACTTTGGGGGTCTGTAATGGCCTTCGTGACTGAACAATGTAGGTCCATGGAGATTAGACTGCTTTTCAGGACCCTGAGTTCTGGGGGCGTGGCCAAACTCCTGCCGTTTCTCCCTTGGAGTTTCGGGGTTCTAGGCCCATGCCCAGCCAAGAACCAGGATACCCTTACGCAGTCCCACATAGGTGAATAATGTTCCAGCTGAAGATCAGGAGGCCTGTTTCTGGTACAAATACAGGACAGATAAGTGCTCTAGAACAAGCCTCTTAACATCTTCTAATCTCAGCCCTTTTATTTGTAAATGGAAAGTAATAACATTTTGTCTAACCTGCTTAAGTGTTTGGAAGATGACCAAATAAATAACATTTAAAAAAGCCACCTTGAAAACCATTAAGAGTTCATTAATTTAGTCTTTTTTTTTTCATCCTGGTGACAGAACCAAAATGCTTAACCACTGAGCTATCTCCCAACCTCAAGAGCTAACTAATTTTAAAAACTTGTTCCTGTATCTATGTTAATGCCTAAAAAGAACACTAATAAAATAATAACACTAAATCAGGGTACTCACACCAGCCTATATGTACTTGCTGTGGATTTTGATATTCTATCTTTGTTTTCCAGAATTGTGTGCATCATTCAACCCATCAGGTAGTTTAACAAGGAAAGAAAGAAAATGGAATTCTGACATTCTTTCCAAGTCTACCCAATACAATCTAATAATTTGAGAACATAAAAGTGCAAAGGTCTATTTAATTAATGGGGGGGTGCATAGTGTATGGAGATGTTATTTCAGAAGAAAGCAGTTTTGCAGGAACGAAAGCTGGCAAAGTACAGTGAATGCTCAGTCATAGCTCTAGATTGTGGTTTTTAATAATAGCCTTGAAAAAGAATGCAAACTGAAGGGAGAATAGCAAGAGCTTCTAGTGTGTGTCCTCTTAATGAATGAACTCTTCTTGAAACCATTTGTTAGATAGAAGCAATTAAAGCTAAGGTTCTACCCTCCCTCCACTAATTAATTACAGCAAATGAGCCTGTAATGTGCATCATAACAACTTAATAAGCTGGGTCAGACTGCTTCAGAGACCTCCACTCTAGAATTTCATCATTACTGAGTTATTTAAATTAGGTAAGTAAAACCAAACATAAATAGCTTTTGAATTACTTGTGTCATTCAAAGTAAAGTCTATGCCTTGAGCCTATGTACTCACAAAGGTGGGAACAGTATAAAGGTGAGGACAGGAAAAGGAGACAGAAAAGTGTAAGAGTTACAGAGATTGTCATTTTGATGACCTTCCCTCTGCATCATGTTACACTGACCAACTGGACTCCATTCTATCATCTCCTGTGCATTTTTTCAGTGTTGTGGGAATTGACTAGTGGAGAAAACAAGTCATACTAGCTTGTACTTTTAACCTCATTGGTGTGTTATCAATTATTGCCTCAAATGTCTAATTGAACCTGGATCAAAGTGTGACTAACACAGGGTCTTTTAGTAATGTCCCTGTTTTTAATGAAACTTTAAAGGTAATTAGTGACTCATTGAGTCAATGAACTGACCTTCTGCATCTGGAGATGAGTTAAAAAGGTGGCTTCCTGTCAAGGAGAGAACCAACAGCCCAGCCAGCTGTAAATGACCTCAGACACAATTATCTCCAAAGCCTTGGTTTCTAAGGTCGCCATGTCTTTTGGGCAAGAACATTTGCTCCTACCTCAACGTTAATGGACTAACTTCTGCTGAAGTCAAGAAGATCCTCTTCACCTCCTTCACCCACTAATTTTTCATTGCCTATAATGCTGCCACAGTTATAATTCAGTTTGAGACTAGGAGGGAGAAGATGACAAGTCAGGACCTGAAGGAGGTTTCTCAGGTGACCTGGCAATCTCTCTCCTGTTTCTTATTTCAGGTGTGTGGATGTGAATGTGTGTAAATGAGGGTGTGTATGAGACTGAGAGAGAGAGAGGAGAGACAGAGAGAGAATGACTGTGCTTGTGAGTATGTGATGTTTATGAAAGTCTGTGTTTATGAGTCGTGTATGTGAGTGTGTTTGTTTTTGTGTATGAGAGTGTGAATGTGTGTGAGTGTGTAAGTATGAATATGAGTGTATGTGTTTGTATGTGTATGAGTGTGTGTATATGACTGTGTTTGTGTTTGAGTCTGTGTTTGTATGCTTCATTGAGTGTGTATGTATGTACATGTGTATGTAGAGTCAGAGGTCAGCATTCAAATTTTCCTCAGTTGCTCTTCACTGTATTTTTGAGGCAAAAACTCAGTAGAATTCGACCTCACACTCCTAGCCTGAGCAGTCATAATCATTATTTGTAAGTGTTGGGAACTCATACTTAGGGTTCAAGCACTGGCTGAGCCATATTCCCAGTCAATTTCAACTGAGTTTTCTGATTCAATTAACATTTTCTACTATAGACTAGAGAAGCATGAAATAATTTTCATGAATGATTTTTGGAATATGAGATGCTTAGAAACAATATGGAAATATTATAATTTGGTAGACCAGAAGAAATACTATAGACAAAGGAGAAAGAGCTTATTAGCACTCTCTCTTCCTTTCCATTGGGGCACTCATCATCCCTAGAGGTAGCAGATAACAATAGATACACAGAGACTGGTTTGAGTCTACAATCATTTTTATAGATGCAGAATCTATATTTGAAACATTTTTTATGTACATACATTTTACTCTTAACTGTGTAACTCTTAGGATAGAAAGAATAGATGTATGTGTGTGTGTGTGTGTGTGTGTGTGTGTGTGTGTGTGTGTGTGTGTGTATGTGTATGTATATGTATGGTGAAGTGTTTGACAGGATAAGACAAGGCTGCAAAATAGGGGGCTCTGATTTGGTTTTCTATTTTACTTCCCTCCCATCTCCTCCTTTTCTTTTCAGGATTTTTATTTAACACATTCTTGTTAATATATAAAGGGATAAAAAATGTAGGTGAACCTTTTCTCAAGCTTACACCCATTTTCTAAATGGTGATTTCAATCCCCCAAAGCCTCCTGGGATGGTTTGAATATGGCTGGCCCAGTGAGTGGCACTATTAGGAGGTGTGACCTTGTTGGAATGGGTGTGACCTTGTTGGAAGAAGTTTGTCATTGTGGGCAAGGGCTTTAAGACCCTCATCCTAGCTTCCTGGAAGCCAATCTTCTCCCAGCTGCCTTCAGAACAAGCAATGGAATTCTCAGTTCCTCTAGTCCCACTATGCCTCAAGATCTGGATCATGGGTATGCCCTCCATTTCTGGGTTGTAGTTCATTCCAGATGCAGTCAAGTTGATAACCAGGAATAGGTATCACAATCCATCCCTTGTCAAATTGACACAAATCATACCTTGTGTCCAAATGAAGCAATAACCAGGTCATAAATATGTGTAACATGATATAACTGTCCCTTGTACAATCACAACCAGATTGTAAATTTAGAATAGGTCAGTGTCCCTTGGGAACATCCTTTTAACAACTCAATTTAAATACTGATTGATATTCTCTTAATTGATGTTAATGAAATTGGAAGAAAGTTCAGTATCTATGCAAATATCTTTGGGATTTTGGAACAAAGCTCTACCATCATCTGTAGACAACTATTCTCCCTTTGAAAAACAGCTCTGGCCTGCTATTTGGTCTTAGTAGACACTGAATGTTTGACACTAATAGGACACCAAGTTACCACGTGATCTGAGTTGGCTATGGCTGCTGGTGAATGCCTGATCTGCCAACAGCAGAGCCAACACTGAGCCCCAGATATGGCACTATTCTTCAAAGTGGACCAGCCATCAACCTGGTATCAGGTTAACTACACTGGACCACTACCATTGTGGAAAAGACAATGGTTTGTTCTTACTGGAGTAGATATTTATTCTGGATATGGATTTGCCTTTCCTGTACATAATGCTTCTGCAAAAACCCACCAGAATTCATTATCCATTGTCATGGTGTTCCACACAGTATTGCTTCTAACAAAAGAATTTATTTCACAGAGAAGTGTAACAGTGAGCCCATGATCATGGTTTCCACTAGTCTTACCATGTTTCCCACCATTCTGAAGGAGCTGGTCTGTTAGAAAGATGGAATGGCCTTTTGAAGACACAATTTCAGCACCGATTAGGTGGCAGCAGCATGGAAGGCTAGAATAGGGTTCTTCAGAAGGCAGTACATGCTTTAAATCAGTGTCTGATATATGGTACAGTTTCTCCATAGCCAGAATCCATGGTCAATCAAGGGGTGGAAAAGGGAATAGTTTCCACTTACAATCACTCCTAGTGACTCACTAGGAAAGTTTTTGTTTCCTGTCCCCACAACCCTAAGTTCTGCTGTCCTAGAAGTTTTGTTCTGGGGGAGGGGGGTAGGTATGCTCCAGCTAGGAGCTACAACAAACATTCCATTGAACTGAAAGCTCGGACTCCCCTCTGGTCATTTTGGGCTTCTGATGCCCTTAAGCCAACATGCTAAGAAAAGATTAACAGTGTTAGGAGGGGTCCAGATTACCATGGGGAAGTTGGCTTGCCTCTCCACAATGGAGGTAAGGATTATGTCTAGAGTGTAGGTGATCCTTTAGGGCATCTCTTAGTACTATCTTGTCTTCTGATTAAAGTCAATGGGAAACTACAACAGCCTAATACAAGCAGAATGACAAAGGGCACAGATCCATCAGGAATGAAGGTATTGGTCACTCCTCCAGGAAAAGAGCTAAGACCTGCTGAGGTAGTTGCGAAGGTAGAAGAAAAACAGAATGGGTAGTAGAGGAAGAGGCACATAATCAGTTGCAGAAAAAGGACTATAAGTGCTATGAATACTTCTGTTTTATTTTGTTAAGAACATATGGGGCTGGAAGAGCTGAGTTCTTGTTCTGAAGGCATCTAGGAGAAGACTGGCTACAGAGAGCTAGGATGAATGTCTTAAAACCCACTCCCACAGTAACACACTTCCACCAAAAGGCTATACCTACTCTAACAGGCCACACCTCCTAATAGTGCCATTCCCCAGGCTAACCAATTCAAACTACCACACCTCCAAAGCATAGGAGGAATGATAGGAACAGGGATGAGATGGTAACCCAGCCTCAGGAAGTGCCAGTGCTCAAGACCTCTTTATGCTAAAGCCAATCCAAGAGATGTTTGAGGAGGAGCCAGTGGGTGAAGAGAGGTCTGTGAGTATTCACTCTAGACCAGTGAAGATCTGAAGACTCCATCTCTGAGGAAATTGTTGCCTGAAGTAATCATTTTCATACAAATATTTTCTCTGGTTATAAAAAATCTAAGCAAGGAGTTTGGAAAACATAGGGGATCATGTAGAATTCTATAGTGCCCCAAGATAAGAATGTTGAGCCATCAATATATGATCAAATAAAGCCCTTTCTTTAAACAATGGAGAACCAAGCCTTTGATGAATTTTGTATTATATTTGTTTGCTGTGTGTGTGTGTGTGTGTGTGTGTGTGTGTGTGTGTGTGTGTATGTGCCACAGCACACATGTAGATGTCAGAAAAACTTGTTGGGAGCAGTTCTCCTTGTACTATGTGGTTCTTGGGGAATGGATTCAGTCATCAGGCTTGGAGGTTGGTGGCAGGTACCTTTATCCATTAAGCACTGAGTCTGCCCATGTCAACCATATTTTATATACATTTATTATTCAATAGCAGGTCATATATCAACTGGTGATTTGCTTAGAGAAAAAAATAAACTATTGTTAGATAATCCTATTTTTTATTGTTGCTGTAACTATCCTAGTTACTAGACTTTTTTCTCTTAACTCTTATTGATAAAGTATTCTTTGGCAGACCCTTAGAAGCACAAAACTATTGGGTTAATAAGCCTTTCTGACCTGCTAACTCTGGGGATCTTCTTTGATTGTCCATTATTACTCTTCCAGAATTATCTTGATATAAACCATAGAAAGTGGCAACCAAATAATAGCTTATTTTATTCAAATTAAACTCCACTTAGGAAATAGAGTTCATCAAGCCAAGTCCTCTAGGTGTGCCATTTTTACTTAATACTAAGGCTATATCTTGAAGAATCATTAATTGATATAAAAATAGTCATCATATATACTATATATCAATTATTTCAAAAGGGCAATGAATAATTTCATCAATGTGTTCATATTTACTATACAGTAACTATTTAATTTTCATGAATCCCACATTGCTTTGTGAAAATGTTATTTCTCTTAGTACCAAAGAACAAAATTTGAAATAAATATGTGTTAGTGTAGTCATCTACTAATGAGATTAAAATATATGTACACAGCTAAGTAAAGAAAAATCACCAAGTAGAAAGGGGAAATATGCATGTTATTAGAGTGACCATGTTTAAACAAGCAGCAAAGTGTATTTGTTCACAGATATTAAAGATGTCAAATACTCAATTTCAACAGACACAAATAAATATAAATTAAAACCATAAATGGGTGCTACAGTGTCATGATTAATTTATGTATTAACTTGACTAGTGTGAAAGGATGCCCAGATAGCTAATGAAACATTATGAATGTGTCTGGGGAAATGTCTCTGGAAATAATTACCAATAAAGCCCGAGACTGTGTACAGATGAAAAGTTTTCATCAGCATGAGCAGGTATCAAGCAAGCTGTGGACAGAGCCTGAGTAGAAAAAAGAAGAAAGGAAAGTGAATTTGCTTTTTCTTTTTTTGAGCTAAGATGTCTATTTCTGCTGGCATCAGCTCCTAGGCATCAGAATTCCTGATTCTCTTTGGGATTTTAGCCTCTGGCACTCATCCAAATAGACCTTATCCTACTACACACCCTGTAATTACTTTTTTCATTAGTTAATTAATTTATTCACTTTACATCTAGATCACAGCCCTCCTGCTCTACTCTCCTCCCAATCCTACCCTTACAATCCCTATCCCCACTACCCACCCTATTCTCCCAGAGAAGAGAAATCCCCCTTCCTTGGGTTACAACTTTGCCCTGGGACATCCATTCACAACAGAATTAAGTACATCCTTTCCCACTGAGGCTGAGTCAAGCAGTCAATTAGGGGAAGGCGATTCAATGGCAGGGAACAGAGTCAGAGACAGCACCACTTCAATTTTTAGGGGGCTCACATGAAGATGGAGCAGTACATCTGCTCCAAATATGTAGGGGTCCTGGGTCCAGCCCTTGAATGTTTTTTGGTTGGGGGTTCAGTCTCTGTAAGCCCACATAGGCCCAGATTAGTTGACTCTGTAGTGACGCTTGTCACTGTATTTCCAAGTCTTCAGTTCATGTATGGCAGATGGTGGGATTTCTAAACCTCCATAGTACTATTGGCTCTGTTCTGTAAAGGCTCTTGGTTTTTGTTTTGTTTTGTTTTCAAATCTGTCTGAGTATCTATCTATCATTCTCCTATCTACTTTTTCTATGTGTATGAATGCTT
The DNA here is from genome assembly GCA_021653895.1 of Mastomys natalensis. NCBI lineage: Eukaryota > Metazoa > Chordata > Mammalia > Rodentia > Muridae > Mastomys > Mastomys natalensis. The sequence goes on from JAJTUV010000677.1 coordinate 353,795, forward strand.
GTCTGGATGAGCAGTACATGCATGCCTGGTATCCACAGTAGTCAGAAGAGGGTATCAGATCCTCTGGAATTGAATTAGCAATTGTGAGTCATTGCATGGGTGCTGGGAACTGAACCCAGGTCCTCTGACAGAGTAGGTGGTGATCCTTATCATTGGGCCATTCTCCAGCCCTTTTAAAGTGTCTTGATAAATACATATATAGCAGAGCCTAAGATGAGAAAGGGAAAGCAGAGAAAGCAGAATTGTCATATATTTCTGCTAAGCAAGAGATTCCATACAACCTCATTGAGAACCTGCTTATCAGTATCCAGAGTCCAAAATAAATACATGTATACTCTATTTCCAGACAACTCCACTTTTAAATCAGAAATTCAAGTATATATTAACTGAGATACATGTGCTTCGGTGACTATAGAAATTTGAGTATACTCAAATGGGAAACTACTCAAATGATCATTAACTGTGGAACAGTGGAACGAGATGTTCGTATAATAAGTATCCTATATAAGAAGTACCCTAGCAACAAAAATACAGAAATATGAATGAATATAACAATATTATCAATTCAATATCAATTAAAAGAATATTAATTAATAGAATATGAACACAAAAGTATATACACACATAAATTACTCATAAAAAGTAAAACATAGCTTAATAAGTTTAGAGTTAAGTTCCAGAGTGTAAGTGTGTGCCTCCTCCACATCTCTTCTCTCATTGGCCCTGTCCCCTATCCACTTGACTACTACATACATAGAAAACTGACATAGTTTTAAAATGAACATTGATGTTGGAACCAACAGCTAAGCAAAAGGTAATTGTCTTTGCCTCCAAGGGAGAAAAGGATGCTGAGTAGTTTCTCACAAGTGCATGGACCTTGACTACCAAGAAAGGATTTTCTTCAATGTTTGCATCTATGTTCCCATCAAAGCACAGAACACAAGTTTTATTTAGTCTATGGTTATAAGTGGAAATTTGTAAGGTGTGATGTGATAGAGGTTACAAAAAAGGTATTAAAGAAAATGAATGGACTTGTTTAACACAGTTTGTACCAGGGCATTTGCCAAAAACTATTATAAACATTTATGTTAGATCTAATACCATTGAGAAAAGTTGCAAGTGGGTAGTGCATTCAGGCTCCCTCTAGGTGTTTTAAACTACATACAAATGGACCACATGAATGCTAAGAAGATATAAACAAAGGGCACTGCTGGACTTGAGTTCAACTTACAACAAAGACAACATAACATGTTTAATGATGTGTAGGAGGGCTAATTATATATGAAATAAGTGACAAACAGTATGCATGTAGTTAAATGAAGGTTATTCTTAACTATGTCTCTAATCTCTCCGCTTCTTCTTCCCCCATATGGTTCTTGCTACTTTGCTTTTGTAACAGAAGCTAGTACAAAAGTTCTCAACAAGTAGTTGTTAGATAAAAGAAATACCAGTATTAATAACTCACCTTCAAGTTTCTCTGAGGTGTTTATTGTGCTATATGTACCCGCAATTGCTTTTTTGCTTCTCTATACTCTTTTCCATATCTCCTCTATGCTCCTCACTTTCAGGTTCTCTGAACCACTTGTCCAAATGATTATCACTACCCACTATGCTTACCTTTCTCCACCTATAAATCCACCTAACTAGGGTCCTGGGCTCAATATGTCTGGAAGTCGTGTAACACTGCAAGATATGGAACAAAGGTTCTGATTGTTACCTTGGCCTGGGTGCTAAAATCACTTGGCAACTTGGAAAAATACCAGAGGTATGTTCTGACTCACTTTTCTGGGACAAATCTCTGGCAGTTTTTTTTTTTAATTATACTAATTCATTTCAATATATCCTAGGATAAAAAAGACTGCTCAGAGGATAAATGCATGTCATCGACTACATGGGAAAAGAACTATGAATAAGACATGGCTAGAGTGCTAATGAATAGAAACTGAAACTAATAAGTTAGCTTCTAGTAATTCTACACACTGTGACAAGTCCTGTTTCAGTGTGATGAAGAATAGACATGGTAAGGACAAAGCACATACAACTCTGAACATATGGACAGGCGAGGAAGCCACGGTAAGGGTAACCTGTTTTCACTGAGAGGGAGTACTTCGGCACTCTACATCACCACACATACACTTCCAATACCAGCCTCTTATGTGCTAAGCACATCTCACTTCTGACCTACATCACTGCATATTCTCATCTCCCACCTTCTCTCATAAAAAGTCCACTTTTATAATATCACTTGATAGGAATATTCTAATTGTTGTTATTATTGGGTTGTGGCATAGCTCAGTAGGAGAGTGTCTGATTTAGTATGTTTGAGACCCTGAGTTTGACACCCTAATTAGAATTTGAAGGCAAATTTGATCATTTAGTAATTATGAGACTTTGAACAATAATTTTTATGAGTTTTAGTTATCTTCAATACAAAGACAAAATTAATGTTACAAAAAATAAAATTTATGACACTTGGAAAATACACAATAATATTTTTTCTACTTTTCTGGGCAAGACCTTTTTTTAGTCCACCAATAGTAACCACTTAGTCATATGTAACCTCTACTTACATTTATGTTATTATAAATATTTAAATTAAAAACTCACTTTCAGGACTGGAGGAATATTTTAACATCACTGATTGCTCTTTCAGAAGTCCCAGGTTCAATCTCTAGCACTTAATTGGCAGCTCATAGTTCTCTGGAACTCCAGACCCATGGGATCTGAAGACAGTTTTTGGCCTCTGAGGGTACATGTATGTACATAGTGAACAGAAATATGTGCAAACAAAACACCCCCAACATACAAAATAATAAAAAAAATCTAAATTCAGTTTCTTTGTTTTATCAAGTGCCTGAAGTGAAGGGCCTGTTACACATAGTGTCATGGTTTAAATATGCTTGACCCAGGGAGTAGCACTATTATTAGCAGGTGTGGCCTTGTTGGAGCAGGTTTGTCACTGTGGACATGGGCTTTAAGACTCTCACCCTAGACACCTAGAAGTCAGTCTTCCACTAGCAGCCTTCAGATGAAGATGTAGAACTCTCAACTTGTCCTGTACCTTCCTGCCTGGATGCTGCCATGCTTCCACCTTGATGATAATGGACTGAACCTCTGAACCCATAAGCCAGCCCCAATTGAATGCTGTACTTTATAAGATTTGTCTTGGTCATGGTGTCTGATCACAGCAGTGAAAACCCTATGACATATAACTAGTGCCTCCTTCACTGAGCTGCTCAAATAATAAAATATTTCCATCAGTGCAAAATTTCCAGTGCAGAATCCATCAGAATCTGCATAGGTGTAGCCATGGTGAAGATGGAAACTCTATGGACTCCATGTAAGTGAAGTATACAACTGAATCATGTGATCAGAATATCCCATCTATGGAATACACACTTTCTTTTGTTCCACTTCCATTAAAGTAAAGGAGGATAAAGGCTACAGTGATATGGTAGCTAAAGCCTGACAACTTTATTTCAGTCTTGGAACACATAGGAGAGAACCAACTTTAAAATGTTGTCCTCTGACCTGTAAATGCACACCATTATATGTGTGAGCCTGCATTCATACACAACACACTATAATATGTGCAAGTCTGAACTTATATACAGTATGCCAGGATATGAGCAAGCCTGAACTCATATACAGTACACCATGATATGTGTGAGCCTGAACTCATACACAGTACACTATGATATGTGTGAGTCTGCATTCCTACAGAACACACCATGATATGTGTGAGCCTGCACTCAAACACAGCACACCATGATATGTGTGAGCCTGCATTCCTACACAACACACCATGATATGTGTGAGCCTGCACTCATACACAGTACACATGATATATATGAGCCTGCACTCATACAAAGCACACACGATATAATATATATATATATATATTATATATATATATATATATATATATGAGCCTGCACTCATACACAGTATACCAAGATATGAGTAAGCCTGCGCTCATATACAACACCATGAAATTTGTGAGCCTGAACTCATACACAGCACACCAGTGTAGGGATGATATTTAGAAAACTGTGCTAGGTCCAGCTTGTTCCGGGGCAGCCACCGTGTTCCCACTGTTCCTCTGCCCTGAGCAGGGCTCCAGCTAGCCAAATGGGCAGCCCCTGGCACTCACAAGATGCCCGCATGGGGGATGGCTCTGCCAATCCACCACATTGCATCCACAAAGCTCAGCTGAACTCCAGACAATATCGGCCATACTTGCAGTACCTGGTAGAAATGAGACTCTTAAAGCTTAATGATTACCTAAAGAATTTATAAATTTAGAAATGCTCAATCAACAAGATGCCCACACAATTAGAGCTGTTACCCAATATCTAATCTTTTGATGGAAGTTGTTACCCAGGACAGCTTTCGACCCATACGTTGTTCTCCATGGCTGATAGCCTTCTTCTCCTCCCCTTCTTCTATTTCTCCCCTCCCCTTCCTCCTTTTCTCCCCTCCCCTTCCTCTCTTTTTCTCCCAGCTCCACCTCCTCTTCTACTGCCTAATCACCTAGCTCTACTGCAAATACAATGTAGCAGAATAAATATCGTGTTACACACCAGGATATGAGTGAACCTGTACTCATATACAACACCATGATATGTGTGAGCCTGCACTCATACACAGCACACCATGAAATGTGTGAGCCTGCACTCATATACAACACTATCATGATATGTGTCAGCCTGCACTCATACACAGCACACCATGAAATTTGTGAGACTGAATTCATATACAACATCATGATATATGTAAGCCTGCATTCATACACAGCACACCAGGATATGTGCTAGCCTATGCCCATACAGATATACAATAATAACAAAATAAAATGACTCCTTTCAAGGGATCAGGGGAAACAAGAGGAGGAAGATGAAGAGGAGGAGAGGAAGAGAAAAAAGAATGAGAAGGAGGAATGAGGGAGGAAGAGGAATAGCAGGAGAAAAAAGAAATGAGGGGAGAGGAATAGGGAGAAAAGAAATATGGGGAGGAGTTTGAGGAGGAAGAGAGAATGGAAGCGGAGGAAGAGCTGAGAAGTTCCAAAATATTCTAGCTTACTAGGCAATATTCCTGAGGCTGTGGAGGTTCTACCAGTCCTTGACACTGTATAAGCAAATGAACCAACCTGTGGTGGTCAACAATAAGCCCATTTACTATGAACGGTATTTATCACTCAGTCACTCACTCTACTTTTAGACACTGACTTGGTCAACGTTGAATTCATTTCCTTAGCAACATGGCAGGGCCATAAGGCAGCAAGCATGTATCCCTAGACTTCAGTCAGATGTTGAAGTTGTCTTTTATCTTAATAGCAAGGCCTAGGCCAGCTTTCCAACATCAATGATCTATGGTGTCCAAGTCACTAGTACAACTCTTGACTTGTGTAAATAGAAAAATGAAAAACATGATGGGTCAGAGCTCTTCAAAGAACTGTTTACAATGTTATCGTCACAAACTGGTACATTGTTCTCAAAATCTACAGAAAATAAATTATAATAATAATAATAATAATAATAATAATAATAATAATAATAATTCAGTCTACTATTGGTCATTATGTAGGTCTTTTTTAAATTCAAAAGTTTAATGTTTTATAAGAAATGTGAAGGAATAACGTAAAATTTTGACACAAATTTTATTCTGTTTTAGAATGCTCAAATTGAACTTCAAAGTGTTAGACATAAGTAACTAAATGCAGGAAAGGGAAGCCAGATAAGTTTAAACATGCAAACTTACCTTAGTTAAAGTCCTGTGTGTAGCACAGTGTCCCACAGCTGGCTCTGGGAAGAGCAAGGCTCCCTGAAACTGAGCCCAGGTGGTATGACCACAAGCAAGTGTGAGACTCTCTCATAAAACGGTAACTTGTGGATCTAGAGGAATACAAATCACCTGCCAAATAAACTCAGCAAAGTCTGTTCTTATTGCACATTGTGAGGGACTAATCACCTTTCCTGCCTTGAGAGTGCTCTTGTATTACGGCTTTTACTCATGCAGGTCCCAGATAACAAGTGCCTTTAAAGCCTCCCTGGAGTTGGATCTGTCAGGTTGATCCTGTCATCTCAAATGTGAGTCAGGGTTTAGCTGTCTTCTTATCCACTCAAATTAGTGGAAGTGTTCAGAATTCCCAGAAAAACAGATTCTAACTGGTTCTTAGCAAAATAGCCAATCTTACAAGTATATTCTGTATTTTCAAACACCTGTTCTGAATCTAAAAATACACATTTACTTTCAGTTTGTCTATGGCTGTGCTTGCTGAAGTTAGACACTAAAAACCAAATGCTCCCTCTCCTCCAGCATCTGTTTTGCCATGTCTTATATAGCTTTCAAAGACCACTTCCACCCCTTACAATTTCCATTAAGTTTCCCAGCTTAAACTAGCCTCTTCTCAGTGGAATTTATAATTGTCTGACATTTATTTTAGTACTTACTCATATTTTATGGACACTATGAATGATACTGCTAGTCATCATTTAGCTCATAGTATGCATCTTTTTTCTCACATTTGGCAATTATACACAAATTCATTACAGAACATACAAAATCATGAACCAACTTTATGACATATTTATCCACACTGTTGGAAAGGATATTATAACATGTCAAAATAGATGATAAAAGATGCTGGCTAAGGACAGTGGCACAAATACTTGAATTTGTTTAATGAGACACAGACCAGAAACATAGCCTCTTCAATACTTTTTGGTAGAGGCAGTATTTTTAAAAATAAGGACAAAAAGAATACAGCCAAGTAAATTATATGTCTCATTGATTATAATGAAACAAACTTACAATCCTACAATGAAATTTAGAAAACCCCCAATTAATATATGATTATAAATAAGAGGGGATCATTTTGATAGCTTTGTAGATACAGGTAGGTGCTTGTTGTGAAGCTTAATAATCTGAATTTTAATCCTCAGAATCCACATACTAGAGAACCAACTCCCATAAGTTGCCCTGTAACTTCCACAAGCACACTATGGCATGTACACACACACACAGTCACACACACTTACACACACATACACACACATGCACACACAATAGGGGCAGAGACAGAAAGACATGCACAGAGCAAGAGAACAGAGAGAGAGAGAGAGAAGAAAGAGAGAGGAGAGACATATGGACATATGGAGAAAAAAAGAGAGGCTGAAAGAAACACACAGAGAGAGAAAAACTGGCAGAGAAAGACACACAGATAGAGGCAGAGAAAGAATAAGTAAATATTAAAAGGAGTGAAAGAAAACTTTGTGTGCCAGAGAGTCAGATTGTAGACTTGGATTTTGATTAGATTAGCATTGCTGACAAAAGATCTGAGGAAAACAACTAAAAGGACACATCTCTAGGAGTCTTAGGAAAATGTACAGAACTCCATTCTCTCCAGGTACTACATAGATTTGGGGGACCAGACTGAGGTCATTGGACTTGGCAGCCAGCACCTTTATCTGCTGATTTATCTCACCACCCCTACCCACAAATTCTAATTGCACATACTGAGTTAAACCACTACTGTTATATTTGAATGTTCTATGGTGAAATACTGAAAAACCACTAAGTGAACTATTTAGTTAGTTAGTGGTTGCTTGAGAGGAAAGAAGATGCCATGTCTTGTTCTATTTTCATTTTGATGAATGGATACTTTACACAGAGATGAATGGCACCTAAACCAAACAGTCCTTAGATCTGTCACAACCTCCACCCAAAGAAATGCGGGGGGTGTGTGTGTGTGTGTGTGTGTGTGTGTGTGTGTGTTTGGAAATTCTGTCCTGTTACCTATTCAGTTCAGGAATTTGTGCATCAATTGGTATGGTCACATTGGTTCAGGATGGATTGATATGGTATGACAAACTGAACCAGCTCCTTCAGGTGTTCTTCTGAATGCATGCTGGTACAAACACAAGAAGAGTGTTTCAACACGGCTTTCAAATCAGGCAGGTGTTACACTTTTAGAAGATCAGTGCCCAGAAGGGCCGATTGACAGCTGTGTACTTATGAGTAATGTTTTAAGTCCAGATAGGCTCTTCTTAATCAGGTTCTAGAAACAGAATTCTAAGAAACACACATCTAAAAATATTTATACTGAAAGTTATGTTTTCTTGTATAGACACAGTGCTCACATGTACATTTAAGTCTCTCGGAAATGTTGCTAAAATAATGAAACGTATTTAGCAGAAGGTCACAAATCTTTACTTTGCAGTAGAAAATAACTGTTATAGTATCAAACTCCTTAATTAAAAATGGACCCCTGGAGTAGCCTGCTTGTATCTTTTCCCTCACAACTCAACTATGTTTAACTAAAGTACACCCTTAATTATGGGCTTATAAATATTATCCCCAGGAAATGAACTTCAGACTTGTGATAATGAAGCCACAGGTTTAAAATTAGACCAGGACCTTTTCTATAAAGCAATTACTCAAATTGCAATATGAGTCAAAACTTTGGGTTCCAAAATTTTTAAGACTTTATGACTTCATTCAAGAATCCTAAAAGTAACTGTGGTCATCATCTATTAAAAATGCAACTTTCAGAATGTTTCACAGACAGGGAGATAAAAGCTCTTTGGACTGATCTATTTTCATTAGAGTCCTGCCAGTAAATATGTAGACAATTTTGAAACAGGCAAACACACATACTGAACATAATAAAATCCATCTTAATTGCTGCCCTACCAAGAAAAAGAACTGAGTAACTTGTCAAATAAACAAATGATCTGTGGCCTTGCTTGTCACTTTTTTTCTCCTTGGTAAGCTTAATAAATAAAATTGATGGGTTTGGGAACAGTTTTAGGTCAACTATTCCAATTGTAACATTCCTTCACTTAGAGATCAGTTACCACAGCATTCCAAAGTTCCAAGCAAAACAATCCTGTTTCCTGTACTTATTTTGACATACATCATAAACAGCATTGATAAAGTTCAATCCAACAGCTCTGGCTGGAGTGTTTCCCTCAAACCTGACTGTATTTTACTTCTTTTTTTCCACTTTTCAATCATCTCTCAACAATCTTTTTTCTTCCCTGGAGTGAGACTCATTGAATTCAAACTGGAGAAATAATTCTATTTTTTGATCACTTGATATTTCCAACATAAGCTATGAAGTGATGTAATTTAAATCCATATAATATCCTTTTTAAGAATAATTGAAAAGGTTAAAGAATAAGCAAATATGTCTTGTAAGAGAGTACATAAGAATGCACTCTATTATGAATATAAAATTCTAGCTCTTAGTAAAGTTTTTAAATATAGCATTTTAATGTAAAATTCATAAAGACATGGGTGGAGGCTTAGTTCTCACATGCTTCTAAAAAAAAAAATGTATTTCTAAGATCAGAAACTTGGCTCTTTTTGTAAATCAATGCCTGTTTGTGCCTAACATATATGCTCTTTGCAAGATTTCAAACACTATCTCAGGAGGAAAAACATACCTACATGGCCAGCTTTTACCCACAAGGACTAAATCACTTACTAGCACCAGAAGGAGAGAAATAAAAACCACCAAGAGGACTGGTCGGGAATTTGTTTCCTTTTCTGCTTAATTTTCATTTGTGTTTTGTTTCAGAATAGAGTGGTAACAAAGTCACCAAAATAATGTCACTGAAATATGGTAGCTTTGGCTCTAGATGTAATGAAAATAGATCAGGATTCTGAAAGCAACTGGAAGATTGCAGTCCCCCAGATCTTCTTTGCACCCTAAATTAGTTCAGAGATAAATTTTATACCACGGTGACTTCCAGAAGTAGCCTGGAGCATGTGTTAGAAGATGGAGCCTTTTCTGCAGTCATTCACTTTGATCTCATTTACTTTGTCCCCAAGAAACACCTGAACCCTCCAGAAAGCATAAGATTAACCTTCTCTGGATCACATGCCTATTTTCTGGCTAGAGACAGATGGCACTAAACATGGTTATATCAAAGAGGTCAAATTTGAAAAATATTCATTTGAAACAAAAGGTGATATTATACTTTGTATTTCATATATTCAGATTATTATATTTCAAATGGTTGCTGCAAGGATAAAGCAATTTCCATTAAAGTTTCTTTTACTCTTAACAGCAATTAATTTGTTTTATTTCTATTGTTTTTAATCAAAGAATTGTACAACAATAGTATAAGTCCCAGCCGTGTTACAGGGCTTGTATGCTAGGCTCCTTTCCTGCATTGTGTCTTTTAAAAATTCCACAATGAGCTTAAGAGACCGGAAATTTATGCAGTTAGTAAGGACAACAAACCAGGATATGAATTATGCTCTGTTTGACCAGTTGCCCACATACGTTATGCAGAAGGATTTGACTAATGTATTCAATAGGCATTAACATTTAATAAGAACATTCCAGTGATGAATTTACAAATATTGAGGGTAACAGAAAATTTTAATAATGAGGAATCTATTACTAGAAAAACCTGTGAAATATTTGAATAACTTGTTACCAATTGCTTCTATATTAGCCAAAAAACACCCTTAGTTTTTTAAAAAAAACATGAAGGCTTTTGGTCTCTGCGTCTGCTTTGGTCAGCTACTGGGTGGAGCCTCTCAGAGGACTACTATGCTAAACTCCCATCTACAAGCAAACAGAGCATAATTAATAGTGTCAGGGATTGGCTCTTGCCTATAGATTGGGTCTTAAGCTGTGCTAGTCATTGCTTGGTCATTCAAACATTAGATGAAGCTTGGGGAGTCTTGTGAAAGAGTTGGGGAAAGAATAGAGGGACCCAGAGGAGATAGAAACTCTACAAGAATACCAACAGAGTCAACTAACTTGGACCCTTGGGGCTTCCCAGAGACTGAATCACAAACCAAAAAGCATACACGGGCTAGACCTAGCTCCCCCATCACATATGTAGCAGGAGTACAGCTTGGTCTTCATGGAGGTCCCCCAACAATTGGAGCAGGGACCAGTCCTGACTCTGTTGCCTACCTGTGGATCCTGTTCCCCTAATTGGGCTGCCCTGTCAGGCCTCAGTGGGAGAGGATGTCCAGCAGTGATTTGATGTACCAGGGTGGGTTAGCATTCAGTGGTGGGGGGCTCCCCTTCTCAAAGGAGAAACAAAGAGAAATGGGATGGGGATATGTGAGAGGGGCACTGGAAAGAGAGGGAAGCTGATATCAGGATGTAAAGTAAGTAAATAAAATAAATTAATGGAAACATAATTTACAATCTAAAAAATATTAAAATTGAAAAATAGAACTCTAAAAATAAGGCTTTAAATACTCTAATATTATGCTAACAGTTTAAGATTTCCGTTTTACTTTTGCTGGCATTGTACAGTTCTAATAATTCAAAGAATAAATGTACTATCAAAATTCTGGGCAATAAAATATGCTTACATACTTATGAAGTTTGGTTTTATAAATAATCTATTCAATAATATAGGTCTGTGGTTTAAGACTTGACATTAGGAGGCTGAGTTCAAAGGACCACATGAGCAAGTGTAAGCTATGTGAGGTAGGCACCATTAAATATTGCCAGACTGATCGGAATCTCTGCTTAACACTGATTTAGAAAATGTGAATAATGCTAATAGCCATTCAGTCTATGGTAATGATTATCTTAACTATGTTACCATGCTTTCCAATAGAAACAGAAGTTTCTAGCAATTATCAATTCTGGCAGCATATTAGAATCATCAAGTCTCACCCCTAGGGATCCCACCATTCTAGAGGACCCATATGACAAACTCACCATTTCAAGCTAATACCTATGAGGTTTTACAATCATTGTCCAGTCACATTTTTTCCCTTGATGAAGAGAAACAAGTATAAACAAGTTGCTGGATATATCCATATTTCTTTTGTTATCTCTGAGTAGATTAAACTCACTTGTAGTAGCCTTTACTAATAGAGTTAAGAGCTATCACAAAATCTACCCTAAGATTTAAAAAAAAAAAAATGTTAGGTAAAAGGAGCAAGAGGAGGGAAGAAACAGAATAAGTGGAGGTACTTATGTTTGAAAATAATCCTTTAACCATGACTGGATGCTTCGAAACACACATGTCCTAACAACTCTTATGTTTCCATCAAGTCCACAATAATGGCAAATGACAAAATTCAAATGTCAGATCCTGCTCATTCCGAAAGCACTATAATTTAGGCCAAAAAATGAGCTCAACAACCAATAGATTGGCAGCCCTTTGAATCTCATTTTATGAAATGTTTTGATCTGCAATGCACAAATCAACCTAGATGAACTACCTATGTTTCAAGAATCTAGGTCAGAACATTATTATTACAGAAAAATGTTAAAATATAGACATCAAACTTCACCTAATGTTCTTATAATAAAATTTCATGTTATAAATAACTCATCACATTAAAATGTGAATTTTATCAAGAAAGAACATCTAACTCTCTAGTCATTTTCTGTGCATCCCCAATAAACCATTTGACCTCTGTGAACCTCATCTATAAATATCCATTTTAATGCCCATGAGATGTTTTTTAAATGCATATGTGCTTTAAGAGCAAAGTAAGCTGCAGTCACTTAGAACTTAGCACAAAGCCAAGGGTATAGTAAGGACTGTGAGAACAGGCATGTTTCTTAAATAGAATTACTGAGTAGATGAACTCATAGAAGACACCATCTAATAACTTTAAATTAAAAACAAAACATTTTGTTTCTTTTCATTATTCAAGTTATCATCATGCTTAGGATATTCTAGATTTTTGCTACTTCATCCTTTCTGGTGTTGGAAAAATGCAGAAGAGCCTTTGATAACTATTAGATAAAATTGTGTTAAATTAGAATAAGAAAAGAGCAGACATATCTTCCACCCATCCACCTCTTTCATGCATCAGATCATATGTTCCTTTCTTATTTCAGAAGCTGAATTGGGAAATGAAGTAGGTAGGCATGTATAGGATTTTAATTCGAGCAGGAAGACTGAGAACTGGGAACAGAGAGGCTGTGCTCTTTACTCAGCCTTGAGAGTGATACTAATTGTCAGCAATCTTAGTGCTGATACTGTATTCTATGGGGTCCAGAGAAGCAATCACCTGGACTTTCCCTGCTTGGAGGAATTAAGTCAGTTCCTAGTCTATGCTTAGGATACATTGCCTGACTATATGAGCCTTGATCATAGATTTTATTTTTCTGAGTTGTACCCATCACTGATATTTACCTATAAACCATACCAAAAGTGACCAGACTAGTCCTTATATGTGGCCAAAACAGATGAACTAGTAGACATCTGCAATGTATTCATTGATCTTATTTCATTTGTTCATCTTTAGAGATCAGATAAACATTCTTGGAGCCACCCAAACATTTCCTTTATTTTTGCTTATAGATATCGTGAAAGGATGCTACTATGCTATTTAGATCAGGATGAGGATGAAGGGAGGAGAGTGTAGGCTAGAATCCTTTAAAACAAGAAAGAGAAAGAATGAGGGACAATACAAGAGAACTTGAGTTAGATGAATTTGCTGGATATATATTCCCAGCCACAGTGTAATCTCAAATCATACATTTAAATATCAATAATACTAGTGATACATGACAAGTTTTCATTCACTGACTTAATCCTCCATGACTTTCATAAGTATGCAATTTACAGATATTTTAGAAGTCACATCCCTATAAAGAAATTAGACAAACTGGAGTCGGGTTTATGAATCTAGTACACTAGTATCTTGGTTATAGCCAAGAACAAAAAGTAATCCGGAAAAGGCAGATTTTTGTCCTTCAACAGATAAGAAGCCTTAATACACATTAAAATTATTGGCTTTGAGCTCAAATGAGTTGAAATAGCAAAGGTTTGCTTAAGGAAGAGATGCTTTGGACTCTCCTGGTGTTAGGATATGCTGAAAAGTGGGGGAGAGTAGTCTGAAATGAGTTATGAGGCACAGGAGGTGAGTCAACTTACCCATGAACTCACTGTGCTATTCCAAACTCTAGTGAGAGAGCATTGCCCAAACTTGGCCTTTCCTATAGGCTCTGATCTCTGGAAACTCAACTAACTGCTCAAGAAGAAACCCCAGTAGGGTTGTCAGAGGCCATGGGTGATAAGCACTGTGATAGGAAGCACTGATGAGCTTCCTCTGCCCCGTCAGGGATATCCTAACGCACATAAAGCCTGTGCTGGCTTTAAACACATGCTCTTCCTCCCTCCACTTCTTCAGACTACTGCCATCTAATTGACACTGTTACTGTACCTTTGAAAGGCCAATTTTTCTATTTATCTATTAGGCCAGCTGCTTCAGGATGATAGGCAACAAGGGAAGAACAGTGGATTCCATGACAGTGGGCCCACTCTTACATTTCTCTGGCTGTGAAGTGAATTCCTTGGTCAGAAAAAAATATCATGTGAGTAGTGACTATGATGACAACTAATAAGGCATTCTGTAACTCTACAGGTGATATTTTTGGCTGAAACAGTATATGCAAGAAAGAAGAGTCTATACCAGTGTGGTAAATAAATAAAGCATTGTCCTTTCCATTAAGGAAGTGTCCAATGTAATCAACTGCCATGCTATTTTCTATAAGCTGAGGTTTTAGAGACAGGCATCATCATCCTTTACTCTTCAAGGGCATCCCATATTACTGAAGTATGGTGACAGACTGATGCACTAGGACATTGCCTGTCTTGTGTCAAATCTTCTCTACTTCAACCCCATTTTTACGTAGAGCAGCAAAGCATCCTTGCTTCAAAACTACCCTGTCCATCTTATTTTATATTAAGCTCCAGTGGATGATTTAATTACTGCCAGCAGGAAGCAACACTTTCTGTTAATGTCTCCAGAAGAGGTCCTTTAAGCAAAAGCAGTTTTGAGAGACTTTATGTGTTTACTATATCCCAGGCTTGAAATGGGACATGCGGCTCTATCACTATGATCTGGTTAGTTTTTGTCAACTTGACACAAATCTGTGAAGAGGGAACCTCAGTGAAGAATTGTGTCCATTGGATTTGGCCTGTGGGAATGTCTATGGAAGCATTTTTAAATTGCTAGTTGATATAGGAATCCTTGGCCCACTGTGGGCAGTGTAAACCCTGGACAAATAGGCCTGGGCTATATGAGAAAAGTAACTGAGCAATCTAGGAGAAGCAGGCCAATCAGCAGAATTCCTCCATGGTTCCTGCCTCTGTTCCTTCTTGAGTTCCTGCCCTCATTTCCTTCGATGTTCCACTGTGATCAGGATGTGTAAGCCAAATAAAATTTTTGCCTATAAGTTGCTTTTATTATGGTGTTTGTAACAGCAACAAAGAGCTACAATAAGTGGGACAAGTGGAAGACATGCTTCTCACCAACAGGATGGCAGAGAAGAATCCCTAAGGATCTAGGATCCCTATGATGTTGCCAGTTACTACCCTGGCTCTGGCTCACCTGATACAGGCAAGAAAAAGAAACCATTTGCTTTATAACACCTTAGTTTGATGTCACTATTATTTAGAGCTAACTGCCATTTTTTTAATTCAGAAAATTCACATGTTTATTTAGGGGGCAAATATGTTAGTCAGAGAACAACTAATAGGGAGTCAATACCCTTTCCCCTTGTGGGATCCAAGGATCTCATCATGTCATTGGAGAAGGTTGAAGAACTGGGGAACTTAAATTTATGCTTAAGAAATTAATAGAAAATCTTAGTAAACAGCTATGTTTAAATGTGTAACCCACTTACATTGGAGCTTCACAAAAACACATAAAAAGGAAGGTGAGTGAAAGCCAGAGATGCAGACTTCAGCCTGACCTTCCTGTAGTAGCCAGAGTGGCTTTTCAGGCAAAAGCTCTCATTACTGATGGGATTCAAGTGTAGAGTGAGTTTCTCCTTCATAGATGATGTGTTTATAAAAAGATAAAGAGAGGAAGGGTATGTTTTGGTGGATGTGTGATGAGGTATAGGGGAAGGGGATGCCTCTGCAGGCCCATGCTGAGGCATCCCTTCCCCCTAATGTACCAGCCACACAATGGTATAGTATAAATTTGTTTATTCAAGGCATGGGGAGGGGAGTTGAGAACCTAGTAGAGGCAGAGAAAGGGGAAGAAAGACAAAGAGAGAGAGAAAGAGAGAGAGAGAATAGAGGAGTAGAGGCTGGCCATGAGCACATGGAGAGAGAGGAGAAAAGGGAATGGGGAGAGAGGGGAAAGGGGCGAGGGGACAGAGTGGGAGCAAGAAGGCAAGAGCAAGAGAGAAAGGAGGGAGCAAACAGCCCCTTTTATAGTGAGTCAGGCATACCTGGCTGTTGCCAGGTAACTGTGAGGCAGAGAATACCTAGTTGTTGCCAGGTAACTATAGAGTGGAGCTTAGACAAAATGCTAACATTACCCTGTTTTGGTTTCATCAAAAAAAGAAAAAAATAGAAAGAGGTGATGATGGAGCAGGAATAGTGTCAGTATGATCTTTAACTACTCCCTGCTGACTTTGGGGTAATGTGTCTCTAGGAAACCTAGAAGAGTGAGTATGGGGATGTTGGTTCAGTCTTAGGAGAATTGGCTGTTTCCTTGCTGTCCGGGCTGTATAGAAGTGTCTGTGGATAGATCAGAAGGAACAAGTCCAGTAGAAGTGTCGGTGTCTGTGAAAGGAGATTGGAGCATCTGGAGGTTACTTCTGTGGAGTTGTCCCGCATGTAGTAAGCGCCTGGACTTGACAAGATGTCGAAACACACACACACACACACACACACACACACACACACACACACACAATATATATATATATATTAGGTAAATAATAACATTAATTACATTTGGGAGAAAGAAATTTTTTCTAAGATGTACATTTGAAACAGAGGAACAATGAGATTTACAGTACTGAGTAGGGAATTGAAATGCATGACATTGACTTAATTTCTACATTAAACCAAGAGATTTTATGGATAGATGGGTTTGCTGTACTAAAATCCAGTTCTCATTAATACAATAAATATTAATTTCCAGTGAAGTAGATTTTTTCTCTGCTTTTTATTTCTTTCTAAAAATCTATTTAGCTTTGCCATCTTTTAAAGGCCACACCTGAGCTTTCAGTCTTCAATGTTTCAGAATTTGTACAGAAATGATTGGCTTGTTGACAGCTTGACACCTTAAACAATCATTATGAACATTTGTTACCATTTATGGGCGTGAGTTTTCTGTTTTAAAAATCATTAGTTATAGTTTGTACCAATCTTGATGGATGTCCTATTATCTCATTCATAGGAAAAATAAGCCATAGAGAGTTTAAAACAAGTATTCATAATCATATAACTAAAAGTGGCACCCAAATTCAAGCTCATCATTTGAACTTCAGCCTCCTTATTAAAGCATTTTATATATTCCATGCCTGCCCTATAGTTAAAATCAATAACGAGAGAAAGTATGTCCACAGATTAGAAAACATTCAAATGTATAGCTTGGCAAGATGGCTCACTGGTAAAGGCTTTTGCTGCCAAACATGAGAACCTGAGTTTGATCCCTGGGTGGGAGAAGAGGAGAGAACCAACTCCTACAAGTTGTCCTCTGACCTCTACCTATGTGTCCCAGCAAAAACACCATCAACACCACCACCACAAAATTAAATGTAATATTTTAAAAAAATAAAATCTTAAAATATTAACAGGTAACAGCTCTTCATAATGAACATGAAAACAAAGTATTTGAAAGATGAGATGCTTTTTTTTTCACAGTGGGGGGGATAGTGTCTTTTACAATATGGTTAATATAAGAGAACCATATAAGCATTAGCACACTATAATTCTTTTATCTGTGATCTTTTTAGAATTAAAATATGCCTTCCTTCAAGAGCTGAAATGACTGCCTAGGTACTGACATTACAATAAGCAAACATTAATCATGAAGCATCTTTTACTTGAACCCATAACTAAGGTCTTAAGTCTCTAGAGTTTTATGTCATTTTGACACTTCTTATATATTCTTATTTGATCTTGCATGTTGATTAGCAAAGACAGACTCAGAATCACAACTGTGAAATCATTCCCAAGCATGTAGCATATGTGTCTCATCCCCCTTTGGTCTAAAAGTCTGTTACATTCCTTCACTCTCACCATGGATACCATGCTACTTAGCTCAGGCTGAACCTTGTTGCTTCCAGACTGAACTCCTGATAGGTCATTACAACAATGTTCCCTCTCTTTACACCCAGCAAATATGACCTGGCCTAAATAAACCAGACTCTCAAAGAGGGCTAAAATGTGATAAAGGCGCAAAGGCGACAGAAACAAACAACAATAACAAAGAAAGACCAATGAGGGGCAGGATTTGTGATGGTTTTATAGATAGATAACAAGGAAGGCTGAAAATGGTTCCAGATGGCTCATTTCCACTCTCAGTGTTAAAAATGAAAAGCAATAAGCAGGGAGAAGCTGTGTCACTGACCTCAGAGGTATTCAGATCTATAAATTGCTTGGCTGGACATGTTCCCCATAAGCAGTGACCATGGCTGTCTCCACCAAGTGGATACTGCAGGCAGCCTGCTAGGACGGTGGCTATCTTTGGATATTGGGGATTAATTAGTTCTACTTTGTTTCCTTAAAATAACCCTGTAGATACATTTCTTTGCCCTGATTATTAGCACATAGAAAGAGGTTACATGTTTCCTGATCTACCAATTTGGAGAGACAAAATGATCTGGAGGAGAATTAAGACAAGGCTCCTTCCTGCCTCACTGCAGGACCCAGAAATTCTGAGATCCCGAGAAGGAAAGAAAAACCAGAGTCTTAGCCTGCTTCCCATTCCTTGTAGCACATCATTTCCTTTCTCTCTGAGGTTACACTGAGAGCACTCAACATGTCTCTCAGGGGACATGGAAATGGTACAGATTATGGACCTTCAGTAAAGAGACAGTACCACACGGGTAAAACAATTTCAAGACAAAATAAAAGTCACAGAAAAATGATCTCTATATAGGTTCCTCAAAATATTATACAGTGAAGCACATTTGCAATGAGAATTCTGAATCACTCTAGAGAAAAACACAATAATCATTATTTTGTCTATGAAAATAGTGAGGTACAATGCTTTAAAAAGAAAGGTTTTGACACCAGTAGGTAATTTCCTATTTTCTAAATCTCTGATAATAAGAAAAGGATTATGTCTCAATATTTATATTTAAAATGCAGTATGTACTTCTCTAAACAGGACTGATATCTTCTACCCACTATAAAAGTATTGGAAAAGAAATAAAAAGAGCCAAATATTTTATTGCAACAAAACCAGTTTTCAGAAAAATTAAGTTTGGGGAATTTTTGTTTGTGTTTAGATTGGTTTGGTTGTTTGTTTATTTTCTCTGGGAAACTGATGGTAGTGGACAGGATATTTTAGTTGTAAACACTTTCTTGTGTTCTGTGACTCTGTTGTACTGCTTTTTTTTTTTTCTTTATGTTGAAGCCTTTATCTATGAATTCACACTCATTTTCAGGTTTGTTCTATTGAACAGTTTAACTTGATACAGAAACTCTATGTCTTGTCACCCATTAGAAAATCAAAGCCTTGCCAATCACTTGGTCATTTTAATTTGTGTTTGGGATCACGGAATAAATACCTGTTTGTGGTGGTGAACAAAGTTAAGCCATTTTTCTTGTGATTCCCATATTGCACTGTATTTGGTTTTCCTCAAAATAATTATTTTCAGAAAGCTACCTATAATCTTTCTCTAAGTTTATTCTGAAGCATATTAAAAATAGATGAATAAAAACCCCCACTGATTTCAAATACAGTCTTTAAAAATAAAATAGTCATTAGGTAATAAACTTGAATATGTGGAACCTTCTGCCTGGGAAGTGTCAAAACCCGGTCATGCCTCTTTGGTATATCAGCTGCTGAGAGACTACTAGATACCTTTGTGGGTTTTTCCATTATATGGAATGCAAACAATAATATCTCTGGCACATAGACATTTTCTTCTGCACAAATTAAGTGAACTGTGCAGTCAGCAGAGAAACTTGTATAACCTCTTTCCTTCTACTGCTGGACAGGGAGATGTACCACAAGATGGAGGGGAGGGGGTGTACCACAAGATGGCAGGGAAGGTATGTACCACAAGATGAAGAGAAGGGACAAGATTAAAATTTATGGTTCTTTTGGTCTTCCTGCAAGGTCTCGTTTATGAGTGTTGGCAAAGGTGAACATACAGCAGCTATTGGCTTTGTTCACAAATACTATGGCAGTCCTTTTGCAATTGTGTGATCACTGTCCTTAGAGGCTGGCATCCTAGCAAGTCATCTCTGTTCTGATGCAAGTGTATCTGAAACCTCAGCATTATATTGGAATATTTAAATGTCCAATCAGTTTCTCCTTAGCAGATACCTTTTATATTTTTGCTGTATAACAAGGTCCTAAAATTAAGTTATCTAAAATTTTCTAGTAGTTAAAGGGTTTATAAGAATACTATAAGGTAATTAGAATGGATTGGAATCAAGGGCACAAGGAAAGCTTTGTTCAGTCTATTGAATTAAATTGTGAGGAATTACTACGAAGAATGAGGAATCACCATTGCCACTGTCACTGACTACTGCACATGTTTTAGATTTAATCTAAGCTATCTATAAGAGTTCTACATGCAAGACCCTAAAGTTTACTGTACACAGACTCATAGATACTTTAGTTTCTCACATAACCATTCAATAAATACTTTATGAAAAGCAAATAAACATCAAATTTAAAACTCCCCTTTATACCTTCAGCACAGAGACAGAATGCTACAATTTAAAGAAGCTGAGCCACGTCATTGGCATTCAGGCCTTGTTGTGATTGGATTGAGTGAAAATTTAAGAGTTGGCTTCTAACTTCTAAATAAACCTCAGACATTCAGGTATCCATGTTCAAAATGGATTGTTTTGGATTTTTTTCAGAATTATTAAAAAGATGAGCTATCATTGTGAATCTCTATATCATCTGGTGTGTATGACTTTGGTGAGGATGGTGAGGAGCTTTCTTTAAGAACTGATGATCCTGACAGCACAACACTTAATTTCCACCATTTTTCACATTCCAACTTCTTTTAGATAATCCTACTGTAGTTTCATTATGCTGCTGGACAAAATGCCCTGAATGAATTCAGAGGAATAAGAAAGTGCACAATGCATTTCACAGTAGAGCATGAATAAGAACTGGGGAAATATTACTTAATTACAATTAGAGCTTTACTGAGCTCTGTTTCCCTTTATGTGTCAGATTCCTAGATTGTAAGCAGAAGAGTTGGGCCACTGAGTATATTTACTAGAAAGACAAGAAGTAGTTCACAGAAGAGGGAAGAAGTGCTATAGAATCTGTCCTGGGTCAAGATGAAAACTAGGTGTCTCTGTGAGAGGAGGACAAGGGAGTGTGTCAGGTCAGTGTGGTTAGAATGTTTCTACAGCTATGTCAGTCTACTTGAGAAAAATAGCTCAGGCTCTGCTCTGATTATACCATGATGGCAGCATTTTCAAGCCAGCTTGCATTAATGCAATTCTGAAAGCAGTTTTATGAGGGAAGTGAGACTCAGGAATAAAATAATCTCGTGGGTCTAGCCAGAGTCATGTGGCCATGCACTGGGTAAGGGTTTGTAGATTCGCTTAAAAGTCCTTAATAGAATGTTTCTTTCATTAATTTTAGTCAAATAAACAAGACTTGAGTGGCCAGGAGAGAAAGATATTCATTATCTGAGCACTTCTACTTCAAAAAATATTTTGATGTTTGATCTGGAAAAGAAAATATGCCGTTACTGCCAGCACATCCTGGTGTTATTATAATGTGAGGTTGTGTGAGCAGGGGGAACCTGTTCCATATGTGTGTGACCTGTAAAGAAAGTAGATAAAGGACTTCCAGTCTGGGCCCAAGCACGGAGCAGATCCTGAGTGCCAGCTCTGCACCCAACCTCACAAAACCCGGCGAAAGTGGGGCTCTCAGGAGCTCTAATCCAGGCAGTATCTCAGGTAAAAATGAAACACCCGTGACATCTACTGGTAGAAGTTCTAATCCTGATGTTGTCCTCCGGACTTAAACTACTCAGACCTTTGATGGACCATTGACAAGGACATCAAACAGCTAGAGATTGACATCACTAATCTGAAGAAATCCCTCGTTTTGCTGTCTGAAATGATCTCCAAAAACTGCAAAGGGCTTTATTGCACTTGATTTACTCTTTTACAATAGAAAAGACTGTGTACAGCTCTTGACTGTGTATAGCCCTTAAAGAAGAATGTTGCCCTTACATAGACAAGACAGGGATGGTTAAAGAGAACATGAAAAAGGTCAGAGAAGGCTCTGAGAAAAGACAGAGAAAGAGAAAGATGAGAGCTGGTACAAGAATTGGTTATCAACCTCTCCATGGTTGTCAACCCTACTTCCTCCCATCTTGGGACCATTAATTGGGTTATTTTTGCTGATTTCTTTTGGTCCCTGGGCCTTAAATACGCTGACTAACGTTGTGAAACAACAGATAGATAATTTGATAGCAAAACCTATTCAGATACATTGTCATAAGTTAGCTATGGAGGACCACGAGACTCAAGATGAGGTTGTTACTCTATCCAGGGTGTTCCCAAAACCCATCTCTACCCAAACTAAAAGAAGAGACTTCCACCCCTAGACCAAGCAGAGAGGGGCCACCCAGAACCCCTCTAACTGGCAATCTGAATTCTTACTTAGGCTGCAAGGCTAAGCACTGCAAGGGAATATAAATAAAAGTTAAAAATATCTCTCTGGGTTCCCTGAGGGACAAGCCTGACTGCATAGGGGTTGATGTCAAAAGTATCCCCTCTCCAGGAAAAAGACATTGGGATGAGTATGGCCCTCATGCCTCACTGGACAACGACAGGAGGACCGGAGCCATTACAAGGTCCCCTTCAATTATTGGAGGTCAGACCTCTATCCCCACCTTCGGAAGATTAGAATCACCATGGCCTTTCTATACTTAGAGAAAGGAGGAGATGTCAGGGGCAGCCCTGCTTATATACTGAAGGCCTACAATCAGCCATAGGCCTAAAATCAGCAATAGGCCTGACATACATACATGCTACCACAAAGTCTTGAGTCTCTGTGGAAAAACACTGAAACAAATAGCTATAAGCTATTGTAAACAGGCAGCTTTTGTGGAAATTTACCAGCCTGAGTAGTCATAGACCTTGTAAATAGGTAACCTCAGAGGATAGTACCAACTTAGATAAGGACAAGTGAATCATAGGCAGAGTCATAGTGACCTGTCCCCTGAACCTTCACCCAGCCGATACCCTCTTCTGAAAGATATCTGTACTCCCCTGAACACCTATGCTCCCAGTGTCATCCCTTCCCCACGTAGTGCCTTTTTTGTGTTTATAACCCCTGTGTGAATAAGTAAAAATTATGATTTGATTGAAAGAAAGAAAGAAAGAAAGAAAGAAAAGAAAGAAAGAAAGAAAGAAAGAAAGGAAAAGAATGTACATAAATGTACAAACTAAAAAATAAACATATGAATTGCTCAGATTAGCCCCTCTGTTAAGAACCTTTTATCAGGACTACTGCATGCTGTATTGACAAGAGATTTCAAGAAAATACAAAGATTTTAATATATGCAAAAAAGTCACATTTTTAAAGTGCGACATGATGCTTACTTTCAGTCGGCTGGTCTTTGAATGTCTGTAACACCCCAACAGTGTTCTGCAAGTGTGAGTCAGAGCAGAGCTACAGGTCCTACAATCTCAGAGCTCCACCCAAGAGTACAGAGAATTAACTACATAGCTATTCATAAAACAGAAGCTTAGATGGTTTTGTTATCAATATTCTATACAAGTAAAAAGCAAATAAAACCATCATCCAAAGAATGCTAATTTTCAAATCCTCTAGAGAGAACCTCCCATTAGCAGGACAAGTGAGATCCAAAAGTCTCAGGGCCCAGTGTGACAAAGAGCTAAGGAATTCTTCTGACTTAGTTGAGTCTGATCACTGGTACTTGGAAGGTGCATTTCTCAAAATTTCCGAATTCTTACAGAGAGAATGTTCTCTGGCTCCCTGCCTCATGACGTAAGATGGAACAGCTGTGCACGAGACAAGTGGGTATAGGAGGAGGCATCAGAGAAACCTAGGCAAAGAAAGTTGACAGTTTCTCAGTAGCTTCACCAAATATGGAAGATGACACCGCCAATATCTCTCTGCAGGTGTGTCCAGTAGTCCCAAATTGATCAGGGAGCAGGTATGGTCACATTCAGCTACACTCTAACCTCACAACAGAAAAGATGAGTTTAACCTAACTAGTCTGTGGCAAATCCCAAACCCACCCTTGTTCATTCAAATTTGACAAGCAGGTAGAAAAAGGTACTGAAATGGACTTACTGTTTGCCATCCTCCAGGCAACACTCAAAAGCAAAGCAAACCTTAAGTCACCTACAATATCGGAAGAGAGATACTTATTTAAAATATGACTCATGCTTCTAGGATGATTATGAGACACATAAAAGGTGAAATTAAGATAGATTACAAATTAAATAGATGTTTGCTTAAATAAAAGTTAACAGAAGCAGAGAGGGTGGGGCAAGGAAATGAGACAAAGCAAAATTATAACTAAATTACAATGAGGGTAGCAGAGATGGAATTGATAATACAAAAATAAAATCCTGTTGTGAATAATAGATTTAATAATAAAAAATGAATGTCTTTCCAAGTGCAGAAAAAATAAACAGAGATTCAAAGCATAAATAAATAAATAAATAAATAAATAACCAAAAACCAGTGCTATGAGTTCTTATTCCAGATAACTCCAGAAGAGGAGTTGGAAAGATAAAACATAAAAATGTTTTCTGTTTTTGAAAAAACAGATACTTGATATTTTTGTAAAACAAATCAAATTTTTAGTATTTTATAGACAAAGAATGAATTTTTGGTCGTTCTTGTGTGTCAAGGAAAAGTACAGCTCAAATCTGTGACTATAATGCTAACTAACCTATAACTCTTGCTGCAGTGCACTGGTAGCATGAGAGTCATGGAGGTGCCCAACTGCTCCCTATCGAATGTGGGGCTGTGCTTTATAAGAGGGAATCCATTACCAAGAATCTAGTCCAAAGCCATGGCAGAAGAGGCCTTGGGCCCAAAATCGTATTAATAAAGAGATCTTATCTTTGAGTGAGCTCATTTGGATAATGCATACACTCTAAGAGTATGTTTGAAGTACTTTAAATCTTATTCATTCTTAATTAAAATGTGTCTTATTAGTAACATTTCATTGATAATTGTTCATGTGAATCGTAACTTGAATTTGGTTAGTTCCAAACTCAGGGTCTCACATGTAGTCCTATTTAAACTCTAAACAAAAACAAAACTAGTAAGCAGAGGAGAGAGGTTTGTAGAAGGGGCGGGGGCTGGCAGGGAGGAAAATGGGAAGAGTGAAGTGAGGCCAGAATACACAGTATAAAGAAAAAAAAAATTGCTGATAAAAGACAAACTAACAAAATGATTGCAAAGAAACTGTCTTACAGCTCTAGAAGCTGGAAAGTCAGAGATTAGGGCCTTGGCAGATACGGTGATCTTTCTCTTTTATCATGAGCTCTAGAATGGACAGCAGAGATGTTTTCAAAGATGAAAGAGGGTGCCACAAAAAAGTATAGTCCATCCCAGACAGGAAACAACATGACAATGATGCCGTTATTAGGTACCTCAGTGTGAATCTTGTGACCTACTAGCCCTGTGATGTTATCTTTGTGAGAGCAGGACATGCGCAGTACAGCATGCTCCCCTGCCTTGAGCCATTTCGCTGCCGGAAAAAACTGAAACCAATGTGATTGGCTGTTGAGTAATCCCTCCCTTTTCCTGTTTACTTCTGGGTATATAAGCATGGGATAGCTGGAAATACTGCATTTGGTCTCTACCAGATGACTCTGGTATCTTCTTTTTCAATCCCAGGCCCTCGCCGTTAAGGGGAACTAGGTCAGTTATGCTGGCATAGCTGACACCTCAGGTCAGAATTTTAGGAACTATATTAGGCAGATACCTGCTATATATGTAGAAACTGTACATAGTCTCTGACTAACAGGTTTCTTTTTAAATAACCACTATTTCATAGATGAAGTTGAAGGTGTAGAATTAATTGCAGGAGCTTTATAACTAATGAATCAACATTTTACTATTTTACAGAACTTAATCCTTGATCCAACTGATAACAATAGAAACTCCCCTTGCTACCTTCCTTCATGGTCCTGCAATAGGAGCACCCTCTGAAAAGCTTTTTTGGGGGTTGTTGTTTATTTTTTTCACTTCCTTGCATAAGCTAAGTAAGATGCTCTTACTAGCAAAGGGTCAAATAATTTTATAAAAAAAGTTTTCTTGTTTGTCCTTGAAAAGAAGATGATAATAAAGTATGTGATTCACATGAACAATCATCAATGAAACGTGACTAATAAGACACATTATAATCAAGGATGAATAAGATTTAAAGTACTTCAAACATACTCTTAGAGTCTATGCATTATTCAAATGAGCTCATTTGAAGATAAGATCTCTCTATCAATAAGATTCCTTTGCTGTGTTTTACAAGGAACTGAGGCAGTTCAATCTTACACATGATTTTATTTTGTGATAAGCCATTGTTCTGTAAGTTTCACACATGGGGTCCCTGAAATTCCACTTTGTACTCACCTGAATAACTCAGAGGATATTTAATGATCCCGGTGACTTTAATTAGTTTACATATAACTGTCTGTCAAAGATAGAAATTTAACTGAGCTTGAAACATTGTATTGCATTTAATGAAGTATGGGTTGTTTTTTGTTTTTACATCTTCTACAGTATTGTGGTAAAAATGACACATTCATTCATTTTTTGGCATTATATATTGGTTGTTATGTCTCATCAAAATAAAAACAGCCAAAAATGTTTAAGTATAAAATAGTATTAAGCTTGTATTTATTTTGTGCCAGGTGCTATTGTTTCAATGACTTAAATATATAACAAATGTGTTCGTATATAAAACATATATATGTTAATGGTAAAAATATTTTCAAAATGTAATTTCTATGACAAAATAAAAGAATATGGATAAAACAATTTTCAGTTCTTAAAAATATTTACACATTTGTAAATAAAACACACATCGATATAAATATATGATATATATTATCATTACATACCTCATTTTAACTGGTTTATTTGTTTTCTTAATGTGAAGTTTTGCTAGTTCTTTATATATTCCAGATACTAGCCCTCTATCGGATGTATAATTGGTAAACTGCTTTTCCCATTTTGTAGGCCACCATCTTGCCTGAAGATCGTAAAGTTCTCACTCACGTAGATGCTTTTCAGTTTCATGAACTCATATTTATCCATTCTTGATCTTCGTACCTATGATAGCAGTGTTCCGTTTGTAAAGTCCCGACCTGTGCCAATGTGCTTCTATTCTACCAGGTTCAGTGTATCTGCCTTATGTTTAGTTCCTCCATGCATCTAGAATTGTTTTGTGCAATGGTAAATATGGATCTATTTGCATTCCACACACTGCCATCCAGTCTGAGCAGCACCATTTGTTGAGGTTGCTGGGTTTTTTCCCCAGAGTGTATGTTTGCCTTCTTTGTCAAAATTCGGGTGTTTATTGCATGGTAAACTATGTACAATCCTCTCTAATGCAACATTTCTATTGAGTACTTATTAAGTACTTATCATTCATTATTTATATTACAAAGATATTGATTTTAAAAACAGAAAACAATTTTAATGTTCATTAATGAATAGTTTAAATTAAGTATGGTACAGCATATAAAAAATGATGAATATTTAACATGGGCAAGTTTAGCTCAATTTAAATATTATATACTGTGAACATGTATCAAAACATCATTTGTGTATCCTGTAAATGTATATAATTTTAATACAGAAGTTGAAATCTTTAAAATCAGTTTAAAAGCCAAATAGTTTAATGGTGAACCTATCAAAAATGTTGATATAAATATGAACTTCTGACATTAATTTTTATTTGAAAAATATATAGCATGATTCTATATATATATACATATGTACATGTATATGTGTATATACATATATAAACATACACACACACACACACACACACACACATATATATATATATATATATATATATATATATATATGCACATGTACCCATGCGTGTGTGTGTGTGTGTGTGTGTGTGTGTGTGTGTGTGTATGTGAAGAAGCTGGGCTGCTAGTACCAGCTTCAGTACCTCCCTTGCCTCAGCAACCCCTGGCACTCACAAAAGCCCCCTTCACCCCCACCTTGCTCCTTCCCACAGTCTAACCTTCTGGAAGAGTTGGTGGAAGGACTGGGGAGCTGGAGGTGTCAAAGACACCACAAGAAGACCTACAGAGTCAACTATCTGAGGCCCACAGACATTGAACCACCAACCAAAGAGCATTCATGAGCTGGAGGTAGATCCTCTATACATATGTAGCTGATATGAAGCTTGGTCTTCATGTGGGTCCACTAACAATTAGAGTTGGGGGATATGCTGTCCTTGACTCTGTCGCCTGCCTTTGAATCTCATTCTCCTAATTGGACTGCCTTATCTGACCTCAGTGGGAGAGGATGCACTTAGCCCTACTGTGACTTGCTGTGCCAAGGTAGGTTAGTACCCATGAGAGGCCTCTGAGGAGAAAGGGGGGAGAGAATGAGGGAAGGGGGTATGAGGGTGGGACTTGGAGAAAAGCAAAGAGGGGGGCCTGCCATCAGACTGCAAAATAAATAAATAAATTAATTAATAAAAAAAATTTAAATAGCTATGATAGTTAAACTTACTTTTGGTAAGAACCAACAAATCTCAAATGAAAATCAGAGCTCAACATATAATTAGAGGACAAAGAAAGCTATAAAAATAAAACTAAAAATATTTTGACACATTTCAAAATAAGAAGTATGGGATTGAAAATAGGCTTTAGGAAAAATTGGGAATATACAAGGAGATAATTGCCAAATAAAGAAGAAAGCAGTTTTAAATTACTAAAAAATATGTACATGGTTTTATAAATAAAACACTAATATCTTTATAAATAAGTTTTTAGGGATAAAACAAATTTTCAAGGCCAAATCAAGAAAATACAGACATGCTGAAAATGAGTTAAAGTTTTGGCTGAGATCGTTTCCAGTATATGGTTTCAGGCCTTGTGGTGCAGTCTAGTAGTGCTTAGCTTAGTTCAGCTCAGCATGGTTTAAAAGACGTGATGTTTATTCTGAGCCAAGTATGAGTGACTATAACCCAAGGGCAGAGTCAGATTGCCTTGGGTGTTGCTGTCCCATGATGGAAATAATTGCAGAAGCATTTTAACAGCCTTAGAACAAAAGAAACACATAAATCAGTGTGCTTACCAAAGTTACTCATGAGATATCAAGTACGTGAGTAACAGCAATGTGAAGAAGACATCTATGTCACCATCTTCAGATGTCAGGATAGTAGTCTCAACTGCTGTGTCAGTGGGACTTGATTTGCTTGATTAACACACTGAAAAGTGCCTGCCAGCTAGGTGAATGGTGGTGTTAGGTCAGATACAGAAGTAATGTTACTTGGGAGTAATGAGAAGCCAAAATCATTTTATCTCTTAATCTGCAATCTCTTAATCCTGACTCTCCCCAATCAAGATAGTCTATCCAGTCAGTAAGTGTGCTAAATCTTCAACATGAGATTTGCTCTTTGGGGGATTTTCAGTTTACCCAGGTCTCTTTAGTTTTTAATGTACAAATCACAGAAACTTTCTGAGGAATTGGATAATTTCATTCTAATCACTTCTGCAGTCTTGAACATACACACACACACACACACACACACACACACACACACGTCTTGTGCACACACCAGCATCTCAGCCCTCACTGCTCTCCCCTCACAGTACTGTACTGCTCAAGGCCATCCTGGCCCATGCCCAGTGTGGGACACCTGCTGTACATAGACCTGGAGTCACTGGGGTCACTGTTGAATGCCACTGACTTCAGCAGTATCACCTAACCTGATCACTAAGCTTCCAGCTCCCTCCCTGAGAAACACTAGCACAAGTATAACTCAAGCACAAGAATAAGAAGTGAAAGGACTGGAAACTGGAAGAATTTATATAAAGATAGCTTTTCAGTCTTCTCATTTTTACAAACTTCTCAAGGTTTACATATGAGAGAAAATATGTGGTACTTACCTGAGGTTAGCTTGTTTTGTATAGCATGGTAATCTCCTGTTCATTCGTTTCCCTGCAAATGATGCAATTTCATTCGTCTTAGTACTGAGTTATACTACTCTGTTGTACAATACATACATATATACATACATATATATCCATATTTTCTTCATATTTTCTTCATTGATTACAGCAACATAAGCTGATTCTACAACTTGGATATTGTAAATAGTACTGCCCAAGACTCTTGCTAAATGCTTAGAGATTAGGAAAGAGGTGGCCTTTCTGCTCACTCCTCCAAAAGAAGCTTTGGCTTGCTTTGCATCATTGTATTAAGTTATATATATTGGATCTTTCCTCATAGTCAAAACAGGACAGGAACCCAGGTTCAGTCAATAATGATGGTGTTAACTACATTGTCTTAAGATTGGCCCCACACAAAACAAAACAAGACAAAACAAATAAAACAAATAGCAACAACAAAGCAGTCCAACCAGTTAAAGGTGAGTTTAGATAAATAATTTTGAGTATGTCTGAAATCTGAAATCTAAGAAGAGTCTTTGTGTGCATTTTGGACAATCACAGAACACTTGGTGTTACTTTTCCTCCATTATGACCCTCTGACCCTCTCAAAACTTAAGAGAAATTCAGTGCAAGTGCTCCCACACAACACTATTCAGATCCAGCTTACACTGGCTCTTTGGTTTGTGGACCAATCTTTGGGAGCCTCCAACGGTCCAAGTTAATTAACTCTGTTGGTCTTCCTGTGGAAAGAATCTATTTTCACTAAAAGAAAAAAAAAAGGAATTGCAAAGAGGCTTAAACCCCACAGTACTTCCCTGGAAGGAGCAGAGAATAGGGGAGCCTATGGCTAAGAACCAGTTCTCATAATCTTAGATTGATAGACACAAGACAGCTCTGATACCTCTCTTCAGGGCTAGAATCAATCTTGAGAGCCTTGCTCCTGGATAAGGGAACCAGTCAAGGATGAGCAGGACGAGGAGGGATCACTATGTACTATGGTCACTTCAAACTCAAAGAAGTTTCAGAGGCAAAAGTCTCACTGGATTCCCAGAGTATCTCTGAGAATATTCACATTCCGGATGGAAGAAACTAAGTCATGTGTCTTAACACAATGAATTTTAGAGCCAGAGTGAAGGAAAGGGAAGAAAATTGTCTTAATTAAATCCCATTAAAGCCCAGCACTTCTGAATTAATCCAAGACTGATTACAGTTTCTACTGGAAAGAGCTGGCTGCCAGTTTCACAATTAGTAGAATGAAGTCAGATGAAGGATGGCTTCTAGAGAATCACTATTAACAACATCTTTATGTGTGTTATGAAGTGATTCTATCCTTGCCATAATGCCTATTTGTGGAAAAGGCTCAGGCATCACCAGATAGTAAGTTCTGTCAAAGAATGGGATATGCCACTGTGATGGTTTATATATTCTTAGCCTAGGGAGTGGCAATTTTAGAATGTATGGCCCTGTTCCAGTAGGGGTGGCCTTGTTGGAGTACGTATGTCACTGTGAGTATGGGCTTTAAGACACTCATCCTAGCTGCCTGGAAGCCAGTATTCTGTTAGCAGCCTTCAAATGAAGACGTAGAATTCTCAGTTCATCCTGTACCATGCTTGCCTGGATGCTGCCATGTTCCCACCTTGATGATATTGGACTGAACCTCTGAACTTGTAAGTCAGCCCCATCAAATTTTTTCCTTTATTAAGACTTACCTTGGTCATGGTGTCTGTTCACAGCAGTAAAACCTTACCTAAGACAGCCACTTTTTACTGTTACATGCCAATGGGATAACCGTATGGTCACTAAAGACTTGGCACTCAGTAATTACTGAACTAAATTGCTGAGAAGCAACTGCAAGGAGTTAATAGCATGGCTCAGTGGTAGACGGCTTGCTTAAAATGTGAAAGGCCCTGACTTCCATCTTCAACACTAAAAAGAAAAAAGAGACGAAGGGAGAGAGGGAAGACGAAGAAAAAGACAGGGGAGAAGAAGAGAGAGAGGAAAGGAAACAAAAAGTGCTAAGAACTCAGACTTTAGCCATAATCCATCTCTAAAGACACTGACTACTATTTCACCATTATGTCATACTGCTTGCCAAGGCTGACCAAGGTCAGAAGTAATCCAGAGCAACTTCCTACCCTGGCTTTCTCCCCACTCTTTTCTGGGTCAACCTAGCTTACTAGAAGAAGCACTTGTAACAAAATATATAGGTAAATTTGTTGGTTTGCATCATAGTAGAGACTATCAAGGCTAAGTACTATATCTTAACATACTCTGTGACAGCTCAACTCCCAAGTTATTGACTTAAATATTTTATTTCCAGACCTACTTATTGCGAATTAGCAGAGGTAATTAAAAGAATGTCTTTAAATTTCTGGTTCATCTATCTGTCAGGAAGACAGAATATTATATTTGTCATCTGTCCAGCTTTCAGGTATGGCAAATATTCATGAGAAAAACTAAATCAATATTGGACCCAGCTCAGCCTATTTGGAAGAGCTAAACAGTATTAAAAGCTCTTCAAATCAATTTTTCTTTATTGATTTTATTTTCTAAAATATTTCAGAAATACAAAAAACAAAATAACAAGCAAATTGTATGTTGCCCCAGTTTAATGTTAATATTAACCTGTCTTGCTCAATTTGACTTGATCTTAATAATAAAGTATTCTAGATTCAACTGTAGCTCTATTCGCCATCTCTCCTCTTTTTTTTTTTTTAAGTATTCTGAAGTTTCATAGACTCTATGTAAAAGCATATTAGTTTACTCTATTCACATGCACATGTCTGGGTCTTTAACAATATTTGGGTCTTTAAATTTCATATATTTGTTATCATATATAAATATAATGAGCAATTTGTTTTCTGAATTGAACATTTTGTTTTGATTTACCATATTTAACTTATCCCTGTACTGGTATGCAGTTGAGTTGTTTCTTCTTTTTATGTATGTTTCTTCTTTTTATATTTGTTTCTTCTTTTTATATATGATGAAACTTAAATAACTGTACACACGTATGCAAGTGTCTCTCTAAAAATTATAACTACATTTTTACTTATTCCAGCCTGTGAAGGGAAGGAGAGCAGATGATGTTTCTAGCTTTCACTTTTTAAAACTTTTCTAAAGTATCTGCAAATTTTAAACTAATTTTAAGTTTTTTTCTTAATAGCTGATAATATTCTACTGTGTAAATTACATTTTCATTGTCCTGTCATCTGTTGATGGACATCTGGTCTTTTTCCTATTTCTGGCTATTAATAAAGCAGCAATGAACATGAATGAGCAAGTATCTTTATACTATGATGTACAGTCCTTTGGATCCATGGCCAAGAGGGACATAGCTGAATCTAGGGATCAACTTTGAGCTTTCTGGAGAACGTCTACACTGAATTCTATAGTAGATGTAGTAATTTACAAGTGTTCCCTCTCCCCACATCCTCACCAGTATGTGTTGTCATTTGTTTAATTGATCTTGGATGTTCTGACTGGGGTAAATAAAACCTCAGAGTAGTTTTAATTGGCATTTCCCTGATGGCTCAAGATATTGAACATTTTTGTGTTTCTCAGATAATTGTGATTCATCTTTTCAGAACTCTCAGTTTAGTTTTATACCTTAATTTTAAACTAGGTTACTTGTTTTCTTGATATTCTGGGTTGAGGTGGGCTTTTGTTGCTGCTGTTGTTGTTGTTTTTAGTTCTTTATGTATTCCAGATACTGACCTTCTATTAGATGTATGATTTGTAAAGTTAATTATATAGGCTGACATCTTGCTTAAATGTAGGGGTCCTTTGCTGTATAGAAGCTTTCTTTATGAGGTCCTAATTTTTCTTTGTCTTTGTTGTATAAATAAAATAATGTGTGGTCCCATGAAAATGTATGTGTAAACCATCAAGAGACTTACACTGTGGAGGTATGGCTGCACATTCCCTGCTCCCAGCAAGGTTCCTCCATGTCCTGTCAGCAGCTCTCATTATTCTTTGAATTAAAATAGTTCTAATAAATGTGAATTATCTTTTTGTAGTCACTTCTTCCTAGTGGATCCTCATGTTAAGTGTGTTTTCTTGTGCCATTTATGTTTCTTATTTAGATAAATATCTGTACTTACAATTTTTGAAAGTGGAGTTTTGTTTTTAATAAGGTAAGGACTCTACAAAATGTAGATGCAAACATATTTTTCTATATGATCCACAAATAAGTTTCCCAGTTTCTAGTTTGCCCTTTAACCTTCTTCATAGTGTACTTTGAAGAACAAAAAGCCTTTAACCTCAGTGAAAACCCTGTCATACGGAAGATGAATTATCTCTTTTATTTCTGTGCTTCTGGAATTATGTATAATAAATCATTGGCAATAATGACTAGTAAAGATTTACTTCTGTGTTTTCTTCTAAAAGTTGTATTACCATAATTATTTCTATTGATGTGAACAAACTGAGAATTCAATGTAAAGTGGTATAATGAGGTAGCTATAATTGGTGTTACAGATTATATTTATGGGGGCATGTTTGGGAATTCATGTCAACTATCGAAATTTGATAAACAAAAGAAGACACCAATAAAGACAGACTGTGACATCTTGGAGGGCCTAAGAATGTCTTAGCTATAGGGAGGGAGTGGGGAATTATGAGCTGTTGCAGAAGAAGACTTGTGTCTCTGCCTAGGGCTACTCTGGGGACACCCCAAGGCAACTTCTTCGAGAGCTTCTGATACAGGGAGAGAAGTCAAGAACTCTGAGTGTACAACAAAACCAATTCATTTTATAAAGTAACTCACCAACAGTACTGTAGTGTTTACCAATGCAGGAAGGAAAGGGAGCACTGTCTGACATTTTCTCCCTTCCTTCAAGATTTGAATGCTGCTGCCATTGTCATGAAAATCCTATTTTCTTCCCAAGCTAAGCCATTCACATCAGTTATGTTTCTCTAAAACACCATGGCAAAACAACTTAAGGGCTTGATTTCGCTCACAGTTCCATTGTGCAGTTCATTATGACCAAAAAAGTCATGGTGATACCATTGCATCTGTAGACAGAACACAGAATGAAGACTACTCATGCTCTGCTGGAGTTCTGTTTTATTTCATCTAGGCCCCCAACCTATGGATACTATACACACTTAGCGAAGGTCTTCCCACCTAAATTAATGTAATCTAGAGAATCCCTCACAGACATGCCCAGAGTCTTTCCTCTTCAGTAATTCTAAGAACTGTTAAGCTCACAATCAATATTAATCATTACTCTGTGGCATCGTGAAATGCACCATTGAAACAAGCAAACCTGAGGAAGACATAATCGCCATGTGATGCCCTGGTGTAAAACAGATGTCTTCTAAAGACTTGAAGGATAAATGGGGGAAATGCCTTTTTATACAGCATCCCTTACATAACAAATGAGAAGTGATTCTTAAAATGTTATTTGACTTGTGTTCATATATTTGCCTCTAAGGTATATGGAAATCATCAACTGTGTTCCCTATAGAATTTTTGAAAGGTCATTCACAAATAAATGATTGGATATATCTTTTTTAAAGCTTAACTGTATATCTTTTCAACCCTAGATTTTATGGTGTCATAAAATGATTGTTTCAAAGTCAAGGAATCAGGTAAATCCAGAATAGAGTTTAAATTTCCAAATAGTTTTGGTAGATTATTTCATGTATTTTGAGGTATTATTACTTGATTCTTATTTTTTTCTAAATATAAGACTTGGTTTATTTTTATTTATGTGTAAATATGTACATGTGCATGTGTGAAAGTACACTCATGTGTGCAAATGCCTGGAGATGCCAGAAGAGGGCAATGAATTTCCCAGAGTTACAGGTGATTGTAAGATGTCAAACATGTGTTCTGAGAATTGAGTTCAGGTCCACTGGAGGGGCAAGAAGTATCTTAATCCCTAACCCATCTCTCTGGCCCCCACCCCCTTTTTTATTTTGATGTAATTTTATTTACTTGTTCTTAGTCTAACATGCCAGATAGATTTGAAGTCATGGGCTATAATTAACTTTGTAAGCATGACACATAAAATTTACTGAACATTATATTACTTAAAATAGTTACTTCATTTATCAAAGATTTTGATATGGAAACACATCATTATATAATATTGAATTACTTTGTATCATTTTTCTTTGCAAAATTAGAATACAAAATTTATGTACGTTCAAAAAGTAATGTAAATATAGACACCATTCTAGACAAATAGATGTATTACACCAAAAAACAGATTTAATCAGGACAACATCCTATTTATCCTGATAGAATTACTATCTTACTAGTGCTGGAACTGGGCCAAAGGGTATTCAGAAAGGGAGTGGAACAAGATGTTAGAAAACCTGAACTTGAGCTGAGATTATTTGTGTGTCTGCTATAATTCAGAACATGTTCATTTCTTAGGGTGCATTCTTAGGAATTTGCAAATATATGACAGAAAGCTAATTGTGACTTTTTGTTGGTTGGTTGGTTGGTTGGTTGGTTGTCTGGGTTTTCGAGACAGGGTTTCTCTGTGTAGCCCTGGCTGTCCTGGAACTCACTGTAGACCAGGTTGGCCTTGAACTCAGGAATCCGCCTGCCTCTGCCTCCCAAGTGCTGGGATTAAAGGCGTTCGCCACCACCGCCCGGCTAAATGTGACTTAAGAAGAAACGACCGTTGACTGTTTCACATAAGAAGAGCTCCCGAGGCAGGATGTTCTAGATTGGATATTATGGATGTTGTAGTTACGAATAAACCAAGCCCTTTTCCCCTGCTGTTTTCCCCCTCAGTCCTATGTCTTGCTACCTAATTGTTTTAAGATACCAACTAAGGTTCATATTTCTATTCAAAGATGTAAAATCAGAGAAGAAAATGAATAAATAAATGATTCTATCAAACTCTACATTTCCTTTATAACATCAAGAAGATCCAGCAGATTTCCCATATATATTCATCAAAACCTAGTTGTGTAGCCACTTGAAAGTGAGTTCTGGCTTACCTAGTTCTGTAAAGGGACACATAAAAGGGAGAGGAGACAAGTTTTAAGTGTTTGTCTCTAAACTGTGAGCACTGTGTCAATAGATCTCTCAGACACAGCTGTAAGCTGAAAGGTAATGTTTGAAAATAAAAATTAATGAAAAAATGATAAACTAACTCTGACACGTTTTAAGGAAAGTTTGTGTTTTGAGTCAAAATTCCTGTAATGGCACATTTTCCCTCTAAAACCAAAACAAGGTTCCTCCATAATGTTTAATTTCTAAAGTGACCAGTTTCTCCGTGCCCCTGAGTTGTCCAGACACTGAGTCATTCAAGTTAACTTTGATGAGGCTGCATCTATTTCTGAGGTTTAGCCATGGTGGTTTAGGACATTAACTGTCTGTAGAGACTTTGGGTATTTTGCCAGTACCTCTCTGAGTTTACACTACACTAAATTTAAATCATAAAAATAAGACATGGATAGCTAAGTAAATAATTTTATTAAAATTATCTTCCTTAAAAATTTCTAAGAATTCAAAAATGCATTGACTTTTTCCAACTGGCACTTCAGTTATGAAATCTCATAATCCCGTGTGACATTACAATATACCTCTGCATTTTTTTTTTCAGAAAATTGCACATCTGCCCTTTATTTCTAAAAGCACTTACTGAATAATCGTGTGTTCTGAAATTAAAACAAAAGACTACATAACAGCACCTTGGAAGCCAGAATGTCACCAGCATTTTATGCTAGATGTAGAGTGACCGTGGACAGTGCTTCAAACTGTCTATTGGTTAGCCAAGAGCAGCTAACAGCCAGTCCTGTCTAGATAAACAGTGTCAAAAGGCACCATGCAGCGACCCTTGCTTTACCAGGATACTCCATGGGAATATTTAGCTGTTACCATTGTAAATGCTGTTATTTTGGTTTCTAAAAATGTCCCTACAGGAAATGATTCCAGGGAGGAGTTGCCAAAATGACTGTTGGGTAGAGCCACAGGGGGGAAAATGCTAAAGCCAGAAAAAGTTAAAAATTTGCACTAGTATGTCCAGTAAATGGATTCTAAAAACAAAAGTCAACTGCATTCTGCCTTTATTTGCCCTTTCTAGAAGGTGGGTGATGTTTGAAGATAGAAATCCCATGGCACAACTAATTGCTTCAGGTTCTTTTCTCTGGCTTTGCATCAGTACCAGGTGAACAAAAACTCACAAGAAAGACATCCAAGTAATAAGAGGAAAGACATTACTCCTCCCTTTCAGTATTTCCATAATCTGCCCATAAACCATGGAAGCCTTTGAAAAAGCAACCTGCAGATTCTAAAAAGCTGTCTAGCATTCCTCTCTGACTGAAGAGAGGGAGCTGGTCTGGTAGGCACAAGTCTGACTACATCAGGACTCACACATACCCAGAGGCATGCTAAGACAACTAGCTTAGCAACTGAGGAGCTGAAGAAGTATTGAAGGGGAAAGAGAAAGCAGAAGAGGAAGGATAAGGAGCAAGAAGCTAATTGAGTTTTCTCTTACTGAGCACATTCATCCACAGCACACTTCTTTCCAAGTTTATACTTGCTGCTTTAGCTGATTTGTTCCCTTACAAGACTTTTATCAATTATGCATTAAGGAATAATTTTCTTCTTCTCCAGCTATTTCTGTTATATCCATAAATACCTGTGAATTACAGCACACTTTCAAAAAAGTCATGTCAGAAAAAATGACACCTACCTATAAAGGCTGAAGTACGTCAACATCAACATAAACTTTAAAAGCATTCCAATATACTTCTAGTTTTAATTTCATAATTTTAACATAAACTGAACACCTTCCTGCTTCTATGATAATGAAAATGAACTTTCTCTACCTTTTATTTTTAGACTACAGTTTAACCATTTATTTTCTCATATGTTCCTTGTATATTTAAAAATATAAGCTACATATAATCTTAAAAGCTCAGTAACACACCAGTGCCCCCCAATATTATGTGCTGTCTTGAACACAAGTATTAGTATATACACATCACTATAAAATCCACTAAGTTTGCTATTTTATCAAATAAGGTAGAGGAAAGAAAGAGAGGGCAGAAAGGCAAGTTAATTCAACAAATAATAACTGAATATCACTGTTGGACCACAGAGATTGTCAAATGCACATATATTCATGTTTGTATATAATTTTAATTCCATCCTATGTATATGATATGATTTTAAGCTTAGCATTTGGCACAAAATCAGAAATGAGCAACCACCATGACTTCAACACATAATGGAAATGACTTTATTCCTCTTTTATCTACCAGATTCTCATTGGGCAGTTAGGATAATATCTCATGAAGGAAAGCACTCTCCTTCCTTCTCTTTGACTTCTCACAAGATGGCTACACTGGAGCTTACCAGAAATCTGATTTTGGTAGATCTAGGAAACATATGGTGTTTGTAGTTACTAAGTATTTGGATTGCTATACTTTGACAAGGATGCTCAACAATTTATTTTTTGTGTGTTTATATAAAATCATCTTCATAACATATTTCAGTAATTAAATAAATAACAGTTATCCCTCGTCGCTGTTGTAATCTATACTACTTTTTAAATTTGACTTTCTCTTATTCATTCCAAAATAATTAATCATGGATGTAATAACAGTTTTTGTTGTCACTTAACGCACTTGGAAGAGGGAACATCAAGTGATGAGCTGCCTCAATCAGACTGGCACATGGGCACATGTGGAGCATTTTCTTGATTGCCATTTGACATCAGTTGGTCCAGTCTATTGTAGGCAGTGCCATCCTTAGGCAGAGCAATGTAAGAATATGAGCCTGGAAGCAAACCAGTGAACAGAATTCCTGTGTGGTTTCTGCCTCAAGTTTCTTCTTGGAATTCCCAATTTGGCTTCCCTTGATAATAGAATGTAACCTGTAAGACAAATTAAACTTTCTATCCCCATCATAGCGACAGAGAACAAACCAAAACAGTGGATAAATAAGCTAATAGACAAATTTCAACCTTTAAAAAACACACTATTTGCAGCTGACTCAGACAGATACAGACATCCAGAACCAAACAGTGGATGGAGCTTGAGGACTCTTATAGAAGAATAGGTGGAAGGATTGTGGGCCCTAAGGAGATAGGAATTGCACAGGAAGATCAACAGAGTAAACGAACCTGAACCCTTGGAGCTCTCAGAGACTGAATCACCAACCGTGGAGCATACCTAGTCTACAAAGATCTACCTCCATGGGCTGAACCTAGGCCTCCCTGCACATATGTCGTAAATGTGCAGCTTGGTTTTCATGTAGGTCTCAAACATCTGGAGTGGGGGCTATCCCAAAACATGCAGCCTGTATATGGAGTATGGTCTTCTAAAAAAAAAAAAACAAACAAAAAAAAAAAAAAAACAGTTATTCAGTTATTCATGGAATATTATTTTTTTATATCTCTTGTATTCAGTTTGCAACTACTTCATTGAGAATTTTTGTATGTATACTCATGAGGGATACTGGACTATAATTTATATATTTTTGCTGGGTTTACACTTGATTTCACTATTTCAATACTATTTGCTTTGTGAAGGAGCTTATTGTGGTTCTGGATTTTTTTAAACATAACTCAAAAAGTATTGCTTGTTTGAAGGCTCTATAGAATTCTTGTATAAATATATCAGACCCTTGGTATTTTGCTTGGTTGTTTCTTTTCATTTTATTCTGTTTGAATGCTTTTTAAATTTTTTTGATTTGCTGAAAAAAAAATTAAAAATAAAAATTAAAAAAAAACACACACACTAGAATTAAAGAGCATAAACAACTGAAAACAAACTAGTATAAGGAATTTTCTTATTTTCTTTTAAATAAATACTTAAAGGCTATTACTTGCATTCATTACTTCAATTTGTATAAGAAAAATTCATTTTACATTCATTTCCACAAAGGAGGATGTAATCTGTATTTGGAAACTGATATTTTTTTGTTTGTTTCTCCATTAGGTTAGCATTGATTTTTTTTTCACCCTTTTTCGTCATTTATGATTCATCTGATATTGGCCAATTTTTTTTCCAGACCTGAGGCAGCTCATTTAAAAATGAATTCCCTCTCACCCAACAAGTTAGGTAAACATCAAGTCACACATGAAAGCAGAAGTAATCGTCCCTAACTGCCTCCTTTATCTTCAAAGACAGAGTTCACCATATCTGAATGTTATTTAGCACAAATGCAGTTACCTCAGAAGTGTTGAAAATGAAAGTTGGCCAAAACAAAATAGGGATTCTGAAGCTATATGACCATTATTCAGAAACCTATGAAAATTTGGATGTGTATGAGTAAATGAAAATGTTGGTAAGTAGATAAAGGAAAACAAAGTAGTCATTTGTTACAGACAAAAATATAAAGTTGAGGTCACATTGCTATTGTAAACTGATGTTTATAGGTTTGTTGGTTATTTTGTTTGGCGTGAGTTATTGCATTCAACTGTTAATTACTTATTTAATTCATCTAATATTAAAATCAACAATCCCCAAGAAAATATGTACAACTAGAAATTAAATATATCTACTAACTCAGGAATTTACTATTTGGTGGAAACAAGAAACACAAACCTAACAGTGGTGTACTACTTGATCTACAAAGCAAAATGCATGAGCAGAAAAGAGGACATCACATGAGGGACAATTGAAGACACCTTAGATGGCATAACGTTTGGGCTTTGGTGAACTGACAGATTCCTTTTAGGAAACCGAGCTGGATAACTCTGTGTGGGGATAACAGGTATGCACCTTAAATCATGGTATGAAGCATATGACCCAGTACTTGCCCAATTACATCCAGTTCCTATACCATGCATAGTAACTTCAGGAAAGGGCTCATGAAATAGTAGGGTTGCCTTGGAAAGAAACCTGTAAGTTCACTGCAAATGCTGTTTTTTCAATGACTTGAACTAGGTGTGAGCTGTTCGAAGCCAATTACCATGAAGCAGCACTGATAAATAAATGCTGCCCTATCACAAGCAAATACACACATCAAATGCGGATGATTTAATATATAACCAATACTACCGCTACATTACTGCAATCTTGGCTTCCATATTTACATTGCCTGTTTCTCTTTTGGTGTATTAAATCTTCTTCTCCCTCACTTTTCTTATTTTTGGTTTTTGTTGTTTGACCATTCTTCAGCTTTCTAAAGGGCAATACAGAGAAAAGCAGAGATTTGGATAGGGTGAAACTGGGTTAGGTCAACATTATTTGAATGCCTAGATTAATCTTCACCCTACTTTCCAGCCGTGAATCTAATGAGCCAGAGTTGCGCTTTCAATCACTTGTACCCAAGACAGGTCTGATCGATGTAGGACTTCTATTGGGCTGGAGTAAACCAATTTCAGTGTCCACCACAAATTTTCAGTTATTACAACTAAGATCAAAATAGAAACTATTACAATCAACACAGTTTGCCAACATGAAATAAGCTTATTGATTTCTGCAAAAAAAAAAAAAAAAAAAAAAAAAAATCTGTGTTTTGAAATTCAATGGCCTGTTGGAAAGCA
Organism: Mastomys natalensis; assembly: GCA_021653895.1. Taxonomy (NCBI): domain Eukaryota; kingdom Metazoa; phylum Chordata; class Mammalia; order Rodentia; family Muridae; genus Mastomys; species Mastomys natalensis. The sequence continues at coordinate 396,309 of JAJTUV010000677.1, forward strand.
TTTCTGATCCTGCTGCTTGTAGAAGTATTTTCTTTATAAAATGATGAAATTCCTGAAGAAGTGGTAGCAGATGGTGAGAGGTGAGGTCACTGTGTGGATAGGACAAAACTACATAGCCCGATTTGTTCAAGTTTGAAGTTGTGTAATGTTTAATCTATAGGGTCATGGAGAATGTCAATGCTGACTACAGGTAGTATAGTTTTAAGTGTATCTCATCAGTTTGCTGAATACACTTCTCAGGTACATGGTGTCATCGGGTTTCAAAAAGTTGTGTTGGATCCAGCTGGCAGTGGACCACCAAATAGTGTCCATGACCTTTTGTGGTACAAGTGTGGCTCAGAGGTGCTTCAGTGCTTCTGCTCAGTTCAGCCACGGAACTGGTTGTTGTGGGTTATGAAATCCAATGCTTTTTCTTTTTCACATCACAACGTCATGGAGAAATGAGCCCATATATATAAAATATGAAAAGGTAGCTCAAAATGTTTTATTTTCAGTCAGTTCACAGGTACCCACTCATCAGGCTTTTTTACTTTTCTAATTTGCTTCAAATGCTGAATGGCCACTGAATGGTTCACAGTGAGCTCTTTGGCAACTTCCAATGAGCTTCCAATGAGTTTCCTTGGCAGCTTCCAACAAAGACCAGCATGTGCAGTTGCTCTTACTGGTCCTTGTCAAATTCTAATTGCCCAGACACTGCCCTCCTCGGCTTCAAGGCTCTAATTTTTGCAAAGCTTCCTAAAACACCACTATACTATGTGCTTATTAGCAGTTCCTGGACTAGATGCATTATTGATATCAGGAGTTGTCTCTGTTGCTTTATGACACATTTTGAATTCAAACACAAAAACTGCTCAGCTTCCTTTCTGTCTAACATCATTTCCATAGCATAAAATGAAGAGTAAGTAATGTCATTAGCAATAATAATAATTAATAATAGTGGGAAATGCATATTAAAATAATGTGCATTATTATAATAATGTAACATTATTATTATTGTAATATCAAATAGCAAATTTCAACAAAGAACTGCAACTATTTTTACATCAAGCTAGTAGTAATTACGACTGCACATCCATTTATCTAACTAGGTAACATGTACTCTCTGGGTCAGGAAGATTTAGCTCGCTTTCTTTGTCATCCTTTGGCTATCACCCTATATTTTTTTTTCTTCCCTGATCCATTGCTTAGCTTGCTACTTAAGTAACTGACATCAATATCTAACACTATTTTGTTACTATCCTTCTTGTTAATTGCATAAAAAGAGAAAATATGAAAAAGTATTAATATTTAAAAAATTTTCCTGCCCTATTACAGTTCTTTTTTTAAATGTCTTTTTTCTAAAAAAAAATATTTATTTATTTTATGTATATGAGTACACTCTAGCTGTCTTCAGACACACCAGAAGAGGGCATCGGATCCCATTACAGATGGTTTTGAGCCACCATGTGGTTGCTGGGAAGTGAACTCAGAACCTCTGGAAGAACAGTCAGTGCTCTTAACCTCTGAGCCATCTCTCCAACCCCCTATTACAGTTATTAAACAATACCATATAATATAAAAATCTCACTCCCTCTCAAGAGATAAATTCAAGTGTGAGAGGAAACATCATATAGAACGCTAAATTCCCAGGACCACACGTAGCAGCTGGTATTCTCTTGCTAATTGTGTTACCCAGAAAAACTGTTTGCAATGCTCAGCATGTAGGCTAAAGGAAGCCTGACTCTGGTTAGTAATAAAGAATTTCTATACAACCAATGGCTGGGCAGAGGGAGATGAGGCAAGACATTTAGATTTGTGCGGGATAAGAACTGGAAAAACGGAGAAAATCGCCAGGATTCAGAGGAGGACAGATCAGATTTAGAGATGCAGAAGGAAAATTATCCAAAATGTAGCTGAGAAGGAATGCAGCCCCTGAAAGGACTGCCCAGAAGCTCTTGGGCAGCAAAAACTAGGGAGCCACCCAGGAGTCAGGGCAACATAGTTAAAATATAGAATTAGAGGCTGCTAAACCAGGATAACAGGAGGGAAATTTGTGCTAGCCACAGAGAGGATTAGAACTGCCCAGCCTTTGAGCTAGCTGAAGCATTTTAAAATTAACTTGTGTGTGTGTGTGTGTGTGTGTGTGTGTGTGTGTGTGTGTGTGTGTGTTTTCAATTTGCTAAACCAGATAGGTCCTGGGCAGGTCCACCTGCGTGTGACCTGCTTGGAGCCAAATTGGTGTAGCCAGCTACTGCTACACCACACAGTAAGTAACTCAAACAACAGAAATTTATTCTGTTGTGGTTTGAAAACCTGTAAGTCTGAAGTCTAAAATCAAAGCTTCAGCAAGGCCATCTTCCCTACAAGGATGCTAGTGAAGAACACTTCTATGACTCTTCCTCACTTTTTATGGCCTTTGGCAACTCTTGACTTTAAAGATGCATTAGTCCAACCTCTACATCTATCTTAGATGGCTGTGTCCCTCTGGTGCCTACATCTCTCTGTATGAAACCCATTTCTTAAACACCACCAGTGACTGGATTGGGGTCCACTCTAATGGGTCTCCCAGTCTTACCATGATCACATCTATAAAGACTATATCCAAATAAGCTCACACTTATAGTTATCAGATGTCCAAACTTAGGCAAATCATCTTAGAGGATGCTAATCAGCCCACGATAGGCAAGGAAGACAAAGTAGCCCTTAAAATCACTTAGAATGACATGGTGCTGCTGAATTTGTCACTAATAAGGTTGTCAATTTTGCTATGTCAAGAAGCAATCATTATAGAGAACCTTGATTAGCAACCAAGAATAACTAAAAGAGACAGAAGTTTTGCAGTCCTACATGAGGTGATTCATTTGTAGAAATTACACTCCATCTTTACCTCATATTGCAAGAGGGTTTTGGAGGGAAGGTGGAGGAAAAGCATCTTAGATGATCACCATATTGAATTCCCTTAGCTAAACACAAAGAGAGTCAGCATTGTTTGCCATCTGATAGATACTTTTGAGTAATGGGAGAAAGAGTATGTGGAAGAAACCCACCCAATAATATTTTAAATGGGATGGTCCTTAGGAAGGCTTGGGCCACCTACAATTAAAGTAAATAGAAAAGAAGAAAAAAATTCCTAAGTATGGTTGATCATATGTAAAGCCTGTGCCTTTGTGAATTCAAGAGAAAGAACAGTTTATGTGAGACTGAATTTGTTGTTGTGATATAGCTTAAATAATTAACCAGATAGGACACATCATTAAACACAAAGGTGCACTCAGGAGTGGACATGGGCACACGCGCACACACTTCACACTTTAAAAACACCCTAGTGATAACATCCCATATCACTAAGCATGAACTCTGTGCCATGCAGCATGTATTTTACTTACACAGCTTCATTCCTTGTCACCATGCCTCTAAAAGCAGCAATTTCTATGTTAGTTGTTTTCTGTTTGACATTGGGAATTACAGACTTTATGTAACTTGCCACCACCACTTTCCCTTTATGGCAGAGCAAAGACTCCTCTGGAGAGCTATCTGCCCTCTGAATGGAGGACCTCATCAGTGTATTGTCCCAATTCCTACTGCCTTTCTCCAGTGTCTCATGTGTTTGCCCACAGTGGGTTTGAACTATTTATCTTGGATCTTGATCCTGGGACAATCTAAGCATTAGGTGTTAAATAGATTAAGCTAAAGAATAGGAAAAGACCACAAAATAAATAGCACTGAATTCACAATGGGAAGGGGGGGGGGGTGTTCAATCACAGGCTGCAGAGATTGGAATAGGTCATAAGGCAGGACCTAAGCAAGCCTGAAAAAAGAATAGGACTCAATTGGGCAGAAAATGGGGGTGGGGGGGTGGGAGTAGGGGTCTGGAAAAGGAATTTATCTTAGGAAAGGCCAAATACTTGGAATATTTTGGTCAGTAATTCTATTTTTAGTTGCATTATGCCATGGTATGAAAACTGTATTACATTATTTCCATGCCACACTCTGCTAGACCACAAGCATAGAATATGATCTTTTCTTCTTTATACTCTTTTCCAGAGACAACAACACAGTGCATCACCAGCACAAAAATCAGACTATTTGCATCCAACCACATGACCATTAATTTAAAGTTTAATGGGTAAAATAACTCAATGTTTAGAAGGTTGCTAAGTTCCACTGTAAGTATGACTGAGCATACTCTAAATACATAAAACATCAACAACAACCCCCCCACCCCCATAAAATCTTACATGTGAATTCTACAATGCCACAAAAACAAACAAACAAAAACAATAGACCCAAGTTAGAGGCAAAACAAAACTGTTTAATAAACGAATATTGTTGTAAGAAGTAAAAATGACAGCCTCTTGATTAACATTGCTTAGAGACCAACCCTTCAATTCAGAACCATCTCCCCAGACCCTGTTCACTGCCCTGCTAGACGAGACATCAGTCAATTGAAATAAGAAACAAAATACAAAAAAACAAACAAATGTCTTGGGCTGATGAGAAGATAAAAGCATTTGCTGACCACTAACCAAGAAACCATTTCCAATTTCTATCCACTGGCAAAGGGAAAATCAGGGTTTCTGTCCAATGGAGTGTCTCTAGGTATATCAACCACACTTCAGGGCAGGTCTCATGCCCAGGAGTGGTTGCTGGAAACACAGGCACAAAAACTCTTCATGGCTTCCGGTTTCGGTTCTGTTTTGTTGTTTTAGTGTACTGTATATGTATGTTGTGTGTGTTTGTATTATATATATATATATATATATATATATATATATATATATATATATGGGTTTTTTGTGTGTTATTGGTCTTTTGCCTGTTTGTTTTGATATCTATATTTGTTTTTTTTGTTTATTTTGTTTCAGTTTTGTTCTTTTGAAAGACAGAGAGCATACAGTTAGTGCATAGAAAGGCAGGGACTATCTGGAAGTAATCGGGGAGAATGTGATCAAAACGGATATGAAGAATTAGTGAAAAAATTAATTATGGGTTTAAAAACCAAAAGTGAGTGCTGAATAAGCCTGAAGACTTGTGTTTGATCCCTGAACTAATTTCCATGGTGGAAAGAGAGATCAACTCTGAAAGTTATTTCTGACTTCTACATGTGCATGTACAAATACATGTATACATACATGTCCTTGCACATATGCCACACATACCCCCACACAATAATAATAAGTAAATTGTTTTTAAAAGATCTCACCTATTATTATCTGAAATTGTAATAGAAATGTAGCATATTGACCAAACACGTACCCTTAAGCATAGAGCATACATATAAACTATATATCTCAAAACAGCTGGTAACATTCCAGGGCCCTCTATCATGCCCTAAGCATAAATCTGATGCTAACTTTTAACACAATCTGTAAATTCTGTCTGTCTCCATATTTTATATCAAAGCAGGTCTATAAAACATTTAACCTGGGCTTTGACTTCTTTATCCAACATTATGGTTGTGAAGCTCACCTACATTTTGTGTAAGTAATTATAGGTCATTCATACTCCTTGTCTTCTATAGTAGTTCTCACAGTGTGGTTCACAAGTATGTTCCAGAATAAACTATTTTTATAAAAACAGTAAGATATAATTTGACTGTTTCATTATGTTGATAGCAAAAAAACAACAATGAATAAAATTGCTAACACTTTACCACAAATCAACAGGACTGAATTGTTCTAGGTATCATGGTATAACTGTTCAACACTGTGCCCTACTGCCCTCCCCATCCCTCCAAGACTGATCCCAAGTAAGTATCATTTTCTTTTAATTTATATATATTATATATAAATTGATTATTGGCAATTAAGGCCATATCTTTTTTTTTTTTTTTGCAGGTGCTTTCTGTTTTATTCGCAGCTGTAGCATAATACCTGGAATGGTTCACTTGAAACAGTACTTGGTACAGAAGAAATGTAGTAAAAAAGTAATAAACATTTGTTTAATAAGTGAATCCCCGACCTGAAGGAAGCTGAGTTATCTCAGGGCCAGCATCCATGCATAGCATAATATATTCCACAAACATAGCCCAATGAGAGCACCAAACGTAAAGTGGGGGAGAGTTCAGTGTGAAAAAATATAAAGAACTCAAGTGGGGATAGGTGGAGTAAAGGAGGGATAGCCTTTCAAAAGGGCCATATCTTTTTAAATATGTTTATCATAGAACACCATCTTTTTTAAGTAAGACTAAGAACATTAAGGTTATTGAGATCTGAGCATTTGGCAAAACATTTTGCAAAAAATAAATAAAGTAAATGGCTTTAACCAAGTTCTTGCTTATAAGTATAGGACTTAATTGTGCCCACAGAACCCACGTAAAAACCTGGGTGTTGCTGCCTACCTGTCCAGTATTGGGGATGGGGGCAAAGCCAAGGCAATCTCTAGGGCTTACTGATTGTCAGTCTAATGTTGGGGAGGGGATAGCAAATTACACTTTATTTAAGGGCACAGTTCAATAAGACATTCTGTCCCAAGGAAATAATAGAGAATGATAGAGTACACACGAACACACACACACATACACACACACATGCACACACATATGTACACGTTTCTTAGTTAGGGTTACTATTGCTCTGATGAGATACCATAACCAAAGGACTTGGGGGGGGGGAGGGGTTATTTTACTTACATTTCCATAAAATAGTTCATCCTCAAAAGCAGTAAGGGTAGAAACTCAAGCAGACAGGAACCTGGAGAATGATGCAAAAGCCATGGAGGGGTGCTGCTTACTGGTTTGCTCCTCATGGATTGCTCAGTCTTATTTCTTATAGAATCCAGGACCACTAGCCCAGGGATGGGACAACCCAAAATGGGCTGGGCCCTCTCCCATTAACCACTTATTAAGAAAATGCCCTACAGCTGGATTTATGAAAATATTTTCCTCAATTGACGTTCTTTCTTTTCAGATAACTCTAGTGTGTGTCAAGTTGACATAAAATTAGCCAGCAAAAAAATGAAATAATATAAATAAGCAAGCAAGTAACAGATATGGGATACTTCACTGTGAATTGTTGGTTAGTGAAGACCCAGAGGCCCCCAAACAACCCAGACTATTGTTACATAGTTGCACTAGGCAGTAGGACCTTATCATTAAAGATACCACATACTTTCATTGCAGAACATAGAGAAATCAGGATGGAATTGAATAAGAAACTTTTTCTCTGCTGGCTACCTTTCATAGTATCAGTAATAAAAAGCCTACCGAATTAAAACATAAAGTAATATTAGGAGAAAGAATTGTCCCAAAGAAAGTCAGAAAAGTGTAAAAAAGGAGAATGGGATAAGGTGAAAATCTATATAAAATGAAATTGTCTAAAATAAATATCAAATTGTTAAAAATAAAATTAAAACATGTAAGGAAATATAAAATCTGGAAAAACATAAGGGACTAAATAAGTGATATAAAATCATGCTTCAGGCAAAAGGTCGATTGAAAGTGTAAGGCAGAGCAAAAAGATATTAATGACACAGAAATAAAATGCTCACTGATGTGGCTTTAAAGTCTACACAGCAACTAATCTATAACAAACTTTCAACTGGCCCCCTCCGGAATACCACCTCCCTTCCGCCCACCCGGAGCCTGGTCCTTTTGCTTGTGGCAGATGCTTCCTGGTCTGCTCATGTGGAAACATCTGATCCTGAGACATCCTAGAGGACCTATTGCATTCAGAGCAGAGGGTAAGACACCTTGCCCACTACCCAGCGCCCCACAGTTACAACTGGGAGCCAGGTAGGGATTAAGGAACCACCAGGCACCCAAACCCTGCCCCTCCGGAATACCACCTCCCTTCCACCCGCCTGGAGCCTGGTCCCTTTGCTTGGGGCAGACACTTAGCTGGTCTGCTCCTGTAGAAACACCTGATCCTGAGACATCCTAGAGGACCTACTGCTTTCAGAGCAGAGGAGGACCTACTGCATCCAGAGCAGAGGGAGCTTAGGATCAGAGGAACACAGAGACATCTGGAATCTGAGGAGTTCTGACACAAGCAAGATAACTGGAAAGACAGACTCCAGTCAGACACAGTGAGCACAGGTAACACTAGAGTCAACCAGATAGCGAAAGGCATGCAAAGAACACAAGCAACAGAAACCAAAGTTACCTGACATCATCAGAACCCAGTTCTCCCACCATAGCAAGCCCTGGTTACCCCATAACACAGGAAAAACAGGACTCAGAATTAAAATCACTTCTCATGATGATGATGGAGGATTTTAAGAAGGACATAAGTAACTCCCTTAAAGAAATACAGGAGAACACAGGTAAACAGGTAGAAGCCCTTAAAGAGGAAACACAAAAATCCATTAAAGAATGGCAAGAAAATACAACCAAATAGGTGAAGGAATTGAACAAAACCATCCAGGATCTAAAAATGGAAATAGAAACAATAAAGAAATCTCAAAGGGAGACTACTCTGGAGATAGAAAATGTAGGAAAGAGATCAGGAGTCATAGATGCAAGCATCACCAACAAAATACAAGAGATAGAAGAGAGAATCTCATGCACAGAAGATACCATGGAAAACATTGACAAAACTATCAAAGAAAATGCAAAATGCAAAAAGCTCCTAACCCAGAACATCCAGGAAATCCAAGACACAATGAGAAAATCAAACCGAAGGATAATAGGTATAGATGAGAGTGAAGATACCCAATTTAAACGGCCAGTAAATATCTTCAACAAAATTATAGAGGAAATTTCCCCAACCTAAAGAATGAGATGCCCATAAACATACAAGAAGCCTACATAACACCAAACGGACTAGACCAGAAAAGAAATACCTCCCGTCATATAATAATCAAACCACCAAATGCACAAAACAAAGAAAAAATACTTAAAGCAGTAAGGGAAAAAGGTCAAGTAACATATAAAGGCAGACCTATAAGAATTACACCAGACTTTTCACCAGAGACTATAAAAGCCAGAAGATCCTGGTCTGATATCATACAGACCCTAAGGGAACACAAATGCCAGCCCAGACTGCTATACCCAGCAAAACTCTCAATCACTATAGATAGAGAAACCAAGATATTCCATGACAAAACCAAATTCGCACAATATCTTCCCACAAACCCAGCACTTCAAAGGATAATTGATGCAAAACACCAACACAAGGAAGGAAACTACAACCTAGAAAAAGCACGGAAGTAATCTTCCAACAACCCCCCAAAAAAGGTAGCTACACAAACATAATTAAACCTCTAATAACAAAAATAATAGGAAACAACAATCATTTTTCCTTAATATCTCTTAACATCAATGGACTCAGTTCTCCAATAAAAAGACGTAGACTATCAGACTGGATACATAAACAGGACCCAGTAGTTTGCTGCATACAAGAAATGCACTTCAGTGACAAAGACATACATTACCTCAGAGTAAAAGGCTGGAAAACAATTTTCCAAGCAGATGGTCCCAAGAAACAGGCTGGAGTAGCCATTCTAATATCAAATAAAATTGACTTCCAACCAAAAGTAATCAAAAAAGATAAGGAAGGACACTTCATACTCATCAAAGGAAAAATCTACCAAGATGAACTCTCAATTCTGAACATCTACAACCAAATACAAGGGCACCCACATACATAAAAGAAACTTTACTAAAGCTCAAAGCACACATTGCACCTCACACAATAATAGTGGGGGATTTTAACACCCCGCTCTCTCCAATGGACAGATTGTGGAAACAGAAACTAAATAAAGACACATTGAAATTAACAGAAGTTATGGACCAAATGGATTTAACAGATATCTATAGAACATTTCATCCTAAAGCAAAAGAATATACCTTTGTCTCAGCACCTCATGGTACCTTTTACAAAATAGACCATATAATTGGTCCCAAAACAGTCCTCAACAGATACAAAAAGATTGAAATAATTCCTTGCATCCTATCAGATCACCATGGAATAAGGCTGGTCTTTAATAATGACAGAACCAAGGGAAAACCCACATCCATGTGGAAACTGAACAATGCTCTACTCAATGATGACTTTCTCAAGGAAGAAATAAAGAAAGAAATTAAAGACTTTCTAGAATTTAATGAAAATAAGGAAACATCATACCAGAACTTGTGGGACTCCATGAAAGCAGTGCTAAGAGGAAAACTCGTAGCTCCAAGTGCCCACAAAAAGAAATTGGAGAGAGCACACATTAACAACTTGACAGCACACCTGAAAGCTCTAGAACAAAAAGAAGCAAATACACCCAAGAGGAGCAGGCGTCAGGAAATAATCAAACTCAGGGCTGAAATCAACCGAGTAGAAACAGAAAGAACTATACAAAATATCAACAAAATCAGGAGTTGGTTCTTTGAGAATATCAACAAGATAGATAAACCCTTAGCCAGATTAACCAGAGGGCACAGACACAGTACCCAAATTAATAAAATCAGATCTGAAAAGGGAGACATAACAACAGAAACTGAGGGAATTCAAAAAATCATCAGATCCTACTACAAAAGCCTATACTCAACAAAACTGGAAAATCTGGATGAAATGGACAATTTTCTAGACAGGTACCAAAGTTAAAAGATGAGCAAATAAACCATCTAAACAGTCCGATAACCCCTAAAGAAATAGCAGCAGTCACTAAAAGTCTCCCCACCAAAAAAAGCCCAGGACCAGATGGTTTTAGTGCAGAATTCTATCAGAACTTCAAGGAAGTCCTAATACCAATTCTCTTCAAACTATTCCACAAAATAGAAACAGAAGGAACACTACCCAATTCATTCTCTGAAGCTACAATCACATTCATACCTAAACCTCACAAAGACCCAACAAAGAAAGAGAACTTCAGACCAATCTCTCTTATGAATATCGATGCAAAAATACTCAATAAAATTCTAGCAAACCAAATCTAAGAGCACATAAAAAGAATCATCCATCATGATCAAGTAGGCTTTATTCCACAAATGCAGGAATGGTTCAATATTCAGAAATCCATCAATGTAATACACTATATAAACAAACTCAGAGAAAAAAAAACCACATGATCATCTCACTAGATACTGAGAAAGCATTTGACAAAATTCAACATCCCTTCATGGTAAAAGTCTTGGAAAGATCAGGAATTCAAGGCCCATACCTGGATATAGTAAAAGCAATATACAGCAAACCAGTAGCCAACATCAAACTAAATGAAGAGAAACTTGAAGCATTCCCACTAAGATCAGGGACTAGACAAGGCTTCCCACTCTCTCCCTACCAATTCAATATAGTACTGGAAGTCCTAGCCAGACCAATTAGACAACAAAAGGAAGTCAAAGGAATACAAATAGGAAAGCAAGAAGTCAAAATATCACTATTTGCAGATGATATGATAGTATACTTAAGTGACCCCAGAACCTCCACCAGAGAACTCCTAAACCTGATAAACAACTTCAGCAAGGTGGCAGGTTATAAAATCAACTCAAACAAATCAGTAGCCTTCATCTACGTGAAAGATAAACAGGCTGAAAAAGAAATTAAGGAAATGACACCCTTCACAATAGTCACAAATAATATAAAATACCTCGGGGTGAACCTAACCAAGCATTGAAAGATCTGTATGACAAAAACTTCAAGTCTCTGAAGAAAGAAATTGAAGAAGATCTCAGGAAATGGAAAGATCTCCCATGCTCATGGATCGGCAAGATTAATATAGTAAAAATGACCATTTTGCCAAAAGCAATCTACAGATTCAATGCAATCCCCATTAAAATACCAACTCAATTCTTTACAGAACTAGAAAGAGAAATTCTCAAATTTATTTGGAATAACAAAAAACCCAGGATAGCGAAAACCATTCTCAACAATAAAAGAACTTCTGGAGGAATCGCCATCCCTGACCTCAAGCTGTACTACAGAGCAATAGTGATAAAAAAAAAACTGCCCGGTATTGGTACAGAGACAGGCAGGAAGATCAGTGGAATAGAGTTGAAGACCCAGAAATGAACCCACACACCTATGGTCATTTGATCTTTGACAAAGGAGCTAAAACCATCCAGTGGAACAAGGACAGCATTTTCAACAAATGGTGCTGGTTCAACTGGAGGACAACATGCAGAAGAATGCAAATGGATCCATTCTTATCTCCTTGTACAAAGCTCAAGTCCAAGTGGATAAAGGACCTCCACATAAAACCAGATACACTGAAACTAATAGAAGAGAAGGTGAGGAAGACCCTCGAATACCTAGACACAGGGGAAAAGTTCCTGAACAGAAGATCAATGGCTTATGCTCTAAGATCAAGAATTGACAAATGGGACTTCATAAAATTGCAAAGTTTCTGTAAGGCGAAGGACACTGTCAATAGGACAAAATGGCAACCATCAGATTGGGAAAAGATCTTTACCAATCCCATATCCGATAGAGGACTAATTTCCAATATATACAAAGAACTCAAGAAATTAGACTATAGACAACCAAATAACCCTATTAAAAAATGGGGTATGGAGCTAAACAAAGAATTCTCAACTGAAGAAATGGGAATGGCCAAGAAGCACCTAAAGAAATGTTCAGCATCCTCAGTCACCAGGGAAATGCAAATCAAAACAACCTTGAGATTCCACCTCACACCAGTCAGAATGGCTAAGATCAAAAACTCAGGTGATAGTAGATGCTGGCGAGGATGTGGAGAAAGAGGAACACTCCTCCATTGTTAGTGGGATTGCAAGATGGTGCAACCACTGTGGAAAACAGTCTGGTGGTTCCTCAGAAAATTGGACATATCACTACCTGAGGACCCAGCTATACCACTCCTGGGCATACACCCAGAAGATGCTCTAACATATAACAAGGACATATGCTCCACTATGTTCATAGCAGCTTTATTTATAATAGACAGAAACTGGAAAGAACCCAGATGCCCTTCAACAGAGGAATGGATACAAAAAATGTGGTACATTTACACAATGGAATATTACTCAGCTATTAAAAACAATGAATTCGATAAATTCTTATGTAAATGAATGGAACTAGAAAATATCATCCTGAGTGAAGTAACCCAATCACAAAAGAACATACATGGTATTCACTGACTGATTAATGGATATTAGCCCAGAAGCTTGAAATACCCAAGATTCAACTCACAGACCACATAAAGCTCATGAAGAATGACTACCAAGTGTGTGTGTGTGGGGGGGGGGGTGCTTCAGTCCTTCTTAGAAGAAGTAACAGAATACTCAAGGGAGCAAATATGGGGACAAAGTACAGGACAGAAACTTAAGGAGGGGCCATTTGCAAACCATTCTACCGGGGTATCCATCCCATGTACAGTCACCAAAGGTAGCCGTGGATGTGGATGTCAGGAAGTACATGCTGACAGGAGCCTGATATAGCTGTCTCCTTAGAGGTCTGCTAGAGTCTGAAATATTCAGAGACAGATGCTCACAGCTAACCATTAATCTGATCGTGGGGTTCCCAATAGAGAAGATAGAGTGAAGACTGAAGGAGTTGAGAGGATTCGTGACACCATGAGGAAAGCAACAATATCAACCAACCAGAGCCCCCAGGGTCTAAACCACCAGCCTGGGAGCACTTAAGGAGGGACCCATGGCTCCAGCTATATATGCAAGGGAGCTGTTTATAAGTGGGAGAAGAGATCTTTGGTCCCATGAAGGCTGGACATCGTGGGGGGTGGTATTCGAGGGTGGGGAGGTGAGGTACGGGGGAGGGTGGGTGGGGGTACACCATCATAGAGGCAAGAGGAGGGAGGAAGGGATAGGGAGTTCCTGGGAAGCAGGAGGGAAAAGGGGGTAAGGGGGAAACATCTGAAATGTAAATAAAATTTCCAATAAAAAAAAGAAGAAGAAATAAAAAGAAACTTTCAACTGTTAACATCATCTGGTATATTATCAGAGAAGAATATATATCAATAACTACTTTTAAAAATATAAAGCTCATCTTTCTTCCTATTGTTTATTTGCACAAATGTTTTGTTTGGAAAAATAAGTGATTTAAAAAAATAAGTCTATTATTTATGTTAGCATTCAATTAGTTTATTTTTAATTAATTACATTTTTTTTAGTCTTCCACTTAAGGTTGTGATAAATATGTATAACTAAATGAACATAAGGAAGAGTTTCATGTTTATTCAATATTTTTAAAGGCATAAGTGACATCAAACATCACAGATACCTGCCAAATCATGTTCACTGCATGTGGAGATTTGACTTTACTGGTAATTTCTGTGAACATTCCTGAGATCATATCTGTTTAGCCTAACTTCCTGGTGTGGCCTTTCTGCTCATAGTTTCTTTTCAATCTCCTTTTCCTCAACCCCACCAGATTATTCCCCAGCTCAGAACTAAGGTGCACTTTTTCTTCCCAGCAGTAATGTTTTGGAACACTTTACTTGTAGTTTCATAGTTTCATAGATTCATAGTTTTGTAGATTCAGTCAGACAGCGATCAAAGGAAGACAAAGCAAACTAGAGTAACAAAAAAGAAGAAAAACAAACAAAAAAATTTTCTTGAATTGTGGATGTGGTTTCCTGGGCTTCCTGGCTTTAATACTTTGTCTGGTACCAACATAAAAATCTCGTCTTGCATCTTTGGAGCAGGCACTGTGTTCTCATCATAATATGAGTGATAACTTTGCTGATTTGTCCTGGTTTTATTGCAGGGTTTTCTTTCCTTCCACAGTATTCCCAAAGATGGAATCTGAAACTTTGGTGTCCTTACGTGTCTTGTTCATGCATGTATACTACAGGATCCCCAAAAGCAGATTCTCATCTCATACCTTGGTGAGACATGTATTATGATGGTATAATCATGGCCATAAAACAAACTTCAATGAATTTAAAATAATTAAAATCTTACAGAGTGTGCTAATTATCCACATAGAAATAAATTAGAGATCAACAACAGAAAATTTAAAAAAAAAAAATCATTCCCAAATGACTCATTGGAGTGAAGAAAATCATAAATGGTTTAAAATGTATGTAAAACAATAAAATGAAAGTAAAACATATAAAAATATGGAACATGGGTGAAGTTGTATCAACAGATATTTATGACATTAAATATGTACATTGAAATGTGAAAATCTGCAAATCAATCATCTAAACCAAGGCTCTATGTCAAAACTAAAGAAAAGTCAACCAGGCTGGTCTGCACCTGAGCACTGAGCAGATCATGAACTTCAATTCTGCACTTAATCCTACAAAATCCAGAGGAGGCAGGATTCTCAGGAGCTCTAATCCCCGCAGGGTCTTAGGTAAGGAGGTAGCAACACCTGCCCCAAACAGGGAGTAGCTGAGACCCACAGGGACCATGGAATTTACTCCTGGCCAGCGGCACTGGTTCCTTCCAGTCTGCACCTGAACACTGAAAGATCTTCAGCGTCAGCTCTGTACCCAATTCCAAAAACCCAGAGAGGGCTGGACTCCCAGGAGCTCTAACACAGGAACACAGGACCATAGGATCACCAGATCGCAGGAGAGTGGTCACACCAGGATTCCTGGATCCCAGAGGCAGCCTGACTTCCAGGAGCTATCACAATCAGGGTCTAATGATCATAGGGTCACAGAGATAGCTGGACTTTGAGGAGTTCTGACACAACCAAAGTAGCAGGACAGACAGGCTCCAGTCAGAGACAGTGAGTGAAGGTAGCACTAGAAATAACCAGATGGTGAAAGGCAAGCACAAGAACATAAGCATCAGCAACCAAGGGTACTTGGCATCATCAGAACCTTGTTCTCCCACCATAGCAAGTCCAGAATACCCTATCACACTGGAAAAGCAAGATTCAGATTTAAAATCATTTCTAATGATATTGATAGAGGACTTTAAGAAGGATATGAATAACACTCTCAAAGAATTTGAGGAGAACACAGGTAAACAGGTAGAAGTCCTTAAAGATGAAACACAAAATCCCTTAAAGAATTACTAGAGAACACAACCAAATAGGTGAAGGAACTGAACAAAACCATCCAAGACATTAAGTAGTGAAAGAAGTAGAAACAATAAAGAAATCACATAGGGAGACTACCCTGAAGATAGAAAATCTAGGAAAGAAATTAGGCATCATAGATGCAAGCATCACCAACAGAATACAAGAGATAGAAGAATCTCAGATGCAGAAGATAGCACAGAAAATATCGAACAACTGTCAAAGAAAATGCAAAGTACAAAAAGATCATAACCTAAAACATCCAGAAAATCCAGGACACAATGAGAAGACCAAACCTAAGGATAATAGGTATAGAAGAGAGTGAAGACTCCCAACTTACAGGGCCAATAGATATCTTCAACAAAATTATAGAAGAAAACTTCCTAACCTAAAGAAAGAGATGTTCATGAACATACAAGAAACCTAAAGAACTCTAAATAGACTAGACCAGTAAAGAAATACCTCCTGTCACATAATAATCAAATCACCAAGTGCACAAAATAAAGAATATTGAAAGCAGTAAGGGAAAAAGGTCAAGTAACATATAAAGGCAGACCTATCAGGATTATATGAGACTTCTCACCAGAGACTATAAAAGCCAGAAGATCCTGGACCTTATATAGACCCTAAGAGAACACAAATGCCAGCCCAGGCATACCCAACAAAACTCTCAATTACCATAGATGGAGAAACAAGATATTCCATGACAAAACCAAATTTACACAATATCTTTCCACATATCCAGCACTAAAAAGGATAATAGAGGGAAAACTCCAATACAAGAAAGGAAAATATACCCTAGAAAGAGCAAGAAAGTGATCTTCCAACAAATCAAAAAGAAGATACCTATACAAACATAATTCCACCACTAATAACAAAAATAGCAGGAAGTAATGATCACCTTTCCTTAATATCTCTTAACACCAATGAACTCAATTCCTGAATAAAAAGAAATATGCTAACAGACTGGATACAAAAACAAGACCCAGCATTTTGCTGCATACAGGAAATGCACCTCAGCAACAAAGACAGGCACTACCTCAGAGTAAAAGCATGGAAACCAATTTTCCAAGCAAATGGTCCCAAGAAAAAAGTAGTCATTCTAATACCAAATAAAATCGACTTTCAACTTAAAGCTACCAAAAAAAATAAGGAAGGACACTTCATACTTGTCAAAGGAAAAGTCAACCAAGATGAACTCTCAATTCTGAACATATATGCTCTAAAGCAAGGGCACCACACTTACATAAAAGAAACCTTACTAAAGTTCAAAGCACACATTACACCTCACACAATAATAGTGGGAAATTTCAATACCCCACTCTCATCAGTAGACAGATCCTGGAAA
This sequence comes from Mastomys natalensis, assembly GCA_021653895.1. Lineage (NCBI taxonomy): Eukaryota > Metazoa > Chordata > Mammalia > Rodentia > Muridae > Mastomys > Mastomys natalensis. The sequence continues at coordinate 413,508 of JAJTUV010000677.1, forward strand.
CAGAGACACAGTGAAACTAAGAGAAGTTATGAACCAAATGGATTTAACAGATATCTATAGAACATTTCTTCCCAAAACAAAAGAATATACATTCTTCTCAGCACCTCATTGTACCTTCTCCAAAATTGACCTTATAATTGGTCACAGAACAGGCCTCAACAGATACAAAAGGATTGAAATAATCCCATACATCCTATCAGATCACCATGGACTAAGACTGGTCTTCAATAATGACAAAAACAATGGAAAAGCCTGCATATATGTGTAAAGTGAACAATGCTCTACTCAATGATAACTTTGTCAGGGAAGAAATAAAGAAGAAATTAAAGACTTTTCTGAATTTAATGAAAATTAAGACACATCATACCAAAACTAATGGGACACAATGACAGCATTGCTAAGAGGAAAACTCATAGCTCTAAGTACCTACAAAAAGAAAAAAAAAAAGTACCTACACTAGCATATACTAACATACACTAGCAGCTTGACAACACACCTGAAAGTTCTAGAACAAAATGAAGCAAACACACCCAAGAGGAGTAGACAAAGGAAATAATCAAATTCAGGGCTGAAATCAACCAAGTAGAAACAAAACGAACTATACAAAGAATCAATAAAACCAGTAGCTGGTTCTTTGAGAAAATCAACAAGATAGATAAACCCATAGCCAGGCTAACTAAAGGGCAGAGAGACAGTATCCAAATTAATAAAATCAGAACTGAAAGGGAGACATAACAACAGAAACTGAGGAAATTCAAAAAATCATCAGATCCTCACACAGGTGAAAGGATGTTTTGCTAAAGCAGATACGTGAAAAAACATGTGATGTTTAGATAAATTATAAACATGAAGCCACAGACATTGGGAGCAGGATCACAGGTCTGTTTTGCTCTGCCTCACTATTATTCGCTGACAGCACACATGTATTGGTTCACCTTACATTGCTTTGGTGAGCTTCAGTACTGGTGACTTGATAGAGAGAAACCGCCAAAGAACTTTTCGTGAGGATCCTGTGGTTTCTTGCCACTGCCTCAGACCCAGGCTGGTTGGTGAGCCTCACAGTCTCTTCTGGATTGAACTGTCCTTTCCGATTCCTGTGTGGTGTCTACTGAGAAGACTGGTCTGCCGCTGCTGATTCATGAGTGGTGATTGCTGAATAGAATGAACTGCCACTGCTCTTCCTATTGGTGTTTTGCTAGTAGATTGTACTGCTGATATCCGGACCAAAAAATCATCAGATCCTACTACAAAAGCCTATACTCAACAAAGTTGTAAAATGTGGATGAAATGGACAATTTTCTAGACAGATACCAGTTACCAAAGTTAAATCAGGACCAGATAAAGTTTCTAAACAGTCCCATAACCCCAAAAGAAATAGAAGCTGTCATTAAAAGTCCCCACACCAAAATAAGCCCAGGACCAGAAGGTTTTAGTGCAGAATTCTATCAGAACTTCAAAGAAGACATAATACCAATTTGTTTAAACTATTCTGCAAAATAGAAACAGAAGGAACATTAGCCAATTCGTTCTATGAAGCCACAATTATGCTCATACCTAAACCACACAAAGATGCACAAAAGAAAGAGGACATCAGACCTATCTCCCTTATGAATATCGATGTAAAAATAATAAAATTCTCACAAACCGAGTTCAAGAACACATCAAAACAATCATCCATCATGATCAAGTAGACTTTATCCCAGGAAGGCAGGGATGTTTCAATATATGGAAATCCATTCATGTAATCCACTATATAAACAAACTCAAAGGAAAAAAAAACCACATGATCATCTCACTAGATGCTGATAAAGCAGTTGACAAAATTCAACACCCTTTCATGGTAAAAGTCTTGGAAAGATCAGGAATCCATGGCCCTTACCTAAACAATATACAGCAAACCAGTAGCCAACATCAAACTAAATGGAAAGAAACCTGAAGCAATCACACTAAAATCAGGGACTAGACAAGGCTGCCCAGTCTCTCCCTATCGATTCAATATAGTACTAGAAGTTCTAGCCAGAGCAATTAAACAACAAAAGGAAGTCAAAGGGATACAATTAGAAAGGAAGAAGTCAAAATTTCACTAGTTGCAGATGATATGATAATATACTTAAGTGACCCCAAAACTTCCACCAGAGAACTCCTAAACCTGATAAACAACTTCAGCAAAGTGACTGGATATAATATTAACTCAAACAAATCAGTAGCCTTCTTCCACTCAAAGGATAAACAGATTCAGAAAGAAACTAGGGAAATGACACCCTTCACAATAGTAACAATATAAAATCAAGTCCAAGTGGATCAAGGACCTCCACCTAAAACCAGATACATGAAACTAATAGAAGAGAAAATGGGGAAAAGCCTCGAACACATGGGCACAGGGGGAAAGTTCCTGAACAGAACACCAATGGCTTATTCACTAAGATCAAGAATTGATCAATGGGACCTCATAAAACTGCAAAGCTTCTGTAAAGCAAAGGACACTGTCAATATGACAAAGCAGCAACCAACAGATTGGGAAAAGGTTTTTACCAATCCTACATCTGATAGAGGGCTAATATCCAATGTATACAAAGAATTGAAGAAAATAGACTGTAGACAATCAAATAACTTGATTAAAAAATGGGGTACTGAGCTAAACAAAGAATTCTCAACCAAGAAAACTCAAATGGTCGAAAAGCACCTAAGGAAGTGTTCAACATCCTTAGTCATCAGGGAAATGCAAATCAAAACAACCCTGAGATTCCACTTCACACCAGTCAGAATGGCCAAGATCAAAAACTCAGATGATAGTAGATGCTGGCAAGGATGTGGAGAAAGAAGACCACTCTTCCATTGTTAGTGGGATTGCAGGATGATGTAACTACTCTGGAAATCAGTCTGGTGGTTCCTCAGATAATTGAACATAATATTACCTGAGGACCAAGCTATACCACTCCTGGGCAAATACCCAAAAGATGCTCCAACATATAACAGTAACACATGCTCCACTATGTTCATAGCACCCTTATTTATAATAACCAGAAGCTGGAAAGAACCCAGACATCCTTCAACAGAGGAATGGATACAGCAGATGTGGTACATTTACACAATGGAGTACTACTCAGCTATTAAAAACAATGAATTCATGAAATTCTTAGGCAAATGGATGGAACTAGAAAATATCATCCTGAGTGAGGTAATTCAGTCACAAAAGAACACACATGGTATGCACTCATTGATAAGTCCAAATTAGCCCCAAATCTCACAATACCCAACACATAACTACAGACCACATGAAGCCCAAGATAAAGAAAGACCAAAGTGTGAGTGCTTCTGTCCTTCTTAGAAGAAGTAACAAAATACTCACAGGAGAAAATATGAGACAATGTGTTGGGAATAAACTGGAGGAGAGACCATCCAGAGACTGCCCCACCTGGAGATTCCTCTCAGATGCAATCACCATATGCAAACACTGTTGTGAATGTCCAGAAGTGCATCCTGACAGGAGCCTGATATACCTGTCTCCTGAGAGGCACTGCCAGAGGCTGACATATACAGAGGCAGATGCTCACAGCTAACCATCAAACTGATCACAGGGTCCCCAGTGGAGGAGTTAGAGAGAAGATTCAAGGAGTTGAAGGGGCTTGCAGCCCCATGGGGAGAGCAACAATACCAACCAACCAGTGTTCCCAGGGTCAAAACAGCTAGCCTGGGAACACACATGGAGGGACCCATGTCTCTGTCTGTATATGTAGAGGAGGATGGACTTGTCAGGCATCAGTGGGAGAGGAGGGTCTTTGTCCCTTGACAGCTGGATGCCCCAAAGAGGGGGAATTCGAGGGCAGGGAGGTAGGAGTGGGTGGATGGGTGGGGGGCACACCCTCATAGAAATAGGAGGAGGGAGGATGAGTTAAGGGGTTTCTGGGGGGAGGAATAGGGAATTATCCTGAGTGAGGTAACCCAATCATAAAAGAACACACATAGTTTGCACTCACTGATAAATGGATATTAGCCCAAAAGCTCACAATACCTAAGATACAACTCACAGACTACATGAAGCTCAAGAAGGAAGATCAAAGTGTGGGTTCTTTGGTCCTTCTTAGAAGGAGTAACAAAATACTCACTGGGAGCAAGTACAAAGACTTGTGGAGCAAAGACTGGAGGAGGGACTGGAGGGTCTAGAAACGGCCCCACCTGGGGATCCATCCCATGTGCAGTCACCAAATGCAGACACTACTATGGATGACAGGAGCCTGACATACCTATCTCCTGAGAGGCTCTCCCAGTGCCTGACATAAACAAAGGTAGACATTCACAGCTAACCATTGAACTGATCATAGAGTCCCCAATGGAGGAGTTAGAAAGAAGACTGAAGGAGCTGAAGGGGCTCACAGTCCCATGGGGAGAGCAACAATTCCAATCACCAGAGCTCCTATGGTCTAAACCTCCAGCCTGGGAACACAAAAGGAGGAAACTATGGTTCCACCTGTATAGGTAGTTGAGGATGGCCTTGTCAGACATCAATGGAAGAGAAGGGCCTTGGTCCCTGAAAGTCTAGATGCCCTAGTGTTGAGGAATTTGAGAGCAGGGTAGTGAGAATGGGTGGATGAGTAGGGGCACACCCTCATAGAAGTAGGAGGAGGGGGGATGGGTAAGGGTTTTGGGTGGGGATGGGGAGAGGGGATAACATTTGAAATGTAAATAAATAAAATATCCAATTAAAAATAAAACAGATAATGGAACTGGCCATTGTAGTCGGGCAGTTGAGACTTTTTGTCAACAATTTATTATGGGGATTCCTTATAATCCTCAAGAACAAGATATTGTGGAAGGGGCCCATGGTACTTTAAAACAATATCTTCATAAAATAAAAATGGGGGAGATATATCCCCAAGCACCACAAATTTATTTAAATCATGCTCTTTTTATGTTACATTTTCTAAAAAAAAAAAAAAAAAAAAAAAAAAAAAACTTTCTGCTGAGTATCTATGGCACCCTACAACTAGTATACTTATGCCTGGGTAAAAGGAAGGATCCACCTACAGGCATATGACATGATCCCAACCAGGTATCTAATATGGGGAAGAGAATATGTGTTTTTTCTGCAGGATGATGAATGAGCATGGTGGCTGTCAGAATAATTGGTGAGACATACTGTTGCTGAGACAAAGAATGATGCTGAGTGCCCTGACAAGGGTGACTGGTAAGCTGTATTGGACATATGTTCCTGACCCACCTTTGCTTGCCTATATCCCAGATGGGACAAGCTGCCTTGCCTCAAGTTTTTAGATCTTTTGGGACAGAGAATCAAAAAGAGAAATTATAATGACTCTTGGTATTTTTCTTAAATGTGACCAGTTATTTGGACTCAATCATGGACTGGTCTAAAAAATCAATCCAATATTGGAAATAACAGTCTTCATTTAGAAGGCTGGATCTGGACATTTCCAGAGACATATTTGGAAGTTAGCTGCAGTTCTCTATGATGTTATGATAGCAAGAGATAAAGTTGGGACAGGATCTGGATTTCAAACAAGGGTTAGTGAATGTGTAAAGGCTCTTTTAATTGTCAAACTAAAGTTGGTTTTGTCTCTTCTCCAATATTTATAGTAAGTTGCATCAACTGTATTCTTTCTAGCTGTGTATGTTGAAACCTGACATGTATGTTATGGGGTCTATCAACCAGCTTTTGCCTTACTGCCATGAGTATTAGAAAACCTTGATTCTCTGAAAAAAAAAGTTTGAAAGTACTGGAAGAAGTGAGTTGGGCTTTAAGCAGAAGCAAGTGGGCTTGATTATTGCTGGTATAACAGCTTTAATTACATTAATTACTAGCACCACTGCTTCTGCAATAGCTTTGATACAAGAAGTTAAGACAGCTTCTTTTGTTAATCATCTAGTAAAATAATGTTGCTAATGTGTTGAGTATACAAGAGGATTTTATAGATGTTTGGAACAATGGATTGATGCTCTATATCCTATTAAAATTATCAGAAGGAGGTTCAGGGTTTAAGAGTTAGGAGCCATCTCGAGTGTTATTGGAATAGTGTTACGTCTAACATTTACAACGATAGTCATAATAATTAGAAAAACAGTTTAAAGACACCTGTAGGGTATTTGACATAATCCTAACACCTCTCTGGATGGTTTAACTTTGCATAGTGAGATTATGAATTTAAAGAATGCTGCTCTATTGAGCTTTGATGCTGCAGATAATGCTGATAAAATTATCCATGGCTTGAGGTCAGTATTTACATTTTGGTCAAACCTCAAGAATGGCATATATAGTTTGATCATGTTAGCCCTTTTGTCCTGGGAATACTTTTATTCCTGCCCATCATGTTAATGCTTGTCTCTAACTACATCAACAGGTTGGCAGCCAAAGTACATGGCTTGAAACTGAAAAAGGGACCCCCAGAAAGAGTTATTTAACAGGCTGGCAAGCCAAGGATGGGTAAGATTCTGCACAGAGCCTTCCCAACCTAAGACATAAGTGCATTGCTTTTGATAATGCATATTCCATGATGGGTAAGTAAAGCATTCTTGTCAGAATGACCTAAGACAGGCTCAGTCTTGTTAGTGAAATAAAAAAAGGGAGAGATGAGAAGAGCTTTTGGGGTTGTGTGGCAGGAATCTGACATTGGCCAAGGACAAGGAAATGGGCTGCTTGGAAGGAATCTGACATAGGCCAAGGACATGGAAATGGACTACAGGCAGGAATCTGACATTAGGCTAGAACAAAGAGGTAAATTTCAGGCAGAAATCTAAATCCTAGGCTAGAAAAAAGAAGTAGGCTTCAGGCATGAAAATGACTTTGGGCTAGGACAGGGAAGTAGGCTAAGATATTTTTGTCATCCTGATAAGTCCTTAGAAATAGTGACCACAGGAGTGATCATGGGACTCTGTTTATTGTCCTACATGTTCTTTAACTATCTGGGTTTATTGTCGTGCTTGTTTCTTGACTATTTGCACCTATTGTATTGCTAATTCCTCAACCTAGAACTGACCTTAATACTTGCATGCAATCTAAATGGTATAAAAGCAAAAAAGGAGGAGGAGGGATGGGATAGGGAATTAATGGGGGGGAGGGAATGGGGAAAGAGTATAACATCTGAAATGTAAATAAATAAAATATTGAATTTAAAAAAAAAGAAATTAAAGAAAAGACAACCAGGAGATGGTGGCTCACTCATTTAATTCCAGCACTTAGAATCGGAGGCACATGGGTCTTTGAATGTGAGGCCATTCTCATCTAGAGAGGACAGTCAGGGCTACTCAGAGAAATCCTGTCTCAAAAAGCAAAAAGCAAAAAATAAGTAAATAAACAAAATAGATATACAGGTAAATAATTCAGAGAAGTAAAGGAAAATAAACACTGGGTAAGTAGAAGGAAGGAAATAAATACTAAGTGGCAGAAATCAATCAATTTGAAAACAGAAAAAAAAGGGGAAAGAGAAATCAATGAAATGAAAAGGAGATTAAAAGCATCAATTAGATTGACAAATCTCTAATAAGACTTATAAATGAGGAGTGGGCACCTGAAATGAAACAAGGGATGCTATGACTGACATTAAAATGGAAACATGGGAATACTGTGACTAATTCTACATCCCAAATCTGAAAATGTAGATGAAATAGTCCAACTCCTGGTGAGTCACAAGCATCACAGTGAATCTAGAATGAAATAAGTAACTTTCACAGCATACTATCTAATACCTAGTAAATATGGGAATCAATAAATAATGTGACATTTCCAAAAGAGCAATTTCCAGGGCTAAAAGATTTCACTAGAGAATTCCTTCAAATGCATAAATGTATTAGTGTCAAGTTTACACATTCTCTTCCAGAAAAATCTAAGGAACCATTTGAATTCATTTTAATGAACCTTACTTTCACCTACTATCATCTATTCTCCAGGAATCCTTCAGAAGTCTAGTGCCTGAGAGGAGCTATTGAGACATCATGAAGTGGGTCCTGAGTTATATGCCTTTCTATTTTGAGACACCAATTGTTGGGCTACCTAGACTACATCCTTCAAGTCAACCTAATAAATCTTCTTTACACACACACTCATTCTATCAGTTCTGTTTCTTTAGAGAACGCTGACTGACATACCATGTCTTTTTCTCTATGTCTATACATGGATGTATTTTATTTCTATACACTAGCAATGTATGCATAAATGTGAGAATTAAATACAAATTCAAAAAAAAAAAGCCTTTATGTGAATCTAGCAAAACATACAAACCTTATATGCAGAAAACTAAAAAGTTCTGATGAATACATTAAAAATCTAATAAAAAGTATAGTATGTATAGAATGTCCAGATGGAAGAATGCAGAAGACCTGCTCCATCCAGGACAGCCTGGAGACAACCCCCATAAGAATACAGGAAAGTCAGAGGGGAGGAAAATTATTTCCTGGGGTCAAACTACCCTTGTGAACCTGTAACTCACAGTACTAGGATATATTTTAGTCATTGGTTGTTGAGGCTGGAACATTTGGGTTTAACTAAGTTAAGAGAAAGATCATTTTCTTCTTTTCAATAACACAGAACATTTTGATTAGAAGCTTTAAATAGCAGGGTTCTTCTCTGTTCTTCCATTTCTTTCAAGTCCTACTCATAGTTAGCTTCCCACAGCCCCTCCTTTCACCATTACTCACCAGGCTGTTCTATTTGTGCTACATAAGGCACCTTTTCAATGTCTACTGATTTCACCAGGTTTAGTGCCACGTGGAGATTTTGAGTCTATATTGTTAATCATTGACAAACATAAGTTCTCCTTAATATTTTTAAGTATTTCCAAATTAACCTGTTATAGAAGTTCTCAATCTCATATATATATGATGTGTCTATGTATATGTATAATATATATAGTTAGTTAGTTAGTTAGTTAGCAAATACTATTGAATTAAAATTGAAACATGGGTTTGATCTATTGATCCATAAGGAGAAATATTAGTATCTTCATTTAGACTAATCTCTGACATTTAGCATTTCCTTATAATACTACAAACATCAGAGCACGGTGACATAAACAGACAGTACGGTAATATTGGCCTCTTGTTTCCTTGGATATCTCAAAATTTGCTGATCATTGCTAATTAAAATGATGAAGTTATTTTATGTGATATTCTATCAAATATTTATAAATGAGCAAATATATCACAAATACTAAAAACATTTTAGCAACACATTAAGTATAACTTGTTTTCTTTGTAATCTTGTGTTTTTACTCAAAAGGATACTATGAGTGACAATCAATGGGCTTAATTAAACTGTTCAAAGAAAAATAGCACAAATTAAATTAAAATTATTGGAACAGGGAAAGTCTCTGTACCACATACTAAAAATATTAAAAGTAATTTAAATATCTAAAAAAGGAATATTAGTAAGACAATTGTGTGTCTTCTCTGTGGAATATTGTATGCAGATACTATGATGCTGTAGAATATCCTAATAAAATTTATGAAAAGATATTTATCATGTATTTCATAAAAGAAAGTATAGTATACAGTATTGTTTTTGTAAACCAAATAAACACGTATTTCCAATGTAAAACATAGAAATGAATTTTAATATATACATAAAATGCTAATGTTTATTTACAGATGTTGGGGACTATGGGTAATCTGTTTATTCCATTTACAAAACTTTACAAAAACAATAAAGAAAAGGTATTACTATTTTTAAAGGAAGAAGTCCAAAGGAATCTACACTTCCTAGCTTGTCATTTATGTGTTCACTTATTAGTCAAAAGTATATCAGTTTAATGGCCTTGTTGCAGGCTAAATTACTACTATCTGTAGAATAGTATCAGGATAAAATAAAATCTACTGATTTTCATAGAAATTACTTAGCAACTTAGCCACTAAAAAAAAAAAAAAAAAAAAAATGGGTTTTGTTTTTTCAGATAGGGTTTCTCTGTGTACCCATGGCTGCCAAACTCAACTTTGTAGACCAGACTAGCCTTGAACTCACACTGAGATCTGCTTGTTTCTGCTCCTGAGTGCTGGGAGTGAAAGTGTGTACCATCATGCCCAGTCCAGTTAAAAAATATATATAATCAAGCACCAATTTTCAAATTTCTAGTCTGTGATACCCTAGGTAATTTCTGTAGTTAGCATTAGTACAGATAGTTACTCTTTTCAAAGCTATTTCCCACTAATCAATAATAATTTTATCCTCAGACCTTTTCGGTTTATTCTGCTGATTTGTGTCTTATGACAAAGGAAAATAGATTTTGATCTCCTCATCCTTTAAAAATAAACATGTTTTATAAAACTAATTTTCTGACTTTATATTCGAATACCCAAAAAAATATTCCTCTGTAATTGAGTCATACTCTAGAACTAGAATAATTTTGAATTGTATCATCAGCAGAGAAATTGTTTGCTATCATTTCCCTTTCACATCTATTAGAAAATCCCAAATGCCACTGACTCATCATGCCTCCTATATGCTAAAATCATCCCAACACTGGAGAAACATGCTGGAGTGTAAGAATTTTAAGTGATCATTTTGTGACATTAAAATAAAACCTCTAAAATTTGACATTCATTTACTACACAAGATGCTCCTATAAAGTAATTGTCCTGATATTCTTGCTGTGATCATGAAAGCTCCACCAGCATTTACATAAATGAACAGCGTCCCTTTTGATTAGTGTCATTAGGAGTTCCAAAACTAGATTTAACAGCATATGCCTTTTCTGAGAACAATTTTAGGACTTCTCTGAGAATTTAGAGTATCCCATTTTATGATCTACAACTTCCTGAAAAGTAGACATGTTTGTTCTTTAATGTTAGCTTTGATGAACATCAATCGCTAAAATATAGTCCATAGTGAGGGTAGGGCCCTGGGTGAACCAGGGAGAAAGAAGTAGGTGAGACAGAAGAATTAGTGGATGTCGTGTGACCCTCTAATAGAAGTGATGTTGAAAATATTCAACAATAGCTATGGTAGGACCCAGGCAGTCAGAATAGGTGGAAGCTAAGGAGTTTGACCAAAATCCAAGCATTAACTCTTCAGTAGCTTTATTGTTGGGTATTAGGTATCCAGGTATACAGAGAAACTGTCCCACTAAGAAAGAGAGCACTTGGGCTTTGTAAGATGTAGCATTTATCAAGCAGGAGGGAAAATTTGTGTATTTTAATAAAAGCTAAGTATTAGCTCTTCCAAATAGCACAGAAGCCTTTGCTGTTTTGTGGGGCTCACCATGGCTCATAGTTGTTTGAAGATGCTGAGGGCAATAGTTGTCATACTAGAATTATGGTGTAGGATCCCAGGTGGACTACATTGAAGAGCAATTCTCATCTATTTATTCCCCAAATTCATTAATAATCGACTCCATGCCTTCTCCACTTTCTTACCCTAGAACAAAATATAATATTTGACCTATGATGGTTGATTAAAAATTTTTGAATGACAGATGGAGACATTACAGAAAATTACAAGCAATCCAAATGCAGACTTGTAAAGCAATGGATATATTTACAAAATAACTTCAACATCTAAACTCAGGGAACATTACAGTGGAGGGAGTAGAAAAACAGAGGGAGGAGCCTGGAATCTGAATAAAGACTGGAGCTGAGCAAAGATCATGGAGTTTGCTATAAGACTGTGTCTCCTAGAAATCTCAGAAGTTACACCCACAAACTCTGACCAACATGACTGCCTAAACATGAGCTGAACAAGGACAATAACATGGACAAGTCAATGTGGATGGGAGAAAGTTCATGAGGCCTCAGCCCTACACAAAGAACTACAGTCAACTAAGGAATGCAAAGAGTGGGAGAAATAGTCCTCCCAGTTGCCCAATACCAAATGGTCATCCCTGAAAACATGCATACAAGTAAACATTATACAGAATGAGCAGATTGTATTTAGAAATACATATACATATAATATACATATGCATATGTATAAGCATATATGCATGTAAGAACAATTAATGAAAAAAGAGGCTATGGATTTGAAAGAGGTTAGGGAGGATATATAGGAGAAATGGAAGGAGAGTGATATAATTATGTTAGAATCTCCAAAGGAAAAAATTAAATACAAAAATCTTGTCAAATGGCATTTTTTTGTTTAAAAAAGATTCAAACTAAAAGCTCATATTTTAAGATATTTAAAATTTTTAGTCTTTAGACCAATAAACTCTTTTATTCTACCAGAGATAATTATAAAAATATCTTAACAGTGAAATCCGCTAATATATTTTCCTGACTCAAAATATTTTGGGTAGCTGCCTGCTGCTCCCTGGAATGTTGTGCCTTTCGATGCTCTTTTAATTATTACATGACTCTACAAAGCCACAAATAAATGTGGATCTGCCTTAAGCTCCTTGAAGTTTGTGGTATTTTTAGTCCAAAAAAAAAAAGCTTTCATTTAATGGTTGAATGTGAGGCTTCCCTGAGACTGGAACTTCTATGTTGTGGATGCCAACAACCCCTTTTAAAGAGTCATGGAAATTGAGCTACAGAAGAGCTGAGCAGTTTCCCACATCTACAGTGTTCATAAGTGATGAAAGTGGGTTTTGATGTCAGAGTAGAACAGTCTTGACACGTACTATAAGTGGTATAAGAAAGTACCTGTTTAGCTTCCAGCAATCAATAGATTTGGGTACTGAATGATTTCCTGTGTATCTTAGAGCTTCTATGGCATGACTCTCAGAGACCAGGCATGAGAAGGAATACTTGTCCGTGCATTCATCCTGTAGATGTTACTGAATACTTGGGATGGTCCACATACTGCTCTGAGAGGGCAGATAAGACTTCCAACTGTCACTCTTTGGTTGATGAGCACAGTACATAGAAATGTGTCTCCCAGGTTCCTTTTCCATTAACTCAAATGGTAATGACCTGGGCTCCACTGTGTGTTGACTTTGAATTCTCCAGCCTGTTCAGTTTGATGAGATATTAAGCAGTCTGTCCTGTGGAAAAGGGGATTGTCTTCTTTCTTAATTATTCTGGAGGGGTATTTGTCACCCCTTGACATTCTCCCCAATAGATAACTGAAAAGGAGGTGGCAGTTAGGACCAAAAGCTGTCATTTGGAGCACAGGTGTAGGAGGAGCATGAATATGTGCAACTGTGTCCTATGATTGCAGAACAGCCTAGTGCCCATGATCACCAGACTGGTACTCAGCTACAGCTCATGAAGCTAAATGTTTTATGTATAAACTTAGTGTTTCATAAACATGTCAAAGTCTACAGTGGCTTCATTTGCTATCATAATCAGTAATAATAGTAACATTAATTAAAGTTTAGCCTTCTGAAAATCAGTTTTCTCCAATGGACCAATACTGAGTATATCAACCACTCTAGGTCAGGTCTTAGGTTCAGGAGTTGATCAACATACAGTGAAGTGCTCATTCTCTGTGTGTGTGTGTGTGTGTGTGTGTGTGTGTGTGTGTGTGTGTGTGTGCTGTTGTTTGGCTTTATTTTTATATTTAGGTGGTGTCTTATTTATGCTTCTTGGTTTGGGGGAGTCTGTTGTATTGGGTTTGTTTGTGTGTTTGTTTTCAGATAGAACTTAAAATTGGATGAGTAGGGAAAAGAAAAAAATCTAGAAGTTAGGTAAGTCATCTTAAGGAGAGGAATATGATCTACATATGTTTAAAGTTAATAAATAAATAAATAGGTTAACAATACAACAAAAAGTTTAACCTTCTTTCTAAAGGAATATTATATTTAAAAAGAAGTTATTGAACAAGGAAGTAAACTCTGTCAAACAGCCAAGCCTGGGAAGAGTAAACTACACTGAATGCCCAAACAAAAGGAGAAATAACAGCTCTCTCGTTTTCCCAGTAAGATTATGTAACCTGTGCTGAAAGTTCAGTAGGTGGAGATGATGTGCTCGCTCCAAGATGTTAAAGTTAAAATAGGCATTATCTAAAAATATCTATCAATGAAACAGTTCTATTTCTTTTCACCAAGAGCCAAAAATCTAAATATTTTAACATACCCTAATGTTTTCATTTACTGTATTTTGTTTGTTTTGTTTTTCTGAGACATAGTCTCATTGTATGGCCTACACTATTTATGTATCTCTGTTTCCCAAGGGGCTAGGATTACAGGTACATACCACCATGCTTGACTTAGTTTTTCATTTCCTTATTATATCATTTGGGTCTTTAAGTCCCATTTTTTAAATAAAGTACAATATAGATTTTCAAATAGAAACAAATGAACCAAAATATACATAATATTTAATGGCAGGTTTCCTTTCATCTTAACCATTGATCCACTTAATATTATAATTTATTTTAGGGAGAAAACCACTATTTGAAGATATGTTCACTTATATTTGCTTCAGTGTAACTAGATGAGTCTTTCTTACCAGTTTGCTAGAAGAAAAGGTGAGGAATTCCACTTTTTTATTAAAGTGGTAAATATGATGAAATTTATTCTTTTTAAAAAGTTTTCCTAAGATTTATTTATTTTTATGTGTTGTGCCTGGATGAATCTGTACAGCTCATGCTTACAGAAGCTGTAGAAACCAGAAGTGATTATTAGATTCCCTGGAACAGGAGTTAGAGATGGTTATGAGCTACCATTTTGTTCTTTGGAATGAAACCTATGTCCTCTGGAAGAACAGCCAGTGCTGTTAACTCACAAGTTATCTCTTCAGACCTCAGATTTTTTTTTTCTTTATATTTATCACAGCACAGAAGCAAAGCATAGGAATTTTTTAACTTTAAACACAAACAGCCAATTCTTTCTGAAGAACAGAAGATTCAGTGATACGGAGTAAAAAATCGAATCTCAATCTTTAAATTTAAAGGTGCTATCTCTTTCTCCCTCCACTTTTGCTTAGGAGCAAACATGCTAATCACATTATAGTAATATAACTTATGAGAGTAAAAGGTTAGTTTTCATTAGAGGTAGAACAACCAACAGCTTCTGTGTTATCAGTCAATAAAAGTCTATGCTGAGAACTTAACAATTTTAGCCTCAGGAATTATGTGGGATGTGAAAAATAGGCTTGACAAGGCTTCAGGTAAACTATGGTGTAACATTCTGAAAAACAGCTTCAAGTCATAAAAATGTGATTCACTGACCCTTGGAAATAAATGTCTCCACAGGTCCTGGGACGATGCCTTCTTGTCCAACACCCTCACTCCACGTCTGAGTCTTTTCGCTCAGTGTGGTTTTTCCCTCAGGGATCATTATTGGGTTTTATAATGATCCGTTTGTGTATGAAAAAGGAAAGTTCAAGACTATAATTTCATGCATACTTAGAAAAAAACACATAAAGAAAATTCAGAAGCTAGAGGAGTAATCTCCTAGAGCCTGCTGAGACCAGCAGTATACCTGTGATAAGGACATCCTGGTGAATGTCTGTGCTCAACTCTTAAGAGGGCAATCACAGGGAGAGTTTTGTCTCCTTGCCACTTATGGAGCTCTGATCTTCTGTCCCTTAGAAACAATATGAGCAGAGAAGCCCAGGACAGGCGATACAGCAAATAAAACGTGATAGTGAAAGCAAGAAAGGATCAGGGCAGATTTATTTTAGGGTCAACCAAAATTTGTAGAAATGCTTATTAATGAAGACCCGACTGAAGGATAAGTTGGCACAAATAGAAATTCAAATGCAAAGCCAGGCTAAATATGGATGAGATAGAGGCCAGAGAGGGGCTGGGTCAGAAAACAAAGTATACAGCCAAGTAAATAGAGAGTTCCTGGGCCCAACCTCATAAGGATGACCCTCTGGACTATAAAAGGCTCTCTAGAATAGCAGTGTAATCTTGAACAGAAAAAGCCTCACTTTGAATTTTTCATCAGGACCTTGAGCCAATTATTTCCAGGCTATGTACCCCATTTCCTCATCTGTGGGAGGGCAAACAATAACGTAATAACTCATGTAGAAAATGGCCACAGGAGTAAGTACATAGAAGCAGCTCAATGAATGATAGGTTTTATTATATTCTTGTCAATAATTGTGCAAAGCATTATGTTCTGTTTAAAAACTACTGAAAAAGACGTTGATGTGGATGTCAGGAAGTACATGCTGACAGGAGCCTGATATAGCTGTCTCCTTAGAGGTCTGCAAGAGTCTGACATATTCAGAGGCAGATGCTCACAGCTAACCATTAAACTGATCATGGGGTTCCCAATAGAGAAGATAGAGTGAAGACTGAAGGAGTTGAGAGGATTCGTGACACCATGAGAAAAGCAACAATACCAACAACCAGAGCCCCCAGGGTCTAAACCACCAGCCTGGGAGCACTTAGGGAGGGACCCATGGCTCCAGTTATATATGCAAGGGAGCTATATATAAGTGGGAGAAGAGATCCTTGGTCCCATGAAGGCTGGATGTTGTGTGGGAGGGTATTCGAGGGCGGGGAGGTGAGGTACGAGGGAGGGTGGGTGGGGGTACACCATCATAGAGGCAAGAGGAGGGGGGAAGGGATAGGGAGTTCCTGGGAGGGAGAGGGGGAAATGGGGTAAGGGGAAAACATCTGAAATGTAAATAAAATTTCCAATAAAAAAAAAAAAAAAAAAAACTACTGAAAAGCCGGCCAGCGGTGGCGCACTGCTGCAGTCGCCACACTCTAGAGTCTGAGGCAGCCGTCTGTCTCTCCTGAGTTTGAATCCCGAATGTGCTTGCTCACAGGAAAATACATACATTACATACATACTACATAACATACATACATACTACTGAAATTGTGCCTACCTCTTCCAGGTATACTTATGGTTTAGGAAAAAAGAATACCAACTTCTCATACTCTTTTTTTATCCTTAGGTAAAATAAATTAAGGTGTTTTATATATTTTTATTGATACTTATCTTTGTATTACTTTATACACAAAATAACTGCTACTAAAACAGTACAAAAATTCAGAACTGTGAAATTTTCAGGATAGAGAAAAGAGGAACATAGAGCCTTATGTTTCTCTTGGTAGAAAAAAGGATTTACAACAAAGAGGCAAACCCATGGAAAGAATGAATAGAATGACAGAGATAACTAAGTAGTGCTCTCTGGATTGTAACTGGCTCACACACCACTTGGTGGAACCTACCCCAAGGATCCCAACAGAGGAAATACAGTTAAGTACAGTAAGAAGGGGCTATAGTGATACTTCAAGACATGTCCACATCCAGGCATCCAGGCTGGAAAGTACTAGTTTGTGAATCATGCTGAAAAGGTAACTGTGTGTAAACACAATGAGAAAGTCTACTCAAAAGGGAGTACATGCAGTTCTTATCTTCCTTCTAGTTCGAAGCTTTGCTCTAATAAGCAGTGATCCTTTTTAAACTGAGGTTATGCAACAGCTTTCTAACTAATCTTCATTCTATTTGTAACTAAGTATGGTCCATTCTTCACACACAGATTGAACTGAGTTTTATAAAATACAAAGTCATATTGCTTTGTAATTCTGTTATACATAGAATAAATTCAAATTTCCAACATGACTTTTAAGACCATTTATTACATTGGTATTCATTCCTTTGCACCCCATCCTGAACCTCCAACATTTTATTAGAATGCTGGTTCAGGGGCCTTTAAATTGTCCGCTGGTTCCTGCCACCACGGCTTCTGTGCTGACATTTTTTATTTTTATTACAGCTACTCTCAATACTCAAGGATAAGCCAAAACATTTCTACTTTTCCCAAATCTTGTAATAGAACACAGTTTGCTCCCTAGAACTGCCTAAAGATTTAAAGGTCACTTACTTTATTATAAACATATTATTAAAATTTGCAAATTTAAAACATTACATGTAAAAATTAACCAGACCCAAAGTCTGTACTTCTCATTGACATTCTATACAGTTAAAACCATCTGTAATGAAAGCTGTGCAGCTTCACACTGGATTTTACACTTTCACTATAGATATATTTTTATGCACATATCTTTATCCACCACAAAACTGAAAAGCAATCTTATATATTTGCTTGCAAGTTTGCTATCACTTTTCTTTTATTAAACATAAACTTCCAAATACCCACAAAATTGGCCTGCACAAAGCATCTGAAACCTTTAAGTGAATAATTACCAAACAAAACCCAGACGAGAACAGATAATGAGCTTCTGAAAACATAGTTCTAAAAGGCTGAATGACTCTAGGGGTGATAGGAAAAAGTTGTCAAGGGTTGGAAATCCAAAGGATGCTAAGCTATGATATTAATTGATATTTTGTATCTAGTCTCTTGTCTATAACTGGAGTCCTATCCTATTTTACTGCCAAATTCTTTTAACAATTAAAGTAAAAAGTCTTAAGGGAACTCAGCAGAGACAGTACTCTGCACCAAAACTCAGTAGTACCCCTAGGACACTGTTTTGTGTCCTATGGTTCAATTACTGGCATAGTCACTCCAGCTACAAAAGACTGAAATATTTATGAAAATAAAAACTTATCCCTTAAAAACACAGGCTTTCTCTGCCAGGCATGAGGAGGAATGCCTGTAATTCCAGCTTCCCTGAAGTGTCTTGGTGAGGGACAGGAGCTCAAGGTCATCCTTGGCTATACAGCAAGTTCAAAGACTGCCTAAGCTATTGAGACCCTGACTCAAACAAAAAAGCAATCTTCGTAGGAATAAGTATATATTTAATCTCATTTTGAGCTAAGATTAACCTTGAAGTTGTGTCTTAGTTAGGGTTTTACTGCTGTGAACAGACACCATGACCAAGGCAACTCTTAAAAGGACAACACTTAATTGGGGCTGATTTATAGGTTCAGAAGTTCAGTCTATTATCATCAAGGCAAGAACATGGCAGCATCCAAGTAGGCATGGTGCAAGAGGAGCTGAGAGTTCTATATCTTCATCTGAAGCTTGCTAGCAGAATACTGGCTTCCAGGCAGCTAGGATGAGGGTCTTAAAGACCACACCCACAGTGACACACCTACTCCAACAAGGCCACACCTACTGCAACAGGGCCACACCTTCTATTAGTGACACTGCTTGGGATAAGCATATACAAACCATCACAGATGGAAATAATGAGTCACTGATGTAGTACATCAAAAAATTGGTACAAATGTTATTTCTTTAGTAATTTTACATATTTATATTTAATAATCAGGACCATCACCTCTTTACACCATGTGAAGCTATTTCCTCTTTAAGCTCCAATAAACATTGCTTTAAAAAATAACTAAATACTTTGAGTTTGTGTGGATATTCAGAAAATTGGGTGTTTCAAACATAACTTTTAAATAACCAAAAATACAATGCTTTAACTATTAGAATATTATATTCAAATATTGATGCCATAACAAAATTCTATGTCTCTATGAATCATATATAGTCTGTCCACATAGACAATTTAAGGCACTGGAATTTGCTTCATTTAACAGTTTTCCAAGGCTGCAGACACAGGGTTTCCTGATGAGCCTGTAAAGCACGGAATCTGGAGCAATGCTCTGCTCTTATACATTGACGTATATAGGAGACCAAGAAGCTTCTTGTTACTAAGGCTTGCCAGAGTTAAACAGCAACTCCACAGCACCTTGACCCATACTCTTAAAAATTATTACTCAGATGTTATTTGAGCATTGGCAGAGGATAGACACTGTTTACACAGTTTAACTTTTATCATAAATGTCTGATCATCAAAAGCTTTTGATGCAAAGCAGAAATGAATCTGCCAGGAACTTCTGTGAATAGGGATAGGCTTGTCCTCAGGCACAGCAAAGATTATTGTATATGAAGGTATCCATATTGCTCACAAGCCTTTCGCAAATGAATAGCTGGTTTCCACAAGCTGTCATCAACAATATCCAGACATGATTTCCAGAGTTTTCCACTCTCTAGCTTCCATAACTGTAGTCCCTCACCCAGTTATAAACTGTTTGACCCTGCTTGGAAATGGGTGTGGCAGGCTGCCAAAAACCAAGTGTACATACTCTATCCTAGTAGCTTTCAAGTGCTGGTTTGCCAAATGACACATTATAAGGAAATTGTCACCTATCTGTGAGAAAATGAGACAAATTTGACCTAAAAGACTCTTAGTTTATTTCTGCACTAACCTATGTCTAACTACTTCTAACAATCAAATTTACTTCTTTAAAAACTACTATAAGGATGACAACTGCTTTATTTGTTTAATGTAACAAAAACTGGCAATTCTATGTAGATTAAACCTTATTGCTTTTAAAAGTGTATTACTCCTTGAAGATTACAATACAAAACCATTGTAACATTCTCCAATCTGGGGGCTCATTACCCTCAAAATTTTTGTGCCATTATTGAATTAGTGTGTAAATCTTGCCTAGCACATTGGTATTGTAGCTCACTAGGCCCACTGCTGGGTAGAATTGTTGATGACTTTTCTCCTCTCAAAGTCTGCATAGCACCTTCGTGTACATGGAAGCTAACCAACTGGAAAACATTTCCAGGTCTATTCTACCTAAGTTTCTCTATGCCCTGTAACCAAAGTGAAAGATTTTCATCAACAGGGTCTTACCATCTAGCTAAAGTGGGCAACCAAGAGCTGACAATTGTCTGTATTGGTTTTGGCAATACAATAATAATAATAGCTCATAGGGAGATGTAATGGTTTGAATAGGAATGGCCTCTATAGACTCATGTATTTAAATACTTGACCATAGGGAGTAGCACTGTTAAGAAGTATGTCCTTGATAGAATAGGTGTGGCTTTGGTGGAAAAAGTGTGTCTCTGGTGCTTTCTGGTCTCTGAAACTGAAACTAGTTCACTTCCTGCTGCCTGCCAATCTGGATCTAGAACTCTCAGCTCCTTTACAAGTACGAAGTCTTCGATGCTTCCTGCCATGATGATAATGGACTAAACTCTAAAACTGTAAACCAGCCCTAATTAAATATTTTCCTTTATCAGAGTTGCCATGTTTATGTTATCTCTTCATAGCACCATAACTAAGACAAGAACTATCCCATATCTGGCAACAAAATTTTTAATAACCTGTGGCTCTGGGAATAGCATAATCTACCCATTTAGAATATGTCTCTATTCACTTTCTATAAGTTCTAAAACTTGCTGATTAGATACCTGTACTGATGGTATCCAGTATTTAAATTTTATTATTTACTTCCTGTAGGAGCCAGAATAGGCTATGACATGCTGCTGTAATGAAACCCTCTAAAAATACAGTAACCTTAAGGCACTATTTGTGTTCAATGTACCTTTTCTGTTCTTTTGATTCATGCCACATCCAATCACACAACTAAATTGAGTAGGCAATATCTCTGTTTAACATGCTGTTACTCTTGTGGCAGAGGGACATGATGTAAGTAAGTTTCAACAGGGAAGTGGCTTCAGGTACAGTGTCACCCCTCACATCCAATTGGCCACAGCAAGACATATGGCTACAGCAAGACACATGGCCAAACCCAACACTGGTGAGATCTGAAATATCTTCTTGTGCAAAGGGACCCCATTAAAAGTTCCTTAAGAAAAAGGAATAAATATTTTTAACACTTAATATGACTTATCACAAATCTTGTGAAAATTTGATATTGTAGCTCCCCTTCATTTGAATTTTTTCTGTGCAGCAAATTTTGTCAAAGTGATATGATATTTGAATGAATATGTCAATGAAATTGTTCACCATTTCAAATTTAACTTCTCTAGGAATTAGCATCTGAATACATTTAAAATAAGTTACTATTAGCATATCTTAGCATAGATGCAAATGATGTCTCAAAGCACTGATTTCTCAGTATTGGCAGTTTAACCATCATTATTCCTGGTAGAGACAGAAGAAAAACGGAAGCACATTTATTTTAATCATGATATCACAGTCTGAAGCAACGGACCTACAATTTTCATCTCCCCATTGTTCTGAAAATAGCTACAAAGATTGCTGGTGTTGCCTCATGGCTTTTGTTAACCTCAGCAAAGCCTTGAGTTGAGCTCTGTTGAAATTCTTATCTTGTTCCCAGTATTCTCCTTGTTGCAAATTTTCTCATACACAACTCACACAGGCATCTCCAGTTTTAGAAGGGGGTGGCTCGATTTTTTACAGTCTTTTTATTTTATTTTCCTTGGAAATGTTTTAACTATAGTCAAGACTTTTTACTTTAGCCCTCCTCAACTGTACAACTACATTTATTCATCTTAAAATGTCTTTATTTTTTAAACAGTACCACCCACCAGCTATTTCTTGACATTCCCTTTTTATTATATGCTCATAGTTTATTTCTAATAACATTTATTGTAAGAAATAATAAAGCCAAGACAGACTAACATAAGACTTTATATAGGATCCAGGGATGAAATCTGAATCTCAACCATTTTACTTATGACTCATGAGGGCAAACCTAGTCTTCTCCTTTTACTTTTACTCCATGGATCTAATGCATATTTATATTATACATTTACACAATTTGAAACAATGTCTAGTGTATAAATATATCATGTTCTTGTTAATATGTGGGCCAGATAATTAAAAGTATCTTGAGTCATGACTGATTTTTCTGACTCTGCTAGGATATAGAAGTTATAATTTCTCATACTTTTGTAGAATAGCATTATTCGTTCCAAAAACCATGGCTTTCAAAGCTTGCTACTGCCTTCATCTGACTAAGAACAAAACCATATTTCAGAAAAATATGAGAAATTTTAGTTTGAGATGGTAAAAATATAGGTTTCCTTGTCTCCTTCCATAGAATATGGAGGACAATAGACAATCAATCAATCAATCCTCAAAGGTAATGGGGCTTTAACAACAAAGAGAAGACTTCAATGAAGTCTTAGGAATGGAAAGCAGACAGAATTCTGTGGAACTGTGAAATGGAGGATAGGAGGCAGCCAGTATGAAAGCTGAAGAGGACAAAGCAAAGATGGTGCTACATTCCCAAGAGAACTCTGTGGTCTCATATTCTAGAGCAGGCACCTGAATGGAAGGAGGGACAATACAAATGAGAGCTTTTTCAGAGTTGTCCAGTATTGTACTTATACCTGCTGCCACTGCTTATTCTGTGTATCCACTCAAGCTCAGCATAATCAGGGACCACCGGTACAGAACAATAGGTTGCCCAGCATTCCCTCCCCTATATAAAACAAGCCTGAGAATATTGAGGGAACTGGCTGTGGAACATACAGTCTGTCTATGAGAGCTGTCCTTGCTCACTGTACCAACCCATATCCTACAGATAAGAAGTCCTCCTGACTCACAAAGTGCCTTTAAGGCAATAGAGTAGCAACCTGTGATAAGATCTTACAAAAGCCAAGGAAATCCTACATCATACATATAGCTTGGTGTAATCAAGCTAAGTGTTCACTCTAAAGCAAGAGTTGATAAAGAAGGACCATTAGACATCTCAGAGTACCAGAAACAAGACTGAGATTAAAAACCAAGCATGAAACCCCCCAAAAAGAATCAACCAGAAACATTTAAAAAATCTAATTTGGCTCACCATGCCTTTAAAAATAATACTGCATATATAGAAGCAATAATATGAATCTATAAAGAAATTGGTTAGCTCATAATAAAAATAATAGCTCTTAAAATTTTTCCACAAAAAGAAACAAAAACTGATAAAACTATAAAATAAAAATGGATCAGAAGGCAGAATAGGAAAACAAAATCAATGAAGATGTAAAAGAGCTGAAACTATCAGTCCATAAAGTTTAATGTTCAACTAACTGAAGTTCTACACAGAGAAACAAAGTCAGGAAACCATTTCTATAAGGAAGATAAATCATCTTCCTCGGACATGAAGAAAGACATAACCATCAACCCAAAAGACCACTCAATATTTGCTTAACATAATGAAGATAAATACTGACCAAATAATAACTGAGTGTAAGGATAAGCAAAAACATTTCCAGATGCACTAACAAAAGTGATAGCTGCCAATATAACCCTTCTCAGCAAATTCATTCCAGTGAAACTATTTGCAAATATGCTCGAAGCTCAAACAAAGTCGAGGAAAGAACCAACAAAAATGAGGATGGCTATCCCCAAAATAGGGGATACATTTTTAACAAAGATGAAAAGGAAACCCCAGTGTTATGAGTCTTACAGGACATCCAAGCAACTGTTGAATTAAGATAGGAAGAAAGTTCCAAGGTTGTCCGTAGAACACATTTGCTTTTAATTGGGAAAATGAACACGTACCTCAAACATTTTAGTAGCATAGTGAGGGAACCATGCTTTCTCTCTCACTAAGTAAAAGGAAAGATGATTTAGGGTTATGGAGGTAGGTGGCTCAGCCACTCAAGTGTTTGTCTGCAACTAACTAGTGTTTGATCATCAAAGCCTAAACTAAGATGAAAGAAAAAAAAAAAAAAAAGACACATGTGGCCCAATGTGCCCTCCTAGCATTGAGGAGGTAAAGACAGGCAAAAATTGGCTTGCGGGCTAATCTGCCTAGTATACTTGGCAAGCTCCATAGCCTGTCAAACAAATAAACAAACAAAAAACAACAACAACAAGGTGGATAGCTGCTGAGAAATGACACTGGAGGTTGACCTCTACCATCTACAAAGATTCACAAAGATGTGCACATGCACATATGTACACAAATGCACACATATACAAAGCAAGCTCATAATAAACCAACAAACAAAATTTAATATGTTTTAAAATGAATGTTGCTAGAAGATTGTCTGGCTTCAGTGGTAAGAATATTGTCTTCTGTGTGTAGGATCGGGATTGTAGCTAGAGGCAGAATGCTTATTTGCATGCATAACACTCTAGAGTCAATCCCCAGAACTTCTAAAAATAAAATTGTTCAAACACATAATTAAAGTTATAATCCAGCATCCTACTTAAAGTCATATTCTTAGTATTTATACAGCTTAGAGAAAATATTAATTGGCTTTAGATTAAATTCATATATAATTTAATTACATTTACAGGACAAAATTTAAATGTGAAAAAAAAGGTACAGTGATGGATGTTAAAGGGAGGATGAGACATGGGTGAGATAGAGGGGAAGGTATCGAAAGTACTAGAGCCAGTTAAAATAGTGCTCTTTCAAGAACTTCAAATAGGAGGGAATATGAGGCAGGAATAGTTAATACTAAAGGCCATAGTAAAACCTCCCATTGGCTTCCTAAAACATAAGAAAGGAATTTAAATGGAGTCACAACATAATGGTATAGACAATGCCCCAACTAGATATCTTATGCCACCAAGTAAAACTTGAAGAACTGAGAATAGACTACATCCTGTTGAGTCTTTGGCCAAAGGGATCGCATAGACTACCCCTTCCAACATCACTGACCAAGACCACTGTTTATTCTCCATAACTAGTTATGTCATTGAACATGAAGAATTTAAGCTGTGTTCAACTAAAAGTTTTACGTCTACTGACCAGTACTCATGGTACTGGATGCTACCTGAGGAGAAAAGTAATCATTAGTATACATTCTGTAATGTACAATAGCAAACTGTCTCAGATATGCTGGGGCATTAGTGAGAAAGATGTTATAGGAGTAACCAACCACTTTTTTATTGGATCTAAGGTCCACTCCATGAGATGGAACTCATATCTGACACTACTCAAGAGGCCAAAAACTTAAACTTGGTAAGTTATGGGTCGTAGGGAAACCTAATACTGTAATTCTGCTAAAGAAACATAGCAAAAAAAAAAGACTCCTAATAACATACTGCTATACACATAGACCAGCCAGCCCTCATCAGAGAAGTGTCTTCTTTGTAATAGACAATAATTAACACAGAGACATACAACTGGACAATGTTCAGAGTATTCGAGACTTTGGAGCACTCAACCCTAAGTAGGATATCTTTATCAAACCCCTCTTCTTAGGGCTAAGAGATCTATGCAGAAAAGGATTGTGGGAAAATTGGAAGAATCAGAGTGGTAAATGATTCCAAGGAACATGTCATCTAGACACAGTAGGACTGATGAGCATTTGAACTCACAGAGAATAATGGCATGTACAAGACCAGACAAAATCTCAGCACTGAGCAGGAGAACTTGACACAAACTCCCACTTCTCAGCTAGAAGCCATTTACAACTAAGACCTACTGGGAAAGGAAAAAAAAAAAAAAACAAGTTTTATCCAACTGACTGTTGCTGAGTATGTAAACACATTCCAGGGCAGGGCTCACAGCCAGGAATTGTTGGCCCCGACACAAAACGGACTCCATGTTTTTGTTTGTATTGTGTTATTTTAGTACTTTTTTTCTTACTGTCTGTTTAGTGTTTTGTTGGTTTTTTTTTTTTTTCCTTTGAGAGATAAGAGAGAGAGACCTGGGGGTAAGGGGGAAAGTACAAAGTTGGGTGTGTAGGGAGTTGGGGAGGACTTGGGAAGAGTTAGGGGAGAGCAAAGATTATGATTAAAATATATGAAAAATTTAGATATAATATAAATTTTAAAAAGAATAATAAGACTTTGGGAATAAGACTACAATAAAGGTAAATCATGTTTCAGCAAATTAAATCTACAACATTCAGAGTAAAAAACCAGATGTAAATGACATTAACCTTAGTTAGTCGACATTATCAACATAATGGGTGACCAGCAGGGAAAGGTACTTGTGGCCAACTCTGACATCTGAGTTTGAAAACAGGGAACAATTCCCACCTCCAACTTCTATATAAGAGTTCAAACACAGATGTACATGTACGCAGATACGTATACAAAAGAAACAAATAAAACTAGTAAAGGGGAGATGGCAAATAGTAATATTATCGTCTTACTAGGTTTACTTAAAAATATAGTAAGCTAAAATGAGTATGACTAAGAATACGATTTATAAAAGGGTAAATGTAGGGGCATAGTGTAGCCCAAACCAGGTCTGTGGGAAATTGAGGATAACCCTCTGGTGGAAGACTGGCTCCTGGACCAAAGGGCAACTATGAAGTTTTGGAGTACTTTGAGTCATTTCCCAGAACCCAGGCAAAAGTCTCCCTAAAGGGGACTCATTGCCATGATTCCCATAGCTTTATGGAAATTAAACTCCTCAATGGAAGCCAGTCTGCTACTCACAAATTCAGTTTTCAATATACTTTAGAATTTCAAACCTTTCTGAGGGGCTTGAGATAAAACATGATACTTTGTATGAAGTTTCAAGATTCAGTACTTGCAGCTGTAAATTCAAAAATTACCAAAAGCCTTTTCTACACTGGCACAGCAAGGAAACCCCAGAGAATCAAGACTTGGTGCTTCTGGTGACTTTACAAAACACTGAGTTGGTTTTGTTTTTGTTTTGTTTTTTGTTTTGTTTTGGTTTTTTTGTTTTGTTTTGTTTTTGAGACAGGGTTTTGCTGTGTAGCCCTGGCTGTCCTGGAACTCACTCTGTAGAACAGGCTGGCCTCAAACACAGAAATCCGACTGCCTCTGCCTCCCAAGTGCTGGGATTAAGGGCATGCACCACCGCTGCCCGGCAAAACACTGAGTTCTTAAGAGGGCACTGGACACTTCACTTTCTAGTTAAACTTGGGTGAATTAGGATATAAAGAAGTAAAACCATGTTTCCAGCTTAGAAAGAGGTCAGGAAAGACCTGGCTGGGAGGTTTCAGAACTTAGTTGGGATCCTGGGCCTTGTGGTAATAGAATAGCTTTCGGCAAGGGCTGTGATGCAGTCTTACTTAATCTGAGTGCTATTATCAGAGCTGCACCTATCCATGCCAAAAACAATGTCATTATCTATGTTTTTGGATGGTTCCGAACTTCTATGATTAAATGCTATATAGCTCAGATACCTTTGGCAAATCTGAATTGGCTAAATATAAACTTAACAAAATGCAGATGTCTCTATTATGACATAAGAAAATCAGAAAACATTCAGAACTCCAACTAACTCCAAAATTTGAGGTTGCTAATATTTTAATAACAATATTCAAACATATGTTCATGTTCTACATCATACCCTTAAATTTAGAAGATTAAAGAACCGAAAAATGCTAAAATTGGAAGAGACCTTAACTATTATTCAATATAATTCTATCACTTTACCAATGAAGAAACAAGGTCAAAAGAGGATATATGTAACTTTCCAAGGTCATACAACCATGAAGAGCAAAGTCAGGACTGAAGCCAAGTTTGCATTGTACTTCTAGATGCTCATTCTTCTAGATAGTATGCTGAAAAAAAAAACAAAAAAAAAACAGAAGGCAAAACAAACCTTTTTAATTAAAAGTCATGCTTACCAATAAACTGTTATTAGCAATAGCTCTAGAATACTTGGTGTTTATGATACAAATTTCAAATAATTTTTATATGATCCTTTGTATTTGAATGATTTTCTGCTTGTCCAAAATATACCAGCTACCAATCTAAAGTACTTCTAAGATACTTTGATTATTACATGATTCATATTATTGAATAAAATTTTTTACTGATTTCATTCAGTTATTTAAGGAAATAGTGAATAAATAACCTTGCAGATATATAATTTTTATTTAATCAAATGGAAATAGGAGAAGTTACAAGTTCTTCTACTTTCACTTCATTGTACTTTCAGAGATGTATGTATGTAATTCATACATAAGCTTTTGCAACAAGGCCTTGCTCGATATCTCAAAGTGGCCTCAAATGTGTGATAGTCCTTTCTGAGTGTCCCACGTACGGAGAACGTAGAATGTACCATGACATGAGGATGACATGCTGCAGTTTTCTATTAGACAGCAATGGCTCTGTTGTATCTATAAGTTACTTATTATCTGAGTTACAAATTATATTCAATAAAGGCTTATTAAACAAACTAATTTTATATTAATCTTGGTATAGCATACATTATATATAATGATGTGGTTTGACCCAATATATACGTGTGTGTGTGTGTGTGTGTGTGTGTGTGTGTGTGTGTGTGTAATTACTTGGATGAATATAAACTTTACTACACTTTAAAACAATGGAGGCAAGGAAGCTTTTACTTAGCCTGTAATTAAGCCCTAGATAACAGCCGAAATCTATTCAGAGTAGAGTAGAATATTTTCTTCCTTCTCTATGCCAAAGCATGGTGTGAGATGAATCTCGTACCTTTACTCCAGCTCTTGCTTTCAAGCCCAGGAAGGCCTTTTCAGCACACACAGTGTCCACTTGAAATCTCCAGCTCCAGTGGCCTTCTCAACAATGCACATTCACAGGAACAGGAGCAGGTATCTAATAAGAGATACAGAGGGATTCAAGAAGAAATGCCAAAGTAGAGGGCTATTCACCAGGAAGTTCAAGTTGGAAAGAGAAACCAGAAAGAACTTAAAGGTGCTTGTTTTAGATGTTAGGCAGGTCTGTGAAGAAGTGAAAGCTGACTGCTAAAGATGAAAGGAGTTCCTAAACACAAGAAGGTTACTTAAACGGTTCACATATAGATAGATGAAAAGTTACACTGGCTTCGACTACCTTCCTCTTGCATTTTTTTTTAATGCTGTGCTCAGAAAGCTCCTGATCCTTAGGACTTCCAATGGCATACAAATAACAAATGAAAAATCTTCTCACTCTGCTTCATAGGTTTGTGAAGCAGAGTGACTCTATAATAATCTCTAACTTCCCTCTTTAATATCTGCATAATTTTACAACTACAAATGAAATGTTTGATCATTTTTTCAGAGTTTAATACAATCATTTTTTGTATTAAAGGATTAATTTGTATATACATTATACTTGAAATCTAAAATATTTACCATTATTCTTCTAACTGAAGAAAAAATGAGAGCTACAAATGAAAACCCAGAAGCAAGAGTAAAGGAATCCATAAGATTTCTACTGCCCAGTAATTGGCCTTGATGTGTCATGTTTTCCAGCACTATAAAGGAGGAGAAGCAACCATTAAGCAATGTCAAAGGGTCTGTTTCTTCGCTGTGTTGCTCTCATTCTAGCTTATGTGTTCCTGTGGCTACTACTAGTGACCCATTGGGCCAGAAACTGTGCATACACTTTTATTTTAAAAAATATCTCACTTTGTAAACTTTTTTCAACATTTCTATTCTTAGTTTTCAAATATTCTCTTGTTTCACTTTAGCAGTTTATTTGTCATTTTCATGTAGTTGAAAGCAAAATAGGAAAGCAAGCAGAGAAAGCTCACTGAGACACCACTTCTGTAGACATGCTTTCCAGGCAGACATATATATGAGTGCAAAGAGTGTTTGGCTCCCAGCCCACATTCCCATAATTGAACTTGGTGTGACCTCCAAAGAGACTCCACTATGGTGCTGTGACTTTAAGAGAAGCCATTTACCTCAAAACTTCATATTTGCTTCTCATGGCCAGACTGTGTCTCTTGTAGTCTATGAACAAATATTCTTGTGTAAATCCTATTATTTCTCCTGGTTAAGAAAATAAAACTGCATTTTGATTTTTGTATTAAAGGATTAATTTGTAAACTTAAATATATATCACACACTGTTTAATCATGCTTGATCTTTTTTAATCTTTGAAATAATGGAATGAAACACATGTGTGTTTGCCACATGCAGACAAGTATCCACGGAAGATGGCATCAGATGCCCTGAGCTAGGGCTACAACAGTTCTGGGTCTTCTGGAAGAGCAGTAATTGTGCTCTTGGCTGCTGGGCCATCACTCCAGCCCTGATTTTTTCTGCACCTAGAGCTTCGGGAAGCCTGACCCTTGAGAGAAGCTAGTCACAGATGGTTATGGTATGGAATTCCTGAACATAACTGTAGCTCACCCTTCTTGCTCAGCTGACACTAAGTTGCTTTAAGTCTCAAAGCACAGCAAGCTCTCTTGGCTTCTGTTTTGCTCTTCCCAACTTAAATAGCCTTCCCTGTCTTGCTGATTCTTCCCTCAAGTAGGAGACAGTTAGATACTACCTTCCCTGTGTAGCTTTCCTTGATTAATCCCTAACTGCAGATAGTTATTCTCCTAGTGTGTGCCAAGCGAGTAGATGCATTGTGTATAGCACATTAGTCACATGATCCTAGAGGAGATTCTGTGAAGGATCAAAATGGAGACACAGAGATAACCACTAGAAGGTAGTTACTTACTCAAAATATGGGGATCAGTAAGTAATGGGCCAGGAGAAGGGGAGGGCAATTAGACCATGACAATGTATCTTGCAAGGGCAGAAGAAAGAAGGCTCAAAAAAGAAAAATATGCATGCAAGGTGATGAACTTGGTTTTCTTTGTTGTTGTCATCTTTTTCGTTTTGATTTTTTCTCTATTTTTTTGATTTTAAATTTTATTATTAGTAGGAAAACTTGCAAATAATACCATAAATACCCAAAATTAACCATATTCACAAGTTCCCAACTGCTTAATGAATTTCATGCATTAGAATTCATATTTGGAACAAGTTGGTGTTGCACATTTCTTTTTACTTTCAGCTTAAATATTTTTATGCTTATCTACCACCAAAAACAAAAATTCCATGGCAGACTTAGCAACAGGAAACAATTGTTTATATCTTCTTTCATGTCATGCCAATTGCCTGTCTTCATTCTTCCCATCCCCTTAGGTTTAGCCCTTTTTCTCTTTCTAGATGTTATACTGTACCGTATGTTATTTGCTTACATTTATGAATTTTTACTGTATTAATTCCACAAATGAAAGCATGCAGTTATTTAAATTTCTGAGTTATGAAACCTTACTCAATGTTAAACACTCTACGATCATCATAATTCTTGCAAATTTTTAGCTTCATTTTTCTTAGAACTTGTAGTAGGGCTGGAGAGATGGCCGTGGTTCAAGCACTAACTGCTCTTCCAGAGACCTGAGTTCAATTCCCAGCAACCATCAGACTCACCAACCATCTAAATGGGATCTGATGCCCTCTTCTGGTGTGTCTGAGACAGCTACAGTGTACTCACATAAATTTATATAATATGAACTGTGTAGTATTCCCCTTATGCTAATGAGGCATGAGCCCCAACCAATCACAGGGCTTATGCTAATGAGGTATTGGCCCTAACCAATCCTGAGAGAACAGGCCGCCTGGCCCGCCCCCTTGGAAGGGTATATAAGCAGTGCATTTCTGCTGCTGGGGGCGGCCCCTTCGATGGATGAAGATTGTGCCTGGAATAAAAGAGCTGTCAAAGAAGAATCCAGGCTTGTCGTGTCTTACTTGCCGGCTGAGGAGAAGACGCCACAACTGGTGGCCCGGCGGAGAAGAGAGAAGCGACCCGGCGGAGAAGGGCCCGGCGGAGAAGAGAGAAGCGACCCGGCGGAGAAGCGGCCCGGCGGAGAAGAGAGAAGCGACCCGGCGGAGAAGCGGCCCGGCGGAGAAGAGAGAAGCGACCCGGCGGAGAAGCGGCCCGGCGGAGAAGCGGCCCGGCGGAGAAGAGAGAAGCGACCCGGCGGAGAAGCGGCCCGGCGGAGAAGGGAGAAGCGGCCCGGCGGAGAGGCGGCCCGGCGGAGAGGCGAGCCGGCGGGCGGAAGCGAGCCGGCGGGCGGAGGCGAGCCGGCGGGCGGCGTTGTCCCGGCGGGCGGAGGCGAGCCGGCGGGCGGCGTTGTCCCGGCGGGCGGAGGCGAGCCGGCGGGCGGCGTTGTCCCGGCGGGCGGAGGCGAGCCGGCGGGCGGCGTTGTCCCGGCGGGCGGAGGCCCCGGCGGGCGGCGGCGACCCGGCGGCCACCCGGCCCCGGCGGGCGGCGGCGACCCGGCGGCCACCCGGCCCCGGCGGGCGGCGGCGACCCGGCGGCCACCCGGCCCCGGCGGAGTCACCCGGCCCCGGCGGAGTCACCCGGCCCCGGCAGTGAGAGACGCGGAGGCCCTGGCAGAGACACCCGGCGCCGGTAGAGAAGAGACGTGGCAGTTAAAGACCAACGACAACGAGCCAAGGACAATGAGGAAACTGAGGACAACAGCCTCATAAATTCAGAAACTGAGGTAAAAAGGAATATTTATTAGTCAAGGTTCCCTGGGTTGGGACGAGTCGAGAACAAGTAGAGGCTCCCTGGTTTGGGACGAGTAGAGGTTCGAGTTAAGGATCCCTGGTCTGGGACGAGTCAGGAACGAGTGAAAGATCCCTGGGTTGGGACGAATTAAGGATCCCTGCTTTGGGACAAGTCAGGAACGAGTGAAAGATCCCTGGGTTGGGACGAATTAAGGATCCCTGCTTTGGGACAAGTCAGGAACGAGTGAAAGATCCCTGGGTTGGGACGAATTAAGGATCCCTGCTTTGGGACAAGTCAGGAACGAGTGAAAGATCCCTGGGTTGGGACGAATTAAGGATCCCCGCTTTGGGACAAGTCAGGAACGAGTGGAAGATCCCTGGGTTGGGACGAGTTAAGGATCCCTGCTTTGGGACAAGTCAGGGACGAGTGGAGGATCCCTGGGTTGGGACGAATTAAGGATCCCTGGTTTGAAGTTCCCTGGTTTGGGACGAGTAGAGATTCCCTAGATTTGGGACAAGTCAAGGTTTAGGGACGAGTATAAGGAAAGCGGCAATAAAAGGTCTGCAGATTTTCTAAACTATGATATCTATTGTCAACTCGGAGTGGGTTGGCTTGTGTATCATAATAATGCTTTTCCTGACATATAGTCTTAGATTGTACCTAAATTCTTATTGTGAATATGAATTCACTGTCCAAAAGGACCAGGAAGTTTTTGAACAAGTGAAAGAGGCTCAGTCCGAAGGCTCTGAGGCAGGAGTTAGTAAAATAAACAAGGGACCAAAAAAGATAACCAATATAGATACAGAGAGCTCTTCTGGCTCTGATAGCTTAGAAAAGATAGAGGAAGGAAAGAGCTTAAAAAAGATGGAGGAGGACCTTGAGGACATGTTAACTAAAATAGAGACCGTGGTCCTCTCAAGGAAAAAGAAAGGCAAAATGGCAAAAAAGCTCAAACCATATGCTTGGGAGACGCCCACAGCTCCGCCCCTAGGCCCGCCTCCCTATGTGGAGGTTCCTTGGGCCAATCTGTCCCCAGACACACAATGCTCATTCTGCCCACAGACTTGGAAGGAAGCGCGTATGGCCTTCCCAGTTTTTGATCCTGGAGGCAAATATTTTCTAAGCAATCACTCTTCATGACACAACTCCAAGAGCCTATCTTCAGAACACAGGGAACCAGGGTTAAGAAAAATATGTTATTGGGTATGATTGCAAATTTATAATTTTGGTAATAAAAAACTAGATTAAAACTGGTAATTCAAAGTTAGAGTCACTCAAAACCAGATGTATAAAAGAGCTTTAACATTTTGGAGAGTGCTTGTTGCTCCAAAAACATCCAAAGACAATATCTTTTAATATTTGAGACATCAGCTATATTCCTAAATAAATTGTGACATAAGATTCAAAGGTTTCTAGGAGGTGCTAATTGGCTAAGATCTTTTTTTAAGCTCTCCACAAAAGAATTTAAGCCTCAAGAGAGATACAAACCTTAATTTTTTTTGGCTGATAGAAAAATAATTTTATAAAAAATATAAAAAACTATTATTAATAGATATGTAAATTAATTAGTTGTTGGCTGTTTTATAACAGTCCTGTTTAGATTTATATTTACAGACAATGGCCCAGCCTATACGGCTCAAGCCTTTTCTTCCTTTTGCCAACGTATGGAAGTCTCACTCACTCATGGACTGTCCTACAACCCTCAGGGGCAGGGTATTGTAGAACGAGCACATCGCACGCTCAAGGAATGTCTTCAAAAACAAAAAGAGGGAATAGGCCACGGCCTTAAACCCAAGCATAGACTATCCTTAGCACTATTTACTTTAAATTTTCTAAATTTGGATACTCAGGGTCAGCCTGCTGCTGACAGACATCATAATCACTTACGCCCTCCGCCAGAAAAGGTAAAATGGAAAGATATCATAACCAATGCATGGCGAGGGCCCGATCCCGTGCTCATAAGAGCACGAGGTTCTGTTTGTGTTTTCCCACAGGATCAAGAAAACCCTATCTGGATCCCTGAGAGACTGACTCGGAAGATCTCCAGTCCGGCGATCCCAGACGAAAGGAGGGATGATGAAACTGCAGATCCTGATGTTGAAGCTCCTGTCACAGACCGCCACCCTGAACGGCACTTGCCTAGATCCCGTCACTCTGAAAAGACTTACCACTTGGGTTAAGGATGCCCTCACTTCTTTAAAGAATGGGTGGGAGTATTTGTATGGGGAGCCATTGTTCTCTTAGGATGTGGCTTCTGCCTTTGGTTTCTATGTTGCTTACGCCATGACCATGCAAGACATAAGGCTGTAGTTTATCAGGCGCTGACTGCCATGGTGGAAGGTGCTTCCCCAAGTATTTGGCTGGCCTCCCTTAGGGAAACCTAGTGGGGAACCTTCTGGATCCGATATTGGCCGTCCAGGCATTTTCCCTAGATCCTGACCATCTTGACCATTGCCAATGGTGTACATTCATAAGGCTCCTATGGCACCATTTAAATTTTTCAGAAGCGGGGAGTATGAGGAGTGCCTCGACTAGAGATGTTCTCAATCCTGAGATAGATTCTCTGAAAGTATGTCTGAGTGCATAGAGGTTTTGTGTCAAATACCTCTCCCTGAAAAAAGGCACAAAGGCGAGTATGGGGTGGCAGCCCCCATTACAATGCCTTCATTACTTGCACAAGGGCTCAGACCTCTGCTTTCCACCGCTGACTTTTGCCACAGTAGTGGCTCCTTCAAGAAGTGCCTTCTAAAGCCTTTTGATAATCACCTGGTGAATGAGTTCAAAGCATGCTTGGGTGTGGGAGGTCTAGGACGAATCTGAAGGGTCCAGAAGTAACCTATTTCAAATTTATAAAATAAATAAGGGGGAGATGTAGGCAGCCGAAGAGACAGCGCCGGTTTCCAACATGGCTGGCGCAGCGTCCTGTATAAGCCTACTGCGCATGCGTCAGCCTCAAGCCCCTCCCGAGAGGGCTTATGCAAATGAGGCATGAGCCCTAACCAATCACGGGGCTTATGCTAATGAGACATGAGCTCACAGGGCTTATGCTAATGAGGCACGAGCCCCAACCAATCACAGGGCTTATGCTAATGAGGCATGAGCCCCAACCAATCACAGGGCTTATGCTAATGAGGTATTGGCCCTAACCAATCCTGAGAGAACAGGCCGCCTGGCCCGCCCCCTTGGAAGGGTATATAAGCAGTGCATTTCTGCTGCTGGGGGCGGCCCCTTCGATGGATGAAGATTGTGCCTGGAATAAAAGAGCTGTCAAAGAAGAATCCAGGCTTGTCGTGTCTTACTTGCCGGCTGAGGAGAAGACGCCACACATTTCTTATAGGTTTTACATATGAGGGCAGTGGAGAAACTTTTAAGCAGAATAATGAGAGGGTCAAAAGTTTATTTCAGAAAGCATAAAGATCAGATTGAAGGGGTAAAGGAGAAAGTAGAAGACTGGCTATGAAAATGAAGAACAGAAATGGAGTTTGAGTATTTGAAAGATTAAGTTCAAATTGAAAGGACTTGATTACTGATTGTCCAAGTCATGCAAGGCTCATGAAGGGATAATAGGAGGACCCCAGATGGAACCACAGAAGTTCAATTGACTGGGATAGCCAGTAGAATAACTGAGAGTGCTTATTCCCCTATGTGTCATATGGAATTGTTAACACTGGGATCACCCATGTCTAACTCTGATATCCTACAGGAAGGAGAGGATATCTTCAGTACTAAAACCTCCCCTTTCAGATTGTCAGCAACCTCCCTGCCTCCTCCTGACATACAATGCTCTTCCTATCTGTTTCAACATGCTCTCCCATGGTCACCATGCCTCCTCCTGACATACAATGCTCTTCCTATCTGTTTCAACATGCTCTCCCATGGTCACCATTAGAGGCATCCTATCCCAGAAGACAGAGCCTATGAGGGTTCAAATTCATCACCTTTTCAAGAGAAAAGTAAACATGGATCCCAGCAATAGAGTTATTTCATCACTAGTTTAATAGGTTCCATGCTCTCAAAAAGACCATTGTCTCAAAAGTAAGTACTTTACAAATTAAAGGACTGTTATGTTTAAAAATCCAAATTATTGACAACAACAACCAAAAAATTGTATAGAGTTAAGAATTAAAAATCAGTTTATCTTTAAAGATGCCTTAGGAGGGTTTTTACCTGCCAAGAACCAAAAACAATGGATTATGTTGATAATGATGGGCAAAGGTATTAAGGCAGGAACGGTTTCATTTACAATGTTGGTGCTATTTAGATGTTTTTAAGCTGGATTAAATGATGGAAGAAACCTTGATTAACCTTTGAATTGTGGATATTAGGCTTATGATTTCATCCTTTGGACTAATGTTTCTAGTGCTTGCCTCCCCATAACCCCAATATATATATATATATATATATATATATATATATATATATATATATATATATATATATGTTGCATTGGTAAATATGAATGTACACATATTCTTAGAGTACTTTCTGCCAAACATATTTCAAGTATCTTTAAAATCTTTTAATTAACGTATTCTTTGACAATTTCATGGATATATAATCACATCCATTCCCTCCTGCCCCCTCCTATCTAACTTTTTCCAAAGTTCTTAATCATTCCAAATTAAAGGAGGTTTCCTTAAAGCTGTTAGGAATCAATACAGCAATTGCCCTCAGCAGAATGTTTTCACATGGGCCACAGCAAGGGGAAAACTCAGGTGCAAGTCTGCTTGCTGAGGAAACATGTAAGTATTCATGACCTCTCTGGCTTCTTTGGCTAATAAACAGCTGAGTTGGATCTCCTTTTTCTGAGAACTTTCACATGCTTATGATTAAAAAGTCATCAAATACAAAACTGGTTTTAAGAATGTGCTGATAAGATGACTCATTTCAAAGGTGCAGCTATTTTCCAACAACCGCTGCTCCGGAGCTTGGGAGGCTGGCTGTGGCTCATGCACAGACCCAGCTCACCATCTGAGCAGAGTGAGCTCATTTGGGTTGCTGATGGCAGAGGCTCTCAGAGGGCAGTGATTCATGCTGTCAGTTACTGTCAGCAGCGATTTGCTTCTGGATTGGTTCCTGGAGGCATTCATGTGAGCATTCAGTACAAAGGACTAGACTGCAATATTCTGTTGGGTCTCAGAGACTTAGTGTGGTTTCAACGTGTAATCAAAAAAGCCACGTACTTAACCAACTCCCACTTTGTTTTAAAGAGAAAGAGTCTTCAAAACTGAACTGTTTGCTCCTCTCTCCAAATAAAGAGTTAGGACCAAGCTGAACTTTAGGGCAATCTATAGGTGCTTCTTATGGGTGTGTAGCAGAGGGTTTTTTTTCCTAATTAATTGTAATTATACTATCACTACAATAATAGTAACAATTAATATTTTCTACATTACAAAACTCATTCAACCATATGTGACCATTTTTAATGACTATGGAACAAATACATCGAATAATTAAAAATTCCTTGAATTCATATGTAGTATAGTAGGGTATGTCTACAAACTATGACCCTGTAAGAAAGAAGTTCAGATACTACAACCCTAAACTTAAGAGGCATTATTAAACAATTTCTGCAAAACAATATCATTCTATTGAGTGCCAAATAATTGAAGAGATCAGTAGTACTATTGGTATTGTTCTTTTTGTTTAATTAACACTATTACTGATAACTCATGAGATATAGGCATATGGAGCACTCTATAAGAAGAGCATGGGACAGAGCATATGACAGGTATTGTGTCTAAGATATGCAGTTATTTTTATGAAGGAAAGTGAATGAATGATAAACTCATAAATGTAAGGACTGGAGAGATAACTTATTTGGTAAAATACTTCCTACATAAACATGAAGACCTTGAATTAAACCCCCAAACCCATGTAAAAGAGGAAGGAATGATGGCACATGTTTATAAGCCAGCACTGGGGAGGCAGAGACAAGCAGATCCCTGGGGTTTGCTGGGCAGCCAGCCTAGCCTACTTGGAGAATTCCAAGCCAGTGTGAGACTATCTTAAATTACACAAGGATAAAAATGGAGCAGAGATTGAAGGAATGGCAAACCAATGACTGTAACAAATT
Organism: Mastomys natalensis; assembly: GCA_021653895.1. NCBI lineage: Eukaryota > Metazoa > Chordata > Mammalia > Rodentia > Muridae > Mastomys > Mastomys natalensis. The sequence continues at coordinate 452,264 of JAJTUV010000677.1, forward strand.
AAAATCTATCCCATAGAACAGAGCTAACCTTTGACAATATTAATAACACTCTACTGTGTTTGCAGAAAAAAGGCCTAGAATAACTGTCTCCTGAGAGGCTTCATACAGCAGCTAAAGGAAAAAGATGCAGAGACCCATAGCCAAACACCAGGCAGAGATCTAGGAGTTCTGGGAAAGAGTGGGAAATAGAATTGAGCAAGTCAGCGGTGTCAAGGACACCACAAGAAGACCTACAAAGTCAACTAACTTGGGCCCATGGGGGTTCATAGAAACTGAACCATCAACCAAAGAGCATGCAGTGGCTGGAGGTAGGCCCCCTACATGTTTGTAGCAAATATACAGCTTGGTCTTCATTTTTGTCCCCTAACAATTGGAGCTAGGACTGTCTCTGACTCTGTTGCCTGCCTTTCCATCCCCTTCCCTTAGCTGGGCTGCCTTGTCTGGCCTCAGTGGGAGAGGATGAGCTTAGTCTTGTTCCTACTTGATGTGCCAGGCTGGGTTCATACCCATTGGGGGCTTCCCCTTTTTTGAGGAGAAGGGGAGGGTGTGATGGAGGTAGGGACTGGGAGGAGAGAAGGAGGAGCTGTGATAAGGATGTAAAATCACTAAGTAAATAAATTAATGAAGAAGAAAAAAGGCAAGGTGGAGGATGCTTGAGAAACAACATTCAAGATTAACATCTGGCTTCCACATGCTTATACATACATGTACATATAAATACACAGACATGCATACTCATGAACATGCATATCCATACACAAACATACACAAATATCAAAAAGAAAAAAAAAAACTTTACTACGAGACACAATCTCATAGCAAACTCGCCAATCCTCTGATTCCTATGGGGTTTTTTTGTACCTTCTTTAAGAAATATTCCTTTAGTGTTAGTGTAGAAGCTGTTTTGTAGATGTGTCCATTGACAATGGGCTCCACAATTCATTGATTGATTGTGATGTTCTGTAATGGTCTCTGTCCATTGCAGAGATGTTTCCTTGATGAGTGATGGGGACAACACTGATCTGTCAGTGTAAGGAAAAAAAGAAATCTTAAAATGTAGTTAGAGGCGATGGAGCTGAACAAGAATGACACCAATAGACTGCTAAAGAAACAAGCGAAAGACCATGATGCCTCAACCCTGCACCAAGAATTAAGGGATAACTAGTAACTGACTAATAACTATAGGCAACTAAGGGATGTTGCAAGCAGGAAAAATAGTCTTTCCTAGAAAAGAATACAACAATTGGTTGTCTATTACCTAATGGTCAGCCCTGAAAACATACATATATGTTACATTATGGAAACTGAGCAGGTTTCATTTAGAAATAAATATGTATATGCATATACATATATACAACTAATAGCAATTAATGAAAAAAAATCATGAATTTGAAAGGGAGCAAGCAGTAGAACATGGAAGGTTTGAGAGGGAGAAAAGAGAAGTGGATAATGATGTAATTATCTCAAAAATAATAAAAATTCAAAAAAATTGTCAGAGGAAAAAAGAGCACATTCTTTGATGTTAATATCTGATCTAAGAAAACATTTCTCTGTATTAAACTTCAAATTCCTGATGTCTCATTTGACTAAACCTTCTTATATTTATCTTCTACCTTCCCCACTAGAATGTAAACAGAGTGCATTCCTATTTTATCACTCCTTTGTATTATACTTTCCTGAGTATTGTTGTCATATGTTAGTCAGAAAGAGATGTCTTCAATATTAAAATACGTTGTTTTCTTCTGTTTTGATATGTAAAGAAGTACATGTTTAAAAAAAGAAAAAGCTTAATAAATTTTATAAAAATGGAACCTTAAAAATATAGTCAAAATGGACTATATATTTAATCAGAAACCATTGGTAGTAGTTTACCTAGACAAATATGAAAGGAACAGAAAAAAGATTAAGGCAAAAGTCTTTTGGATTGATTCAAATTCAAATGAAGGAAAATTTGATTAATGTTAAAATACAATGCATATACTGATTAGTGGAACAAGCCATGAGAAACAAGAAAGGTCAGAACTATTGATTCTACGGCAACTCCATTATGGACTGTTGTGGGAAATATTAAAAAGAGTGGCAAGTTTCCGTGCTACACCCAGCTACTCTGCCCCAGCAGTCTCACCACCCGTAGGCCAGCCCCAGGTTGGCGGTATTCCCAGCTCTGGATCACCTGCCTCAGAGCCGCCAGTACCTTCTCAGCCATCTACCCCTATAGCTAGTTGTCACATATCCCTTTAACCTAGTAAATCAAAACTCTTGAAGCTTATAATTAAGCAGTCAGATTTATATATCAATACATTCTCAATTCACAAGATGCCCACATGATAACTTCAGAATCAGTTGATAATGATATCAATTGCCTACTTAGATAAGACCTAGATAAGACCTGTGGCTATTTAAAGCCACTAGAAATCTGGATTGTCCAGTTCATCCTCCATCTTTCTTCCTTCTTCCCCTACCTCTCTCCTCTCCTCCTTCTCCCCTAAAACTTTCCCTTCCACTGCTCTAGCCTTTAGTTTACAAGTTAAGGTGGAGAGAAGGTTCACAAGAAGTCTCCTATGTATGTGATTCACTCCTTGTCTGAAGCCCCTACCAGGGAGAGTGGAATTAGCATCAAAATACAAGCAAAACCAGGGCTATCCACAACAATGGACATATGGCTTTATTAATTTAATTAAAGGAAAAAGGTTAACAATATTACAAATCATTAGAAATGAGAGCTATACAAATAATATAATTATTTTATCTTTAAAAAGTCTTAAACAAAATATACCTCCAAAATAATTTTAAATAGTAAGTCTATTTAGAGGAAGAAACCTTAAAAACTAAAATGATAATTGAATATCAAGCTTTTTAATCTACTAGATATGAGGTAGTGGGTAGATTTGCCACAAGAGGGATCCTGACTGGCTTTAGATGCCGTCCAAAAGCTGGCAGAAAATCAAGCTGTCAGAAGCCTAGGGTAGGGAGGATGGGCGAATGCAGCATCAGCATCACTGTTCCTGCCTCAGCGACTACTTACTGATTGTTTCATTGGCTGACTTTATAAACAGGATTATATCCACTCTAGCAGTCATTCAGCAACTTGCCTTTAATGTTTTGTAAGACTCTGGCAAGCCTTAGCTTACCGAGAACCCACTGAGTGAACCATGAGGAGCCAGGAATCAATGCAAAAAGCAAGAGGAATTTATTGTTCCAACCCGTTGGTGTCGTCCTGCACTCGAAGGAGAAGCAGCACCCTGGGCAGCCCAGTTGACCAGTTCTTATACAGCTTTTAGGGCAGCAGCCATTAGGCACAAAGTGATTGGCAAACAGTGTGACTTTTTAAACTGATTGATCTCTAGGGACTAAGGTGGCAAGGACTTCCCTTGTCTGTAGGTGGCAAGGGTTGGTCCATCCTGCAGAATGTGTCTACATGCTCTGGCCCTTCCCCACCAAAGTGTGGATGCTTCAGTCCTTCTTAGAAGGAAGAATAAAATACTCATGGGAAGAAATACAGAGACAAAGTGTGAGCAAAGACTGAAGGAAAGGCCATCCAGAGACTGCCCCACCTAGTGACCATCCCACATACAGTCACCAAACTCAGACACTATTGTGGATGCCAAGAAGTGCTTGCTGCCAGGTGCCTGATACAGCAATCTCTGGAGAGGCTCTGCCAGAGCCGACAAATACAGAGGCAGATACTCACAGCCAACCATTGGACTGAGCATAGGATCCCCATTGGAGGAGTTAGAGAAAGGACTGAAGGAGCTGAAGGGGTTTTCAACCCCATAGGAAGAACAACAATATCAACCAACCAGACCCCCCCCAAAGCTCCCAGGAACTAAACCACTACCCAAAGAGTACACATGGACAAACCATGGCTCCAACCACATATGCAGCAGAGAATGGCCTTGTTAGACATTAATGGGAGGAGAGGACCTTGTTCCTATGAAGGCTCAATGCCCTAGTGTAGGGGAATGCCAGGGCATGGATGTGGGAGTGGGTGGGTGAGTAGGGGAACATACTCATAGAATCAGGGTGAGGGAGCATGGAATGGGATGGGGGGTTCCTGGGAGAAAGCAGGAAAGGGGATAACATTTGAAATGTAAATAAATAAAAAATACAATAAAAAAGAAAGTAAAAATTTAAAAACCTATAAATTGATTTTCATAAAGTTATCAATTTTTTTTTGCCTCACAGGACAACATAAAGAAAATGAAAAGAAAAACAAGCAGAAAGATTTCCTAATCATATCTGATAGATTTATATCTAGAGTACATGAAGGACTCATATCTCAAAAAGATAAGCAGAGTAAAACATTAACAAAGGACTTTCATGGGCATTTCTCCAAAGGAAATATACAAATGCCAATAAGCACAAATATAACACAAATCAAAACTAAAATGACATACTACTATTTACCCAGTAGGATGACTACAATAGATGAACAGAAAGAAACAAGTATTTATGAGAAAAGGACGCACTAGAGCCCTTCTACATTGCTGGTAAGAATGTAAAACAGCCTCGTCACAAAGGAAAACAGATCTGTATTCCCTCAAAAATTTAAATATTGATCTACCACAAGGCCTCATGTCTATGCAATGACACTCTGTGAAATTAGAAACCAATTGAATGGTTATTATTCATAGTGAACTATAGCTACTAAAGCTGATGATTTAAAATAAAGTTTCTCATACAAAAGACAGTGTACTAAACTGAAATTTTAAAGTATATATTAAAGTATAAGTTTAAAGTATATATTTTGCAAAGAAACGTTACAACATACCCTCCTAAAAATAGTTTACAGTATGTGCTTGTGTAAAGTTTAAAACAAACATGCATGAATGTTTAAAACAGGACGAGAAAGGGCTAAATAAATAGTAGAACAAAGCATTCACTTCAGGGTGAATGACGAGGCACCTTTTTTATTATGTTGCTTTACACAATTAAGCATTACTTAAGTTACTTAATAAATAATTATTTTTATAATTTATGATAGGGAAAGGGGAGCATTTTAAGGACAATTATATACATTCTGGAAACATGCCAGTCCTTTTGAAGATGTCACTCTCAAGAAGGAACCTAGGAAAAGGTGCTGACTCATGACTCCTAGTACCCAAACTTCATGGGTCAACAAAATTTTAAGTGCCTTGACCCTGCCTGTATCTTCTCTGCTTGTTTAGCTTTCAGAGTATACTGAGGGCTCAACTTACCACTTTCTAAACTATAGTACAGGCCTAGAGAGATGGCTCAGCAAGCAAAGCCCTCAATGAATGACTGTGAGGATAGGAATTTGGACCTTCTGAAACCACATAAAGCTGGAGGCTGTAGCATATGTTTGTAATTCCAGTGCTCCAAGGCTAGAAATGAGGCAGAGAAAGGAGAATCCTTGAAAGCTTATAGAACAGTTAGCTTGATGGTCATAGCAACAATCACAAGAGAATCTGTTTTAAACAAGGTTAAAGGCAAGAACCACATGCATGCACACAGCCATACTCACACACACAGGGACCACATGCATGCATGTATTCATACTCATACACACAACGACCACATTCACACAGACATCCATGCTCACACCCACAAGGACCACATGCACACATGCATACACACAAAGATTTCAGAAATCTTTAAGATTTTGTAAATTCCTCACAGTGAAATTTCAATATTTATTTTTTTATTTGTTAGATGGAAGGACAATCTACATCAGACTCCAGCTGACTTCCTAGTTGCCTTTTTCCAATTTGAGCACTTGTAGCAAACAAAAATTAGCTAAAACTAAGGTCTCAAAATTCAAAATGGTTAATGCTTCTAAATCAGCTTAGGCATTGACCATATAGTCAGGGCAATTAACCTAACTTAATATAAAGTTATGCCTTGAAATTAAAACAACTCTTCTTAGAACAATGCTGACAATAATTTTCATAAATACACATAGCAGTTTTTCAGGAAAAGTCTCCTCTTCTGTTTAGCCACGGGATCTAAATCTATGTTCAGAGTAGTTGCCAGTGTTCACTGTGAATGGACATTGTTTATATAACAAACATAACACATCTTTACACACAACATCAAATGTGCCATCAGTACTGTTGATAGGGCTCCATCTCGTGAGAAGGAGGCAGTTACAGAGCCATGTTTCATTGTACTTCTGGCTGAAACAGGAGATTCTTGCTTTTTCATTTCCTGTGCAATTACTGTCCTTTAATTATACCAGTGTATATATAGCATCTCCCTAAATATTAAATCTTGTGAGTAAAGAACCCAGAGTGAAAGCAAATGAAATTCAGATTAACATTAAGATACAGTTATAAAAACAGGTTAGACAAAGGACCTCCCAACATTTCATTTTGGCTAAAGAAGCAATCAAAGACAATTGCTAACCAACACAGTTGTGTGACCTAGAAGAAACAGCAACAATAAACATCAGAATAAATGTTTCTGTGAGTCTTTACTGGATTAGTGTGTGCTTGCAACTAAAAGTCCATCATGAATTCCGTTTATGGTCTCTCCTGTTTAACTACTCATGTTCTTTACAAGGTACAGACTGAATATAGTTGTCTAACTAGGTGTGGTTGGATTGTATTAAAATCATACTTTCCGTGTAAGGTTAGTTTTGTGTTAAAATTTTGTTTGGTTTTGTTTAATGTTTATGTTTGATTTTGTTTTACTAATATTGTATTTTGAGAGCTGTAGTTTTTCCTGTTGAGCACATTTTTCCTTGGGAAAACTAATAAAGATTATATATGACTCCAACAAAAGGCTTTCTTGATCAAAATCTCCTCTTTGAATGAGTACATTGTTATCATTGGGCCTTAAATCTCTCTTCTTGGATAAAGAAAATGCTTAACACAAATAGCTTATGGTATGTTTAAAAGAAGTGACATTTTTATCTATATTCTTTGTTGGGTTGTAGTGTGCATGAGACCTGTTGTTGGGTTGATGCATGGGTCCTGTGTCTGTCTCACCACATGGCTAGGGCCTCTCATGGGGACAGAGTCACAGGAATTTGACTGTGCTCACTCCACGCTGGTGCCAGGCAGACATCAAGCTATGTGAAGCCATGGACTCTGCTCTGTGAGAGAGCACACAGTCTGAGGCCCTGTGGGGGCTGGGGCTCTTGGCTTTTGGGTCCCGGGGCCAAAAGATGACCGGGGATTGGCTGGTTCTCGGGCTTTTGGGCACAGGCACAGACGCCACTGGGGAGCTGCAGAAAGGCCTAGAACGAAGTAGGGCTAGGTTTGCGGCAGTTGAAAGCAGGGAGGGGGAGAGAAGAGCTCCAGCTGTGTTCCACGGGGATAGAGTCTCCCTTGGTTGTCTCCTTGGCTGTCTCCGTCGTCGCTCCTGGTCTCCGTGGCTGGGAATGTAAAGAAGTCGTCAGCAGATTAGGCAGCAGCTCTGTGGATTGAGGCCTGTTCCACTGTTCCCCACTGCAGACCTCAAAGAAAAAAAAGTAGTCCATGGTCTTAAGATGTTTATTGTCATGGCAAAAAATAGATGAAAACTATACCCCAGTATTTTTAGGAAAGGTCTGAAGTTAAAAAACCTTTTGCAAGGAGGAACGTCTGGGAAGGAATGTTTAATTGGCTATGCCCCTCTGGCCTTTAGGTGTCTCATTAAGACATCTGTCTTGAGGCTCTGTGGCCTGTAGTTATGCCCTCTACCTGTGGAGGCGCTAGGGAGCATTGTCCTACGTGACTGAAGGGATTGATGGAGGTCTGTGGCCTCATGTTAGAAGCCTAGAGTATGGAAGCCTGCTGAACTCCTCCACCATCCCTTACAGAGTACCCTGCAAGATCACCTGATGAGTCACCAGAGTTTCAAACCTAGCTCAATCAGAAATCAAGCTGTCTTTCATAGTCCTACAATTCTTTGGCTTGGGAGACGGTTAGTGAGTAAAGGGTCTGTGCCACTAGCCTGAGGACCCCAATTTGATCCCAGAACTTACATAGTAAAAAGCTCAGATAAGTCAACTTCCCCAAGTTGTCTTTGGATCTCTATGTATATGTCGATGAACCAGATAGATAATGAAAGATAGATAGATAGATAGATAGATAGATAGATAGATAGATAGAATACATAGATAGATACATAGATAGATACATAGATAGATACATAGATAGATACATAGATAGATACATATAGATAGTAGTAGTAGATAGATAGATAGATAGATATCATAGATAGATACATAGATAGATACATAGATAGATACATAGAAAAGGTAGATACATAGATACATAGATAGATACATAGATAGATACATAGATAGATAGATGAGTAGATAGATGTAAAGCTTGATTTACATTCTTATGCATCTCTTGCTATAAACATCATGACTTTCACACAAAATTAAGAAAATTAAATGATTTTCATTTTTTTTATTTTTACCTTTTGCAAAATACAGCCAGGAAAGTTGAGAAGACCAAATACTGGCTACTTAGAATAAAAATCATTGTACTGTTGCTGAGCTGTTTTTTTTTTTTTTTTTTATCCTAATATGTATCCAGACCCAGGTGCAGTGACGTAATGGGTGTGGCATTCCACATTGGGATTTCTGAGCACTGTAACAGAGACTGTGCTATAGGAAGATGTCCCAAGAGGAATGAGCATGTTCTCTTCCTTGGTGAGGTTCCTATTAAAAGTCTTTCCATATCTGTATTATCTATGGAGAAAGTCAAATAGCTCTCTGAGTTGGAGAACATCCTTTCAAAAGACTTGACAAATACAATTATCACATCCAGATTGTAAAGCTAGAGTATCTTAGAAGTCATGCTGTTCAACCTTCCCTCTGACTGATGAGATGCAAGGTCCAGGGAAATTATACAGCTTGCTGCTGAACACACAGGTAGAGCAAGAGGGGACAAGACTCCCTCTAATACTTAACTTTACTACTATAGATAGCATATGCCCTTAAAAATAATATCTTGTGAATAAAGAATCCAGTACAAAAGGCAAATGAAGATGATAGGTCTTTTCTAGAAAATGTCTGTTAAGTATAATAACTAGAGACTAGAAGTGAGGTTTTTTTTTCTTAATTCTTGAACCTAAAAATCTTATAAATCTATGAATAGTATAAATCACAATTGGTGTTTTAAAATATCAGGGTTAGGGAGATAACTCAGTGGGTTAAGTGTTTGCCACAGGAAGTGTGAGGACTGGAGTTTGAATCCCCATAGCCCATGGAAAAGCTCAGCATGGTAATGTCTCTGTATTCTCAGCATTCTTATAGAAAGACAAGTAATAAACACAGAAAAACTGCAGAAACTCATGGACCAAACTAATCAGGTACAGCAGCAAAACAATGAGAAACATTGTCCCCTAACCTCCCTATGTACATGGAAATCCAAATACACACATACATACACCATATATACAGGGTCTGTTGATTTAAAACATACAATAAATTTACCACAAGGTAAAAAGAAATGAATTTCCAAATGTACTATATCAATGGTCTTATCTTTCCTAATGTTGTGACTCTTTTTATACAGTTCCTCATATTGGGGTGACTTCCAACCATATATTTATTTCTTTTTTTTTTCCCTTGGTTCCAAAAGGGTTTATTGTCATGGCGGATGGTAGATGGATCTGGATGTACCCCCCCAAACTCAGGGCAGACCTGAGTTAAGTAGGGAGGGAGAAAGGGGGAGGTTCTGGGGGCATGCTTAATTGGCTCCACCCTCTGACCTTCATTAGTATGTAAATCTCTAGGGCCTGAGGCCTGTAGTTACACCCTCTACCTGTGCACTTTGGGAGGGGCTGTAATGGCCTACGTGACTGAACAATGTAGGTCTATGGAGATTGGACTGCTTTTCAGGACCCTGAGTCTCGGGGTTCTAGGCCCATGCCCAGCCAAGAACCAGGATACCCGTATGTAGTCCCACATCTCCTCCCCTTTACTTTTTTAAAAAAGGGGGGTCACTGTGTCATCTGTGCTAGAAATTTTGCATGAGGAAGTTAAAAGAAAGCACTATTTAGGCCAGAGGGGTTAGCACAATTAAGTCACAGGGTAAGGGGAGTTGAGGGTGGGGATTGGGAAAGCAAAGGATCACTGAATCAATTGAATACAGGTGATACAGTTTGAGGGTAATAACATCTGACTAATTTAGATAGACATTAAGTTTTCCTCACTAACATGTAATTTTAGCTATTTGACTTTGGCAAAAGAGTTCATCTGTAGCTGGAAGGTCTAGATCTGTCTTCTGTAGGATTTAGCTCTGGAGTCTTCAGTTAGGCAATGTGGCTGGCTGCAAGAAGACAGTTTGGCCTCCTAGGCAGGTTCCAGGAGGTGGCTTTGTGTCTGGATCTCAGCATGTCTCTGGAGTCTGCAGTCTGACGAGATGGCTGAGGAGAAGGCAGCTTGGCATCTCAGGCAGGTTCCAGAAGATGGCATCTCCACTGGACTTGTGGGAGCACCTACAGGATAATCAAAACAGGGAAGCAGCACCCCGGCATGGGGATTTCTGCAAAGGCTGAATATTAAGCATTAAGTCACTTGGGAACAAGCACATCAAGGTCTGTCTTTAAGATCCTGGAAAGGCAAAGGTGTTTGAGGAAATTTGTCTTAGAAGGCACAGGAAAAAGCGAAAAAATTTTGGGTTGAAAAGCACAAACACTGTTGTTTTAGGTCTTCCTATTGGGAAGAAAAGGCATTAATGGCAGGTTTAGAAGCAGTGGGAGGAGGGGCCTGCTCTGCCATGTGGCGACTGGGTGCTCTAGCAGAGAGGCCAGGGTATTCCCCATTTGTGTTTCTTAGAAGTAAAAGGCCAACCTTGAAGAAAAACTTAGAAGCTTGATAGAGAGTCAGAAAGTTCTGTGTGAGAGACTGAGTTATGGGAGAGAGACACGTGGAAGCTGTCGTGTAGCTGACAGCTCTTGGGAGAAGCTGGGAGTTGGCGCACAGTTTCTCCAGGCTCAGCCTGGAGTTTTAGCCACAAGAAAGAAACTGAGAGGAACACAGGGACAAAGGGACTTCAGGCAAACCAGCTGGGCTGTAGCTGGCCGCAAATGACCTAGGAGGTGAAGGGGGAAGGGGAGCAACCAGGGTGCCGGCCCTGTTGCTTCAGGCAGCCAGAACTGGCCGCAAATGACGGAGGAGTGGGGGAAGTCTATGTTAGGCTAGCAGGCAGCCTGTGAAAGACTGACCCCCTGAGGGAAAATCACTGGGGACTAGAGTTTAGAGCCAGTGTTCATGAGAAGCTAGCAGGCAGAGCATGAAAGGCTGACCCCCTGGGGAGGGGCAGAGAACAGAGATTAGAGTGTCACCACCGCCATCTTGTTGAGTTGGATAACACGTGGGAGGGAGGAGAGAGAGGGAGAGAGAGAGAGAGAGAGAGAGGAGAGGGGACAGTGAGAGACCTGCCTAGTCTTGTGAACTAGGCTGGAGTTACGATTTCGTGGAGAGGTTCTTGGGAGGCACCAACGGGGGTACTCTTAGAGCTGGCTTTGCCCACATCCTCTACCACCTGTAGGGAATGATGTAGGCCCGTGCATGGGCAGTCACGGGCATGAGTCTCTGTCGCCGCGTTGTGGGTCCATGTGTCTGCCATAACGCAGTAGGCTGGGATGGTAGTTCAGCATGGTGGGAGCTCACGGGATCTTGGCTGAGTTTATTCCATGTAACACCAGGGAAAAGGAGGGCCGTGGAAGGTTTGGCTGTGTTTGTCTCACACTGCACCAAGTAGACATGGCTGGGCTCGTACTTGGGCGGGGAACAAACTCAGTCTGGTTCCATGGGGGTGCAGAGCTCTTGGATTTGGGGTCCCTTTGCCCAGATTCGGCTAGGGACCAACTGATCTCAAGCCCTGGGCTCTCAAACCACTGAGAGGCCTCGGAAGGACTGAGACTGGGGGCATGTGGGCGCACGACCGGCCTACCCACAGCCAAGAGAAAAGAGGGGGAATTGGGGATCCCTTTGCCCGGATTCGGCTAGGGATCGACTGGTCTCAAGCCCTGGACTCTGAGGCAGCGGAAGGACTGAGACTTGAGGGCATGTGGGCGCATGACCAGCCAACCCACAGCCGAGAGAAACAAGAAAGGGAGGGAAGAAAGAGGCCCTGGCAGCACTCCGAGGAAGAGATTTGGTTACAGTACTTGCTTAGCAGACTTGGCGGCCTGGTTAGCTTGCTTGAAGATGTGGGTCCTTGTGGTTGTCTGAGAGAGGGCTGTTCAGCTAGTTTGTCTGTAGTTAGTTGTGTGGCTGTTCAGGGCCCCACGTTGGTCGCGCCATTATGTGGGAAAAACCTGGGAGGCCGCAGCAGCGGCCCCTGGGACCACGAGGCAGTGGCCCGGGGCCTGCACAGTGAGGCTGCCTGGAGGCTTCCAGGCAGCCTGTGTCTCCTACCAGAGAAAGGTCCCAGGTTCCAGTGGCTGGAGGCTTCGGTGGCAGCGGCAGGCCCGGCAGGCCCCAATGATACGAGGAAGTCCTTGGTTCCAAAAGGGTTTATTGTCATGGCAGATGGTAGATGGATCTGGATGTACCCCCCATATATTTATTTCATTGCTACTTCATAACTACAATTTTGCTACTGTTATGAATTATAATGCAAATATCTGATATGCAGGATATCTGATATGCTGAGGGAGTCACAGCCCAGAGGTTGAGAACAACTGTACTATATAGACTTTTACAGCATACATGGTATTTTAATAGAAAAATGTATAAAATTAGTTTAAAATGCAATGCATTATGTGATGGCTATTTTTGGTTGTCTACGTAATTATCTGGAATTACTATTGTACATCTGTTAGGGGTTTTTGATGAATTTGAAGGGGGAAGATTTATTTCTAATCTGTGAGGTGGGAAAAAAATCTGGATTCTTGGACCTTCTGTTCACTGGCAGCCATTGATTGTTTGACTAGCTGGACCACAGCTTGTAATCATTTATAGAAATCACCTTCATATCTGTATGTATACATTATAAGTAGCTATATAACTTTTATCCATAGGAAAGATTCACTTTATAAAGCTTGGACTACTGGAAAGATGGCTCAGCCATTAAGAGCACTGGCTATTTTTCTAGAGGTTTGATTACCACCACTCACAAGTAGCTCAGAACCATCAGTAACTCCAAGTACAGGGAATCCATTGCCCTTTTTGAATGCACATGTGCGCATATGTACACATAAGCATAACATTCCTGCTCGAAGATTGAAATAAGTCTTTTTAAGTTTAGAAATCAATGCAGGAAGTTCAAAGATACCCCAGAAACTGGGTTTAGAAAGACTTTGTGTCCCAGGAGAATTTTTGAAAAAGGACTCCAGAAATTTTCCATCAGTTCACCAAGTAACATAACCAGATGGTGAATAATAAATTTCTTTATATAGTCTATCATTATTTAGTCCATCATTATGTCTAATTTGGGGGCTTTGAAAAGGAGACATGGCCAAGATCAGAGAGTAATATGAAATATTTTATTTCTTCAATGCCAGTATGCTTAATTATTTCTCCTTAATTGGGGCTCATATCCAAGAAGCTATTTGAAGATTATTCATCTTCCAAATTACATATAATGTTTTTCTCTCTCAGAACTTTGTACCATTTCTAAACATCTACATATTCATCTAAATTAGGTTTAAAAAAGATAAGGCTGACCATCTGACACCAAAGGAATGCTGCCAATCATAGGTAGTGATCTAATAAACTGGAAAGGAAAGAATGCAGGGGAAAAACTGGCCTCCTTTAATGACTGAAGGAAAATTGTACTGGGAATACACTCCCATTAGCTAATTTTTTCCCCATTATTTAGAGAATATTTCAGTTATTAATTTTTATATAATGTCAACTCAACATAGAAAACTGAGGTGCTTTTCTACAAATTTGACAGCAAAATTAATATCCAAAAAACCAAATTATATGTATATTTAATATTCATATATATATGAGCAGCAAAACCACAAATCCTAGTAAACAGTGATGCCATTATTTCCTATCAGGCAACTCTTAACAATTCTGGTGCTGTCCACAGCTTGACCACATTGTGAATTAGTCCTAAGTGCACAATAATAAAACTGTTGAGCTTTAGCACTGAGTTTAACAGCTACATATTAATATCAGACCACACTGTTGTTCTATTAAATGAATGCCTCCTTGGAGCTTCAGAAAGGAATTTCACAAGCTGAAACTTAACCCTGAAACATATATACAAAAGTCAGTAGTTACTGAGAAAGACAAAATTTAGTTCTGGAAGATTCTAACGACCAATCTGATAACTTTAAAAAGTTGAAAATCCTCTGTTTTACAAATATACTCAATCTATCCAAATACATCTCTGCAGGCTGATAACTAACTGATGACTTTCACTGTTCCAGATCCTTTAGCACACCCCTGCTTCAGTGAGGCCCCTGGCAAAAGCTTAGCAAAAGTCTGCACTGCAATACATAGAGTACTGCCCTGGATAGAAGCAAGTTATATATGGTTTGTAGAGACTGCAAAGGAGCTGAATTAAAGAATAAAATTCTGAGCATCTTATATCTCAGAGGGAGTAAGGGAGGAAAAAAACGAAGAGATGACAGGAGAGGAAATTCAACCTGAAAGGGAAGAAAGGCAAGAGGTTTGCCTAGGAACAAGAATAGGGTACCACAGAAGGATGTGAGAATGGAGGATGGGGTGGGAAGAGACCATACGAATGGTAGACAAGAAGCACACAGATTTCTATCTATTCACGATGCTGTTGGTCCTAAATGTTGACATTTCTAGAGTTTCTCTAAACATTATGTGTTTGAAAGCCTAATAAATGCATGGAAGGAATATTTTTCACTTTTAGCTTATACTCTTAATTCATCCATTTATCACCACATTTTTCAGTTATTCCCCTTCAGGCTGAATTAGTTAAGAAGTAGGGAAGCACTTTTAGTGGTGTGAATGAGAATGCCCCCCTACACCCACAATGAACTCATATATTTGAATGTTTAGGAAGGATTAGGACGTATGGCCTTGTTGAACGAAGTATAGACTTGTTGGAGGAGGTATATCACTGCAGGGTTGGGTTTTAAGGTTTCAAATTTCCATATAAGGCCTAGATACTCTCTCTTTTTCTTTCTCTCTCTCTCCCTCTCTCTCTCTCTCTCCCTCTCTTTCTCTCTCTCTCTCTTCTCTCTCTCTCTCTCTCTCTCTCTCTCTCTCTTTCTCTCTCTCTCTCAATTGTTAATTCTGGATATAAACTCTCAGCTACTGCTCCTGAGCCATATCATGCCTGACTGCTATATGATCATGGATTCAGTCTCTGAAACTGTAAGCAAGCCCTCCCTCAATTAAACATTTTCGTTTAATACGTTGCCCTGGTCATGATATCTCTTCACAGCAACAGAACAGTAACGAAGACAGAACCTAAGCATAGTTCTATTCAGAAAAGTATGGGAGCCATGTGTGGTGGGAAGCAGCCATCAAGGACTCTGGGAACGGGGATGCTCTTACTTTTATTATCTTTTACTATTAATTCCATGTCATTCGCTGTGTAGGGATAATGACAATGTCTCTCTCATCATCAGAAGGAGAGTGATGGATAGAATCATGCAATACAATCTTCAATATTAAATATAATGCTGGTTCTAGTCAATACTCTCCTATGCATGATAGCAAAATTAAAACAACAACAAAAAAGATTTCTTTGCCTATTTGGCAGTTAAAACCTGACCCATGGAAAGAAGAGATCAAGCTCCAATGTAGAATATCAAACTGTTCACTCAGATCTGCCCTTTAGGGATCAGGGTAAAAATGTCCCTTTTGCTCAAATGTGGGTAGTGAATGTGACTTCCTCCAAACTGTACAGTGTGAAAAGGAGAGAGAGTAGATTTCAATTTCAGCCAGAGAGTCAAGGTTATCAATAGTGATGTCATGTTGAAAGTTTTTCTTAATGAGTGCTGAGAATGGTACTTCCCATATCTCCTCAATAAAACTAAGTATCTCTAGGCTAAGCACAAAATAAATGCCAGACATTTCAACTTAATGTTAGATATCAAGTATCAAAGTCATCCAAGATAAGAAACATGTGAGAAAGCAGGACAGCTAACACATCTATAGAGATATGACAATATCATGGTGTATCTAACAACACCCTGGAAGAATAAAAGGACAGTAACTAAAAACTAATATCATACACACTTCAGCAAATGTATCCATGCTGATTCACTGACTGTGACAAGGGAATATATCAAATTATTTGTATTAGATTTATCTACTTTGAGTGTGTATTTGGTCACACTCATGCTATGGCATATCTGTGGGGGTCAGAGGATCACATGTGGGTTATCTCTTTCCACCATGTGGTTCCTAGGAATGAATTCAGAAAATCAAACTTAGTGGCAAGCTTCTTGATAGCTTAACACATGCACGTATAAGATGCTAATATAAAAACTTGCACACAGGATATGTGAGAATGCTACATTTCTTTGCAAGTGTCCTACAAATTTGAAGCTACTCTAAACTTTTAAAATATATTTACTTTAAAACAACCAGAATTGCCATAAAGCTATATATATTTATTTAACACTCATTCATTTGATAGGTTTTGCTATGAAATTTTAATAAGCTCAAGTAATAATATATTAAACTCTTCCTCAAATACTCTAGCTTCAATGCAATATACATCTTACTGATAGATATGTTTAAAAATAATTGAATTTCTGAGAAGTGCTGAATTCTAAAAATACTTAGCCCTAAATATTTCAGATACACAATACTAGTATAAGCAATAATAATTAAGATTGCGTTTCAATCTTATAGTAATTTTAACAGATAATTCCAGTTTAGTCAAAAACTCTAACCAAGATTAATACTACTATTAACTGTTTACTACAAAAGTAAATTATGTAAGTTTGTGATAGAGAAAATAAGCTGTTCCCTGCCAAGGCTGGTAGAAGCACAAACCTAGGAACTGGACTAGCTAGAGTCTGAAAGCACAGAGTGAAAGGTGTGGTGAGCAGTACTCTGCCCCTAAACATCTGTCTTTATGCAGAGGACTATTACAATCAGAGAAGATTACATGGACCTTCCAAAGCAGGAGTCTCTAGGCTGGGTTTCAACCTCATGGTCTAAGGGTTATAAGGCTGGGGTTCTTGATGTGTGTACTGGGGTTGAACCCAGGCCCTCTGGAAGAGTTGTCAGTGCTCTTAACCAATGAGTCTCTCTGGCCCCCAAGACTGGGGTTGTAACACAAATTTATTTGCCTGATCCAATTATTCCCCTTCTATCCTGATGTTCTGCCAAGCACAAAATAGACTGACTACAATATTAACCTGGAGAATTATTTGTAAAATTTTTGACATATTACTTTTATCTGTAAATCAAGGAACATAGAAGAACACAGATTAAGGGCTAATGATTTGCATAAGGTGCTGGCAAGCCCAACTAATTATGAAGTCCTCTGATTCAATATCATTTTAAGTATGGAATTCTCAGATCCTAAACCCTTTACCTTGATTTTAAGTATATCAGCGTTTTCTGTGTGCTATACAGCTTATTTGGAGATTGATTCCTTTTTGAAGGGTACCAAGTCTATAGGGATAAATTGCTGCTCTTCACCAGAGGGAAAGAGAGACTAAAGCCAGCACAAACTCTTCCCTCTGACATACAAAAGCTACTTCCTTATATACAAAGCATTATTTAAAACTAAGATAGTTGTTGTGTTTCTTTCCATACGATACTTGCCAGTTTCTCTACTGAGTATGTGTTGCTAGGGAAGCAAAACATAAAATTAAAAGTTGGGAAGCTGAATTTAGGTGATACTATCTTTTCCTGATATTCACAAGGAAGTACATTTTAGATCTGTATTCAGCTCCTTGGGTTACCTATGCCTAATTGACTAACAGTGTCAGATACTGCTCCTTGCAAGCAAGGGCTGTCAGTCAGTTCACCTTTCCTAGGATTCCCCACAGACATTATATGCCTGTCCTGAGATTTTCCACCACTGGTGGTGACCAGGTACCAACTGCAAATCCTGGGAAGTCTGGGGAAGTGCTACCAATAAGAGCATTAGAGGAGGTCACTCAAGATACATGCTTTATTTGGATGAGTCCACATTTCTTCTGAACCCTCCCAAAGCCACAGTAGGGAACCAGTTCATCTATTGCTTTTCTATTTCCTGAGTCAGCAAGCATTTGGCACCCAAGGCAAGCCTGCTTTTGCTTCCACTGGCTGCAGTTCACATTTTCCTCTAATCTATCCCAAATCTATGATTTTGGATGTCATAACAATAAGTCTTTTCCAAGTTTTACACAGGAACAGAGTCCTAGAATAAGTGAAGTCCTTCCCTGACTCCTGGAACTACCA
Source organism: Mastomys natalensis (assembly GCA_021653895.1). Classification (NCBI taxonomy): domain Eukaryota; kingdom Metazoa; phylum Chordata; class Mammalia; order Rodentia; family Muridae; genus Mastomys; species Mastomys natalensis. The sequence goes on from JAJTUV010000677.1 coordinate 470,517, forward strand.
GGGAAACTATTGTTGTGTTTTATAAAAAGATAAGGAGAGAAGGAATATGTTTGGTGGATGTGTAGTCAGATGTGGGGGGAGGGGGTGCCTCTGAGGGCACATGCTGAGGGATCATCCACGTGAAGATTAACCAGCCATGAGCATGTAGAGAGAGAGAGGAGGGAGGGGAAGTGGGGAGAGAACAGAGTGGGAGCAAGAAGGCAAGAGAGCAAGAGAAAGTGGAGGGAGCAAGCAAGCAACTCCTTTTATAGTGAGTCAGGACACCTGGCTTTTGCCAGGTAACTGTGGAGCGGAGCTTAGACAAAATGCTAATAACTATGTTGTTTGTTTTGCTTGTTTTAATACAATTACATCATTGTCCCTTTCCCTTTCTGCCTTCAACCCTTTTCATGAATCTCCTTGCTATCTCTAAAATTCATGTCCTCTATTTCATTAATCATTGCTAAATATATATGTGTATACAATACATAAATTCATGAATATATAGATAAAACCTGTTCAGCCCATATAATGTTATTTGTATGTATATGATTTCAGAACTGACCACTTGGTATTAGATAACCAACTGGGATGTTCGTCTCTGGGAAAGACTATTTCTCCCACTATTAGCACTCTTTAGTTGCCTATCTTTTTTTTTTTTTTTTTTGTACAGAGACCATTATAAAAATTCACGTGCAATCAAACTACAAAGAACAAATAACCAGTGACCATGTGGTACCCAGCTCCAATCAATACATCTGTAATAAACACAATTCCTATACCAAAGGCTCAGGGATCATCGGTGAGAAGCAGTAAGAGGAACAGGGAGGTTCCCTGAGATTGTCTCATAGCAATATCAAAGAAGCTATACTCATGAAGTCTCATCGCCATGGCCTAATGAGATGTCTAAACAAGCTCTGAAGAATGACAGCAACAGACATGCACACAACAGACAAGAGGTGGAAAACTCATGAACCTCCAGTGCTTCTTTACTGTAGTCAACAAGCTAGGCTAGACTGCCAATCCATGCAGAGGCCAAATGTTATCTGAGCCAGCAGGAGCTGAGTGCAGAGGACAGGAGCTCTTTTGTTCTTTATGGCCTTTAGATTTTACCTTTTTATCAAAGCTTCTTTTCCTTCCTCTAACATTGAACAGTTAAATATAATGTATTTATAAAACATAGTATTTATTCCAATACCTGGACAAAGAAAATATCCTTGGCTAAAGGTAATTGAATATGTATTGACTGCTGTTTATATATCTCCTCATAAGCTTTATGCATGCTGTTCCCTCTGCCTGAAAGGGAAGCAACTTTCAGAAAGTACTCAACACAGCTGGCTCTTACTGATTGACTATCATTTCTTGAGAGGTTGATGCTGTTAGCATGTCTAAGGAGGCTTCCCTGTCTTTTAAGAGCAGTGCTGTAGAATTCTGTGAATGTGTACCTAAAAAAGAACAGGGGTCAGTGTGATTCAGACAGAAAGCAATTTATCTCCTCCTAGCTCTACCAAGTTGAATCTGCTGCCTTCCTGTGTAGCTCCTGTCACTAGCCCCCTCCTCAGCTGATCCAGGTGCTTCCAAGTCATAAAGAATAGTCTTCTTGCTCAGGTGATTTTAGTATCTACACTCCAAACCTACAACTTCTCTCCCTCCAGGCGCAGGTCCTGTTCATAACGAGGAGCTTGTTGGGAAGGCAGCTTTCTCTCATCTCATTCCACTGTGGATTCTGAGGTAGGGGTGTGTTGGGAGGCAAAGAAAGAAGATAAGCCTGACTTGTCAGATAAGGCTGTGATCTGGGGTGTGTGCCTCTGCACCTGGATGGCAGCCAAGCCTCCTTGGCCTGTTCTTCCTGGAGTTTTAGAAACACCACTCCCATTATCTTTCCCAGAGCAACCTTACTGGGCCATAATCCTTCTCAGCCCAGAAAAATTTCCTGCCTTCCTGCTCATTCTGAGGGCACACCTCTTTATCAGATTCACCTCACTCTGCCACACATTTTCCCCTGGGGACATGTTTTCAAGCTGACCTAGTCACTCTCTTCATCAAAGTCAGATATCACCCAGTCCACTTTGAAAGTACTTCACACCTTTAGTGTGGCAGCTCTTCAACCCTCACCTGCACCCTGGATGGCCCCGACTCCATGAAACACAGGAGAATGCATTCTAGAATGGATGCCACTCCTTCCACTCGATTAAATGAGAAGGCGCACAGACCCTTGATGCAGTGATAGGGACCACACAGCACTATGACAACTCTTCTCAAGCAAGCCTTCCTACTTACTTGAACTTGAAACTTCAAACACTGGGCCTTCTCTTCAATGCCCTGGGGTAAGATGAAGGTTTACGACTTGTGGAACAGGTTTTGAGGTATCCCTTCTGCAGAGGTAGTCAGTTGGCACCTCAATTTCAAAAGCCAAGGAACTTGACACCTACTGCTTTGTTCTTTGGTGCCTCAGCCGAAACTGAGACTAAGATCCAGTTACTCTTGTTTGTGGTCAGTCACCCCTATTAAGGTATAAATCCCTTGAGGTAGGGACCATGGCTATTAGATTCACAGATTAACAGCAGAACCCAGCAGGAAGCCCTGAACTCCTGCACTGGCTTTGCAAAACGTTCCTGGATATATAATAAAATGTAGAGATATCATCATTTAACTTGAGATTTTTTTCAAAGACGATAGGAGACTTTCATGTCTATCAGTACAATTTCTAATCTTATTATATGGTAAGTTCTCTTCAAAGAAGCTCCTGGAGGGCCTTAGTCTAAATCTTAGAGCTAAAGCTTTTATTTAACCCACTCCCCTTCCCCCCCCCCAGTTGCCTGAGGCACAGAAAGCAAATGCTTACACAAGAGTTAACAGATTGAATGCTGGCTGGTGATGCTAATAGCAATTCTTTGTCTAGACATGCAATATCCATTCTGCTGACACACTCTTTCAGAGAGCTTTTGCAGAATGTGAAACTGACATCCAGACTCCTGACATTTAGCAAAACTTCTGGACCCCTGCAAAGAAAACTCTCCCAGTGAACCCTGACTCCAGACTTTACCCTTATGCTTCTCATTGTGCTCCCTCCAGGAGGAAACAGGAAAAGAAGTGGGCAGGCATCACTGTACTGTCAGGGAAGTTGATGGCACTTTCTTCTTATTTGGCAAAACAGTGGAGGAGAAAATAAAAAGTAAATTCTCCCAGATTCATCCCATGAGAAAACTGACCAAGTGCTCCAGGGTGAGGGTGGAGACAAGAGCTGACCCAGCACCATGGCCTAGACCACACTCTCATGTAAAAATGCTTCTGTGTACAACTGAAGCACTGTAAGGTAGGAAGAAGTAGTTTAGAGTTCAGACCCTAGACCTGGGAGGAATAGGAAGCAGGGTCAGAAATCCTTTCCTTACAAGTTTATGCCTGTCCTCTGCAGTCAGCCCCATCATACACTTCATTCCCCAGCTCTGTTCTCCAAGTACTCAGCTGAGCCAACAGCAGAGGGAAAGCTCCAGAAAAATCGCCTCCAGTCAAAACTGACAATTAAAAACACATCTATAAAAATTAATGAAAAAAGAGGTCTTGAATTTGAAAGAGTGGGTAGGGTCTATGGGAGGGTTTGGAGGAGGAAAGGGGAAAGGAGAAATGAAGTAATTACATTATAGTATGAAAAATAAATAATTTTTAAAATAGTAAAAGTTTTAGTTGGATAAGAAGGAAGGCCTTCCATACCAAAATATATGCGTTTGGATATTTTGCAGTAGAAATTTGTCCCATAGAGAATGTCCACTCTTATACTAGGGCACACTAAGGTTTTAAGGGAATGGTATCAAGAACCAGAGTGTAGTGAAAGCCACAGCACTAGAGTCTGTTTCTTCCACTCTCCCATCTTGATTCTTTGTGTTTTATCACCCAGTCTTCCGTGTACTCTTGTTTCCTTTGAAGTAAGGGATTGGAATTGTAGCTATAGTTGAAGTATAAGACAAGTATCAGACAAGTCTGTGGAAATCATCTGTTTTTACAATAGTACATATTTTGTTGTTCTAATAAATACTAAGAGAATATCCCTGCTTCCAGAAAGCCAACTTTGGAGTGATGGAGTGACATGAAGTGCTCTAGCATAATAAGCCACTCACACAAAACTCCCTTTTCTGATAACAATAATCCCAGAGAAAATCCTATGAATGTTCTCATTATAAACAGGAACAGTGTAGCTATTAGCATTGAAGTACATAGCTGTAGGGGCTAATTTTTGTCAATTTGACACAAGCTAGAATTATCTAGAAAGAGAAATTTTAACTGAGTGACTGTATCCATGAAATTCCTGTAGGCAAGTCTGTAGGATATTTTCTTGATTAATGACTGACATAGATGGGTGCCTATTGTGTTTTATAAAAAAAGAAAGGGATGGTTGGAGAGATAGATCAGTGGTTAAGAGCACTGAATGATCTTCCAGAGGTCCTGAGTTCAATTCCCAGCAACCACATGTTGATCGCAACCATATGTAATGAGATCTGATGCCCTCTTCTGGTGTGTCTGAAGACAGCAACAGTGTACTCATACATAAAATAAATCTGAAAGAAGAAAGAAAGAAAGAAGAGAAAGAGAGAGAGAGAGAGGAGAGAGAGAGAGAGAGAGAGAAGAGAAAGAAAGAAAAGCAGAGATACGTTTGGTAGGGTGAAGTATGGTGTGGAAGAAGGGGGCCTCTGTTTGGCCATGCTGAGATATCCCTTCCCTCTTAGGTACCAGCCAGTTTATTTAGGACATGAGAGGGGGAGTTGAGGTGGGAAGGGAGGGAGGGGGAGAGAGAGAGAGAGAGAGAGAGAGAGAGAGGAGAGAGAGAGAGAGAGAAGAGGTAGAGGGGGAGGGGCAGGAGGGGAATGGGGAGAGAAGGACCAAGAGGAAGAGGGTAAAGAGTAAGAAAGCAAGAGAGTGACGAAGAGGCAAGCAGCCCCTTTTATACTGAGTCAGGCATACCTGGTTATTTCCAGGTAACTGTGGGGTAGAGCCTAGAAGAAATGCTAACAGTGCCTGCATAGGTGTTCCTGGTTTTATAAGAAAGCAGGCTGAGCACGTCCTGTGGAATAAGCAGGCTGGCAGCATCCCTCTATGGTTACTCCCTCAGTTTCCTTTCCAAGTTCCTGATTTGAGTTGTACCTCTGAACTCCCTTCATAAAGGACTGTAAGCTCTGTGGAAATAAACTCTTTCCTTCCCAGATTGCCTTTGGTCACCATGTTTATCACAGCAATAGGAAGTAAATAGTGCAATGGGGAAAGCTTTTTTATATTATGACATCCAGTACTTCATATCACCAAAGTCAGATGGCTGCTACCAGTCAAAAATGTTTCTACAGAAAACATCTCATTTTGTTTCAAAATATCATACCACTATGCCATAGACTGAAATGGAAGACTGAAATGGACATTTTTCCCAAAGCTGATGCTAGCATTCTGTTAAACTCCACCTCCACAGTTACCGGGCAACAGCTAGGTATGCTCCTCCCCAAAGCTACTTGGCAACGGCCAGGTAGCCCTGCCCACTATTATAAGAGGAGCTGTCTGGCCCCTCCTCTCTCTCTTGCTCTCTTGCCCCTTGACCCGCTGGCCTGCAGGTTGTATCCCTTTCCCTCTCCCCTTCCCCTCCCCCCTCCAAGTGGTCATGGCCGGCCACCTCCACCTCTCTCTGCTCTCCCCTCTGCCCTAAATAAACTTCTCCTCCTGGAACCCTCTGCCACCGTTTTTCTCTTTTTTAAATAACAACAGCGGATGCAACTGAGTATACAACTCATTGGGTTTTATCTTCTTAAAGTATCTTCTTGGGGGCAGAGCAAAACTAAGACCTGATTTCCTATAATGAAAGAGTCTCTTTTGTTCATAGTTCTGCCTATCATTGTAAATTTTTATTAAGTCACTATTAAAAAGAAACAAAATTGCAAAACTTGGCATGGTAGTTCATGCTTGTAATCACAATGCTGCAGAACTGAAGCAGAAAGCTCAAAAACTCAAGGCAAATTGGACTACACAATAAGAATCTATCTGAAAAGAAAACAATACCAGTACAATGGCTCAGGGAGTGAGGAGTTTGACGCACAAACCTGTTAACCTGAGTTTGATCCCTGGAACTCATGTTAGGGAAGAAGGAAAATAAACTTCACACAACTGTCCTTTGACTCTCACACTTGTGCAATGGCATGCACATGGCCAGACCCACATATCCATGCACATACAAGTATTCATGCACATGCAATAATAATAGTAGTGGCAATAACAACAATAATAGTAATTATTATAAAAAGGGACAGACAAAAGTTAAGCAACAGCAGAAAGAATGAATCTGAGGACAGAACTGACACCAAATCATATTTCTCACTAGCAATTTTCCTGATCGAATTTTCTAAGACTGATTAATGCTCAGATTTATGGAGATTACATAAAATGAATTTCACTTCTTTGTTTACAAAAATGCCACAGGATGGTTTTAAAGTCTGATAATACCATGTTGCCAGTTGGCACAGACTGTCTGGTCTTCAGCAGTATAAGTATTCACTTTAACAATTACTAAAAACAAAAGTATGTGGTTGGCAAAATCAGTAGAGAAAAAGAGATGGTGTGTCATTTAATCAGTCTTTAGCAGACCATGTAAAATGACCTAACAGTAAAGGCTAACCAAATTATTTGTAATTGCTAAGAATACAGCATACTTTCTTTTGGGACACTGATACCAATAGATGTCTGTTTAATGCCACTCAAAAAATTATATAGACAATGCATATTTTAAGTAATACTTCTAACAGTGGAGTAATTTTAAGCACAATTCTACAGAGTTCTGAGGGCTCCTGAGGCATCTTCCACTTGGAGCTGTTCTTAATCACGGAGTGTATGATACTAAGTCATCCTGAATGCTGGGTAGACATAGTGCTTACTAACAATCTTCCGGCATACTGTTCTCTTTGCTTAAACTCATGTGACTAATACTACCAAAGAATTTTGAAACAAGGTAGTCTATGCCACCTCCAGCAGCAGTACTTAATGCTGTGGCATAGAACTTAAGCAACAAATACTAGGCTTTTTAAAATACTACCGGAAATGAACAATATTTTCCTTAGAGTTTTTTGTTTTGTTTTGGTTTGTTTTGTTGCTGGTTTTAATTCTTCACAGTCTAAAGCTGCATGGTGTCTCTCAAAAGTGTACTTCCCAAGATAAGCATCATCCATTTTATCAACACCATCATAATCAACAACATCGAAATCTTCATGATCATCTTGGAATTCGTTCAAAATATAAATTACAAGCTAGGAGTAGTAGCTTATACTTGAAGTTCAAGATCTGGACCACTAAGGCAGGAGACTCTCCCAGGAGTATACCATCAACTTAGACCAAGAATATGAACCTTTCTTTAAAAAAATATTAGAAAGAAAGAGAAAGAGAGAGGAGAGCAAATTCCCTAGTCTCACCTTAAGCTTGCTAAGTCAGATATCCTGAGAACAAATCCTAAAATCCTGTTGTGCCAAGTACCTGAGTTTGAGGGCTACTGAACTATGCTGGCTTTTCTCTAAGCCCACCTGAATGTGATTACCATACTGTAAATTTGTTCCTTTATACACAGCAGCAAGCAGAAACTGCACACTCAAATTCCTAATTTTATGCAACTTCCTGTTTTCTTTTGTCACATGCATATCACCTTATTTCACATTGTAAAGACATTTAGTGATGTCTTTTTTATTATATTTACATAGAAGAATTCTGAGTGTCAACAAAATATCTCCATTTCTTTTTGTAATTACAGAGTAGTATTCAGTTAACAAAACAAGTATTTAATAAGAGGTGGATCAAAGGCAACTAAAAATGAAAAAAAAAAAACCAAAAAACAAAAAGAAAACCAACCAACCAACAAACAAAAACCCTAGCTTCCTCATATAACTAATCTATACTGTGCACCAAGAACGAGCTGTAAATATCCCTGCTGATTTATACTTCCATACTTTACCATGCAAGGTTATTAGCTTTCGAAAACATACCAGGAAGCCACTATCTGGACACATTGAGTAGTATATAACAATACATTGTACAGTACAATTTTAAATCAAATTTTTATACACCCTGACAAACACACATACACACCATTTAAAATGAGTGAGGGATTAAATGTTTTATATAAGAAGAAAAATAAATAAGCAGCATGTCCACCCTCCTCTTCATCTCCTTCCTCTTCCTCTCTTTCATATTCCTCTTCTTCCTCTTCCTCTCCTTCACTTTCCTCTTCCTTCTCCTCCTCTCCATCTTCCTCTTCGTCCTCTTCCTTGACTTTATATTCCCCTTCCTTCTTTCCCATGTTCCTTTCAACTTTACAACTCCCTTTCTTGCTGCTTTAGGCCTTTCATCTCTGAATGTAGCTGTAGCAGAACTTTTAGCTATGTTGTGGGTTCTTTTTTCTGTTACCTTTCTGCACCCCTATTCTTCCACCCTTTCAGCCCCCTAACTAAGTAGTAAAGAAAAAAACAATAGAGGAAAAAAGGAGTGACAAGATTGTTAGACTACTTTCTGATGATTAGGGCCTTCAAGTTTCTTGGGGCAAGTTTGATCTTTGCCCAAAAACTTATGTGCAAAACCACAACCAACAGTACCCAACCACCAACCAGCCACCAGACTATTCTATGGGGCACTAGCATTTATATATCCTCTGAAAAGTCCCCAGAATTCCAAAGGTCACACAATCATAGAAACTGCAGCTGGCAAAACCTCATCCCTGCTAGAGCATGAGGCAAATCACAGTCATCAGTTGCAAAGCATCCTCATATCCCCACACTGGGGATTAAAACAAAAATATATTCCCATGATATTTCTATGTTTTTTCAAAGAAACCAAAATTCTTAGTACAGGTAGCAACATCCTTTCTGCATTTCCCCTTGGCTTAGCAACCTTCTTTTGCTAAGGCTGCCTGTCACCAGCAGCAATACTATCCCCATCTCTCCCACTCTCTTTGTAATATCATCAATGGATAAACTGGGACTGTTGTTATTTAAAAAAAAGAAAAATGTCGGCAGAGGGTTCCCCGAAGGAAATATTTATTTAGGGCAGAGGGGAGAGCAGAGAGAGGTGAAGGTGGTGGCCGGCCATGACCACGTGGAGGGGGGAGGGGAGAGGGAAAGGGTCAGATACGACCTGCAGGCTTGGGTCACAGGAGCAAGAGAGCGAGGAGGGGCCAGACAGCCCTTTATATAATAGTGGGCAGGGCTACCTGGCTGTTGCCAGGTAGCTGCGGGGAGGATCATACCTAGCTGTTGCCAGGTAACTCTGGAGGTGGAGTTTAACAGAATGCTAACAGGGATATTGCCCTTTGATTTGGGAGTGATATTCAGAACAGAACAAGAATGCCAAATGAGGCCTCCAGGGTTCACTATGACCCTTGGACTTTTCTATTTCACCGTGGAGTACGGAGGGGATATACAATTCATTTATCTTTCATAATGAGCCCTGTCTGTCTGTCTTTGCAGTGTCTCCAGTTTTCTTTCCTTCTTTCTTTCTTTCTTTAGTTCTTTCTTTCTTTCTTCTTTCTGTCTTTTATATATACATACATATATACGAAAATATAATATAATATATATATATATATATATATATATATATATATATATATATATATATATTAGCAGACACATTCCATCTCACTGAGAACTTTCTAGAACACTTAGAAGTCTGCTGAGGCAACCAGGTACTGCTTCCTGTGCAACTCAGAGCAAGTTTGCACAAACATGACCCAGCACTATCTCTAAGGAGACCAATGTAGTTCAGTGGCTGTGAGATTGAAGATTACTATCTCTTTTCTCTCTTCAATGCACTTTTAACTGATCACTTACACGTAGCTTTATGTTGGTATTCTGTCTAAACTCCACTTCCACAGTTACCTGGCAACAGCCAGGTAGGCCTGCCCACTATAAAAGGGGCTGGTTTTCCCCCTCCTCCCTCTCTTGCTCCCTTGAGCTCTTGCCTGCAGGTTCTCTCTGCCCCCCCCCCTTCCCTTCCCCCTCTCTCCACATGGTCATGGCTGGCCTCCACCTCTCTCTTCTCTCTTTTCTCTCTTCTCCCTGTCATTCTTCCCGCTTTCCCGCTCTCCCCTACCTTTGCCCTCGCCCGAATAAACCCCTTCCCTGTGGAACTGTTTGTCTGGTGTTATCTGTCTAAGCTGCTGCGATGAAATCTAACATTTGGTGTATAAAATGGGTATAAATGTCAATTCTTCCTCACTTCTTCCACTAAGAAACAAAGTCTTCCCTGGACTCTCTTGAATATAAACTGGGCCTGGAACCACTTTAGCTAATAGAATATGGCACAAAAAGGTGAAGAAAAAGTGACACCATGACTTCCATAAGTTTAATTTTCAAGAAAACCAACAGATTCTGTATTCTGTGTTTTCAAATCCAGTCAGGCTTCTGTTCTAGGCCTGAACACTGAGCAGATTCGGGGTGGCAACTCTGTACCAATCTCACAAAACCCAGAGGAAGCTGGCCTCCCAGGAGCTCTAATCCAGACAGTATCTTACATAAGGAGACAGCAACACCTGCCAAAAACAGGAGTAACTGGGATCCACTGGGACCAACTGGGACCCAGGAATTCACTCCTGGCCAGAGCACTGGTTCATTCCAGTCTGGGCCCAAGTACTGAGCAAATCTTGGGCCCCAGCTCTAACCCCAGTAGTAACACAGACCCCACACAGTTCTGACACAACCAAGATAATAGGAAAGACAGGCTGCAGTCAGAGACAGGGCTGGTAGCAGGAAGGAGATCCAGATGGTGAAAGGCAAGTGCAAGAACATAAGCATCAGCAACCCAGGGTACTTGGCATCATCAGAACCTAGTTCTCCCACACTAGGAAGTCCTGAATACCCCATATCACCAGGAAAGCAAGATTCAGATTTAAAATCACTTCTAATGATGATGATAGAGGACCTTAACAAGGAAATAAATAACAATCTCAAAGAATCTGAGGAGAACACAGGTAAACATGTAGAAGCCCTTAAAGAGGAAACACAAAAATCCCTTAAAGAATTACAAGAGAATACAACCAAACAGGTAAAGGAACTGAACAAAACCATCCAGGACATAAAAATGGAAGTAGAAACAATAAAGAAATCACAAAGGGAGACTACCCAGGAGATAGAAAACCTATGAAAGAAACCAGGAGTCATAGAAGCAAACATCAACAACAAAATACAAGAGATAGAGGAGAGACTGTCAGGTGCAGAAGATACCATAGAAAATATTGACACAACTGTCAAAGAAACGCAAAATTCAAAAAGTTCTTAACACAAAACATCCAGGAACTCCAGGACAAAATGAGAAGACTAAACCTAAAGATAATACATAGAGATGAGGTGAAGATTCCCAACTTAAAGGGCCAATAAATATCTCCAACAAAACTATAGAAGAAAACTTCCCTAACCTAAGAACGAGATGTCCATAAACATACAAGAAGCCTAAGAACCCCAAATAGACTAGACGAGAAAAGAAATACCTCCATCACATAATAATTAAAACACAAAATGCACAAAACAAAGAAAGAATATTAAATGCAGTAAGGGAAAAAGACCAAGTAACATATAAAGGCAGATCCACCAGACTTCTCATCAGATACTATAAAAGCGAGAAGATCCTGGACAGATGTAATACAGACCCTAAGGGAACCCAAATGCCAGTCCAGACTATTATACCCAGCAAAACTCTCAATTCCCATAGACGGAGAAGCCAAGATATTCCATGACAAAACCAAATTCGCACAATATCATGCCACAAACCCAGCATTACAAAGGATAATAGTAGGAAAGCTCCAATACAAGGAGGGACATTATACTCTAAAAAGATCAAGAAAGTAATCCTCTTCCAACAAATCCAAAAGAAGATAACCACATAAAGATAATTCTACCTCTAATAACAAAAATAACAGGAAGCAACAATCAATGTTCCTTAATATCTCTTAACATCAATGGACTCAATTCCCCAATAAAAAGACATAGGCTAATGGACTGGATACGTAAACAGGACCCAGAATTTTGCTGCATACAGGAAACCCACCTCAGTGACAAAGACAGATACTACTTTAGAGTAAAAGGCTGGAAAACAATTTTTCAAGCAAATGTCCTAAGAAACAAGCTGGAGTAGCCATTCTAAAACCTCCAGCCTGAGAACACGAAGGAGGGACTCATAGCTCCACCTGTATAGGTAGTTGAGGGTGGATTTGTCAGGCATCAGTTTGGATTCCTAGTGTTGGGGAATTTGAGAGCAGGGAGGTGGGAATGGGAGGACGGTGGAAGCACACCCTCATAGAAACTCCCAGAATTATATGGATTAGACATAACAGAGGCAGGCTGCCAGAAGACTAGATTCCAGAATTCAAACAAAAATTATCTTGATACTAAAATTTGTTTTGAGAATTGTATATTGCAGAATACACAGCCTGGTGTATCTACTCATCGAGCAAGCTGAGCAGACCTGCTCAAACTCTGATGTCCTGGAATTTCAGCTGGATGCAGTGAAGACAAGATGTCAGAGATTATCAATTTACTCTTCCCCCCACCCCTCTTCTAATATTTCAATGCCCATAATCAGCTTGAAGAAGTTAATGAAGAGTCGGCTCCCCTATTCCCTGGTTTTGGAGAGGAGGTTAATATTGGGCTGTCTTTCTAGGGAAAAGTAGTGGTTTTGTTGGAACAGGGAGGAATAGCTAGGATTTATTGCATAGCCATAACCTATTGGTAGAAATCTACATAATTGTTATTAAGCTGAAGTTATAATTTCTTAAAGGGTACAAAATTTACTTTGATTTCAAATTTAAGGTTTTCATTGGTACGAGTTTCTTATTGATATAAAAGTGAGATTAATATTGTTACTCTCATAGGCATTGTGCCTATATAACACATTTAGGAATACAAGGCTTAGACCCAGTCCTTCTTTAACTTTTTAAATGATTTGAGATGGTTAGCCTGTGAGTTAAGGGCCTATAGAAAATTCATGGCTCTGAGTGTATTGTTGGGGTGTTTTCTATATTTTATTTAGAAATAGCTGAGAGGAGTTAACAGACATCAGTCCAGATTGCCTTACATGGATAGTTGGTTTTCAAAACGTCAGAAGTCCACAGAATTGACATTACAAACATTTCTGTATTAATGTTCATTTTGATTAGAGACCTGTCTGCTCCTGACAGCTTCCCTGTCTTGGATTCTAAGAATAAATTGAGCATCTTTGGAGTTACTCCAGTTGTGGTGAGACAGCCACTAGGCAAGAATTGCCTCTTTTCATCTACAGACTAATTACTGTCCAGAAAAGGACACACTTGCGGAATAGTTGACTGATTATATCTGCCAAGACAGAGTAATCAGCCCTTAATAATTCTGCATTACTAGGTCTGTCAGATGATCCTGGGCCAGAAGGCTGAAGATCAGATGCTTCAATGTTTTGTAGTATAGGGACTGTCCCAGGTGTACAGAGATCTCTATAAATTGGCTAAGTTCTAGAAGCTATGCTTTGTGCTTCCCATAATTTCAGTTAATTCAGTCATTTTGGATTTCTGATGGGATTGAAGACTTATAGTCTCATAGCCAATCCTGGCTATTTATTTTGAGAGAAAAGACTTGAGAGGATGGTTTTCAGCTGACATTCATTCTAAAGCCACGAAAAAAGCCAGGTTTAGAACTAAGTCTTTTAGTTAGGAGAGATGACAGAGGTTCTGTTTAGTCAACAAAATGATAGACTGGGTATTAGGTCTATCTTGTACCTTACTGATACAAATTGGTATAGTTAGGATCTAATTATATTTTCAGATAAAAGTTTTTTGTAGGAAAGAACAAGAACACTTGCAAATACCTCCAGGAACAGACATCACTCAAGCAACTTGGATAGAGGACTTGCTTTGTACTCTTGGAGGCAATTCAGGCCCTGGGAGATGAGAAGCAAGGCTTTCAGTAACTTAAAAGACTCCATTTTCTAAAAAGAGAAAAGGGTTGTTGGGAGGATCTGGGAGCAGTTGGAGAAGGGTAAACCTTCATCAGAATATATTGTGTGAAAAAATTATTTTCAATTTTTAAAATTTATTTTAAGGTTGGGGGTAGAGCTCTGACAAAGGAACAAAGCCTCACATTCCTTCCCAGACAGTCATCACATCTTTTGATGAATAGACTCCAGTCTAAGAGGGTCATCTGGTTATCAGAGCATCAAGTTTCTCATAGAGAATCTTCTTTACACTTGAAATTTTTAATAGATAAAAATTCTTGAAAACTCTCCAATTTTAAAACTTTGACCAAATGAAGTGAATATATGCTAATATCATGTTTGATATTTATATTAGCTGGAAAGATTGCTCAATAGTCAAAAGCATTTATCACTCTAACAGATCTGCATCAAGTTTCCAGCACCTTATCAGGTGACTCTAGTTCCAGGTAATCCAGTACCCTTTGACCTCTGAGGGAACCTGAACATACATAAATTCACACAGCACACATACTTACATGCAAATAAAACATTAATATTTTAAAAGCAATTAATGTCTTATTATTTCCATTTCTTTTCGTCAGTCTCACAAAAGTATATTACTTAAGTCACTAATCATTTTCTTGCCACAATCTTCAATGGCCACCTATCAAATATATGTGTATTAATAAATGTTCTCCACTATCTGATTATCTAATTGTTCCTCATAATTTAATAATGTTGTATGAAATATATACAACTAGGAGAGTAATAACTGAAAATTAATAATACTTCAGATTTCTTTTTTTTCCAACATCATCCAAGTATAAGTCTCTTAAACACCTTGAGATTATATATATAATACATAAAATCATAGTCAGATTCTGTAGTTATAAGGGGACTTTTATTACCAGGTAGGATAAATCCTTATCTCACAAATCAAAAGTCTATTTTAAGCAATTTAGCCTCATTAAAGTAAATGGTTGCCAAAACACCATTGTTAATGGAAAGATCTATCCATTCAGTTTACTTTGAGCAAGCAGATGGGTAGAGCACCTCTCACTGTCTGGAGTGTGGGGGAAAGGTTTTATGCTGACAGCACAGCATTCAGTATAGGAACAGGTTCATACAAAATGAAAAACGTGATTCTGAGTCATAGCTTCTGTGAAAATCTTGTCTCTTAGTAATTAAAGCAAACCCACCTGGGTCAGAGGATGAGATGCTAAAGAAAACTTCATATAGAAGGGTTTTGACCTCTTATTGAATAGTAACATGCCCTAAGTGGAACTTGACTTATCCATTTCACAAGTAAGGACAGACTGAATTTGTTGCCACTTACATAAGAAGGTAATGCTTGTTGCTGAGTCACTGGAGGTAAAAAACTTGAGTCACTCTTGTCCTTACATCTCCTACAAATATTGTTTATATACATATCTCAGTATTTCTTTCTTTTTATTATTCTTTAATCTTTTTTTACAGTCCAGTCATTATCCCCCTCAAGTTTGCCCTCTGACTGTTCCTCATCCCATACCTCCTACCCTGTCTTCAAGAGGATGTCTTCACCCCACCCAACCTCCACTCCATCCCATCATACCTCCCCACTCCCTGGGACCTCAAGTCTTTCCAGGGTTAAGTGCATCTTCTCTCACTGGGGCCAGACCAGGCAGTTTTCTGCTGTATATGTGTTGGGGGCTTCATATCAGCTGGTGTGTGCTGCCTGGTTGGTGGCTCAGTGTCTGGGAGATCTCAGGGGTCCAGGTTAGTTGAGACTGCTGATCCTCCTATGGGGTTGCCCTCCTCCTCAGCTTCTTCCAACTTTTCCCTAATTCCACCACAGGGGTCCCCAGCTTCTCTCCATTGGTTAGGTTTAAGTATCTGCATCTGACTCATTCAGCTACTTGTTGGGCCTCTCAGAGAGCAGCCATGCTAGGCTCCTATTAGTAAGTACATCACAGCATCAATAATAGTGTCAGTCTTGGAGCCTGTCCTTGAGCTAGATCCCAATTTGGGCCTGTTGCTGGACCTCCTTTCCCTCAGTCTCTTTTCCATTTTTGTCCCTGCAGTTCCTTTACCAGGACCAATTCTGGGGCAGAGCTTTTGACTGTGGGATGGCCACCCCATCTGTACTCATTGAATTATGTTATTTTTCCTTTTGAGTTTACTCTTAAGCTATTAAATAAAATAATCATTTTGAAGGTAAAAGGAAATAAAAAGTCAGATATTGCATCTTTCACTTAGAGTCCCAAGGACCTGGAAAAATAAGTAACACCAGAGAGTCAAAAAGCAGTTTCTTGTCCTTAACCTCTGAATCTTACTGCTTCTTGGAAAGGAGCCTCCTTTTGCATGTCTGACTGGATAAAATTAGGTAATAATACAATAACTGGCAAAGAACAAGAACCCATTTGTACATGCTCCATGGAGGTGCACCAAATTGCCTTATTCTGAAAGGAGTTCAGAATGGAATGTTGCCAAGTATAACACAGAACATGTTTATTCACATGCTTGAGCTAAGTGATACATTTATTTAAGTAAAGTTTAAATAATTGTACCTCTACTGTATTTTTTCGCAAAAGATATAGTGGGGGGAAAGAGCAACATTTACAGCTTCAGAGGAAGAAAATACATTAAGTTAGTAGTAATAACAAGAAATACAACCAAATAGAACCAACAGTCACAGGTTTCAAGGTCCTACATTCTACCCAGAGAAAGTACTATCTCTGCTTAATCTGCAGTCAAGACTGTATCTATAAAACATGGAGTAAAGTGATACTGGCAATTTTATGCTCAATTTAGTCAATGTAAACAATAAAAAGTACACAATTCAAGTTCAAAAAGAATATAAGACACCCAGTTGAAGTCTCCACACTGAAAAAACTGACATAAAATAACTCAAATTCATCTTCACAAATTATGTATCTTCTCAGACTAGCTCAGCAACAGTAGTTTTTCATAGAATGCTCAATAGCCAGTCTAATTGGAAATAAAAGTAGACTTTATGCGGGCGTGTGGCGCACCTTTAGTCAGCACTTGGAGGCAGAGCAGGCGGATCTTGAGTCGAGCAGCTGGTCTAAGAGTGAGTTCCGACAGCAGGGTACAAGGAACCGCTCGAAACAAAAATAAAAAAAAAAAAAAAAAAGTAGACTTATTAATCAAAACATTAAGAACATTTGGCAGAAGCATGGACATGGTGTGGCACATAAGTTATCCCACCTGCCAATAGAGCAGTTACTCACATTCTGCAGTTGTTTTTTTTGTAAAAAAAGAAAAAGCTCTGCTGATGTCCACATTGACAACCTCTCATGGAGAGTGTCTGCTATTGTTTGTCATTTGAGTAGAGAATGGATCTAATTGAAGTCTCAGACATTTCTATGCTGCAATGGGCGTTTATGATTGGTAACCCTCCAACCTTGAGAAGGAAAGCCAGGAATACAGTACAATGTCATAAATTCTTCTGACGTATTTTAATATCAACAGACTAGACAAAACAAGTCCATGTGTTTAATTAGGTCCATTGGCCCCCGGTATAATAGTATTATAACACAGAATTTTTAAGTCACTGAATCTTGCATAGACAAAATAAACATTTATATGAAGAATTATTATAGATTTATGATCATCCTATATTACTTTAATTCTTTAGAATTTTCTTGAGTCAGCTGACTAAGGTGTACTTTGTATTAACTAAAGAGAATCAATCTAACATTTGCAACACAACAAAAACAATGTAAGGATGGGGAAAAGCCAAGAGATAAATGAGGAACATTGCAATAGAGGAGTATATTCAAGATAAACAAGGGGTGAATTTATCATGATAATGATGACAGGTAAAACTGTGAAACTCAGATGCAAAGGTGTCATGTGTCACTGTGTTAGCATTCTGTCTAAGCTCTGCCCCACAGTTACCTGGCAACAGCCAGGTATGCCTGACTCACTATAAAAAGAACTGCTTGCCCCCTCCTCTCTTCTTGCTCCTGTTCTTGCCTTCCTGATTCAGCTCTCTCCCCATTCCCCTCCCCTCTCTCCATGTGCTCATGGCCAGCTTGTACTTACCTCTCTCTCTCTCTCTCTCTCTCTCTCTCTCTCTCTCTCTCTCTGCCTTTCTTTGCCTCTACTACCCTATTGACTCCCTCGCCATGCCCTGAATAAACTCTATTGTGTAGCTGTCCCTCAGGGGAAAAGATGCCTCAGCATGGGCCCACAAGAGCACCCCCTTTACCCATACCTCACCACACATCCAACAAAACATATCCTCTTTATCTTTTTATAAACATATCACATTGCAATGTAGATACCAGTAACCACGTCCATTGGACACATAACATGCAGTGAGTACATGGACATGCACTGCCCTGTTTAACTTTTGTGCTAAGTCTTATGAGAAAGAATTTTATGTGATCCACATGAGATCAAGAAACTAAAACTGAAAAGTCAAGTAAACCATCCAAGGCCATGACTTCAAGAGTCCAAATCTGGCCTCTTAGCATCTGGGTAACTCCAAGTCTGTTCTCAGAGCCACAATTAGATTGCTAAGAAATCTGGATTTCAGCCTATAAATAATGGAAAACAAAAAATGAAGACCATAGACACACATTTCTTTGTTCTTACAACATTGATGAGTTAAATAATGGAAAGTATGATTGCTGTTTTATGGCTAGAGAAACCAAGAAAGGTTACTTTCTTTCTTGATGCAAGAGCATCAATGGATTCACTCCAAATGCTATACACCTCATGTGTTTTACATGGTTGGCAAAAATTCTTTCTGAATATTTAGAATGTTTTTAATTGGTTACATAGCTCCAAATTCAGAAATTTCAAGAGTACATTCCTAGTCAAACCTTCATCCCTACAGAACGCAGCTATTTCTACTCAATTAGTTCTACTTTGTGATGTCAGCCTGAGAAATGGAAAATACCTAGTGTGACCAAGAAAGACAGCAGGCATCAGGTTCTGCCAGTAGCCATTGTGCATACAGAACCTCAAATCCCACTATTATGTTAATAGTTGAAAAATAGTACTGTAAGAATTCTCTTTGTTGCCAGGCAGTGGTGGTCGCCTTTAATCCCAGCACTTGGGAGGCAGAGGCAGGTGGATTTCTGAGTTCAAGGCCAGCCTGGTCTACAGAGTGAGTTCCAGACAGCCGGGGCTACACAGAGAAACCTGTCTCGAAAAACTTAAAAAAAAAAAAAAAAAAGAAATTTTCTTGTAATGTAATAACATTCATTGTGTGGATTTACAAGTGCTGGAAAGAATTAATTTGAAACTTATAACCACATTTTATTCATGCCTAGTAGAAGTATACATTCCTTGTCTCAGACTTTTTGCAATTAAAACATAATAATATTACATTGTTCAGGTCAAAAGTAATAAGTAGAAGAGAGAAACTTATAGCAGGATTTTTTACATTGCTCACCCTAGAATACAACAAGAGTACTTCTCTGCTCACAAACAAAACAAAACATAACTAAAAAAAAACCAGATACACTAATGTCGTTTTTTACTCCTTATTATGTAGTCATATTTATAACCACAGATATGTCACAAAACATTCTTTATGCTTTACTGGATGAAAAAATAGTAGCTTCCTCTACAAAAGATAGAAATATAACACACATGTGCATAACACACACATCCCGCCTTGTGCGTGCATGCCACGTAACACACACACACACAATGTGTATGTGTTAAAGGAGTAAACTAAGGCTTAGAGGAGTTAAACTGTTTTTTATAATGTTTCCAAACTAGTAAGCAGAGATCTGACACTAAGGTATAAAACAGTAAGGACTCTCAGGCATTCGAGAAAGAAACAAAGAAAGAGTAGAAGTGATATAAAGAATCGTAACATTTATCTAAAGGAATGAGTTTATTAAAAAGAAAGGTAATAAATATATATGGCAAGAAATGGAAAAAAGATGAAAAAATTAGATAAGTAGAAATAGAAGATACTCTCAAAATGGCAAAGCACATCAAATTATCTATAGCTTTTGTGCATAGGTGTGAAATTAAGATGCTTTCTGACATTAGGAACAAAGGAAGGATGGTTCTTTTTATTCTCACTATTCCTAGTCATTCTTGTACTTAAGTTCTAGTTAATGCAGAAAGATATTTTAAAAATGAAAGTAGCGAATTGGAAAAAATAAAACTGTCTTTATTTGTAGATGATCACACGTGTAGAAAAATCTCAAAGTAACAAACAAAAATCTTGGAATTTAAAAGCAAGTACATATAGGTCACAAGATATCTACTTGGTAAAGAAGAGATAATTGCCAAGGCTGAGAGCACAGGTAAAGGGGAAATGGAATGACGGAAAAAGAGAGAAGGGAACGGAAGAGGCAGAGAAAGTGATAATGGGGCAACAATGCCGCTTGTCCATCGGCAGGGTAACAAATTTAAAAAGCCCAGCATCAAAAATTAGCTACTTCTTTTGGAGTTATTTGCCAATGAGATCCCATAGACCCTCAAGTATTATCCTGGTTATCCTCCAGGAATTAAAGTTAATAATCTATTGCTTAAGATAACACAAACTTGAGTCATAGAACATGAAGAATTCAATCTAGTACTGACCCTGAAACTTCATCCCTACAGGATACTTATTAGGGCACTGAATGGAGTTTTGCTTACTATCAGAGGTGAAAATTAACCATCAGTTTCACCCAGCTGTGAATCTTGTGAGATACAGAAACAACTAGCCTGGCAAGACATGCTCATGGGTGCAATAGTGTCATAAACATCATGAAAATATTCAACCACCTTCTGATTGGATTAGAGTTCTGCACCACAAGATAAAATCCACATTTGACACCATTATCAGGCCTATATCTAGACAGATTATAGGTCCTAAGGGAAAACCTATCACCTTATTCTGCTAAGTGCACATAGTATTAAACTGACTCTTAGTGATGTTGTTATTCCCATAAATTTAGGCATTTTTGAACCCTTATCAGAGACGCTTCTATTTGCAGAAGATGGTATGGACATACATACCTACAGCTGATCAAGGTACAAAAGATTGCAGAAAGTTCAGTCCTACATGGGATATCTATATCAGTCACATTCCATACCCAAATGCTCAAGGGTAATTGCAGAAGAGGTTACAGAAAGATAAGACAAACCAGAAGTAGTAGTAGATGTATTTTGGTTATATTCACTGTCATCTCTTCATCTCTGATCTAATTTTCCTAACCATCCAACTTTAAGCTCTCTTTTCTTTGTCTTTTTAAAATTAATCTATCAAAGAAGTAATTTCAGGCAAGAATCTAAATGTTAGGCTAGAACAAGGAAATAGGCTACAGACATGAAATGACTTTGGGCTAGGACAGGGAAGTAATAGGCTCAGATATTTTGGTCATCCTGATAAGCCCTTAGAAACAGTAATCATGAGAGTGTTTTGATGAATTTTGTTTATTGATTTGCTTGTTCTTTGACTATTGTGTTTATTGTCTTGCTTGTTCCTTGACTATTTGCATCTATTGTATTGCTAGTTCCTCAATCTAGAACTGATTCTAATACTTGCATGTAATTAAAATGGTATAAAAGCAAAAAGAAGGAGGGGGGATAGAATAGGAGATTTCTAGGGAAAGGAAATAGGGAAAGGGGATGACATCTGAAATGTAAATAAGTAAAATATCCAATAAAAAAAAAAATTAATCCATCAAGTCTAACTTGTGCTGCCCAAATAGCCTTCCATTGGAGTGTTCATACAATTAATGAAAATTGTCACTCATTCTCTCAGTAGCTATCAGTTGCCAGTAGCTTCTCAGTTAGGATGATACTGTATGCCCACCTCTCCTCTTCATGCTGGATTTGGTCTGGCTTGATTTGCAAAAAGTGTTATGTTTACTGTCATAAACTGCTGTGAGTTCACATGTTCAACTGCTCTGCAGTATGCAAAACATATGGTTTCCTTATAGTTATCCACTGCTTCTGGCTCTTCTTACAATCTTTCTGTAACTTCTGCAACCACAACCACATGTAAGGCCTTATCTCAGATTCTGTGTGTGTGTGTCTGTGTGTGTGTGTGTGTGTGTGTGTGTGTGTGTGTCTGTGTCTGTCTGTCTGTGTCTGTGTGTCTGTGTGTAAAAGCTCTGGAACTGCCACCACAATACTAAAGAAGAAAGTGGGAAGATTGTCAGAGTCACTGTTCTATTGCTGTGAAGATACATGAACAAGGCAACTCTTATAAAAGACAGCATTTAACTAGGGGCTTGCTTATAGTTATAGAAACTTAGTTCATTTCATCAAGGCAGTGAACATGGAGGCAGGTAAGCATGGTGCTAAGTAGCTGAGAGCTACATCCTGAATCACAAGCAGAGAAAGGGAGAAAGAGAGAGAGACTGGGAATGGTTTGAGCTTTGGAAACCTCAGGGTCTACCACCCCCCTCATGACATACTTCATCTAACAAGATTACACCTATTCCAATAAGACCACAATGCCTAATCCTTCTCAACACCAACTCAAAATTCAAACATATGAGCCTCTGGAGCCATTCTTATTCAAAGTATCACAAGGACCAATACTACCCATTTTTCAGTCATAATGTCAAGCAACAGTGATTATGATAATGTAGAATTGGTAAAATAATATATGATAAAACAGAAAAGAGAGTAGAGATCAACCTACAAATACAATCTAATCTTGGCTAAAGCAGAAAGGACAATTCAACTCCAAAGGGTGGTCTTATCAATAAATATTGCTTAAAAATGTATTTATATTAAAAAATATATGGATTCAGGCTTTACACTTGTCATAAAAACTTACTCAAAATGTATCACAGACTTAAATATAGACTACAAGCCTAAAAATTTCAGAAGATAGGAAATAGATATCTGAGTATTATGGTATAATGATAAATTTTATACATTAAAATGCAACTCATGACAAGAGAAAATAGTAATTTAAACTTAAGATTTAAAATTTCTTCTATATAAATGACAATGTGAAGAAAAAAGCAACAGCAAACTATACACTAGAATTAAAAACTGTAAAATACGTATCCAGCAAGAGACTCTTATCCAGATACATTAAGGACTCTTAAAAGTGACAATGTGTAGGTGCTTCAAAATACTTAAAATCTGAAAATGTAAAACATCAGTTTTGTTGGTAAGGGTGAAGCATGAAGAATCTCATGCATGGATGATGAGTTCAACTGCTTTGGAAGATGCTTTGATGCTCTCCATAGATAGGTGTTGTCTTAGTTACTGCTGTGAACAGACACCATGACCAAGGCAACTCTTATAAGAAAAACATTTAATTTGAACTGGCTTACGGTTCAGAGGTTCAGCCCATTATCATCAAGGAGGTCGGGGTGGGGAAAGGAAAACATGGCAGCATCCAGGCAGGCATGGTACAGGTACTGAGAGTTCTACATCTTCATCTGAAGGCTGCTAGCAAATACTGACTTCCATGCAGCTAGGATAAGGGTCTTAAAGCCCACACCCACAGTGACACACCTACTCCAACAAGGCCACACCTATTCCTACAGGGCCACACCTTCTAACAGTGTCCCTCTGTTGAGGAAAGCCCTGGGTTTGCTTGTATTTTGATGCTAATTCCGCTTTCCAGGGAAAGACTGAAAACAAGGTGGAGTTCACATACTCAGTTGGCTTCTTGTCCCTAATGAATAAAGGAGCCAATCATTGGGCGAGTAGGCTGGACTTCCAGGTTGGATAGGGAAGAGAGGAGGCAGGAGGGAGAGAAGGTCCTATTGGACTGGGACAAAATGTAACTACTAGTGTCTCCCGGTTTCTATGGTGGATCCACAAGGATTCGCCACTAGAAGATTTAGATTTAAAATAGATACAAGATTAGGATTCTAGTTGTTGCACCCAGAAATTGAGTTATGATTGTTTCTAAACTAAGTTTGTATGGTGTTTTCCTTCCTGCAGCAGTTCTACTGGGTTCCATAGAGAAAGGTACGCCAGCAAAGTGTGGGTTTGCCAGATGTGCACCACAAGGATCGTGGGGTTTTGAAGTATGGGGCTGGAGTGGTAGCAACCCACTAGTGGTGGTGGAGAGATTTTGGAGCTCTGGTGCCATGTGGCCTGCCAGTGCCTAGTGTAGTGCAAGAACTTGCCAATCTTTTTTTTTTTTTTTTCAAAAGGGTAATTATATTTGATGTCATTATATCAATGCATGGTAAGACTCTATTCATATTTTTGAAATAAAATACGTTAACAGTGGTGTTCATCGAGGATTAGCTTTCTAAGGTCAAGTTCTGTTCGAACTACCTTGACTTTTTTAAAGAGTGAGCCTTGCCGTGCACAACGTCTGGCAGCTCCGTCTATAGACACAATACTTGTACAGGCTGAAGAGGGCTGCATTGCAGTCACACAGTAGAGAGTCTCGACAACTTGCGCGCGGCTTAAAGTCTTGCTGATCAGAATTGTGTTGCGGAGAGGGCCATCCAAAACGATGAAAGCAATAACGTTTGCGCATCTTTTTATATTCCCCCATCATCCTGGCTGAGCATATATAAATCAAACAAGTTTAGCATTATCAATAAATATAGGCTTTACCTAATTGAACTCTATATACATATAAAATACCAACATATGAAGCTTATAGAAGCTTTAAACAGCTGTCTAGAATACAGCTGTTTATGATCACTAAAACTGGGACCAACTAAGAGATTCTTTAATGAGCAAATAGACAGAAAAACCTGTGATAAAGTCTTAAAAATGGAAAGTTATGCAGCAATAAAAAGATATAAATCACAAAATCATATAAAGGATACAGTCATACATACATTAACCAGGTGAAAGTAACCAGTCTAAAGATTATGTGCCTTATATTCTAACTATAACACATTTTGTAACAGGCAAAATTAGTGTTATTTTTTTTAATTGTCTTCAGCAATAGGGTCTTAGAATCATGTTCTAGTGAACAACCAAGAAAATAAGTTTCTATAGAGTTCTCAGCCACAAATGACACATCTATACTACTCTATCTTCCCAAGTTTCAGGCACTATAGCAAAAAAGGTCTTGAAAAGATTCTAAGAGCAAGAAATTGGAGAAGACTGAAGCAAAACAGTATCTTCTGGACATGGCAAGACAGATACACTCATGAACTGTGGTTGCCTGCATAAGATATGAACAAGACAAACCCAGTCAATCTTCTAGCATGAAGGAGGAAGGGGTTTGTAAGCCCTCATCACCTACAGCTATAGACAACAAATGGCTCTTCTGTGAGAAGGGGAGTTTGCTTCCTTTAAGAGTGTGGCTCTTAACAAATGGATCACTCTCCAGTGGGTGGTCTCGCATATTCATGTGAAGGAAGCACAAATTGGAGTTGATGGATTATTAAATTACAAAGGTAAAAATAATAATATTTCAAAAGGAGACAGGAAGTTCAGAGTAAGGTGTGGTTAAGCATGGAACTTGGGTGAGAAGGAGAAGGAATTGGGGTATGATCAAACATATTGTATGAGAGTCTCAGTGAATTTATAAAAACATATTCAAATAACCTGTGGTTATAGGAGAAGGAGGCAGGAGAGTTGAAAATGTATGGTAGCAGAGATAGTTTAGGCCAGTAAAACGGTTCTATATGTTACTAAAATGGTAGTTGTTACTAAAATGGTAGTAGCTACATGGCATTATACAATTTCCCAAGCAAAGAGTAAACCTAAGATTTTTAAGTTTTTAAACACAATTTCCAAGGAATGTAGAACGGAAAAGGAATATAAGTGGATAGAACATGTATCTAACAGCCTCACAGAGGGAGTAGAGTACTAACCTAACTGAATTTACCAATAAGTAGAAACTGTACTAATGGAACTAAAAAACTATTGTAAGTTTACTTGTTAACACCATTATCTGTTGCTGGGCAGTGGTGGCGAATGCCTTCAATCCCAGCACGTGGGAGGCAGAGGCAGGTGGATTTCTGAGTTCAAGGCCAGCCTGGTCTACAGAGTTCCAGGACAGCCAGGCTTACACAGAGAAACCCTGTCTCAAAAAAACAAAAAACAAAAACAAAACAAAACCATTATCTCTCCTGGGAGAAAATGCATATATCATTACAAATAATAAAATGATTTAAAAAAGAATGACAGTTGTGGAGCTAGGGTCTTTTTTGTTAAAGTAGGAGGTTAAGACCACAGAAGACCATAATATCCACATGCTAATGGGTTAGAACTGGAAATATCAGTATGAACATTCAGTGTTCTATAAACACTTGATACATAAATAAAATGTACTCATGTATGTATACGCACATGTATTTTCTTCTACCAGCTGAAAGATCCTTGAAATAATGACTTTACTACAATATCCAGCTGGTTGTTAGTTTGTTTTTTTTTTTTTTTGCTTGTGTAACCTGTGTCCAATAAAAAGAACCACGACTCCTTAGAGAAATGTGTGACTAGGAACTGAGTTGGAAAACATGTGACATGAGCCTGGGGCATTTTGTTTTCTCAGGGTGCAAAGGAGGAAGAAGACAGGAAGGAGAAGCAGAAAGTAAGGGAGCATCGTCAAGATGCCTGCAATGACCTGTTGATAGATGTTATACTAGTGAATAAGAATGCCAACTAAAATTATGAATGAATAAATGGAAACAATTGGACAACAAAATAAGTGAAGCAGTACTAGGTTATAGCAAACTGCAAAAGTGACTGTCTTAGGGTTTCTTCTGTGGCAACAAACGCCATGACCAAAAAGCAAATTGGGGAGGAAAGGGTTTATTCTGTTTGCACTTCCATGTTGCTGTTCATCACCAAAGGACATCAGGACAAGAATTCACACAGGACAGATCCTGGAGGCAGGGGCTGATACGTGCTGCTTACCCGCTTGCTTCGCCTGGCTTGCTCAGCCTGCTTTCTTATAGAACCCAGGACCACCATCCCAGGGAAGGCACCAACTACAATGGGCTGGTCCCTGACCCCTTGATTGCTAATTGAGAAAATGCATTACAGCTGGGTCTCCTGAAGGCATTTCCTCAGAGGCTCCTTCCTCTGAGGACTCTAGCTTGTATCAAGTTGACATAGGAAACCACCCAGTACAGTAACACTCCACAAGTAATTGACTAAGTCAATTTACAAGTAAATGCCTAAGTGGAAAGGAAAAAAACTAAATTCTCTGGCAGAAGAATTATAAAAATGGCCATAGGTGCTGCACCTTCAAGAGAGGTTGACCATAATCCCTACTCTGAACTAACCATACTCCTTCTAGAGATGATACACAGAAGGTAGGAAGGAGTAGAGAAGCAAAACAAATGTGACCAGAGCCAAGTGACTCCAATCAGCACAAAAGATGTTGGTAATTGTGGAGCTAGAACATACCTTTGACCTAATGTAATGACAGTGTTACACATCATATGATTTTCCTCACAAAAACCCAAAACTCTATGCTAATCATGATTTTTGTTTAGTTGGGGTTTGATTTTAGTTTTCCTTTTATTGAAAATAGTTTTTGGGTGTTTTCCCCCTTAATGTCCTAATTACAGTTTCTCTCTCTCTCTCTCCTCTCTCTCTCTCCTCTCTCTCTCTCTCTCTCTCTTTCTCTCCAAGCTCCTTCCTCCTTCCCCTCCTCCATCCCATTTGGCTCCAACTCCATTCTGTTTATCATTAGGAAAAAAGAAGCTTCTAAAGTATAATAGCAAAATAAAACAAAAACTAACATGTCAGAATAGGACTAAACAAACAAACATAACAGATACAAACACAGAAACCCACTCATTCAGATACTCAGGAATCCCTTAAAACACTAAATTGGAAGCCATAATATATATGCAAAAAGAGAGGAAAAATGAATACACACACATCAGATGTTATAATAAAATTAACAAATAACATAAAATTTGTTTAAAAAGGAAAAGCTCTGTTACAACATTATAAGATAACAAACCTCTCCAGGAATGTCATTGAGTTCATTTTCTGTTGGCATCTACTGATGGCATAGGCCAAATTTAAGAGTAGTTTGTTCCCTAGTGATACTCCATTGGAGAAAATTAAGTGTTCACTAACAAGTGGTTATCAATTGGAGATTGCTTCTGAATTAGGGACGGGGATGTGGTGAAATGAGGCAATTAAAACCAGATTAGATTAGATTAAATGCAGGATTTATTGGGAAGCTGCCCTAGGGTGACTTCATTGGCTAGGGAAGGCATCTTAGGGAGATAGAAGGGGATGGAGCTAAAAAAGAGAGAGAAATAGGTGCACTTGCAGAGAGAAGGAGATGAGAGAGAGAAAGAGACACGACAGACAGACAGAGAGGACCAAAATATCTGGATTATATAAGGAAGAGCCTCTGGGCCTCTGAGGGAAGGCCATCCTGGGTTCAGGGTTGGGGACAGGGTATACCAGGTAGGGAGTGAGGGATGCTGGGAGAACCAGGAGGCCATATCTGCTTTGATATGTAAAATATGCATTTCAGTTCTTTGTCCAAGGGTCCAAAGCCAAAGAGTGTCTACTCCTCCTTTCAGTTCTCGACCCCGTCGGATACAGATCTGTGTAGGCACTGTGTGCATGCTGCCTGTCTCCGTGAATTGATGCGTGTAGATCCTGTTACTTAAAGAGCCTTATTTTCAAGGTGTTCTTCATTCCCTATAGCTCTTACACCCTTTCTGCTTCTGGGTTCATGGGGAATGCCTGTTTGCCTACTGGCTATTAGGGGCTCAGATAAATTGATAAGTGTCATAATATATATATTTTTTAATCAAGCAAATTCCAATTTAGGGACACTCTAAAATATTTAGGAGGGCTCTTTAAGTGTGTTAAGACCAACAAAAGGAAAGACTGGGAAAGTGTCAGCAACATGGAGGAGACTAATGATAAGTGACAATGAGCTACAATATGGTCTTTTGGATGGTACACAGCAAAGAAAAGATGTTAGGTGACATTCTATCAGTGACGAACAGGATGTAGTTGATAATAATGTCCTGTGTTGACTTACTATTTCTAACAAATGTAGTACACAACTGCAAAGTGAAAATAATAGAATCTGCAAGGGATAAGAGTCATGAGGAAAAATCTTTAAAGGAATTTTCTATGCCACCTTTCTAATGTTCACTAAATTGAAAATTAAAAAGTAACAATAGTAAAAAAAAATAAATAAAAATTTAAAACTTATTTTTTAATTACACATGTAAGTTTGCCAGCTATAAAATACAAAGTCTTGTGTGTTGAATAAAGAAAACACAAAACTCAAACTAAGAATAGGCAAAAGTTAAAACAGGATATTCAGGACATGAAATCCAAGTGGCCATAAAATTCACAAGCCAACTAACCAAAAGAAAATATTATTTCATGACAAATTGAAAGAGAAATTAAATTAAAATGTGGTACTGATTCTTAATAAATATAAGTGTGACTTATAATTAAAATAGTAAAATGTATCATGTTTATGAGAATATAGAATTGCAGGAAAACACATAAGTCATGGCATTTTGCAATAGATAGGGCAACACCTGTCACAGTATAAAGCATATACACTTTGGCCTAGCATTTGTACATTAAGGTATCTATTCTACTACAATAAAGGCACCACAATGAAAAGATACATGCACAATGCAAGACAATAATGTTGCAAAACAATAGTTTCAATGTTGAAAACTTTGAAATGATCTTTATGTCCATCAGTAGGACAATGCTTAAGGAAATCTATGTGCTATTAACTATAGGCTATTATGCAGCTCTTGGAGTGTGAGATGTGTTTGTTATACTGGAGAGAGACCATGAAGTTACTCTAAAAGGAAAAAAAAAATTGCAGAGTAATGTATAGAATGTGACAGTATCTTCTAAATTTCCTATATATGCCTCTATGCTGGAATGCTTTTTTATAATCTTATACTATTATGATCTATTAACTTCTGTTACCATAAAATAGGATGCAGCCTTATATAGAAAACTCTTGATAATCCTTACATGTGTATATACTAAAGTAAAATCAAACCTCAAGAATGATCTTCATGATTTAACAAGTAAGGTGTTCAGAAATAACTATTCTGGAGCTTCAACAACTGATATGCAATGACTCTCATCTAGCAGAATCTCTACAACACATCCAAGTGAGAAAGTGCTCTCCCTGGAACCACAGTAACCTACTTCCTTTATAAAGAGGAAAAACAGCAAGTTGTTTATTATCATCTTATATTATCATCTTATTTATGACCTAAATGAGAGAAATGACCCCAATAATATGGTAACTGTGAGCAAGATTGTTAATTTCCTAGAAACAAAGATGAGTGTTTTGTGGTCTGTAATAATTCAGGCACTTTAGAAATTAAAATGAAGGTTTTGTATGAAGAACCAAATCAAAGGGCTAGAGAAACAGCTTCATGTTGAGCACTTGTTCTTCCTTTAAAAGATCTGAGCTGAGTCTCAGTACCTGCATCAGGAGGCTTACACCCATCTGTAAATGCATGACCATACCAGGCTGGGACCCAGGGTCATTCTCACTGTCATTCCTGTCCCCACTACAACTGCTCTAGTATAATCCCCGGCCCTGTAAACAACCTGATTCACAGGTCTTTGCATCCTACCTCTACTCTAGGGTGACTCTGAAAAACCTTGTGGTGGACCTAACTTTCCTCTTTCCTGTGGACCTTCTCGGTGTGTCTCCCTCTAAATCACTCTTCCTTCCTCTCCTTCCTCCTCCTTCCTCTCCTTCCTCCTTTCTCTCTCCTCCTCCTTCCTCCCTCCCTTCCTCCTTCTCCCCTTCCTCCCTTTCCTCCCTTCCTCCCTTCCTCCCTTCCTTCCTTCAGATTAGCATCTGATTCCTAGAAACACTTTTCGACACAGGATGCCCAGTTGCCACACCTGGCAGGGACTCAGGTAGGTGAATCAGATTATTCTTCTTATATTCCATTAAGATCTCTCCATTGTCACCCTCAGCCCAGTAACATCCCACCACACCAACTCCCTATAAACCACACTCCTAAGAGTGAACAGGATTCCATTAGCTCTTTTCTAAAACCACTTTCTGCATTCCTCTAGCCACTCTCTATCTTTCTCTGCCACCTACCAACAAGCACAGCCTACCTGAAGATCTACAACCAGAATATTTTCCTAAGATTCAGAGAAGGCAACAGAAACCAAGGAACAGAACACCCATCCAACATAGAAAAGACCAGATATCAACACTTTGAATCACTTCATTCATCAGAACCTCGACACTAGTACAAAAAGACAAACAGTAACAGATAAGACAATGTGTCTCCTCCAGAATCCCTTTAGTCATAGGCCCTGAGAAATATAATATAGCTGAAACACAAGATGAGTATATCAAAATAGCTATATGAATACATTCAAAGACCTTAAACAGGATAAGTGTAAGTCCCTCATTGAAGACTGTGAAACACAAACAATGAAATGAAATAATAAAAACAATCTATGACCTGATAGTAGAATTTAACAAATAAATAGAATCACTAAAGAAAACCCAATCTGAGGTAAAGCTGGAGATCAAATAAAAATTTCAGAGGTGAGCCTCACCAACAGAATACAAGACATGGGAAGAGAAAATCTCAGGCATTGAAGACAAGATAGAAAAACTAAATGCCTTACTCAAAGAAAATGTGAAATTAAAAAAAAAAAAAAATCCAGACATAAAACATCCAGGAAATCTAGGACTATGAAGGACCAAAACTAAGAATAGAAATAGGGGAAGGGTAAGAAACTAAGGTCAAATACACAGAAAATATTTTTAACAAAATGATAGAAGAAAATCACTCCAACCTAAAGAATGAAGTACCTATCTAACAAGGTACAAGAAGCATACAAAACTCCAAATAAAGAAGATCAGAAAAGAAATTCACCACAATACATAATAATAAAAAAAACATTATGGGTACAGAACAAAAAAAAAAAATGAATGTCAAAAGTTGCAAGGGAAAAAGAATGTATAAAAGTAGACCTATTAAAATAACATCAGATTTCCCAAAGTCAGAAGGACCTAGACAGATATTCTACAAGCTCTAAGAGACCACTGATTCTAACCCAGCCTATTAAGCCCAGAAAACCTATCATTGAGAATAGATGAGAAAAGAAAAAATATTCATGGTAAAATTAAATGTAAGCAGCAACTATCCACAAAACCAGCTCTACAGAAGGAGATAGAAAACTTCTATCTGAAGAAGTAAACCATACGCAATAAAAACACAAGGAATAAATAACTCCATACAAACAAAAGAGCAGAGAGAACCTACATCATAATGACAAAAATAACAAATCAACAAATACTGCTCACTGCTAACTCTCAATGTTAAACTGATTGGATTAGGAAACACTATCCACCTTTCTGCTCCACCCAATAAAACATCATCACAAAGATAGATATAGCCATCCTCAGGGTAAAAGGATGGAAAAAGATATTCAAAAAAAATGGACCTAAGAAGCAAGCATGTGTAGCTATTTTAACATCTGACAAAATAGACTTTAAACCAAAACTAATCAGAAAAAAAAATGGGGAAGGACACAAAATACTCATCCAAGGAAAAATCCACTAAGAAGATACTACAATTCTAAACATTTATGCACTGAACACAAAGGCAACCAAGTTCATAAAATAAACACTACTACAGCTAAAATAACATATTGACCATTACAATGATAGTAGGTGATTTCAATACCCCATTCTCACCAGTAGACAGGTCATCCAGACTAAAACTAAGCAGAAAAATACCAGAGTTACATAATGTCATGAATCAAACCCTGCAGGTATTTTCAGAACATTTCACCCAAACATAAAAAGAGTATACTGTCTTCTCAGCAACTCAGGGAACTTTCTCCAAAACGGACCATATACTCAGACACAAAGCAAGTCTCAAAAGTTACAAGAAAATTAAAATAACACACTGTATCTCATCTTACCACCACAGACTAATGATGGATATCATCAATAACAGAAACAGCAGGAAGTTTACAAAATCATAGAGACTGAACAACTCACTACTGAAAGTAAATTGGATCAAGACAGGAGAAGATAAGGAAGAAAAAGGTTTTAGAATTGAATGGAAATAAAAACACATATACCAAAATGTATGAGATATAATGAATGCTGTTCTAGGCAAGACCATAGCATAAGAGCCTAGGTTAAGAGAGAGAGAGAGAGGAGAGAGAGAGAGAGAGGAGAGAGAGAGAGAGAGAGAGAGAGAGAGAGAGAAGTATCTCACCCTAGTGACTTAATAGCACACCTGAAATCTCTAGGTTAGAAAGACCTTAAAAGAATAGAAGGCAAGAAATAAAAATGCTCAGTCCTGAAGTTAGTAAGACAGAAAAAAGCAAACTTAAAAACAGACAAACAAACAAAACAGAATCAATGAAAAAAGGTTGAATCTTTGAGGAAAGAGCATAAGATTGACAAACCCTCAGCTAAATTAATTGAAAGACAAAAAGATCCAAATTTTACAAATTAGGGGGAAAAAAAGGAAGACATTGCATCTAACACTGAAGAAATCCAGAGAATCATAGGGCATGCTTTTAGATACGTGTGCTCCAGCTGAGTTTTGACAAAGAAGCCAAAATACACAATGGAGAAAAAAATAGCATCTTCAATAAATAGTGCTGGTTAAAATGGGTGGATACATATGGAAGATTGCAAATTGACCCACATTTATCACCCTATAACACAACTCATCACCAGAATGAAAAAGGACCTCAATATGTATCCAGATATCCTGAATCTGAGAGAAAGTAGGGAATACTTTTGAACTCATCAATCAGCACAGGAGAAGACTTCCTGAAAATGACATCAATAGCACAGGCACTAAGAAGGACCATTAATTAACAAATGAGACTAAATAAAACTGAAAGGTTTCTCCACTGTCTTTCAAATTGGCAGGCTACAGAATGGGCAAAGTTCTTTACCAATTACACATCTGATAAAGGGCTAATACTTAAAACATAAAGCACTAAAATAAATATATATACATATATATTTTTAATCATATATATATATATGATTAAAAAAATAAGTAATAATAAATAAATAAATAAAATAAATAAATATGAAGAAAACAATCCAATTAAAAATGAAACATGACTAAATAAAAAGTTCTTAAAAGATGAAACATAAATGGCTGAGAAACATTTAAAGAAATGTTCACCATTCTTAGCCACCAGGAAAATGAATGCAAAGCAAAACTACTTTGAGATTTCATCTTGCTGGGTGTTAGTGGCACAGGGCACTTTAGAGGCTGGCAGATCTCTATGAGCTCCAGTCTAGTCTTGTCTACAGAGTAAGTTCCAGGACAGGCAGGGCTGTTACACAGAAAAACCCTATCAGAAAAAGAAAAAAAAAGAAAGAAAGGAAGAAAGAACAAAACAAAAAAGAGAAAAAGAGATTTCTTCTTACACCTATCAAAATATCAAAGATCAATAAAAAAAATTTAAGCTTATTCTGGCAAGGATGTGGAGTAAGGGAACCACTTATGCTTTGATGGTAGGAGTGCAAATTTGCACACCACTATAGAAATCAGTTTCTTAGGAAGCTGGAAACAAATCTCCTTCAAGATCCAGTTATACCACTCTTGGCCATATACTCAAAGGATTCTTCATCCTAATACAGAGTTTGCTTGCTTATCCATATTCATTGCTCTTCTATTCCTAATAGTCAGAAATTGAAAACAGCCTAGATGTCCATATATTGATGAATTAAAAATGAAAACATGGTACATTTAAACAATGGGATATTATACAGATTTTAAAAAGCAGTCATGAAATTCATAGGTAAATAGATGGAACTCGAAAAAAATTCATCCTGGGTATGTTAACCTGAAGTGGGAATTTCTGGTTTCATTGGAGACTCAGTTGTGTCATGTGATATTTTTCTGGAAGCTGTCTTATGAAAGGATGTTCTGCTGAAGCAGACACATGAGAGGATGTTTTGCTAAGAACAGACATGTGGTATTGTTCTGGAATCTGGTGAAGATGCATGTGATGGTTTTGCTGGAGTGGATGTTTGAGAGAGCACATGATGTTTGGAAAGAGTATAATTACAACCCAACAGACAGTGGATGACCCTCTGGTATTGGGCCTACATTGGACTTCACTGATGCTAGTCTTCACTAATGATGCTCTTGCATTGGTTCACCTTACTTTCTTCTCTGATCTTTGCTTGTCATGACTTTGTAGAGAAGAGAGTGCTGAAGAACTTCTGGTGATGTTCTGGCTACTTCTTGCTGCTTCAGTGGATTCATGCTGATCATTGGATCCTAGAGATTTCTTCTGGATCAGGCTGCTACTGCTGATTCACATTTGGTATTTGACTAGCTGATACCAAAGATTGGAATCACCCCAAAGAACTACTTCTAAACAGGTCCACATTCCCTTTGTCTTATTAGCCATCTTCCTTCCCTACCTTTGGTCAGTGAGCTATTAAGGGAGGTTAAAGTGTCTAGGAACCCTTATTAAAGTTGGTTTGGAAAAATATAAGCCTACAGTAACCCAGACTCAAAAAGACAAATATTACATTTTCTCTTATATATGGATGTTAGTTTTTAAGTTTTCAGTAGCCATGCTACTATCCATATAATCACAGAGGTTAGATATAGAGTAAGGAACTAGGGTGAGAGACTCCTAAAGTAAGGGAAATAGAATATATAGTTATAGGAAAAGGGGATTGAAATGGTAGGATTAGACAAATTGAACATAGGGAAATCATGCTAGGGCCTACCTAGAGCTTTCATCCCTACTGATTCATATCCATGGTCTTGGAAGGTACTCTGCACAATACCAGAGGAGAAAGGTAAGCATGAACCCAACTACAAACCCTTTGATCTACAGTGGTAACCAGTCTGCATGATATAATGGTACTTTAATGACACAGAGGTTGTGGGAGTCACCAACCACTATCTAATTGGATTTAAGGCCTCGGTCCATGAGATGGAATTCATAGCCAACACTGTTGGGGTGGCTAAGAACCTGAGATTAGATAGTCCATGGACCTAAGAAAAAATCAATACTATTGTTCTATTAAAAGAACATTGCAATAAAGTGATGTCTAACCATGTTCTGCTATAATATAGATCAGTATTTTGCTCAGCCAGCATCAGAGAAATTTCCTCCTCCAGGAGATAAGAACAAATACATGAACCCACAACTATGAAGAAAGTAAGAGACCTTGGAATAATCAGTCCTAACAGTCTTTCTTCATCAACTCCTTCCCCTCAGGGTTCAGGGAATTGTATAGAAGAGGAAGCAGAAAGATTGTAAGAGCCAGTCAAGATGGAAGACAACAAAGAAACAAGGCCTTTTAGACACAACAGGACTGATATACATATAAACTCACAGAGAAAAATCTGCACAGATCCAAGTCAGTGAGGCCACTGAAAAAACTGGAGAGGAGCTGTCATTCCTAATCCAATTGACAACCAGTCACAAAATAAAAATCAGTCTTCTCCAATGAAGCCTTATTGGATATACAAACCACACTTAAAGGAAGCCCCACACCCATCAGTAGATGGTCAACACAAACTGAACTCAAGGTAATTTTGGAGATGTTTTGTTTCAGAATCTTTTGTTCGAGCTTTTTAAAATAAATTTCCTTACTTGTCTTTTGCTTATCTGTTATGGTTTCAGATTTTGGGTTTTATGGTATTTTGGTGTGTCTGTGTATTGTGTGTATAATTATGTCTGCATATGTATGTCTGTGCTTTTATTTGTTTTGTTTTTTTTCTTCTTTCCTCTTTCTTCTTTCTTCTTTCTCTGTCTGGTTGCTATGTAGTTGTTGGTTGGTGGTGTTGTTTAATGTCCTGTTTTGTGTTTGTTTGTTTATTTTTTCTGAAGAAAGACAAAAAGAATGTATGGGGTTAGTTGGGTGGGGAGGTAAGGAAAATTTGGGAGGAGGTGAGATAAGAAAAACCATGACCAGAATATACTGTATGAAAAAAATTATTTTCAATAAAAATGTTTAAAATTTAAAACAAATAAAGGAAATATCATTGTTCTAAGAAATAAAGAAATTGTGACCAACAAGTGTTTAAAGAGGTAACTAGAATTGAAAGTAGAAGTCTCTGCTATGGGCCAGGTGTCTTGTCATGAAGGACTGGCAGTGAGAAGACATACTTTCTAGGTTTATTTACTACAATGACTCTGTGTCTCTGTCTCTCTCTCATTGGTCCTATATAACTGTGAACCATTCAAATTACAACTCCAAGTTGTAGGTAAGATGGACTCAGCAATCGAATAAGGGCATGATTGTTATAGGCATGACCAACCACCCTGTCTTTGTATTTGAGGTCTATTCCACAGGAATGAACCCATGCATGTTACTGTAAGCCTGGTTAAAATACTATTTTTTTTAGCTAAATTTGTATGGTGTCATACTGCTTTATAAATATTTATGTTTATGCCCATAGACAAAAACCAAACTCAACTTTAATCAAAGAAGCCTCTCTTTGAAGTGAATGATAGTGAATTCATATACTCATGGCTGCTGAAGATGCTGAAAATAAGTGACAGTTGAGAATTCCAACCTAAATAAGACGTTTACACCATCCTCTCTAAGGCTCAAGGAATATTGCTTAAGAAGGTGGGATGTACATAACAGTTGGAAGATAGGGTGAAAGGCTATGAAATGACATCTTTCTAATGTAAAAGGTGACACAACTATTACCGTCATGAACTCTCAAATGTGGTTATCTGCACTGGCCCTGCACAAGTCTAGAGCTGCCAACAATCAGTCATGGAAGGGGCAGGACCTCATGGGGCTCCACCACTTATTGCTGAACTGTTGGCTCTTGACAGATTCTGAGAGGAGGAAGTCATTTTCTTTAGTTGTATACCCACAGCTGAACGAATCCAGACTCCAACACATACATAGCTTCAAAACCATGGTCACACAGAGGATGCTGATTAAACTCAGCTGGTCACAAAACTAAAAGACATGAATGTGAGAAAGAGTCATATATGTAAGAAGGGGTTAAACAGGGGTAATAGAAAGATGAAAGAATGGTTAATGTCTATTATATGTACATGTGAAATGGTCGGTGAACAAATTTACTTAACAATATATTGTATAAGGCCAGTGAGATGCAATAGTAATAAAGGTGCTTGATAACAAGCCTGAAAACCTGAGTTTGAGCTCAGTGACCTACATAGTGGAAACAGAGAACTGACTTTTTAAAGTTGTTCTGAGTGTGACAGGCACATCAAGAGAGACAGAGACAAGAGAGGGCAGAGAGACAGAGGAGAGAAGAGAGAGACCAAAGAGACAGGGAAACAGAAAGAAACAAAGAATAGCTGAGGTGCACCCAGCATTGGTCTTTAGTCTTTTACCTGAAATTGTATTAAACAAGGAAGATTTTAATTACAGGAAGATATCTCAAAGTCAAAAAGTGTAGAGGAACTTGGTCCCAGGCCTTGTCTGCTCTTCTAGGCCATAAAAAAAAATCATTTACTCCCTCATTAAGTATGCACACAATCTCTACTTCACTCCTCCTATGAAGAGAATTTAAACATTTTCTATTGATGCTACTTTTCTGAACATACATGTTTTAACCTCCCTTGTTTAAAAACAAAAACAAAACAACCACCAACACACTAATGGCCCTTTAAGTCACAAGACTCACACAAAGATTTAGACATAGAATAACAGGTTTTAAACAAAATCTGATTATATCATATTCTTGATTTTTTTTGCCATGGGTAGTCCAAGTCATAACTATATAATTAGTACTGCTTAGAAAAAACTTCACAATATTTGAAATTGCATAAATTTTTCTACCTACTGAAGGCTTGTTCCATTTTCTGAAAGATGTCGAGTTGTCATCTGAGTCACCGTCACCAAAGTCTTGTGCAAATAATGGAGAGAAGCAGACATCTGCAATGTCATTCTCAGTGTAATTGTTTCCAAATGGGACTTGAAGTGATTCCCAGCTTTTCACGTTCCTCTGCCAGGGATGGTCACTTTAGTGTCAGAGTCTTCATATAACTGAACAATTTCTTCCCAATAAAAAGTGATTAACAATAGTTCATCACAGGATCATATCATCCTATAAACACTTCATCTCACTAAGAGCAGAGAAGATATTCATCTCACTAAGAGCAGAGAAGGAATCAAGATATGCTGTGTCTTACAGCTGACTTCCAGTGTCTTTATTGTCCACATGTTCCTATTCAGGGTTGCCTCTCCTACTCACCATATGCATGGAACAAAGCCATTCAAGCTTAGCATTCTCTGAATGTCTGTCCATTTTATAAAGGTTTGGAAACTCAACAAGACAAAAAGCCAATCTCATATTCTCTGTATAATCTACTCAATGTGTAAATAAAAATGTGTAAACCACCTTGAAGGAGATTTAAAATGAATGAATGCAGTATATCTGTATATGTAGCTATATCTCACTGCTATGATAAGTGTTTACAAAATACCTATAATAAGTTAAAAACTGTAAGTGCTAGGACTAATAGAGAAAGAAGGATCCGGCCTGAAAAGAGGTCAAAGATCACTGAGTCATTGTTTTCATTCTGTTGCAATGTAATCAGCATACTTGATCCAACTTGTGTTTCCTGTAAGCCCTCCAAATAATTAAGTAAAGGACAATAAAAGATTGCATTAGTCTCTTTACATTAGAGTAACAGAGTGTTTAAGGGGGCTAACTGTATAAAGAGAAAAGACTCATTTAGTTAACAGTTTTAGAAGTCCAAATCCCAAGGCCAAGTGAGGACCCCAATTTATTTGGCCTGTGGTAAGGGCAGAGGGTGTTGACACAGCAAGGTGACAGCATTCATTGGGTCATGTGACAACACCTTGAACAGGAGCAAACAACAGGGGTCGGGTTTGTTCATTTTACAGCATTTCTCTTGAGAGATCTACTAAAAGGATCACACAAGAAATGGGGGGCCCCAGACCCACACAGCTCTCATCAGTGTCAGTCTGGAGTCCAAGAATTTACTCACAGTGGACTATTGGGGAGCACGCAAAACACACTCAGCCATAGAAATACAAACAGTAGTCCTAACTGTTTTCATAGATTTTCAAGTGAATTTGCACTTTACCAACATAATCTATCTAAAGGTGCCCTATATGTTACAACTATCTTGTAGGCACCAAGAAGTGTTTTTCCTTCTGTTCCTTCCTGTTACTATTTTTCTAAGCTAGAATTCTATAAGAGAATTAAGATTTAATGCCATACACTCAGAAGGTTATAATCTATGTGTCAGTCTGAAGAGTTGTAGAAACAACTGCTCCCTCCAGTTGTTTTCCATTAGGCTCACATCTCTCATGAAAAATCTCAGGCATAGTTGGTAAAATCTGGGAAGGTTCACTGTAGGAAGAGCTAAGGTGGGAGGAGTAAGGAAAGGAAGAGGAAAAGGAAGAGGAGGAGCTAGAGAGGGCAGAGATGTAGGAGGATGAAGAGCCACATAGGTATGGAGAGCAGTCCCGGATAACAACTTATATTTAGATTAGTTAATTGGGAAACAACTCTAATTGTATGGGCATATTGTTATTGAGTGTTACCAAATATATAAAGCCTTTGATTAATATTTAAGCATTAGAGTCTCATTTTCCTACTGGCCAACATGAATGGCAGGATGGTCTGGGCAATGCCCAGCCTTGTGGAGACAGTGTGGAAGATTGGCAGAGCCATCTCCCATGATGGCGTCTCATGGGTGGCAGGCTGGTGTTTCTGGCTGGCCATTTCTAGCTGCAGTGTGCATGTGGCCTTTTGCTGCGGAACATGGCGGCATAAGCTAGGCAGAGCCGCCCTCGCTTATGTCGTTCAGCCTTGACTAGCTGCCATTTTAAACCTTTACTGTCAACGAGTTCAGCTTACTCTGCCACTTTATTTTTAAAGAATTTAAAGCTGAGGAGGCAATTGAATTGATAAAGGCATAACAATGCAAAAACAAACAAACAAACAAACAAACAAAACCCAAGAAGCCAAAAAAAAAAAAAAAAAAAAAAAATTCTCTGTAGAACTTGGAAAGCAGAAAGAAAATTCTGACTCCTGGAAGGTAAATGCTCAAAACAGCCAAAACAACTGTCCAAAAGAAACATGAGTCAAGACTAATCAAACACTGTACAACTGAAACCAAAACACCCCAGTTCACAGAGGACACCAGAGATTAGACATTGTAACATTCATCTGCAAGCCTCAGGAACCCCTAAATGAACCCTTAAATTTTAAATGAACTGCTGTATCCTCATGTGACCTACGAAGTTCTAGGCACACAAAAGAACTAGGAGACCACTCAATCCTAAGGCTGAGAAGTCAGTTAAGAATTTAAACAATTTCAAAAGGCACTTGAAATAATTTATTTTTGCAGTGTATCTTTCCCAGATGGGGAATTGCTCAATTCAAAGATGTAGAAACTCATTACAGCTTTATTCAAAATTAACAAAGATGCCACAAAATTAATTTTTAGGAACTCACTACAACTTCTATACATTTCAATCACATGCAATAATCACTAACACATATCCACCATTGCCAACACAGGTGTATCACAAACTGACTTTAAGCAAGTGATGTAAAAATATCATAATTATATTTATGCACCCTTGTAAATTACACCAATTGCCAGTGTTAACATTGGCCACACTGCATGCCAAAAAAGCTTTTAAATACCTGGT
Organism: Mastomys natalensis; assembly: GCA_021653895.1. NCBI lineage: Eukaryota > Metazoa > Chordata > Mammalia > Rodentia > Muridae > Mastomys > Mastomys natalensis. Next base: position 511,939 of record JAJTUV010000677.1, read on the forward strand.
AGAAGAATGCTTTCTAAAACTACCATGGGAAATTTTTAAGTGAGCTGGAAACAAAGTGAGAGGAGAGTGGTGGGGGGAAGAGGGAGAAAGGGAGCAAAGAGGGAGGAGGGAGACAGAAAACAGGAGGAGGAAGGAAAAAAACAAGGGGGAAGAGTTTTCATTCTGCTATTCTGTGTTTCATATAGATGCTAAAGTATATTTTACAATTCAACCATACAACCTGAGCAAATCAAGAGACTCATTTCAAGACAAGTGTGCACTTTATTTTGAAAGTGACCAATAAAGGTTAATTCAGAATACATTTTATGTGCCATAAATAACTGAATTTTATAATTTCAGAAAAAATTAATAATTTTTAATGATGCATTTAATAATCTCTGTCTACTTTCTGTACATGTTTTAGTAATGAGGATCAAACCCAAGGATATCATTTACTCTAAGCAAATGTTTTACTAACAATGAAGTTACATCCTCTAGAATTTTAAATAAATTAAGGTGAAATTGTTTTGGAAATGATTGCAAATTTTGCTGTTGTGCTTTGCTTGACCTGCAATTTGACATTTGATAGAAATGCTAAATTATTCTAATCTGTTTTAAAGGCTCAGGTCAGTGACTGACCTGTTTAAATGCCTATGCAAACCAACTGTTGGATAGCTTACAACTCTAATATCAAAATACATAACTCAATCAGCTTTCAAAACTAGAAAGCAAACCCAACTGCAGCACTTTTAAAAAGTGCATGAAAGGCCACATGGAAGCCTCTACATTATGGACTAATTGTAAAATGCACCAAACAGGAGTTCAGAGGTATCTCACAAGGAGATCAATACTACTCCCAAAAGCCACGTTAATAAACAGAAATCCTAGTGTCAAGGCCTGGAGAGATAACTTGCTGCCAATTACAAAGGACCTTAGTTCAGTTCCCAGCATCCATGTGAGTGTTTCACAACCACCTATTACTCCAGCTTCAGGCAATCTGATGCCTCTTCTGACCTCCCCATGCCCCAAAATGCATATGGAGGGGAGGATGAGGAATGCCACTGACTAAGATGATTGATGATGATGATGATGATAGTAATGATGATGATGATTGTTGTTATCTTGACCAGGACAGCTTGGAACAGAAGACACCAGAGCAGAGGGTTCCACGAAGGGAGTTTATTTAGGGCAGAAGGGAGAGAGAGGTGGCTGACCATGACCACATGGAGAGGGGGAGGGGAAGGGGAAGGGAAGGGGAGAGGGTCAGATACAATCGGCAGGCAAGCAGGTCAAGGGGCAAGAGAGAGAGGAGGGGCCAGACAGCCCCTTTTATAATAGTGGGCAGGGCTACCTGGCTGTTGCCAGGTAGCTGCGGGGAGGAGCATACCTGGCTATTGCCAGGTAACTGTGGAGGTAGAGTTTGACAGAATGCTAACAATGATGATGATGATGATGATGATGATGATAGTAACAGCAACTTAACAAACAAAAAACAGTCCTAGACATGGAGTTTTGGACTGAGTTTTTGTTCAGAGAGGCTCCAGAGGCCCTTAACTATTGCTACTTTTCTTGGTTCTCCCACCAAAACTAGATGGTAAGACCCTGTTGCTGAAGACACCACATACTTTGTATGACATAGAGAATTCAAGGAGGAACTGACCTGGAAGCCTCCTTCCTGCTGGCCAGCTTTTCTAAGTAGATATGAAGGTGCTATGCCACTGGGCAGAAATGGATGTGCATGTTATTACACTGGCTGGCCAGATAAGGCTTTCCCACTGGTATAATGGTAGCATAACTGTTTTGTAGGTAAGCAACCACTTTCTGATTGGATTCAAGGTCTAGTCTGCATAAGGGAACTCATGTCTGGACTGGAAATCTGTTCAACAGTACTTGGTTTGGAGCCACATGACCCTAAGGTGAGAACAAAACTACTATTGTTTAGCTAAATTGCCATATTGTCAAACTGCCCTCTAAATCTCTGTGTTTCTATCCATAGATGGGTGCAACTGTGAACCTTAGAGGAGTTTCATTTTGCTGTGAGCAGAAGTAATGTGGAGGACGTGATTAGCCTTGAGTGGGAAATCCATATCACCCACTCCTAAGGTGCAGGGAGAACAGAAGAGGAGGAAATAATTTAAGAAGTAGGACAGAAAGGAGTGTTTTAAAATATTGTTTTGCTCTTCTCCAGCCAAGCAAGATGCCCAAAGGAAAGAAGGCCAAAGGGAAGAAGGTGGCACTGGCCCCTGCTGTTGTCAAGAAACAGGAGGCCAAAAAGGTGGTTAATCCTTTGTTTGAGAAAAGGCCCAAGAACTTAAGCATTGGGCAGGACATCCAGCCCGAAAGAGATCTAACACACTTCATCAAATGGCCCCGCTACATCAGGCTGGAGTAGCAAAGAGCCATCTTCTATAGGGACTCAAAGTACTTCCTGCCATTAACCAGTTCACCCAGGCCCTAGACAGACAAACAGCTACTCAGCTGCTTAAGCTTGCCCTATAAGACTCTGCCAAGTCTTAGCTTACTGAGGACCCCCTGAGTGAACCACATGGAGCCAAGAATCAATGTAAAAAACAAGAGAAATCTTATTGGTCCAGCATGCTGGGTTCATCTTGCATCCAAAAGGAGAGGCGACCCTGGGCAGCCCGTTTGTCCAGTTTTTATACAATTTTTAGGGCAGCAGCCATTAGGGACAATGTGATTGGCAGAACAGTGTGACTTTTTAAATTGATTGGTCTTTAGGGAATAAGGTGGCAAGGACCTCCCTTGTCTGTAGGTGGCAAGGGTTGGTCCATCCTGCAGAATGTGTCTATGTGCTCTGGGCCTCCCATACCCTCAAGTGGCTGATCATCCGTCCCCACCCCCTGTGGTCTGAGGAATGTTAATTAGCCTCTCCCTTCTGGAGAGGAGGGGTGCCTAAGTGTTCTATGACCTTTCTCTTCCAGGAGGGAAGGGGTCTGGTGAAATTTTCTAAAGTTCCTGAGCTGACCTCTTCAGCCCACAAGTACAGGCCAGAGACAAAGCAAGAGAAGCTGGCCTGTGCTAAGAAGAAAGCTACTGGCAAAGGGGGTGTTCCAACTGAGAGACCACCTGTCCTCTGAGCGGGAGTCAATATAGTCACCACCATGGTGAACAGGAAAGCTCAGCTGGTGGTGATTCCCTATGATGTAGACTCCATTGAGCTGGTGGTTTTCCTGCCTGCCCTGTGTCACAAGATGGGGGTGTACTACTGCATCATCAAGGAAAAGGCCAGGCTGGGGTGCCTGGTCCACGGGAAGACATGCACCACTGTTGCCTTCACACAGGTTAGACAAGAGTGCTCTGGCTAAGCTGGTGGATGCTATTAGAATCAATTATGTGACAAATATGACCAGATCCAACGTACTGCGTCCTGAGTCTGTGGCTCCCATTGCCAAGCTGGAAAAGGCAAAGACTAAAGAACTCACCACTAAACTAGGTTAAATGTACACTAAATTTTCTCTACATAAATATAATTACAAAGTTTAAAATAAAATAAAATAAAATAAAATAAAATAAAATAAAATAAAATAGAATGCTGTCTTGAGAACATGACAAGGCTATCACAGTCAAGATCTCATGTCAGCTGTGGTTACCTATGCAAGATCTGCAGAAAATCAAGTCTATCCATCAAGGATAGGGAAGGGGGCAGAGTATAAGGCCCACCACTATCTGAACAGTCACTCTTTGATAATGGCTTTTGAGAAAGGGGAGTCACAGTCTTCAGTATCGCCCCATGGTGCTCCAGTAAAGAAAGCTACATCCTCAAGTTTAATAATAACTGAATTCAGCAGGTCATTAAAAGAAGGAGAGAAGACTTTTGGGAAAAGGAGGCTAGAGAGAATGGGGGAGTAAGAAAGAATAATGGAGGTGAGTGTGGCCAAAACATTATATACTTGTATACAGTCTTCTAGGAATACATAAAAATAAAATGGGTTTCTACAAAAATCTAATTTATTAAGATTATGATACTAGCCTCTTCATTAGCACTGCTATGGGGGCAGGGGGATTTAAAAACATAATTTACAATGTTTCTGCTGATTGTATTGCCTACACATGAATGAGTGACAGCTGTCATTATTGCAAAAAACTTTGAAGGATTTTAGAATGCCCAGCTTCAATATTCAAAAGTATAAAATATTTTTATAGATTATCATTATTTCTGTAATATTTAAATCATATACACAGATATTTAAAAAGCAAAAGAAATCAAAACATTTTTTTCTAAAAAAACAGAGGAAATGTAAGCTAATAGGTCAAACAATTAATCAAAAAAAATTTTAAAAAGTGCTTCATCAGTGTGATCTCTAAGATACAATGGAGCAATTGCTGAATCCAAGAATACAATCATATAACAGACTTTGTGCTGAGTCTGCAAAAGATTCTGGCAAGAAACTGCAGCCTATAATACTAATAACTCCATCAAGTAAGTCTTCCAGCTTCTATGTGGGTCCTTCTTGGAGACAAGAGAAAATAAGTTCTCTGTTGTGGGACTGCATAAGGGTATCCTGGTTCTTGGCTGGGCATGGGCCTAGAACCCCGAGACTCCAAGGGAGAAACGGCAGGAGTTCGGCCACGCCCCCAGAACTCAGGGTCCTGAAAAGCAGTCTAATCTCCATAGACCTACATTGTTCAGTCACATAGGCCATTACAGCCCCTCCCAAAGTGCACAGGTAGAGGGTGTAACTACAGGCCTCAGGCCCTAGAGATTTACATACTAATGAAGGTCAGAGGGTCGGAGCCAATTAACCATTCCTCCCCAGAATCTCCCCCTTTCTCCCTCCCTACTTAACTCAGGTCTGCCCTGAGTTTGGGGGGTACATCCAGATCCATCCACCATCTGCCATGACAATAAACCCTTTTGGAACCAAGGACTTCCTCGTGTCATTGGGGCCTGCCAGGCCTGCCGCCACCAAAGCCTCCAGCCACTGGAACCTGGGACCTTCCTCCGGTACGTGAGACAGGTTCCAGGCAGCCTCCACCTCGCAGGTCCCGGGCCGCTGCCACCTGGGCTCGGGGCCTGCCGCTGCGCTGCCCGCCATTTTTTCCCACACTCTGTGAATGGACCAGGTTAACAAAACAACATATCAGAGACCATCCTGTACAAATTTCATGAATCTGAAGTTTTATCACCTTGCTCTGGCTGATAAGATCTTTTCAATCTTAGCAAACAATAACAAAACTCTGAATTTCAGAAAAGGATGGGCAAATTAGCTAGGCTGTGTCACAGCACTACAGGTTTGGAAAGACAGAGATGTTATTCAAGACCAATGCTGAAATATCTCACTTCTGGGTCTTCCTGGCAAAGCAATCATATGACTAAAAGTGAAGATGTAGAGATGTATCATAGAAAACAACACCCAGCGTTTACTGAGTGCTAACTGAACACCTTAAGCTGTGTATATTATTTCAAGTTAACAAAGACCTTATGAGATATACTATAGTTTTCTTTGTACATGGAAATGAGGGAACACACTCTAAACTTTTGAAATCACTAGCTTGCACTACCATAGGACAGGGAAGTGACTGAGCCAGGGTTCAAAAGTTGGCCATTTAAAAACCTGTATCCATCATTCATATGAGATGAAAGAGGAATCTTAGCATTTCAAAATTGCTAACTCTCAGACTGAAAGAACTCTCTTCGTGTCACAAAGAAGTTCAATGCAGCAAAAGCTTCCTTCTGCCTCTGATAAACAAACAAGCTAGGATCTGAAGTTTAAGAAAGGTAGTTTCTCAAAACACATTCTTGTCTTATCTTTCTCCTAACAAAACTGGAAGTGACCAAAAAAGCCACTTATGTGACAGCATCCTATAATCAAAGAAATCCTCACTGACCAAATAGCTTGTACAGTTAGAAATTATTAGTCCTACCTGAAGCCCTGCCAGCCTAGAAGATGTGGGTTTGCTGCAGAAAAAGAAAATTAGAATGCTTAGTTGCAGAAGCAAAAAGAAAGTGAAAGAGAAACAAGAAAATATTTTTATTTAAAGAATTGACTAAATTTGGAATAAAATTCCATTTATTTTTTCATCACAATCTCATACACTTGGAAAACTGGTGGAGATGGCCATGGAAAGGAGAGGGTGTGTCCCTGGGAACTCAACGTTTGACAGCTTCTTACTCACTGGCCAGACAAGTACACACACATTTTCCTCTGCTGGAAATCTTTGCTTCTAAGAGAGCCAATGACAGAATCCCATCAACTTCCCCTTCAGTTGAACTTGCAAATGAAATGTGCAGACTAGGACAATCCATTGTATTTCTTGGCATGAACCAAAGGCAGAACTTCATCTCCAAAGTGCTGACTGGGGAAAATTCCTGAAACTAACCCAGAGTCTTTCTTTAAGTAAATTCTGCCCTGATCAGTTTGCTCCCCACCCCCACCATGCATACAACAAAATGAATAAGAACTTAAATGCTAAGTAGTCCCTCTGATGACCACAAAACATTTAACTAGAATGAAACCATGCAAAGGTTAGATACTCTTTAATAGTTATAGCAGCTAGGGACAATATCAAAAATAAAGATTCTTATGTGCCTGCTCTCTTCCATACACTGTACTAGACTGTTAAGATAAAAGTCAAAGAAAATAAAACTGCTTCCTTAAGAGCCAAACTACATGTTGATCAAAGCAATGTGCCAAACACTATTCTATAATGTTAGGTAAATAACAGTGAGCACTATATGTACCTTTGTGGACACAGTTTAAGTCCCAGGCAAGGGTAAGGTGTAACTAAGGGAGGGGTTCAGTGCTCGCCTTGATATACAAGACCCTGGGTTCAATTCCCAGTACCCCAGTAAAAGTAACACGGGGAAAATGTATGTTAGATGATGATAAAGTTTTATATTGTAAGTTTTAAACTAAGCCAAGGAGATCCGTGTTATGGGAATGGTTTTTGATAGTTTTTAAATAGGAGAAACGGAAAGTCTTACCAAGTAGATGATACTAAGAAAAGGAAAGACCTGGGTGGAGACACACACTGTAATCTCAGTCCTCAGGACACTAATGGGGAAGCAAGGTATATTAGAGTCCATCCTTGGTATTATAGCAAGATTCTTTCTCAACCAAGAAGATAATAAATAAATAAGTAAATAAATAAAAACAAGGATGCATGACTGCCAGGTATAAGATGAGGTCAAGATGACAGGGTGGTTAAGGGATGCTTTCTGACTCTGAATAGTAACTGAGGCAGAAGAGCAAGCCAGGTGGAAAAGGTGCTGGGATCCAACAGATTCTGAAGGAGAGAATAGCACATAACTATGATACCTTCCTCCAGAAGAACCAAAGTAAATGGAAGTTCATCTCCCTGTGATCTCTCACCAGTCCATGTGTGCAATTGTGAAGTTTTTTACTCTAAACAGCAAAATGTTACATTTTAACTCATTCTTTTCTCTCTGTAGGTAGCTTCTTTCCTTGGAGTAGGAAATAGTCAACGTGATAATGACTGCCCCTTTAGTAAGAGAGTTCTGGTTCTACATATAGATCTTCTCAAGCTGGTGACAGGACTTCCGAATGGTCCTTGTACCCAATCTAGTTGGTACTGCCACTTAGGAATACAGCTGTGCCTTCAAATGTTTCAAAAAAACTGAAGGTCCCAATCTTCACATGAAATCTCTGGATTCTCAATACTGCTAACTGAGATTTAGAATAAATTTGCTTTCCATTTAGTTTCTTTTTCAATTAAACACGATGATGGAAATTTCAAGGTTTGACCAGACATCTATACAAGATGACCTTGACCTCCTTTTTATTTTAGTTTAATTTTTAATATCCAATAACAACAAAATAAATTCTTCTTTTGTGGCCAGACACAGTTGATGATTCTCAGAGAATCTCCTTCATAGTTCAACTGTAAGCAAAAGGATGGTTTTTAGGATTATTTCCAAATAATATTTTCCAGTAAAGATATGCAATGTCCTAGGTTGCAGCTGACGCCTATGAAATATCCTGAACTACAAGGAAAGCATTGTGAAACTGGCTATGGTGTTTCTCCTACAATGTCTGGGACAGTTGATGAGGGTCACCCGACCTCATCTAAACAAGACACTTAAGCAACGAAGTAACTGACACAAACATCTGGGGGGAAGGGGAAGGGAGGGCCACCATTAGAAAGTAAGTCCTGTCCTGCCTAGTGTCCCAATCCAGCCTTCTCCAGCCTGCCTTCTTCTTCCTTCAGAGGCATGTGTGGTTATCTTCTATAGTCTGTGGGGTACTGTGAACATCAGGCCTCATGTGAAACACAATGAACAAAAATGATATATGTGTGAATTTCCAAAAATAACTGAGAAGAGATTCTTATGGAATATGCTCAGAGAATTTGTTCATGGAAATTTTAATAGATATTTTTGAAGTATTTACAAATGACCTAATCCAGACAACTGTGTTTCCTTTTGCATTTTCTCTCCTAACAGTGGAAACTTTATTCACAAACTCTATGTGAAAGAAATATGTTATTTTAGTCCATGGTGAAGGATCTGTAGAGCAGCACTGCTTCCCACAATAGGAATCCACTTTCTTCAGGTAAATGCAAGCATGAGAGAAAACAGCAGGGAATTTCCCTAGGGAAACACTTTTGTTTCTCAAAACTTTTATGGACAACAATCAATTAACCAATAGATGAAGTCAATCTTTTAAAGTATGTGAAAATTGAAGCCGAATATATTTAAAAGCTTTCTCTACAATGAGATTCAGTGTCTGAGTCTGAACTAGAACTTGGACCTTCTTAATGGCATTTCAGAGATTCAACTCATGTAAACATTGGAAAGGTCAGCTGCTCATCAAACACTATTCCAACGACAGCAAAAGTATCCTTATTAAGTTTCTTTTGCAAAAGTTCCAAGGTGCTGAACACTCATCCATTGCCACCAATAATTAACAATCCAAAACAACCTAAATACAGAGAATTTTTTGTTGGCACTTTAAAGCTTCAGACTATCTGAGGATCAGAGCGTGTGGGAGTGGTAATGGGAAAAAGGCAAGCTAGGAAAAAAGGACATCAGGCTCAGAGTCATCCCAAGATTTTCCCTTCTCTGTTCAAACAGGCTTTTAGGAGGGGAAAAAGTCTTGTCCTCATCAAAGAAAGACTTCTAGCTTCTCAGAAATAGGCGAAAGTAAAAGCTAAGCAAAGAAATATCTCTGGTAAATAATGAAAATAATTTTAAAAGTAGATCCATAAATAGGCTGTTTAGTCATTCTAATGAATTACCTTCAATCTGAACCTATCTGCTCAAAGTAAAATAAATTTAAAAGTTACCCACACTCTTCATCTGTCTTGAATTCCCCCCTTATATTCTTGCTTCACATCCCATACTTAAAAAACAAGCAAACAAAACCATCTATTGAGGACTGAGAAGTTTTAAATACTTTCCTGAGTCTCTCACACACACTCTCTAGAATACCAGTCTCTACATGGCCATGCTTAGCCTGACAGAGGGGCATGAGAACTGTGTGACACATAGGTGAAAGACGGAACTCTTGCAGGATTTAAGTCTCTATTTCAGACACAAGCTTTATTTGACGTAGATGGTAGGCATAAATGAATAAAAAGAACAAACTAGAGAGAAGGAAATCATTGTGGGATTGGGTTAGGCAAGTTTTCTCAAGAAACAGACAACACACACACACACATACACAAAATGGACAAATTGAAGTTAATAAAATACAGTAGTTTTACTCTCCGTAAGTCACACTTAAGATAATGGAAATGCAAGCCACAAAGTAAGTAATATTTATAAAACATGTAGTTGACAAACAGCATATAAAACTCATTAAGAAAATATACCAACCATGTTTTAGATCATAAAATTTCAATAGGCAATTGCTAGTCTAGAAAAGATGTTTGGTATCATCAATCATCAAGAATATGCAAACTTACAAAATAAAATAAACTCTTGTATAAAAATGTCCTTATCCAATACATTACTATATACAATAATTATAGTCAATGAAAATATTTAAAGAAAATTAAAATTGAAACCACAAAACAGTTACTACCTAACATCAAATCTAGAATATTGTAAAACAGACTTGTAATATCAAGTGCTGCTGAGGACAGAGGCAACCAAGACTCTAGTACACTGCTGGAAGAATTGAATATACTATGGTTGCATTGATAACCAGTGTGGGAAATAAATGCACACAGTACAGCCACCTGATTTTTGTCAAAATGCTAAATGCATGTATCAGAGAAAATACAGACTCTTCAACAAATGGTGTTGGCAAGAGTAGATACCCACATATAGGAGAATGAAAGTAGACTTCCATCTTTTATCCTGAAAAAAATAGTCAATCCTAAATGGATAAAGATCTTAATATAAGATCTGAAACTCTGAAAATGTTAGAAAGGAAAATACAGAAGTCCCTTCAACATAGAGGCACAGTCAAAGAGGACTTTTCAATAGCAATGCAGCCACTCAGAAAACAAGGCCAACAATGACTAAAAGGGACATCATAAATTATAAAACTATGGATAACAAAAGAGTGAGAGTGAAGAGAGCCTACAAAATGAAAGATCTTTACCAGCTATACAGCTGACAAAGGATTAACATCCAGACTACACAAAATAACTAAAAGAAGAAATCAAGTAATCAATCAACAAATGGGCTAATGAAATGAAGAAACAGTTCTCAAACAACAAAATGCAAATGGCCAACAAACATAAGACAAAAGATTGAGTTTCATTAGTCATCGGAGTAGTGTAAATTCAAATTATATTGAGATTCTACCATACTATAATCAGGACAGTCATTGGAAAATAAATAACAAACTGGCAAGAACACAGACAAATGAATACCCTCATACACTGCTGCTGAGAAAAACTAGCCCAGACACTATGGAAGTCAGTAGCAATGTTCCTCAAAAATCTGAAAATGGATCTTCCATTTGGTTCATTCAGCTCTATTTCACTCAGGTATTTATTCAAATTACTTCAAGTCAACATGACACATAGATACTTGCACAGCAATAATTGTTGCTTCACTATTATTCAAATTAGCTAAATTATGAAACCACTGATAATGTCCAACAATAGAGGGACGAATGAGGAAAGTGTGTGTGTGTGTGTGTGTGTGTGTGTGTGTGTGTGTGTGTGTGTGTATGTGTGTGAATATTTTTTCAACTATTTAGAGGAGTAAAGCCATGTGTTTATAAGACAATGGATACAGGGAGATCATCATATTAAGTAAAATAGGCCAATCTCAGAAAAACATGCATTGTGTGTTTTCCTCTAACTTATGGTCCCTAGAGTTCATACAGATACATAAAATTGCACTATATAATTGTGACATGAAAGTAGAAGTATAATTGTCAGGGGGCTGATGGGAGGGTGTCGGGAGGCTGATGGGAGGGGAAGGTGAAACAAAAAGGGAGACAGAGATATGAGGGCAAATATGTCTAACATATATACAGTTTAAAACTTTTAAATTTAATTCCCAAATTAATTAAAAAAGAAATAGGAAACCAGTGTAGCTATGCCATATCAATCACAAAATACAGATTTACCATATGGCCCATCAAGCCCACTCCAATGTGTTTATTGAGAAAATGAAAGCATATTTCTATAGAAAGAACTTCCATGAGTAACTATAACAAAGCAAGAAATAACCCAATGAGCATCCACTGCTAAATTCCTAAACTAAGGATATTCATAATGTGAAACAGTACTGTTCAAAAAGATAGAAATACTACTAGTGAAAAAAAAAACCATATAGTTAAACCTTCAAAGCCTCATGAAACAAAATAACCTACGTCCAAAAGTCTATCATACTGTTACATTTGCTGCTGGCATTCTAGTGTATACAGTGGAGATGACAGCAGTGCCTATCTTATAGGGTTGTTCTGAGGACTCAATGAGATATTATGTTAAAAACACGAGAACAGTGCTTATGTGTAATCACCTCTCCTTTGCTGGTCTGTAAGAGGTGCTAATGCTACAAAGAAGGATGAAACAGAGTTTGTTTTTGTTGTTTGTATTGATGTTAGCAGAGAAGCTAAGAACAAACTAATAAAAATAAGAATATGTCCAAAAAGCAAAGAAAGAAATGTTAATATTCTGTGAGCTCAGATGGTGATCACTGTAGACAAAGTGAAGAGACTTCTCAGGACATCCTATAATGAATAACTAAGCCTCAGAGGAAATAGCCACTCTTCAGTCAGGAAAAGAGAACAAACCACTGTTGTGATCATATATTAAATGTCTGCTACGTGAGGTGTTTTGTGACACGTGTTTTCCACAGGCCATTTCTCTTACAATGGTTCTGATAATTCTATGGGACAGGTACTGCTGTAATCTATTTTACGCAGTAGAGGCTATTGAAGATCAGAACCCCCTTGCCTGAGGTCACAGAACTAGAATTTTATATGCCTTAAACCAACAACCAAAATCAGCCTTTCTTATTCTGAAACTTATTGGGGAAAAAGACAGCATAGCAAAGTAATTAGTAAGTTTGGGGGCAGAACTCAGAGAGCTCATGGAAAAAGTTAGAAAGACCTGCCTTGGGGTCCTAGAACCATAAATCCTGTCTCAGACAAGGGACCCATTATTCCTGTGCAAGAAGTCAGTACTGGGTACTCTTCTCATTGCTGCCAACATTGAGGATGGATCTTTCCATCTCAGTTAACCTAGTCTAGAGACTTCCTCACAGATATGCCCAAGATATTTCCTGCAAGGCGATTCTGGATCTGTTAGGTTCACAATATTAGCCAGCAGAAAGCATTCAAAGCCTGCTGTCATAGTTGTGTTTACTAAATGCAGCCTTCTTATGAAAGATGTTGGCATCAGTGGCAAAGAATTGTTTTCAAAAAAAAAAAAAAAGTGATTCAAAGCCCTAGGACACATGTAAGAGATGCTGATTTCACAGGTACTATACAAAACCTAGGGGTCAGGACCTCTTTGATCTGGACCCTAAATGAGCCTTTATAGTAACATCTCCTGACATCATTCATATTTACTGAAATCAGAATGCCCCATCTATTGCAGGTTTATTCAATATCTTGCCTCTCCAGTCTCTACCAGGCTCTAACACCTCAGTGTATATACCAATCATCTGAGAATCCTTTCAACAATGAAATTATGGTTCAATCAGTTGGGAGACTGAGAAGCACTGAACTCTTCCTGGTATTTTGGTATTGCTCAAAAAACTATTCTGGAGCCACAGGGCTGTAGAATATCCTAAGCAGATTTCTATCCCCATTAGTACTGCCCTGCTTTAGTACTTCTACTTGTCTGCATTGGAAACCTCTTTCTATTTATTTACTGTCAAAATTTTCTCTACTGAGAAGGAATAGTGACTATGTTTTCTTTATTTTCATATGCTTGTTTCTAAAGGTAATGTGTGTGTGTGTATTATTGTGTCTGGGGTTGCTCCTTGAAGTTCTAGGGGAGAATCTAAGTGATGAGTTTTCTTATAGAATAATGCAAAGGATTTAGCTATAGAGTTAATAGTTTCTTTAACACAGTGTTTCTTAAAAAACACAATGAAACCTGAAAGTCTACCCTCTCTGGAGTCATCCAGGGCTGACTAAGGACATGTTTCAGAATGAATCTCCTTATTTAAACCTGAGTGAATGTGAGAATACTGGTCTCCTATGCAGACACATTCTAGAAGCCTGTCCTTGCTGGCATTCTAGCAGTGCAATTGACTGCCAAGGCTTCAGCTCTCTGGCACCAGGAAATGGCAAGAGCCACTCCACCCGAAAGGCATCTTTTGCACTTCGGGTGAGAAAGGACACTTAGGAAATGACTTTCAGCTCCCAGTGTTTTTTACTCTGTGTTATCATAGGCTCAGAACATCAGTCTTCGATCCTTTGCATTTCTACAGTGCCTTCCTTAATGGGTGTCCATTAATCTGGACTCATTTTTAGTTTTGCCATCTAGACAGTTATTTTATCTCTGTGGTTAAAACCCGTCTGTTGTTTATATTTAATTTAAATTATTTGAATAGGCATTTTCATAAAGGGGCCCCATTACACTATCAAATGATGGAGGTTTCTCTATCGAGTATTGAGGTTTCGCCAGAGTCAATAATATTATTTTATTTGGTATATTTTAGGTGGTATTCTCTGTTACTTTATCCTATAAGACTTTGGGGTCTCGGTTTGCACTTAAGATTAAAAGAACCCCACTGTCCAGGACACATCCCAGGAGGGGCACATTCCTTAGTCGGAGGACACTTGCTAGGTTAGCATTCAGAGGAAGAAGGGAGAGGCTGATTAACATTCCTCTGACCACAGGGGAGGGAGCCCAGAGCACATAGATACATTCCAGGAATCAGGAAACTGAGCTCTTAAGGTAATAAACCTGGGCAAAAGGAAGACACTCCTTGTCATAATCTGAGCCACCTAGAGACCAGACCTGTGACGGTCAGCCCTAGTGATTCCTTGTGACTCCCCTCGTGAACTCTGTATAAAACAGCTCCCAGCTATTGTTCGGGGCTCTTTTGCCTGCATTCCAGAGAGTCCTAGTGCACTAGTTTCATTAAACCTCATGTTAATTGCAGTAAGTCCCATCCGTGAGTTTCTGTGGAAGTTTGTCTCCTGGTTTTGGATCTTAGAATCCAACAATCCCTTCAGATTGTGTCAGCTAGGCCAAGGGGGATGCATGACCCCTTCAGTCCTGGGCCATCAACTGCAAATGAAGCTGCACCTTCACCAATGGCCTTTCATGGCCTCTCACAGTGCCCAGACTTAGCTGCTCTTCATGACACCTTCATGCCTTCCAAACCAGTGCCACCTAGATGACTCTTACACATTACCAAGTACAGCTGCAGCATGAGATACAACCTTGGCTATCTCTGGAACACAGCTTCTTTTGCTCTCAGAAAACACTTCCCAGAAGCTTTCCACCTCTGTGATGTTGGTCTCTTCTTCATCATCACTAATTTCTTAGCTCTAGCTAAGCAGCATCAATTGTCCTAGTAGTCTCCTTCTCCACTTAACTCTAAAGCCAGAGACACATGCTGCTTACAAGGAGCTGTAACATGGCTCCCTTGTTCTATTACATTATCATTTGCTTCCTCTTTTCCAAGTCCTTCACTACCTAAGCTTGGCTGTTCTAGATTTTACTCTGTAGATTGACCTTGAACTCAGAGATCTACCTGCTTGTCTCATGGGATTAAAAGTGTGTACCACCACTCCTGTATTTAATCTTTTCTTCATCTAGAACTTGCTGTCAGGCTGGCCCTGAACTCAGAGATCTGCTTGATTTTATCTCCTGGGATTAAAGGTGTGTCCCACCATGCCTGGATCTAAATTTAGCTGGGTAGGATCTAGGCCCAAGATCACCACTCCCTTAATTTGTTATCTCCTTGAATGCTGGATTCAGCTCCATTTCACTTCCTGGTACCCCTATAATACACAAATGATTTACTTTATATTTTTCCTTTCTCAGCTTGATAAGCATGTTTAAAATGTTCTTCATGAGACTTAGCCAGAGAACAAATCTATGATGGGTGTTTCTAAGACTTCCTTTGTCAATACAATTAATTAGCTTCAGAGAGGCTCTTCAAACAAGGGCAAAAGGTAACTACATTTTTCACCAAAATACCACAGAAACAGTCTCTAAGCCGTATACTGAAGTTCTTCTCCACTGAAACCTCTTGAGTCAGGTCTGAAAAGTTCAAATCACTCACAGCAACAAAATCATCCATATACCTACTAGGATAGCTCATTAAGCCCCACTTAAAACATCTCATGGTTTTCCAAACCCACATTTTTCCAAACAAAAACATGATCAGGCCTATCTGCAATACCCTGTCCCTGGTACCAACTTCTGTCTTAGTTAGAGTTCTACTGCTGTGAACAGACACCATAACCAAAGCAACTCTTATAAGGACAACATTTAATTGAAGCTGGCTTACAGGTTCAGAGGTTCAGTCCATTAACATCAAGGCATCATGGAAGCATCCAGGCAGGTGTTGTGCAGCAGGAGCTCAGAGTTTTACATCTTCATCTGAAGGCTGCTAGCAGAATACTGACTTCCAGGCAGTTAGGATGAGGGTCTTAAAGCCCACACCCACAGTGACACACCTACTCTAACAAGGCCATACCTACTGCAACAAAGCCACACCTTCTAATAGTACCTCTCCCTGGGGTGAGCATATACAAACTATCACAGTGGGATAAACGTATGCTGGAGTATGTGCTTGTATGTACATATGTTTATGGAAGCAAGAGGTTGATATCAAGTGTCTTCTCTGATCTCATTCTACTTTCTTTCCTGAAGAAACTGGAACTGAAACTGGAACTTAGCAATTCAGATGGTCCACTTGGTTAATTGTCCTGATACTGGGGTTATAGTGGAGCCACTGCACCTGACCAACTTTTACAGAGGTTCTAGAGATTCAAACACTGGTCCTTGTGATTCTATGACAAGTATTTTATCTGCTGAGATATCTTGTAAGTCCCCATCATTTTGCATTTTCGAAACCAGTGAAAATAGTACTTTTTTCTCTACCCTCTTTATTTTCTGTCCAGAATGTTCTCAAACACTCCCTCTACCCACCAGTAAACATGAACAACTGGATGTGTGGACATACCCTCCAACCCTGCCCATCTCTTACCTTCCTTCCTATCATTCCCACTACCATCCTTTAATCTTTTTAGATAGGGTCATCACTCCTGCTCCTACATGGAAGAACTTATATCCCTACCTTCACCACTACCAACAGCATAGCCTGGCACTGATCCTTCTACAGATCAGGAGCTTCCTAAAGAGACTTGTTTTCATTCAAAATAATCTAACAAAACACACAAAATGTTTGAACATGAGCAGATAAGCCACCCAAGTGTATGAGAGCACCTGCCTTCTGCTGCTCAGGTAAGGATGATCCTGAGCAGAGAGAGAGGAAAGAACAGGCAGACACATCAAGATTATCTTCTCAGTCTCCCCAACGACCTAATACACTTCTAAACCTGTGCTATGCTTAAGCAACCAAATGCAAACAAAACTCAGACAAGGCTTAAACTATAAGACTAAAGGTGACTGAGTAACTGAACATCACATCCTACTAAATTGAAGTGACTTAGATAATTCACTCAGCAAAAAATACTAAAAATAATAAATTTTCATAAATGAATAGGGTTCGGTAACTCATTTGTCAGAAATAGTGAAATACAGATGATGGGAATTGAGAAAAAATTAGGCAGCTGTGAACTGATGCCCAACACATGTTGTAGACCAATCCATAGAGCAGACAGCACATAACCATTCAGTAGGCAATGGTTGTACAGCTTTGAATAAGCCAGAACATTACATCAGAGCAGCCTATGTTTATTGAGCACATTATTTTATATTTTATATGTGTTGTCTCGAATTCCTAAAGATTCTGTTTCTTGTTTTCAATCTTTTTTAAAGTTATAGAAGGTAAAGAAGATAGACAGCAAAACTAAAAGATAGTTAGGCCTTGGGTCCAAGCTCATCCAGCTAGAAGATTTCTAGCCAGCTTCCAACCCAGGCATTTCCACACAGACCACCTCACGCCACAATGCCTCAATCTCAATCAGTGTTAGAAGGTCTGGAGCAGAGGTGGAATGAGGCAGGACACTAGCAAACAAGAGTCTAAGTTTTGAAGGGGTTATGGGATGGTAGGCAGAACAGACACTGCTATGACTTATACAGCTCACAAAGCCCAGGACTCAGAAACACAATGACTTACAAAGACCATATTCTAATTCAAAATCCACATAAAAATGTAGATGTTGATATTCATAAACTTTATACTCACTGCAGGTACTTCAATAATGACTAATAAATAAACCCAGATCCCTCCAAACCCTTGGCAGAGATATCATTTTTAGCTATGTGAGCAAATGATAAAGGCTCAAAGACCTTTCTATTTATTTAGGATAAACTGTTCCTTTAGAACAATTTATGAAGCTTTTAAAAACTATTTCTGGGTCCCATGTCAAACTTACAAGATCAGAATACCAGGTAGTAGGGAATAGGAAAATTTTTCAAACCGTTGTGGAGAATTTTGATGATATATATGACTTGTCTGCATGAATAAGTGCTAAAGCGTGTGTACAGGAGTCCACTGATAGAAATATTCTCCAAGCCTGCAACTGTGTGCCAGCTCTGATGAGTATACTGCCACTTCTCTCATTAGTGTGAGGTTGACACCTCATTTCATGTAACCTGGTACTTTAGGGACCCATCCTGTATAGGCCTTCAGTTGGAGAGTAGAGGCCATCTAGATTTAGACACTTCAACCATAGACAGTAATGAAGTAACTGGGGCCTTCAAACCAGAGGATTTGAGAATCATGCAATCAACTGTGGATAAGCAGGAAACAGCCTGCTAAGTGGTTAAATGAACTGGAAACAGTAGTGCACAATTACACAGTAGGTTTGAACAGTGACTAAGAGTCTGCTTCCCTAAAGCAATGGCAGGTGTACAGGGAGAATAGTTAGGACTCTGGCTTGGTTTGTTCCCATCTCCTGGAACTTGTTTTTCATTTTCCTTTTTACTTTTCCATGTGATAGATTTGAGGCAGAAGGCAGCTGGCTTCAAGGTCACCAACTGGCTTCTCTTATGAAAAATCATAATTGTTTTTCATAAGTCCCTTGGAACTATTGAGGTGAGAAAATTGTTCGCATGTGTTAATTTTATTTGATGAACAAGGAGCAGTTGGAAAGACTTGAACAACTAAGGAATCTTTGATCATTTATTCTAAGGATCCAAAGTTTCTTCTCATTATCTCTTATTATTTATGGAGGGATCTTACCCAGTAAATGTCAGGAAGTAATTTCTACCTCCATTTATGACAGCTTCTGGGTAGATTTGCTTCAGTTGTAACTTGGATTGAGATTAGGTAAGGGATTACTGAACTGTTATCAGGGTTTGTGTTTTTCACTGTGCCCTGTATATACATAATCCACTTTGATGTCCTTCCTCTCATGTACATATTATCAGTTTTACTGGCTAGGTGTTTGCCAAAATAAACAGGAAGATGCCTGCCTACAGACTCGGATTAACCTGGCTATGGCATGCTTTTTCTGCTATTTAAACACAACCAGGAATTAGACATAAAGAGAAACTTGACTCTCTTTGGAGACTTAACAGTATAATGGCTTTTCCGAGTGTGTTTAATGAGTCAGTGGCAGGAAGGTGGGTACAAATTAGAAAGAATTAAGAGTCCTTCTGACAAAGAAACGTGATGATTTCACACACCAGAAAAAGGGTGGACAGCATCTTTTTTGGTGCCAAGTTCTTAAAAGAAGCAATGCTGACAATTTCTCACAAGCACAGAAGTCAAGCTTGGAGAAGCAGCCATCTTTCAAAGAACTGTTCTTTAGATCAACAGATGTCCTAAAGACAGAACTTAGTTGGGGATAAACCCAAACAGAGCACCTGCATTCCCAAGCCTGCATTTCCTGTAATAATGTGGCGATCACATCCTCAAAACGCTGCCCTTGTTAAAACAGCTGACCGACAGCAAAGATGCAGTCGAAACCTATCCACTTAGCCCTTCTCTTGCACAATAGCTTTGGTATTAAGCCAAAAAACAGGTACAAGCTGCAGCTAAATATAGTGAGGAGGGTGTGGAACATCTATTCTTTTCCAAGACAAGCAGGACCTTGCAAGAAGTAAAACTTCTTGGATGAACCTGCTGGATAAATAGCAAAACTGTGAGCTTTGTAGCATAATTATATCACAAAGGCTATAGGCAAAGAGAGTAACATACAAGCCTTGAATTGTTTGTTGTAATAGGCAAATTCAAACAATCTGTAATAAGTAATGTCACGTAATTTAGAAATAAAGCATGTAGTTGGCTGCTTCTCTGAGCTTGGCTGCTTCTCCATATTTGATTTCTAGCTCAAGTTCTATACAGGATTGTAAGGAAAAAGTCAGGGTTGAAAATTAGATGGCCAGCCTTCAATATTCAGCTCACTTTCCTTCACGGTGCTTCTATCTGCTTTTTTTTCGGGTGTGGGGGGGGGGTGAGGGGGACAGCTTTGTCTGTAAATGGAAATGATGGTATTATCTTCCTTGTAGGGCTATTGGAAGGATTCAATCATAACATTTTTACCACAACAAATGTTTGCTCTCAAAGGAAGACTTTTGGCACACATGTTTTGCAGTATATGTACATTACAAAACTATGTTGGCCTCTGTCAGGATGAAGGAGATGTAGCAATGGAATAGAATGTCCCTTAGATATGCTGAGAGCTCTTTTTTTTTTTTAACAGAATAAAAGACAAACAGACTTCAGTGCTTTGGACATTTCAAAGTTAGTTACTCTCCTAGTGTTACCAGACCCTCCAAGTGGCTGCTGTAATCACATCCGTAAATTGAACCATTTCTAATGTCACTCTCCCAAAGCTTTGGGAACTCAGGGAGTATAAGGGTGAATCAACGTGACTACATGATTAGTCAGAGAACAAATATTCCAGGTAAGCAGTTTTGTTTTCTCCAAAAGATTAAATTCATTCCCAGCTGTGGAGACTAATGGGCCCCAGGGATATCTCTCTCTATTTAACAAGGAGATAACTAAGTGGTAAAGTCAACAACAGTCAGTAGGCAGGTGCAAGGAACCAAGCAACTTTCTTCCAAATGTTATTTTTCCTTAAGGGAAATAAGACACATCTTTAATACCAGAGTTCTGAAATCTTCATCATAGGGAGAAGACTCCAAACCAGGAGGAGGTTCTCATGAGCAATCAGCTCAAACTCTGGATTCCATGAGAATGAAGTTTAAGACACAAACTCCTTTCACTTGATCACCCAGGCAAATATCCTTGAACTCAATTTTGAATAAGTTCTTCTCTGTCTATCAAATCTAAACAACCACTCGAGTGATTAATTCCTTTAAAATGTCTTTTTCCCCCAACTTTAGGCATCTCTGTCACTTTACCATCTCCTGCCTAGATTATCAAGGGTCCCATAAGTCCATACTACCAATACCTAACTATCCAAGTAGCAGCATCAAACCAGATCATTTAAAGTCACAATTCACCTTATAATGCAAATCAAACTCTGTGTAGTCTTTAAGTCTCATCTTTTCTACCTTATTTTTAAGGCTCTGCATTATTTCACCACACCCTACCAATTTGGCCTTGTATTCCAGTTAGACTGGCTTTCTTAACAGGTTCCCATGGATACCAAGACACCTCCCTGCACTGCCTGGCTGCCCTCCTTTGCATATGTTATTGGCCCTGTAGTGAACAATCCTTCACCTCCAAATTCTAAGCCAGACTCTTACTTACTCTCTAGGACTGACAGCAGCCATTATCTCATGTCCTGCTGCTCAAGAAACCTCTTCTCTATGCTTTAAAAGAAGAGTGCCATTTCACATATGCACTGGATTTGTTTCCATAACTAAATAATAAAGCATGTCGCAAAATGTTGTTTCCCCATGACCAATACAATCTTAGACATATTTAATTTTTTTCCTCTGAGTAATTTTTCATACCCTTACTGCTATCTATGCAATTTCCTTGATGAAATCAACCTTTTTGTCACCAATATTCAATTCAGAATGCCAGCCTACAACTACAGTTTAGTAAGGCCTCCACATCCTGCATAAGAGAAAAAGCATCAGAAGACTGACATGGATCATGAACAGTGCTCATGGAGATCTGACTTTGAGGTCCCAGGCCACTGCCAATCAAGCTCTGTGATTCCAGGCAGGCCACATACGTCTGAGTATGATGGAAGGGCTGAACTCTGTGGCCTTCTTAAGTAGGGATTTCTCCTACTTAATTTTTCTTTTATTCTATAATTTCCAGTAGGGCACCAAAGTCTAATCTGGTTCTCTATGGAAAATAGAGGGGTTTCTCTTCAGGACCTAAGCTCTCAAGCCTTTCAGTTATAAACACAATGTTAATTAGCAAAATCATTACCAAATATTCTCATTTATTAAATAATGTGTTGTGTTAATCTTCTCAGACCAATACAAAGGGGACAATTAATTACTTCCCACTCAACATATCTTTTGAACTACCTTAAAATTGAACTATGTTGAATTTGAACATCATGAAACTATATAAAATTTTTAAGTAAGCTCAACTTAAGATTAGGGATAAAGAAATCTAAGGATGCTGATTGAATGTCACCATGTAGAACTAAGAGGACATTATGAGTAAATCCTGACAAGACACAGTTTCTCCTACTTTCTAACCAAATGTATACTTTAATAAAGAAATCCCGCCCAAGTCTACTACAAATTATTTGTTCCTTTCCTTTTATTTTTTATGGGTTTAAGGATTAATTTCTTTGAATCATGGAAGGAGAGAGAAAATGTGCTATAATAAAAGACTATGAACAATACTTGGTAAAGAATGGAGACAGGAAAGCATTCTGAAGGAGACCAGTAGACAAGAAAGAAATGATGTCTTTCAAAGACAGCAGTCATGGGAGCAAGGTATAAAGATGCCATAAAACTGGTTTCACTGTGCTTCTCATGTGATTTCCTTTGCTCATTCATTTTCTTTTATTTATTCTTCCAGTGCTTCAGTAGTATGCTGACCACTTAAGACTTAATAGCGGAAACAGCAGGGTGTGAAAGTTAAAGAACTAACCACCAGGCCAGGTGTAGCGGCACACACACTTGTGAACCAAAAGGCAGGTGGATCTCTGTGACTTTAATTGACAAAGTGAACTTTTTGACAGCCAGGGCTACATAGAGAGACCCTGTCTCAAAAACAAACAAACAAACAAAAAAAGAAAACAGGATGATGACAACAAAGATGACAAAGAAGACAATGTATGAAAATGACAAAGAGAGAGGAGGAGGAGGAGGAGGAGGAGGAGGAGGAGGAGGAGGAGGAGGAGGAGGAGGAGAACAAGAATAAGAATAATAATAAGAACAACAACAAGAAGAACAACAACAAGAAGAACAAGAAGAACAACAACAAGAAGAATAACAACAAGAAGAAGCAGCCACCATAAAGAAGAGGAGGCCAGGAAATTTAAAGACACCTAAGATGCAAGTTAGCACACTCCTCACTGAGCACTGGCTGTGTTCATCACACTAGCCCAGAAGACAGGAACCATCTTCATCATTATTACACATTTGTCATGGTTTGAATATGCTTGGCCCAGGGGGTGGCACTATTTGGAGGTACAACCATGTTGGAGTAGGTATGGCACTGTGGGCATGGGCTTTAATACCATCACCTTAGCTGCCTATAAGTCAGTCTTCCACTAGCAACCTCCAGATAAAGATGAAGAACTCTCAGCTCTGGCTACACCATGCCTGCCTGGATGCTGCCACAGTCCCACCTTGATGATAATGAACTGAACCTCTGAACATGTAAGCTAGCCACAATTAAACATCTGCAAGTTGCCTTGGTCATGGTGTCTGGTCATGGTTTACAGCAGTAAAACCCTAACAAAGACAACATTATAGCTGAAGAAACTAAGGCTATGGAAATTTCAGTAATTTGCCTTAAACTATTTGCTAGAAAGTTGCAAGGCCCATTCCAAAACTACTTGGTTCTGCTGGGGCTATAGTTCACTGACAGAACACTTGTCCAACATGTGCTAGGCTTCAATTTGAACTTCAGTAGTAGAAAGAAAACAGATAACAAGAAGAAAAAATAATAATAAAACTTGAGTCTTTCTCATTCAAGTACCTTCCACTCCATACTGGAATAACTGATAATGATACATGAGGCCACATGGTAACAGCAACAAATGCAAGCCTCTGTACCTATTGTTACTCACAGGCATCTCCAGCTCTTCCAAGCTGTTCTTGGGAACCTGTGCGGCAGAACAAATCTGAAAGCTAGGGAAGGGGCTCAGAAGAATGTTTCTCTTCATGAAGTTGTAACTGTAGCCTCTGATTTCAGCGACATGTGAAGTTGGTGTGTGTGAAACTTCCCAGCATATAGTATAAAACAACAAGGAGGCCACAGGGGACCAAAGAAAGCACTGTGATCACTTTCTGTTTTCTGCTGTTTTCTACACACACACACACACACACACACACACACACACACACTCAAAAAAGCACATCTATTGCTACAAAAGGTCCCCCAAAGTTCTTTATTATAAACGTATCCTCTTCTCATAAAACAAAATAAAAATAAATAAGTAAATATTTTACATGTTTGAAAACTAAATTAATAATAACAACAATGGGAAAAGCCTCAGGAGGAGGTGGGGGGTGTTGTTGGGAGGGAGCACTCTGATATCTAAGAGATTGTTTGGTTCTCCTGAGCTGAACAGCTGCCACAACTAAAAGGACTACAGAGGGGCCTCAGGGTCATAGCCACAAAAAAGTGTGAAGCTTCCAGGCCCTAAAGCAGATGCTGAGCTCAGTAGGATCTGGCCCCACCTGCTCTAAGCCTAGCGTTGAGGCTTCATGGATACTGGCTCTAAATCATGACACTAGCAAGGAGCCTTTGTTATACACCTGTCTCAATCAGTTTTCTTAAATCCTAGTACCCCATAAAACCTTCAGTAGGCTATGAGCCCCCTGTGTGGGGTAGGGGAGGAAAAGAAGTCATCATTACCTTCTGAAGCCAGAAAGACAATTAAATCTCATTAAGGATTATGTCACAGGCTTTGTGCTAGGGACCTTAATACCTGATCCTCACAATAGCTCTTAATTCTTAGTACTGATTTAAAAAAAAGGAAGGAAAACATAAATAAGTCTGGGAGAGAGTGGAGCTAAAGATCACACAGCCAGTCTGCAGGGCCAAATCTAGGTCTGTCCTTAGAAGAGAGTTCTTGTTAAAGTGAGCTGTAAGAAATCCTGGCAGGTAATGATTTATTTGCAGGAAAAACAAAAAACCTTCTGATGTTTTCATGCTGTTGTTCTTTACTGTATACCAAACTGATACTTGTTTGGGTCATTTCATATTAAAATGTATTTTCATAATTACTCTTTCTAGCTGTTGACTGAACTTTCACAGAGAATCATTAAATAAAATTTGGCTTGATTAGGATAGTTTTAATATCTCTGAAACTGTTTTATATACACCTGTTTTTTTTTTGTTTTGTTTTGTTTTGTTTGTTTGTTTGTTTTTTTTGGTGCTGCCTCTTTATATCAAACAGTGTTCCAAGGTATTGATAATTATAAATAAAAATATCAATCATCTCTGAAAAAAAAAAAGAAATCCTGGCAGGAAGACAAAAGTTACAGCATCATGTATTTGTCAAATTTTTACCTGCTCATTTCTCGGGAATTATATGCACTAATCAGCCATTTTAAAGTTTATTTTTAAAAAGTAAAACTTCCTTGGCCTTTCTTAACTTTCTTGTTCCTTTCATTAGCAGCAGCTACTACTAATAGAATGTCAAAACAGGTTATACAGACAAAGATATATGAACTTACCAATGTGCACATGGACTTCTTCTTCTTAGATACGAATAGCAACATTGGTCTTCCACTTCAATACATATTTAATTTAAATCAATGGTTAAAAGAATCTCCTTTACAGCCTGACTGCATAGGGGTTGATGTCAAAAGTATCCCCTCTCCAGGAAAAAGACATCTGGATGGGTATGGCCCTCAGGCCTCACTGGACAATGACAGGAGGACCTGAGCCATTACAAAGTCCCTTCAATTATTGGAGGTCAGGCCTCTATCCCTGCCTTTGCAAGAATAGAATCGCCAAGGCCCTTTTATACTTAGAGAAGGGAGGAGATGTCAGGAGCAGCCCTACATATACACTAAAGGTCTAAAATCAGCCATAGGCCTAAAGTCAGCAATAGTCCTGACATACATGCATGCTAACACCAAGTCTTGGGTCTCTGTGGAAAAACACTGAAACAGCAGGCTATAAGCTATTGTAAACAGGCGGCTTCTGTGGAAATTTACCAGCCAAGTAGTCATAGGTCTCATAAATAGGTAGCCTCGGTGGACAGTACCAACTTAGATAAGGATAAGTGAATCATAGGCAGAGTCATAGTGACCTGTCCCCTGAACTTACACCCAACTGATACCCTGTTCTGAAAGGTATCTGTACTCCCCCTGAACACCTATGCTCCGGTGCCATTCCCTTCCCCACATCCTGCCTTTTTGTGTTTATAACCCCTGTGTAAATAAGTAAATTATGATGTGATTTAAATAACTAAATAAATAAAACAAACAAACAAAAAACAAACAAACAAAAAAAAGAATCTCCTTTACTAGTGTTAACTTATTTAAATAGGCTTCTATGAAAGACTTTTTTTTACCTAAAGTAATTTTTACCTAAAATTGTGTCCAATTTATTGCTGTTACAAACAATCTTATATAAATATTTTTATACAGTTTTATTGAAGATACATGCCAGTGTACTATGGGGATAATCCTAAAAGTAAAATGTGTTGGTCAGGAGCATTTGGACTATGTGCACTTAAAGTCTTGATAATGTTACAGAGGCACTGAAGGACTATTAAGGAAAAACTATTTCCTTTGGTGAAGAAAATGAAATTTCTAACCATGGGTAGAGAAACTGAACACCCAGCTGGGTTGTTGAATCATCTGGTTAAAGTACCATTCCTCATGAAGGCAGGCCCTTGAGCCATGCTAAAGACACAGGAGGAATAATCATGCCTTTAATGAAATAATGTGCTTTACCTTCCCAGAATTCCTGCCCTTTCTGAAGTCTCTTACAATGTAGCAGATACTGAGTTTTGCAAATGTATCTACTCTTCTAATTACTAAGAAAAACATAACTTCTTTTTATGTTTCCACCTCTTTTTTTAAGCATGCTTTGTCTAATACTTTGGGCTTCAATATTTCTCTAAGGCTCTAGACCATGTTGCTGGCCTCCAAGTTGGCATTATTCAAATGCTATGACCTTTCTCTTTACTCCATTTTCTTCTTCTAGACAGATTTATAGTTGCCACCCTGTTTAGTTTTTTTTCTGTGGTTTTTGTTTTGTTTTTCATTTAAACTCTAATAAAATTATTCTATGGCTTCATTTGAATCCATTCTTAAAATTTATTAACAAAACTGAGAGCCCTGAGAGAGTACCCAGACTTCTAGGTAACAATAGCTAAAACAAAAATGCCCACAGGCATTGAAATATATACTTTACACTTAGGTTTTCTTTTCCACTATTTTTAAAACTGCACTCTATTCTGTGTTTAAAAGAAAAACACCTAAGTGTTCACAGGCTCCTTTGAAAGTTGTGGACTAGCCGGGCAGTGGTGGCACACACCTTTAATCCCAGCACTTGGGAGGCAAAGGCAGGCAGATTTCTGAGTTTGAGGCAGCCTGGTCTACAGAGTGAGTTCCGGGACAGCCAGGACTACACAGAGAAACCCTGTCTCGAAAAACGAGAAAAAAAAAAAAGAAAGAAAGAAAGTTGTGAACTTCATTCAGCATATACAAATGTACTTGTATACAAGATTCCATATGCAGTATATACAAGAGAAACCTTACTTATTCAGGCATGAGCATTACAGTCCTACTACTGGCATAAAGAAAGGTTTTTGAGTTCCTTGAACTCCAAAAGATGCAAACTAAAGTATCTGATTGTCAATTAGACAATGTTGTTGGAATGGTAGGAAGATGGAATAAATCCCTGCAAGCAAACAGTTGGCAGTGATTAGTGATCTCAAACCCCAAGAGTAAGTACTGTCACAGTCAGCTCAGACATTCTGATAACCCCACCGGACTGCTGTACAATATGGCTAGAGCAGGCTGCGAGGCAGAAAGAGGATACCTGCCCCAAACAGAACTAGCTGAGATCTGCTGCCATCAGCCTCTGTTGAGGAAAGATATCACAGGAGAGGGACAAAAATGCTAGAAGCATCAGACTAAAGAAAGGTGAAGGAAAACTAGAATTTCCGAGCTGTGCTATAAGAAATAGAAAATGATACACTATATATTCTATAAAAATATCCTTACTGAATTTACATGCCAATATTTTCATATGTTGATGGAATCTAATCAAAACCGCAGAATACAAGCAGAAATAAAACTGTCTTAACTTTGCTTACTTGAATCTGCTCAAAGTCTGAGGTCCATTTATAAGATATTCCACTTCCGTCTGGAAGTTATCCTTGAAGAAGTGTTGATTTTTAATATATGGGAAAAAGCAAACAGGCAGTCATGATCTGGAAAGGACAAAGAGGGAGAATAGTGGTATGGTTGGCCTGAACACTTTGTCTCTAGAGGGGATCCAGAGGCCCAGTGGTGGTTCCATAATCATTTGTTATTACTGACCAACAGATATGATATGATTAAAACAACATGTGAATGTCCATAGCTAACACTAACTGTCAAGGTGTTTACAGCTCAGTTGTTGCCACATAGAGCTGAATATTTTAACCATCTAGTGAAGGAGCCCTTCAGCAAGCAACAGAACCCTAATTATGTGTGGACTTTCCTTTCTTTTCCCAGTTAGCAACCAACAGCATATTGTTATAGGAGCATTGCTGGAAGCTGATTGCCTCTATATAGAGGCAATCAGATACTCAAGGATAGGTTTCAAGCTGGTTATATTGTTATAAAAATTAAAGAGCTGTGCCAGACATGTTGATGCAAATCTTTAATCCCAGAATCTAAGAAACAGAGGCATGAGAATCTTGATCTCTGTAAGTTCAACACCAACCTAGTTTACATATTGAGCTCAAAGATAGCCAGGGTTCTATAGAGAGATCCTATCTCAGATCAAAACAAAACAAAATTACAGACCTGATTTAAGGAAGACTTGTTTTAAAATAATATTTCAATCAATTTCATAGGTTGTTGGCAGCTCTTGGGTAGTATGTGTTATTACCCAACCCATATCTCATCTGCTGTATAGACAAATTAACCAGATTTATCATGGTTGCCTCTGTGTCTGTGAAATACCTTCAGATCAGTCACTATGCCCTTCAGATACCATCAATCTCATATAGCCAATCTTCATTTCATTCTCATTGATTGAGTTTGATTAAACAATTGATTATCATTTGGACAGACAAAAGGAATACACATCTTCTAATTACATCTCAGAAATCACCTTAGTGTGACCTCTATAGCTTATTTTCCTTCCTCCATGACAGTGACAGGGTTGATTCTCTGTCATACATTTCTGTACAGAGAAATTCCATGGACAAACATGAAAATAGGAAGATGAAAATAGGAAGATGCACTAAGTGGAATAATTAAAAACAAACAAACAAAACTGGCCAGTTGTGGTGGAAAAAACATCTAATCCCATCCCTAGAGAGGCAGAGAGGCAGAGAGAGAGGCAGAGAGGCAGAGAGGCAGAGAGAGCAGAGAGGCAGAGAGGCAGAGGCAAGTGGATCCTGTGACTTCCAAGCTAGTCTGATCACATAGGAAATTCAGGTTATTAAAGGCTACATAGTAAGACCCAGGCTCAAATAAAATAACCAAATCAATAAATAAAACAAACACAGATATAATCTTATTTCTTTCTTGCATTTACTCTATTATACAATCAGAAGAATGTGAATAAAATCACTGATAATGTAATATACTACATACATTGAATTTATCAATATATTATGCTAAGCAGTTTTCCTCACCAGCACCATCTATTACAGAATTACATAACAGTCAGAGAACTGTTGAACAAGTCAGTCTACACTCGACAAAAAAAGAAATGTATAGGTAATCTAGTATCCATTTCTCCCTACCAATAGATTCAGATAGAATTTTTACCTGACTGGTTTTTAACAAAGCAGTAAAAATGCTTATTAAAATGAAATACAGACCATAACCAAATACATGAACATCTCAATACCTGTATTAGTTTAGGTAACTTAGTTTAAGTAATAACAACACTTGGCATTCTTTAACAAGTTATTTGAAACAAGTTGAGAAGAACAAGGCTAACCAACTCATCCAAGCGAGTGCCCAGGTTCAGTTAGTACTGCCAGGGCACTCAGGCATTTCATCTTTGTATGCATATGTAGCAAGGTCAAGGTGAGCTGAGGTCATCTGACTGGTGTTTTATCTGAGACAACGAATGTACCAACAGAACAATTTGTGGAATTCTGTGTAATTTTTATTAATTTTAATTAGATAATTAGTATAATACTTCAAATAGACTCTATTTTATAGTTTTAAAATTCATCCATTCATTTAGATTTTTCCTCTTTGCTTTCTTTCTCAGCTTTCTCTAAAAAGTGATCTGAAGCAGTTTATAGATACATATGTTGCAAAAGGTAAAAGAACTAAAAACACAGTTTCCAACTGTAGGAATTAGGGACGTATTTCCATGCACTACAGGAAATATACTATTAATATAATAATTACTGATAATAATTGCCAACTGATCAGTCTTTACATTCTTCAGGAATAAGAATTTTTGTTTTAATTTTACATAGTTTTAATTTTTTTTATCCCTTATCCTCCTTCTTCATAGTAACTAGAAAAGCTTGAAATCCAAACACACTCTTAACAAAAGGACACAGTATAAATTAATCCCTGCTAAAATCTGCTAGTTTATATTAAAAACTAGCCCCTGTAGTGAAGCACCAATAGCTGCCAATATAGATCCCTGCACTGCAAAGTCCAGCAGACACCAACCTTCAGGCTCTAAGAGGCAGGCACCGTCACAGCCCTGGAAGGACTTGGTACTTTTCCCACCATGAAACTACAATAACTACAAATGGAGCATGATTAACAGGTTTTTGGTTTTTTTTTTTTTTTTTTTAATTTGGAAATGTGAAAATTGTTCATTTCTGACTTTTTAACTTAAAATTACTTTTACCCACTGACTTTTAAGCTCAGAGAGACAGCAGAACAATATTCAATGTTTCAAAGGATGAAACTGAATCTACTGACAGTACTGTAAAGGTTTATAATCTGAGGTCTTCAGGTTTTTTTCTGTTGTTGCTTTTGGTTTTTGTTTGTTTGTTTGTTTGTTTTTGTTTTTGTTTGGTCTAGATGATAAATGTCCCCATTTAAAATTAACAGCTCATTCATTTTTCAAGAGTTCTTTAAAGGAGACTCCAGCTGAGCCCCTGGGCAGCTTTCTACTGCTTTGTTCTACTTGTTCCTGGAGGCACTTTCAAATACCTGTATTTCTATAGCAAGTCATACTTCTCTAGCTGAAAACTTCTGAAAAGCAGGCAATAAGGTAAGGCTTTTGTGTGAAACGTTCTGGGGCCTTCAGAGAGATATGTTGTTTTGCTCTGGGTTGTTTTGTTTTTCTTTTTTTCTGTTTCTTCCGATATCTACTTTAGATACCCAGTAAATAGCTGATGGAATAAGTACCACTTTGATAAAAATTCATGTAACTTTAAAAACAAAAACAGCTTTCAGTTATTTCCCCCTCCTCCCCATCTATTAGGATCAAAAACTCTAGCAGATCCTTTGAGTTCTTCATGAAGTAAATCCTGTAATGCAGATTAAATAATCAATGATTGAAATCCTAGTCTCCCCTCCAAATGTTTGTCTTACTCCTAAAGTAACTCAATTTTCCACATCCCATAACCAGCACCAACACAGCTTGCCTCCAGAAGCAATTCAATGTGTTTAAAGACTCCTGCAGTGTTGGCCACACCCTACCACTCACCCATCTCACCAGAAAAGTACTGGCAAGTTTTAGTGCACTTATGAGAGGTTCAAATCAGCCTTTGGCCCACTCCCAACTACTTTGTTTTAGCTGGGGCTCACCAGCAACCAACAGAGGACTCTTCAATGATAATGCTTTATTTAACATACTTACACTTCTTACTGTGCACCACGCCTTGTTTTAAGTCCTTTATTCTTCTGAAATTCCATGAGATAGATACAAATAAGAACAACTGGGCCTAAAGATGTTGTTATCTTGCTTTAAGCCTCAAAGCCTATTAAAGACAGAGTCAGAATTCAAATACAGGCAGCCTGGCTCTAAGTGCTCTGACTACCCATAGCTTTGAGCAATAGATTTATTACAAGGCAAATTACAGGGAAGAACTAATTATATTTTAATCTTCAGCAGCTGACAGATACACTGACACTAAAATGAGATTAGTCCCCCATGTCAAAAGTCTAAAAACGTCAAGTCAATTTAATGTGCCCTCTAGGCCTTCTATTTTCTTAAACACAACAGAAACAAGCCAAAGCAACTCAACTGTGGTTTCCCACATGGACAAGTTTCTGATGCCCTGAGTGGAAGGTGCCTTTCTTCCCTAAGCATCTGAAACAGAGGTGTCCATTTTCTACAACATTTAAACTGTAAATCTAGTGCTAGGCCTCGATTACTGTTTTGAACTGAATATCCCAGAACCCCTGGGAAAAGAGGAAGGAGACTGTGGCACTTTCAGGGTTATATCCCATGCTGGCTTTCTGGCTTTCTCCTTTAGTAAAGAAAACAGAAGCATCATCTGCATCAGCTGCTGTGAGTGACTGAAGCACTGAGGTAACACGGTCAAATCCCCTGGATGTGAGTGACTGAAGCACTGAGGTAACACGGTCAAACCCCCTGGATGTGAGTGACTGAAGCACTGAGGTAACACGGTCAAACCCCTGGATGTGAGTGACTGAAGCACTGAGGTAACACGGTCAAACCCCCTGGATGTGAGTGACTGAAGCACTGAGGTAACACGGTCAAACCCCCTGGATGTGACATCATTCTCCCTACTGTCAAGCTACTGGTTGTGAACCATATTTTGGGTTTGTCTTTTATGTCCCTTTCTGGTTTCAAGTTTTAATTAAAATTACTGTTATCATAAGGATCTTCCTGTATTATATGAACATTTCTACTTTCCTTTAAAAGAATGTATATATAGCCAGCTAGTGGTGGCACATGCCTTTAATCCCAGCACTTGGGAGGCAGAGGCAGGCAGATTTCTGAGTTTGAGGCCAGCCTGGTCTACAGAGTGAGTTCTAGGACAGCCAGGGCTACACAGAGAAACCCTATCTCAAAAAACAAAAACAAAAAAACCCACCAAAACAAACAAACAACCGAAAGAATGTATATACAATGTCATAATTTGTATTTTGAATATCTCAAGTTTCCTATTAAGCTTTAATTACAATAAGTTCTCCCACCAAGCCCAGCAACCAAAACAGATGGCTCTTGGGTCTACAAATACTAAACACCCTGTTCTTTAGCAAAACACTTGTGATATAGTTATTCTTAGTATTCTGTCTAAACTCCACCTCCATAGTTACCTGGCAACGGCCAGGTATGCTCTACCTCCACAGTTACCTGGCAATGGCCAGGTATGCCCCTCCCTACAGTTATAAAAGGGGATGTCTGGCCCCTCCTCTTCCTCTTGCTCCTGTGACCCGCACACCTGCAAGTTCTCTCTGCCCCTTTTCCCTTCCCTTCCCCCTCTCTCCACGTGGTCATGGCCAGCCTCCACCTCCACCTCTCTCTCTGCTCTCCCTCTCCTCTCACTCTCTTCCCTCCGCCTAAATAAATATTCCCCTTGTGGAATCCTCTGGCCTGGCGTTATCTGTTTCAAGCTGCTGCGCCCACATATCTAACAATAGTGCCGTGACTCGGATCACGAAGACTTCAGGGACCTCAAGACCCGTGCTGCTGCCGAGTGCCTGTACTGTAGCGGCCCTGCAGCTACCCGGCTCCTGAGGCTCTACATGTGGTATCCGCCACAGCTGTAGCAGCTCTGTTCCTGCCGCTGCCAGATGCTGTAACCCAGCTGCCGTTCCTGCTGCTGCTGCGCGTGAATTTCCACCGATGCTGCAAAACTTCCACCACGTGAGCTGTGCGGCCCCACACGGTTCTCTGCCATGTGGGCTGGATAGCCAGACAGACACACAACTCACGGTTCCGCCTTTCCTGCTTTTCCTATTACCAGACTGCATACACTCACAAACACACACCAGCTTATTAATTGGTAAGGAGTTTCCGATTGGCGGGAGGGACCCTGGATGCCCAGTTGGGGTCTGGCCAGCCTCCCCTGGGCTAAGGGGTTGGCTTTCCATTGCCCCAGTCCATATGACTGGCCTCTAGCCGACCTACAACTTTGGCCTGTTGCGTGATTTCTTCTCAGAAATAGCTCCCTCCAAGCTCTCGAAGCTGTTAAAAGCCCTGGTACCAGGCAGCTATTTCCTGGCTGATCAGCATCTGGTGGACTGGCTCAGAAGGAGCCCCAGGCTTTCTTGTGATGACCTGATCGCCTGGTCTGTGCCCGTTATTCTCTTTATCAGTATTCCTCTCGGGACACCGAAGGTTGCTTGATAACAACCGTCACACAATAGGTACATCATCTTTGTCCTTGCCAGCAGACACCCCACTGGATTGTCAACTGAAAAATCTCAAATCTTTAAGATTACAGCCTGAATTGAGGCCTTCCAAATTGATACACCTTTACAATAAGGTCTGAATCTGGTATCCTCTAGATAACAGACTAAATTAGCCACTTAAAGGGTCTTAAAACATACTGCCTGCAGTCTGGTGAATGGAAAATCCCCTATGTTTAGCTATTTACCTACCTTCATTATATTTCTTCATGTGTTCTGCCTGTTCACCACCCCAAGTTCTCTTAGCCTTAAACCTGCTCAACCCCTACACCTCTTTCTAATCTTTCTTTTTAACTAAACCAAAATGGATGAATTGCTGAGACTCTGTCAGACGTCTGCAGGTTTGCATCAGACCAGCTACCAGAGATTATCCTCACTCACTAGCCTAGCCTAGACCTGGCAACCTTCCCATCCCTCACTGGTCAGAGTAACCTGCCATGTGGTCCCAGGAAAGATTTCTTGAGCTAGAAATGAACCCTGTCCTTCTCTGAACCTCATTCTAGAAAGGCTCCCTTAAATGAGACACTTCCCCACTACTCTCGAGACAGTTTCTCATGGCTGAGTACTCCAGGCCTGGACCGACTGTTCTCTCTGCCTCAGGAGTACCACCTGCAGTTCTGGTTCCCAGCATGTCTCTTTCCAGGGGTTAGCCTTTCACGCACTTCTCCCCCTCTTCCCCTGTCATCTGCAGCGCTTGGACTTAGTTCCCTCTGTTTGCCAGAAGCAGTAGTTGTTTCTGAGACCCTGCTGCCTCCTTCCCCTTCGCCTCCTCTGCAGCCGGTCCTCCGTTTTGCCGTCTTAGCCCTGCTTCAATCCTGCCAGGAACCCTCTCTGAGACTTGCTTCCCCACATGCAAAACCACTCGAACAAAGGGCTTGACTGCCCGAGCATGCAGGGAGGTGCTCTCTTTCCCTCGCTGCTTGGGACTTGTAAAGTGAGTGCTAGCGGTGCCTTCCACCACTTGCTTGCTTTTTCCTTGCTCACTGCAGCCCTCAATGACTTCTGGCAGCTACTAGGAAGTCCGCCCTGCTGCCGCTGCGGCCAACAGACCTGATTTACAGCACCTGACCCAAAGCCATACTATCAATGGTATGCCCCTGTTGCCAGCTTTCTTTTTTTACTCTTTCCTATCCTGCCTCAATACAGTTTTACTACTGCTATTGAATTCTATTAAGTTACATCCAATCCTTATAGTTCTTAATCTTGTCAGAAGTCTGCTAATACTAACTTAAATAGTTTATAGCTGACAGAATTCCCAAAGCCTCTAGCAGTTGACCCTAGATGGTTTCAGAAGACTTGAACACCAGACTCCTAGAAGATACAGCCTGGATTGTATGCAATGATATAGTCACTAATAAATGCAGTGGACTAAACTGGATACCCTGAGTCAAATGACTTAGCTAAGTCACACCAAGGTAAGTCATTTCTCATGTCATGCGTATCCATTCCGCAGAAAAAAAAAAACCTTGTGTCATCTGCGCTTGGAAGCCAAACTGACTTCTCCCAAGAGACTATGGAAACCATGGGAACTGTTGGCTAGTGGACTCTGTCATTTTTTAAAAATAATGTATAACTGGTAGATTGTTGTTTACTCTTTCTCAGACTTCTGACTACATTGACAGCTAAGCTCTCACAGATGTAATCTGTTACCTCATTACTAAACTCAGTTGCCACTAGTTAAATGCTTCATATTTCCTCTTCTTACTATCCCACTGTCCTAATATTACCTGAGTTCCTATAAACGTGCCTAACTCTGATAGAACACTCCACTATACAATCCAACAAAGGTTCACCTTAAAGACTGCTCATGTTGTTAACTCATGCTGTTATCTCTTTTGTAAACTTATAAGCTACAGGAAACCCACTCAGATCTACCTCTCATGGACCAAATAGACTCCATCCAGATAAGTACATCTGCCTAAAGTTCCCACTTACTACCTATTACAAAGGGTGGGATCCCTCTGGGTTTCAAAAAATTTTTCTTTTTCCCAAGTGTACTTAATCTTATTCCCTACATCTTGTCAAGTCCAGGTGCATCCAGGACAGCTCCAGAGAAGCAACCTCCAGATGCTCCAAATCTCCTGCCACACATACAGCCGCTTCTACTGTACGTGTTCCTTCTGGCCTATCCTCAGATGGCTTCATAGGCCCTGGACAGCAGGAAACAGCCAACTCTCCTAAGACTGGACAAACATCCCCCATACCCAGGTTCCCCTAAAGACACATCACCCCCAATGCCAGCAGGAAGTAGCCAGATATCACAATGACCCTATTCCTGCTGTGCTATCACCTCTTTCTAATTGTTCTCTTTTTTAATTAAACCAAAATGGGGGAATGTTAGTATTCTGTCAAACTCCACCTCCATAATTACCTGGCAACAACCAGGTATGCTCCTCCCCACAGTTATAAAAGGGGCTGTCTGGCCCCTCCTCTCTCTCTTGCTCCTGTGATTCCCATGCCTGCAGGTTCTCTCTGACCCCTCTCCCTTCCCTTCCCCCTCTCTCCACGTGGTCATGGCCTGCCTCCACTCTCTCTGCTCTCTCTCTGCTCTCTCTCTCTCTCTCTCTCTCTCTCCTCTCTCTGCCTCTACTACCCTCCTGCTCCCCTCCCCATGCCCTGAATAAATTCCATTCTCTGGTATACATCCTGTGGCGGTCCCTGGGGTGGTGGGGGGGAAGAGATGCCTCAGCATGGGCCTGCTGAGACATCCCCTTCCACCATCATTCCGCCATTGATTTCCATCCATCAGTTACATGAAGACAAAACATTACACCAATGTTTTGTTTCTAAGATCAGGGTGAATTACAACTGAAGGTTAATACTGGATAGCTGAAGGAAGTACAATTATAAGTAAACTTTACCTCTCTATTCTCTTTTTTCATATTTTACAAATTTTCAAAGAGCATGCTTCTTTCATAAAAATAAGCAAGCCAGCATTATAAAGAGGCTTTCTCTATGCTTTTAATGTACTTAAAGACCATAATCACATTTTGAAATTTCCTAATAAATAATGAAAATATCAAATGATTCTACTCTTGAAAGCAGTAGAGCAAGTTATATATGTTAGTATTCTGTCTAAACTCCACCTCCACAGTTATCTGGCAACAGCCAGGTATGCTCCTCCACAGTTACCTGGCAACAGTCAGGTAGGCCTGCCCACTATCAAAGGGGCTGTCTGTCCCTTCCTCTTCCTCTTCCTCCCTTGATCTCTCCCCTGCAGGTTCTCTCTGCACCCCCCTTCCCTTCCCCCTCTAGCCATGTGGTCATGGCTGCCCCCCCTCTCTCGTTCACTCTCTCTCTCTCTCTTTCTCTCTCTGCCTCTACTACCCTCCTGGCTCCCCTCCCCATGCCCTGAATAAACTCTATTCTATGCTATACTGTCGTGTGTCTGGTCCCTCAGGGGGAAGAGATACCTCAGCATGGGCCTGCTGAGACATTACCTTCCATCATTGGTTTCCATCCTTTCAATATATGCATGTGAAAATATGTGTTATACATGTACAAATGTGTATGTGTACATGTAAACACACACACACACACACATATATATATAATAGATGATAGATAAATAGATAGATAGATAGATAGATAGATAGATAGATAGATAGATAGATAACATGTGCACATAGATAAAATTGTGCATATAGAATATTTAGGGTCACTATTACTGTGATGAAACACAATAACCAAAAACAACTTGGGGAAGAAAGGATTTGATATACATACCCAAAGTCACAATCCACTGAGGGAAATCAGGCCAGGACCTCAGAAGCCATCAAGGGATTATTGGCTTGTTCCTCCTGCTTTCTTATAGTCCATCATGCCAGGGGTGGCACCATCCATAGTGTCCTGAGCCCTGTCCCTTAAATCACTAATTAAGAAAATATTCTAAAGGTCAACTAGACCCTGATTTTATAGAGGAATTTCTCAATCAAGATTCCCTCCTCTCACATGACTCTAGCTTGTGTTAAGTTGACATAAAATTAGCCAGCAAATATGGTATCATTCTGTTGCTCTTATACATCACTAAGTCCAGATAAGCACAATGATTTTCAGTCTTTTTACACTTCCAGGCTACCCTCCAGCTCAGAAACATCATCTTCTCCTGTAAGAAAAAATTTTAATTGACCAGTATCTCAGAATAACATGGGACCATGAACTCGTGAACTCCCAGGGAATGGCCCCAGGGCTGGAACATTCTAATTCCTCAGTTTCCCAGCTGTGTGTGTGTTGATCAGAGAAAACACTCCTGTTTGGTACATCCTGACTCCTCAGTTTCCCAGCTGTGTGCCAATAAGAGAGAGCACTCCTGCTTGGTACATCCTGACTTCTCAGTTTCCCAGCTGTGTGCATGCCGATAAGAGAGAGTACTCCTGCTTGGAATGTCCTGACTCCTCAGTTTCCCAGCTGTGTGCCAATAAAAAATACAATCAAGAGCATTCCCACCTAGGAAGCCCCTATTTCCCAGCCCCCTCCCAGCCCATGGCTTTTGTCTTTATAAACCTGTATATTTTTGATGGTCGGGGCTCACTCTCTCTCCTTCCCTCTTGCAGAGGTATGAGACTGAGTCCCAGCACACTGGTTCCTAGTAAAAGCCTTGGTGCTCACCCCAAATGACCACAGACTTGAGCTGGGGGTCTCAGCCTCATCTGGGCCCTTACACTCCTATACTGTGTCATGTGAGGCTCTATGGAGCTTCTGCAAAGTCCCTCAGACTTATGCAATTGGATGTCATCCTCCCAACTCTCTAAAAACTTGCATTCCATGTACTTCTCAATAGTTCTGCCACTCTCCTTCCTGTACATGGGAGGGAGACAGGGTCAAGAACTAGATCCTCTCTCCTTAGTCAGGAGCCCATGGTGTCTTCACTCTGCTTACTTACTCCTGTCTAGAGAATGTCCCCTCTTCCAGAGCATGTAGTTTCACAGAGTATTATTTTGTTCACAAATTGCCTCATCTAGGCACATATGTTTCTTGTTCCTTTATGATCTTGACTTGAAATGTATAAACCAAGAAAGACTGTGTCATTTTCTTCTTGGTGCATTAAAAACAAACAAATAAACAAAAACCAAAAACCACCATCACCACTACCGCTACCGACAACAACAACCACAACATTATGGCTGAACCTGGGGTGACATATAAAAATTTTCAGTGGGATTTAAAAAGTCAGCTTGTCAAAAAGTGCAGGGGCCAATCCAGCTGAAAGGGAACAAGTGCCTAATCAGGTCAAAAGAGAAGGCCAAGTCTAGAGACTCAACTGAGACTCTAGAATAGCACAGAAGCCAAGAGGAAGTAATTCTACACATAAAGACAACACATGCAAAACCACAGTTAGATGAGGCAAACTTTAAATAAATTGCCACAAATAGTCTAGGCAGTATAATCTAGGTACCATTTTGGCACTGAATAAACATAAACATAATTATTGGAGCAGAAGAGTGCCCTAGGGATCAATTAATCCATCCCTGCATATAACAGATAAAGAGAGTGAAGCCCAAATGACCATCTTCAACCTACTATTAGTTTGAAGAAAGGACTAAAAGCTCAGTCTCTCACTTCTACCTATAGCCAGGACGTCCTACTCTCAACCGACCTACTAAATAAACATCTGCTTTGAGCTAAGAGGGAGCATGGGCTATATAGCATTTGCAACAAGTCTTCTTAGAGTTCTTGACCAAGGTTACGACAAAACCAGACACTTTATTAAAAGTGACATTGATGTTTTTAAAAGAGAAGGTCAGGCTTCTAGACAATTATCCTAATAAGGGACTTAAATGAAGAATCTATTATACTTGGATATTAGAATGCTTTGCTTAGGTACCTCCTTTAATGCTCAGAACATCTCTTTAAGGTATGTCTTAGTGTTCATATCCATTTTATAGGTGAGAACAATGATTAAACCTGTTAAATAAATGACCCTAGATTACCTGACTATTAAGTAGAAGGTAAATAGTGGGTAGGTATTAATAGCCATTTGTTTTAAATCAGTGCAAGGTCATATATATGAGTGTGTGTGAAAGATTTTGGCACGCAGCTCAGAACAGACCACACCAGACCAGATGGTTCCACGGGAAGGGTGGTTTATTTACGACGGAGGGTCAGGGAGAGAAACAGGAGGAATGGCGGAGAGAAGAGAGTGCAGGATCGGCGGTTCTGCCTATTTATACGGGCAGTGGGCAGTGATGTATCTCTTTTCCCAGGTAAAGGTGAGGTAGCCAGGTGGATTCTGGGAGTGTATGGTGGTTGCCTCGGCAACAATGTAGGAGTCGCCTGGATATAACGTCACAGTTCGGGGCTGATGCAAACAGTGTGTGTGTGTAAAGAAATATCTCTATCTCTATCTCTATCTCTATCTCTATCTCTGTCTCTATCTCTATCTCTATCTATCTATATCCAAATGAATTGTAAAAATAAACATGCACATATTAGGTTCTTCATGTGGTATAATTTACCTTTTATAAGACAAACCAACCAACCAACAACACAGATATCTATTAATAGAAAGCTACTTTAGTAAATTAGGGTACAACTCAGTTATCTACCTTTAAAAATAATGAAAAAAACTCTTGGTACTGATATGGGACAAATGCCAAAAAAAAAAAAAAAAAAGAAAGAAACAAAGAAAAGAAACACAATTAAGATAAAAATGAAAATTATACCAAAGATTTAAATATTATGTTCCTAACTGCCTTTTCTCAGAGGGATCTATATAAACATGATTATGCAACAGTATTTTGAGAAGGCCATTATCAAGAAATTAGTGGTAGTTACCTCTGAAGAAGAGAAAATAAATCAGGAACTAGGGATGCGAAGAGGAAATAAAATTCTTTTAATACTATATAATGTTTTCAAAAATATTTCCATATATTCATGTGAAAATAAAATTATTAAGACTTAACAACTACTTAGGTTTTTTTTTTAATTGCCAACAAAATATTTTTTAAACTCTAAGAGAAAATTTCATATATTTACTTGTATATATTTAAAATATCATATATTTATTTGTATGAAGCAAGTATTTCAAATACTCAAATTATTACTTGTATGTAACAGAAAACAAGTAATGAGCTTTTAAAAAAAAAAAAATCTTAACTCCTTGCCAAGCTATTGACTCATTTGTGACTCATAAGGGAAAATAAATAAATAGCTCAATGTGGAACTGGCTTGCTGCCAGTTATGCATGGAGCTCTGGCAATAATGTGGGTAGGGGGTGAAAGGAAAGAGTCCTGTTTCCTAAGAATTAGTTCCTAGTGCTGCTAAAAGGTACATCTCCCTAATTCTTGTCTAGTATTTAAGAGAGGGATTCAAAACTTAGAATGCATTAGTTATGAAAAATTTCCACTCCTATAAGTCCCAACACCTACCACATGCTTCCACCAACATTCACATGCCAAAGCATGATAATGATTGATTTAGCATTCAGTTCTCCAACTACTTTCATTCCATGCTTTCCTTTTCCTTTATTCCAAAGCTGCTACTTAGAGTCAAAGTCCCCATTAAAAGGGTGATTTCCCTGGCAATGCAGGAGTCATCTGAGGAAAGAGAGTGTGTTACAGATTGAAAGTCTATGTCACCACTCTACAAGTTCATATTTTGGTTCTACATCACAGACAGACAGACACACACACACACACACACACACATACACACATGGCCCATGTGATTCTATTTGAAAATGGGACCTTTGGGGTTATATGGGGTCATAAGTTTTCACCCTTCCATGATGAGTGGATGACCATATAAGAAAAGCAGAGAGCTTCTCTATATCTCCTCTCCTCTTCCTCTCACCTGGCTATATGAGAGCACAGCAAGAGGCAGCATGGTTTCCCCATGTTATTGGTTTAATAGTTATTTCAGCTAAAATGTAATGAGAAGGTTTCAGACAAATCACATCTGAGAACGAATTCTTCTTATTTTCCTGGCCTAAAGATCATTATAAAACAGGCAGGCTTCTGTCTAAAAATGACTAGGAGCCAAGGTTCATGCCCAGATGACCAATAAGACAAAATGCACAAAAATGTTTATTCTGATAATAAAGACATGCAAATTAAGCTAAACAATGATAATACCCAATATAATATTGTGAAATAATTTAAACAGAAGGCCTAATTTATGATAGTTCTTCTTATATTTTAAAATAACAAAAACACGAGGAAATTTAGTAATGCATGAATGTTATGTGCAATTAGTATGATATAAAATGTTCCAGTTTTAAGAATTATTAAATGCATATGCATGTGACAAGAACTGGGAGCTATTGTATAAAAATGTGTGTACTTAACTAAAGAGATTCAATTATGAATTCATTTTAATTAACCTATGCATATAGTATTATATTATGATTACCCTTCAGTAAAGTCCATGGGACTTTAAGTAGGTACTTGGGACTTAAAGGTTT
The DNA here is from genome assembly GCA_021653895.1 of Mastomys natalensis. Taxonomy (NCBI): domain Eukaryota; kingdom Metazoa; phylum Chordata; class Mammalia; order Rodentia; family Muridae; genus Mastomys; species Mastomys natalensis. Next base: position 554,420 of record JAJTUV010000677.1, read on the forward strand.
CTGAGTCTAATCTAACACAAGAGGAAAAGTAACCCAGTCTCCAGAAAACAACAATTACTGAGCTGGATATATATTAGTTTGTTTTATGCCCAAAAAACTTCATTAAATACGCTTATGACAGCCGATTTTCATGTCCTGGATTCAGCTTAGAACTAAGAGGCTCGCTTTATCCCTGCCCTAAATCCTGTAGCTACTAATTACTTAACTGCAGAAGCCCATTATGGTAAGAATAGCTCCAAGGTTGTTTTCCCTATTAAAATGTTCACTTTGATTATTGTCCGTTCTTTACTCACAAAGGGATTTGAAAGCCCAGGCTTCAAACTCAAGCCCTTAGTGTTATCAAGAAATATATATTAATTCAAAAGGTAGACTATAAATTTTTCTCTTCTGTCTTTTGATACTTGCTTTTTGTTGTCTGGAGGAAGAACATGTATGTGTGCTTTTACTTGATATTTAGGACATCATCAGACATTGTTTAAAGCAATGTGCTTAAAGTCAGGATATGAAAATATGCTGGGAAATAGACTCTGTTTACAAACAGAGAGTAGATCATCTAACAGAACAATGGAACTTGATCTTTTCCTTTAAAATTTGATCGTCAGGCTTTTGCTTTAGGATCTAAAACTTGTGGGTTCTAACCCTGAAGAGGGAATTCAGGGACGGCTACCTTATACCGAGATGCATCTTGACCTAGAGTGTGATTGTTCAGGCAGACCCCACACGTTTATTCCAGATTTGGAATAAGGAAGGAGACCAGGTATGTCCACTCTTCAGACAGAATACAGGCACCAATTAAAGACATAAGACAAGTGTCAAGGCCTCATGACCCCTTTTCAATACTTAAGTCTAAGCAATGAAATTAATGTGATAGACTCCTAAAGGGGGGGGGGAGATCTTTTAAAAACTTATTCACAAGGAAATGAGGCAGTATTTTACTAACATTAAAGGGATCCTTTAGCCCATGCAATAAACTTGCAGGCACATATCCAGGGAATAAAGTAATCTGGCAGCAGGCTCGAAAGCTACCCTTGTAAGAAGCCATATTCCTCTGCCTCTCTCCTTCACGTAGCTCCAAGTCGTCCCCTTATGTTCAGCAAAACTCCATATTTAAAAGAAAAACAACAAACAACAAAAAAAACCTATTCCTTCTTATTTCATTTTTTTCTTTAGTTCATTTGGAAGAAAATTGATTTTATTCTCTTGGCTTTGCCAATTTGTTGGCAATGTTAGAATAAGCGGCATGATCCTGGACAAATCAGTGGTCTCATGTGTGAGGTTTCATTGGGAGAGGTGCAGAGGTAGCCTCTGGGAGAGGTGGAAGGAAAGAAGAGAAGAGGGGGCAGGGAGTCTTTTATTCGTGCCATGGTGCATGAGCAAAGAGACTGATGCAGGAGCAATTCTGTCACCTAGAGATGACACGTCTTGTTGCTGGCTGTAACAAGGCTTTTAGCTGCCCATAATGTGCCTGATGCACCAGCACAAATCAGTTTGTGCACATAGAACAAAAACTGAGCTAGGAAACTAGGTTTGTAGTCCTCACTCAAAAAATTAATTATATAGGAATGGAGCGATAACTCTAAGGGTAAGAGTGCTTAGTCTATAAGCATGAGGACCTGGGTTCAATTACCCACCACCCTGAAAAATGGGAGTCAGGGCTAAGCATGCCTGTAACCATGGGTAGATGTGCTGGATGAAACACAGAAGCAGGTCACAGGATCTTGCTAACCAGGCAACCTAGTCAAATGGTCAGTTTATGGTTCAATGAAATACCCTCTTTCAAGACTATAAGGTAGACAGCCACAAAGAAAGACTTCTGGAAACTTGTGCTGGTATCCACTGGGACACACACACACACACACACACACACACACACACAAAAGGGGATGAGGGGATGTTAGCATCAGGTGCATCCCTGGACAGTACAAGTGTCTTTACAGCCAGCTCATGGACCCAGTGATAAGACAATCACCTCTAGGCAACAGTTCAGCTTTTGCATCTGTCGCCATTTGCACCTGCTGCACGTCCCTTTGCAATGTGTCATATACATCAATGCTCGGATAAAAGACTCATTCCCCAGGCCCGCAGCCCTTTCTTCTTTTCCTCTTTTCACCACCCCTTCACAGAGGCGCCTCTGCATAACCTGCGCTTGATATGATTCTCGGATACAATTCTTTTTTTTTTTTTTTTTTTTTTTTTTTTTTTTTCGAGAAGGGTTCCGTGTACCCGGCTGTCTGGATCACTAGCGCTGGCTCGAATCGAAATCCGCGCTGCCTCCAAGTGCGGATTAGTCTGCGCACACCGCCCGCGGATTACATATTCTAACATTGGTGCCAAGACTTGTTTGGGAGGGAGGCCGGTGCTGAGTTGGCCCAGATGGGTTCACAGCTCTCCCACTATGTAGGGTGTATAACCCACCACAACGTGGAATGGCCGCCAACAGTGAGGGGTTAAGCCCTATGGGCCCAAAGATCATATTGACAAGTCTGCCTGTTACATAGGCTCACTTTCTGGCCACCTGATAACCGAATTCCATGCAAACAAGGTTGGTGAGCTTTCTGTCCTAGTCTGCATACTGGGTCCCTAGTCCCATGAGAGGACTGGCCACCCTCTGTGGGTCTAAGGGATCGATTTATCCATGGTCTTTTTGATCAGCCTTCTAGCTAACTCCACATTTTCGGACTTCTTGGGTGAACACTCTCCTCTTGCTGCCCAAGAAGAATTTTTTCTCTCAATTTCTTTCTTGCGCAGTGCTGTTGGTAAACCATTCTCCCCCCAGGCCCTGGGCTCACGGTTCAGGCATCAGGCCTGCATCTCTCAGCCACTACTTTCACATGACCACTTGGTAACCTAGACTTGGCTGCTCCTTACAATATTTCATTGATCCTACCATCAGGTCGCCATGGTAAGATTAATCTATCATTATTAATTTGTTCTTGGGATGCCAGTAGGAACACCTTAATAATGTTTCTCACACAATGGGTATCTATTCATCTTCAACAGTATATCCAGGCTTCCCACTGAGATTCCTCCTGGAAAATCTCTAACCTCTAAAACTAGCACCTGATTTAAAGGCATCCAAACTCATTCACCTTTGCAATCAGGTTTGGCCTCAGTACCCATTATATAACCTATAAGGCACTTTCGATCCTACCGTTTTAAAGGTTCTTCATACATATTGCCAGCAGTCCGGTAAATGGAAGGAGGTCCAAACTTTTACCCATCTTTGCTCCAAACCTTCTCTTTGCTCTTCTTGTTCCCCAACTCAACTTCTTCTAGCTATAAAACCTCAACTAGATAAAACTTCTTCTATTCTTGATCCAGCTAATGAACCTGCCCTTACCACCACTGACCTGCCTCTACGACCTCTCCTACTTCCCCAGCCTCCTCAGCTTCCTCTTCTCACCAAACTTCTCCAGAGCCTCCTTGCTCAACTTCTCCAGACTCCTCCCCTTCTGTGCCATCTACAGGCCACTCCACTCACCCTACACTGGCACCTACTGTCAACTTCTCCACATCTTCCCCTACCCAGCCTAACCCAGCATCAGCCCTTCTTTTAAGGGAAATAGATGGGATAGATGGTCTAATTAGAGTACATGTCCCCTTCTTGCTAAATGAACTTTCTCAAATAGAAAAAAGACTGGGATCTTATACCTCCAACTCTTCTGCCTTTATTAAAGAATTTCAGTTTATCACTCAATCTTATAGCTTGACTTTCCATGATGTACATATGGTTCTCAGTAATAATTTACTCGCTGATTAGCGCAGGCAGGTTTGGGAACAGTGAAGGATACATGCAGATGAGATTCATCAGACAAACTCAGCATATTCGATCGGGTCTGAAACAGTACCCGACCAGGATCCTCAATGGAATTATAATTCTCCACATGATATTCTAACCAGAAACCAATTCGCAACCTGCCTCCTGGCTGCTCTCCGTAGGGCTGCCCTAAAACCAATAAATTTTGAAAAACTCCAAGAGGTCATGCAGGATAAGCAAGAAAACCTGTCTCAATTTTTAGAGTGCCTTACAAAGGCCCTATAACGATATACTAATTTAGACCCTGAAAACCCAGAAGGTAAGCAACTCCTAATGACCTTTCCAAAAGCTATGTTGACATTAAGGCCAAACTTAGATGCTTACAGAGGGGTCCCCTAACTCCACAACTTCAGAGAGATGAAAAGGCTGGCAGAGAAGCCCTGGGTAGTAATCATGGAATCTGGGTGGCCCATCTCCTTTCTCTTGAACACTGGTGCCACTTACTCAGTACTGACAGAATTTTGGGGACCCACCTCTTCTTCTTCTTCTTGTTTCCCTACTGTCAGGGTAGGGGAAGGCTTACCAACCTCACCAAACCCTACCACTTTAGGGGTGTTCTCACCTATACCTTTTTGGTAGTGCCAATGTGTCCTGTTCCCTTATTGGGAAGGGATCTAAGCTAAGTTAGGAACCTCTATTTCTTTTGATCCCCTCATTTGTCTAAACGCAAACTCACCAGCAGCCCCTCTTCACCTCCTCCTAGTCACCCAACCTACTAACTCTAACATGTTGTTTCTATTTCTCAAGTCTGGGACTCCTAGAACCCCTCTGTTGCTAAACATCATTCTCCTGTTGTCATCCAATTTCAGGACTCTCCCAAGTACATCACCCAAGCTCAATACCCTCTTCTCTCCAGAGCCTCAGGGACTTAAGCCTATCAACCATGACCTCTTAAGGAAAAAAATTATTCCATTCTACCTCTTTAACACCCCTATACTAGTAGTTAAGAAACTTAAAACATATCACCTGGTTCAAGATCTCAGGCTCCTTAATTCTTCAGTGGTTCCTCTCCATCCTTACACACTTCTTTTCACTATCCCCTTGGGAGTGTCTCATTTTTTGGTCCTAGATCTCAAAGATGTGTTCTTCTCTATCCCTCTAGATTTCCAGTCACAGAACATCTTTGCCTTTACCTGGATTGACCCAGACACCTACTTTTCTACTCAACTCAACTGGACTGCTCTACCTCAGGGATTCTGGGACAACCCACACCTATTTGGCAAGGCCTGGGTTCTGATTTACTTTCTCTGCCTTTCCCTAGGTGTAAGATCATCCTTTATGTAGATGATATTCTTCTCTGCAGTCCCTCTCTAGAAATTAGCCAAGCTGACATCTCTGCTCTTCTAAATTTTCTGTCTAGTTGAGGCTACAGTGTCTCATCTTCTAAAGTTCAACTGTCCACTCCTCAGGTCACCTATTTGGGACTAACAATTACTCTAACCCACAAGGCCATTACCTTAGATAGAAATAATCTAATTCAGTATCTAACAGTTATCTCTACAAAGAAAGAGATGTTATGATTCCTAGAAATAACTAGGCAGCTCTTTTTTACATGAAGGAGCCAGAAGAGCTGGCTATGCTCTAATATCAGACAGAGATGGTTGAGGCACAGACCCTCCATGCCCACACCACCAATCAATAGGTTGAACTAATAGCTCTTATTTGTGCCTTTCAGCTGGCACAAATAAGATGTTCACAGGGATAATCTCTAAATATCCATACAGACTCCAAATATGACTTCCACAGCCTCCTGTCCCACACTGCTGTTTGGAAGGAGCGTGGGTTACTTATGACAAAAGGAGGATCAGTAACTAATGTAAACCAAATATGGCCATGCAAAAACCTCCCATCTCCCCACTGAGGCTATTGGAATTGTCCACTGCAGATCCTATCAAATAAATGACTCTATTGTCTCCAAGGGAAACAATTGAGCTAACAAGGCAGCTAGAGCTTCAGCTCTTAGGGACCTAGACTCATCTTATCCTCCTCAGGACATACATTCTTACACTACAACCCACATGCCCTTTATCACCCCCTGACACTCGTCAAACCCTGTGCTATCTTCACCAGCTCTTTCATCCTAACAGTCAAGCATTGTCTGATTTTGGTAAAACACATCTGCAGCCTATTCCTGAGGACTTACATTTCTTAAAGTCTACCACTCGTCTCTTGCAAAATCTGTCAGATATCAGACTCCAACTCCAGGTATCATAGCACTCCTTTTCTTACTCACTAGGCTAAAGGCTCCTTTTCTGGAACTAATTGACAACTTGACCTTACCCACATGCCTACTGTCAAATGTGCCAAGCACCTCCTGGTTTTGGTGGACACCTTCTCAGAATAGGTGGAGGCATTCCCCAACACCAACAAAAGAGCTCAGACAATCTCTGATCTCCTACTCAGAGAGATCATTCACTGAATTGGAGTTCCAGCCTCCCTCCAGTCACACAATGGTTCTAAATTCACCTCCCAAGTTTCTCAAACTCTATCTAATGCCCTGTACATCCTTGGCATTTTCATATCCCTATCATCTCTAATCTTCAGGGAAGATAGAAAGAACTAACTGCTCCCTGAAAAGCATGCTTGTCAAATTGTTATAAGAACTTCACCTCAATTGGATAAAACTTCTACCTCTGGCTCTTTTTAGGCAAAGAGTTCTCCCCAAGCACCCTCTTTTCATCTTACCTTTTGAACTCATGTATGGACGTCCTACCAACTCATAAACGTCACCCAATCTGGTCACTTTAAAGATTACTGGCTATGTACCCCTGGAACTAACTCATAATTGCCACTTACAGCTTCTCCAGTGACCCTGGTAAGCAACATCACCTCACTTTCCTCAGTTGCACCAACTCTGGTGTTGCCACAACCCCATACCTTTTCTTTATCACTCTTTTGGTATGGCAACTGTTTTTAAGACCTCTGGGACACGTTCTGTAGGAATGTTAAGATCCCTAATCTGCAACAGAACATAACCCTTGGTAGCTCATCTCTGCACAGTGCTCTACAGTCTAAACACACCCATTCTCTGTGGCACTCAGGTATATCATCATCTACCTGCAAGCTGGTCAGGAGTGTGCTTATTGGTTTTCCTTTTACCTGAATTAGGAGTAATTCACAGAAAAGAGCTCTACCAAACGTGGTTGTAGACTCAATATCTACCCAACATAACAAGAGGGCAGTTCAAATCGTGCCATTACTGGTCACAGCAGGAATAACTACAGGTGTTGGTACTGGACAACAGAGCTGACTATCTCCCTAACCTTACACAATCAGCTCTCTTCCCAGCTTGACAGCAGTTTCCAACCGACCCAGTCTTCCAAAGTGCTGATTCCCTGGCAGCAGTGGTACTTCAAAAATGACAAGGACTAGATGTCCTTACAGTGAAAGAAGGTGGTCTTTGACTTTTCCTCCAAGAAAAATACTGCTTCTACGACAAGTGAGAAACAAAATCCAGCAGCTACAATCAAATCCAAAAACGCAGGGAATAGCATGAAGCCTCCAATTTGTGAGTTTTCAAAATCCCTAAATGGAAGTGGATACTGCCCTTCCTAGCCCCTCTTTCTCATTTTCTGGCTTTACCATTGCTCCCTGCCTTATTACCTCATTTCCACATTCCTCCAATGACAAATTCAAAACATTTCTAACCAAACAATTAATCAGTTCCCTTTACAGGATTATCAACCACTTTCCAGAGGCACCTGATGCAAAGACTATTAATGAGCCTCGATGGTGACGGTCACCTACACCCCAAAATTGATGATGCCCCTAGACAACAGGAAGCAGTTTAAGAGATCCTACACCCCTATTCCCACCTCACCATCACCCCCCCCCATTTTTTCCTCTTTTTAGGTGCATCCCTGGACAGCTAGAATCATCTTTACAACCAGATCTTGGACCCAGAGACGAGACATGTTATCTTCAGGTGACAGTGCTCCTGATTCCATTGCCATGGCACCTGTCACACGATCCCTTTGCATGTGTCACATACATCATGGCCCAGATAAAGTACTTGTCCCCCCAGCCCAGCCCCTCTTCTTCTTCTCTTTCTCCTTCTCCTCCTCTTCTTACCCCAAACCCTTCACAGAGGCCACCTCTGCCAATAAAACCTCTCACATAAGACCTGCAACTTGATGTGATTTGTCTGGGATTGTTCTACATATTCTAACAGGGGAGACAGAAGGTGACAAAACAATTAACTATATAATTGACAAGCTAGTACTTCTCTGAGGTTCTTTCTTCACCTCCAAGAGCAGTGAACCACATGATTGTCAGCATGCCATCTACCTCAAAATATTCACTATCTAATAGGAAACTATTAGAAACTATTACAGATGGTGCCAAGAAATACTGGTGGGAATATGATATATACGGTTAAAAGCAGATGAAACTATTGTGGAGTTTATAAAATGTAACATTTCATTTCTACCTGGCTTGATTTCTCAGAAGTGAATCATTTGATACCACTCTTAGAGTTAAAGGCCTATAGATCAAAACATAAAACTAAAAATAAAAGATGAGCCCATATTAAGAAATGGTAACCCAGAGCCAGGAAAGAAATTCCTACACAAGAAATTTCTTACATCCTTTATGATCAAAGCAAACAAGTAGGAAGGAAAAAAATCCAAGTATCCATCTCAGCAAAGCCTTGCTTTCTGGCAGTCCAAAATCTAAGGATGAGCTTTCATTTTGCCTCTCTGCCAAAAGAAGGAAAAGGCATCCTGGGCTGGTCTCTTCTCTAGCTTGCCACTGGTTTACTCACCATGCTGAGCTAAACAATGATCAAGTCAAGAAACAAGAATATGTTAACAAAATACAGAAAAGTAAGAGTTAAGTACAGTCCATAAATTTTTCAGAGAAACATTTCAGGAGAACCACCAGGAAAGCTCAAAGAATGCAAGTAGCAGGTGCTAATAGGAATCTATGATATTAGTAGTAGAGAAAACTATCCAAATCAAAATGTTCAATTTTTTAATATCTTCAGGAAAAATTCAAGTGACTCTGAGAGACTCCTTCCTTAGTGGATGCTTAATCAATAGTTTTAGATTCTATACAGAATGAACAGAGCTGGAAAGTGGTGGGAGACAAGTTCTCGAAATTTCTAGTGTCTGATTATACAGCTATCTGTAGACTCTTTCCATATCATTTAAATTAAATTTGTTTAAAAACTGATTTCTTTAGTCCCACAAATCTAGTCTTTTTCTATTTTCTCTATATCTTGTCCTATAGCATCTTAAATAATCCACTTGCTAAATAAGAAACTTAGAAATAATTTTGATTCTAAGTTTTCTCTCACCATCTGGAATAGGCATGTGTGTAGCTACCCAGAAATCATTGAACAAATGTTGCATATTCAAAGATGTTCTCATACTATGAGTCATTCTTACCTAAAGTGCAGTCAGTAAGGACCCAGAGCTTTAGCTTTAGGATTAGAAAACTAGGTGTATAGTCTGGAGAAAGCTAACCAGTCATCAGTGGTCATCTTGGATGTGATGTGCTTTGTCCCTAGTGGTTTAATTCTTGTGGGATGAATCCTATGGTGTAGTTTGCCTACAACTCCTGGATTGTGGCCTCCTCTAATGCTCCTGGGAAGAACATGACATGTGAAATGTACTTCCTTAGTTCCTTTCCTGCTTCAAGTAGCTTTGGGTGTTCCTTTATTGTAACTAAGAGCCTCATGCCTAAGTTGTCTCACTTTCACAAACTCAGTTACACACCTTTGTCTTCTAGATACACAGTGCAGCCCAACACAAATTCCTCTTTTCATTTGCATTGCCTTGGTCTTAGGTTCATTACCTGACTTTGTTCCCAGGCTCACTTGTTTTAGTACATCAGGCAGTCTATGTTCTTTTTCTTATACTTCTTTTGGAGTTCATCTCCCCATATGTACCTCATAGAAAACTACATTGTAGCACTGCTTTTATTTTTTTGTATTTGTTTACACCATGATTACATCTATTGGTTTAGGGGTTAAGGCAGTATATTTTACTGGAAAGGGCACAAGTTTTCACATGTGGCACCTTCAGGCTGAACATCAACTTGCTTCATGATTTTGAACAATTCCCTAAACCTCTTTAACCCTGTCTCTTTTGGATAAAAGTGGTTACTTTGGTGGAAATAGATTTTTGTGAAAAATTAAAGAGGGCATCAGAGAAAGAAAAAAATCCCCCAGGACTTTCTATGCAGGTAGCCTAGTCACTCAGGAGTTTCAGGTTCAGTAATAGACTTGTCTCACAAGATAAAACAGAGAGTAATAAAAGAAGAGACCTTACAATCTCTGGCCTTCAGATGTACAAGACACACATTCATGTACACTTGCACATGTATGTATGCACACAGATATAAGCATATATACACATGCAAAATAATTAAGGATAGGGCTATCATAAGTCTACCTCCTTAAGTACTATCATGAAAGCTTCTGTCTATAGCAGAAAGGCTACAGAAACACTTGGGTGAGCATTAAGCCAAGGCCCAAGTCTTGCCTGATCAAGGTAAAGCTTAGCAATGACAAAGCTCATCTTTTAACTAGACCGTCCACCTGAGAAACATTCCTTCCTCTGGCTCAGGAATTAGGTCAAATCTATAATGGTTGGATATCACTAGTATGAAATCTGGTAACTTTACTTACAGAATGATGGGTTAATTATTGTGATGAATGTCAACACTAAGCATAGTGTTTGCCACATGGCAAACACACTGTGAGGCAGTGGACCATGCCAGGAAACTTGGTAAGGTTGAGTGGGTCCAGAGACTCTGGCATCATTCTGAGGATAGTAGGTGGTCTTCTTCCTCCCTACCAAATTCCTTGTCTGGAAAACGTGACCACATTCCCCACATAGGAACATGACTAATGGCCACATAGATCAGAACAGAGTTCTCCATACTAATGAGGAATCTAGATGGGTGCTGAGGGTTTAGTCAACAATTAGGCGTCCCTTCCCAAACATTCCTTCCTGCAAAAGGTATTTAATCTCTGGTCCACCCTCAGAAAGTAGTATTCCACCCATTTTCCACCATGAACAGTCAATAAAAGGTATAAATAAGCATGCACTATCTGTCTCTCTCATCAAGAACTACCATGGGGAACATGGAGGAAGCCTTTGTCTACAGACAGTGCCACTGTCTAAGTCTCCCACAGAAGGCTCCTTCGTGCTCCTGGACTGGCTGCCTCTGAGCTGAATCAGATTTCCCCATCTCCCAGGGCTCATTGTCCTCAATCTGCTGATCCCCTCCATTCCAGATGACTCCCTGCAGTTTCCAGTGGGAGCTTGGGAACTCCAGCTTCAGCATCAATCTGTTTCTTACTTGGGATGAGGCTCCCAGCCAGGACTATGTTCTCTCATCACCTGAGTGGTGCACTGGCACTTCCCACAAGCCCAGCAATTGATGGTGACATAGGGTAAATGTAGCAATGTGCAAGCTATTAACCATTATTGTTCACTCAGGACAGCTCACACATCTTCGCAGTCCAACAGCACCTGAAGCATCAAGGTACATAAAGATTTCAATCAATGAAAGTATGGAGAACAAATAGACAATTCTGTTTTAACTGAATCTAAGATGTTTTCCTTCCCTCAACCCTTACACCACTGAATAATACTGCATACTTGTGGGTAGTGAACATGAGAGGAAGCCTGGTAAGGTTGAACTGGTCTTGAAGCCCCAGGGACCCAGAAGGGACAGTAGGAGATTTACCTGCTCCCAACACCAAGCCCCTGTCATATAGCCACAGCCCCCCACATAGAGAGAGTTGTGGCTATTAGTCATATAGGGGCAGCACCCTCACGCCTTTCCACATGTAGGATGAGGCATCCCTAACATCACAGACTAAGCCAATAGGAAGTACCTGTTGTCAGACCCTAAGCCACCCCAAAACTATATATACGATCCTATCCAGAAGGAATAAGTGTGTGTGTGAGAATTACTCTGAGAGCATTTGTTGCATAAGAGTTGTAACACTGCCTGGGAAGAGAATGCTCTCCTCAAGCTTTTGCCACTAAAAGCTCCTCTGCACTTTTGTGAGGCAGTGGGCTGTGAGAGGCAGCTGGGTACCCAGTCCAGCACAGGCCTCGAATCCCGTAGATATTTGGCCTTGCTCCTAGGCCCTGGTTCTTTTCACTTACCTTCAGCCACCTACAGCCCCTCCCAAAGAGAGGTTTGTGTCACGTAGCACAGGTAGAGGGCATGACTATAGGCTGTAGAGTCTCAAGAGATCTCCATATTCACTAGTTACCTAAAAGTCAGAGGGCATAGCCAATTAAGCATTCTTCCCAGACCCTCCTCCTACTTTCAAAAGATATTTAACCTCAGGCCCACCCTGAAAACATAGGTTACAGCTTCATCCACTTTCTGCCATGACAATAAACATTTTAAAATCATGGATTTCCTCTCATCTTTGGGGCCCGCTGTGGGGGACCGTGGAGAAGGTCTTCAACTAACGAGCCACCGCTTAATCTCCTGTGGAGGACTTCTCTACGTTCCAGCCATGGAACCCACCAACTCAAGCAAGCAACTTGAGCCAGTCGAGGCCCAGCCAAGGGAGTCACCATAACTACCCCACAGGGCTTCTCCCCCTTGTCCCTTTCAGCTGTAGGCCAATCCAGCTTGTACCCCCCCACTTCCACCAGTCTCAACTCTTTCAAGGCCTCTCAGCAGCACCTGGGAGCCCAAGGGTATGAGACCAGTCGATCCCTGCCTGCCTTCTTGCCTGGGGGTACCCAACCCAAGAGCTCCTTCCCCATGGGACCTCAGACTGGGGTTTTCTCATGCCAGGAGTGGAGCTCTGTGGCTTCCCATAGCCCAGTGGGTGACTGAGTGAACTCAGTCAAATTTCTGAGCTTCAACTCCAGCCGCCTGGGGTGGTAGATACACAGGACCCACAACTCAGCCCAACAGGACCCACGCCCACGCGAGAGCTACAACCCCACAGCACTTTGCTCACCAGCTCAGCTCATCGCAACCAGCACAACATCTTGTAGCAACCAGTGGCATCAGAGCAGCAGCAGTAGTGGCATTTCCCCTGCCCTTTCCCCATTGCTTGAACCCTCCCACTAGGCAGGCCAGAGATCTCTACAGATAGCCTCTGATACACAGACTGGCAACTGGCACCCTATGTGGTGCACAAACAGCATGGCAACCAATACTGTGAGACCATGAGCCTGCTGCACATTTACTCAGCATCATCCTGTGGATTTGGACAAGCTGAAGGGGCAACTGAAGCCTTCTGGTCAGAACTACCCTCTGGTGTTGGCTGAAGTTCCCTCTAACCCCTGTCTAAATCCCAACAGCCCACAGCGGGGTGTTGGCAAAGACTTTCTATCTAACTTCTCCCTAAAACAAAAACAAAAGACCTGGTAAAACAGCAGCCACTTAAAAGCCACAGAGCAGCTGCCATTTCTTAAATCTGTAGGAAGGCTTAGAGTTTTGGACCTCTGTGGAATTGCCCAAAACCAATAGGTCAGGGGAGTGTTCCACTAGAGAAGATATTTCTCCTTTTTTCTGTCATGGGCAACTCATCATTGCATAAAACATCCCCCAGGTCAGGAAGATATGTGCCCTATTAAAATCCCACAAAATAAAAAACAGCCAGAAAACAAGGCTCCTTGTTTTAGGAGGAAGTACTTCAGATAGCACCATGCATGGCCAATTACAATATTTATAGCCCTGACTCATGGACCCAAGTAACTTCTCTCATCAGAAGCAGAGATACCCAAGAATAAAAAAACCCTCCCCTGATTTTTTTACCAATCTTAGCTGTCTCAAGTCCAAAATCACCACCTTCACTGGATTCTCAAAGCCCTTTGTTTATAGCTGCTATGAAAGCTATTCCAAGGCTCACAAACTGATTTATAAATATTTACATATATGGGTATCTACCTAACTATCCACAGGTTGATTGTGGACGAGGTTAACACCATTTTCCACCACAAATTTCATAGTGTCTGTGATGACTGATTTTATGTGATAATCTGGCTAGGCCATGGTATTCATGTATTTATTCAAATTATCTATTTTTAGATAATATTAGCATTTATATCAGTAGAAAATAAATGAAGAAGGTTATTCTTCATAATGTTGGCAGTCTCATCCATTGGTTAAAGACATTCACAGAAAACATACTGACATTCGTCAAGGATTCTCAACTTCTTAGAACTTAATACTTCAGCACCAACTCCTCTTTGGGCCTCAAACCTGCCTACCACACACATTTGAGATTTGTCATCCTCCACAATTCCATAAGCTAGTTCCATAAATAAATTTAGGTAAACATAGAAATATTATTGGGATATGTGTATATACATTCACTCACACATTCTACTGATTCTAATTGGTATCTGTATGTATATGAAATTATGTAGGTATGTACACAAGATATATGTATATGTATATATGTAAGGGTGTGTGTGTGCGTGTGTGTGTGTGTGTGTGTTATGATTATTAATCCTGGTTGTCAACTTGATGGGATCCAGAACCACATGGAGGGCATTCCCAAAAAAGTTTAACTGGGGCAAGAAGACCCACTGTGATATAAGTGGTAGCATTCTCTCTGTGCTTGCTGACTACAGTCACAATGTGATTAGTGACCTCTCATTCCTGTCACATGCCTTCCCTATTACAATGAACTGTACTCCTTAAATCTGTAAGATGAAAACAGGCCCTACTGCTGTAAGTTACTTCTCATTACATGTTTGGGTACAAAAGCAAGAAAACTAATACAGTCATATATACATACATACACAATCCCACAGGTTCTATTTTTCAGGAGAGGCCTGGTTAGCACAGGCATGCTTAGGTCAGAACATGATTTCTCGAAACAGATGCTCAGTAACACTCCATGAATAGGAAGAGAAAAGAGAACATTATGTAGATGAAAAGCACTGCAGAATGTGAGATTCTTGAGCACTGTCATCAAGGGTATAGTAAAATTAGAAGCAAGATAGAGGGTAGCTTCAGGAACCGGACACCTTTCTATTTCCTTAAGCAAAGGTCAAAACAGACTCTGCCCATTCAGTAACAGAACTACTATGTGAGGTTGTGTAGTGAAGGACTGGGGTTCAGATAAGGTAACAGGAAGACTCCATACAGTGAGTCAGTGCCCAAGCAGTGTTGAGCTCAACTGAGAGGACAAGAGAGTGTTATACTAGCTCCTCTTTACATTTAGCATGGCAGACTGGCAGGGACCCTCTGTCCCACCTGTCCTGTGCTCCCCTGGGCTCACAGAATCTGATTGCCGTGCTAGCCTCACCTCATCCTCTCTCTGACACTGATGTTTTTTTCTGGGAAGAGGCCTCTTATCTCCATTACTAGCTAGGTTAGTGTGTGTGTCACTTGCTTCCAGTACAGCCTAGGCAGAGTTTATTTAAAAATCATTCCCTGCTCTACTCTGTGCAAATACAGGAACTGCATAAGCAAGTTTTTTTTTTCCAAATGGAAAACTATAAAATGTAGACAGTAAATTACATCGCTGCTTTTCCCCTCCCAGTGAAAAATGGAAGGCTGCTAAGTGGTTTGAGGCTCACTCAGTGTTTCAGATTAAAGGGAGTCAAATCTAAACCTCACATTACTCTAAGAGCATGAAATAGATATAACTTTAAATAGTCCCATAAATGAGAGGAGTAAAGAGACTAGCTGTCAGTTGCTATTGCTATTTTTATATTTGCAGATAGACTGAGGTCTTCTAGAATTTTAAAAGCATAGGTATGCCACTTTCAAGGGAAACAATCTAAGAAGACCCAGGTTAGCAAAACAGGTGAATAGAAAGCAGTTCTTCACTGAAATCCTTGTGCAGTTATGGAAGATGGCTTGTTCAGAATCCATATCCTCCACTACTGGAAGTCCTTGCTAGAGTCACCTTCATAAGTTCCAGGAAGTTTCCACTGCACTAAGTTTCCATATTGCTCCCTAAATGTCCCTGATTCCAGTCATATCCACCTGTACTCTCTCCTTCCTCTCCTCCCTCCTCTTCCCATCCCTACTAGTCCCAGTCCACACATAAAATCTATTCTACTTCCCCTTTCCAGGGAGATCCATGTGTGTCTCCAGAGCCCTTCTTCAGATTTAAAAAAAAAAAAAAAAAGGAGAGAGAGAGAGAGAGAGAGAGAGAAGAAAGAAATTCTTCATATCACAAAGAATTCTTCACTCAGAAAGCAATTAAGATAATCTCCATAGTCATTAATGGTTTAAAACTCTACCACAAATGTGTTTCTAATGATCCATCAAAAAAGTATTTGCCTTATTGAAGAGTCATGGTAATCATTCAGAGACTGCACTGAGCCATATCCACATTGCATTATTTAAAACCTCTACTTACTGGAAATCTATATTGGGCAAAGGATTGACTACATACACACAATTGGCCCTTCTTCTTGTGTTGAGTTGTAAAAGGAAAATGAAATAAAAATACAACCTTAAGAATGACTTTAAGACTTAAGATAACCTCTGTACACATTTTTACATGGTATTAACTTTAAAATGAAAAATTAAGGATTATAGCAGTGGTTTCATGGTTAAGAATACTGCCTGTTCTTCCAGAGAACTGGAATTTGATTCCCACCACCCACACAGTGAGTCATAATGGTTTGTAAGTCCAGTTTCAGAAGAGCCAATGCTCTCTCTTTCCTCCCTGGGCACCAGACATGCACATGGTGCAGAGACACACAGTCTAATGTATATAAAGCATTAAGATTAAAGTGAATAGCAGTGGTGATCTTCCCTATGAAAAGCCAGAGAAATAAGCAATAAACATGAGCCATCTAAGAAACAGAAATTTTATATTTAGTGACACACTGAAAGGCATATGCAGATCAGTAAAACAAATGACAGCTCCTACTGGCAAGAAAATGGGGTAAGAGAACTATCCCCTCAATAGTGGTGGAAGTACAAACTTGAAAACCACTATGGACATCAGTGTAGGGATTCCTTAGGAGGGTGGCAATAGATCTACCTCAAGATCCAGCTATACAACTCTTGACTAGATACTCAAAGAACTGTACATCCTACTACAGACACTTGCTCCTCCATGCTCATTGTTGTTCTATTTATAATAGCCAGAAATTGCAAATAGCCTAGATGGCCATCAACAGGTAAATGAATAAAGATAATGTTGTACATTTACACAATGAAATACTACTTAAAAAAAAAAAAGAAATCATGAAATCCACAGGTAAATGGATAGAACTAGTTAAAAACAAACAATCAATCAAAACAACAAACAAACAAAAAAATCCATGTTGAGGGCAGTAGCCAGACCTTAAAGTACAAATATGGTACCTATTCCCTTACATGTGCACGTTAACTGTTATGCCTTTGATAAACGGTTATAATTTATATAACCATAGGGGTTAGGTATAGAGAACTAGATTGCCCAGGAAAGGGAAATTGAAGAAATTATTATGAACAGACAGGGAAGTGGACTGGAACAGAAGAAGCAAATGGGAAAGGAGAGGAAAGAGGTGGGTAAAGGAAGGAATATGAGGAGAAACAGCTAAAACTAGGGCCAATTGAAGGGTTATGTGGAAATCTACTACAGTAGAAACTTCTTAAAATATATACACATATGAAAAAAATCTAAATGAAATTACCTAACGGAACCTCCAGTGCTTGGAATGGGTTATATCTAGTTGAGTTGTTGGCCAAAGGAGCCCTGTGGAAATCCTCAAATAACCCAGTCTTTTGCCAAGGCAAGTAGTAGGTTGCTTTCCAAAGACTGATTGATGGTAGGGACCTATTGCTGAAGACAGGACCTACATAACTCATTGAATATAGAGAAGTTGAACTGGTACCTACCTAGAACCTTTACCTCTAGTGTTCATGGTTTTGGAAGGTACTCTGCACACCAGCAGAGGAGAAAGATAAACACCAACCCAGTCACACACCTTTCAACCTATAACAGTGACCTGCCAGCAAGATATACTGGTACAATAGTAGCACAAAAGTTGTGAGAGTACCCAACCACTATCTGGTTAGCCTTAAGGCCCACATCATGATATGGAACCCATGCCTAGTTTTGTTTAGGAGGCCAAGAACCTATGTCCAGGGACCTGTGGGAAACCGTATACTACTGTTCTGCTAAAGACTCATTGCACACACACACACACAACACACACACACACACACACACACACACAGGGAGTGGGGTAGAGAGGGACAGAGTGGGAGAGGGAGATATTCTGGAATACTCAGCCCTAAAGGAGTTGTCTCCACCAAATCCATCTCACAAATCAGAGAATTCTTCAGAAGAGGAGGCAAAAAACTGCACAACCCAAAGGAGACGAAAGACACAAAGGAAAAAAGGTCTTCTAGACACAACAGGATTGATGGACACATGAGCTCACAAAGACAGCTCATACTCAGTGCCTACTCAGATCTAAGCCACATGGTGTTCCAGCACTGAAAGAGAGGGAGTAGTCAAAACTTCCACCCCGAACTCAGAAACTATCTCCAACTGATAACCATTCACAAAGAAAATGTTTTCACCAATGGGGACTCACTGGATATACGATAAACTTTAGGGTATGTCCCATGCTCAGCAGTAGATAGACAACACAAATGAACTCAACAGCATTTTTATTTTTTTTATTTTTTATTTTATTATTTATTTATTTATTGTATGTGAGTACACTGTTGATCTCACACCAGAAGAGGCACCAGATCCATTACAGATGGTTTTGAGCCACCATGTGGTTGCTGGGAATTGAACTCAGGACCTCTGCAGAGCAGTCAGTGCTCTTAACCACTGAGCCATCTCTCAGCCCTCAACAGCATTTTTAGACGTGTTTTGAAGGATATTGTTAAAGCATATGAAACTATTGTGGAGTTTATAAAATGTAACATTTCACTTCTACCTGGCTTGATTTCTCAGAAGTGAATCATTTGATAGAATGCACCACTCTTAGAGTTAAAGGCATATAGATCAAAACATAAAACTAAAAATAAAAGATGAGCCCATATTAAGAAATGGTAACCAGGAGGCCAGGAAAGAAAACAAAACACCCTCTCAGGTCATGATTGTTATATTTTTTCATTTACTCTCAAAATTGAAAAAAAAGACTACTAAGAAATTCCCCCACTGAGTTATCCAAGTACCAGATTTTTTTCATGACCCTATTGGATAGAAGAAGTCATATTGTTTTCTCTTCAATTTTACCTGCTAGGATGATAACTTTCTTTTTCTTTTATTGGTATCTTTTTTTGAGGAATCTAAAGTGATGGGTGTTACTCGTAGTTAAAAAAAAATTAATAAGACAGCTATATGTTACCCTTTGAATGAAATGTTCTTCTGCTTGCAAATAAGACTTTTAAAATGACAAATTTCATAGTCCAGAAGGATAGAAAGCTCATATTTTCCAAATGAGCTACAAGGAACACTGATAAATCTGGTCCCTTGATCCATGCATTCTTCCTCTTGGACATACAACATTGGATACAGGGAACTTGATGCACTTGGACCCCAACTTTATATTTTATCATCTCCAACCTAGCACCTCATTTGTATCTTTACAAGGTTATCCCATCACTGCACTAAGGGGCAGCTTCTAGTGGATGGTATCCAATAAGAACAATGGATTTTATGATTACATTTTATTTCAGAAAGGATTTCTTTTTTTAAAAAAAGTATTTTTTAAATATTTATTTATTCATTTTAATGTATATGAGTACACTGTTGCTTTCATCAGACACACCAGAAAAGGGCATCGGATCCTATTACAGATGGTTGTGAGCCACCATGTGGATGCTGGGAATTGAACTCAGGACCTCTGGAAGAGCAGTCAGTGTTCTTAACTGCTGAGCCATCTCTCCAGCCCCAGATAGGATTTCTTAGATTGATGTAATGTTATAACAATCTTGTCTAATATCTCCCCCAACCCCTCCAAAGTATCAAATAATAGTTCTCTGTAGAAGACAAATCCATACTCAGAACATGTGCTGATTCCAATATGAAAAGTCCAATATAATCAAACTATCACCAGTTGCAAATTAGTCTTCTAGAAGCATAATATAATAATGGTGTCTGTTGCTAAGACTATAGACATTGTAACAACAGCAATAAAGCTGAATGCTGAGGGAATGGGTAGGCCATGCTATCAGGACAATGTCTACCCTCTATCATTGCCACTGTAGCAGTTTCACTTCCGCTTCCAGGTATCAGCACTGAGAGGGCTAATAACAGAGATCAGCTAATGTCCACTAACTCATTCTGCTACTTGGTTAGAAATCCATAGCACCTCTTCCATGATGGATGCTCTCTGATAAAGATTTTTTAAAAAAGAACAGGAGATATAAATACCTTCATTTTTGGCCCTCTCCTACATGATGATCTGTGTGATTATCCCCACACTTTCTCATCTAGAATCTCAGAATAATTATCTTTATAGGGACTTGATCAACTAGATAAATTGACTGTTTTTTGATGCTTTTATAAATATTCTAACTTCAAGCTATATCTTTATACACACACACACATACACACACCACCCACAATTACACCTATTTGATCAATTTCCTCACACTTTTCAAAATGCCTTCCAAGAGGCTATCATACATTCAAGTCTATATTTGAGCTGGATCTGCATTCAGCCAAGTAATCTATGAATGAAGCAATAACTTTTTTCTTCTCTATTAGTAAGGTATAAGGACCTCATGCCTCTGCAGTCCTATGTATGAACTAAGGAAGAATTAACAGAATAGGAATTATGGGTGCCATGGAATTAATGTACTACTTGATTTATAATTCATTATTTCTGGCCTCACCAAACTTTACATTTGAAATGTGACTCAATTTAGTTCATGATAGGCAATTCTGGCTACAGGATTGTAGGACTGTGGGCCTGCGTCTGCTCCATAACAGTGATAGGCTCTACTTAAAAACTGCAACTTCTCTGTGATGTGGTAAGTGGGTTGGACAGATATTCCTAAATGTGATGCTGGAAATGTAAAAGACCTAGCACATGGTACTTCCTCCTTGTGAAAAGAGACTGAAAATGCAAGGACGTATTCTTTATTTTGCAGATATGACCCTTCATGCCTAAAGTTAAAAATTTTTTTAAAAAAATCACTATTGTGACAGTCACCTGAACATTCATAGACTTTATTTCCCATGATTTTTTATACATAAATCCTTCTGACTCTTCCAACATACCATTTTTCCTCCTTCTTCATGTTAAAGATGATAAAGACATACAGACTTTATACAGATGCAATTGGCCAAGAAGAAGTCCTATTACAGAGTATGGTAGTCCCTAACCACATTGACTGGTGTCAAGATTCAGATACAAAGTCAGAAAGAACAGCCATGTGAAGACAAAATCCCCAGAGTAAGCTGGCTAGCAAAAATAGTGAAAAAAAAAAAAAAAAAAAAGTCTAGCTAAAATAGTGAGCTTTAGGCTCACTGAGACCCTGCCTCAGTATATACATAGGAAAGGATTTAAAAAGGATCAACTTCAGGCCTCCACATGAATACATGTGTGTGTATGTATGTATGTATATACATATGTACTTGTATACATATATATACATATATACATATATACATATATACACATATACACATATACACATATACACATATATACACATATACATATATATACATATACACATATATACACATGTATACATATATACTTATATACATATATATACATATATATGTGTATATATACTTATACACACACAACATAAATATTCAAAAACAAAATACAAAAAAATACACATATGGCATAGTCACTGAAATGAAGTTATGCTTGGTGGGACTTGCAGGTAGTTCATTCTAATTCTCATGTTAGAAAAGAATATTATCTTTCACAAAAGAAACAAACAAAAAAGCAAAAGTAACCAATGAGGAGGCTTTTTTCTTCTTTTTCTAAAGGGGTGTACCATGACTCAAACCATGCTAGTTAGCACATAGAGAAGGAGATCCCCCAGGGTTTTTAGCCTAACAGCAATGATATTCTGTAGCTTTTTCCCATTGGCTGGGATCTGGCCTCACAGTCTTTCATGGCTGGCAAGTTTTTTTTTTTTTTAAATTGACACAAAGGAAATGAAGAGGAAGGGGTCTATGACCCAAAGCTATCAAGTCCTAGGAATGACACAGTGCCTGGGAGTAAACAAAAGTGTTACTAGGGGAGAGAGATGAAGAGATATACATAAAATTTGTACAAGTTAGGGTGGGGTATGGGGTGGGGGAAAGATTTTAATTTCTTTGTATGAAAGTTTAACAAGATGGGGGAAATTTCTGAAATAGTGCCCCTCAGTGAGCTAGCTACCTTTAACAGAAAAAAAAGGTGGGGGCGGGGGGAAGGGGAGTTATTATCCTGTGGGACTAGCATGAATTTTTGAATAGCTAGACTATAGTTTGGTAAATGGGATGGAGATGTGTAATGTCTATATCCTTTAAGGTTCAGAGTGACAATAAGCTCTACCATTGTCTCCAGAATTTGGAGTTGCTTAGATTTACTCTTATTTTCAGAGTCTTAAAATTGATCTTCACTGTGGTAATGTTTGTCCCATAGGCCAAAGAACCAATGTAGTGGTTGTGCCAACTCACTTTATGTCCATCCTAGTTATACTGTGCCAAGAGCAGATAATATTATGGACTCATGGACCCATGGACCCATGGATGTATTATCACCTGGTCTTGAGCCAGAAACCCATTCATTATGAACACACTAGTGTCCTCCCATTTTGCGTAATAAGATGCTTTGGGTTTCTAGGTATCAAGCTCAACTAAGACCCCTATACTCTAGATCTGTAAAATGCTTGAGTATACCAACTGTGCAAGTGCAAAGTTGCATGAGTAAATGACCTTTAGTCCTTTGGGAGGAACATCAAGAAACATAACTGTGTACATTTGTTATATTATGGGGTGCCTCTGAGAACTCAACCTTTTCTTTCTACATTGTAAGTTCTACTGGATTCTGCAGTTCCAGAATTTTATTCCTCTTTCCTTAGAAAACTCATACTTGTCTAATTAAGGTATGTGACCTAACCTTGGCTATTGGACTGATAGCAAAGAGATGGAAGCAGATCCTAAGATGTGGAGAGAAAGTCAGTGTGGTTTTGCAAGACAAAGCTTTCTATTTTGCCTTCAGGTAAAAGGTAGAATATTCCTCTCCAACAGGAAGAAAACACTACTATCCACAAGCCCAGAAAGTTGGGGGATAAGAGGATTTCATCCAGATGTTTCCAGCTAAAATTTTAGAGTTTCATTCTTTTTTTTTCTTTTATTTTATTGGATATTTTATTTATTTACATTTCAGATGTTATCACTTTTCCCCATTCTCCCCTCCCCAGAACTCCCCATCTCATCCCCCCTTTTCTTTTTTGCTTTTATACCATTTTGATTACATGCATGTATTAAGGTCAGTTCTAGGTTGAGGGTCTAGTAATACAATAGATGCAAATAGTCAAGGAATAGGCAAGACAATAAACACAAAGAGTCAAAGAACAAGCAAGGCAATAAACAAAGTTCCATGAACACTCCTGTGATCACTGTTTCTAAGGGCTTATCAGGATGACCAAAATATCTGAGTCTATATCCCTGTCCTAGCCCAAAGCCATTTTCATGTCTGAAGCCTACTTCCTTGTTCTATCCTAAAATTTAGATTCCTGCCTGAAATTACTTCTTTTTTCTAACCTAATATTTAGATTCCTGCCTGAAATCACTTCTTTGTTCTGGCCTTATGTTAGATTCCTGTCTGACGCCTATTTCCTTGTCCTTGGCCAATGTCATATTCCTGCCAAGCAGCCCATTTCCTTATCTTTGACCCATGTCAGAATCTTGTCAAGCAGCCCCAAAGGCTCTCTGATTCTCCTCCTTTTTTATTTCATAAACAAGATTGAGCCTGTCTTAGGTTGTTCTGACAAGAATGTCTTCCTTACCCGTCATGGAATATGCCTTATCCAAAACAATGCATTTCTGTCTTAGATTGGTAAGGCTCTGTGCAGAATCTTACCCGTCCTTGGCTTGCCAGCCTGTTAATTTAATAACTCTGTCTGGGGGGTCCATTTTCAGGTTCAAGCCATGTAATTTCACTGCCAACATGTTGATGTTGCTAAAGACAAGCTTTATCACAATGGGCAGGAATAAAAGTATTCCCAGGACAAAAAGGGCTAGCATGATCAAGCTATATATGCCATTCTTGAAGCTTGATCAAAATAGAAATACTGACCTCAGGCCACAGTAATTTTATCTGCAGTATCTACCACATCAATGCCAGCAGAGCAGCAGTCTTGAAATTCATAAGCTCACTATGTAACGTTAAAACATCCAGAGAGGTGTTAGAATTATGCCAAATACACTGCAAGTATCTTTAAACTTCTTCCTAATTATGACTACCACTGTAAATTTTAGAACTAAAATGAATCCAATGGTATTTGGCATGACACTCTTGATGGCTCTTTACCTTAAATTCTGAACCTCCTTCCAGTAATTTGAATAAGATAAAGAACATCAATCCCTTCTTCCAAATGTCTATCTAAATCCTCTTGTATATTCAACACATTAGTAGCATTTTTGCTAAATGATTAACAAAAGTAGCTGTCTTAATTTGTTTTCTCAGCAATTGCAGAAGCAGTCGTGCTAGCAATTAATGTAATTAAAGCTGTGATATAGCAATAATCAAGCCCACTACTCTCTTGCTTCTGCTTAAAGCTGACTCATTTCTTCCAGTACTTGCAAACTATTTTTAGAATACCAAGTTCTGTGATACTCAGAGCACTAAAATAAAAGCTGGTTGATAGACCTCCATAACTAATACACTGGATTTCAAAACACAAACACAATTAGAAGGTGTACAATCAATGCAACTTACAGTAAATACTGTAGAAGAAACAAAAGTATTTTTAACTTGACAATTAAAAGAGCCTTAACACATGTGCTAACATCTGTTTGAGATCCAGATCCTGCCCCAACTTTATCTCTTGCTATCATAACATCATAGAGAACTGCAGCTAATTTCCATATATGTCCCTGAAAATAACCAGCCTTACAAATGAAGACTGTTATTTCCAATATTGGATTGACTTCTAGACCAGACCATGATTGACTCTGAATAACTAGTCACATTTAAGAACAATACAAGAGTCATTATAACTTCTGCTTTTGATTCTGTGTTCCATGAGGTCTAAAAACTTGAGGCAAGGAAACTTGTCCCATTAGGGGTATAGGTAAGCAATGGTGGGTCCAGAACATATGTCTAATATATATGTCAGGGCACTCAGCAAGCTCATAGGTCAGCATCATTCTTTGTCCTGGCATCAGCATGTCTCACCCATTGCTCTGGCAGCCACCATGCTGCCAGCATCCTGCAGAAACAACACAAACATGCCTTCTTCTCCATATTTAGTACTGATCAGGATCATGCGTTATGCCATTAAGTGGTTCCTTCCCTTTCACCTATGCATAAATATGCCTAGCTGTAGAATGCCATAGACAAGAAAATTCCTTGGCATCCAAATGTTTTTTAAAAAATAATTTAAAATAAAAAATGAAAAGAACATGATTTAAATAAATTCATAGTGTATGGGGACATATCTCCCCCTTTTTTATTTTATGAAGATATTGTTTTAAAGTTTCATGGGGCCATTCCACATGTCTTTTGTCCTTGACAATTATAAGGAATTCCTGTAATATGGGTAATGTTAAATTGCTGCTAAAAAAATTTCAAATGTTCAACTGTGATAGCCAGTTCCATTATCTGAGTTTTTTGTTTGTTTTAATTTTTTCTTTCTTTCTTTTTATTATTGGGTACCTTATTTATCTACATTTCCGATGTTATCCTCTTTCCCCATTTCCCTTGCCCCAGAAACCCCTTAACCTATCCTCCCTCCTCCTATTTCTATGAGGGTGTGCCCCTACCCATCCACCCATTCCCACCTTGCCACCTTCGAATCCCCACTTTCTGGGGCATCCAGCCTTCACAAGACCAAGGCCCTCCTCTCCCACTGGTGGCAGAAAAGTCCATCCTCTTCTACATATACAACTAGAGACATGGGTCCCTCCAGGTGTGTTCCCAGGCTAGCTGTTTAGACCCTAAGAGCTCTGGTTGGTTGGTATTGTTGCTCTCCCTCTGGGGCTGCAAGCCCCTTCAACTTAGAGTTTCATTCTTTACCCAACTTAGTCTTATTCTTTTTCTAATCTTGACAGAAAATTCACCAGAACTCAGAATGTAACATTTTTTGGCACTATGGTGCTTATAAAATTCAATCTTGGATGTGGTTTTCAGCACTTTCTGCCTTCAAGCTGTAAGAGATAACAAACTCTGTAATTACTGCTAAGGAGGCCTGCCAAATTCTAACATGAAAGAATTTTTGGCTCTCTTATTTCAATCATGAACAAGGTCAAGAATGTCTATATTTGTGCCACAATGACACCAGAATATAACATCTAGGACAGATAAATGTAGGTTGAAATTTTAATTGCATAAATATAGACTAGAGGAAACCTGATATGACAACATTTCATGGAGAAAATATCTAGGAAGGTTACTTGTTTCCAAGGGTAATTTTTGTCAAGCACATAAAGCAACTACCAAGATAGAAAATACACCTGTATTGTCTATTAATACAAATACAGCTTCATTAGCAGAAGCCGTGGTTCTCTATAGATCCAATAATGAACAGCTTTATCTGGAGAAAAAAATCAGTTCTGAGCCTCATATTCTAAAAGGCACAAATTTAAAACAAGACTGAGTACTGAAAATAGCAATCAGAAATCTGAAAATAATGCCTTATGAAGAAAACCCAATGGATAAAGGGTAGTGATTCCAGAAAGGATAGGACTTCATGGGAAAGAAAAGAGTGAACAAGTATATTGCATCCAGACAAGAGGTCTAGAGTTTGTGGGTAGAAATTACAGGGAGTAGACTTCAACTGAAGACAGTGAAAATCTTGTAAGTAGAGGTGTCACCAGGAAAGCCAGCAATAATATGTGCTTAAAAGCATAAAAGTCAAGGGAGGCATCTCCTCAGGGTTGGGTGGGAGACTAGCTCACTCACTCGATGATAACTATGTGTCCCTACACGCATACTTTAGGATCTCATTTTTTATAAGGTTAGAGTTAAAAAAATCTAAGACCATCTAAGGCCATGATTTAACAGAGTAAATCTCCAAAGAGAAGCTACCTTTACCTGATGCTTTGAACATCTTTATTCTACATAAAACTCTACTCAGACAGCAAGAGGACAAAGAACCTGCTTCCACAATTTTCACCTTGCCCTAAAGCATTAGCTCAGAGAAACAGCATCTGAATGAACCCTATGACACATTAAGAACCAGTATATAAGGCATTTTTGGTTTCATACCTAGATAGATACACCAATGTGTGCTCCTCTTTAAGAACTCCCAGTAAAGTGAATTTAGGTAAAATGTCACTTTCTTGGAGCCAGTTTCCACATTTGAAAATAAATATAACAGCTGCAGCTAAATAGTTCTTCTGTTCCTTTTAGCCCAAACATTCACATAACCCAGTAAAAAGAGTCATTGTTTTTATTAAAAATGTCCTAAAAGACACTACCTATTCAACTGCAGCAGCTTTGCTCTAGGGGGAGACAAATTTTTATTGTCAAATTTTCTACATAGTAAAACCAGTTGTAAGAAAGCAAATGTTAAGTCCCAGGGAGGAAAAAAATACCTAAAATAATTACAGATGTTTGTATTGTGGTGAGGGGTTTTTTGCTTATTTGTTTTGACTTCCTTTTAGTTTTCCCATGAGTTCAACTGCTCAGTATTAAGTATATGGTTTCTGCAACTCCTCTTAAAGGAACAGGCACTTAGCAACAGTATTTACTTTAATAACAGGATATTGAAGATTTATGGTTTTTTTTTTTTTTGTAAAATCATTATAGAACACTATTAAAATGGGGAAGAAATTTAAAAGCACTTTTTAGGGCACAGATTATATTATATATCATATATTATAATATAATATTGTATATTATATTTATTATATTATATTATTATATTATATTTATTATATTATATTTGGATTTAAGATGACTACTGTGATATTCCAAAGTTTTATCATCGGTATTAAATCAAAGTTCAACAAAAGTATCTATAGTACATATCATAACAAAAGGTAACAAAGAAGTTAACAATTAATACTAACCATTTAGGCACATCTATCCTGAGTCTAACCTGATGTGTTTATATTCATCATCTCTTGGGTTCTACTTTTCTAGGTCACAGTGGGGGGATGCCTTCTCCAAAGGAACACCACCATTTAGTGACACCAATTTTTAAAAAAAAAATAATTCAGCAAATTAACTAGTTGTCTAAAATGCTAGCCACAAATTGCTGCAAATTGGCTGTGAACTAGCTAATACTACTTAGTTCAGTATGAATAAAAACATAATTAAAGAGGAAACAAAATAAAACCCCGGGACAGAACAACACCAAAGCCCCTGGAGGCTGCATAAGAAGTAAGCAGATAGAAGGTGAAATAAAGTGTAAAGAAGAACAGTGAGACAGACTGGCAAAGGAGTTCCAAAATGGGTGAAAGGGAGAACAGATACGCACCTCTGCAGCTAATGAAATAATGTTGAGATTGAAGAGTATAACTTAACAACCACAAAGGTGGGGTGCATACCCAAATTTGAATGAAGACTTAGGTAATGGTTGTGGGATACATTACTATTTAATAAGTAATTTCACATTTATTAAAGAATTTGATTCATCTTCATCCTGAGATGGTATTCTGTTTTTAATGTGAACTCACCCAACAAGGAAGACTTCTGGTATGGAGACTTGGCTGTCAGTCTTCAGCATTTGGGAAGTGATTGGATCTTACTTATTTAATAGATTAATTCCTTTCTAGATTCATAATGTGGAGGGGTGAAAAATAAGTTATGGGGTCAAAGTGAAGATGTAGGTCACTGAGGTCATGCACTGAAAGGCTTATCTTGTCCCTGGCCTTTCTTGTGTCTTTTTCAGTTGTCTTACACAATGAACAGCCCCACTCCATTATACCCTACAAAGAAATAGTGACCACAAACTGAAGCTTCTTAAACTGAAACAAAACACAAACCACTCCTCCTTTAGAACTGTTAGCCTCAAATAATTGTTCCAGCTCACAAGAGCAGGTGGTTTCTATTGTCTTCAGTGTAATGAAGGAAGAGGAGACTGAGGTGAAATCATTTCCATGACTCACACCAAGCCTTCCACATCCCATCTCTTGCCCTCTTCATACACTGCAGTGCAGGCCAGACATAAGTTTTGGTTTATTTTAGTAGCAGCACAGATTTTAGAAAGTGGATCACTAGAATTAAGTGGTACTGTGTCGCGTCCGCCTTGGCCAGCAAGTAAGACGTGACACGGTCGGATCCTTCTCAGTCAGCTTTATTCCAGGAACGGCTCTTGACTTAGGGACGGGGAACTGGACGAGGGACTAGGATAGGGATGTATGGCCGGGGACCGGACCGGGAAGGCCCGGGAAGGGAAGGCAAGGGAAGGGCAGGGAAGGAAGGGAAGGGAAGCGAAGCGAAGGGCCAAAAGGCGCAGGCCAAAAGGGCGCAGCAGCAGAAGCGAGCTGCTTATCTAGCTGCCCTAGACGCGCTGGGTGACGTGTCCTCTCAGGATAGGTTTAAGCTGCCAATACCTCATTATCATGAGCCCGCTCAGGAGGGGCACGAGGCCGACGCATGCTCAAAGGACTTGTTTACCAGTTTCTGAGCTGGCCACTGTGGAAGCCAGCTGCCTGCCTTGTCAGGTGCTAGTCATATGACTTTGCAACTGTAAACACGGCTGCCTACATCTCCCCTTATTTATTTATTAAATTTGAAGTAGGTTACCTCTGGACCCTTCAGACCTTAGGCATCCCACACCCAAGCATGCTTGAACTCATTCATTAGGTGTTTGGAGTGAGGCGATTGAAAGCACACCTAGAAGGTCGCTGCTAGCGCAGCAAGTCAGCGGTGGAAAACAGAGGTCCGAGCCCTTGTCCAAAGTGAAGGCATTGTAATGGGAAAGTTTATATTTCTGCCATACCCGCCTTCGTGCCTTTTTTCAGGGAGAGGTACATTTGGCACAAAACCTCTATGCACTCGGACATGCTTTCAGAGAATCTATCTCAGGATTGAGAACATCTCTAGTCGAGGCGCTCCTCGTACTCCCCGCTTCAGAAACATTGAGGTGATGCTGTAGGAGCCTCATGAGTGTACACCTTTGGCAATGGTCAAGATGGTCAGGATCTAGGGATTATGCCTGGATGGCCATTACTGGGTCCAGAAAGCTCCCCACTATGCCTCCCTAAGGGAGGCCAGCCAAATACCTGGGGGAGTGCCTTCCTCCATGGCAGTCAGCGCCTGGTAAACAACAACCTTATGTCTTGCATGGTCATGGCACAAATGACACAGAAACCAAAGGCAGAAACCACATCCTAGGAGAACAACAGCTCCCCAGATAAATACTCTTGCTAATTCTTTAAAGAAAATTAAGGGCACCCTTGACCCAAGTGGTGAGCCCCTCCAAAGTAAGGGGATCCAGGCGGGTGCCATTCAGGGTAGCGATCTGCAACAGGAGCCTCCTGGATAGGTACTCGTCTTCTTTCGACCAATTTCCTTTCAGGTACTCAGACAGGAGGCGACTCTGATTGAGAGACTGAGAAGAGTTATATACCAAAGGAGTAATATACAGTCCCCTGAGAGAGGAGACGCAAGAGAGCTGAATAAGTTTATATTTAAACAGTTAAAAATGGGAAAGGTATTAAGGTCAGCCTCCACCGTTGCCGGTACAGAGGTAGGCAGTCTGACAAAAAGGCAGTGTCATTCCTGCCTTTCCAGCACTCTGCATTTAGTAGAGTTCTTTGGCAAAGATATGGTGGCATTGTAAATCATAAATAGCATGGTGATGTTTAGGGAGTCATCAGTCCGGTTCGAGGCGTCCCCCGAACCTTGTGACGATCCCAAACTTACCTGAACAAGCACGTTTCTCAAAACCTCTGCGTCAACCTTACTATCTGCAAGGGGATCCAACCAAGCAGATACATTGGCTAATACAAGGCGCAGAGTTTTGATTTTGGCAAAGCATACAAACACAAAAGGTAGAGAAAAGGTAGGAAGGACCGGGGAGTTAGAATGGACCGGCATAGGCACTGGCCAGGTGCGTGTGACAGCCCACAAAGGTATAAAGTCACCCGGTATCCATAGTAGTAGTAGGGTCAAAACAGGATCTATGCCCTCATCATCCTTTTCTCCGTCTGGGACTGCCGGGCTGGAGATCTTCCGAGTCAATCTCTCGGGTACCCAGATGGGGTTTTCTTGGTCCTCTGGAAAGACGCAAACAGAACCTCGTGCCCTTAAGAGCACGGGATCGGGCCCTCGCCATATGTTTGTTATAATATCTTTCCATTTTACTTTCTCTGGCGGAGGGCGTAGTGATTATGATGCCTGTCAGCAGCAGACTGACCCTGAGCATCCAAATTTAGGAAATTTAAGGTAAATAGTGCTAAGGATAGTCTATGCTTGGGGTAAGGCCGTGGCCTATTCCCTCTTTTTGTTTTTGAAGGCATTCTTTGAGCGTGCGGTGTGCTCGTTCTACAATTGCCCTGCCCCTGGGGTTGTAGGGCAGTCCATGAGTGAGTGAGACTTCCATGCGTTGGCAAAAGGAAGAAAAGGCCTGTGCCATGTAGGCTGGGCCATTGTCCGTCTTAAGCATTTGGGGTTTTCCCCAAGCTGCCCATGCTTCCAACCCCGCTGAACCCGGAGTGGCTCTCCAAGGCTCGGGCGGTGTAGGTTGGGCTGACTCTGCCCCTCTACTGCTCCATATATTTAAGGGCCCTGGAAGCGTGGGCCCCGTTGCACATTTTTTTGACTGTGTACTACCACAACCAGAAGGCAGCGTTTGGCTCTCAGGGTTCCTTGTCGATCTGCATTCACTGGCCCAATGATTACCCTTGTGACATTTTGGGCATATTCCTGGCGGCCTCAGACGAGGGGTATTCCCTTGTTTTTCCCTGTCTCTTTGTCTTTCCCTGTCTCTTTGGGGCACTGACTCTTAAAGTGTCCTGGCGGCTGCAGTTGAAGCAAGCCCCTGAAGCAGGGGGTCTGCCTTTACCCTTAGACAACTGCATAACTGCAGCTGCCAAGCCAGAGTTGGACATTGGTCCACCAATTCCCTACAAGCCTTCATCCAAGCCTGCAAGCCCTTTGCTTTCCAGGGGGTGATGGCCATCCTGCAACTCTTTGGTGCACTGTTCAAACACCAATTGCTCTATCAATGGCAGGCTGTATCAGGATCGCCAAATATTCTCCCTGCGGCTTCCATCATGCGAGCCACGTAGTCGGAGAAAGGCTCAGTAGGACCCTGGAGGATTTTTGTTAAAAATTTCCAGAAACTTCTCCCCTATTGGGTAGAGCCTTCCAGGCTCTAACAGCCATGGCACTAATTTGGCCGTACACCGCTGGCGGGTATGCTGTCGGGTTACCTGCCCATTGTCCCTGACCTAGAAACATATCCAGGTTCCATAAGGGCTGTTCCTGCGGCGGCATTGGCTTGAGCCTGTCCTTGAGCATACACTGTAAATAGATTTCCAATCAAGATATTGCCCCCTAGTTAAGCAGGCTTTCACAGTACTTATCCAATCAGATGGTGTCATGGCCTTTTGTCGCTATCCTTTCTATCAAGGATTGCGTGTAGGGGAAGCATTAACGCCGTAAGTCCTGACTGATTCTGCAAGATTTTTTAACATCTTGATAATCCAAGTGCTCATGATAATCTTTGTTGGGTTCGGATCTTCAAAAACTGGGAAGGCCATACGCGCTTCCTTCCAAGTCCTAAGGGCAGAACGATTGAGTCCTGGAGTCCCTGGGGGTTGGACCGGCCGAGGAACCTCCGCATATGGAGGCGGGCCTAGGGGCGGAGCTGTGGGCGTCTCCCGAGCAGGTGGTTTAAGCTTTTTCCGCCCCATGTTTGCCTTTCCTCCGCCTAGGGAGGTCACAGACTCCCTTTCAACTGATAGGTTCTCTAGATCCTCCTCCATCTTTTCTAAATTTTCTTCTTCCGCCATCTTGTCTAATTCCCTCCTTCCTCCTCATCTGAGCTATCGGAGCTGGAGGGAACTCTCTGTCTCTTTAAAACTTTTAAGCTAGGATAAATGTTGGAGGCCCTTTTTCGTCCTTTGTCTTTTTTATACTTATGTCCTGGACGATGACAAATTTAAACAGAAACAAAGACTACATATAGGAAAACTAATTACGACACCCAGACCGTACCCACACCTGGTCTACAACAAACACAAACATGATACTTCTAAGGTTTCTCGTGATTCAATTGCCACTTTACCATGGACCTATGACCATGGACCTTATGACGCCGCTTTACCGCGGACCTTGTGACGGCCCTATTCATGGGCACTTTCTGTGACGCCGCTTTTCCGCGGACCTTGTGATGGCCCTATCCACCGGGCACTTTCTGTGACGCCGCTTTACCCGCGGAACTTGTGATGGCCCTACTCACTGGGCACTTTCTGTAACAATAAACAAACCTGTACCGCAGTTCCTAGCTGCTGAGTTCTGAATCCACGAAGGCGAAGTCCTCAGTTCCCCGTACGGGCCACCATATGTCGCGTCCGCCTTGGCCAGCAAAGTAAGACGTGACACGGTCGGATCCTTCTCAGTCAGCTTTATTCCAGGAACGGCTCTGACTTAGGGACGGGGGAACTGGACGAGGGACTAGGATAGGGATGTATGGCCGGGGACCGGACCGGGAAGGCCCGGGAAGGGAAGGCAAGGAAGGGCAGGGAAGGAAGGGAAGGGAAGCGAAGCGAAGGGCCAAAAGGCGCAGGCCAAAAGGGGCGCAGCAGCAGAAGCGAGCTGCTTTCTAGCTGCCCTAGACGCGCTGGGGGGACGTGTCCTCTCAGGATAGGTTAAGCTGCCAATACCTCATTATCATGAGCCCGCTCAGGAGGGGCACGAGGGCCGACGCATGCTCAAAGGACTTGTTTACCAGTTTCTGAGCTGGCCACTCTGGAAGCCAGCTGCCTGCCTTGTCAGGTGCTAGTCATATGACTTTGCAACTGTAAACACGGCTGCCTACAGTACTGCAAGACACCACATTTTATATATATATATATATATATATATATATATATATATATTATATATATGCTAAAGCATTTTCATACACGTACTCAGCAGTATATTTGTCGTTTAAGTTAAGGATTACCAGACATTATTACTTCCATTTCATAAGGAATTTAGGCCAAAGGTTGAGCCAAAACTTCTTAGGAAATCTCTGATACAGAGTTAAAAGCAAAGTCTACCATACTGTGTACCCTTCTCAGCACATAACTCACCACAAAAGTGAAATCACCACCTACCTGCATGACTAGTACAGTCTTCACTTCTAACTAAGTCTTTGTGGGACTTCAGAAGGCTGCCAGAAAATGTAGTTAAAGAACTTGTGGCAATGCTACTCCCACTGCCTGGTATGTGGAAGAGCTGAAGAAATAAATATCTTCTCTCTTCTCGTCCTCCCTTTATGTTTTAGGTCAGGACAGAATAAAACAACCACAGAGCACTCTTGTTGCCAAAGCGTTTTTAGGTACATACCGGCCACTCTTTCACTGATAACTGCGCAGAAATACGAAAATAAATTTTCTCCAATTTAGTAAAAGATCCTATTACAAACTTGCTTGATTAAATAGGAAACAAGGTGCTGGCATTTGCCAGATGGCTAAGTGAACAGATTGTTGATTATCCACAGCCTTAGTAAGGTTGTGAAGAAACAAGACTCTGAATATTAAACACAAGCTATCATGAAGAGCAATTTGGCAGTATCTATCAAAAATTTAAGTGCTACCTATCAAAACATTAAGTGCAAAAATTTAAATGAAATACTTTTTCATCCAAGTAATCTTTTCCTGCATGCCTAGCTCAGAGAATGGCACACGTAATTACTTCAGGAGATGCTGCTTTGTGGATTTTATTTTGATATGTTTTGGATGGTACTAAGCAATTGCTGAAATTCTTTGGTTGTTTATATTGTATTTTCAACCAAAGAAGGGTCTGGCTAACCAGGTTTAGAAGAGCTGGGCTTGCCGACAGGGCCTTGTAACAGTCACATCTGACCATAATTGCAGGTTGCTTAAAGGTTTACTGTTTGGTTTCTGATGTATTATCGCAATTTGTTAATGTATGCTTCAGCTTATTTGTCTTAACATACTCTCATGAACGCACCATCCAACTGAAACAATGACAATAATAATGTATATCTGTATCTTCTGTTATCCAGGCTGCTGCTAATATGCCCTTCACCCTTGGCATCCTTAGAGTAACCACCATGAACTTTGAGTTTATTATTTTTCTCCTATTTAAGAGAACTATAAAAATGGTGTCACAATAAACATAGCTCTCAAAGATTTTATTTTTTCATTTATTTTGTAATAATAAATACATGTTGTTGGTGTACCATCTACCATATTACTCATTGTAAGAATCAGCCATCATATACTTACTTACTCATTCTGGAGTTAGAGTTTTGGTGTTTCCAATTAGGAGCACTAAGAACAATCTTACTACAAACACTCATCCTGATATTTTCAGAGCACAAGTATAGTGCTTCTGCAGTAAGTTCTGGGTGCCATCACACCGACCCTCTCATCTAAAAGATCCATGAATGTGCTCCTCTAAAATGTTTCATTTCATCTTCCCTTTCCACTCAGACCTGATCAAGATATCCTGAAAAGGGAACCCACAAAAGGGGCAAGCACTTCCCTAAAGGACAGTATTATGAAACAAGCAGTTGTTGACAGGGTAAGAGTAGCAACTGGTGGAGTGTTCAAGACACTGGCCTCTTTCAGAGCAGTCCTAAACTTCTCCAACTCCACAAGGCCAATTATATCTTACCTACCTCTCCTAGGATATTAAAGACCATGTTCCTTGAAAGAGACATCTCTGAGTGTTTAATTTGAATACATCTATTAGAAACGGAGAAAGAGAGAGAGCTCAGCTGCACGCCTATACTCATATTACCTCTCACAGATACGTACTGCTGTCTCTTGTCTATCAAATTTGTCACATGATATCACAAATTAGATTCCTTGAACTATGCACAAACAAACAAACAAAACAAACAACCCAAAATCCAGAAAGGTAGCCTGAATAAGCCAAATATTCTGAGTTCCTTTTAATCTCTTGTAATCCTCTCACAAAATAGACAAAAATAAAATAATCCATAGGACGTATTACGAGTTTTCATTAGGTTAATTAAAACTAGGTCCCAATCTGTTTGTAATGCCTATATGATTAGTGGCTTTTAAAAGATTTATTCTGAGCCAAGCATAAGGAATATAGACTTGCCAGACAGTGGGGACTCATGCCTTCAATTCCAGCACTTGGTAGGCAGGGACACAGGGTTCTGGGCCAGCCTGGTCTACAGAGGAAGTTCCAAGACAGCCAGCGCTACACAAAGAAACCCTGTCTCTAAAACCAACAAATAAAAGACCTATTTTATGTTCTCATTGTGGAATAACTTCAAATTAAATAAATCATTTTTTTTATCTGTTTTTGAGAGGTTGTGACCTCCTCCCCTTAAAGAAGCAAAAAACACTCATGATACTAACTAAAGACCATGAGATAAAGAATAGCCTTGTGGATGACCATGTCACTTGCCAGGCATGTATCATACCTTTGCTTCAGTCCCCACTGTATACACACACACACACACACACACACACACACACACACACACATACAATCAGGAGGAGAAAGAATAGCTCACTTTTATAAAATTGATGTCTCAATCTCAAAAAATCTACCATCTGCCACCAGTCTGACTCCTTGTATTTGGTAGCACTCTGGACTCACAATTCTACATTAGCACTCTTAGCCCTCCCCTTGGACTCTACCCTGCTTTCCCAGAGGCTCTGGTCAGCTGTCACTGCTGTTAACCCCGCAGTTACAGCAAGGAAACTGTGGAGGAAATGATCCTTCAGCCTCAGCAGGACCCAAGCACTCAGCACTTTGTAAATCTATGGTCAGCGAATGGTCACCACATCCATTCTGGTGCCCCTCATTCAATATCTCTCTCCATAAACTTTCAAGGTGATCAGCTGAATTTCCTCTGCACCTCAGCACATACCTGCATACCCCAACCCACACTTTATCTATTTTTATCTCCCCTCGCTGGCTTTTCTCTCATTTCAGAGGAAGTGACTTCTCCTTCTGGTTTCTGGCTAATTCCTCCACCTGTGGTAGCAAATCCCACTCCTTCCCACATCCGATACTACAGTTTCTCTCCTTCCTGTCTCTCTCCTTCCCTGTCTCTCCCAATCTCCCACATTTGGCTATTTCCCCATAGATTCATTAAAGCCAACAAATGAATCTGTTGCACCATCCTTGTCTGTCTTCCTTTTGACACCTAAGCTTCCAGAATGCAGAGCGAGTTTGACAACATGTGCACTTCTTCCTTCCCATCTATACTTCCACAGTCTGCAATCTGTCTGACCAGAGGAAACCATTAGCTAAATCTAATGCCTTATTTTCTCTTTTTCTTCACTAACCTTAATGAATCTTGCCATGGCAGCTGAAAACAAAACAATCATTTCCTCTTAAAAAGTTTCTCGCTGGCCTAAGAATTTAGACTTCTCTACTTAACATACAGAATTTTTCTCCCAACCTATTTCCAGTCTTACCCTTATTTTCTGTTGACTCTCTCTTCATATTGTTCATGGCTCTAACTTTGGTCCCCTACCTATTACCCTAAGCACATTTTCTTAGGAAGTAGGTCTCTGAGTGAATTTGAGCTGTAAACTGATAGATTCATCTCTGAGTCATCTCCTATGAGATGTCTCATTGGATTCATAATTCTTTTCATTCTCAAAACATACACACACACACACATCAATAATCTTGTTTCTTTTCCTATGTAAATATCTTAGTTGTCCATGTACACAGGTAGGATTCCTAGCCAGTACAGTAGCTCCCCTTACCCTGCCTTGCTTAGGCATCTAATTAATCTTCATGGATTGTTCAGTCTACTACCTAAATTATATTGCCATCTATTCTTTCTTCTACATTCTTGCAGATTCTGGCTTAATTCAGGGTCTTTAGTTGACAAAATAATAAACACATTTACTTAGAATACTGGATGCTGGGACAGGAACACAAACTTTCTCATAACAGTTAATAAGGCTAAGAATATTATAACCCATGTTTTTCACAGAAGAAAACTGATATTCAAAGAGGAACAATAGCTGTCTGAGGCTACACAGTCGAGAGTGGCAGAACCAAACCCAGCCAAATAGGTCATGTTCTTTCTGCCACATTAGCAGTTTTCTATTGCAGTAAGTTCCAAGCATATTACCTCTACTTCTGAATC
The DNA here is from genome assembly GCA_021653895.1 of Mastomys natalensis. Classification (NCBI taxonomy): domain Eukaryota; kingdom Metazoa; phylum Chordata; class Mammalia; order Rodentia; family Muridae; genus Mastomys; species Mastomys natalensis. Next base: position 592,554 of record JAJTUV010000677.1, read on the forward strand.
CAATCGCCAAGGCAGACAAAATCAGCTTTAGTCTTTCAAAACTCTTTTAATTGTGAAATTATAACACACATAGAAAAAAGTCTGTAAAATAAAAAGATTGACATGTGTCATGCTGCACACTCATTCTAAATATTTTCAGCATAAGAACCAAATTACTTTTCACAAGTTTATCTTTAGATAAATACTTAATTATGTTTTCAATGTAGCCAGGCTTGATGAGACATCTGTATAAGGTCTGCAGTCAGGAGGCCATAGCAAGAGAATCATGTATCTAAGTCTGGCTTGCACTAGTGAGTTCCTGTCTCAAAAAATAAATCTAGTCATACTTGACATAAAAATAAGTTTGGAGTCAATTCTTCCTCTCTATACTTTAGAAACCTTTCTGCTCACTAGAGAGAGCCATGGACTCTTGTAAACAAGAAGCTTCCAAGTCAGAGCTCACCCAGGCAGGGAGCGACCTGGGAACCCCAAAATGTCCCATGCCTTCTTCTGTGTCTTTGGCTCTATTCTAGCTTGTCATCCCCTTGTGATACTTTCTTTCTCGAGATTCCCCTCCCTGTCCAAGTTCTTCCCTCCAGATAGCAAGAGGCAGTATCTTCCACGTCACAATTCAAGGCCACACCACTGGGATTTTTCAACAGTCTAGAATCACTTTGAACCTGGCTTAAGTCATTGGTTACCCTCAATCTACTCTCCTATGGCAAAGGAGGTAGGATTTTACAACTCTGAAGAGAAAGAGACAAAAGTTATTGAGTGCCTCAGGCCAGACTCACTACCTATGGAATCAAGGTTATATAGTGCATGAGCTAAGTAAAGGTAGAAGTAAATTAATGGAATAGATTCCATTACAGCTACCCCTCTCCCAACAAATGCATCTCCTCTTTACAAATTTTGAATGTTCCTGCCTTCAAATCATTTGTGGTGTCCCTATAACTCTTCTCTCTCTCTCTCTCTCTCTCTCTCTCTCTCTCTCTCTCTCTCTCTCTCTCAATAGACTTTATTTTAGAACAGGATTAGGTTTATATATAAAACATGATAGAATTCCATTGACTTCCTCAGCCAATTTCTTCTATAATTAATATCTTCTATTTGTTATAACTAGCAAATGCATGGTAAAATGAATATTAACTAAAGTCCACAGTTGTATTTTTCATTACTTTTTGCCAATAGCTTTTTGTGTCCCGGGAACTTATCCATAGGCTCTTTTTGGCTCTCAGACATTTCTTATTTTTTATGACTTTGGCAGTTTTGCAGAATACTAGGTCAAATATTTTGTAAGATTCACCTCTATTAGAATTTTCCTGGTCTATGGCCATACCACCCTGAATGTGCCCAATCTTGTCTTCTCTCAGAAACTAAGCAGGGTCAGGCCTGGTTAGTATTTGGATGGGAAAACTCATCTGATATTTTTCCATGACTATGCCGCCACTAAAGATTTGGAGATTTACAAGGGTAAAGTAGCATTTGTAATGACCCAAAAGTAACTATAAGTTCCACCAGCCCAGGAACTAAGTAATTTCCTGGAATGCTGGGAACTGTAGTTTTGGGGAAATAACAAAGCCTCATGGGAAAGGACAGTGACCCATTGGATTGTCCTCATAAACCCCTGCAACTTATGGCTTGGAGCCATAAGTTCCCAGCTGGAAAGCTGGGAAATTTCAGGGAAAGGGTCCTGACCAAAGTCCATCTCTTGATCAGTATTTAATGTTTAATAAATGCTTGCTTTAAATTTGGTCAAAAATAGTGGAGCTGGTTTTTCTGGCAAATCGCAGGATTAACATATTCCCACCACATCATGTCAAGACCATGTCCTGTCTTTAACCACGTAGCTGAAATACCATTTTCTTCCCATTCCTACTGTGGTCTTCAAGAAGGAAATGACCATAAACAGCTCATATTTAAGTACTGAAAATTTATATTTCTTTTCCTTGAGAATGGAGAATATACATAAATAATTATAACTCTCCCTCAGGGAACATTTATTTTAATGTACTTATTTATCCAATAATTTATGTATATTGCTATGAATGCTTTGGATGAAATTTTGAAATCATGTTTGCTATCATTCCTCAAGTTCTTTGAATAACAAAATGAGTTCAACGGTGGTCACAAATAACCACTCCCACTCTCAGGAGTGCCACAAGAACACCAAGCTGTACAATCATGACATGATGCAGAGGACCTCGGTCAGACCCATGCAGGTTGAATCCAGGTTGGTTGATTCTGTGAGCTTTCTGTGTTGTCTCCAAGAGACATTCTAATCAGAACTTTCTAAAGATATTACTGTCATTTAAAAAAAAACAATATTTGTCCTCAGTGTACTCGGCCTGCCTAATGATTAATTGATTATAGGAAAGCAAAAATGTTGGAAGAGAAGAACTGATTCTCAAAAGCTGTCCTTGGATGTTATATACATATACCATGATATGTAAGTATACTCATAATAATTGTTTTAAAATAAAATATGCATTGATATTCATCTTGCCTTTTGAAAAAAAGGACTATTATGTACCATATCTTTATCCTGCTTTTTGGCTTGTTTGTGTGTTTGTTTGTTGATGTTCCACTTAAAAAAATATACCTTAAGATAATCTCTACCTTTATTTCTGCACATCATGCCTGGTAGTAGTAGATGTTTGAATTCTAGCTAAAGGAGCTTTGTCAAAGATGTAATGGGAGGGGAAAAATATTTCTCCTAGTTCAAAATATCCCTACAAAGCCAAGAAAATTTTCTGCATTCCTGAGTAAAATGTACTAGGCTATATTCCATGATTGCCCAATATTTTTTTTTTTTTACTGTTACAAGAATTTGTTTCTTTTTTAAAAAAATTATCTTTGTTCTTACAATCCAGTCATTATTCCCCTCCCAGTCAGTCTTCATCCTATTCCTCATCCCATTCTTCCCCCCACCTCCATCTCCAAGAGGATGTGCCCTCCCCCACCAGGCCTCCCCACTCTCTGGGGCCTCAAGGGTTATGTGTGGCCTCTCACTGAGGCCAGACCAGGCAGTTCTCTGCTGTATATGTGTTGGGGGCACTGTATCAGCTAGTGTATGCTGCCCAGTTGGTGGCTTAGTGTCTGAGAGATCTCAGGTGTCCAGGTTAGTTGAGACTGTTGTTCTGCCTATGGGGTTGCCCTCTTCCTCAGCTTCTTCCAGCCTTTCCCTAATTCAGCCACAGGGGTCTCTGGCTTCTGTCCATTGGTTGGTTGCAAGTATCTGCATCTGACTTGTTTCTCTGCTTGTTGAGCCTCTCAGGCAGCCATGTTAGGCTTCTGTCTGCAAGCACACCACAGCATCAGTAACAATGTCAGGACCTCAGGCCTCCCCTTGAGCTAGATCCCAATTTGGTCCTGTCATTGGACCTCCTTTCTCTCTTGCTCTTCTCCATTTTTATCCCTGCAGATACTTTAGACAGGAACAATTATGGGTGAGAGCTTTTGACTGAGATGGCAACCCCATCCCTCCGCTTGATGCCCTGTCTTTCCACTGGAGGTGGACTCTACAAGTTCCTTCTCCCCATTGTTGGTCACTTCATCTAAGGTCCCTCTTTTTGCCTCCCAAGCATCTCTCACCTCCCCAGTCTCTGGAACATTCTGGAGGGTCCTTCCACCTCCTACCTCCCAAGATTGCCTGTTTCCATTCTTTCTGCTGGCCCTCAGGACTTCAGTCCTTTTCCTTCTCCAATATCTGATATGTTCCCTTTCTCCTCCCTGTCTCTTCTCCCACCCAAGTCTCTCTCTCCCTCTTTCCCCCATGATTGCTTTCTCCTCCTACCTAAGTGGGATTGAGGCATCCTCACTTGGGCCCTTCAACTTGTTAACCTTCTTGAGCTCTGTGGCTTGTATCATGGGTATTCTGTACTTTTTTGGCTAATATCCACTTATTAGTGAGTATATACAATGCATGTTCTTTTGGCTCTGAGTTACCTCACTCAGGATGATATTTTATAGTTCCATCCATTTGCTGGCAAAACCCAAGATGTCTTCATTTTTTAATAGGTGAATAATATACCATTGTGTGTATAAACCACCTTTTCTGTACCCATTCTTCTGTTGCAGAACATCTGGGTTGTTTCCACCTTCTCGCTATCACAGACAAGGCCACAATGAACATAGTGGAGGATATTCCCTTGTGGCATGGTGGGACATCTTTTGGGTATATGCCCAAGAGTGGTATAGCTGGGTTTTCAGGTAGATCTATCTCCAATTTTCTGAGGAACCTCCAGAATTATTTCCAAAATGGTTGTACCAGTTTGCAAACCCACCAGCAATGGAGGAGTGTTCCTCTTTCTCCACATTCTCACCAACATGTGCTGTCACCTGAGTTAGCCATCTTGGCCATTTTGATTGGTTTAAGATGGAATCTCAGGGTCATTTTAATTTGCATTTCCCTAATGACTAAGGACTTTGAAAATTTCTTTAAGTGCTTCTCAGCCATTCGAGATTTGGAGGTTAGCTTTTTGAGTTCTTTATATATTTTGAATGTTAGCCCTCTATCGGATGTGGAGTTAGTGATGTTTTCTTTTTTGTTTTTTTTCCCAATCTGTAGGTTGCCAATTTGTCCTATTGACTATATCCTTTGCCTTACAAAAGCTTTTCAGTTTCATGAGGTCTTATTTATCAATTCTTGATCTTAGAGCCTGAGCCATTGGAGGTCTGTTTAGGAAATTTCTCCCCATGCCAATGATTTCGAGGCTCTTTCCCACTTTCTCTTCTATTAGATTCTGTGTATCTGGCTTTATATTGAGGTCCTTGATCCACGTGGACTTGAACTTTGTGCAAGGTGACAAATATGGATCTATTTTCGTCTTTCTATATACCGACTGTCAGTTATACCAATATCGTTTATTGAAGATGCTTTCTTTTGTCCATTGTATATTTTTGGCTTCTTTGTCAAAGATGAAGTGTTTGATTTTATTTCTGGGTTTTCTATTCCACTGGTCAATCTGTTTGCTCTGTACCAATACCATGCAGTATTTATCACTATTATTCTCTAGTATAGCTTGAGGTCAGTGTTTTAGTTAGGGTTTTACTGCTGTGAACAGACACCACGACCAAGGCAGCTCTTATAAAGACAACATTTAATTGGGCTGGCTTACAGGTTCAGAGGTTCAGTCTATTATCATCAAGGCAGTAGCATGGCAGTATCCAGGTAGGCCTGGCACAGGCAGAGGTGAGTTCCACATGTTCATCTGAAGGCTACTATGAGGAGACTGGCTTCCAGGTAGCTAGGATGAGTCTCTTGTAGCCCACACCCACAGTGACACACCTATTCCAATAGGCCCACACCTTCTAATAGTGGCATTCCTGAGGGCTGAGTATATATGAATCATCACAATCAAGGATAGTGATTCCCCCAGAAGTCCTTTTATCATTAAGAATTGCTTCTGCTTTAGGAGGCAGAGGCAGGCAGATTTCTGAGTTCGAGGTCAGCCTTGTCAACAGAGTGAGTTCCAGGACAGCAAGGGCTATACAGAGAAACCCTGTCTCGAAAAACAAAAAACAAAAAACAAAAACAAACAAACAAACAAACAAACAGAAAAGAATTGTTTCTGCTATCCTGGGATTTTTGTTTTTCCATATGAAATTGAGAATTGCTCTATCCTTGCTTTGAAAAATTGTATTAAAGGTCTTCGCTATAAATCCCAATTCCAAACTCCATTCCTTGAAGAGTCTGATATAGGTTCAAATCTGTCTTTGGAAATTAGAGAACTTAGAAAAGATTGTTCTAAGATTTCTAAATCCTTCTTTTATATCTGGGCATATAGGTTCTTTTAGAGTCAAATCATTGATAATAAGATAATGAATACATTGCCACAGTGTCCCATGGCTTTGTTTCTTCTTCTTATGATTGTTTTTAATTCTCATTTTTAATCTTTTTTTGGTTTTTGTTTGGTTTTTGTTTTTTTGTGGACTGATAAAAGCAGTTAAAAGTGCATACTGGTCTTACAGAGGATCCCAGTTCTAGTCCCATAATGACTACCATTATCAAATCCTTTATAGCTATTCATTATCACCACCACAGCTGCCATCAAACCACCACAACTACTGATGTTTCCTCCAAAAATGTCATTTCCACCATAACCATCATCAAAGTTTCCAGAATCACTTCAGTATCTTTGGTGAGATGAGGCACTAGCTATCTCTTCAACAAGTTGCTTCTTACTTCACAACCTTGGCCACTCACAGGATCATTTTTCCTGAATGACAATCTTATTCATGGATCATCAAAGCAGAGCCCTTCTTCACTCTGCTGTCTCTGTCAATCATGATTTCAAGCTCTTCAACTTTCCCACAATGTTTAATAATCACACAGCTGATATTCTTCTGTGTTTTCTTTAATATCGACAAAGATCTTTTCCACAGATAAGCAGGAACTTGGTTTTTGAGAATCTTCCCTTGTTATAGAACTCTTTGATTCTGTGAAAAAAAAATTTATCTGTCAGCGTGACCTTGCATTCATGTTTGCATTCACCTCCTCCAACAGCTAAATGAAAAACCCGACAACATCCTAGATGACATGGTGTTTGGATATGAAAGTAGATATGTGTAGTGGGTTGGTGTTGTCATGTATTCAAATACTAAATACTGGCCCCAAGATCCTCTGGTACACCAGCTTTTGATGTATAAACCTTGCTTCCCAAGTTATCCCTGATTGGTTAATACAGATGCCTGAAGCCTGGGCTGGACTGGGCACAAGAGTTAGAGGCAGAGCATAGGTTCAGGCAGGGACCAGGAGGAAAGTGAGGGAGAAGGAAGGGGTCACCATGACGTAGTGTGGATCATGAGTGCATGGCCAAGTGGCCTGGTCTGGTGGAGTAGGAGCAGCCTAAACAAAACACAGCAAGTAATCTCAAAGATTTTGACAGGGAAGCAGACAAAATAGCATAGAGGTTTGATATCTGCCCAGCTCTAGTGCTTCAAAGCACAGTATAAATTTAAAGGTGTCTGTGTCTTTTATTTGGGTACTAAATTATTTAAAGTGGGATAGAAACTCCTAATAGATATGAAAAGGCAACAAGAGTGTATAGTAAATCTGTAAAATAATAATGACAACAGATAAGAGTTCCCCATTGCTCAAAGTGGCTTCTCAGACATATCCATGAAGAACTTCTACAGATGCTGGGGTTCTTTAAATGGCTCTGATTTATTTCTGGTGGCAGTGGGATGAAAACCTTTACAGATGCTTCCTCATGCCTGTACACAGCAGAAAAGAATGAGTTCATATCTCTGGAGTCTCTAGAGTTTTCTGTGCCTAAAACTACCTGACCTATAAACTAGAACAGTTAAAATTCTTCCTTAATGCTGGATGCTTAATTTTTTTTCTCTTACATAATTGCTCAATATTGAATTCTAGTGCCCCTTTTAGAAGAAGTCTTTCAGAGACATTCTTCCCAAAGATTTTCATGGTGGTAAAATACACTAGTATTTATTAAGTGCATTGGAAGAAACTGCTCTTAGCCAGAGGCACTACTCAAAAGGATTAGATGGTAAGATAAACCTTAGTTATTCCTGGCACAAAGTTTTGGAAATTCTGGGCTGGAGAAATGGCTCAGTGGTTATAAGTATAGCATGTAGTATTTGCTACCCCAGCCCCCTTTAAGCTTTGAATGGACCATGCTACCAGCACTGCCCAGGTTCCCTCAGCACCACGGATGAAAGGCACACACACACACACACATTAGCTTATTTTTTTAACCTGCTTTATGGCTCAATTGCTGGGTGTTGCTAATCTACTGGTGCTAGTGTGCCCTTCCCAATACTCTTAGCTCAGAACTCTAAATCTACCCTCAACTTTAGTTGCTCAATTATCTTCTCCTTGTTCAGCAACCCAAAACTGCCCTCAGGTTTAGTTGCACATTTAATCCTCTGTCTGGGGAACTGGACTATGGACTCTCCACCTGAGATATCATATGGCTGGTCACCTTTTCTTCCTCTGAAGCATAGAGAAGTCCTCTTTCTCTTCCTATCTCCCCTGCCTACAGGGTCCCAGAAGTCCTGCCTTTTTCCTTCAGCTCAGCAATTAGCTGCTGGCATCTTTATTGATCAGTCAAGAACCAATTGGGAACAGGACCTTAGCTTCAGGTCCTACTACTCTTCCAGGGGACCTGGATTTGATTCCCAGCACCCACATGGTGGCTCATAACCTTTTATAACAACGTTTTATGGATATCTAATTCTTTGTTCTGACATTGAAGGCACTGCAAGCTCATGATATGTAGACATACATGCAAGCAAACCATCCAGACACATAAAAAATGGGGAAAATGTTTTGAAATTCTGCATCCAAGTATACGGGAGAAGAGAGAAAGGAAAATACCATTTGTTTAGCTCTTATTTGCTAGAACAAATAACAAAAGTTTTTACCTTGTATCACATCCTACTCAACCCAGACAGACACATACTAATCCCTTTACTTAAAAACATATAAATAGGCAGAATAATATATAGGTCAAATATTTTTTAAGAGTGAAGTCAGGAGCTAGAACTTACTCCTGACTCCAAAGTCCAATATTATTATTTTAAAACATAGCCTCAAATAGTAGCCAACATTTACCTCAAAGAATAAAGCATATTCAAGAAGTTAACTTATAACAACCCTTCTATATTTAGCTTGGATTCAACCCTTGTTGGTAAATGCTCCAAATATAAGCACATCCTTAGTAGCCAGAATATGATGGGCTCCTGTGATTGCATATTTCTTCTGATGCACACTGTATCAGATTAGTTTATATGTCTAATAAAATACATCATAAGTCAGTGGTTTGTGTCCTCACAGGTTGAGTCACTCACTCTAGGGAAAGACAGAAATTATGGAGTTGAAACACCAGAATAACAGAGCTGTACAGTCTCAAAACTGCCAAGGAGGATATAGAAAGATGACATAATAGAACCACTGCTCAGGGCCTTTGTTCATCCTTCAAGTGACTACAGATCTAGAAATATCCTAACTGCAGACTCATAACGCACCCTGAACTCACTGAAGTGACCCCAAACAACCTCCTTCAATTAGTTCCAAATCCCCCATCAACAGAAACTCTGAGATATGCCACTATTATGATAGTATGTTATGACTCATTATAAAGTTAGAATGACCTATTCTCATCTAAATAAATAAGAAGGTTAATATTTGCCTCTTTCTGTGTTCTGTGTTGCCATAAAACATGCCTGTTTGAGTGGAGAAACCTGAAGGACTTTATTACTTTCCAAATATTATCAACTTTTGTCTGTTTTCTTAAATACTGATGCCCCTCAAAATTCAGGAGAAATAGCAAAATAAGTTAGTTTAATAATCAAATAGAAAAAAATTTAATGAATTGATGCTTGAAGATCAAGAGAGCAAAAGAACTAGTTTTGAAAGCAGAACTCAGGGCTGATGCCAGCTTCTGGCATACAGCCTCTGATACAAACTACTGCTGGTTGCTTGCCTACTGTTCTACCAAATACACAAGAACCATCTATTAATTACTACTAGAACCAGATAGAGAAAATAGATGGAGCTTCAGTTTTCTCTGTGATAGACTTTTCTTCTCCCTCCCTGTCCCTCCAATTCCTATTCCTTCCTTCCCTCCTTCCTTTCTTCCTTCCTTCCTTCCTTCCTCCTTCCCTCCTTTCCTTCCATCTTTCCTTTATCTCCCCCCTTCCTTTTTATGTTCTAAGCCACAAAGTCAGTAGTTAGGTCTTTAAAATGTTCCTTTGAATCTTTTTTTTTTTTAATCAACTATGTAAAAATACAACCAAAAATATTAAACAAGCAAATGATGGATGGCTATATGTGAAATAGATCATAACTTGACAATTAGCAGTATAATATGAGGATATCAGATGTTATTACAGCATACTCATTTACACTCTATGTCAAGTATTTTGTAACTATTTTTATCTATGACCCATTAAAACAATACTTTAAAATACATATGTAGATAACTCACAGTTTCTAAGTGAGGAAACAGAAGCAATTACATGATTAAATGGATTTTGCAAGCACTGTGTTCAACCTGGGTAACACTCAGACTTTTGCTATGGCAAATCTTGGTTGGAAATAAGGGATAAAGAATAACACTTAGAAATAACCCTTTGCCCTTATCATCTCTCTTTTTTTTTTAAATAGTATTTATTTGGTCTTTCCATTCTACAAGGCTCTGAAAAATATATTTTTCAAAGTAATATGTTGGGAGCCATAATGGGAAAAGCTAATAATTAGCAGGTGATCATCCTGAAATGCTTGCCTCGGATTATAATCTGCAACAAGTACGCCCCATCAACAAGGCTATGGCTGGACATTTTTTAGGAAAAATCCCTGCTATTAATATGCTTTTCCTATTATTATCATTATAATTATAATAATAATTATTATTATTATTATTATTATTATTATTATTATTATACATATGTAACAATCACTAGCAATAGCACACCTCTTTGGAGCAGATCTCTGCAGACCCACAAAGATGTACTGTCTCGTAATGTTACTATATAGACAAATAGACGACTTCTTAAGTCTTAATGATGATCCTATAAGAATTCCTAAAATTATATCAATGATTATTTAGCTCTTTTATAGTGGGACTGGTATTAAGTCCCTTTCTGACAATCAATACTGCTATGAGAACTCTGCCAGTCTCCCAAGTGTCATCAATTAACAGCCTTGAGATAGAAACCAGACTTTCTCCTGCTCAGAGCACATTCCAGTGTGGTTGTAAAACAATTAACCAAGAGTCACTAAAAGGGAACTGATTTATTATAAGTGCTAGGACAGAAGAGAAAATATTGCCTGGGTTTATCTATACAAAACTTTACTAATTTCTTAAGTTATAGTTTTAAACCTTCGATGAACCTGTAGAGCTAGACAGGTGATGGATGTTTAGTCAGATAATTACTCCTAATGGATATGCATGTAAACATTTTCTGTTGTAAACTTCTATTTCAATTTATGATTTGAATTTTGGTGTGAACTTGTGATGAACTTTGTAACATGTGATCATGTACTCTGAATGATGTATAAGACAAAGGGACTTTCGTTAGCAGCTCGCTTTTTCCTCCTCTCTTCTCTTCACTACTCTTCTCTCCGCTCCTCTCTCTTCTCTCCCTCTTCTGTCTTCCCTGCTTAGAATCTCTCCATTTAGGACCTTTCCACTTTTTCTCTTAGATAGCTTTCATAGGAAACTTTTTACACTTAGTAATAAACTGTGATAACTTCTTTAAGTGTCCTTTTCTTCCTGTGACCTCAAACTAACAGACCTAAGTTAGAGCCTGGCAGCACCTGCAGAGAGGGTACAAGGCCATTTGCCTAATCCTCTGCTGTCCCTGGCTGAGGTGTTAAGTGCCAGAAATGGCAGTTTCTGGAGAATACCAGAGGGCGTGCCAGCTACAGTAGCCTAACCCTAGGACATACCCCCTGCCTACCCTCTTCCTATCCCCGGGGGCTGCCTCAAGAAGAACCGACCAGAGGAGAAGAAAGAAGATCACCTTCTCCTCCCACGGTGCCAGGCCAGTCTCCCCGCAGTAATATATTTATAAGGCTTCATAATAAATAAGCAAACACTACCAGAATCTTTATTAAAGAAAACATCAAGTATGTATTGTCATGTGTTTATTAACCACATACAGGATTACAGTTTGCCTTATATAAGGAGAAATAGAATGAGAGACAATCCTGTGATGAGAAGCAAGCGATTCATAGAAGATAAGAATCTCACTTCTACCATAAGTGAATCTAAACAAGAGAAAGCACAAGTGAAATTAAGATGTGACAATAAGGGATGTAGGAGTCAGAAGATGAGAGCCCAAAAGTGTAATAAAGCCTAAGGCCATGCAGCTAAACAACTCTGTGTGGTGCTCCTCACCAATGTGGTAGGTCATGAAAGGGATATGAAGATATGCAAAACTCAGAATCTACACTATATTTAAGCCTTCAGTGATCTAGAAACTTCCACAGGACACATTTAAAGGTTTCAACCATGTGCTGACTTTATCAAGATGAATTCTATCAATGTTACCACTTGACTTTCTGTGAAGTTTTCCGTATAGAAACCATACATCTGAATCTTACTTTGTTCACTTTCTCTATTGCCCTTATCATCTCTTAACATCTGATATTATTATGCTCTTATGTATTATCCTAAATTTTTTCAAGGGACTGCCATTGATGTTGCTTGTCTGTGCCCATAGTTTGACTCCAGGCTGACTACAATCTTCTACCATCCAGTACTCTCTATATTATGGATCTCATTGATCAAAAGAAAGAGTTCTCCCAGCTCTATCCCTAACATTTGTAAGAGAAGACAAGAATACAAATTCAAAAAGTCATAAGTCTGGCTAAGACATTATTAGGTAAAATTTGTCCTATTACCGAACTTGACCAGTAATTTCATAAAAATAAAATTTCTCAAATATAAATAATATCATGAATTTCATATGATTGAAAAATCATCAAATTGTTGTAGAAGGAATATGTGTTTAAGCAGCCAAATGTGCTCACTGTGAAGTCTCCTGCCCGATAAGACCAGTCAAAGAAGACATAACTCAATAATTATGATATAAATCGCACGCCTGGATTGGGCAGATTTACCACTATACTATTCTAATCCCCGGTTATGGTTGCCCTTATAACTTGCGGTTTTATCCAGGTCGCGTGGTTGTCCAGCTCCGTGGTGTCCAGCTCAGTCATCGGCTTCCTTCTGCTTCGACTTCCCCTGCTCTATGTCTGCTTCTTTCTGCTCCTCCTGGCGACCCCTTTTCTTCTGCCCCTGCTCTGCCTTTTATATTGAATTCCTCTCACTCTCTCCTCCCCTAAGCCTTTTTCTCCGCCTCCTCTTCTACTGCCCAATCTCTGGCTCTAGTCTTTATTTTACAGGTTTTAATTAGACAGGTTTACAAGATGTCCTCTGTGTACAGATTCAATCATCCTCTGCAGCCCCTCCCAGAAGGGTGGAACTAGGATCAAAATACAAGCCTGGGGCTATCCACTGGGAATTAGGATCAAAATACAAGGCTGAGGCTATCCACAACATTGATTCAATCCTCCTCTGGAGCCCCTCTCAGGGGGTGGAACTAGGATCAAAATACAAGGCTGGGGCTATCCACAACATCAGATAACGGAGTGCCAAGCTAACTGGGCACTGCATGTGTCTGCAGTGTTGATGATATCTATATGAGGACTAATAGCATCTGCATTTTATTTTATAAAATATGCTTGCTTGCCTTTGGTTCATCAAAGTTACCAATTATGCTGAAATAAATTTCTCACTCTATTTTTTTTTTTTTTAAGTAAAGGAATTCGTATGTGTCTGTCTGAGCTGATTAGAATGTGTTACAAGGTAAAAAACCTTTGTTCTGGTTTACTGACAGGCATATAAGAGGCAAACAAACGGGTTTTCTTTTCTCTTTTCGGTAGAATTTTCAAAACCTTTTTTTCCCATTTTTTTATGTGTATGGATATTTTGCTTATATAAATTTCAAAATAACTTTTGTTTCATTAACAAGAAATACCAGATTAAACTATCTTTCTTGTGTCAAAATTATCAAACACATCTAATTAATTGCACTTAGAGAAATGTAGTTCTGTACATAGTAGCAGCTAGAATTATAACAATATTCTTTTTAAGTCATATTTATTTACTTATTTATTCTGTGTGTGTGTATGTGTGTGTGTGTCTGTGTGTATAGTAGGGGGAGGAATACCACTGTATACACATGTGGAGGTCAAAAAACAGTTTATAGAAGTAGTTTCTTTCCTTTTACCACCTGGGTTCCAAGGATCAAATTTAGGTTGTCAGGCTTGGCAGCAATATCCTTTACCTGCTGAGCCATCTGACACACCTTATAAAAAAAATTCTTAAAGCAAAGCAATATGTGGTACAGATATAAACATTAGCATCATAAATTCTGTTCAAACATTGTAACAAGTATTTATAAGATAAAGTACTATTCTCTAAATATTATACAGTATTTCAATTTCATTAATTGGCTGTTATCCACTGTTATTTGCATAAATTCTCATGACAATATCTAAATTAACATGATGCTTCTTAGCTTTTGCTTTTGTATTACTCAATTTTGGAATATTAGTAAAATGTAAACATCAGGATGATGCTAAAGTCATTCAAATTCTCTGTGGTAGAGGACCTACTTTGATCTCTAGTGGTCAGAAAGTAAAGGCAGACATGAACTGCAGGGAGAAATCAAGGCAGAGTAAATAAGCAAATCTTCCTTGGACATCCCATACATACATCACAGGGAGAGATCAAGGCAGAGTAAATAAGCAAAACCCTCCTTAGACATCCACATACATGCATTTACTCACACCGACACAGCAATAAAAATTACACAAATCTTTTTCTAAAAAAGGAATTTTTTTCAATTTTATTTATTTATTTGGAGACAGGATATCACTGGGCAGCTCTGGCTAGCATGGAGCTCACAATGCAAAACAGGCTAGTACTAAACTCACAGAAATCCTTTGACTCTGCCTCCACCATATCTGATCCAAAACCAGAAATTTTAAAAGAGCATATGCTTAATATTCATGAAGCCCTTAGTTTAGTCCTCAGTGCTGGGGTAAAAAAAAAAAAAATCCTGGTTTCACTTTCATAGTTATCAACATCTTGCAAGTAATATTTTAGTTCAGAACCTAAATAAAGTAAAGCTATTTTCCGATTTTTCCCTTGGATAAAATCTGCACTTTTTACAACAGGTTAAAAAAATGAGATATCAATTAATCTCCACTTCCATTTTGCCCTAGCAGTTCAGCATAAATGTTAAGTTGATGGCATTAATTTAGTAAGCCATTAATTTATTAGCTAACCTAAGTAGCTTTTGCTTTTAAAATTTTAGAGATTGTTTCTTATTTTTAAGTCTCTAAAGATATAAAGAGATAGATAGATACATTAGATAGATAGATAGATAGATAGATACATACATACATACATACAAAGATACATAGATAGATAGATAGATAGATAGATAGATAGATAGATAGATATTATAGATAAATATCAACAAAACATCTTAGTTTGAATTGTCTCTACCAATCACCTATTTCATTATTTTTTTAATCTAAGACTTTCACTAAAATAAAAAATAATTTCTCTAAATCTAAACATTTTCCACCAACTCCTATAACTATTATTCTATTGTGCCATGTAATACATCATTATGTTTGGTTGAATACTGAACATGACATTTCCTCTGTGAAGAGCATTATGCAGCTTTCCCTTCCAACAATGTCCTAATGAAGCTGGAGGAAAAAAACGTGTGTGTGTGTGTGTGTGTGTGTGTGTGTCTTATGCTCCTATTACAGAATATCATAGATTGTGATACGTTCAAAACAAAAGAAATTTATTTAGTCCATAGTTCTAGAAGTTGAAGTCCAAGATCCTGAGATTGCTTCTGTTCTGGGCTTCTTGCTGCATCATGACATATTGGATCACATAATGGGAAGAGAGGAAAAAGGAGGGAGGGAGGAAGAGTAGTGGGAAATGTGTGAGCAGGAGTAGGAAGGAGATTCATGTCTGAAAGTCTCATTGCTGTGAAGAGACATCATGACCACAGACGGCAACTCTTATAAAGGACAACATTTAATTGGAGCTGGCTTACAGTTTTAGAGGTTCAGTCCATTATCATCAATGTGGGAGAATGGCAGCCTGCACACAGACGTGGTTCTGGAAGAGCAGAGTTCAACATCTTAATCCTTAGGCAGCAGAAGGAGACTGTCACCTGGCTGTGGCTTGAACACATACATATATGACCTCAAAGTCCACCTCCACAGTGACACACTTCCTCCAACAAGACCACACCTACTCAAATAAGGCCACACTTCATAAAAGTACCACTCCCTATTGGCTTATTCTATCCCAGTAGCCACTGAAGTCTTAAATCATTCTAGTAATCTAGCATCAAATCAAAAGTCCAAAGCCTTATCAAAAGCAGAGATAAATAGAACTTTCGGCATGGTTCATCCTGATACAAATTTTATCCATTTAGAACCCTGTGAAGGGAAAGAAGTTACTAACTTCCAAAATACAACAGTCCAGGTAGAATTAAAATTCAACAGAGTAAACAGCACAAAGAGGTTTCCAATAGGCATAAACTCCAACTGTTACTGGAAGAAGCACCAGAGCCCAGAAGGGGACAGAATGCATATTGGTCCTTCAGAGGCCTCCCTGGAAGTCTTGGTTCAAAATTCTTCCCTGGTCTGTGATAGGAAGAGCTGCATAGAAGACTTCAGAAATGCCTTCAGGGTCATGCACTGATTGCCTTGATGAATAGGATCCAGGCCCTTTCTATTTAGGGTGACCTCTTCAGCAGAACATCTCTTGGCCACTTCCTTAATACTCTTCCTAGTCAGCGTTTTCATTAATCATAAGTCAGCCACAATGTTTCTAGGCTTTGTGCTTCCTTCTACAATTATAAATTCCATGGTTAAATTGCTTGCTACTTTTCTCTGTTTATATAAGCAACCAAGAGAAGTTGAGTGCACCTGGCTACTTTGTTGCTCACTGCTGGAAGTCCAGTTCACTGAGCTTAAACACCTTTGGGCCAGCACAAGCATAAAGCACCCAAGGCTTTTAAACTGTGTGACAAAGATATCCTTACTGCACTTATTACTGTACTTTCTTCTCAGTTATTCCTGAGAGCCTGTTGTAATGACCTTTATGATCCATGCTTTGCTAATCCAGGCTTCTTCTAATCCCTAACCAACATCACCCACTCACTGAAATCTGGCTTGGTGGCTTTTATCCTGCCATTCTCTCAGGTATTTATTATACCAATGATCCATACTTGGTAAACAATTTCTGCCATAAATTCTTTTGTGCTACTGTAACACAAGAGCACAGATTGAATAACAGATAAATAATAGAGGTTAATATTGCTCATGTTTACTTAGTACACAGTATATAAAGGACATTTTCATAATTTTACTAGATAATATTTTAATTACTTTTTTGAAAATTTCATACACTTACATAATATCTTCCGATCATATCTACCCATTACCATGACCTCCCTCCAACTTTCCCTAGTGCCCCCCATCGCATCTCCCTTCCAATTTCATGTGCTCCTTTGTTCATTAATGATTTTGACTCAAACTAGCAATATGCATGGCTATGGAGACATCAGAATTTCTTGATATTTTAATTGAGCATGTATTTCTGTTACAAATGTACTCATTGTCTGAAGTCTACCTTGAGTGTTATTTGTGAAACTTGTAACACTGACTATAAAAGAGTTTCTAAATTGGAGACAATAAAGGGTGACTTCTACATTCTCCTTTGTGAAGGAATTTGAAATAAAAAAAAAAAAAATGTGTGAATTCTTAGGCTACTGATAGCTCAGTGGTCCAGTTTATGCAAACAGAGAAGAAAGAAATGTTGTCATGTCCATTCATGGAAAATCACAATTGTTAACTTGAGTTGGAATCCATTTCACTACTGCATTCTCAGACTCTCAAAAGCATATGTTTCTCTACTCCAAAATCACTATCAGGTCAAACCTCTGGTGAGTTTCTTTCCCTGTTTCAAGACAGTCTTCAAGAAATTTCTAGAGCTTGTCAGAGATGTTTCTGGTTTTGCTGGGTTTTAAAATTTATATAAAATTGTTCCATTTTTATTCTATTTATTTGACTAGCAACTAACTCATAAAATATATACAATTATAAGGATTTTATTTGGCTGACCTATACATTAAAGAATCTGTGAGATAATATTCTTGTCAGTTTATATTATTCATGATCAGCATTTAAAGTTTCATTAAATGTCTTGCATTGTAGTGCACATCTTTAACTCTAGCACTCAGGAGACAAAGGCAACTAGATCTCTATGAGTTTGAAGCCAGCCTGGTTTACATTATAGATTCAGATCCAGCCAGGGCTACATAGTGAGAATTTTCTCACAAAAACAAACAAACAACTCTGTAATATCTTAATGTACTGTGAAGGCCATGCTTAGCAGAAGAATTTTATTGTTTCCATATTATTATTAATTTAAATATCTGAAAATTTTCTATTTCATTTTTGGTACCAAATACTGCTTTGTTTTGTTTTCTGAACTCTTCACTTCTAAATTCTATATTTCTGTAAAACTCTTTGTTTCTTTAATGGTCTTCATTCTCAATAATATACATGATTAATAAAATATAGCTATGTTAGAGAGGTGGGGATGGCTCGGTGAGTAAGATAACAGCGCTTGTGCTGTGAGTGTGTGAGCCTGAGTTAAAGCACACAGAGTGCACATAAAAACCAAGCTAGGCATTGTAGACCAGGCTTGAAATCTCACAACTGGGTGGGGAGCTCCAGAGACAGAGCTAGCCCAGCAGCTCATTGGCTAACCCAGCGTAGCCTAAACAGCAACTTCCAGTTTAGTGATAGATCTTGTCTCTAGGCAGGAAGGTACAGAGTGAGGTAGGAAGTCAATTCAAGTCTCGAACTAGCTACTGAGGGTCACAGGCACCCCACATTCACATGCATGGACCCAACAGAGTGTTATATAAAGGGTAGACAATTGGAAATGTTTTAATCAAATATGTCAATAAGTGCCAGCAAGATAGCTCAGCCTGTGCAGGCAGCAGTCACCGTTTCTGAATTCAACCTGAGTTCAAGCTAGGGACCCAGAGATCAAGGGAAGGAGCAAATACATCACATTTTCCTCTGACTTCCACACATGTCATGGTATGCTTGTACCCCCACACATATATTCATACATGTTTGCACAAAATAAATACAAAAATGTAAACCAATGTGTAGGACAAGTGGGCCAGGCCACCAGACAGAAGAACTGGTAAGGTTGAGTAAGCTCAGACCAGGGAATCTCAGGGACTTAAGATCAGCAGGAGGCAAGCCACTCCCTATCCATTTTTGTACCTGCTCTGGAACTCGTAACCACGACACCTCACTGAAAGGAACATGGGCAATCAGTCACACATTGTAACACCTGCAGAGTCTGTCCTTATGCAAATAGAGCATCACTAACATCTCATACTGAGCCAATAGGGGCAACACAGCAATAACTTCTAAAGAAAAACATTACTCTAGAGCCTCAACTATAGGCAGTCCTCCACTTACAGGGTTCATTTCTATGGTCATACAAAAGTGGCATGAATTCAATAGAACTGAAGTATGAATTTTTCTTTCTCAAGTTAGCATTGTGAAGTATATCATTTTTCCTATGCTGTGGATTCCCTGAGTCACTGACCAAGACAGACATAACATCTTGTGTTGGTTTTTCCTTCTTGCTTTTAGACCTTGGTCAAGAATTTGGACATGTTTTCTAGGCCTATAATCAATCTCTTTTTATTTATTTGTTGGTTTAGTTAGTTATTGTATGTGTTATACATATGTGTAAATATGTATGTATGTGTGAGAGTATGATTGTGTTATGTGTAAGGGAGAGAAAGAAGAGACAGACAGAGAGACAGAGAGGGGTGAGGGAGATTGATTTCTGTGGAGGGGCTCATGACATAGCAAATGTGTGGAGACCAGAGAACAATATTGTGGAGTTCTTTCCTCCTATCTTTGAGTATGTTATAGGGATCATTCTCAGGTCTCTAGGCTTGTACAACAAGCCCCTCTACCTGATGAGCCATCTCACTAGCCCTAGCCCTTTACTTTTTTGTCATAAAAACTGAAAACTCTTTGACCTCTTGATGAGATTTCCTGTCATTTCTTTACATCCATGCTCCAACAAATTCTCCGTAAAAGTGTGGAAAATGCTAAATTTAAACTTTATTTGATGATAAGTGTAGTAGAAGTAATTATTTAAACCCCAAATAAGATCTCCTACCCGAGGGAGACCAGTAAAGGAAGACACAATTTGATAACTATGGTATAAATTGCACGCCTAGATTGGGCAGATTTACCACTACACTACTCTAATCCCGGCTATGAGATCCCTTATAACTTGCGGTTTTTCCAGGCTGCATGCTTGTCCAGCTCCTCCGTCGTCAGTTTCCTTCTACCGCCTGGCTTCCTTCTGCTTCTGCTTCCTGCTTCTCTCTGCTTCTCTTCTTCTGCCCTGCTTCTGCTTCTACTTCTACCATCGACTTCCTTCTCACTCTCTCCTCCTCTAGGCCTTTTTCTCCGCCTCCCCTTCTACTGCCCAATCTCTGGCTCTAGCTTTTATTTTACAGGTTTTAATTGGACAGAAGGTTTACAAGACGTCACCTGTATACAGATTCAATCATCCTCTGCAGTCCCTCCCAGAAGGGTGGAACTAGGATCAAAATACAAGGCTGGGGCTATCCACAACACAGATAAGCATATGCATTTTAGCAATCTTAAGAATATTTTCGCCAGGCGGTGGTGGCGCATGCCTTTAATCCCAGCACTTGGGAGGCAGAGGCAGGCGGATTTCTGAGTTCGAGGCCAGCCTGGTCTACCGAGCGAGTTCCAGGACAGCCTGGACTACGCAGAGAAACCCTGTCTCGAAAAAAACCAAAAAAAAAAAAAAAGAATATTTTCATTGGATTAGAAGAATGATAATGTGCAAAGAACATGTCGAACCTAAGCAATAGGTATATTTTCTTCAAATCAAGCATTTGGAACAGGGAGAAGCATTTGAGAGGGAGGAAGAGAGTCTCAATTTGCAAGTGGTTTGAGAAATTTTTTTTCTTAGCATGTAGCTTTACCTGGACACTAAGCAGCCAGGATAACACAAGCACATCCTTCTTGAAAGCCTCTGAAACATTTTTTCTGCAAGACTTAGCCATATTACCATGAATCATATGTTTGTTATAGAATGACTTTCCATTCTGGTTCTGCTGAGAATTTGAAAACCTACACAAACGAACAGATAATCTAATGGCAATAGGTCTTCCGAATCTTCCCACTACTCAGAGCCTTGGTGGACACAGACCACGCTCCAGTTCTGCCCTTGCTTTTCAGCAGAATATTTGGTCACTACTTCTTCGCAGAAAACTTCCTTTGTGCTTTTAGTGGGGTGGCGGGGAATGGATGTTGACATCACAATGTGCAAGTCTGTTGTATTAGCAGTGGAAGTTTTTCAGTAGATTTCTGTTTCCCACTTAAGTCATCTATGTTAAGTAATGGCAAAATTCATTTTAAAAGCAAGACATCAAGTGACATGAAGACAGCCAAATAGAACACCTTGTTCTCCAAAGTTTCTGGGTGCCTACATGACTGGAGTGAAAAGGGTGGGATATGGTATGGTCTTAAACATTGGAAGTTTTTCTTCCTGGCGCAGATGTTAAAAATTAGATATCCCACACACCCCAGAAAAAGTCCTATGTTGAAATAGCAACCATAAATACAATATTGTTTTGAGGTTTTTACTTCACACAATGAGCCTTTAGGAAGCAATCAGGATCTATCTACAAAGACCTGTAGAAGTTCTTACTCATTCTGTCTCCCTCCATGTAAACATAAGAGAGATGCTATCTATAACCAAGCATTAGCACCAAGGTGCATTAGCACCTTGATTTTGGACTTCCCAAGCTCTAATATTATGAGAGGAAAAATATGAAAACAAAACAAATGATTATTATTTGAGTCACCTAGACCTTGGTAATTCATTTCAGTACCTTAAAAAGAACATGGCACCAAAACAAATTATCAAAAATTTCAGTTGGGGAAAATGTGAAATTATATCAGACTAATCAACTCAAAGCCCAGCTGTGATTCATTGACTCAGCCAGAAATCTTACTAAGTGAGACTCAGGAGCAGATGAATCTGTTAATGAGCAAGTTAGCAAAAAATATGACCTAGTGTATGAAATTTAACCATGCCAGAAGGTCTGGCTTCCATCTGGAACCAGCACAAATATTCTGGCATGAAAAGTATACCATCAAGTTCTAAGAAAATGAGCACAGACAAGGAAAAATATACATTTTTTTTCTTTTCATATGGAAATAAGGACAGTTTGTTTTGAAGTACTTGCTTCAACAAAATAGCATTAAGGTGACAATATTAGTAGAAAGACTGATTTATCTGTTTTTATCAGGTAATGGACCAAAAGTAGAAGTTTTAATATGGTCTGTCATCTTGCTCCTAGCCATACAAAACAAAACTATGTGCTTTAAAATATAGACTAAAATACTGCTTCTACTGAGAGTCTCTAGAAGTTCTCTTTGGAAACACACAAAGTACTTTTTTTTATGCTTGGGAGGAGCCAAGAAAGAAATCCTGGGAAGTTCTTAGGGACTCCAAATGGCTCTATCATATGGTTTTTAAGGTGACCTCAACTAGGTTGCAAACAATTATTGAAACTGAAATTTTGCCGGGTGGTGGTGGCGCATGCCTTTAATCCCAGCACTTGGGAGGCAGAGGCAGGCAGATTTCTGAGTTCGAGGCCAGCCTGGTCTACCGAGCGAGTTCCAGGACAGCCGGACTACACAGAGAAACCCTGTCTCGAAAAAAAACCAAAAAAAAAAAAAAAAAAGAAACTGAAATTTTTCCAGGGCAAAAATAGTTTAACTTTTGCTTTAAAAAAAAAAAAAAAAAAAAAAAAAAGGCTTGTAATATCTTTTACTCCCATTTCCCCGCCCCAGGTTTGGTTTGGAATTGTTTTAACCACAAGTAAATTTTTAAAACTTGATTTTCTAGGTGCTAGCTCTAATGTAATATAAATATATTGCAAACCTTTAAAATAATATGCATTTTGTTAGTATTCTAGAGCATCAACATAGGAGCTACAAAGTTTTGGTTTTTTTTTAATATGTTTTTAGCAGTCCAAATATTATCAATCTTCCTACAGTATTTTCAAGTAGTGTCAAATTGAAGATTGTTTTAATAAAGATTTTTCTTCCACTGGTTGATAACTCTATGGTTCTCACTAGCAATTTTATTTCTTAGCTAAAAGTGCTCTGAAAAAAAAGGGAAAAAATTTTGTTTACTTTATAAGTGTTTCAATATTACATTTGCACTGTAAGTCAATACACACACACACACTGCACATAATGAGTCTGATAGGTAGTTCTTTTCATTGGTGAGGTTTTCGAGGAAACAAGTTAATTCCCCATACCTCTGAAGGTCAGCTTGAAAACAAAGTGCTCCTTGTCCTTTAGAATAAGTCTTGGGCTTTTTGGTTGTTGTTCTTCTTCTTACTTCTTTTATTTAACTAGGTTGTCACAAAAAATTCTACCATATACGTTTCTCATAGCATTACTATGCCCTTACATCTTCTATGACCTATACTTTAGACACTTTTAAAAAATTTTAAAGAACAAGCAACTTTATCCATATCAAAACCTAATCTTTTCATCACTGTTCCTGTTCTGTGTTGCAGAATTCCCTAAAACAACCATAAGGAAAACACATTTCAGAGGTTCTGATGGCTATAAAGTAAATGCAGATACCCCCAACACTTCCTCCTGCATTGATAACATTAATTTGTGACATCCCTGAAATAGTTTCCATATGTAATATCTCAAAGCAAAACTCCATGCAGGTTGTTTTGAGTAAAGCTAAACTCAGGACCCCGTTTTCACCAAAAACCATGACATCACAAGAGCTATTTATTAAAAGCTCCCACAAAACCCTCTCAAAATTAACTTCTTACAGCCAATTTTTCCAGGAAGTCATCAAAACTTCTTTTGTCTAGCCTATGTGAAGAACAAGGACCTACCCAGCACTGGGGCTGCACAAGGCTGAGGAAGGACTAGGCAAGCCAGGAGAAGGACAAATGACAGTGAGTCCCTCTCCTTTCCCCAGCTATTCATAAGCAGGTTGGGCTACAGCTGAAAAATCTGAGACTTTCTTCCAGGAGCATGATTACCATAGGGAGACACATGATTGTTGGTCGATCCCAGTTCGGCAAGCTTTTCATGGAGGTGGTATTGAGAAGGTTCTTGTCGATAGCAAACATCATCAAACTGTTGGATGTAAATCAGAATACCCTCGATAATACTGCTTTTTCAAGCAATTGTTTACAGGCAACAACCTGAGCTTTCCTGATGTACAGGTTATTTCACTTCCAGAGTGAAGCTATTTCTACTTGAGGGTCTTCCACCTGGCTGGACTGCCTGCCTTGCATATAGCCAATGGCATGAGTCAGTTCCTTAAGACAAAACATCACCAACATAAAAGTAGATAATAGTGATAAGATATACTTCTCCCCACCCCCATTCTCTGGAAAAACCTAAGCAGTTCCAGGCCTTGTTCAGTTTCTGCTTCTTCTGTGCTTTGAGTTAAGAGAAGTGGGATAGATACACAGGTCTGCTAATTCTGGAGAACTAAGTTTCCAAGAGTCATGTTTAACGCTTGGCAGGGTTCCCAGAGAAAACAAGAACACAGCTTTTTACCATGTTGGTGCAGACATGGGAGACCAGTGCACCAGATGCTTTGATTGCTTGTTTTTGTCTTATTTTAAAAGCTTAGTTGTATTCCTACCACAGGAGGATTTCAAAATTCTTCCTAGGTGTTTAGGCAAATATTTAAGGTAGAAATGACTTCCATGTGACATAGAGAAATCACATCTGAGTACATACTAAAAGATTTAAAATCAGCTTAATACAGAGACACTCATATACCTCTGTTTATTACAGCAGTATTCATAATAACCAATTAATAGGATCAGCCTAAGTGTCCACCAAATGATGAATAAAGAAAATGTGATATATAATTATATATACAATTAAACTCTACTCCACCATGAAGCAGTGAAGTGAGAGTAATGAAAAAGTAACAGAGGATAAATATAATCTAAGTGCACTACATGCTTATATGAAAGAGCCACAATAATATTCCTCACTTCATACAATTAATATATGCTAATAAAAAGGAAAAATACCTTTTCTTATTGCAGTAATCTGTATCTTTAGCAACACAACTGCAGTAGTAGACTATGTCAAAGATGAGCCAGAAACTGCTGTGGTGACATGCAGAATTCCTTGTCCTTGTAGTCATATCAATGGACTAAGCAAGGCAACACACCGATGGCTAGGCTTGTGGTAATGGTAACGCACTGTTAATATGCCCTCTCCTCTTGTAGGGAATGTAGCTCAATGCCTCTCTAACATGCATGAAGATCCTAGATTCAGTCCCTGGTAGCAGCAAAAAGCAAGCAAACAAAAAAATTCCCCCCCCCCTTAAAAGAGGCAGAATAGAGAGAGGGTCATTGTCTCTCTCTCATCTGCAAGTCCAGATCCTGTGGCCTGCTGCCCTCAGCTATGCAAGCTCTTGATGTGTTCAGTGTGCAGGTGGTGGGAGCTTAACTGCAGGTGTGCTTCAGCTTTTGTGTAGCAAAACCCATGCTGGGCTGAGACTCTGTAGTGATGCAGTTGCTTTTCAGTCACTCATGCACTGGGGAGTAACATCTTGCCCTTGTTCCTGTAAGTTACTTTAACAAACTCATTGGCTCACCAACCTGGACTGGGATGGACACATTTTTTTCGGTCTGTTGACAGCCTATCTTACATAAATATGAGGCATGATAGAAACAGGGAGAGAAGCCACAACCTTAGGCCTTATGAAGAAGAGATTCCAGTGACCTGAGGCAACCTCCCTTTGGAAAACATATGTCCACCCCTTCTTGGCAGGTCATTCCTCAGCACCTTCCCACTCCACAATTTGTGGTCAGGTACACCCTGGTAGAGAGATAAACAAGATTGTCTTAGACTAGTGTTGGGCACAAGCCCAGAGAGGGCCAAACTGTCCTTAAAACAACCTGTCAGGGAAAAGCCCTTGTTTATCTTATGTGTGATACATATAATGAGTCATACATATGCTTACAATTAATTGTGGCTTGTATTACCCTCACATGCATGATACTGCAAAGTTACACAACAGCTTTTCTGTCAATCTTATCAACTGTTTGTGCACATTTGTGCATTTTTTTTTTTTAATGTCACCAAGAACCTGGAACCTGACAGGATATAGAAACCACAATTAACAGATATTGCTTTGTTTATCCCCAGGAAAAGTCATGAAAAAGATATGTATTTTGACATCTATTTACTTCATTCCAATAGTGCTTAAGTATAGATGTAGTTAAAATAATTACATTTAATTAGATCATTCACATTAATTACAATGAGTAAGTCTTTTGAGATAAAAGGATTATTTCCCAGAAAATTCTGTACAAACTTCAAAACTGAACTGTGAAAATGGAAAATGCTCATTAATAAAGATATTATAAACATCAGCTTGAGACAAATAATGGCACTACTTATATACAAACTTGTGGCAAGACTTTAGGACTTCAGATACTGAAAAGAATCTACATACTATAGATACTTTTTGTAAAAACGATGTAGGTCAGCTAATTTGCAGTCATTAAATATTTTGGATCTTGAGAAAGCATACATATTCATGCTAGTAATTTATAATGCATGTTAGTTAGCTAACAATAATTTTTCCAATATTATATTGGATTATGTGACTCCTAAATTTAATAGTTTATACAAATAAATAAGCTTGGAAAAATACATTCTGTATTTTCTGAGAAATAGGTTTCCTTCAATAGCCTTAGAATCATTTAAAGTAGCTAAATTAAATGTCTCTTTTTAAAAATAATGTGAACCAAATGTAGTAAATATTCAAAACACAGACTAATCTTAGAGTTACTTCAACCACTGAGATGCTAATAGCTTGCTGATTACTTTTATTAGTATTTATTATGATATTCACTCAGAGCCCTGATTTGAATTTTAAAAAAAAGATCCAAATGTCTAGACCAGCAATATCTTGAGATTGAGGGCCCTAAAAATTATATCAATTTCAATATAATAAGGTAATTAAATCTAACAAACCTAGATAAAAATTCTGTCTCTATCATTTTCTAGCTCTGCCTTTGCCAAATTAGTCACTCCCAGCATTACTTTCTTCATATGCAAATAAAAAGAAAAATCTTAGTATCATATCTGCTGTGTCCCTGTATTAGTCAGGGTTCTCTAATCCTGAAGAAGTAGGTTCCAACAGAGGTACTGGCAAGTACAGAGCAGACAAAGAAGAGAGTGTCTTCCTTCTTCCAATGTCCTTATGTAGACCACCAGTAGAAGGCATGACCCAGATTAAAGGTGTGTACCACCATGCCGGGATTTGGAATTTTCTCTGCCCCAGGCTGGCCTTGAACTCTGTTTGCCTCAATCTCCTGGGATTAAAGGTGTGTACAACCTTGTTTGGGCCTAAACGTTTCGTGGCCACTATGCCTCAAGGTCTGGATCAAAAGTGTGTGTCATCCAAGTCAGGATCAGGGTCAGAAGCCTGTGTCTTATAGCTTCACGATCTAGATCACAGGTGTGCCCTCCATTTCTGGATTATAGTTCATTCCTGATGTAGTCAAGTTGACAACCAGGAATAGTGATCAAAGTTACCAAAATGCTAAAAATATTTACCTCTATACATAGGTATAATACCTCTATACATAGGTGATATAGGTAGAATCAATTAACTATATACATACTCACATTTCTATTATATTTTTTAAGTGTTTAGCATAGCAATTGGCAAGAATCGTATGTTCAGCAAATGGTGTTATCCCTAGTGAAAGAATTCTTTACCCGAAAGCATTAAAGTTCTGATGCATCTTTCCTTTTGATATATCTTTTCATTAAACATATATATTTTAAATGTAGTATTTTATGTAGTTTAATATATAGTTATATCTTTTAGTGTTTATTCTTTCTGTGAAAGTTAAACTTTAAAAGTTTCTTGTACAGGAATTTCATAGTTATTAGTTTTAAAAAATAAACTAAATAGGAGTCAGTCAGGTAGCCCAGTTTCCCTGCAGGAGGTTAGAAACCATACAGCAGTTCTGGGTGGTGGTGACTGGTAAAAGTGTGTGCATTGGGGTTTTCCTTTGGTTTTACTGCTTTAATGATTCCATTCCAATGATTTCAGTCATTTTGTCACTAAAGGAAACTGTCTCACTGGCCAACACTGACTAAAAGAAACAAAGACCTCCCTATCTTACCTCTGAATCTCAGCTTGCTCTCTTAGGGCAGTCACAGTGGAGACAGAAATGTATGTGAATAAGAAAAAAAAAGATCATGCTTATACAAAAGTATTTCCCTTCATAATGTATCAGGAATCATGTATTCAAACAAATATAATAATTGCATACACTAATTAGATAAAAATGATTCAGAAACTATGTGCTATATTGTGATTTGAGAATTAAATGTTCCCTACACACTCATGTGATCAACACTTGCTCATCAGCTTTTGGCAATATTTTGGGATATAATAAGAGGTCAGCCAGGTGGCAGGAATAGTGAGATCTCTGTAAGTTTGAGGTCAGTCGGGTCTATGTAGTGAGTTCCAGAGCAACCAGGACCTTATCTTTATTTAAAAAAAAAAAAAAAAAAAAAAAAAGTAATAAAAAAAAGGGGGAAGAAAGTTTCAAAAGTGGGGTCTAGCTGAAGCATGTAACTGGGGTATGGCGTTGTGTGTAGTCCCTTCTTCAGTCTCTACTTCCCATTCACCATAAAGTGAAGGATCCCTTTTCCACATACTCCTGCCATCATAATGTTCTGTCCAAGTGCATGGGACCAAGCAGGACCAAGCAATCGTAGACATAAACCTCTGAAATTATAAGCAAAGAAAATCTTTCATCCTATTAACTTTTGCGTTAGGAATGTAATTTTGTTATAATAACAAGGAAAGTAACAAATGCAGAAAATTCATAACAAAAAAAGTAGAGACATTGCCATCACTAACCCTGAACATACTATGCTTAAGGTGTCTGCAAGAATTGACTTGAAGTGGAAATTTGGAAAACTTTGGCAAAAGCTTAGGATGTTGTAAGCACGGTTAATGGGGGAGGCTGGTAAGAACTCAAACCAAACTGTTTATAGAAATGTCAACAGTAAAAGCTTTGCTACAAGATTTCCAGTGGGAATAAGGACTCTATTAGGGATTAGAATAGAAACTAGTTATGCTACATTATGACAAAAACTTGTCTACGGTTCTTTTTTTTTTTTCCTATGTTCAAAGACTTAAAAGAGAGCTGAACTTAAAAATTAAAACACTCATTTGACAAATGTAGTTCCAACAGAACAAAGCATACAAGCAGTTGCATAGATGTTGCCTGGTTTTATCTATGTTTATAATAAAAATTGGTAGGAAAAAGCAGAGCATGTATAGATTAGGAGACTTATAATTATGAATATTCTATTTAATGAAAGGCAATCTCTGTATAATCCTAATTAAAATTCCAATGGCATTCTTCACAGAAATGGAAAGGACAATCTTAAAATATGTATGGATGAACAAAAGACCTAGAATAGCCAAAGAAAGCCTGAAAGAATCTCATGATTATCACCATGTCTGATTTCAAGTTAAACCTGAAAGATCCATAGTAACGAAAACATGACCATCACTCCAACATACACATGATCTATCAAGACAGATAAAACCCATATATTGCCAAAAAGCTATATTCATCTAATCTTTAACAAAGAAGTAAAAAATACACATTGAAGAAAAGACAACTTCAACAATTGGTGCTAAAAAAACTATTTCCACATGTATAAGAAAGAAACTGTATCTCTGTCTCTCACATAACACAAAAATCAATTCCCAATAGATCAAAGACTGTAATACTAGAAACTCTGGAGAGGAAGAATGTTTCAAGATGTAGGTACCCAAGCCTTCTCAATAAGACTATAGTTTGGCCGATATGGCCAATAGTTGACAAATGCAACCTCATAAAACAAAAAACCAAACCAAACCAAAACAAAACAAAACAAAACAAAAAAAGACTGTTAATTGAGCAAAGATACAGTCTACAAAATAGAAGAAAGTCTTTGCTAGATAAACATCTGACAGAGGATAAATATTTAGACTATATAAAGAAGTCAAGTTTCAGCAGCAATGGCACATGCCTTTCTTTAATCCCATCACTCAAGAGGCAGAGGCAGAGGGATCTCTGAGTTCCAGGACAGCCTGATCTACAGAGGGAGTTCCAGGATAGCCAGAGCTACACAAGAAATCCTGTCTCAAAAATAAATAAATAAATAAATAAATACATACATACATACATACATACATACATACATTTGAAAAATTAAAGAATTCAAAAAATAAATGAAAACTAACTCAATCAATAAATGGGCTAATGAAATAAAGTTTTCAAAGGATAAAATAAAAATAGTCAATAAACAAGAAAAAAGTTCAACTTTACTAACTGTTAGAGAAATTAACTCAATCAATAAATGGGCTAATGAAATAAAGTTTTCAAAAGATAAAATAAAAATAGCCAATAAACAAGTAAAAAGTTCAACTTTACTAGCTGTTAGAGAAATGAATCAAAAAGACATTGAGAATCATCATCTTACTGTAGTCAAAATAATGGTCATTGTGACAGCAACAACATGAGCTGCTGAGATAGCTCAGTGAGTAAACACACTTGCTGCCAAGCCTGATGACTTGAGTTCAACCAGTAAGACCCACAAAGTGGGAAAGAGAAAACCAACAACTGACTTCCCCAAAGTTGTCTTCTAACTTCTGCCCATGTGTGTAAGCATGTGCATAAATAAACACGCACAATAAATATGCAAAAAATAAGAAAGTAAATTCTGGCAAAGATGAGGACAAAGGGGAAATGAACTATGATACAGACATGGATGTAACCATTTCTCCACTATTGAAGACAGCCATATACTCTAGTTAGTCTATCATGGATACCCAAAAGACTCTAAGTCACCATCCCAAAGAGACACATGCTTCAAAGTTTAATTGTGAAACAAATCTAAGTGTCCAATAACTGAGGAATGGATAAGAAAAATGTGGCATATGTGCACAATAGAATTTTTTGGCCTTGAAATAAATCATATTATTTGCAGAAAAATTAAAACAATTGAATATCATCATGCTACGTGAATCAAGTCACTCTCAGAAAGACAAATATTGTATTCTCTCATATGTGGTGCCTAGACTTTATAGGACATTATTATGAATGACATTAAGGTAGAAGTGAGGCTCTCCAGGGGTACAAAGAGAAGCAGTAAAAGAGGGAAAGTATGAAGGGAAATGTTATCAGTATAAAATATGTGCATTTACATACTTTAAAATAATTGACTGTTTAAGACGAGCAGAAAGACCTCACTAGATCACCTAAGCCGGTGCTCTCTTGCTCAAAAGAAAGTCTCTGAAACAAGTTTATAATTTTCCATGATGGAGGACATAATAGAAGATGGCCATTTCAGAGATGCCATTAAACATTTTCTCTTGTTGCTACTGAAAAGGGTTTGCCCAGAAAAGAAGTGCAGTTAAAATTGCCACAAAAAAGGAAAAAGAAAAAAAAAAGGTATCATTAGGAAAGGATTGTGCTGTTTCAGTCTGATTAATTTAATCCTTCCTTTCTACTGGTGCTCCTCACTTTTGGAATAGGAATGTTTACTCTGGACTGTTTTATGTTGGAAGTACACAACTTGGGCTTGTTTTTAAATTGGAGGTGTTGAGTCTCAGAGGAAATTTTGAGCTTAATTTTTCAATAATTGTGGTACTCATATAACTTTCCAATCCTTGGAGAGGACTAAATGTAGTTTGTGGAAAGAAATACCTACTAGTTTTTAGAGGCAGAGGAGGCAGAATGTCATGATTTGAATAGAAATGTTCCCTACAAGCTTGTCTTTTGAGTATTTGCCCCCATTGGGAGCACTGTGTTAGTAGGTAGAAACTTTAAAAGTTGGCCTACTCAGAGGAAACAGGTCACTTGGGACATGGTTTTGAAAACTACTCTGGTCCCTAGTTTTCTATGGTTTGCTTTTGTCTTCCATGAGCGACTTTCTTCTCTCCCAGATGCTTCCTCTGTCCTGAAGTTCATGGTTCCAAGCACCCACGGACTGAACCTTCTCAACGCCTGCACCAAAAACCCTTTAAACTTACATTTTTTATACTTACTTTCAATAAAGGTTTTTAAATGCTTTAACCTCTCCTCTAGGCCACTACCCACCAGAGGTAGTAGAAAGGAAAGCTAATAAAGCAGAGGAGGGTATGAATCTCTTTCGAACTCGTTCTTTGGTGTAAATCTAATCTGTGCTGTGAGGATATCAGCAATTCAGTTGACAAGAATCAACTTGAATAGCAGGTCGATTCAGAAGAAACTTCAAGACTCTGCTCATCATGCAGAGTCCCCAGAAGTGGCAATAAGCTCCGGGAACACCACCAGAAGTTCTTTAGTGACATTTCTCTCTATGAAGTCACAACAAATGATGATAGGCAAAGAATGGAACGGTGAACTAGTACCATATAACATCATCCACTGTCTGTTTGGTTATACTTATGCTCTTTCCACATATCGTGTGTTCTCTCAAGCATATGCTCTAGCAAAACATCACCTACCCCTCTTCCAGGCAGCTTCCAGCAAAACATCTCACGTCTTTTCTCAACAAAATATCCTCCCACATGTCTGCTTCAGCAAAAATCATCCTCTCATAAGACAGTTTCTGGAAAAAAACATCCCATGACACAACTGAGTCCCCAAAGAAACCAGAAATTTCTACTTTCAACCCCTTCCCTCCTTTTAAGTTGTTATCAGGTAGATTGTTAAAGCAATTTAAAGGCACATAGTGTATGGCTGGATCATAAAACACACCAACAATGACACTAGAGCAAGGTGTGGTACACACACCTTTAGTCCTAGCACTCAGGAGGCAGAGGTAGAGGCAGTTAGATCTCTGTGAATTTGAGGCCAGACTAGTCTACACATAAGGAACTCCAGGCCAGCCAGAATCACATGATGATGCCCTGTCTCAGAAAATGAAAAATAAACATACAAAATTGATAGCAGAGAACTTGGGATCATGAGTCATAACTCCTGAATGAAGTAATTGCTTAATATTTCACATACGTTAACATGCATTGGGAAAATATGTTTGCATTCATTCCCCATTCCCACTTTTCCACTTCACTTTGATACTTTCTTTGATACTACATAGTGTCAGGCTTGGTGCCAAATATCTGATAGCCAATTTAAGTTTGAACGGGGCTGCTAGGTAGTAAGTAAGCGTGTGTCCCAGAGCCTCCATGAGCAACCGTTGTTTGCAGTGGAGAGGAACGAATACTGTTCCTTGTATACCTTTATTAATGCTGAGCACTAATACTAGACAGTTAAAGTGAATATACTTAGACATATACAGTTGACATTGGAAACAATGGCATCATTTTGGTTATGCCTTACTCCTTCAGCTCATCCTTTCACTCCCTTCACCTCCCCTAAAACCAACACTTAGTTTTATATGTTTTTGAACTTCATATAATAGTGTGCACACATTTTCCTGATGTTATATTTGTGTGATGTGTTCAGGGTGGGGTTTTTTTTGCAATAGTAACAATGTTTCACTTATGTGTGTATCATACTGTTGCATCCCTTGAGGGTTTTAAAGAATTCTCTTTAGTTGTAAGGGTTGCTGCTATGAACAATGTTATCCTCATCTTGTAGTGCATGCAGACTTTTGTGGCATGTTTTTATTTTAAAGAAATCTAAAATATCTAATAAGAAACAAGCATCTAGCTATAGTAAATAAATCTCTAAATAAAATACTTCCAAGTAATAGAAGAAAAGCCACACACCTTATAAGTTTTTCCTACAGACTTTTA
Organism: Mastomys natalensis; assembly: GCA_021653895.1. Classification (NCBI taxonomy): domain Eukaryota; kingdom Metazoa; phylum Chordata; class Mammalia; order Rodentia; family Muridae; genus Mastomys; species Mastomys natalensis. Next base: position 626,048 of record JAJTUV010000677.1, read on the forward strand.
CATTTCACACACCTAGTGTACATATGTCTATCAGTATAACCATTTTGAAAAATAGTTGCCATTATTGCCGTTACCTTGCAAACTTGCAGGGATTATCAGTATGAAAGGAAACACTAGAAACTGTCAAGACGGTCAGGGGAGAGAACCAACTTGCAAAAGTTGTCTGACATCCACACTTCATGCACATGTGATCACATGACAAACACAAGCGCTCTCTCTCTCACACACACACACACACACACACACACACTGATAATCTCCTTAAAGGAGTATCAGGAGGCTAATACAAACAATTGTAGCAACGTTTATTTACCAAGTAGTCACTTACTTCACACTATTTTCTTTTAAATTATGCATAATTCTGACAAAATTGGTTAATATTTTCCAAAATTTAAGCAGAATTAAAGGTACTTCAAAGACATTTAAATGGATTTCTTTGTATAAAGTACACATAAAACAGCAAAAATAATACAAAAATATTCCATGAAAGTACAGAGAAGCAATCCCAAATACCTCAGTACAGGCTCTCTCTGCCTCACAGGCCAGTCTACTTAGCTACAAAATATTATCATACATCACCTGACTTCCCAAATGATGATTCAAAATTTTTAAAAACTACTTAAGTTATAGAAGGATTAGAAGGCTGTGACAGACACATTTTAGAACAATATGTCAGAAACAATTTTTTAAAGGGCTGTGTGTAAAGGAGGCAAATGTGCTTTAAAAATACACATTTTTCAACATGATTTTACAAAATGATGATGATGATATAGCAACTCTAATTAATGATTGGTCTTATGCTAAGTAGTTTAAGTGGATAAACTCCCTTAGTTTTCATACCAACTCCCACTAGATATTATTATTATTATTACTATTATTATTATACTGTAGATAAGAAAACTAACAGAGGTTAAATATTTGTCTAAGGTCACTGTGTTTGTAAAGACAGGTGAGATCATAATAATTAACAGACACAAGACCTTAGTGGCTCCAAACAACAAATACTTTTTTGTCCTTTGTGTCACCTGTGTGTCATGACACAGCTTGTTCCTCAGGGATAGAGAATATGGCATATTCTGTTGTCTGATATAAAGCTAGTTGCCATGCAAAGGGAAGAGAATTTGGTGCTTTGTACCCTGAGCCCTCCCTTCCCTAAAGTCATGTGGCCATGAATTACTTCCAGTAAAGCAAATCTTCCATGTGTCTAAAGGTGATGGCAATCCAGAGCAGTGCGGTCAGTCAGACAAAGGGACAAGTCACACACCTAGAAAGTGGACTGAAACCCAAGCTTTCTAATAACAGAGTTTATAATTAGGACTGCAGAGACCTCCACAGTCTACATACTGACAAGAACTAAGTGTGCCCACTTGGAAAAGCCCTTGATTCTTACAAAAATGTTCTTTTGCAATTACAACACCCACTTTAAGAAAACAATCCTGGAACCAAATATTACAGCACATGCCTGAAATCATAGCACTTGGGAGGCTGAGGCAGGAGGATTATTAATATGGACTCATCATGTTTCAAACCAATTTATACATGTTTTACATATTTCAGAAATTGTTTAATATTTTTAGATTAAAATATAACGTCATTTCCCCTTTCCCTTTCTTCCCTTCAAACCCTCCCATGTAACCTCCCACCTTAATGTCTTTCTCTTTTTTTTTGTTGTTTTGGATTTTTGTTTTTCAAGACAGGGTTTCTCTGTATAGCCCTGGCTGTCCTGAAACTCACTCTGTAGACCAGGCTGGCCTTGAACTCAGAAATCCACCTGCCTTTGCCTCCCAAGTGCTGGGACTAAAGGCGTGTGCCACCATTGCCCAGCTTTTTTTAACTTCTTAATCTTTTTTTTTAATTGAATATTTTATTTACATTTCAGATGTTATCTTCTTTCCTCATTTCCCCCACCCCCACCCAGGAACCCCCTATCCCATCCCCCCCTCCTGCTTCTATGAGGATGTGCCTCCACCCACCCACCTACTCCTACCTCCCTGTCCTCAAATTCCCCCACACTGGGGCATCCAGCCTTCATGGGACCAAGGACCTCCTCTCCCACCTATGCTCAACAAGGCCATCCTTCCCTACATATACAGTTGGAGCCATAGCTCCTTCCCTTTGTGCTCCCAGGTTGGTGGTTTAGACCCTGGGAGCTCTGGTTAGTTGGGGCCCCATGGGGCCACAAACTCATTCAGCTCCTTAAGTCTTCTCTCTAACTCCTCCATTGGGAAGCCCATGATCAGTTCCATGGTTAGCTGTGAGCATCCACCTCTGTATATGTCAGTCTCTGGCAGACCTCTAAGGAGACAGCTATATCAGGCTCCTGTCAGCATGCACTTCCTGGCATCCACATCAGTGTCTGCCTTTGGTGACTGCACATGGGATGGATACCCAGGTGGAGCAGTCTCTGGACGGCCCCTCCTTCAGTTTCTGTCCCACACTTTATCTCCATATTTGCTCCCATGAGTAAAATCATCCCTTTCTTTTTTAAGTGTCACATGCACACGAGTACGTGTGTGTGTGTGTGTGTGTGTGTGTGTGTGTGTGTGTGTTATCCTACATAAATTTTAGTGATTTCCAGGTTAGTGGAAGTCACATAGTGAAATCTTGACTCAAAACAGGAAAAAAGAAAAAGGAAGGAAGAGAAGGAAGGGAAGGAAGGGAAGGGAAGGGAAGGGAAGGGAGGGAAGGAAGGGAAGGGAAGGGAAGGGAAGGGAAGGGAAGGGAAGGGAAGGAAGGGAAGGAGGAAGGGAAGGGAGACAAGACAGGAAAGAAGAGGAGAGGGTAGGAGAGGAATATGGCTATGGCACTATATTGCCTTAGAGGAGCTATTTGGAAGCTCCATAGTAATGAGTGGCATCCCCTGGCACCATGTCTGCATTCACATAAGCTTAAAACATCCTGCCCCCCGGCAGGTAATGCAGGCAGTGCACTGAGCCAGTGCAGGTAGCCAGTGCTCCAGAGGAAGCTGACAAAAGCACCTTGGCTTTCACAGCAGCAGTTCAAACAGTTCAAAACAAGGTGCATGTGCTTTCCAGTTTTGATTTGATAAAATGTTCTCTATATAAACTCTACTATACAATTTTAACCTCCATATTTTATAAGCTCATAGAGCTTTGATCCATTTAAACAAATATTATTGATTTTGTAATTTATAACTATGTCTAAAACACTTAAATCCTATTCTCCACTTTCGCTGATTGATGCTTATATGAGAATGTAGCAGGATAGTTCCCCTGCCCGCAACAGAGACAGCCTCTTCCTCTGTCCCTAGGGTTTAAATTACCTGGATAATCTCAAACCACAGACAAAATAGAGACTGGCAACATTAAGTTCTAAACTCTTAGAACCGAAAAAATAAAACATTAAAAAAGAAAGGTGGAAGGAAATCATGGCAAAATGTATGTCCACATTTGACAAAATATAAAGGAGAAGTGACAGTGACTTTGACAATAGAGCTGTGTTCAGTGTGTGTGACACAGCACAGGGAAAGTGAGGTTAAATCCTCGTGTCCTTCACAGTGCTTATCATGTTGGACTGCACAAAATGTAAAACTTAGCAGGATGAGACATGGTGTGTTAAGTGCAACGAGTGACTCAAAAGCATGTGCACAGAGCACTGGACTGGAGTTCAAATTTCTAATCTTCTATACACAAGGATGAGTACAGCATTCTAATTATTTCTTGAGCTTTGAACTTAGACAAATGTGTCAGTCAGTGCACAAGCACAGAGCTGGATCCTGTGGGAGATGTCTGACTAAGACACTGAAAGCTGGGTGTGGCAGTACATACCTACAGTCCTAGCAATGACTGGGGAAAGGATTATGAATTCCAGTCTAGCCTGAGATACATTGAAAAGCCAAAATAATAACAAAGACTTCAGTGTTAGCAGACTTGTATATAAACTCAGTGTATGAAAATGTGGGGCTGATGAAGCAAATCTGAAAGGCAGTGGAAGTCAGCACAAAGAGCAGGCTGGAGGCCTCAGGCATCTGAAATCTAGTCCACAGAAAGCATTTCTTCCTGTCAGCTCTGTCCTAAAGGCCTTTTAGCTGATTGAGTCATATCCCTGAAGATAAACTAGGATAACCTCCCTTACTAACACCAACAGAAGATGGACTTGAGTCACGTCTCCAAAATACCTTCATAGCATTAACTACACTCGAATACTAGCATTTAGCCAAACACATCTCAAAGTGACCAAAAGAACAATTTAGGAACTGTGTATCTGACACTACCATTTTCTAGCTGAACAACTAGGAAAACTTGTTTAAATTTCCTTAAACTCTTACTTATTTGTAAAAAGAAGACATTAAGAGTAGTTACCAACAACTGTTGACATTAAGGTGATCGGCAAAAAGTGGGACTAGGACTGTGCTTGGGAAACAGTAAATTTTCAACAAATATTTATTACTTTTACTATGATCATTCTTACTATCTGAGCAATAGTGGAAAACCAAACTTTTTCTCTGAGTTTCTGTAAAAGCAGCATATTAATGCTCATAGCTCACAGTGACCTAAGATGACTTCTTAGCGCTGCAGATTGGACCTAAACCCTCACACACCAGCACTCCATCCGGGGTCAGCATCCCAAGTCTGTTAGGAGAATTAAATGAACATTAGATTATTTTAAAACATCTCTCTGTGTGTCTGTGTGTGTGTGTGTGTGTGTGTGTGTGTGTGTGTGTGTGTGTATACATTGCCCATGGAGGTGAAAAGAGGGCATTGACTTCCCCTAGAGCTGGAATTCCAGGCAGTTGTGAGCCTCACAGAGGAGCGCTAAGAGTCAAACTCAGGATATCTAGAAAAACAATAAGCAGTCTTAACTGTTGACGTCTCTCCAGTGTCTAGATGATTTTTTTAATTGCTTAATGAGCTATCCACTAAAAAAATTAAAAAACATTTATTTTTAAAACATGCTTTATAAAAGTTCAACCATTAATTATAATTATAGATTTTTAATGTTTTTATTAATATATATTAATTACACTTACTAGGTTTGAGGCATTTTCATACTTGTACATAAATATACTTTGACCATGTTCATATATATGTCTTACAGCTTGTAGACTTCTCTTCAACCCTTCCTACTCCTACTAATCACCTTTTCTTAATTAGCTCCCTTTCTTTTCTCTTCTCTCTCCTCTCTCTCTCTCTCTCTCTCTCTCTCTTGTGTGTGTGTGTAAGCACAGATGCTAGCACATGAATGTACTCCTCCTTGTGTAAACTAATGAGTTCCATTAGTATTGTTCACAAGAGCTTGACTGGGTTGGTTTATAGAAATATGGACACCTTATCAGCGATTACCCCACCAAGAAATCTCTCTCCCACCAACCTTTATCTAGATATGAAACCTCCATGACAGAATTTTGATTGGACCAAACTTATGGAGATCACATGCTGGCAATCCTGTGAATGCAAGAGCTCAGCAGTTGTGAAATGTATACAAGTCAGTATTTCGAGTCTTTCCCTACACCCTCCTTCCACTTTTACATTCTTTCTGTCTTTGTTCTTTCCATTTTTTTCCTTTGTAATGTTCTCTGAACCTTGGAGGAAGTGACATATATACATACATACACATATATATATATATACATGCATACATATACACATACACACACACATACACATATACATAAACGGCACTTATGAAAGAGCATAAAAACAGTCATCTATTCTTTGTCGTTTAATCAATTATAGATAACTAAAGTCACCAGTGACAAAAGCTGAAGAAGCTTTATCCAAAGCTAAGAATAGCATTATTCTGTAGAAATAAATGTGGTTATTTAGAAAGCAATTTGGCATATCACATCCTAGAAAGTCTATTGGATGGTTTTCAGTGTGAAAGTTTTACTTTCCTCCTTCTAAGTTAAAGAAAAATCTGTTAGATATTTACAATATCTCTTCTAAGTTAAAAATCCCTTGTTTCCTTATAAAGTAGTTTAGTAGTAACAAAATTTAATGTGTGAACATTTCTTATTCTCAGAAATTTTTCTTGCAAATATTCTTACATATATTTCTATACATAATTGGATTATAGCAAAACATGGAAAACAAACCAATTATCTATCAGTACGTGAGTGGATTCTTCCATAACACTGTCTAATATAATAATGCACAGCTGCAGAAAACTCAGAATGTTTTCTATATAGTGATATGTATGTATCTTAGGGTTTTCTTGCTGTGAAGAGACACTATGACCATGGTAACTCTTATAAAGAAAATCATTTAATTGGGGCAGACTTACAGTGTCAGAGGTTTAGTCCATTATCGTCATGGTGGGGAGCATGGTGACGAGCATAGTGGCATGCATACAGACATGGTGCTAGAGGAGCTGAGAGTTCCACATCGTAATCCACCTGCAGTGGAAGGAGCCTGTTCACTGACCAGACTTAACCTCAAATCCAGCCCCCAGTGACACATTTCCTTTAATAAAGCCACGCCTATTCCAACAAGGTCAAACGTCCTAATAGTGCCACTTTCTATGGGCCAAACAGTCGAACACATGAGTCTATGGAGGCCATACTTATTCAAACCACCGCAACCACAGTCTATAAACATACCCAAGATATTATAAATAAAGCAACTTGTAAAAAGAAATGAAGTCTATATAATCTTCATACATATTACATGTGTACATATAAAATATGTCACTATATGTGCATGTTGGTTTGCATTGCTATAAAGAAACTGTGTGAAGATACATATCAAAGTAACAAGCAGAGGAGTTTTGCTGGTGGTATGCTGGATGGACCATGGGTTTGAGGAACAGGATGTATACCAAAGCACCTCACTGTCTACCTTTCTATAATATATTTGTGGGTATCTATTATATCAGTTAGTTGTTACAAGATGCTGGCTTAGGCCACACAGAGTTAATAATTATTTATCTTTATATCACAGGTCAGCTGATCAAGCTGGACTCAGGGAAAGGCCCAACTTCAGTTTTTAGTGCCTAGCAAAGCTCCAGTTCCCATTCAGATATGAAGACGTGCTGCTTGTGTCATTCTCCTGAGCTCACAGAAACAGAAACACACAGTAGCAGGGAAGCATGCAGGCCTCTTAAAATTAGGCTAAGAATTGTTGTTCCTATGCATCGGCCAGATAAAGGCAGGTTTCACCAAATATACGCCAATTACAATGAAGACAGCAAGAACCTGGACTCAGGAAACAGCTCATGATTCACGCTAATAGCTGCTAATCAGTGCATATAACCTGAAATACTATAAACTTAAAACTGTGAGTACCAAAAATTAGACATCATTTTTCTAAAATTTGAATACTCTATGAATGTGTTTTTACTTAAGAATTGTCTTATCACTGTCTATTGATCTTGAGTGGAATGAGATGAAACAACAATACATCTCTGTGAATTCAAAGGACTGGAAGGGAGTCTGGACTAAACATTACTCAGTGCCCTTTCCACATGAGGTAACTGAACCTTAAAGGAGGTTAGGACACACAAGAAGCTAAGGAGCTTGAGCAACAAGAAGCCCTGAAAGGAGCTGTTAGGCACAAAACATAAGTATTTGTTTAGGGTTAAGAAAGCCATAAAAAGGAAACTAGAGTACATTATAAGAATGTGTTTCGGGGCTGGAGAGATGACTCAGCGGTTAAGAGCACTAGCTGCTCTTTCAGAGGACCTGGCAATTTTAGACATTAAATCCTAGCAGCCACATGGCAGCTCACAACTATCTGTAACTCCAGTTCCAGGGGACCTGACATCATCACACAGACATGCCATATATGCAGGCAAAATACCAATGAACATAAAGTAAAATTAAACAAATCATTAAAAAAAACTTTCCCCAAATAAAAGCTACTTAAAAAGAATGTGTTTAAATGTCTAATATAAAATATTGCTTAGTTTTTAAAAATACAAGTAACTAATGGGCTAACCTTGGAAATAAAGGACTTCTCTTCCTCTCCTCTTCCCTTCACCCAAGCCTCCCTCCCTCCCCTCCCTCCCTCCCTCCCTCCCTCCCTCCCTCCCTCCCTCCCTCTTCTCCCTCCTCTCTCCCTCCCTCCCTCCTCCTCCCTCCCTCTTTCTCCCTCCCTCTCTCCCTCCCTCCCTCTCTCTCCCTCCCTCCCTCCCCCTCCCTCTTCTTCCTCCTCCTCCTCCTCCTCCTCCTTCTTCTTCTTCTTCTCTCTCTCTCTTTCTCTCTCTTTGTGTGTGTACATGTCTATCCTTCTGTCTTTCTTTCTTTTTTTATTTATTTAATTATTTAAATCAAATCGTAATTTACTTATTCACACAGGGGTTATAAACACAAAAAGGCAGGAAGTGGGAAGGGGATGACACCGGAGCATAGGTGTTCAGGGGGAGTACAGATATCTTTCAGAACAGGGTATCAGCTGAGTGAAAGTTCAGGGGACAGGTCACTATGACTCTGCCTATGATTCAATTGCCCTTATCTAAGTTGGTACTGTCTGCCGAGGCTGCCTATTTACAAGATCTATGACTACTCAGGCTGGTAAATTTCCACAGAAACTGCCTGTTTGCAATAGCTTATAGCCTTCTGTTTCAGTGTTTTTCCACAGAGGCCCAAGACTTTGTGTTAGCATGTATGTATGTCAGGTCTATTGCTGATTTTAGGCCTATGGATGATTTTAGGCCTTCAGTGTATAAGCAGGGCTGCCCCTGACATCTCCTCCCTTCTCTAAGTATAGAATGGCCATGGTGATTCTAATCTTACGAAGGCAGGGATAGAAGCCTGACCTCCAATAATTGAAGGGGACCTTGTAATGGCTAAGGGCCTCCTGTTGTTGTCCAGTGTCTGTCTCTCTTTCTTAAAGAAGGCTTATTTTTCCATTTCAGAAATCATCGGGATATAGTAACAAATCCAATAATGTCTAAAATTACGAAATAATAAAGGTTTTGGGCTTAACAGCCACTGAATATCATTCTGGTATATATATATTCTTGCTCTGAAAAATAATAACAGTTTGATAGTACCCCCAAAAAGTATTGGATATTTTATTGAGGACATACCATGGAAATAAAAGTGAGATAGTACTTTTAGACTTTTCCTTCCTTTTCCTTTCCCCTGCTTCCTCTCCTTCTCTTCTCCTAATTTTATTCCTCCCTTCCCTTCATCATCCTTCTTTTTCTGTATAATGGGAACAAGACTGTGGCCTGAAGAGTGTATTGAACATTTTTTCAATACACTCATTGATCATAGCAAGAACCTGGACTCATGAAAGGGCTCATGATTCAAGCCATAATTGGATCATTTTTCTCAACAAATTTTGTCAGAGATTTCAGTCCATGACCAGCTTTGTATGTGATGTAAGGCAAAGAGAGCAGCCTGGCAACTAGGCTGTGGTGGATCAGAGGAGCTCACCTCAGAGCAGGCAGGAGCAGGCAGAGGCTTGCTCTGCACACTTTTAGTTAACTTGTTAACTTGTTAAACATGTTACTAAGCAGTGTTATTGGTTTAAATTATTATGAAGTCAAATTTAAACCCATCTAAAGCAAAGAGAAAATTTGATTTCTCACATGATCAAAAATCCACTGAAAGCTGAATCCAGGCATCAAGTAATATAACCCAAATTTACTCCATCTCTTACTTCATCTCTTACTCCATTTCTCAGAATCATTTTCCTCTGTACGTGTTTAAATCTGTTGCCCAATGATGTCAGGAAAAACCTTTGGTCTATCTCTCATTGGCCTGAAATGAATCATATGTTCACCTCAGACCCAGTCAGTAAGGTTAGGAAAATGTCATTCTCTAGCTGTTTTGGTTTGAAGATATGTTCTAAAAGGTGGCGGGTGGAAGTATGGAAAGAATTTGAAATAACAGGAGGATTGGGTTATTGGGGAGGTGAGGGGAGGCATGGGAAGGGGAAGTTTACATTAATTATATTAGATTCTCAAAAAATAAAAGAGACACTTTTTTAAAAAATGTACAAAATGCTTTGCTCTAGAGCTATTATTGAAGTAAGTCTCTTTCAAAGGCATGGACTTAGGAATAAGGAAAGGGAGAGGTGGCTTTCTAAGGGAAGCAGGGCATTATATGCCAGTATGTGGGGCAGGCAGACACCAGGGAAAGAAAGTATCATATATGCACAGTACTTACCTAGGCTGACAAAATCTGACCATGATAAAATTAGAGAATAAGTAAGGAATTTATGGAATCCTCCAAAATAATCTAATTTTATTTGGTTTTAGAGTGTGGTCCTGGGGTAAAGAAAAAACTAGGTCCAAAGGAAGTTCAATAGCAGTATCAGCCCTATGCTATTTATACAATTTTATATATTTATATATTTATATTGTATTTATATTGAATTCAATATAACATTGAAGTTGGTGAAAATGTTCTGTGTCTTAATAACCCCAGGTTGCTATAACATAATATCATAAACTGGGTAAATTAATCATAGTCATAGTCTAGAAATTCTAGGATCAAGAATCCAACAGATTTGCCTCTTGGGTATGAGCTTTCTCCCTGCATAAGTGACGACCATCTACTACTTTGTGCTCATGTGACCATTCCTCAGTGTGCAGCCATGGGGAGTACGGGCAGGAACTGACTGTTTTCTTCCTCTTAAGGGTTCTAAGCCTCCTTTTGAAAGTCTGCCCTCAAAACTGCTTCTAAACCTAGTTATTTCTCCAAAGGCCTCATCCCCAGTACCATTGCATTGAAGGTGGAAGCTTCAACATATAAATACTGGTAGGGGGTGGGTAATTAGACATTCTGTCCTTCATTATAACAAGCTAGTTCAAAAATCAAGGAAAAGCCAATGTTTATTTAGCTATTACTGACATGGTGAAAATCAACAAACCCAAAGATAACCAATTTGCATCACACTCAGAAATAGAGCTCAATCTGTATGTATAATAAGAAGCACTTACAACCTTAAAATGCCTCACTTCACACAGAAAGTAGTGTAACATTCAACAAAGAAATGATTGGAGAAATCAGAAAAAGGCCTCACTGTGTCCAACTACTGAACTAGACAATGCCCCATCCAAGCACAAGAGATTACACTTGATTGAAGCACAATGGTCAATTAATTAAAGAATATGATTTTTAAAATGCCTTTTAAAACCCACAAGAATATCTGATAATTATGTGATTGAGGGAAACTGGAAGTACAAGGTTTAATATGGGTGATGCCAAAAAAGAAAAGAAAATTATAGGTTATTATGCTAATTAGGGCTTTTACAATATGATCTTAAAGCTTTGATATTTAGCTACTGCAGGCTGTCATTTTCATTTGCTAGATCCACTATAAGAAAACAGGGCACTGAGTTGTTTCCTGCAATGTCTAGTACTTTAAAAACATAAAGAGGTATTTAGAAAGTATAAGAAATAATAAGGAAATAAGCAAAAAGCATCTTAAAAGGTGCTAGTGGGCACTGTATGTTCAGTATGGTTATGTTTGGACTTGTCATTTTGTGCCTGTACTGACAACAGCAACAGCAGGCACCATAGATGTTTGAAACCCAAGGACAAAGTTGTCATCCTACTCTCAGCATCAGAAGCCACCCTTCTTCACTGTGTCATCTGACAATCACTGATTACCTTTGAAACTGGACTATTACTTAGCCAAACTGATAAGAAAAAGAGAAGCAACAAGAGTCCATGGCGAACACAACAGGTTGCAGATATAGCAGAGCCCTTCTCAAACTAATCGCCATGTCCTTTGCAACCACCCTGCTAAAACTAATGGGGTTAATACAGAAAAAGGATACAAGTGGGGGATTGATAGTTATGATTCAAGGTTATATTACTCCACTACTGAGAAAGACATCTGGCAATTAATCAAACAGATATTATTTTTAAAGCATATGTTTCTTGAGAAATAATAACATTGGAAATACTAAATAATTTTAAATATATGTGTACAGGGAATATCTATTAACATAATACATGTTGATGTTCATTTAATTTACTGTGTTATGTCTAATGTACTATATGCTATGTACTATCATTTTGTTTCTCTGACTTTTAAAAATAACTGTATTTTTATAATAGTTTAAATTTACATTAAAATTGTGAAGTTTTCATACAGCCCACATCTAGCTTTTCCTACTATCAATATCTTTAAATACTGAACAAATCTTATACTAAACAGCTTTTACTTTACCTTGGTTTTATTTTTTAATCAAAATAACTGGTATACTTGATAATATAATCAAATAGTAACAAAAACATGGTACTCCCATTGTATCAGTCTCTGGGCATTCTTCCCATGAATAATCAATTTTATAAGTACTGATATTTCTTCTAGTTACTAAACTGTTTTAAATTATAGTTTTGCTAAAATTCCTTAATTCAGCGATACTCCAGGTACTCCAGCCTCACAGAATGATTAAACCTTGTCACTTCATTCAGCTGATCACTTGTGGCCCCTAGACTTAATGGCTCGTGAGATTTTCCTGGTGGTATCTGTGTTGAGTCCCTTTGTCTTGGGCAGAGGATTTTGCCTTTCTTGAATTTCCTGTTTATGTGGGTTTCTAAGAAAAGCTTCAAGGGAGATAATGTTTATCAACCTTTCCCACCTGAAACTATCTTCATTCTGCCCTTGCAATTGATTGATAGATTATAGAGTTCTAGTTGGAGATTATTTTCTTCTCACTTTCATGCCATTGTTCTCTGTTCTGTATTTTCAATATTTTCATTAACACAACCTGTTCTATTACCTATCACATTGGCCTGGTCTATCTGCAAGCTTTGTGCATTTTCTCTCCTCCAATAAGCGTCTCTTCACTCACTGGCGTAAGGACCCATGGATCACTTCCACCCATACTGCTATTCCATCCTTCTTCCCTACTATCTATGACTGTGAAATAAAACTTTAGGAGATGTGCATTTCTAAACAACTAATAATGCCACATGAAGAAAACCTAATCACATGAGCTGGCGGTCCAGCTTTCTTATCTGTGTTCACAGATAATTATTGCATATGAATAGTTAAATATGGAACATTTACTAATTAGAAAATCATGTAATCATCCTTGTTGTCCTAAACCATCAGAAAGTAAGTTGACCTCTGCTATTAAATGTCAGTGTATTTCGTAGGAACAAGTGATCCTCTCACACAATGCTGTTGATTCTATGGCAAAGATCTAAAGAACAAGATAGCTTGCTAAAATTAACCATGACACAGGAATTATGGTTACACACACACACACTCACACACACACTCTCTCACACACACACACAAACACACATTCAAACACACACTCACATATACTCACACACACATTCACACACAGTCACTCACACACATACACACACATTCACACAAACACACTCACACACACGTGCACACACACAACTCTGGATAACTATAGAACAGGGTCTGTACTTCTCACTTCATCCTCCATGCTTTCTAAAGCCCCGGTGAACTTAAATTTTATTATTTGTCTTTGAGAGGCAAAGAGTTCTACTATGTTGTATTTAAATGTTCATTTGATCTGTACATACGGCATGACTTTTATTATTGATGCTGTTATCCTAACTGATAAGGATAAAAACATTGTATATATAGACTTGCTATCTAAAACACATGAGTGTAATTCTTTCCTTCATAAATGTGCTGCAATTTCTAAAAGCTGATCACAGTCACAGTCTAAGGATTGAAAATATTCTACACAGAAGAAGATGGTTTGCTGGAGGCTGCTTATAACTGTGGCTACTTAAAAGTCCTTCTTTAGTCTTCAACAAGGTATTGAATAAACTCCATTAAGATTCTTTTTAAATTCCCAGTAACTACCATCAGCAGATCTATCAGAAAGGGTATGTTTTAATAATGTTTCTCAGTAAGAGTTGTAGTTTTATTATGAAACCATCATGGTTTACACAAGAAATTCAATGAGAATATTTATAAAATGATACAATTTGAAAATTAGTATCAATAGAATGTATGCCAATTACATGAAAACTTTCATATTACCACACAAAAGCTTAAGCAAGGAAGGAGTTAAATAGACTATAATAGTAGAGATAAATAAACAACACAATGATTCTCCGAGCAGATTTGCATCTTTGGCCCATGGACACTAGTGCAACTTACATGTGAAGTTTTCTATCAGCACCTTGTCACATGGTGCAAACACCCTGTGAGAGTGTCTGACACACCCAAGAGACTTGATACTCTTTTTCCCATGGATGTCTGAAGAGTTTGTCAAAGGACCTTTCTCTTTCCTAGCTTTAAGAGCTGTGACAGTTCAGCTGGGCAGTGGTGGTGCACACCTTTAATCCCAGCACTTGGGAGGCAGAGGCAGGTGGATCTCTTAGTTCGAGGCCAACCTGATCTACAGAGTGAGTTCCAGGACAGCCAGGGCTACACCACAGAGAAACCTTGAAAAAAAACAAAACAAAACAAAAAAAAACAGCTGGGACAGTTCCTAGAGTAGCCAGTCTTCTACTGTTCATGAGGATTGGAGCACAGAGGTAAGCACAGGACTCAAGCCTTACTAGCTAGGGTCTCTTGGTGACGTTTTCCATATAAACCCCAAAGAGTCCTCTTATGCTTCAGACTTACAAACACTGAGTAAGTCTGGAAGTGCTGTGTCACCAATGAGTAGCACTTGCAGAGCCGTTGCAAGGATGAGTCTGAGACCTAGGGGGATGCTGAACCAAATGACACAGGAAACAGGAATCTTACAGATTACCGGGCTTTAGCCAGGAGAAAGCCAAGTCCACACCTAGACTTTGTAGTTAAAAGAGTCAACAAATTTGACTTTTGCTTCAGCTAATCTGAATGAAATTTCTATCACTTGAGACTAAGCACTCTGACTAATAGATTAGAGCAATTTCAATATGCAATGCATAACTAAAACATATAGAAGAACACTTAAACAATGGTTGATCCTAGACTTACATTTGCCAAACCAATATTATATAGTTATATGGAAGCAGTGTCAGCTTAGCTAACTTATAGCTTTAGAGTTTAACACTGCCCTAGCTCCTCTCCTCCCACGAAAAAGTAATGTGGGTGTGGTGGGTGTGGGTGTGTAGGTATATACAGAGTTTAACCAGACAAAACTATAGAGAGATCACAAACCAAAGTATCAAAAGCTTTCAAAAAACATAGACACACTGTCTGGGTACCACAAGATAGACTCCTGGGATGGTTAGGCTCAAGTTTGAAGGTGCTCCAGCATTTAAAAAAAAAAAAAATGTTTTCAAAAATGTTACTCAGTATCTGAAAGCTAAGTCTTCACAGGAGTATCAGGACATTAACTTATGTCAAATACATGCTCTTATGATGTAGTAAAGTGAATTTATTCTTAACAAAATATCATTATTGTAGGTTTGGTTTGGGGGGAAATAAAACAAGTATCAGAGATAGTATGTGTTTTAGTACAGTACAGAAACTTGGAAGCCCAGTACCCACCAAGGTTTTTATAGACTTCTAAGTCCTTACATTTTTCACTTTCACTTTTCGTAGGAAATGAATACACCTCCTGTCAACACTATGAGGATCTATTCTCCAAAGGCTGCTTACTTACACTCACACTAGAAATGGATTCTAGTTTATACATCTACAAATGAAGTTCTCTCCTGCAGATACATCCTAAAAGTTCATGTTGGGAAATTTTCCTTCTTTTTCCTCAATTAACTACTTTCTTAGAAGAAATGTGCATTGCTAGATCTGGAGACTAGAAGAACAAGCACAAACCATGACACTGTCATTCCTATTCCTCTCTATTACAGTGGAAGGGTTTGTCTTACCTCTGTTTAACAGTAACTCACATTGTCCAGTAAATCATGAACACTCAGAAAGTGCTGACTGAACAGATAAAACTTGATCTAAGAAGTAGGTGATGTGTCAAGAGCACAGAGATTAAGTCTCTGGATTCCTAATCCAGCATTCATCCATTAAGCCAGTTTTGGCCACTTTTTATAATACCCACATAAAAGACCTGTTCTGAAGCACAAGCTGAGGAATAATTTGTTCTAAGACTCCATTATAATTGCAGCTTTAAGCATACCAAGTGTGAGTTCATTAGCAAACATCAATATTTGAATTTCTATAATCTAAATATTTAGGTGTGTATCAAAATAAACCAGGGCCAGCTACTATGTTAAGAAACTTAAAAAGTGAAAGAATTTGAAGCCACTTTGCTATATGAAGTCCACACATGCATGTGTTTCCCCTGAAGACAACAAAGCCAACCCCCTGTTTTGTTTTAAACCTTAAACTCATTTTTAAATTACCAGTCTTGAGTTGTGTTCTAATTTCCTAGATTGTAGACATGTGTATTGCTGTATGTAAATACTGTGCATGGCGCTGTGTCATTAACCTTTGTGTTTGTGCTATCTACTCCCAAACCAAGCACTCAGCTCTGAAATCTCTTTTTGAGACAAGTGGAGAAAAGTTGGATATCTATATATAAAAAACAAACAAACAACAAAAACTCCCTTATAGCCTTTTCTCATATCACACATAAAATTAACTAAAAATTAGATCAGATCATAGATTTATATATAAGAGCTACACAAAGGGGAAAAACACAAAAAACAGGAGAAAATCATTATGACCTTAAATTAGGTAAAGGTATTTTAAATACAACATTAAAAATATAAAAATATCTATAAAAATCCAGATAAACTAGACCCCATAAAAATCTAAAATACTTCCACTACAAAAGACACCAACTGATAAAATAAGAAAAGCAATAGTTAGTCTGCAGGAAAATATTTGCAAATGCATCCATGGTGGTATGTGGCACAAGCCTGTGTTCCCAGAACTCAAGAAGTGGGACAAAAACATTCCAGAACTGAGGTATAAAACAAAATGATGTTTTAAAAATAAATATTTTAAATTTTACATGATTTTTAAAAAAAAAGTTTTTGAGACTTTCATACATTTGTTCTGTGTTTACATTTTCACTCTTTCACCTCTCCAAACTCTTCCTATGTCTCTCTTACTCTCAAATTCATGACAGTTTTTAAAATTGTTGCATGTACACATATACAAACACACACACGGTAGTTATACATGCATCCTTCTCACTTAGTGCTGCTCATACATGTATGTATTTAATAAGGCTGACTGTTTGGGATTGGAGAATCTATCAGGGGGGTTGTGCCTGGGGAAAACTATCTCTCTCTCTCTCTCTCTCTCTCTCTCTCTCTCTCTCTCTCTCTCTTTTCTCTTTCTCTCTCTCAGCAGCAGCAATTAATTACCTATAGCTCTCCATCTAGGAGTGAGTCTTATGAGATTTGCCCCATCCATGTTGGCATGTCAACTGGACAACTGTTGTCCCTGTGCTCATTTTGCTTAGCTGATCATTTTGTTGATATTTCATGGCTACAGCTCCTTGTCATAAACAGAAGACATCACTTCGTAGCAGATGTTTGACCATCTGGTTCCTACAACCTTTCTTCACCTCCTTCTGTGATATTCTATGAGCCTTAGATTTAGGGATTGTCTTATAGATGTATCAACTGGTGCATTCAATGGTCAGTTATACATTCTCTGCATTTTGATCATTTGTGGATTTCTGTAATGGTTTCTGTCTACTTCATAAAGAAGTATCTTTGATGAAGACCAAGAATTACCCATATCTGTGGGTGTAAGAATGGGTACTTAGAATGTAGTTAAAAATTATACTGGTTTGAAAAAGTGGCAGTAGTAGGTTCCCCTCTAAGGCCTATGACCTCACCAGCCACTGGTAATTAGCTAAGTTTATATCACTAGGCATGACTCTCTTATTTTGTTTGTTTGTTTGTTTGTTTGTTTGTTCACTTTGCATCCTGATTTCTGTCTCCCCTTCCTGGTTCCCCCTTCCACAGTCACTCCCTCCCCTTTTCTTCTGAAAGAGTGGAGCCCCCCAATCCAGTATCCCCTGCCCCTAATATATCAAGTCTCTGCAGGACTAGACACTTCCTTCTTCCACTGGGGCCAGACAAGACAACTGAGTTAGGGGAACAGATTCCACAGACAGGCAACAGCTTTGGGGACAGCCTCCATTCCGTGTTTAGGACCCACATGAAGACTGAGCTGCATATCTGCTACATATGTGGGGAGAGTCTAGGGCCAGCCTGTGTATGTTCTTTGGTTGGTGGTTCAGAATCAGAGAGCCCCTAAGGGTCCAGATTAGTTGATTCTGTTGGTCTTCCTGTGGAGTTTCTATCCTCTTCCGGGCCCACAATCCTTCCCCCTACTCTTCCACGTGAGTTTCCAAGATCTATCCATTGTTTGACTGTGGATTTCTGTGTCTGTCTGAGGCTGCTGGGTGGAGCCTCTCAGAGTATAGCTAGGCTAGGCTCCTGCATGCAAACATAACAATATCATTAATAGTGTTAAGAACTGGTGCTTGCTTATGGGATGGGACTCTAGTTGTGCCAGTTGTTTGTGGCTATTTCCTCAGTTGCATGACCTCTCTTCTATTGAGTGGACTTGAAGTACAATTACATGGCTATTGGTTACCCACCAAGATTTAAGTGCCACTATTACACCATTGGCGGTATCTTGCTAAGCTGATCATTATTATTGTTCATAGTCTTTATAATTGGGTAAGACCACTGAATGCTTTTCTTCCCTGGCAGTTTTTATAGCATCTTTAGTTACTATTAGTCCTCATGGAGAAAGCTTCTAAGTCAGTTCCAGCTCAATTCCTCCAAGTCCTATGTCCAAAGTGTCTTCAACAATAGTATTTCATTTTCAAGTTCTGGGAGTCAACCAATGGCAATAGCCTATATTATTTGGAGGATCTCTTGTAATCCCATGACAAACAACTTGGAATATTTCAGTGCCTGGCACTGTAAGAGCATTATAATTTTATAGTATTATTTTTTAAAAAGGGAACAAGGGGCCTTATCAAAAGTGGACAAACTATACAGATATTTACTAAAGAAGATGTGCAAGTGAATAATGGTTAATAAATATATGAGAAGATATCCAATACCATTTAACTAAGGAAATAAAGGTAAAAGCAAGAATGATGTAGTACTTAGGACATGCTAGAATGGCTATAGTAAATAAGGAAGATAACAAATGTTGGTGGGGACATGAAAAATGTCCGTACATTCTTAGTAAAAATATAAAATACTACAGCATTGAAAACATCTGGCAAAATTTTAAAACATTAAGTATAAAAGTACCAAATGACTCAGTTATTCCACTTCTGGTATTTACAAAGATATTTCAAAAATTTACATCTACACAAATATTAATATAAATATGTTCATAACAGAATTATTCATGATAGCTTCAATCTGGAAACCACCATGTATCAAAGCAGGGATCAGAAAGGCTAGAGGCATATGTGATATGCTACTGTCTAACAATAAAATATGTTATGGATGAACTTCAGAACCACTATACAAAGAGAAAGCCAGAAACAAGAATTTCTGTGTAAATTCTCCTTACATTAAATATCAGCAAAGCCAGCTTTATAGAAAGTAGATCAGTAGTTTCCTGGAATATAGAAATGAGAAGAACAATAATAAGGGTGTCTTCTTGGGAGGATAAAAATGTTCTAAAATCAATTATGAATGATTTTGCCACTTGATAAATTACTAAAACTATGCAACTTTTAAGAGTATTTTAAGAGTATTTTATGATATGTAAAAGATACTTCAATAATATCTTAGATATGTTATAGGTATATTCAACTTTTTCCTTATTATTTGGTTCATACTTTTTTAATAATCTAATATTAATTTTATACTCAATACTCAAATTATTTTTAAATTTAAATTTCAAAACATAAAATTAACATTTTTTCTTTCTTTCTCTAGCTAGAGTCTCATTGTGTGACCCAAGCTAGCTTCAAACATAAGGTCCTCTTATCTCATCCTCCTCAGAGCTGGGGATGCAGACATGAATCACTGTGCCTGGACAAAATTCACTTACTTTAGATAAACAATAAGAGAAATCAGTTGGACATAGTCATGTAACCATCAGCCCAAATGAAATACAGTATATTTCTACCATCCTTAAAAGTGTCCTCTTTAGACATTTGGTGATATGGGCCTACAATCTCAGCATCCAAAGGCTGAGGCAGGAGGAAATTCAAGGCCAGCCTGATCTAGACAGTAAGACTACTTTTTAAACTCTCTCTCTCTCTCCCTCTCTCTTTCCTTCTCTCTCTCTCTCTCTCTCTCTCTCTCTCTCTCTCTCTCTCTCTCCTCTATCTCTCTCCCCCCCTCCCTCCTTCCCTCCCTCCCCTATCTGCTTTCTCATGTTGGTCCTCTTCTGCCCCAAATTATCCAGCATCAAGTATCTACTGTTCTTTTGTCACTATAGTTCTTACCTTTTATAGAATCCTATGTAAGTAGAATAACATTGAATATAATATTGTGTTTTCCTTTGTTTAGTATAACTTTTTAAATTTATCTCTATAAGTTTGAATTTTTCCCTATTACCATTGTACATCAATATCATTTTTTCTTATAAAATAATATTCTGAAAGTATTTATCATTTGGCTAATTGATTTGTTTCTATTTAATTATTGTGAATAAACACTAGCATGCAACTCTTTGTGTACCGTGATTTTTCATTTCTCTTGAGCAAATATCAATAAACTAGTGGTAAGGCCATTCAATGTTCACTATGTGAGACAGTATCAGGTTGTTTTTAGAGTGAATTTGCCACTCTGTAACCCTATCAGCAGAGCTGAGCATCTTTGCCAGTACTTCATACTGTAAGTTATTTTACTCTAGTCATTCTGTTTCAAATGTACACTAATTTGCATTTCAGTGGTTAGTAGTTCTAAGCACCTATTCATCACCTCAATGAGTACATGTTCTTGCTATTTTCTCAAGTATTGGTTAAAATACTTTGTCTAACACACACTTTTTGTCGGATACACATTTGCAAATATTTCCTCCCAATTGGCGAGTTGCTTTTTCTGATGCATCTTTCACAGAACAAAAAATTTTCAGTTTTGCTATTCTATCAACTGTTTTATTTTATAATGCATAAGTTTTATGATTCACTTTTAAAAAAATTATTGCTTGAGCCAGACATTTAAACTCTTTTGGAAGTACAGCACATGCAAAACACAGCAGTGGTTCTAGTCATTACCTTCTAGACATTGAATGTATCAGCTTCAACAGCCAAAAATATCTCTACACATTGCAACTGACTTTGCAATATGAAGTTTCTGAGAATTACTGGACAAACCCAATGCCATAAACATGACTTTAGCTTTTGCACTAATCCATCTTGAGTTAATGACTGTATAACTGTTGAAGGGTCAAAGTTCACTTTTTCATACAGCTATTTAGGTAATCTAATAGTATGTATTATATATTCTTCTTTTCCTCATTGAGGTACCGTAGCATACTTGTTGAAATCAGTTGTCCCTACAGATGGGGATCTAGTTTTGAATTCTCTATTCTATTTCATTGATATACTTCTGTGTTTATGCCAATAATACATAG
Organism: Mastomys natalensis; assembly: GCA_021653895.1. Taxonomy (NCBI): domain Eukaryota; kingdom Metazoa; phylum Chordata; class Mammalia; order Rodentia; family Muridae; genus Mastomys; species Mastomys natalensis. The sequence goes on from JAJTUV010000677.1 coordinate 647,398, forward strand.
TTTGGATATTATAGCTTTATGGTAAAAACTGAAATCAGATAACCTAAATAGTTTGGTCCTTGGCTCTGGGTTTTATTTAGGTTTCCTGAATTTGTGCAAGCAAGAATTGTCTCAGTGGGGTCTCTGCTTCCATTTGCTCTCCTATATCATAATTATCTGCTTATAATTTCCCTGTATTTAGTTTTAATCTAGAATAGGGCAGCTCAGCAATATCTCTCTTAGCCATTTCTGAAAGTAGAACCAACAATGCCTCAAATACTTTCTAAGAGTGGCCAGGATAAAAGAAATGAAGAGATTGTGTTGTTATAGTTAAGTACTCTCAGATCATGATCCCAGTCTGTGCCAAGTCAAACTAAAATCTTAAATTTCACCAATTGTGTGACCATGAAACATCTCTTCCCAGTATGAGCAAACTGGCCATCTGAAATAAATGGCTTCCTGCTTAGTTAAAATTTCAAATTCTGAAATATCAAACACAAGACTATCATATATTGGATTCCTGGTAAAATTATTCAGTGTTATCCAAATTGTAGTAAAATTGGTATTTTTCATATAACATTATTTTATGGCATTATCTAGTTAGTTCCTTGAAAACTCATATACAGAAGGGCCTTAACATTTTTCAGCCCTTTGACCTACCCCCGGATTCTAATTTATGGAAATAATGCTTATGGACAGACAAAAGACTGACTCATATAACTGTATACACTAAATTTATAAATGTGTGTGTGGATATTCTCTACCAATGAGGTTCACTATCCTTAGTCTTATGATATCTTTAAAGGATACCACGAAAATGTCCAACAGAAAAACACATGCTTATATTCACAATCATTTTTAGAATGTTTATAAACAGCTTCTAAACATATATTAAAATATGTATATGCTATTTAAGCTTAACACTATTTTTAAATTACATTTATTTATATGTGTATGTGCATTTGTGTATATATGTGTGAGAGCACACATGTGATACCATTTGTATTGAAGTCAGAAGATTACTTTTGGAAATCAGTTCTCTCCTCTCCACCATGTGGGTCCCAAGGTTAGCAAGCAGGTCATCAGGCTTTTCTGCCAGCGCCTTTGTCCATAGAACCATCCCATCAACTCTCAACTTTATGTTCTTAAGCATAAACCAAGAGCCTGGAAGATAATCTATCTGAATCTGCCATGATGGCTTGTGGTACTTACAGAGGATTTTGGTTTTCCTGTTTGCTTTTTCTAATAGTGAGTCAAGAAAATTAGTTTTAACAAAGTTTTAAGAATTGAGCACACTGAATTTTGGGGACAGGAAGAACTTTAGAAAACTAGTTCATCACTGTATACTATTAAGAAAGTTTCTTTATCAGTACAAGACATGAACAGTTTAAAACATTTGTTTAAGCTCTAAAGCCAAGCTGGCAGTACTCTAAACCTGACAATTCCTGGTGGGACATTACACTATATTCTGGACACTCTTGTTTCCCTACCTCTCTTTCCAGTATAAAAGAATTAGCATGGTTCATATCATCAATCATATCATCAAATTTTATTAATTTAAAATATAATCTCAAACTTAATTTTAACATGAATGTTCTGGAACCTGGACAATGGAAGGAAATTTGTAGCTATATTTCCAGTGATTATTTGAAAATGTGAGTACAAATAGAGTTTATTCTACAACATTCTCTAGCATTTATGACTCATAAAGAACCCAAATTATACTGTATTTATGAAAAACTCATTGATCCTTAGTTAACTAGTTACTTTTGTTTGTAATTTCCCAAGCAGAAATGACAGGGTTATAGGATGAATTGTAAATCAGGAGTTTCCAAGACAAACGTCTGTCTCTGCTAACCCTCATAGAATCCTGGAGGAAAATTACTGATACTGACCCACTGCTCACACATGGAGACTTTCCTTCTTCATACACCAAACAGTTTTTCCAAACATTTACCTGAATGGAAAATAAAACATTTTTAGGTTAACATTTCATACCACTGAAAAATTATCTGAAGGAAAAGTTTAAGGTTAGTGGAGTGTTTATCTTATCGAAAGTGGTCTGGTTTGTTTGGGTTAGTGTTTGGCCTCCAGTTAATCAGGCCTATTTACTAGTTTAAAACATTCAGCAATTAACAGTGTTCAAACATCACCAATCTGCTCTGTTATTTCAGCTGGGAAAACAACTATATGAACCAGAGCAGCTTTTTGACTAAAAGTAAGTGATAACAGCCGACTCCCGGCAGCTGATTTTCAGTGCTTTGTACTGCACAGTCTCGGAACATTACAAAATAGGGTGAAATATGTAAATAATTTAAAATCCCAAATATGTCGGGCAGCGGTGGCGCATGCCTTTAATCCCAGCACTTGGGAGGCAGAGGCAGGTGGATTTCTGAGTTCCAGGCCAGCCTGGTCTACAGAGTGAGTTCCAGGACAGCCAGGCTTACACAGAGAAACCCTGTCTCGAAAAACCAAAATGATATCCCAAATATATGCCACATTTTAGTATTAAAAACCTATAAAAATAGCTTTGCTGAAAAATAAAAAAGCATCCTTTCTGGGAGACAAAACAAATATGAGAGGCAGGTTATGGCCTCATTCCTTCAGGAATCCCTAACAGCCTTCTTTTTGAGACTGCTTGATTCTCTTAGCAATTTTTCACACACAGTGACTCTAAGCAGCACTCCACTTGCTCTTCAAACTTTGATACTTCCCAGCTGCTAGGCCTGTGCTTAACTAAACGTTTACCGTAAGCAGAACAGTGGAGTGTTTATGGAACACAGTAACTATAAATGTTCTTGAAAAAATAGGCTTCCTCATTCTAAAAGATAGGCAAACGGATAAGAACGTTGGATTTTAAAATACACTTTAAATTCCTGTTAGGAAGAAGTATATATTATGTATAATATTTAGTGACACTGTCACATTGTTTGTCAACTGACAGTAAAATGACCTTTTCTTCATTTTATTTGTTTTTTGTTTGTCTGTCTGTCTGTCCGTCCATGACAGATATGGCTCCAATGCTGTGAAGCCACAACTAAACTTGAACTCCTAATTCTTCTGCTTCCACCTCCTAAGTGCCAGAGCTGCAGGATGCACTACTACCTCAAACTTCTTTATCTTAAAATTTTTTAAATTCATGTAGCATTTCCCAAGTAGTAGGCTGCATTTTAAGGGGACACACACACACTTTTTAATTAATCCTATGAGATATAGAGACCAATACTGAGCCCACTCTTTCAAATGGAGAAAGCGAGGCTTAGAAAGATTAAGAAAACCATTCCGGGTCCTTTATCAAACCAATATTAGTGCATGGTTTGAACTTCAAACTCTGTGCTTTCATATACTATGGGAAAACAAAAATGGTAGGAAAGGCCTATCAAATACCTGGAATAAGTATTGCATATAAAAGTGTACTGACTTGTGGCCTTCCTCTTTCCATTTATATTTATTAACTTTTCTATCAATGCCATATGTTCTAATGTCTGTCTTTTCCTCTTGCACTTTCCATCACACACACAAACACACAGACATATACAAGCACACACACTCACACAGGCATGAACACACAGGCACACACAGGCACATCAAATACACACAGAGAGGGGGAGGAGATAGGGAGAGGGAGAAGAAAAGGGAGATGGAGAGAGGAAGGGAGGGAGAGAGAAAGGGGGAGGGAGGGAGAGAGAGGGAGAGGGAAGGAGGGAGGGAGAAAGAGAGAGAGAGGAGAAAGAGAGAGAGAGAGAGAGCAGCCTCACAGTAGTGTGCCAATAGGAGTAACAAACAGGGCAGAGAAGTTAATCTTCCACTTTAACAAACTTACTAAACAGCAAAAACCGTGTGTCCTCAGAAATGGGGCGGGGCAGGGAGCCAGATCAGTTTACTCAATTGATTGGCTGTACCCAGTGCCTGTTTACTTGCAGGTAAGCTCATTTATGGATCTAAAGGAACAAGAAACACAAGTATCCACACTAAGCCTTATTCCTGGATTCCTTCACAATTCTGCCTAAGCCAGAGGTCTGCTGTTTACTTGCAGAAGCTGAGAAGTGCTGGGTTTTCCCAAACAGGGTGTGAAATGAATTTTCTGTGAGGATACTTGGATCTTACTGCAGCAGACCTAAGAGACTAGTGTTTTCAGTACCTGAGAGATTCTATGATAGAAAAACACTGTTAGACATCACTCTACTGTTTTCTTTGGTAGCCTCTAGCTGGCATATTAATGACTATTAAACACTTGAAATGGGTAAAGTGAAACTTAAGAAACAATTTTGACTATATCTAACATAATGTAAACACTTACATGTGGCAAGTGGCTACTATATCAAGCAGAACAGCTGCAGACCCAGCTCAATCACTACTCACTGGGAACCCTGATACTGCCATACAGCTACCTTGAAGAAAAAGGTCTAATTATGTCCCTATTCGACAGTTAAGAAAATCAAGGCTCAAGGAAATGAGTGACCTATTTCTGGATACAACTGGCAAGTGGTAACGTATAGATGTTCAAATACATCAGTCTCTCTCGAGGTCTGATGTCTTCATAACCCGTAGTGCTCAACACTGGCTGTTATGTACTTACATTTTTATATTTTTTGTGATTTTTTTTCCTTTAAGTGAAAGTAGATTTCTTTACCCACATAATATATTCACATAAAAATTAGTTTCCCCACCTTCTACTCCTCCTCATTCCTCCCCATCTTCTCTCCTTTTCTTTCTCCAGAAAACAAACAGGCTTCTAAGGGATAACAATAAAACAAAATAGAATTTTAAAAATTAAAAGAACTACTTTGCCTTGCAGTCTGGGCCCAAGCACTGAGCAGATCCTGGGTGGCAACTCTGCACTCAATATCACAAAACCCAGAGGAAGCTGGCCTCCCAGGAGCTCTAACCTGGGCAGTATCTTAGGTAAGTACACAGCAACACCCGCCCAAACGGAGTAATTGGGACCCACTGGGACCGAGGAATTCACTCCTGGCCCAGAGCACTGGTTCCTTCTGGTCTGGGCCCAAGCACTGAGCAGATCTTGGGCCCCAGCTCTAACCCCAGTAGTAACACTGACCCCACACAGTTCTGACACAACCAAGATAATAGGAAAGACAGGCTCCAGTCAGAGACAGGGATGGTAGCACTAAGGAGATCCAGATGGCAAAAGGCAAGCGCAAGAACATAAGCATCAGCAACCCAGGGTACTTGGCATCATTAGAAAGTACTGAATTTCCCATATCACCAGGAAAACAAGATTCAGACTTAAAATCACTTCTAATGATGATGATAGAGGACTTTAAGAAGGACATAAATAACACTTTCAAAGAATTTGAGGAGAACACAGGTAAACAGGTAGAAGTCCTTAAAGAGGAAACACAAAAATCCCTTAAAGAATTACAAGAGAACACAACCAAACCGATGAAGGAATTGAACAAAACCATCCAGGACATAAAAATGGAAGTAGAAACAATAAAGAAATCACAAAGGGAGGCTATCATGGAGATAGAAAACCTAGAAACGAAATCAGGAGTCATAGATGTAAGCAACACCAACAGAATACAAGAGACAGAAGAGAGAATCTCAGGTGCAGAAAACACCATAGAAAATATTGACACAACTGTCAAAGAAAATGCAAAATGTAAAAGTTCTTAACACAAAACATCCAGGAAATCCAGGACACAATGAGAAGACCAAACCTAAGGATAATAGATATAGATGAGAGTGAAGATTCCCAACTTAAAGGGCCAATAAACATCTTCAACAAAATTATAGAAGAAAACGTCCCTAACCTAAAGAACAAGATGCCCAGAAACATACAAGAAGACTACAGAAAGCGAAATAGACTAGACCAGAAAAGAAATACCTCCCATCACATAATAATCAAAACATCAAATGCACAAAACAAATAAAGAATATTAAGTGCAGTAAGGGAAAAAGGTCAAGTAACATATAAAGGCAGACCTATCAGAATTACACCAGACTTCTCACCAGATACTATAAAAGCAAGAAGATCCTGGACAGATGTCATACAGACACTAAGAGAACACAAATGCCAGCCCAGGCTACTATACCCAGCAAAGTTCTCAATTACCATAGACAGAGAAACCAAGATATTCCCTGACAAAACCAAATTTACACAATATCGTGCCACAAACCCAGCACTACAAAGGATAATAGCAGGAAAGCTCCAATACGAGGAGGGAAATTATACCCTAGAAAGATCAAGAAAGTAATCCTCTTTCAACAAATCCAAAAGAAGATAGCTACACAAAGATAATTCCACCCCTAATAACAAAAATAACAGGAAGCAACAATTACTGTTCCTTAATATCTCTTAACATCAATGGACTCAATTCCCTAATAAAAAGACATAGGCTAACGGACTGGATATGTAAACAGGACCCAGCAGTTTGCGGCATACAGGAAACCCACCTCAGTGACAAGACAGACGCTACCTTAGAGTAAAAGGCTGGAAAACAATTTTTCAAGCAAATGATCCAAGAAACAAGCTGGAGTAGCCAATCTAAAACCTCCAGCCCGAGAACACGAAGGGAGGGACTCATGGCTCCACCTGTATAGGTAGTTGTCAGGCATCAGTGGAAGTGTAGGGCCTTGGTGCCTGAAAGTTTGGATTCCCTAGTGTTGAGGAATTCGAGAACAGGGAGGCGGGAATGGGAGGATGGTGGGAGCACACCCACATAGAAACTCCCAGAATTATATGGATTAGACATAACAGAGGCAGGCTGCCAGAAGACTAGATTCCAGAATTCAAACAAAAAATTATCTTGATACTAAAATTTGTTTTGAGAATTGTATATTGCAGAATACACAGCCTTGGTGTATCTACTCATCAAGCAAGCTGTGCAGACCTGCTCAAACCTCTAATGTCCTGGAATTTCAGCTGGATGCAGTGAAGACATAGATGTCAGAGACTTCTAATATCTCAATGCCCATAATCAGCTTGAAGAAGTTAATGAAGAGTCGGCTCCCCTATTCCCTGGGCTTGGGGAGGAGGTTAATATTGGGCTGTCTTTCTAGGGAAAAGTAGTGGTTTTGTTGGAACAGGGAGGAATAGCTAGGATTTATTGCATAGCCATAACCTACTGGTAGAAATCTACATAATTGTTATTAAGCTGAAGTTATAATTTCTTAAAGGGTACAAAATTTACTTTGATTTCAAATTTAAGGTTTTCATTGGTACGAGTTTCTTATTGATATAAAAGTGAGATTAATATTGTTACTCTCATAGGCATTGTGCCTATATAACACATTTAGGAATACAAGGCTTAGACCCAGTCCTTCTTTAACTTTTTAAACTGATTTGCGATGGTTAGCCTGTGAGTTAAGGGCCTATAGAAAATTCATGGCTCTGAGTTTATTATTAGGGTGTTTTCTATATTTTATTTAGAAATAGCTGAGAGGAGTTAACAGACAGCAGTCCAGATTGCCTTACATGGATAGTTGGTTTTCAAAATGTCAGAAGTCCACAGAATTGACATTACAAACATTTCTGTATTAATGTTCATTTTGATTAGAGACCTGTCTGCTCCTGACAGCTTCTGTCTTGGATTCCAAGAAGAAATTGAGCATCTTTGGAGTTACTCCAGTTGTGGTGAGACAACCACTAGGCAAGAATTGCCTCTTTTCATCTACAGACCAATTACTGTCCAGAAAAGGACACACTTGCGGAATAGTTGACTGATTATATCTGCCAAGACAGAGTAATCAGCCCTTAATAATTCTGCATCACTAGGTCTGTCAGATGATCCTGGGCCAGAAGGCTGAAGATCGGATGCTCCAATGTTTTGTAGTATAGGGACTGTACAGGTGTTAAGCAGTTCAAAAATTGGCTAAGTCTTAGAAGCTATGCTTTGTGCTTCCCATAATTTCAGTTAATTCAGTCATTCTGGATTTCTGATGGGGTTGAAGACTTATAGTCTCATAGCCAATCCCCGCTATTTACTTTGAGAGAAAAGATTTGAGCGGATTGTTTTCAGCTGATATTCATTCTAAAGCCAAGAAAAAAGCCACGTTCAGAACTAAGTCTTTTAGTTAGGAGAGATGACAGAGGTTCTGTTTAGTCAACAAAATGATGGACTGGGTATTAGGTCTATCTTGTACCCTACTGATACAAATTGGTATAGTTATGCTCTAAAAATATAAATAAATAAATAAATAAATAAATAAATAAATAAATAAATAAATAATAAAAAAAGAAAAAAGTACAACAAACTCAAGCAAAAAGAAAAAAAAAAAAAAAAGGAATGCTGCCACATCCTTTTGGGAACAAGACTCACAGGTTTGGGTTTTGGAAAGAGACGTGCTTGGCTGAAGCACGCTTCTTCAGCTGAGCACTTGTAAGCTGTGGCTAGATATGTGTGCAGCTGGAGTGTACATGGCTTGAGCTTGTCTTCTGAGAACTCTGAAATCAGGGACATCTGTGTCCCTGGACCAGTGCTTTCCATACATAGTTCCTTGGCTAGGTTTGTTTCTCTGTTTGCTTGTTTGTTTGCTTGCTTGCTTGTTTTAGGATGCAAACGTGCGTTCATTAGGCAATTAAAATTGTGATATCAGAAAAAAAAACCTACCTCATTGGAATTGGACAAAAAAACAAACAAACAAACAAAAAAGACCTAGAAGAAAACGAGTCCAAGAGAAGGCACAAGGGTACATCCAGATCCATCCACCATCCGCCATGACAATAAAGCCTTTTGGAACCAAAAAAAAAAAAGAGAAGGCACAAGAATCAGAAGCTTACTCACTCACACACTCAGGAATGTCATAAGAACACTAAACTAGAAGACAATATATACAAAAAGGACCTGGTGTAAACCTATACAGCTCCTATACATGCTTCCTCAGCCTGTGTGAGATCATATGAGCTTTGATTATGTTGCTTTAGAGTGCCTTGTTTTCTTGGTGTCCTCCATCCCTTCTTGTTCTTATACTCTTTCTGTGCCTTCTTCTGCAGGGTTTTCCAAGCCTTGAGGGGAGGAATTTGATGGAAGCATCCCTTTTAGGATTGTGTGTTCCAAGGTCTTCCTCTCTTCATAATTTCTGGCTGTAGGCCTCTATTTGTTCTCATTAATTGCAGGAGAAAGTTTTTCTGATGATGGCTGAGTAAGGCACTGACCTATAAGTATAGCAGAATTTCATTACTATTTTAAAAACTTTTTAGAATAGCAGTATTTCATTTTACCCTAGGTCCTTTACCTATCTAGTATCAGCTTCTTGCAGTATCAAGCATGGGTTCCATCTCCTGGGGTGGACCTTAACTTAAATTAAATATTGCTTGGTTACTCTCACAAATTTTGTGCCACGGTACCCTAGTAAATCTTGTAGGTAGAACTCCATTGTAGATCAAAGGATTTGTGGCTGAGTTGAAGTTTACATATTTTTGGTAGTATGCAACATGGTACTTCCTGTAACAAACACTCTAGCATATAGAGTGAAGGCTCTATGTAGGCACCTACTGTAGGTGTTGTCTTCCACAATGGACACTTGCTATCCAGAGGAAAGCAACCAATAGCCTGGGTTGTTTAGGGGTTCCCATAGGATAGACCCCTTTGGCCAACAACTCAATTAGCTATAATCTAATCCTAGTACTGGAAGATATATTTGGTGACAAGAAATGTTCAGTTGGGGTTTGTCTTCCCCTTTATTTGAGGATTTTATTTACTATTTTTAGGTGTATCTCTTGTATCTCTAATCTCTCCAGGAATTTATCATGCAGGTTGTTGCATTTTGATAACTGTCTTTTCTGTATCTAATGAAATAATCATGTGGAGTTTGTCTTTCACTTTATGACAAATTGCATTTATTAGTTTATACATATTGAATTATCCATGCCTCTCTGGGATGAAATGTATTTGATCATGGTGGGATAATATTTTTAATGTGTTCATTGATTCAGTTTGCAAGTATTTTTTTTTTGTAGCAGAACTAGGAAATTTTATTTCTAGGTTGTACTATCTAAATCTGTTAGATTACAATGAATTGTACAGTTACATTGGGTCAATAGAATCAAAGAAAATACATGTCTGGACAATTGGACTGAAATTCCTTGCTGTATCACTTCTTTTTTTTTTTTTTTTTTAATTTTATTTTTTTGCTTATTCACTTTATAACCCGTCCCAGTCACCCCCTCCCACAATCCTTCCCCATCTCTTGTTTTCTGAGTACCCCCTCCTCCTGTATCCCCACCCTGCCACTTTAAGTCTCTGAGAGGCTAGGTGCTTCCTCTCCCATTGAGGCCAGATGAGGCACCCAGCTAGAAGACCATACTCCATATACAGGCTGCATGTTTTGGGATAGCCCCCACTCCAGATGTTTGAGACCTGCATGAAAACCAAGCTGCACATTTACAACATATGTGCAGGGAGGCCTAGGACCAGCCCATGGAGGTAGATCTGTGTAGACTAGGTATGCTCCACGGTTGGTGATTCAGTCTCTGAGAACTCCAAGGGTTCAGGTTGGTTTACTCTGTTGATCTTCCTGTGCAGTTCCTATCTCCTTAGGGCCCACAATCCTTCTGCCTATTCTTCTATAAGAGTCCTCAAGCTCCATCCACTGTTTGGCTCTGGATGTCTGTATCTGTCTGAGTCAGCTGCTGGTTAGAGCCTCTCGGACGACAACTTGCCCCTGTCTGTTCTCAGGCTGGAGGTTTAGATCCTGGGAGCTCTGGTTGAATCTTTTGATACTCATTCTAAAAGGACAAAAGCACCCTCACTTTGGTCTTCCTCCTTCTTCTTGAGTTTCATGAGGTTTATGCGTTGCATCTTAGGTATTGTGTGTTTTGGGGCTAATATCCGCTTATCAGTGAGTGCATACCATGTGTGTTCTTTTGTGATTGGGTCATCTCACTCAGGATGATATTTTCTAGCTCCATCCATTTGTCTAAGAATTTCATGAGCTCATTATTTTTAATAGCTGAGTAGTACTCCATTGTGTAAATGTACCACATTTTCTGTATCCATTCTTCTGTTGAAGGACATCTGGGTTCTTTCCAGCTTCTGGCTATTATAAATAAGGCCGTATGAACATAGTGGAGCATGTGGCCCTGTTGCATGTTGAAATATCTTCTGGGTATATACCCAGGAGGGGTATAGCTGGGTCCTCAGGTAACACTATGTTCAATTTTCTGAGGTATCGCAAGACTGCTTTCCATAGTGGTTGTACCAGCTTGCAATCCCACCAACAATGGAGGAGTGTTCCTCTTTCTCCACATCCTCACCAACATCTGCTGTCACCTGTGTTTTGGAACTTAGCCCATCTGACTGGTGTGAGGTGGAATCTCAGTGTTGTTTTCATTTGCATTTCCCTGATGACTAGGGATGCTGAACACTTCTTTAGATGTTTCTCAATCATTCGAGTTTCCTCAGTTGAGAGTTCTTTGTTCAACTCTCTACCCCATTTTTTAATAGGGTTATTTGATGGTCTGGAATCTAGTTTCTTCAGTTCTTTGTATATCTTGGATATTAGCCCTCTATCAGATGTAAGGTTGGTGAAGATCTTTTCCCAGTCTGTTGGTTCCCGCTTTGTCCTGTTGACCGTATCCTTTGCTTTACAGAAGCTTTGCAGTTTTATGAGATCCCATTTGTCAATTCTTGATCTTAGAGCATATGCCATTGGTGTTCTGTTCAGGAACTTTTCCCCTGTGCCCATGTGATCAAGGCTTTTCCCTATTTTCTCTTCTATTAGTTTCAGTGTAGAACCCCCATACCTATGGTCACTTGATCTTCGACAAAGGAGCTCAAACTATCCAGTGGAAAAAAGACAGCATTTTCAACAAATGGTGCTGGTCCAACTGGAGGTCAACTTGTAGAAGAATGCAAATTGATCCATACTTATCTCCTTGTACAAAGCTCAATTCCAAGTGGATCAAGGACCTCCACATAAAACCAGCTACACTGAAACTAATAGCAAGTATTTTTTAATTGAGAATTTTTATATCTATGTTCATAAGGGAAATTAGTCTGTAATTTCTTTGTTTGGTTTTTATGTGGTTTGTATATCAGAGTAACTGTGGTCTCATGAAAGAACTTTGACAATATTCCTTCTATTTCTGTTTTGGGGAATATTTGTGGCATATTAGCATTAACTCTTCTTTGAAAGTCTGGGTAATAGTCTGGGGGAAAAAAAATCTGGCCATGGGCTTTTAGCTGGTAGACTTTTCATGAGTGTTCCTGTTTCACTAGGGTTTGTAGGCCTGTTTAAGCTGCTTATTTGCTCCTGACTTAACTTTGCTAAGTAGCATTTATCAATAAAATTATCTACTTCTCTTAGATTTTCCAATTTTCTCAAGTACATGTTTTTAAAGTAAGTTCTTATGATTCTCTGGAGTTCTTCAATGTATGTTATGTCTACCTTTTCATTTCTAAATTTAATTTAGATCTCTCTCCACATTTTAGCTAATTTGGGTAAGGGTTTGTCAATTTTATTTATTTTCTCAAAGAATCAACTCCTTGTTTCATTGATTCTTTGTATTTTTTGTTTATTTCTATTTTACTGATTTCTGCTCTCAACTTGATTTCTTGTCATCCACTCCTTTTGGGTGAGATTTCTAGATTTTTCATGCATGCTGTTAAGTATCTACTAAAATCTCTCTCTCTCTCTCTCTCTCTCTCTCTCTCTCTCTCTCTCTCTCTCTCTCTCCCTTTCAATGTAGGCTCTTAGTGTTGTGAATTTTTCTCTCAAAACCACCTTCATTGTGTTCCATGTGTTTGGGTGTTGTGTATTAATTTTCATTCAACTCTAGAAAGTCTTTAGTAATTTCTTTCCTGGTCTATTTTTTGTTCAGTAGAGAGTTGTTCAGTTTCCATGAGTTTGTAAGCATTCTCTTGTTTCTGTTGTTGATATCCAGCTTTAATCTGTGGTAATATAATATGATGAAGGGTGTTATTTTAATATTGTTGTACCATTTGGGACTTCTTTCATATTCAAGTATGGGTCAATTTTGAAGACAGTTTCCATGAGGTGCAGAGTTGAAGGTATATTCTTTTGTATTTGAGTGAAATGTTCTGTAAACACCTGTTAGGTTTATTTGGTTTAAAACTTCAGTTAGCTCCCCCATTTCTCTTAGATGTCTGAATGGCCTGTCTGTTGATGAGTTGGGTATTGAAGTCTCACATTATCAATGTGTGCAGGTCAATTTGTGGTTTAAGCTATAGCAGTGGTTTTTACAAACTTGGGCACCCTTATGGTACATAGACGTTAAGAACTGCAATGTACTCTTGGGGATATTTCCTTTGATAAAGATGTAGTATTTTTACTTATTGCTTCTGATTAGCTTTGAAGTCTATTTTGTTAGATATTAAAATGGTTACACCATGTTGCTTCCCATGTGCATTGCTTGGAATAGCCTCTGCCTCCTCCTCCTCTTCCTCCTCTTCCTCCTCTTCCTCCTCTTCTTCCTCCTCCTCCTCCTTGTCCTACTTCTTATCATTTTACCCTAAAATGTTGTCTATCCTTCATGTGTTTTTTAGGTGTAACAGAAGGATGAATCCTGTTTTGCATACATTGTTAAGTCTTTTTATTGGGAAATTGAAACCATTGATGCTGAGAGATAATCCATGTGCAGTGTTTACTGATTCTTTCTGTTATGGTGGTGGTGTGCATGTTTCCCCTCTATTGATCTTCCGGTTTGAGGTTATTTATTCCATGTTTTCTTGGGTGTGATTAATCTCTTTATATTGGAGTTTTCCTTCTAGTGCTTTTTCTGGGCTAGATTTGTAGATTATTGCTTAAATTTGGTTTTATCACTGAATGTCTTGTTTCATCCATCTTGAAATTTTTGCTAGGTATAATAATCTGGGCTGGCATCTATGGTCTCTTAAGAGTCTGTAGAATATCTATCTGTGTAGGTCCTTCTGGCTTTTAGAGTTTGCACTGAGAAATCAGGTGTTATTCTAGTAGGTCTGCTTTCATGTGTTACTTGGTCTTTTTCCCTTAAAGCTTGTTCCTTTGTTCTATATGTGTAGTGTTTTATTATGCACTGAGGGGACTTTTTTTCCTGGTCCAGTCTATTTGGTGTTTTATATGCTTCTTGTGCCTTGATGGGCATCTCCTTTAGGTTAAGGAGATTTGGTTATGAATATTTTATGTGACTTTGAGCTGGGTTTCTTTTCCTTTCTCTATTCCTATTATCCTTAGGTTTGGTCTTTTCCAAGATATTTCAGATTTCTTAGATGTCTAGTGACAGGAGTTTTGTAGATTTAACATTTTCTTTGACCAAAGTATCCATTACTTCTAGCATGTCTTCAATGCCTGAGATTCTCTCTTCCATCTCTTATATTCTGTTGGTGAAGCTTAGCTCTGAGGTTCCTGTTTGAGTTCCTAATATTTTTCATTTGTAGATTCCTCTCACTTTCTGTTGTCTTTATTGACTCTATTTTTACTTTTGGGTCTTGAATTCTAGAGAGTAGTGTCTAGGTTTCTGGGTAAATATTTTGACTTCTGAAATGCATGGCAGCAAACAATAACAAGCTGGGAAAGCTCAACTGAGGAATCAGAAGACCAGGCACAAAAGAGGAGTCAGAACAGACAGAAGTTAACAGCGTGTTATTCTTGGATGTAAGAACACCCAGTTTCTCCAGACGTAGCTCATCCTCTGGCTCTAAAATGTTCCCTTCCCTGCCTTCCTGAAGATGTTTTTCTTTTTAAATTAGTTTTTTTATTGGATATTTTATTTACATTTCAGAGGTTATCTATCCCTTTCCCCATGCCCCCTCCACCCAGAAACCCTCTATCCCATACGCCCCTCCTCCTGCTTCTATGAGGATGTGCCCCCCACCACCCACTTACTCCCACCTCCCCACTCTTGAATTCTCCCATACAGGGGCATCCAGCCTTCACAGGACCAAGGACCTCCTCTCAGACCTATTCCTGACAAGGCCATCCTCCCCTACATATATAGCTGGAGCCATGGGTCCCTCCTTATATGCTCCCAGGCTGGTGGTTTAGACCCTGGGAGTTTGGGTTGGTTGGTATTGTTGCTCTCCCCATGGGCCACAAACCCCTTCAGCTCCTTCAGTCTTCTCTCTCACTCTTCCATTGGGAACCCCATGATCAGTTCCATGGTTAGCTGTGAGCATCCACCTCTGTATATGTCAGGGTCTGGCAGACCTCTAAGGAGACAGCTATATCAGGCTCTTGTCAGCATGCACTTCCTGACATCCACATCAGCGTCTGCCTTTGGTGACTGCACATGGGATGGATACCCAGGTGAAGCAGTCCCCAGACAGCCCCTCCTTCAGTTTCTGTCTCACATTTTGTCTTCATATTTACTCCCATGAGTATTTTGTTACTCCTTCTAAGAAGGACCAAAGCACGCACACTATACGAGTCAGAGTGGTTAAGATCAAAAACTCAGGTAATAACAGATGCTGGCGAGGATGTGGAGAAAGAGGAACACTCCTCCATTGTTGGTAGGGTTGCAACCTGATAAAACCACTCTGAAAATCAGTCTGGTGGTTCCTCAGAAAATTGGATATAGCATTACCTGAGGACCTAGCTATACTACTCCTGGGTATATACCCAGAAGTGTTCCAACATATAACAAGGACACATGCTCCACTATGTTAATAGCAGCCTTATTTATAATAGCCAGAAGCTGGAAACAACCCAGATGTTCTTCAACAGAGGAACGGATAGAGAAAATGTGGTACATTTACACAATGGAGTATTACTCAGCTATTAAAAAAAAAAATGAATCCTGACGATCTTTTAAAGTGACCCAAAGCTTCTATGCTTCATTCTTCATTGTGTCAAAGTTACTTCCAATGTATATAACCCTACACTTGCACATAAGAACTTATAATCATTGTTTTGAAGTTAGTGAAATCATTTTGTTTTGCTTTTGTATGATTTGCAGTGTTGCAAAACAAATGCAAGGCATTATGCTTGCTAGGTATGCCATCTACCAGTAAGCTAGCCTCTCAGCCCAGAACCACATTTTGCAATTCAGATGACTAGACTTGTTCAGATTGATAATGGATTTGAAGTCTTCTCTAAGCCCTTTTCACTTGTCTTGCACAAGTGGCTAGAGAAAATGATATCAATCTCTAAGAACAATTATTTCCTTGATCCTGATGCCAAAGTGATAGAGGGTAGTGAAATAAGAGAAGAAAATGACAATACTAACAAAAGGTTGAACAGAGAAAATTTGTAGTATTTTCTTGTGGCTGGAGTCCTGTCATGTACAGGCTATTTGCATCTTTGGCTAGAGACCTTTAGTTCAAAATCAGGACTAAAAATATCAACATATGCAAATGCTTAAAAGAAACTCATCACGGCTCAAACTCTACCCCTTTCCAGCCTGCACCTTCCACTGGGGCAGATCAGCAGCTTGTCTGCTCTCTGAAGACCCCACAGTCTAAAGGCCTCCCAGGAGATCTGCTGCATACAGGGCTACAGGTAAAGGATCCTCCCAAATAACCATAGTATCTGGGAACCCCTAGCAGACACGGGACCCATCCTCTCTGCTTATACTCCATCCCCTTTCCAGCCTGTGCCTTCTACTGGGGCAGATCAGCAGCTTGTCTAGCCCTCTGAAGACCCTCTAAAGGCCTCTCAGGAAATCTGTTGAACTCAGGGCAACAGATCACACAGTTTGAAGGCCTCCCAGGAGATCTGCTGCACCCAGGACAATAGATCATCAGAATGCATTTCCCTCTGAAGACCCACATTCTGAAGCTCTCCCAGGAGATCTGCTACAACCAGGGCCACAGGTCTACTAGGACATCTGTAGCAACCCAGAGACACAGGAGGCAGGCTCCAAACAGAGATACCCAGGCCAGTTAACACCAGAGATAACCAGATGGCAAGTGGCAAGCACAAGACCATAAGCAATAGAAGCCAATATTGGTACCATCAGAACTCAATTCTCCCACGACAGAAAGCCCTGGATACCCCAACACATCTGAAAACCAGGATGCTGACCTAAAATCCTATCTGATGAAGGTAATAGAGTCCTTTAAGGGGAAAACCTAAGAAATGGACAGGAATACAGAAAAACGCTGGTAAACAGGTAGACGCCTTTAAAGAAGAAAGAAAGAAATTTCTTAAAGAAATACAGGAAAACACAATCAAACAGGTGAAGGAATTGAACAAAGCAATCTAAGACCTAAAAATGGAAGTAGAAACAATAAAGAAAACACAAATGGAGGCAACCTGGAAATGAAAAACCTAGGAAAGGGATCAGGAGCTACAGATGCAAGCATCAGTAACAGAATACAAGAGATAAAAGAGAGAATCTCAGATGTAGAAGATACCTTAGAAGATACTGACACAATGGTCAAAGAAAATTCAAAACAGAAAAAAACTCCTAACCCAAAACATCCAGGAAATCCAAGACAAAAAAAAAAAAAAAAAAAAAAAAAAAAAAGAGCAAACCTAATAATAGGGATAGAAGAGAGCAAAGATTCCCACCTCAAAGGACCAGAAAATGTCTTCAATAAACTCATAAAACTTCCCAACCTAAAGAAAGAGATGGCCACAAATGTACAAGAACCCTATAGAACACCAAATAGATTGGACCAGAAAAGAAATTACTCTCATCACATAATGAACACTAAATGCACAGAACAGAGGAAAACTCCAACATAAGGAGGTACGTACAACAAAGAAAAAAAACAAGAAATTAATCATCTCACAACAAAACTAAAAGGAAAGAAATCACATGCACATAATGCCACCGACAACAACAAACAAAACAGGAACTAACAATCATCTGTCTTTAGTAGCTCTTAATATCAACGGACTCAATTACCAATAAAAAGATATAAGGTAATAGACTGGATACACAAACATGATCCAGCACTTTGCTGCATACAAGAAACACACCTTAATGACAAAGACAGGCACTACATCAGAGTCAAAGGGTTGGGGAAAAAAAAAGTCTTCCAAGCAAATGGTCCCAAGAAACAAGCAGGAGTTGTCATTCTAATATCCAATAAAACAGACTTTCAACCAAAAGCCATCAAGCAATATGGGGAAGGACACTTCATATTCATCAAAGGAAAAATCAAAGGAGTCTCAATTCTGATCATCTATGCCCCAAATGTGATAGTACTCACATTCATAAAAGAAACCTTACTAAAGCTCCAAACACACTTCAACACCCTACTCTCACCAATGACAGGTCATTGAAACAGAAACCAAACAGAGACACATTGAAACTATTATGAACCAAATGGATTTAACAGACATCTACAGTACATTTCACACTAAAACAAAAGAATATACCTTCTTCTCAGCACCTCACAGTACCTTTTCCAAAACTGACCGCATAATTGGTCACAAAACAAGCCTCATCAGACACAAGAAGATGAAGACTGCAGAGGAGGAATAAGACTATATGGGGAATTGTGGGAGGGTGGCCAGAAGTGGGGTAATGACTATACTGTAAAAAACTAAAAGTAATGAAAGAAATAAAGAAGGAAGGAAGAAAGGAAAGGAAGGAAGGAAGGAAGGAGAAGGAAGGAAGGAAGGAAGGAAGGAAGAAGAAACTCTTCATAGAAAATGCTGCTCTAAACCTGCCTCCAGACCCTTATACAATAAAGGAGTAAAAATGAAAATAGTTCCTGTTTTAAAATATCATCAGGAATGATGTCTGGCTCTAAAATGTGCTGAGAAAGTCATTTCTCCACTCAGGAACGCAGCACAGCTGCTCCAACATGGAGTTTGTGTGTTCTGGAGCTAAATGGACTTGTATTCTAAGAATATCCTTTGACAAGTAACAGCTCTAAGAGCTATTAAGGAAAAAAAATCTGCAAAGATTGTTGCAAATGGTTTCAAATAGAAACATCTTGTCTGTTGACAAGTGCCCTTTTAGCAGAACTTATATTTTCTTAAAGCAAAATCGCCAATCATTCCCATCAGCCTGCTGCTTACAAAAGCATAGAATTGATTATGTTTCTTTCATCTACAGCATCTACAGCTGCAGGTTCAAAAATTAGTTTGTTCCAGTTGATTTTGCTTTAGTAATGTAAAAATAAAACAACCCTAAGAGTGCAGGGAAATAAATAGATATGAAGGAAGGTGGTAATAGAAACTCTACTAAAGTAAAGTAAACTGTAGACTTGAATTGTTAAATCTTATGTTTCCTTATTCCTTAGGCCTTCCTTTTCTTTTAAATACACAAACCCACAGTTTACAGTGGTACATGAAGTATAATATTAAGACCTCATCGTTTTCTACTTTCAGTCCTTGTTAAGTATCTCCCAATTACTTGTATCATGAAGTTAAATAAACTGCTGAAGAACTCAAGAGAGAATCAGAGGACGATGCCAGCATCTCAGTTCTTCCCAACCTGTTCCGTGCCTTTCAACAAAGCATTTCTTCTCTTTAAACGTCCTTTTTTCCCCAAAATTAAGGGAAGACAGATTATTTACTCTTGGTTCACTTCTAATTCAATCCTTTTCTGGCACTAGAAATAAATATTTAAGTACAATATGTTATTTTAAATCTCTTTTTTTTTTTTTTTTGTTTTGGGGGTTGTTTTGTTTTGTTTTGTTTTTTGTTTTTCGAGACAGGGTTTCTCTGTGTAGCCCTGGCTGTCCTGGAACTCACTCTGTAGATCAGGCTGGCCTCGAACTCAGAAATCCACCTGTCTCTGTCTCCCAAGTGCTGGGATTAAAGGCGTGCGCCGCCACCGCCCGGCATCTTAAACCTTTCAATAGCTATTTAAAATGTAATTATGGTTTTATTCATCCTAGCATATTTGAATTATTAACATTACAACAAATAATTTCTAAAAATATTACTATTTCAATAATATTACTAACACTTTATGATTATTTAGAGCTTCAATATGCTATGCAATTGATAAAAATATTCTCAATTCAAGTTCTGGCTAGTGTTTTGAGCAAGGCATTGTTAGACTGGACATTATTCCAAAGATTTTCTATTTTGGTAAGAAGTCCAATTTTGTATCTATTATATATAAACTGATTCCTTCTGTTACAAAAGATTACCACTTACTGACAATATCCAGTCATCAGCATCAAATGGTAAACTACCTAGATTACTCAGTTTCTGTATCAGACATTTGATTGATTAATATCAACTTATCTCCCTATATTACATTTGCTCTTTAAATAAATATTTCTTGATTGGTTGTTAGGTCTTGACTCTATACTTCACAGAAAAAATAGGACACAACATAATTATTAATGGTTTAAAGAATATTTAGTGCTTTTTTGAACAGTATTAAAATGCTAGCTGACCAAAAATGCTAATGTCCTTATTTTTACTTGTAGAAACCAATCATTTATATTCTATCAATTATGTTCTCTACATCAACCTTCTCATAAAGAACAAAAGAAAAAATCTGAACTATAACAAGCAGTGAAAGTTTAATAAGTCACATATTATTTAATCACTGTACTGTTTTCCAGTGAATTCAACAAATATTCTTGAATATCTTCCAATGGCTGGGAAGAATGTTTTGTGTTAAATAGGATGTATAGAGTCACAGGGTTCTCTAGAGTCACAGAACGTATGGAATGTTTGTAGTCCAATTCTAGTACTTGCTTAATCCGATAAGGCTATTTTTTTCAGCTGGTCTTTGTAGAGGTAGATTCCAACAGATGTGCTAGCAAGTAAATACAAGCAGGCAAAGAAGAGCAAATCTTCCTTCTTCCAATGTCTTTAAGTAGGTCTCCAGCAGCAGGCATGGCCCAGATTAAAGGTGTGTACCATCACACCTGGATCTGAGACTTGCTTTGTCCCAGGCAAACCTTGAACTCAGAGATCTCCTGGCCTTAGTCTTTTGGGATTAAAGGTGTGTACTATTTTGCCTAGACCTAAGCTTTTCAAGGCAACTATACCTCAAGTTCTCCATGCCAAGATCCAGGTCAGAAACTTGTATCATCCAGCCTCAAGATCTGGATCACAGGTGAGTCCTAGATTGTAGTTCATTCCAGATATGATCAAGTTGACAACCAGGATTAGCCATCACAGAGGGCCTCCATGATTAAATTCAAAGGTCTCAATTGGGACAGAGGAGATGAGGTTTTTATTCTGCTATATAGATGAGCCTTCCTACAGATGAGCCTTCTCCACCAAAACAAACTGATAGACATTTAAATGAACTCCTTTTTATTCCTTCAAAATAATTTTGCACAGATGACAAAATGTACTGCTTTTAGCATGTGCTATTAATTAAAAAGTAACACACTTATATTGTTAAAAAAGCATCAAGACAAATCATAATTCTCTATAATAAAAATAAAGGTTCTCCTCTCTTAAAGCATTATCTCCATATGCTTCTGTTAGCAGTGACCACTGTTAGAAGTGATATTCCAGAAATCTCCAAAAGCATAGCTATATGTGAATAGTATACACAGATGTGAACACATATGAACATAGATGCAACATTTTATAGTAACATTATTATGAATACATATTAATAATATAGAAGTAGACCATGTCTATAACATGCAATATTTTAAGAGGCATTTTAAGTAAAGTAACATATGGTTAGGGAAGAAAATGCAAATTATAAAAGTAAAATTATCCCTATGCCATATTTATACGACCTAAAAATAGTAATGAATATCCATAGCTCTTCCTGTGTTTGTGGACTTCTTGTGAAATTTCATGTAAATATATTTGCAGGGCAATGAAAGGTGTTTTCAAGTAGTTATCACTGTAAACTCTAACATGCACACAGGTAACAAAGGTACCAACAAAGTATATTGCCTAACTATTCCACACAAACTAAACTGCAAGACATTGTCACCTGCCAGAAGCCACACACCCCAGCTCTCACTCACTGCCTACTTCTCAAGGCCTCCACTATTCCTGTTGAGTGAGCAATTATTTCACTCTTTCTAACATTAGTAAACACTACAATTCCTTGATTTTAAGTTTTTTAAAAAGATTTATTTAGTTGTTTTACATGTATATACGTGCACACCCATGTGAGTTTTTGTGTAATGGGCATGCAGGAAGCTAGAAGGCATTGGATCCCCTAGAAGCAAACCACGGTTTCTCCAAGAGTAGCAAGTGCTCTTAACTTCTGATCTTCAACTCCAAAGTTTAGGGTTTTTTTTTATTTCCCTTTCTAGATGTAGATCAAATATTTTTCCTTGGGTCTGTCTTCTTTTATTTGAAGTGTTATCTATTTCTTAACTCAATATATCTTGGGCATCTTGGTCACTTAAATTTACAATATAAAATAGAATACAGTCAGTGATAGATAATCAGTTCATTTTTTACTATTTCTATCATTATAAATAATGTCCTAAAATCATTTTGGGCATTTATTTCCACAGCTCAGTTATCTTAAACTTAAAAGGCAATCTATTGCTGTAAAATAAGGTGATATATCAATTATTTCAGGATTCCTGGATTATTTCAGTTCTAAAGAAAATGAACTTTTAGCAAGGCCTTTTCCTGTCTTCTATATTCCAGACCCCTTTCTAAAACTTATATTTGCTAAGAGGCTAGTAGAAATATTTGGAAACCACTAATAGATACTGGAAGTGTCCATTGCAGCCAGGACCATACCTGCAAATTTATAGGTAGGCACTCCCTAACTCCCATGCTCTCAAAATGTCACCAGCCATTGAACTAGAAAGACATTCTTTTCTATTTAGTTTAAAAATAATGGCACCAAGTACCCTTAACATCCCATGACCTATCTGAATTTACTAGGATAACCAAAGATCAATGAACAGGATATTTAAAACCATACAGTTCAAGTCAAGTCCTTTACATTGCTTTCTGTCAAGTATTGGTCACAGCAATCAGAAAAGTACTAAAAATAAGGCCAATGGTAGTGTACAAGTACTTAGTTCCAGGGCGAGGCTTGTGAATTATATGAACCCAGAAGGAATCCCCATGTCAAGGTTATAGGCATTCTTAGTAGTCCTTTTGTATTGCATATAGGAATATCCGAGGATGGATAATTGGTTGTGCTTGTCAGTAGCCCACCATAACCACATAGCCCGACTATCCTTGAGCTCATTATGTATCAAGACTGACCCTTTGACTCCTAATCCTTGCTGCTTCTGTCTCCAAAATGCTGAGATTACAGGTGTGAACGCACCATGCCAAGTATGGCAGACTAATTTATGAGGAATAGGAGTATATAATCATGGGTTTGAAAGTTAGGAAGTTCAATAAGAGGAGCCATACCAGTGATGTTCTTCTGGGTTTCAATAACATGTCCAGAGCTTCCTATGGTAAGAGACCAGTAAAGATGAAGTCCTTTATAAAGGCCACTCCCATGATAATTTATCACCACTCATGAAGGCAGCCTCATGACCTCATCATCTTATAGTTAGTCATTTCTCACCCCTTTGTATTGAGGAACTTAGCTTCCTACACATGAACTTTGAAAAAACACATAACCATACCAGGGTACTATATTATAGTCTTATACATTTAGCATTTCTTAATTCATTTATTAAATACATGAAATAATATGTTATGTTTAGGCATCGAAAAAGCCAACGTGAACTTAAACTAATTCTCTCTATTTTAAGATCCTATATTTTTTCACAATTTTTATTCCCACATTTTTCAACAATACTAGAAATAAATTGTTGAAAATGATATTCTGAAATAAAATTTACATCATTCTTCATAACCTGTCTTTTGCCTGAGCAATATCAATACTCTTTTACTTTCATTCTTTATCTTGAGTTGATGTCACCTAGCATACTAAAGATAAAAAAATTAAAAATTATGTCCCATTATCAACAATATTCTGAGAAATATCTTAATAGCATACTTGTAAATGTTAATTTGTAGTACGACCTGAAGACTAATCATTTGCATATGTGTGTATAATCTCCCTTCTCTCTTTCTCTTTCCCTCTCTCTCTTTCTCTCTCTCTCTCTCTCTCTCTCTCTCTCTATATATATATATATATATATATTATATATGTGTGTGTGTGTGTGTGTGTGTGTGTGTGTGTGTGTGTGTGTGTGTGTATTTTATATATGAATATGAATGCTGGAAAGAACTGGTATATAATGTTCTTGGTGACAACTTTTTAGGTTATGAAATTGCAGGTAATTTTAGTTTCTCTTTCACTACTTATTTGCATCTTTTTACTTTATCTATTAAAAAATATTGATATTATATGGTAGGGCTCCAAAGCTTATAAATTCCATGATTCTTTAATATGAGCCACACTTGGACTTTTCAGAAATATACTGCAATCTTTTGGATGTTCCCACCAATTTACTGAAAGAAGTGATAAACCTACATATGTTTTTCTCACATTTGAGAAGTGTTAATTCATTCTAGAGCATAATTAAGTAACTGCCTGTTAGACCAACTCATTACAACTCACCAGGCACCAAATATTCAATCAATATGCTCATCTGTTCTACATGAGCATGCATACCCTGAATTCCCTAACCAAATCATATTTATTGTGAGGCTATGAATTTCATGTGATGTTACTGAACAGTGCACCAAAGTAGCTAAAGAACACTTATCATGCTTTAAGCTTGAAAATTTGACTTAAAATCAATAAGAATCATTGCTGGGGCCAGGTATGGTGGTGCATGCCTTTGCAGCCAGCACTCAGGAGGTAGAGGTAGGCAGACCTCTGTGAACTCTAGGTCACCTAGGGCTACAAGGTGAGACCATGACTTGGAGAAAGAGGAGGAGGGAAGAAGGGAGGGAAGGATGGAGGAAGAGAGAGAGGGAGGGAGAAAGGGGATGAGAGAGAGAGTATAATCTGGGCTGGAGGATGGCTTGGTGAGCACTTTATCCTGAAAGCACATGGATGTGAGTCCTACCAGATCCCACATAAAAAAAAAAAAAATGTCTATAAAATCAGTGCTTGGGAGACAAGGCATAAGAATCCATGAACATTCACTGGTCAGCCAATCTAGCTGTGGTGAAAGTTTCCTCTAAGATTAAAACATTTTATCCTCCCCCTTTTAATTGTATGAAGATATTATTTTAAAGTTTCATGGGCCCCTTCCACAGTCCCTTGTTTTGACAATTATAAGGAATCCCAGTAATATGGGTAATATTAAATTGCTGCCAAAAGTCTCAAATCCTCGACTGCAATAGCCAGCTCCATTTTCTGTTTTTTTGTTTGTTTGTTTATTATTGGCTACTTTATTTATCTACATTTCAGATGTTATCCCCTGTGGATGTTTTAACTTTGCATAATGAGCTTATGAATTTAAAGAATTCTGCTCTGCTGAGCATTGATGTGGCAGATACTGCAGATAAAATTACCCATGGCCTGAGATCAGTATTTCTATTTTGGTCAAGCTTCAAGAATGGCATATATACCTTGATCATGCTAGCCCTTTTTGTCCTGGGAATACTTTTATTCCTGCCCATCGTACTAAAGCTTGTCTTTAACAACATTAACATGTTGGCAGCCAAAGTAGATGGCTTGACAGGCTGGCAAGCCAAGGTCGGGTAAGATTCTGCACAGAGCCTTACTAACCTATGACAGAAGAGCATTGCTTTTCATAATGTATATTCCATGATGGATAAGGAAGGCATTCTTGTCAGAATGACCTAAGACAGGCTCAGTCTTGTTTATGAAATAAAAAAGGGGGAGATGCAAAGAGCTTTTGGGGTTGCTTGGCAAGAATCTGACATGGGCCAAGGACAAGGAAAAGGGCTGCTTGGCAGGAATATGACATTGTCCAAAAACAAGGAAGTGGGCTTCAGGCAGGAATCTAAATCTTAGGCTAGAACAAAGAAGTAACTTCAGGCAGGAATCTAAATTTAGGCTAGAACAAGGAAATAGGTTTCAGGCATGAAAATGACTTTGGGCTAGGACAGGGAAATTGACTCAGATATTTTGGTCATCCTGATAAGCCTTTTTAGAAACAGTGATCATGGGAGTGTTCATGGAACTTTGTTTATTGCCTTGCTTGTTCTTTGATTATTTGTGTTTATTATCTTGCTTGTTCCTTGACTATTTGCATCTATTGTATTGCTAGTTCCTCAACCTAGAACTAACCTTAATATTTGCATGTAATTAAAATGGTATCAAAGTAAAAAGGAGGAGGGGGGCTGAGATAGGGGGTTCTAGGGAGGGAAAATGGGGAAAGGGGATGGCATCTGAACTTTAAATAAATAAAATATCCAATAAAAAAATTAAATGTAGAAAAAACTATTACAGCCTTCAGGGAAACTCCTTAAACGGGAAGGTAAACAGCCCAGAGAAGCTTTGAAAAGTCCCTGAAATTGGCCATATTTGCTGAGCTCCTTTCTACCAGAGTAAAAAACTATAAGCTGAGAGTCTTCTCTAAGAAAGAAGGAAGCTGAGTTGCAAAGAGGACTTTTTGAGACCACACCTGATTTGTGGAAGAAGCAGAAACTACCCAACTGCCTGGAAGAGGTTTAGACCAGCTGGGGCACCTGGAAAGGACCCTCTCCAACAAACTGTGCAGTATGTTCCAGGTTCCCAGCTTTGTGAGCTGTCACCCATGCTGGAGTAGGCTTTGGTAATGCAGCTGTCTTTGAATTATTTGCGCTCCTGTAAGTAATCCCAATAAAACTCATTGGTTCACTGAGTTGGACTTTTGTGTAATAAGTACCTTAGATTGTCATGGGATCCCTGTCTGGAGTGACAGATGTGTGTGTTTTATCACACAACACTAGCCTAACGTTTGAGAACTGGCTAATAGGAGACTCTGTCACAAAGGGCATGGATGAATTTCTTGACTATGATACTCAAGGTTATCTTCCAGCATCAACACACACTCATATGTATGTGTGCATTAAGAAAGAGTAATGAAGAATCTATCATTATGAAGTATAACTAGTGTACATTTGTTGTTAATGTGTCATGACTTCTTAGGATGCTTACTAAACAGAACTTAATAACACAAGCAGCTCTAAATAGAACAAAATAAAGAGACAAAAGCAAAAGTATATAAATGCATGACAGTATCTATTAGCCTAGACTTTGAAGCTCACCTAGTCCAGTGTCTTTCAAGCCTAACTGCATAGGAAAGTCATGTTAGAGTTTTTACAATACATCAATGCCTAAGTCCCACCCCAAATCAATTTACTCATAATCTTAGGACAAGCTTTGGAAATGGTATCCATTTCACCAATGCTACTCAATAGTTCTGAGAGCTTTTGCGTATATTGAGTCATTTAATGCTTTACCCCATGACATAAGTACTATTGTCACCTCTACTTTCTTGTGATGAGTTGAGTCTTATCAATTTACTTAGCCCAATCAGACAATGAAGCAGTAGATCCAGTATCACACACAGGCTCGGTGGCACCTAGATTAAGCTATCAGTTGTGGTGGCTCTTCATTATATCTTCCCAGAGACCTCAGCCTATCTATCCAGGGTCCTTCAGCCTATCTTCTCAGGGCAGAAGCACTCTGCACAATTTCTGCTGCTACAGAATTTCAACTAAACAAAAATACAGCTATAGGGGAATAACTCTAGAAAATACAGACTGAGTTATATGAAAGACACCAGCACAAATAGAATAGATGAGATCAATCACTCAGAAACACCCTGAACCAATTAAGGCCAAGGCAGCACAGTCTTGCTGGAGTGATTAGGAAAGAGTCCTTGGCAGGAACAGAACTCCTCCAAGTCACAATCCAAAAGACTGTTAAATGGTGCAAACTGAGGATTCCAAAAATCCAGAAATGTTTTATTAGGTCAAGTATTTATACATGAACCAAAAGCACTGGATTCATTTTAACAAGGGAAAGATTCTTAGGATTCTCATCTGCTGACTGAGGGGTTCTGAATATAAATACCAGGTCAGCAAATCTGATTACCTTTTAGGTTTGTCAGCTATTTTAAAAAATATTTTATTTTCTTTTAATTTTATGTGTATGAGTGCCTTACTCCCATGTATGTATGTGTACTACATTCATACAGTGCTAATGAAGGTCAGAAGAGGTTGTGGGATCACCTAAAAATATAGTTACAAATGTTTGTGAGGTACCATGTACAAGAGCATCCAGCACTCTTAATAACTGAGCCATCTTTTCAGCCCTGGTTTGTCAACCACTATCATTGAAACAAAATAATCTGAAAAAGGAATGATTAATTTTGGTTCATATTTCAGGAGTTTTGATCTATGCTCGACTGGCTCCATAGCCTAGAGTCTAAGAGAGAAACATTGCAGCAATGAGTACATGTGGGGAGCCTGCTCACTTACCTCACAGCAACACCACAGAAAAGAGAGCAATGTGGAGAGGCCTGGGAGGAAGTATATCTTCCCAGTGCATGACCCCAGTAGCCATTCCCTAATATCTTCACAACTTCTTAATACTGGGATCAAATTATAAATCTACTAACAATGTTGAAGTTAGGCCCAGTTTTTCTTCCCAGAGCCTCATGCTCCCAGAAATAAGACTCAGACTCAAATATATATTTACAAATACTTTAGCCATATGGCTAGGCCTTTCTCTTACTAGAATCATAACTTAAGAGAACCCATTTATTTAAATCTGCATTCTGCCATATGGCTGGTTACCCATGTTCAAGTACCATGCCTCCATTATGTTACATCTTCCTGGCCCAATCTCCCAGAATTCTTTCTTCTCCCAGATGTTCCACCTCTTTTTCTTGCCTAAGCCATAACCAAAGGTTTTTTAACTGACAGGTGATGCAACCATATAATACAGAAGATATTCTTTCTACAGACAAAGTTAGAGTTCTCATGATCCAGTCACTTCTCAGTGATTGGACTTACTAGCTTAGAGACCAAGTTTTCAACCCACTATTCTTCCAGGAGATACTTTATATTCAAGCAAACGTTTGTTGTATATGTATAGAAATAACTTGCATGAGTTTTTTGTTTTTTGGTTTTTTTTTTTTTTTTTTTTTTTGCAACTGCTATGAATCCAGACACTAGACACATTTCATCTAGTCTAAGAATCAACAGAGGTAGGAGAAAACCCTGTTCAAAATGGATTAAAGCTGTTGATGTAGCAGATAATATCAATGTCACTCTAATTCTTCAGAATAGCTAGTGGGTAGTCTAGTGTTTGATTGTGCTTGGCAGCATCTTTAAATTACGTTTAAAAGTAGGTCATGGGTACATTCCAAAGTTAGAGGCCTAAAACTCCCTAGAGATTCCTGTTGTATTGTGGAAAGTATCCTTTGAGCAGTGTGCCTTATCCTTGGGAAGGGATCAGGGTTGAAACCAGCAACTTCTGCCTTGTACCTGGAATGACCATTATGGCATGGAGCAACAGGGTTTGACACCCTCTGGCTACTATCAGGGGACCAATTAGTAAATTCACAGCTAATCTAATGGGACCCTGAGTAACATCATTAAGTGCACAGTAGACAATAAATGATTATAAAAGAACCTTGTGAAATTCCCTAGGTATTTATGCCTGGGCTCCACCCTTATCTAGTACTACCTATGAGTGCACAGATAACCTGAAAATGGAAATTGTGCAACTAATAACTTCTAATTGAAAGAAGTCTAGCTGAAGTCTGTGTGTTGAATTCTTATTGAATACTATGTCTTAGTTTACACCTAGGAATTCTAAATTAGTTACAGCTAAGCCTCAATATTCCATCATTAAGTCTCATAATACACTAAATGAAATACTATTTTCAATGTTCAGTAAGAGAAAAAGAATTTGTTTGGAAAATGTCTCAACTTTGTGAGAAACAGGGCTGAAGGCAAGGTTATTAAAATGCAGATTATTGGCCACTTCCCAGACCTGCTAAATCTCTCAGCACTGGGACCCAGGGATCTAAATTTTAACAAGCTCTCAGGTGATCCATATGTATAGTAAGGTCTACCAACTTCACCCCTAGGGTGTCACCAATCCAAAGCCAAAAATCATTTATCACCAAGCATTATAAAATGTTGAATTTCCAGCAGGAGTTTAATTGGCCACAGGAAACCAGCACTTCTTAGTATTAGAAACAATTCAATTGCAATTTACTTTCCTTTTCTCTGGGAAATGGCTATTTATGTACCAAAGACTTCTATAGAGCTGTTAAGGAAATCTGGCCTATCCTGTATACGACAGCAAGTAACAGGTAAGCTCAATATGTGCCCTGTCTCCAAGCTTAATCAAGTCTCTTTGCATGTTCTTTCATCTTTTCTAAAGTAAGAAAAATATTATTTTTGCAACAAAAATGTTTAAATACATCTTTCCTGATCAACATTTTAACACATAATATTTCAATATAATTCTTTTTTTTTTTTTTACTATTTTTTTATTGGAAATTTTACTTACATTTCAGATGTTTTCCCCTTACCCCTTTTCCCCTCCCTCCCAGGAACTCCTATCCCTTCCCCCCTCCTCTTGCCTCTATGATGGTGTATCCCCACCACCCTCCCCGTACCTCACCTCCCCACCCTCGAATACACCCCCACGATGTCCAGCCTTCATGGGGCCCAGGATCTCTTCTCCCACTTATATATAGCTCCCTTGCATATATAGTTGGAGCCATGGGTCCCTCCCTAAGCGCTCCCAGGCTGGTGGTTTAGACCCTGGGGCCTCTGGTTGGTTGATATTGTTGCTTTCCTCATGGTGTCACGAATCCTCTCAACTCCTTCAGTCTTCACTCTATCTTCTCTGTTGGGAACCCCATGATCAGTTTGATGGTTAGCTGTGAGCATCTGCCTCTGAATATGTCAGACTCTTGCAGACCTCTAAGGAGACAGCTATATCAGGCTCCTGTCAGCATGTACATCCTGACATCCACATCAACCTCTACTTTTGGTGACTGCACATGAGATGGATACCCCAGTAGAATGGTCTGCAAACGGCCCCTCCTTCAGTTTCTGTCCTGTACTTTGTCTCCATATTTGCTCCCTTGAGTATTCTGTTACTTCTTCTAAGAAGGACTGAAGACCCCCTCCCCACTTGGTCATCATTTTTCATGAGCTTTAGGTGGTCTGTGAGTTGAATCTTGGGTATTTCAAGCTTCTGGGCTAAAATCCAATAATCAGTGAGTGAATATCATGTATGTTCTTTTGTGATTGGGTTACTTCACTCAGGATGATATTTTCTAGTTCCATCCATTTACATAAGAATTTATCGAATTCATTGTTTTTAATAGCTGAGTAATATTCCATTGTGTAAATGTACCACATTTTTTGTATCCATTCCTCTGTTGAAGGGCATCTGGGTTCTTTCCAGTTTCTGGCTATTATAAATAAAGCACCAATGAACATAGTGGAGCATATGTCCTTGTTATATGTTAGAGCATCTTCTGGGTATATGCCCAAGAGTGGTATAGCTGGGTCCTCAGGTAGTAATATGTCCAATTTTCTGAGGAACCTCCAGACTGTTTTCCAGAGTGGTTGCACCATCTTGCAACCCCACCAACAATAGAAGAGTGTTCCTCTTTCTCCACATCCTCGCCAGCATCTACTATCACCTGAGTTTTTGATCTTAGCCATTCTGACTGGTGTGAGCTGGAATCTCAGGGTTGTTTTGATTTGCATGATGCATTTACAATAGTTTGCCTTCCAATGATAAAGATTTCAACCCCAAACACTCTATCTTTTAAAATTCTTAAGCTTATCAGAGCCAAGAAAATTACAAACAAAATAAAGCAGGAGTTGGATTCAGCAGCCAGCCAAAGACTATGCCTTCGAGGTATAGCGACCTATCTGAAGCACTCAGGGATTCTCCCACCTGGAATCTGGTGACTTTGGGAAAATACCAAAATAATAACAACAAAATAGTAATGCAAAAACTTTTCCTTTTTTAAGAAGTTGCAATACTTACTTGTTTTTCAGGGGAAAGTAACAGATGGTACAAAAATGTGATGAAATAAACATTTATCTATTCACCGAGCTCACGCACAGACTGGAAACTGTAGCATATCTGCTAAAAAAGACAAAGAGTTCAATTTTCGGGGCACTTGAAATCAAACTATTTTTATAAGAAAATGCTTCCAATCAGACATCATTTAGCTTTACTCTTATGGAAGTGTCACTCCTCAAAAGGCTGTCTTAAATAGGATGAGTCATAAGAGCTAGGTCCTACCACCTGCCACTCTACCAAACAGGAAGCTGGTTATTAATGGCTGGTAAATTACTACCACAATCTGGATGCTTAGTCAGAATGCAGGGGCCTGCCAGTGGTGCTGACTTTTTGGGAAGCCCTTAAAGGGAAGTTTCACAGATGGGAGTTTAGTAAATGGTTTTCTCGTGTGTGTATGTGTGTGTGTGTGTGTGTGTGTGTGTGTGTGTGTGTGTGTGTGTGTGTTTTTGCCATTAATTTGGGAAAACATAAGGTAAATGCCATAGGGCCTGAGGTCTTACTCTATCCAATAAAGGGGTAAAAAAGTATAGGTACTGTTAGCATTCTGTCAAACTCCACCTCCACAGTTACCAGGCAACAGCCAGGTATGCTCCTCCCCACAGCTATCTGGCAACAGCCAGGTAGCCCTGCCCACTATTATAAAAAGGGGCTGTCTGGCCCCTCCTTGCTCTCTTGCTCCTGTGACCCAAGCCTGCAGGTTGTATCTGACCCTTTCCCACTCCCCTCACCCCTCCACGTGGTCATGGCAGGCCACCACCTCCATCTCTCTCTGCTCTCCCCTCTGCCCTAAATAAACTTCTCCTTGTGGAACCCTCTGCCACCATTTTTCTTTTTTTTTAAATAACAACAGGTACCATTTATTCTAGGTTTATAATCAATCTCTAAGTTGAACTTAGAAGACAGTGCAATTTTTGAGAAACAATTCTTTTGGTTAGGTAAGAATATTGAAAAGAAAATTGGCTAAAGTACTTTACAGAATTTCTTCCTAGTCATGATGTTCAAAGGCTAATTCTACTATAAAGCTACATTAAACATGACAGTGCAGTACTGATAAAGATAGACACATAGGTCAATACAGAGCACTGAGGCCAAAAATAGGCTCACACAGATATTAGTCAATTGCTTTTTACCACAGGTGCAAAGGTAATTCAGTTGGGGAACTGTGTTTTTAACAGACAGCGCAACTCCAAATGCCATAAAGTGAAGTCAGAGACTCCCTCAGACAGAAATGAACAGACAATGGAGTTAAATACCATTGGAATGGTCTAAGACTTGAGGGAAAGAATGCATGAGAAAGTCTGTGATCTTGATGTAGGCAAAGTTCTTGAATATACCATCAAATTGGACTTCATCAAAATTATAAACAAGGTTGCTTTGCCAAAGAGAATAAAAAAAAGGAAAGGCATAGGCCCAGGGCAAACGGTGACATCTACTAACAGAGAAGTGTCTCTCTGTCTCTGTCTCTGTCTCTGTCTCTTGGTGTGTGTGTGTGTGTGTGTGTGTGTGTGTGTGTGTGTGTGTAAAAAAAAGTTTAACAAAATGAAAGTAATCCGATTCCCAATTTTTTTTCAAAAGGACAAAAAATGTGAAGACTTTGACAAGTGAGATACACATGATAAGTGCACACATGAAACCAGCTCTGTAGCATTAGTCACAGGGGAAATGCAAATTAAGGCCACAATTGAGATATTACTATTCTGAAAAGTAAAACTGAAACCAGTTCAATCTAACATAGTGTACTTGGCCAAGAAAAGGGGCTGTAGAAACACACACTATTCCAAAGATGGTTGAGCCACACTCATCACAGGTGGAGGTGACATTCATAGCCAAAGTAATAATATGCATGAAGAAATGACCTCGTGGAAGACCTTATTCTTGCTTATTGGCAAGGCTGTCACCATCTAACTGGTATCAGATTCTGATTTGCACAAGTAACAGTCTTTACTGTTAAAAACCTGTGGGCTGCCAGGTTACTGGGAATGTTTTTCAAAGTTACTAGTGTTTCTAAGGGAAAAAAAAGTAGAAAGAAGGGGTGGACGAGAAGGAGAAACAGGAACAACCTGATTGATCAAAGGCAGTTGCCTTTTGCAGCCTGTGATTGGCTGAAATGTAAATGTGACTGGCTGAGATTTAGTTGTTTGAGAGCCTCTTATTCTAGCTGTATGGTAAAGACCTGCAAGAACATCATTAAGGAAGTTGAGGTAGGAGAAATGGTAACTTGAGGCATACCTGGACTGCAAAGGAAGACTGTCTTAAAATAAGCAAATAGAACCATTTGTCTTGGGTAGGGTTACTATTGCTGTGATGAAACGCCATGACCAAAACAACTTTGGTAGGAAAGGGTTTGTTTAACTTACACTTACATGCCACTGTTTATCGTTGTAGGAAGTCAGGACAAGAAACTCAAACCTGGAGGGAGGAGCTGATGCAGACATCATGGAGGATGCTGCTTCTTGGCCTACTCTTCATGGCTTGCTCAGCCTGCTTCCTTACAGATCCCAGGATCACCAGCCTGATGATAGCATCAGCCACAATGGGATAGATCAATCACTAATTAAGAAAATGCCCTACAACTAGGTCTTAGGGAGGCATTTTCTCAATTGAGGTTCACTCCTTATAGAAATTCTAGCTGACATAAAACTACCTAGCACCCCCCACACCCACTCCAAAAACATTGACAAAGGTATGCTCTTAGTTTAGGTTACAACCTATTTCCACATCAAGCTAGGATATATGGTTTACTATCTACAGGAGCTGTTTGGATAAAGTATCAACCCAGATTTAAGTCAAAATTATTTCTGTATCCTCTAAGATAGTAGTTCAAGATAGAGTTTCAACCCCTTTGGGGTCGAATATCAGATATTCTACATAGCAGATATTTACATTATGATTTATAACTAGCAAAGTAACAGTTTTGAATTAGCAAAAATAATAATTTTATGGCTGGGATTGTCTTAGTTAGGGTTCTGTTGTTGTGAAGAGACACCACAACCAAAGCAACTATTAATAAGGAAAACATTTAATTGGGGCTGGCTTACAGTTTCAGAGGAGAAATTACAATTACAAGGAGAAAATATCACTCATGTTACCTCC
Source organism: Mastomys natalensis (assembly GCA_021653895.1). Lineage (NCBI taxonomy): Eukaryota > Metazoa > Chordata > Mammalia > Rodentia > Muridae > Mastomys > Mastomys natalensis. The sequence goes on from JAJTUV010000677.1 coordinate 682,178, forward strand.
CCTAGTGTTGCTTAGAAAGGGGTGAAACTTAATTTCAACACTTTTGTCTATATGTTCCAAAAATGCTTATTTCTGATCCTCCAATCCTAAATGTAAGGTTTTCTAGTGATTTGAAATAATAAGAAGCTCAAGGTACTTTAGAATGTCAGAGAGTGTGGTCGCTGCTATTTTCCAAATAAAATTCAAGAGCTTCAAGTAGAGCATTATGTAGATAGTTTTGGATAAATATCTGAATTTCTGAATGTATTTGAACCTACAGTGTGAGTCATCACAGGCCTGTCAGCCTTGGTTAGATCCTGGAATAGTTTGGTTTTCACTCATATGGTCCATTCTCTAAGTCCATTATCATCACAATGGCCAGCACAAGAGACATGGTGCTGGAGAGGAAGCTGAGAGTTCTACATCTTGATCCTCAGACAGCAGAAGATTGTCACACTGCATACCTTGAGTATATATGACCTCAAAGTCCTGCCTCCACAGTGACACGCTTATCTAACAAGGCCACACTTTCTCCAATACGGCTACACTTCCTAAGAGTATCACTTCCTATGGCCACACATTTAAACACATGAGGCCATACCTATTCAAACAACCACAGGTTATCAGTACAACCTGAGGAACTGTATTAAAGGGTTGCAGCATTAGGAAGGCTGAGAACCAGTGCTCTAAGACAATTAAATAAAAAAATCTAACAGTATTAAATTACCAAATGCTGGGGTTGCAGAGAAATTCAAGCCATCAACTGCAAAATGGTACAATCATTTTAGAAAATGGGTAGTTTATTACAAGGCAAAGAACATGATTATTATACATACTTAACTCACTTGTATGTATATGCCCAAGAGAAATAATATTTACATTCAAGTGAAAGCCATGAATGAATGTATATAGTAGCTTAATACATAATATCCCCAGAATGGACACAATGTTAACCATTATATAAATTGTGCAATACCCACAAAAAAGAATGTTTCTAAGCAACAAGAAGTGATATATTTTAGGCACATAAATCAACATGGGTGAATCTCAAGAACATTGTGCTTAGTGAAAAAGCCAGACTGTTGGCTTCAGTTCAGATGGAATTCTAGAAAAGGCAATAGTATAATGAAAGAGAATGGATCAGAGGCTGCTAGAGATTGAGGGTGGGCATGGTGATGGGCTGAACCCAAATGGATAGTATACTTTCAAGGAAATTCTTTGGTGGCTTTGGTGGCTAATTTTATGTCAACTTGACACAACTGGAGTTATCTCAGAGGAAGAAGCCTCAATTGAGAAAATGCTGGCATGAGATCAGGCTACAGGTAGGCCTGTAGAGCGTTTTCATAATTTGTGATTGATGTGGGAAGATCCAACCCACGGTGGATAGTACTACCTATGGCTTGGTGGTCCTGGATGATTTAAGAAAGAAAGCTGAGCAAATCATGAATACTGAGACATTAAACAGCACTCCTCCATGGCCTCTGCATCAGCTCTTGCTTCCATGTTCCTTACCAGTTTGAGTTCCTGCTTTAGCTTCCCTCAGTGAACTGTAATTCAGTCTATGTAAGACAAATAAACCCTACCTAATATGTCACAGCAATAGACACCCTACCTAAGTGTGGGGCTGTGTCAGGAGTCTGGAATCTGGGAGCGTGGTGAAATGTATCCCGTCCCTTGCAGGGTCTCTGGCCATTTCTAAGTCAATGCTCTACCAAATGTCTGGCTCCAACAGCCATGCAGCTACAGGAACTGACTCCATGGGAAAGTGAGCCCCAATTCTGGAGACAAGCAACTTGTTCTTTCCTTCTGTGATTTCAGTTGGAGCCATCACATGGATTTAGATAAGCCGAAGGAACAACTGAAGCCTTCTGGCCAGAGCTACTCTCTGGTGCTGGCTGAAGGTTCCTCTGGCCTCTGTTTAAACCCCAACAGCCTGCAACGGGCTTGACAAAGACTCTTTATCTAGACTCTCTTTAAAACAAAAAGAAAAACCTGGTAACCCAGCAGCCACTTAAAAGCCACCGGGCGGCTGCCAATTCTTAAATCTGTGAGAAGACTTAGCATTTTGGACCTTTGTGGAACCCCCCAAAGCCAATAGGCCAAGGAATGTTCCCATTGGACAAAGCATTTCTCCTCTTTTCTGTCATGGGCAACTCAACATCACATAAAAAAATCATCCCAGGCCAGGCAAATACGTGCCCTACAGAAATCCCATGGGATTTCAGTAATAGCCAAAAAACAAGCCTCCTTGTTTTGGGAGGAAGTCCTTCAGACAGCACCATGCATGGCTGAGGACAATATTTACAGTCCAGACTCATGGAGCAGAGTAGCTTTCCTCATCAAAAACAGATAAAAACTGACAATGGCCTCGCCTTCACTAGCTCTCAATTTAAAACCTTCTGCACACGCTGGGAAATTGCCAGCATATGCAATTGCAGCATATATGATAATTTCACACAACCTGCAGGGCCAAGGAATAACAGAAAGAACACACCAGACCCTGAAGGCCCAACTCCTGAAACAACAAACCACTACTTATCCCCTTAATGTAAACTTAATGATGGCCCTGACTACCCTAAACATATTTAATATCTACAAAAACTCCAAACACCCTCCTTTTTCCCTCCATTGGCACACACCAAAATTAGCTCCCCCTATCTTAGTGTGATGGCGAGATCCTTTGGATGGAATTTGGAAGGGACCAGACCCCTCCTTACAACTGGGAGGGTTTTCCTTTGTGTTTTTCAACAGGACCAGCCTTAATCTATCTAGGTCCCTGCCAGAAATGTCGGACACCACCCCATCAACCAAGAAGATGGCCCGATTCTCACTGACAGATCAAGCACAAGGAGGAGGAGGAGGAGGCAAAGGAGATACCATGCCCAGAGGAACAGCAGGATCTCCTGGAAGGACATCCATGACCTGGTGACAACTGTCCAGGCCATGTGCCCTCCACAAGCCCCCTTCTCCTCCATTCTCTTGGCAGTTTTTGTCATCCTTCATGCTAACTCTGCTACTGCCTAGCCTCTCCCTAGCCTTCTCAACACCTACCATTGGAGATTCTATGCTAGAGAAACCTACAACGGACACAACAAAGTTATAGGAACTCAGGACTTGCCCAGTTGAAGATGTCAAACCAGGATTGAGATTCCCCTACACCAGGAATCCATCTCCACTATCCCAGCCCTTTTCTCTGCTTTCCTTACCGAAACACAGGTGAATTCTTCCAGGAGGTCTTCACATATAGAGGTTACAGATACTGGAGCTGCAGGATGGAATCCACCAGTCATGGTGTTACCATGCTCACCAACCTTAAAACTCATTTTCAGCTTTCCATCAGCGATCCATGGAATGAACGTTGGCAAACCAGAGTCATGGGTAAACTTTACCCCAACGGCTATGCCAGATACCCTGTAGCTGACCTACATGTCTCCCATGAACTTCTCCCTGTCCCCAAATCTGCCTTTACCCATGCTAATATTATCCAACAGGAAAACCAGTCTCAGCAGGAACTACAAGCTACCCTCTCCTGGCTACAGTACATCCAATATGCCGCAGGCCTCCTTCCCTTAATGACCCACCCCAATTCCTCCAATGCTTTTTCTGTGCCTCTCTCTCCCGACCATTATTATCAGCCATTCCCATTAACTTTTCCCTTTATAACCTCTACAGACCCTTGCCCACGAGGAAAGCACAGGACATTCCTCTCTTTGACCTACCCTGACTTCTTTGCCTTGTAGGACCCTCCTCAAAAACCCCATCTCACATGTGCCCATGACATCACCATTACCAAATCAGTATGTGTTAACCCTTCTGCCCTCCTCTGGTGCAAAGGCACTACAGGTGCCTGTATCAAACCTCATTTCCAGGGCTCCTGTGCCCCCGTGATTGTTGTCCCCAGGTTTATCTCTACGAACCTGAAGAACTCACCTTGCAAATGGGAGGAAGCTGAAAGAAGAGAGAGATCTTCATCCCTCTGCTCAGCGGACTAGGCCTTGCTGTTTCACTTGATGCTACTGGAACTGCTGGAGGAGCCCTTGTCCAAACACAACATCTGGCCGGTGACTTCCAGGACAAGCTTGACCAGGCAATGGCCTCTACTACAGATAGCCTTGAATCTCTTCAACACCAGATAACCTCTTTAGCAGGAGTTGCTCTTCAAAACCGGAGGGCCCTGGACTTGTTGACTGCAGAACAGGGGGTACTTGTGTTTTGCTGGGGAAGGAATGTTGCTTTTATGTCAATGAATCTGGGCTGGTAGACAAGATGTACAAATGCTCAAAGAGCTCCAGGGAAATCTCTGGGCACGCTATACTCCCAACACCCCTACCCCTTGGTACTCTAACCCCTTGATAGCTTGGATTCTTCCCCTCCTTGGCCCCATAGTAGCCATTGGAGCCTTGCTTCTCTTGGCATTCCTGCCTCATTCAGTTTCTAAAGCAGCAGATGAGTAGCATTGAAATGGTAACTACCAATCAGGTCTTGGTTCAGTATGAAACTGTTCCCAACATAGGAGACACTTATTCTGATGACACCTCTCCTTTATAAATGAAATAGGGGGAGTTGTGAGGCAGTGGGCTGTGAGAAGCAGCTGGGCGCCTGTTTGAGCACAGGCTTCGAACCCTGGACCCTCATGAGATAGAAGGTGTTTGGCATCACTCCTGGCTCCTGGCCCTTTTCACTCAGTCTCAGCCCCCCACAGCCCCTCCCACAGAGAGGTCTATGGCCATTGGTCACATAGGAGATAGTGGCTAAGAGGCATCTCCAAGCTTTCAGACCAAGCCAATAGGGGTTATCTACTGCCAGACCCTAACACCCCAAAACTGTATATATTGGCCCTACTCAGGAGAAGTAAAGATGTGTGAGAATCATCCCATTGTCTGAGAGTTTCTGTCGCAAGAGCTGTTAACACTAGAGCTGTAACACTTGGGAAGAGCCTTCAAGATGCTCCCCTCCCCGTAGCTAGCCAGTGCCTCACCAGCACCAGACCGGCTCAGCACAGAGAGGCAAGTGCAGCACCTGGGAGTAATCAGGCAGTGACAGCGGAGATGCGGGCGGAGGCAGCAGTGGACCCTCCCTGCTTACACCCTGTCACCAGCCGGGCCAGAGATTGTCGAGGGACACCCTCTGGAATGGATCCCAGCACCTAAGGCAGTGGCATAGAAAGAAATATTTAACATTGTCAATTACAGCAAGTTATATCCCTCCAAAGAATACATTTTGCTATATAAAAATTAAAAATGAATTTGAAATTTTTATAATAAATTTTTAGGATAATTGACATTCAAAACTCCCCAAATTCCTTCATATTTGATATGGTTAAGGCAAATGTCCTATTTCTTGTCAAACATTCAAAATAAGCAAGCAGTCGATCTTCTCAGACTTCTACAATCAGAGTGAGTACCTAAAACATGTTAATTTTTTAACTATGACTGAAAACTTTTTAAAGAAAAAGAACCTAAAAGTAAGGCAAAAAGATACTTAGCAAGTCCAAATCTACTTAACTCAGATAGGGTTTTTTTTTGTTTTTTTTTTGTTTTTTTTTTTTTTTTTTTTTTTATGTAAAGTACATTTTTCAACAAAGTGAAATCATCCTGCCTGGCTGTTTATACTACTGAAGGTCAATATTATTTACTGACTTCAGTCTCACCCTGGGTCACAGTCATAATACATCAGCAACATTCTAGACTGTTGTTTTTTGAGAAATGTGGGTACCTCTAGTAGAACTTAATATTCCTTTGCAGGTAACTTTGCAGGAAAATTAAAAAGTGAGCTTATATTTTTGTATTTTTACATTAGTTCAGTTGTGAGATATTGAGGAGAAGCCTTGTAGTTCAAATAGCATGAGCTTTTGAATCATCTATTTTCTTACACAACAGAAGCCACTTGTTTAGGCCAAGAATTAGAGGGACAGCATCAGAAACAGAAGTTCCCCTTCAATGTCCATGCCTCTGGGATCAGATTATAGAGACTCAGACATATTTCTGTTTATTAGTCATTATTAAGATCAATTTGCTAAAACAATTTGAAAGTGGCCTCACTTTTAGTATTGTACATCAATACTAGTCCCTGGAGCTAAGTGGATTTGGATTTCTTTCCTTTCCCAGTTGAATACAATTTAATATCCGGTTAGGACAGGTAGTATGTGGTGTATATTCAGCAAACATTATTCAATAAGTATATGATAATTATTGACAGCAATGAGCTTTTAATAAATACTATTTCCAAATGGTTGTTTGAGTCTCAAATTGTTCACCTCATCTCACTAGAGAATCCTGTTTCAAATTTCTAGTACAAAACTACCTCAGGTCATTGATCTCTCTGTTTACTTTCCAGTATCCTCTTTTGTCCTCAGTACTTTCCAAATCAAAGAGCCATCAATCTCCCCAACTGCTGCCTACACCTGTGCAAAGCCACAACAACCAACTAATGATAATGCCTAAAGAATAGTCATGAATCCAACTCATTTTTCTTCCACTTCAAAAATATAACATTTTTGTATGCAAATGACTGAAAATAATGTCAATCTAGGGAGATCTTAGAAATACACATAGGATCACACACACACACACACACACACACGAGAGAGAGAGAGAGAGAGAGAGAGAGAGAGAGAGAGAGAGAGAGAGAGAGAGAGAGAGAGACAGAGAGAGAGACAGAGAGAGACAGAGAGAGAGAGACAGAGACAGAGAGAGACAGAGAGAGAAACAAATATCAGTGCCAGTATGAGTAGTCCACATTGCTATAATTCTAAATAGAAGAGAGGTATGTAGCCCTTCCAGTGGGTTTGAGATTTGGGAAGATTCTTCATTTCTTTCCTTCCCTGTCCTCTTTCCTCACCATCTCCCTCAGCAAATTTGTTCAATTCCATTACTATTATTACTACAAAGGGGTAGATTCTGTGGCCCAGGACCCACATTTTTAAATGTTTGCCAGGCACTGAGTCCAACAATATCTCTAATATAGGCTGCTCTCTTGATTTGCTTATTAGTTTTCCTATCACATCTCCTAGGAAACCAAACATAAAGGTAGGAATTTCTAGTACATTTTCATCTCTCATGCCTAAACAGCCTTGGCAAACAAGCCATTCCAATCCCCTCTTATAGCCTCTTATAACCTCCTCTTCCTCTCTGTTTCCATCGTCAGTACCTAACTATGGGATTTTGTTTCCTTCCTAACTTGGCTTCTTTGCCCACGTATCTCCCATTCTCACTCATTAGTCATTCTTCTGTCTCCTGAATAGTTCCAACTTGGATTGGAGCACTACAGTTCCAGTCAAGATCCTCCACTGCTTCCCCATTGCTAACAGGTCTGTGCAACTCCCCCTCCCCCAAGACAGGGTTTCTGTGTGTAGCTCTGGCTGTCCTGGAACTCACTAATCCAGGCTGGTCTTGAACCCCTGCCTCTTCCAAGTGTGATGATTAAAGATGTGTACCACCTCTGCCTGTCTGTGCTGCTTAAGCCACAGGAAAACCTCTCTTCATAGTCCCTTGCAAGCACCTTTATGTGTTTCATATGCCAGTTAAACCAAAATACTACTACCCTTTCCCCCAAACATCTTCCCACTTAAAAATGTTGTAGTCCTTTATCAGTGATACAAACTCCTGGGTTTCAGAATTATTCCTGTCTGAAGGAACTGCAGGGACAAAAATGGAGGAGAGCATGAGAGAAAGAAGGTCCAGTGACAGGCCCAAATTGGGATCCAGTTCAAGGGGAGGCTCCAAGACCGGAGACTATAACTGATCCTATCATGTGCTTATAGACAGGAGTCGAGCATGACCTCCCTGTGATTCTAGCCCTCTAAGCTGAATCAAAATGATCTTCCAAGTTTATAGGTGAGCTATATTTATTGTATACTTGCTGCTATAGTTAAGTACTAAGTAAGTGCAAGGCAGTCACTGCTCTTTCAGCACTTACACTCATAAAGTAACTGGCATTTTCTCATGGGAACAAGTGATATTATTGGGGTACTTTTTATCAAAGACACATTGTCAAGTAAATCATAGAAATGAATGACATGCAATATAAGCAAGATATGACAACCATAAAATCTAATCATTTTTGAATTATCATATTTTTTCAAATGGACATATAGATACTCTGCATATTTATTACATGAAAGGTTTTAATGCGACATAAATTATACTTTTCATAAATCTCACTAAAGTCACTAAGGCAGAATCAATGTTTTGATATTTATAAGGATGTAAGTGTTGGCATGAAATGGGATGGTTCAAATGATTCAGTATTCTTTCAAAAGCACCAACAAAAAAAGGTTCCCAGTGTACCCACAATGATCCAACATGGCATGTTCAGTTTAACTCTTCAGACCTCAGAGCCATGTCCAAAAGTAGACTGCTAGATTTGGAAAACAAAGTCTGAGGTCTGGCCTAGCTCTATTATCATAATGTGGAGCATATACAGCTTCTCTGAGCCTCTCTGATCTCAAGCACAAGAGTCTACAACAATAGCTGCTCCCTTACAATGTCCTAGAGGAAAGAAATGCAGAAATAATGTAACTTAACTGCTTTTAAACTATAAAGCCTTATTAAGGATAAGCTAGTAAGCCTGGTGTGGTAGGACAGGACTGCAGTCTCAGCACTCACTGGAGATGGGAGTGTGAAGCCTGCCTGAGCTCTACAGTGAGACCTGTTTCTTGATGATGGTATTTGTTCACTATTAGCATGTTAGAAATGAGGCGCTGGGCAGACAAGCAGCACATTTCCCTTCTACCTAATTCTTGAGTTTATTTGGAAACATGTGAGCTTCTTTTCAACACTCTTCTTAGAATCTTTTTGACATCTTTTGGGATTTTGCACTATGCTGAAAAGCCAGAAAGCAATTATCACACATGAAAAAGAAATGTTAGTCACCGTGTTATGGATGTTCTCGGCACCTGCATCAAGAAAGAAGAGTTGTTTGCTTTGCTTTGCTTTTTTGCTTATTTGTTATGGTGTTTAGGGTATGCAAGAGAATAAAATATGACTTTTCTTTCCAAAGGGCAAACAACCTCTTATAGATAGGTCTTCTAATAAGAAAAGGCAAAAGAAAGAAAGAAAGAAAGAAAGAAAGAAAGAAAGAAGGAAGAAAGGAAGGAAGGAAGGAAGGAAGGAAGGAAGGAAGGAAGGAAGGAAGGAAGGAAGGAAATTAGAGAAAAAGAATTTTATGTTGTTTGAGATTTCTGAGTGATTGTGAGAAAAACTTCAGGAAAACTGAGTCTTATGATGTCAGTTTCATCAAAAACACAGAATTGTTCTTGGATTATGTTTTCTTGCCCCTTCCAGGTATAGTGTATAGGAGTGAACTTACATCAGATTATTTATTAGAACTGGGTATTGTTATTTGTTTATATGCCTCTGGAAAAAAACATGTTTCTGCTATGTGCTTGTTTTCCTGTCCCATGTGACTGTCCCTTGTGAGTGTACACTTTACTCATGTGACTCTTTTTAACTCTCAGAATGTAAATTGTCTGGTGCTCTGAATAAAGTTGGCTATTTCATGAGCCTTTAGCCAGTCTTATTTATTGATTCCATTCTCCTGGGTTCCATGCCACCTTTATAGCAGTAAATAGCTTAGAATGGTATTAGTGAAAATGAAGTATCAGATCTCTAAAAGAGAATCTGTTGAGTCTGATCAATCTAAAAAGAATAAAGACACATCTACATTATTCATCTACATCTGTCCTGTTCTATTGCACAATCACTACTCAGCCCCAACTGTGAAGGAAGGAATAGAACAGATGATGAAGCAGGAATGCTGGGTAGATGGATAGGGTACCAAGAGGCTAGCCAAACTTTCTCTTCATCTACCTAGATCAAACATTTAAAAAAGAGTCAGACTGTCCTAAAGTGAGCAAAGAGCCTTGGAAACTAACTATAGAGAAAGGTGGTCAGAGAAGGTTAGCCTGTGGGAAGAAGCAGGGGCTGCCTGTGCCAGGACATGCACTAACCAATCCCAGTGTGCTAGTATACAAGAAGGAGCATGGAACTAGTACCTGAAAGACTGCCATGATGGGCAGTCTCGTCGAGAAAACCATTAGACTTGAGTCTTCTTTGAATATGTGGCTATAGAAAGACTCAACCCCCCTTCCCAACATCCATATAAATACCACTGTTTACATTTCCCTAGATAAACATACAGAAATACAAGATGATTGCTGAACTCCACTTCAGTTTAGGTTCTCTGGTTGTTTTTAATCTATATAGCACTCCATCTCTAACACTTTCTAACGAGAAACTATTAAATAACACCTACTCTTGTTCAGTCTGCTCTGGAACTCTTTTGGTTGTTGTGGTTGTTGTTGTTGTTTTTTTTTGTTTTTTGTTTTATTTTTTGAGACAGGGTTTCTCTATAGCCCTGGCTGTCCTGCAACTCACTCTGTAGACCAGGCTGGCCTCAAACTCAGAAATCCACCTGCCTCTGCCTCCCAAGTGCTGGGATTAAAGGCGTGTGCTACCACTACCCTGCAGTCTGGAACTCTTAATTCTCCTGCCTCATCCTCTCAAGTGCTAGGTTAAGCAAGCTTATCACTATGCCCAGCTCAAAATGTTTATTGGGCAGAAAATATACATTAAAATGTTTGGCTAGGTGCTAATAAAAAACAAAAGTTTCATATAAATATCATTGTCTTCTAGCTATGCTAGAAATTAAATCTATCAACACTGGACAAGCTCACTTAAAATAATCTGTTGAACCAAGACGTTATCAGGTTATTAAATCCCTCCAACTCATCATAATCCAGTAGCACCATCCCTGTGACATTGTGGTCTGTCTCACTTATTTGGGTACCAAATGGTTCCTGAAGCTATCAGAGACATCTGAAATGGTTGCTAAATATACAGCAACCAGAGATGAGAGGTGACTGTACATCCAAAGGCCACAATATTTCTTAATGATCAAACAGCCTCTCTTGGAGCTCCACAAGTATACATCAGAGCCACAGTAGGTCCGGCCCCAGACCACTTCCTTTGTAATTGTGAACTACAGCAATATCTATTCAGTTTATATAGGTGCTAGGTTAAAAAGCTGACTCAGAACCACCTCGTCCAATTATAATTAAAGTTAGGCAGGTTGCTTTTAAATGAACAGGGTCTCTGATTCTCATTCGTAAAATAAGTGGGTTTGTTTAGAGTGATTATTACAATAATTTTTATTGACATCTCTCCACCTGTATCATTCAACTTGTCAGGAATTTACCTGGCCTTCAAGAACCTTAAAAATTTTAACACCTCCACAAAAAATTCCAGACTTCTTTTCTTTGCTTTTTTTTAAGCTCATCACCAACATATCCAAATTAGCATCTACTAATTCTCTAATTGCTTTGCTGTGTGTTGGTTCATTCACATTTATACAGAAAACTCTCCTGGAAACCATAAAGTTTAATATTTAAATTTGTCCACAATATGTTAGTTATCTGGCATTCAATGACTAATCATTTAAACTGAACCTGAACAAAGATACAGAAAACATGTATACAGAAAACATGTATACAGTCTCTCCCAAAGGGTGACTTTTATCAGCCTCCTTCAAACTATTCTTATAGGCAGCGCAACTTTACCATCTGATTTGTATCGGGATAATCAATCAAAATGTCTGTTGAACAGTGCTATGTTGGTATGTTACATTGTACAGGAAGATTGTTTCCATCTCCAATTGGAAAGCTCAAAAGGGAAAAATAATACAAATAAGCATTAACTAGCTATACTATCATATTACCCATTAATAAAGATTTAATTCCTAATAAAATAAGGTGTGAGAAAAATTTACCTAAAGTGAAGATAATAATCAGCTACTACAAAAGGGGGCAGAAATTAGACCTTTGAAAACTCCCCCAGCCTTTGGTGTCATCAGAATTCTTAGTAAGAGGAGACTAAGTTAGGATGTCCTGTGGGTGGGGATTTACCCACCCTCACCGGAAAAGCAGTGGGATACAGGCTTAACTTGTTCTAGGCAAACCTCCCCCATTTCCAACTTTGCTCCACCCTCAAATAACTAAGGCATTAGATATGCTTTAAGTTCTTCCCTATAGAAGGAAAGAAAACAAGAACAAAGAAAGATTCACACAGAAGTCCTTTCCAGACTATATTTCACTCAGATATAGTCAAGTATTTTTGTAAGAAAACATGAAGCTTTTATTTTGCCCTGTAAAAGTACATTTCTTAATTCACCCCTTGTTATTGCCTTAATTTCCTTATTCAATGAATTTAAGTGAACTGATACTCTACCAACACGAAAGTAACAGGTGTAAACCACAGTTAACAGAGCCAATCTAGTGGGCTGGAATTAGGACAGTTTACAAAGTGCTCTGATGAAACTAGACTTGATTACTTGGGCTTTTATTTAATCTCTACACTACAGAAAGAGTTCCTTCTGAGACGTTCATAGCAAGCATTCATAGAATGCTTGAGGGTCTGGAAAAGGGAAGGTTTTCTAAGGTGTGGGGTGGATATAGAATTAAGAGATGATCATAGCTCAAATTGTATTTAAAAATTAGAAAAATACTGTGTAAATACCTATAAAAAGAATTCCAGAAAGAACATGGTAGGGTTTTACAATAATTAACATCTTGATTTTTAAAACAAAAACAAAAGGGAGTATCTTTACAGAGTGTCTATCCCTGCTTTTAAATCTTTCACTTATTTTTTGTTGTTTAGTTTTTTTTGCTGTTGTTTCTATTTTGTTGCTGTTGTTTTCTGAGACAGGGCACGATTTGTAGCTCAGGCTGGCCTAGAACCTTCCACAGTCAATCTCCCAGCTCAACTTGGCAATTGTTTGCTTTTGTCTTGTGTTTCTGATCATCCAATTAATTGACCTTCTCAGGGGAAACCTATCTAGTCTATCCACACACAGCTTAAAGAGGACTCCTTTAAGCTGTAGGTATCCTCCTTTTGCCAAACCACACACAACGTAAACTGGAGTGGAAAGTAAGCCAAGCCTCCTTACACTTTGGCCTCTACCTCCATTTAACCTCGGTAAGACCTCCTAGCCTAAAGACTAGCCAGGTTTTCTCACAGCCAGTCAAATGAAACACACAGACCTCAAACAAGACTCAGAGAATGGGTGGTATCAGTGTTTCTTTTCATCTACGTCGTCAGTTCTACTCTTCCAGGGCCTTTTGAAAGAAGAACCCCCAAGCAGCATGGTTTTCCTATGCCCCATAAAAAAGTATAACCCTGATCATATGATGAGCTCCAGTGCATATTCTATTCCTATGAAGTCACACACGTATGAGTTGGTTTTGAAAGACTCTGAGGTCCAATTCTATTTATTGTATAATGCCCACCATTGAATTTAATACTCTGGTATAATTTTGTGCTTAAGTTGTTCCACACAATCTCACACAACTACTGAAGACTACAGTTGACTTGGTAATTTCAAGTCTGGAATTTAAAATAAATAAATAAATAAACCTCTGCTCCACCCCAGTACTGAACTTCCTTTTAAGGAAAGGCTCTCCAGAGATTGCCTGCCATGTCCGTCCCACAGAGGCATATCTTGATAAATTTGTGCAGCTGTCAGAAAACAAAATCCGTAGTTGGTCACCTGTCCTGCCTTCACCCTACCGAATGAGGATCTTCACTTCCGACCACAAGAACAGGTTGACGGTTACTGCATTCTGTTCACTATTACCCCTCAAGGGGCGTGGCTCTGACTTAGGGTTTAGTAATCTTGGCACCCAATTAGCAGGGGATCCCCAAATCGGTCCAGCCAATCGCCGCAGAAGAGCCAAGACGAGACATCACGTCAAATAAGATTAACTCAGCGCGTCACCCCACGTCAACCTCTCCTCTGTCGGACGTCCCGTCCTGAGAGCAAAACTCCGGAGACTTTGAGCCCCGCCCCCTTGAGGTGAAGGGCAGCCAATGAGGGAGGCTCTGTGGGGATTCAGACCAATGAACAGAGGCCAGGGCGGGGTGCGGACTCGAGGGTGGGGCGGCCCGCAGCGGTGGAAGCCCGAGGTCTAGCTGCGCGCAGTATATGACAGTACGTCAGCAGCGGGATGGCCGTAGCTGTGGCGGCGGCTGCAGGAGCCCTAGCAGCCGCGGCCGCAGTGGAGGCTGGAGCCGGAGCGGCGTCCGCGGTGGCACCCCGGGGAGTTTAAGATGGCGGCGGGGGGGACTGCGGGGCTGCGGGAGGAGCAGCGCTACGGGCTGGCGTGCGGGCGGCTGGGGCAGGACAACATCACCGTGCTGCATGTGAAGCTCACCGAGACGGCGATCCGGGCGCTGGAGACTTACCAGAGCCACAAGGTGAGCGGCCGGCCGGGCAGCGCTCGGGGAGGCGGCGGCCACTGCGCTTTCTGCCGGGCGCCTGGCGCCGCGCCGCGCCGCTGGGGCGCTGGCTCCCGCTGCTGCATCGGCACCCGCCGAGGGGAGCGAGGCCAGCCGGGGGGCGCCGACGCCGCGGTCCGGGGCACGGGCGGGCGGCCCCTGGTGGCGGGGTCGGCCTGGCCCGGGCTGCGCGGCCGCTGCGGGACTTTCCGACGGAGCCCGCGGGGTTCCTGGCTTGTTTGGTCCCAAGGAGGAACCGGGTCCTGGGGAGATAAGTGCGGCGACCGCCCTACCCACGGAGGGGGCGCGCGCAGCTACCGGTAAAGAAGCGAGGGTCGGCGGCCGCGAGCGGTCCGAGTTTTCTGGGAAACGCCGAGGGATGGCGGAGCCGCTGAGCGAGGGGCAGCGGCGCTCGATGGGGGTGAGGACAAAACTTGTACTCTCGGGGACTCGGAGACACTAGCACCCCAGTGTAGGCGGGAGTGTACACGGTGTACTCGGGAAGGCCCGGACGCTGGCGCTGCGGGGAGGGGGGGGGGAACACACCTTGCACTCTAGGGGACTCAGGGACGCCGGCTTTGTGGGTTGGGTTCCCGAAGACGCACCGCGTACCGTGAAGCCGCAAACTGACACCGCATCTCGGAGAGAGACACCAGAAGACTCAAAAACAACTAGAGCCTGGAGCCAGACGGCAGGTTCTGGGGAAAGGAATTCTCAGAAGCTCGCCATAAGCCAAAAGGAGTGCCGCGTCCTGTGCTGACTGGCTCTCTGTTGGCGAGGAGCGAGCCTGAAGGTTGCGGGGTGACAAACGGCTGACTGGGTGAGATTCTGCTCTTTTCCTGGGCCCCAGAGAGAGAGAGAACCTGCTATCTCCCCCTCATCCCAAACTCTGAGCGATTGTCTCCACCACAGGAAGAGGCTACATACCCTGTAGCTGAAGTTCAAACACAGTAACTTTCACACAGAAAAGCACCGTAATGACAATTTAACAAGATGGGGTTACAAGAAAGCCGTACATGTAATGGAAGGGGGGGGGGGGAGGAAGGGAGCCGAAAGTGGACACGTTGTCTAAAGGAAAGACTATACCATATGGGAGAACCAGGGGCATTTTGTTCAGAGAAAACAAACAGAGCTACACTAGACAGGATTTTCTGACAAGAAGTTTAGTGCCTACTAAAGAATATATTCGATTTGTCTCATAAAACAGGCGCAGAGGGACACACCGAGTCAGACCTCACGTACTTAGATAAAAGTGGAGAAAAGAATTAACAT
Source organism: Mastomys natalensis (assembly GCA_021653895.1). Taxonomy (NCBI): domain Eukaryota; kingdom Metazoa; phylum Chordata; class Mammalia; order Rodentia; family Muridae; genus Mastomys; species Mastomys natalensis. The sequence goes on from JAJTUV010000677.1 coordinate 697,699, forward strand.
CTGTTGAGCTCCCACTAGTGCCAGGCACTTTAAATGCATACAGAGAAAAATAGACTTAGGCAGAGCCATCATGAGAGGCAGAGCCATGGGCCAGCAGAGCTTCCAGAAGCTCCACACACATTCATACACACAGAGGAGAGCATAAACAGTTGTGTACATCTTGGGACTATGAGTTCACATGACAGAAAAGGAAAGATCCAGAGTTCTCAGAGCCTCCCAAAGAAGTGATTGGACACGTGTTATGCACGGAGAAGCATATGGCGGAAAATAATGACAAGTTTTGTGGAGACTGAGGGGAAGGCAACAGGGAGGAGTGCAAACATAGGGAAATAACACCTTCCACCCAGGGAGAAGACCTCACATATGGCTAGGAGAGCAGTGTAGAGCCCCCAATAAAGACACAAAGATACAAATAACAAAACTGAATGTGCTAGTAGCTACTTTCCAGATAGGATCACAAGCAAGAAAGAAGCCAGTACCAGCATGAATCGGAAGGCCCATCTGGGAGAGCCAGCCAGGCAGGCGGGGAGTTGGGGGTGGTGGCAGGGAGGCAAGGCTGACAGAGAAACTCTGCCCTGCAAGATGGAGAGACAAGGTTGTGGGTTCCAGGGTCATAGGAACAATGACCTTGGGAAGAAATGAGGTCAGGGGGTGTAAGGAGAGGAAGAAGAGGAGCCTGGCCCTCAATTTAAAAGACAACAGAACAGCCCGGGAATACGGAAAGGCTGAGCTAGAGCTGGGTGGAAAGTCAACTTTTGAGAACTCAGGTGGGGGAGAAAGGTTTTCTTTCAGCCCCTTTGGGAAACAACAGGCAAACTGTACAGTTAAACACGGATATTGCACCACACACTGGTTCAGGGAATTGAAGAGGTCCACTTGAAGCAAAGAAAAGGTGGTGCCCATGATAACTGAAGTGACAGACCACCCCTGCCCTCACTGTCCACTGGAGCCCTGGAAGGGAGTTGGTTTTACCTTTGTGTGGCCTTCATTTCTGTCTGATGTTTTCATACATGAAATTAAGGTTAGAGTGCCCAGCTCATCTCTGTTTATATGTCAGTAACTTAACAGACAGAATATCAAATCTTGTTTCTCTGTTAGCTCTTTGCTTAGATTTTTTAGAAAATGTTGCTTGTTTTAATTAAAAGTACTGAAGTCTGTGGCTTTGTTCTGAATTGTCCTTAGTCCCTGTTACTGTCATCACCCATTTTCCACTTCTGGCATGTAAATTAGTGCATTGGATCAGTCCCCGTGTCTCCACTTTTCTAAATGTGGCATGCTGCGGGTGGGTGGGGTTGAACGCGCTGACTCAGCCCTTTCTTTAGACACTGCCTTGTTCTCAGTTAACCAGCTCCTGTCCTTAGGTTACTTAAGCTATACTTTGTTTTTTGTTTTTGTTTTAATAGAAACACTTCTTAAGAGGCTTGGAAATCGAGTCTAACTTAGGGTGAAAATGACAGCCTTACAGGAAAATGAGAAGAAGTTAAAAAGCAAAATACTCTGGAATATGTAGCATAAACCTCCCGTGGGCATGCCTGGGTACCTCTCCTAGTTCATGCAGACCAGGGCTGACACAGTAACACTTGATAGATAGCAGTGGGCATCTGCCTGAACCCTGTTATTTGGTCTTCTTTATTTTCCATCATTAGAAATAGGGCTCATGACTTATTTAAATGCTGTTTGAGACTGTCAGCTTGCATAGATAATAAGAGAAAACTTTGGGATGGTTCAGCGCATCCCCCTCTGGACTGGGATGATTTCATTTCTTACATAAAACTGGTCTTACCATGTCTGTACTAATAGAGTAGGGTACTTGGTGACACATGGCTACCAAGAAGCTTTGACTTATAAGAGATGATGAATTTTTTTAAGTACTTTCTAAGGGCCAAAAGTGTTAACTTTATTCTAAATTGAGCATCAGGAGTTATTTTTGTCCATGTTTTTTGTCTGTTTCATTTATCTTTTAAATAATCCATGTAACATAAAGCTTCACAGAAGAAGAGTTAGAAATGTGTAAGCTATGATTTAGGCAAATTATATAATTCTGTAGAATAATTAAGTAAATATACTAAATTCTCAGGACTTATCAAAACAGAATCTGATGGAGATACTGAAATCTTGCTTCTTTTTCAGATCTCAATTCTTCATTGTTTCATAACACAAAATTTGATTTGCCATCATTATTCACGTTTTCTATTTTCAGAGAAGTGATCTGAAGACTGTAAATGGGCATGGGGATGCCGAGAGGCACAGGTGGAGGACATGTCTGTTGACAGTCACTTTTCACACACCTGGGATAGGGAACCAGTTTTAAAAATGTTTTATATTACTTTATTATATATTTTCCCCAATGTCAAACTATATATAAAATTAAAGTATATTTTAGCTGACTTCCTTATTTTTATCGTTTTTTTTCTTTGACATTTTAACAATATACTTAGATAAGAAAACATTTTCCAAATACTGCTTTTAGATTTTGTTATTGCTGAGCCCATCGATTTGGTCGTTTTTTTAGATTCTGAGGCTGCACACTAAACGTAGGGCCTCACATATGCTAGGCAAGCACTCTTTCTACCTCTGAACTAGAGCCCAAATCCCTTTTGGAAAAAGAATCTTCTGCATTCCAGGCTGGCCTCAAAAATGCTTTATCGATGAGGATGGCCTTGAACTTCTGATCCTGTTGCTTCCACCTACCTAGTACTAGGATTGCAGGCCATGCAGCACTGTGTACTGTTTGAAGTAGTGCTGGGTAGCTAACACAGGGCTTCCTGTGTTAGGCAGGTGCTATGCCACCAATTGAGCTATATTCCAGCAGCTAATCTGCCTCTTCTGTTGTTTGTTCTTTTGTTTTGTGACAGAACCCTTACTGAGTTACTAGGACTGGCCTTGAACTTCCTATGTAGCTCAGGTAGGTCTTAAACTTGTAACTCTCTTCCTTCAGCCTTTTATAAAAATGCTTGCCGAAATCTTCAAAAGTAGCCAGGTGATGGTGGTGCACACCTTTAATCCCAGCACTTGGGAGGCAGAGGCAGATGGATCTCTTGAGTGCAAGGCCAGCCTGGACTATAGAGCTAGTTCCATGTTAGCCAGGGCTATACAGAGAAACCCTGACTCTCAAAACAAAACAAAAAAGTTGACAAAAAAAATGTTCAAAGTAGTGAGTTCAAATATGCTTTCCCAAATATAACATGAAAGTCAAACATGGTTATGTTTGGGAGCACAGCTGTTCATTTTCCATCCTGATGATTAGGTAACCACTGCCTTTTTGTAGGACTCAGTTAATCCTGTGTCACCCTATTGACTTAAAATATCATTTTATTATTACTATTTTGTTTTGATTAGTGTCATTTAGAAAAATGTTAGTTTCAAAATTTTTTACAAGTATACTTCTACCTAATTTGGAGTGAAAAGTTTGTTTTATTGTTACTGTTTTGCTTTGATTAATGTCATTTAGAAAAATGCTAGGTTCAAAATTTTTTACAAGTGAACTTTACCTAATTTTGAGTGAAGAGTTCATTTGTATTTTAAAAATTACATATTCTTTGTAATCAAAACCTAGAGTCTCAAATCAGCCTCTTATGCCATTGTCCTTCCTAGTGGCCCCAGGTAGTGAGCCACCATTGTTTTCTTTAGTCCTTGCTTTGACAGGTCCCAGGACAGGCTGCCACACCTCAGCTTTCTTCCAGATAAGTGTTTCAGCAATTGATTCACTGTGGTTTAAAACACAGAAAATTATCCCATGCTTCTTACTTCTTACTCCCTATTAATTATGTCTATTAGTTTTCAGCAATCTTCTTTGTAAATCCAATGTTCTTCTCCAGCTGCCACCTCAGGATCTAGACTTGCATGCCACAGCAGTACCAGTGTTGTCAAATGTGCTTATTAAGTAAAACCATGAAGTTGGATGTAGGTTCCATTTATTTGGCTTCAAAAGTGTAACTAGATTAATTTAAGTGTTACCTGCTTTTATCTTAGACCCATTTTCAATCAGCACTTGATCTTCATGTGCCTGATTTTTTTAATCAAGGAAAGATAACTTAGTGCCCCAATTCCTGTACTACTTAAAACATTTACCCACATACTCAGGTAGTTCTCAGTGCTCCTTCCTGAAAAAAAGTAGTAGCCAGATTGCCTAAAATGATAGTCAGGAACCTTGGCACGCAGAATGGGAGGAAAGGAAAGAACATATGTGAAAGGTTGGAACATGTTCAAGAAAAATCATTGAAAAGTAGTATGGAATTCTTGGAATGGCTTCCAGGGACTCTCACCAAGGACAGTCCCTAGGTTCAGCCTTGCCACTTGTCCCTTGCACACTCAGGGAAGATTACAGAAGCTGTGCTGAAAGACTTGCCAAGCAGTTGATGGTAGGAAGAGGAAGTCAGTGCTGGGTCATTTTTAACAATTTGCGGTGAACCTTTGCTTTGTCATTAACAGGCTCTGGAGCTAGCACCATCATCCAACCACTTTGGGCCAAGTATATGTGGAATGTTTGAGAAAATCTCTCTAAAATATAATATGATTTCTGCTTTTACAGTAAAGAAAAGAAAGCATGTAATAGAACCCCCACTTTTAACTCTCCTACATAACCACATAGCTGTATAAAACATTTCCTATGACCTAAGCAGAAATGTATATAACAATTAATGGCTATGTTTCTACTGCCAAATTAAAGCAAAAAGACACGGCATAATTTAGGATTACCAGACAATACTGCTAACTTTGTTTTATTATATTTTTTAATAGTTTTTAAAAAATTTTGTTTCTTTCCTAAATTTCTACCATCTGTAATTACTGCTGCTCTTGGAATAATTTTAAACTTCAAAAAGAACTGGTTTAAGAGTTTCTACTAGTTCTTTGCCATCACAGTCCAAACTTTTCTCAAATTGGTATGGCCATGTAACAGAAGTCATTAGAGGATATTAATCTACAAGCTACTTAAAAACTCATGAGTCAGATCACCACCTTGCATTGACCTCTGTTCTGTGGGCATTTGGCTACTGGTCTCATAGTAGCTACATCATTAGACTGTATGCACTTCTTTGCTTCCTGAAGTCTTTTGTGTTATTAGTTTAGAAATTAGCCTTAGTTAGTAAAGAACTTAAGTGTTAAGATTTTTAGTGACTAGAAACTGGTCCAGGGGACCACATGTCCATCAGAGAGAGTGTCAAAGGTAAGTAAGAAACAGTGGTAAAAAAGCTGCGGCAATTTCTGAGAATTGGCAGAAAGAACCAATGCCTCTTAACTTGCAGTGAGGGAGGAAAAACAAATAGCTAGGTTTAAGGGCGCGCTAGCAAGTTGGAGCAGGTTGATGACCCTCCCAAGTAGTTTGTACTTTGTTCTTCATTACTGTGGGGAGACTGAGTGGAAATTTAAGGTGCTTTGAACAGTGCTTTCAAATTCTAGGGTTGCTGTTCAAAATGACTGTAATATGAATCTGGAAGTAAGTGATGAATTAGGAAGGTGTATGGTGGCGCAAGACAGAGATGATTGTGGTGTCTAGACTAGGCTACTGTTGGTATTTATTAGAGATAAACAAGATTTTAAAAGAGGAGGATCAATTTGTAAATTCTTGGCATTGATACTAGTCAAGATACCCTTAGGAAAGGGAAAGTCAGAAACAGTTAGTTGGGAGCATGAGATAGAAGCAGAAGGTGACTAAGGCACTAAGTACCATTTTTGGTGAAATTAATTCATTCTATCTTTTGTTTGGTAATCAAAAGAATTCCAGGTTGATTAGATATTTTGTGTCCATGAGAAGCCAGGTGTGGTGATGCATGCCTTTTATCCTAGCACTTGGGAGGCAAAGGTAGATGAATCACAGTGAGTTCATGTATATGATGAGTCTAGAACAGCCAGAGCTGCGTAAACTAGAAACTGTCTCAGAGAGAGAGAGACAGAAACTAGAGACCCTGTCTCAGACAGACAGACAGACAGACAGAAATAAACTATAGACTCTATCTCAGAGAAAGAGAAACAGGAACTAGAAACCCTGTCTCAGAGAGAGAGAGAGAGAGAGAGAGAGAGAGAGAGAGAGAGAGAGAGAGAGAGAGAGAGAGAGGAGAGGAGAGAGAGACAGGCGCTTAGTTGCTTGTCTCAGAGTTAAATACTATCCTGAACTGATCTGAGTGAGCTTGAGGACTGTACTCAACAGCAAACAAGCTTGAACTTTTTCTTCTAAGATTGGCCTAGAGCAGTGGTTCTCAACCTTATTAATGATGAGACCCTTAAATGCAGTTCCTTGTGCTGTGGTGACCCCTAATGATACAATTATTTCTGTTGTTACTTTATAACTGTAATTTTGCTACTGTTATGAATCATAATATAAACATGTGTGTTTTCTGATGCTGTTTGGCACCACCCTAGAGATTCTCAGCCCACAGGTTGAAAAACACTCACTGGTCTAGAGGCTTTAATATGCTTATCTGGGCACTGAACTGTTGGCATATCCTTCAAATTTTTATTATATCTATTTATTGTATGTTTGCCTGTGTATGTGTGGATATGAGTGTGGCATAGCACACATGTGGAGTCAGTTGTTTCCTTTTACTTTAAGGGTCCTGAGGATCAAATCTTGGCTGTCAGGTTTGGTGGCAAGCACCTTTACTCAATGAGCTTTCTAGCCTGTGTGTGTCTTTAGGTAAAAGTACCATTGTTTCCTCAAGAGACCAGGAAAGGGACCCGTGTGTGTGTGTGTGTGTGTGTGTGTGTGTGTGTGTGTGTGTGTGTGTGTTCTGTAAACATTTTTATTTATCTTCGGATCTGCCCAGGCATAGAAACTGAGTTACTGAAAATACAAAACTAGGGTAGATAGCCCAGTCACTTAAAAGAAGTTAAGTAAACATGTGGGAACACACACACACACACACACACACACACACACACACACACACTTCCATGTTAAAGGGAGAGAGTGTATGTTTGAAAAAGTGTTTTCCCTTGCTGTCTGCTGAGCCCACTGTCTTTACCACGCTCCTGAGACTGTACCCATCTAGGTGTCATTTCCAGACATCTCCATCCCTACAATCCCACAGTCAAGGCAGTCTGAGAAGACAGACATTTCATTCCACGTACCATATCTCTATACTATAAACTGTCCAGGATCTCCCTCCCTCTTGCCTCTGTCTTCTGCTGACTGCTCTTTACTTAGATCATCCCTGCATGTTGTCGCAGGTGCTAGCTCTCCTGACTATTCACTCTCTCTAGGTGAGTTCATCTAGTTCTGAGGATTTAAATAACCAACTAATGAATTACTAACGTTTATCTCCAGATCATACCTTTGCAACGTGGGTGTGGTAGCTTTTGCCTATAATCCCAGCATACAAGAAGGCAGGTAAAAAGATCAACACAAACTTGACCCCAACCTTATCTACACAGCAAGTTCTCCATCTCAAAATTAGCTATAACAATAGAAATAACATTTCCTTGTCTGAGACCATCCTGGGCTACATAGTGAGTTCCAGGCCTGCTAGTGCTACAATCTGAAAACCTGTCTTAAAAAAAGAAAAAAAGGCCTATTCAACTTTAGATATTTATTTACATCCAAAATATGCATCTTTATCCCCTCCAAGCCTTCTCCCTACCACCTACCCTCTCAGGGCCCTAACATTTCCCTACACTGGGTCATCAAGCCTCCACAGGACCAAAGGCCTCCCCTCCCATTGATGCCACATAAGGCCATCCTCTGCTACACATGCAGCTGGAGTCATGGGTCCCTCCATGTGTACTCTTTGGTTGGTGATTTAGTCCTTAGGAGCTCGAGAAGGGCGGTCTGGTTAGTTGATACTGTTGTTCTTCCTATGGGGTTGCACCCTCTTCAGCTCCTTCACTTCTTCCCCTAACTCCTCCATTGAGGTCCCCATTCTCAGTCCGGTGGTTAACTGCGAGCATCCACATCTGTATTAGTCAGGCTCAACAGCTTTGATTTTTCTTCCTTTTTTTCCAGATCACATTCTTCTTCAGAAAATTGTAAGAGCCTTTAATTGTTTATCACATTGAAGGCAAGGTTTAAGGATCATCAGTAAGAGATTAAGGAGGGTTGGGATAAGGTTATTTATTTAACATGTTGAGAAACTTTCTGAGCAGAGATCTTAAAGTCTGAAATTTAAACTGTCTTCCCTACTGTGACTGACAGAAAGGAAAAACAGATGCCAAGGACAGGAGAGCTTAGGCAGAATGGCTGGCTCTAGTTTCTATCCTTCACTTTGTTTCATGTATATCAGAACTCTGTACTGCAAACCTTCCCTCTGCCCATAGAGTGGCCTTTGCTTTTTCCTAAAGAACGTTATTGCCATGAGTGTGGTTTTTTTCTAATCACCTAGTCAAGATCTACCTTTCCATAGTCCCCTAGGCTTTCCTAGTTTTTGTTCTAAGTTGTATTTGTATTCTAAACATCCTTGGAATTCTTACTTAGCTTCCTAGTAAATTTAACCTAGTGCTTGATCTTTCCGGTGTTTCCTCTATAATGTGAACTCTGGCATAGAGGATTAGGCCTCCACATTCTCATATCTTCCACAGTAGATGTATGTGTAGGATAGGGTAGGATGAGAAAGGTAACAGGATGAAATAAACCAAGTTCTAGGTTGTTACCAGCTTAGTTATTAATGAACACAAGGATTAGGGATGGAGGAGAGAACATTAACTATGGGATTTCTAAGTCTTTTGTATTTGGAATTCTAGGATTCTAATTGAAAGTAATTGACTAACAGCATGTGGTGTGGTAGAATGAGAGGAAATTGTAAGTTAATTCTGAGGTTGTGAGCCTCAAAATCCAAGTAGAGGTTGGTCAGGGAGTTACGTTAGTGCTTGTCAGTAAGTGAACTTTGCTGTCATTGGGTTTCTAATGAAGACTGTTCTGTACTCAGTAATAAGTAGCAATCTTTGGAAAGACAGCTGAAGAATGGAGATGAGACCCAGTTGTCATCCTATAAGTATAGCAGGCCTCCAGGGTAGGGCTGATGTAGAATGAGGAAAGGGCAGGTACTAGGTTTTGAAATAAGGACTGGCATCTCTTAGCACAAGGAAGAGGTAATATAGAGTGGAAAAGTCAGCAATTTGAAAGTAGTTTGCATTTAAATGGCACTGAAGAGTTGCTGAACTTGATGGAGACTTTCAGTACCAGTGGTAAGCTGAAGCTGTGAGCTGGAGTCCAGGAGCCAGCTCTGAGCAGCCTCCAGGGAAAACTTCAGTGCTCGTAGAGGTTAGAGAGGCTGATGGAAATGCTGAGAACTCTGCCCTACTGTGGAAGGCCACCCTAATTCCACATGAAGAAGGGCTGCACAGACTCAGCACACATGGTTTACTTCAGGAAGAGTAAGTTTAGCCATGGAAGATAGTTTGGGGTGAGATTTTCCCCCATGAAAGAAATGTAACCTGAACTTCTTTTCATAAAAAGCCTCATGGATTACAATGAGTCAATATTGACCACCAGCATCAAATCAACCATTACCTTTTAATTTTTCCTTCTTAAAGAACATTACTTTATCTCTACTAAGAAATGAACTTGTCACCAGGAAGCCTTTTGATTCTGTCCCTAAGTCTGAGGTTAAATAACCAGCTTATAATGGTAGAACTCTTAACAGCGTGAATCTAAAATCTAACAGGTAGAATCTAAAATAAAGTGGTATTATTATTTATGAAATGGATAATGATCCTGGGAATGCTCTGACGTTGATATATGGACTGAATCTCTGAACCTGTAAGCCAGCCCCAATTAAATGTCCTTTTAAAGACTTGCCTTGGTTATGGTGCCTGTTCACAGCAGTAAAACCCTAAGACAGAAGTTGGTAACAGGAGTGGGGTATTCTGTGATAGGCCTAACCGTGCTTTTGTTTGGAAAAGTGTAGAATTGGGGACTTTGGATTTGGAAAACCATGAAATGTTTTAAGTGGGGTTTAATGAGCTATCCTAGTAGGAATATGGAAGACGTTGTTGCTGTGAGTGATTTGAATTGTGCAGACCTGGCCCAAGAGATTTCAGATGAGAAGAATTTCAGAATGTGGCCTAGAGACTGTTCTTGTGGTATTTTGGTGAAGAATGTGGCTGCTTTTTCCCTTGTATGAAGAGTCTACCTGAGACTAAGATAAAGAGATTTATATTAATTACATTGACGAAGTGTCCAAAAAAGGCCAGCAAAGACTTTGTTCTGTGGTTAAGTCTCATGAAGAGCATTTTGAACAAGTGTAGCAATCATAGAAAGGAAAAATATAAAAATATATGGTTCGAGTATTAAAGGGGCACCAGGAAATGAAATAGAGCAAACTCCTGTGTTCTAGGAGATAGCAGATTAAGGGATTAGGGCTTTGGGGCAAGATCCTACCTAGCTAAATTTAGATTCGGGCATGGTGGTACACACCTTTAATCCCAGGAGAAAAGCATACAGATCTCTGAGTGCAGGGTCAATCTACAGAGCAAGATCCAAGACAGTTAAGCTTAGGCACTAAGGAAAACAGGAAGCTAGTGATGATGTATATAGAACAAGGGGCCATGTTCCAGCTCCTGCAAGGAGCAGAACTCAGCCGTTCGGCCATGTGGCTATGGCTTTAGAGTGAAAAACAGAAGGGACTACTGGGACAATTGATACTGGTTAGCTGAAGCTAAGCAATTAGCAGTGATTTAAGAGAGACTAGCATCACTGAGGTGAAATATTTTGGGAAGTATTTTCTAAGAGGACAAAGAAGCTGTGTTCTAGGTAGAGCCAAGGTTGTACCTCATGCTGTAGCTGTACTTGGTAAGTGTAAGAGTCACCCAGGTGGGACTGGTTTTGAAGCATGAAGGGGTCATGAAGAGTACCTGAGGCTCGCACTGTGAGAGGCTAGGGAAGGCCAATGGTGAAAGTGCAGCCTCAGTTGCAGTTGACGGCCCAGAGCTTATGGGGTCATATAAAGGATTTGAGGCTTGGCACCATGCAGACAGCCTATGAGGGGCTATTGGTGAAGTCTAGTTCCAGCAGAAGATCCCAGTGTATTGGAGATGCCAGTACCATGGAATGATCACCAAGAACAGCAGCAGCACTGGAGTGGATCAACCTGAGGTTAGAGTGCTATAGAAGGGGCAGAGCTGGAAAACTGATGCCCTTTGGAGGAGCCCAGAAGATCATGTGTGGATCCCAGAACAAGAAGCTTTAACGTTGAAGCTGCCTTGGAGACCCCAAGATTTTCAAGATGCCAGAGCCTGAATCTGCTGAGGAATGCTGCTAAAGGGAGGGGAACCAGCCCAGGAAAAGAAGTTTGTTGCAGTCAAAAAAAGATGAAAAAGGAGTTGGAGATCTGAAAACTGCATCAGTCATGGAGATGCAGAGTTTGGAGTTTGTCCAGCTGGTTTTCTGTCTTGATTTTGGAATTACAGTTAAGTGATTGAATGGATCTCAGAAGAGACTTTGAACTTTGAACTTTTAACATTATTGAGGCTGCTATAGACTCTGGAGACTTTGGAAGTTGGACTAAATGTACTTTTTTATTATGCTATGGCTAGATATAGCCCCCATAGCCTCATGTGTTTGAACAAGCTTGTGGGGGCCAGGAAGTGGAATATGATGGTTTGTATATCCTTGGCCCAGGAAGTGGCACTATTAGGAGGTTTGGCCTTTTTGGAGTAGGTGTGTCACTGTGGGCATTGGCTTAAGACCCTCATCCTAGCTGCCTGCCTCTTCCACTAGTAGCCTTAGATGTAGATGTAGAACTCTCAGCGTCTCCTGCATCATGCCTGCCTAGGTGCTGCCATGATAATGTACTGAACCTCTGAACCTGTAAGCCAGCCCCAACTAAATCCTGTCCTTTATATAGAATTACCTTGGTCATGGTGTCTGTTCATAGCAGTAAAAACCTAAGACAGTCTAACTAAAGTTTACCTGTTTTTCTTTTTCTTTTTTTTTTTTTATATAGAATTTAATTCCTTTTCGACCTTCAATTCAGTTTCAAGGACTCCAAGGGGTGAGTACTCTCAATTTAGGGGAAAAAAAAAATCTAATTGTATTAAATACCATAAAGCTTTAAAACTCTTACTTTCATCTTACTTTCTTATATAATCAGTCAAATATTTTGTGAGCTTCATAACTAAATGAGATTTTCTGTCAGATTTAAGATGTTTGAATTGCCTTTATATGAAAAAAAGAACAGTTTTTTGCAAATCATGAATGGTTGTGCATTTGAACCCTTTCATTGAAGATTAAACATCACAGTTTTATGGAAATATATTGCATTTACAGTAACTAAGCAAAGGATTGATTTCATTCAAGTTATGACTACAATTGTTCCTGTTAATAAAATGTAGCTGTGTGTTTAATCTCTTAATTTTACACAGTAGGAAATGAAATGTATAAACAGAAAGTAAGCTCTGCTGGTAATGGCACTTTCTATGTCTGCTTTAGTCGACACTAGGCAGTGTAGCTGGGAGGGCGTGTGGACAGGACCCTGGGTCCAGTCACCAACATCAAAACCAACAAGCAAATATAGAACTTTTAATTAAATGGACCTGTGACTTTTGTGTTTATAATAGATAATTAACTTTATAGGAGTAGCATTGGTGTAGCTATTAAATTTTCTTAAATTTATTAATTTTATGTGTATGAATGTTTTGCTTGTGTATGTACATGTGTATCACATGCATGCCTGGTACACTCAGAGTTAAGAAGAGGGAGCTAGAGTTATGGATGGACAGTTGTGGGTGCAATGGAACCTGGGCTGTCTGCAAAAGCTGCAAGTGTTGTAGTAAACAGTTAAAAACGGCCACAGGTCAAACCAACTATCTAAGCTGTGGAGCTCTGCGCTCAGCCGCCATGTTTCTCGGCTGGAGGCCTTGTGTGTGCTGCAGCTAGAAACAGCCAGCCAGAAACACCAGCCCTGCCAACCACGAGATGCCAGGGTGGGAGATGGCTCTGCCAATCTTCCACGCTGTCTCTGCAAGATTGGGCATTGCCTAGACCATCCCGCCATCCATACGGCTCAGTAGGAAAATGAAACTCTGATGCTTAAATTATCCAAAAGCTTATATATTTGGTAATGATCAGTAATAAGATGCCCATACAAACAGAAGTGTAACCCCATATCCAACCTAGATATACCAACTACCTTTGACTGCTACAGACATGTGAACATCCGCCTCCATGTCCCCCCCCCATTCCTCTCTCCTAGCTCCTCCTCTTCCTTCCCTCCTCTCCTCCTTACTCCTCCTCTTCCTCTCCTTACTCCTCCCACCTTAGCTCATCCTACATGCAAGTGCTCCTAACCGGTGAGTCAACTTTCTATCCCTAGTATTATTTTTAATTGTTACTATTAACATTTAACATTAAGAAACTAAATAGATGTTTATTTTGCTTCCTTGCTTGAATTAGTAAGTGTTTATAGTCCTATATGCTACCTATATAGCATGGCCATTGGATTACCTCTAAGTGGAGTTTAGGGCTTTGGAGAAAGGCAAGCCCAAGGAAGGTATTAAGCTCGATCATTGTAAACCTACATCCTTGTGGCTGTCCATAACATCAGAAACATGAAAATGTGCCTATGTGAGTATACAGATTTTTAAACCTTAAAACTTGAAAATCTGTGGAGCCAGATTAATTGTATCATTCAATGGACTAAGAGTAACAGTGTTTCTAAATCTTTGTATAATGCTAACTTGAAGGAGATGCTTTTGTGAACGTCAACTTTGCTGCTACACTACAGCTTTACACTGCAGCTCTCTTCCTCCTTAGTGACTACATGTTCATGGATGGGGTCCTAGTAGAAATGAGCACTCTTTGGAATTTTCGTGTATAGCTTTTAGGTGGAGATTACTAACCTCATCTCATTTTATGTCTGAGGGCTTAGTTCAGCTGTTTATTTAAAGCTCTTGGAGTTTTCTGCAGTTTTTAATGACATCAGTATTATTTGAAGGGAAGATCCACAGAGGCCAGAATCCTAGAACCCTGGTAGGTGCTGGCTTTTCAGGCAGGAAAGTGAGATCTGAGCTGTACTTCTTGGATCTGGAGCGGGGCACTACTGTTCTGGAACTGCTGCTTCCCCTAGTTTTCTCTACCTTGTTTGAGATCTCAGGCTAAGAAAAGATAAATAAAGGACATTTTCTTAGGAGGCACTAAATTAGACACAATAGCCAAATGACAGGGAGTGAGTACTTAGGACTACCAAACGCTGATTCTGATTCCGACGTGCAGTTTAGCACAGGCATGGGCTTCTGCGGTCTATTTCTTACCCTAGGTCCTGGGCAAGGAGTTTATAGTTGACTCATTGAACTTTCTTTTGCAAGTCCCTTACCTCTCTGCATAGCTATCCTTGAGCCCACGTGTCCAGCCTTCTTCCTACTACTTATCTTTGCCATACCACTGTATCCCTTGCCCGAGTATAGTTTGCTGCCAAAGGTAATTTAGTTATAAAATGACTATAAAATGGTTTAACTCTCAACATGTGTTGGAATTTTAACAGGTAAGCTTTCAGCCCAATTACAGTGATTGTGTTTGTATAGTGAATGGGGCTTGGAGGCACTGTAGACTGAGAGACTAGGATGCTTGGCCCTACCTTGCTTGTTCTGTGTCTGTCTCATCAACACCCTACCCTTTTTATTATTCCCCTGGGAACAAAATTATGGACTCAGCATTGTTTTAGAGCCTGCAGCTGCATTCTATCTACCCTTCCCCCTTCCATTTACAGAGCTTTCCCCAGCCCTTTGGGACTTAGTAAAAACAAAGACTCATTACAGGGGAGAGAGTGGGTTGGCACAGCCCACAGGGAGTCCGCAGAGCCATAACTGTGAGGGTCTTCTATACAGTGCTCCTCTGTTGTTCTTTAGAGCCATGATAAGTTAACATTGCCTGTGCTGATTGCTTTTACAACCCTTCAGAAGTATGCTTATAGAGCTTTCCAGTGTGGAAAATGCTTAGGGTTTTAAATTGAAAGGTTTAAATTTAGAATTCCCACAAAAGATAACTGTTTCTTAGTGATAGATGTTTGTCTTTTTATATCAAATGTAATTGGAAATATGCCTTAACTGTCATGATAGTGCCATATGTAAGCAAATTTGAAACATTGTTAAAGTATCTTTCTAAAAGTGTTACATATATCCCTTGTTTGCCTGGTGAAGTTATGCTAAGTCTGCATGGTTATGATAGTCCTAGTTGCTAATTATAGGATTCCCCCACCTCCTTCGGTAATATCTATAGAGTCAGAATTTAGATCTTGGCAGATTAGCGTTTAAGCTTATTTGCTTTTTTTGTTTGAACATGTTCTGTTGGGTTGATGTTACCATCTACATAAATACAGACTGAAACATTAAAGTATGGCAGTATGGAATTCTAAGTCGTTGATTATTTGGGTTTTTTTTTTTCTATAGCTAAGCAGTAGCTTTCATGGGAGAAAATAGAAACTATGTCTGAGAGGCACCTACACTTTCCCATAGTGGGAAAGGGCACACAGGAAACTTGATGCTCATTGTAAGTGTTTTCTGTCAGGGAGCAGTTGGTTCTGATTGCTGAGTTCATGAATGTTAGGAACTGTGTACAACTGAAAATATCCTCATTTATTCTCTAGTATGAGTCATCCAGTTTGTCTTCATGGGTCTTAATGTATACCTAGAGCACCTACATGTAACTTCAGATGTTTAAGGTAGACTATTCAGAGGAAAATGACACGCAATGTTTCCAAAGGCTGCGTCTTTATAGTCAGGTAAGCTTTATGAAAGGTAGCACTGTTCTCTCTTCCTGTTAACATAGTGCAAGTGAAGCAGTTGACTTCCAAGAATGTCTGTTCCAGTGGAGTTTGGGAAACTAGTATACATAACTTGATGAAATTGAACATTTCTAAGGGCAAACAGTTGGTAGAGGCAGGCTATACTGCAGGTGAAAATCTCTTCCCATGTACTGGAGTACTCTGAAAGTTCACTCAGTGTTTAATGCAGTCAGCTGTTGATACAATTGACATAACAGTTGTTTCACAAACTATAAAAGTACCTAGTTAACATATTAATAAGTTCTTATTATTCTGCTTGCTTCTTGGCTTTATGGTGTTTTCTGGGTTTGTTTTGTTTTGTTTGGGTTTGACTTTTTCACTTGTGGCCTCTCTGTGTTGCCCAGACTAGCCTAGACTTTTCAGTGTGGGTCCGAATGACCTTGAACTTGAAGGAATCCTCTCACCTTTTCTGCCAAGTGCTGGAATGCCTGGCATTTAGCTACCTACACAGCTTGTTTAGTTTTGTGAAGCCTCCCTATATGTGCCAGGCTAGTCTAGAACTTATGATCCTTTGCTTTGGCTTCGGAAGCACTAAGATTTCTGGCATATGCTAGCATGGCCAAGCTCTGCATTAGTATGAAAGAATATAGAGCTAGGTAAGAGATGGTCTTCACTCCTGCAGAATTTCCAGCCTGACAAACACATGCAGACTAACATTTAGGAAAGAGTTAATTATAAATAAAGGATTTAGCTAGAACCCTCACACAGCACTTCTATAAAAGGACTATTCTATAGGAATCATCAATGACAAGGCTTTGTGTGTGTTTCTCACTGCTGTGAAGCAACATTTTAAACAAAGTTTTTTGTGGGTTCAAAATGGTGTATGTTAGTTCTGCATGATGCTGTGGACCTGTGATGCCAGCATTTCAGATGCTGAGGCAGGGACATCTAGAGTGCAAGCATGAGCTTCCTAAAAAACAGAAAAAACAAAAAGTAAAGTTCTCTTTTGACAACAAATGTATAAAACTCTAAAAGCCTAATTAAGAACTAACACAACGTTTTTATACATGAATAAATGTGAGAAATGAGATAATTGGGATAAAATGTGAAATAGCAAAAATTTTAATAGCAAATAATGCCCACATTTGCTGGTATATGGTGGATGCCCTTGCAATTAATTTGCTTGTGGCTTCAGGGAGTGATTATCTCAGGAAAATGAGAAATAATGTTACCATTGTCATGTTATAAGATTATAGAATTCATATTAACTTAGTATTTATTATGAGAGTGTTATTCAAAAGGTTTTTTTAATTGCTTACTTTCAGACTTAGCAACTCCAGAGGCTATAGTAGTTTTATAGATACAATTTTTAAAAATTATCTTAAGGATGTTGAAAGATATTTTTTATATACTATGTATTTTGTATACTGAATAAAACATGGTCACACTTGTCTTTTCAAGACAGAAGAAGCAAGCCAAACAAGTTCCAAATGTATACCTTTCAAAAAGGCACAGGAACCTCCTGAATATGTTTAGCTGATAGCGTTAATGACTTGAATAGTGTTATAAATTCTTGCAGTATCGTCATTAATGCAGAAGCTCAGAGATTTGGATTCTGTTTTAAAATTTTTTATTTAAGCTCTGAACTTAGCATAGCATTCAGAAATACTTTGCTAATTATTTATTTTACTTTGTAGGGTCAGGGAGAAGATTGGGTCTAAAGGATTACAGTTTTTGAAATTAGTAGGCAATTTCAACCCACCCTGAATATGCTTCCCTCAGACTGCCCTACCCTACCCAACTTGGTACCTGGAAAGCAAAGATAACTATGGGCTTGGAACAAGTAGCAAAGACAAAAATAAATCTTCAGCACTGCCTTCTGTCTTAGAGATATACGCCTTCCTCCGGCTTCTTTCCCTCTGCTGTTTCTGGCTTTGCTAGCCCACTAGTTTTATGAACAATTGTGTCTCATCAGTCTGTTCAAAAGTTGATTAGGGGCTGATACTCTTGTCTCTGAATGTGACTACCACTAGAAGACTGTTAAAGTTATATTCTTGTATAATGGTATTTTGTTCTAAGATTTTGAATACTGTAGTGGTTTATGCATAAGAACATTTATATTAACATTTATACTGAATTTAAATTCTTTGGATATTAATTATCAAAGGTGTTTAGTTAATTATATGCACACATAGTTTTTTTTTTTTTTAAATCTCATTTTAGGTACGGATATGAGCTGCCTCTAGACACTCGTTATCTCTAACGAATGAAGTCATAGCGTGTAGCTGTTGTAATTTAACTAATCTCTCTAGTTTTATGCTCTCTCTCATCCCTGCCTTGCTGTTCTTTCTGAATAAGAAAAAGAGGTAGTGAGCTAAACTCAGTATCTTCACAGCATGAATGGGTATCATTGCAGGTCTCCAAAACACAAAGAGAATCTAGGCTGGCCCTTACCTCTCAGGAGTTCAGAATGGCAGAAGATAGGAGGGTAACTTTGTGTTTGTAGGGTCTCAGAGAACTATCTGACAGTATTTCCTAACTATAGTTTTTGCCAAGACCCTAAGGAGGAGCATAGTGAGACAGGTCCCTAAAGCATGAATGTGGAGAGGGGTGCTCACCCTTGCTGCTCTTCACTCTGGGAAGTGGGGCAGGAGCTGACTGATCTGAAAGGCCACAGATACTATAAATTGTGAAGCTCCCTGCTTCACAATTTCTGGTCTTTGCTTGGCAACATCCAGGTACCAGGGTAGACAGTCCAGTTAGACAAAGATAAATGTGACCTCCAGTGCTAACTCTTCCTCCTAACTGACATTATGGAATATATTGTTTGTTGGTAAAATCTGTCGTTGATAACTTTGGAGTTTTTGTTTCCCATTAAAACCTAAAACTTGTGAAACTGAGTCATCTGGTTTTACAGATAATGTTATTTGATAGCACTCAGTTATTTAAGCTTGGAAATAATTTTATCTTTCAGTGACACTGGCAGTTCCTATAGTTAGGTAAAATAGCCCTAAAATTTCAACCATTAGCAATATTAAAATAGCTGTTGACCTCTTGCTATGTCCTGTGTGTACAAATGACAAGATTTTAACATTAAGACAAACATTAAGACAAAATTCTGCCATACTAAATAAATAAAAATAAATAGAAGGAAATTTAAAATGCTAAAAAGAATCCTGGCCAAAGTCCACTGAACTAATGTCATTCTCTTCCAGTAGGTTACAATCAATGGCTTTCAGAAACTGCAGGAGACCATCATCTGTTTTTAAGTTTTAATCTAAGAGTCAGTCATGTGGTCAGATTTGCGTTTTAACATTCTGCTGCTGTTTTAACATAGCTGTTTAACATAGCTGTTTTAACATAGCTGCTTTGACAAAGTTACCGGGATTTGGCTGATGACAGAGGAGGTCAGTGGGAGGGGGAGGGGTCACTGTGTTTACTGCTTGAGAATTTGGTTGGACGGATGAGCTGTTACTCAAGATTAAAGCGGATGAAAACAAGTAGGTGATTGTTTGAGTCATGCTATGTAGAAGCTGTTTCCGTGGTTCTCCATACTTCTTCCAGCCTTCTTCTGTCAGAGCATCAGCGCCAGAAATTTGTACTGAAAGGGTTTTCAAACGACAACTCCAAAGTACTTTTTTTTTTCTAGTAAAAGGAGAGAGAGATTTATAGAGAGAATTATGAAATGAAATGGAATTTACAGACTGTCTTCAGCTGTGGAGGATACTTTCTTAGTCATGAATACTTAAATAAGCCCTGCTACTAAGAACAGCAACAGACTGGAGGGGGTGTGTGTACTAACTCAGTGGAAGGACACACCACAGTTATGCACAGCCTTATAGCTCTACAACATGGAGTGATCACATAGAGTGATGTCATTTCATCAGATTAGTATAAAGTCAGGCAAAAGTCATATCGTGTGGTTTCATATGATAAAAGTATTAAAAGCCAAACACAGTGATAACTGCAGAAGGTTCAATACTGGTTCCTTTTGATAGGGAAAGGCAGGCTCAGAGGGAAAGCCAGTTTCCTGCAGACATGCTGGTGGCTTTCCAGGTGTCAAGCTTTATAATTCAAACTGTGTTTACTTCTAGAAGTAAACATGTAAATTATGGTTTGCCTTGTTATTACTAATTATAAATGTAATTTTTTTATCTTCATGGGTTAAATGAAAAAGAAAAATACTAGAACATATTTCAATACACACCTCCCAAAAGGCAATTTGTTACCTGTATTTTCTAAATGTACCATACACAAATACAAAAGAAAGTTTTGGAGATGTCAGGCTTGATATGAAAATCTAGGCAAAAAGGTGAATATTAAAGTGTTTTTTAAAAAGTTGACAAAGGGAATGGAAAAGGCAGGTCTTGAGAATTTATCTGTGGTTAGACACAGCTGAGTATTGTGCTCCTTGGGGACTTGATAGAGCTGCCTTGTCATCTATCTGTGGGGAGAGCCCCTTGTCTGCTCTCTCCGCAGGCGGAGTGCTAGCATTATCAAAGGTGTGGGAGCAAAGGAGTGTGCCTTCCGAGTTAAGACCTAGGGCAGTGGTATTGGGAGGGTACTGAGGGAGCCGGGGCATTCAATCTGGAAAAGAGTGATTAGGGAGTGAGCTGCAGCAGCTGGTTAGATTTGAAGACCTGATGATAGTTATGCTCAACTCAGTAGAAAACTGATTAAGAACTAAATTGTATCTACTCCGTCCAGTAGAAGCTCGCGAGTAAGCCACCCCAGAGAAGAGCAGTGAGAAATATTCAAACACCTTCAGTGTTTTGTTGGGGATAATAGAAATGGTTGCCATATTATGAAGGCAGCAATACTCTGCTAACCGGTACTGAGCACTTTCTTACAGCTCAGGTGGATGCCTTTTTTTCCTCGGTCCAAGTGCTGTAGTTCACTAAGTCTGTCTTCAGAGATGAGAATGGGAAGGTGCGTTTCCACTGGACGGTGAACAAGTGCTGACTTGTTTGCCACAGGTGTCTGAAAGTCCTGTATTTGGCTGTAAAGATGCTCAGGTGTTTTCAGTTTTGTTTCTTGGTTTTTAGGTGAAGGTTGTGTTCTGTGTCTTCCTTTAAGAACTTGAAGAAAAGAAACTACAAATGTAAGATTAATATTGAAGAAACTCTTAGCATCTTACAGTTAATGACACTTTTTTTTTCTTAAGGCTTTCAAATATTTAAGCGGATTGAGTCATGAAGGGCAAGTTTCATAGTGATAGCCCAAAATATAATTTATGTTTCTGCCTCTTTTATTGTTTCTGTTTGAGAAATGAAGTGAATGAGCATTTTAGAACTGTGTATGTAAAGTAAGATGAGAATAAGAATGAAACAGGCGTGTCTGGGCCAGTGAAAAGCAATCTGTTGGATCTCCTCTAGTCTTTTGGTTTTTTTTGTTTTTTTCTCTTTCTCACACATATATTTTTAAAAGGTGCAGAGGCAGCTGAATATGGTTGTTGCATGTCTGTAATCCCAGAAGTTGGAAGTGGTGACAGGAAGATCAGAGTTACAAAGCAAGCCTCAATACCTTAGTGAGTTTGACACTAGACTGAGCCACATGAGACCTCATCTTTAAAAACCAAAACAAAAGCCTAAATAAAGCTTTAAAATTGCAGAGGCAGTGTATTTATTGATTACTTTGAAAATATTCCTATATTTAAAGCTATATTAGGAACATTTTTCAATAATAAAGGTTACATTGAAGTAGCTGCCTAACATTTCATTGTATTGATATTATTCATTAAGTATTCTTTGATTACTTATACTGCTATTATACAATAATAACAGTACAGGGACCATTCTTATGTATTTTATTTTATTTTCATCTCTGTTTCCTTAGGATAGATTCAGAGAGATGGAATACACTACTAGGTCAGGAAGTAGGAGTGTCTTTCAGTAGTGCCTCTAGAAAGATGCTGTTGTCTGTTCCCACAGCTTTTTGGAAGTACTCTCGGGAGCTAATTCCCTTGACCATATAGAATGCATGTTTTGTTTTGTTTTTTACTTTGTAGGGTCAGGGGAGAAGATTGGGTCTAAAGGATTACAGTTTTTGAAATTAGTAGGCAATTTCAACCCACCCTGAATATGCTTCCCTCAGACTGCCCTACCCTACCCAACTTGGTACCTGGAAAGCAAAGATAACTATGGGCTTGGAACAAGTAGCAAAGACAAAAATAAATCTTCAGCACTGCCTTCTGTCTTAGAGATATACGCCTTCCTCCGGCTTCTTTCCCTCTGCTGTTTTCTGGCTTTGCTAGCCCACTAGTTTTATGAACAATTGTGTCTCATCAGTCTGTTCAAAAGTTGATTAGGGGCTGATACTCTTGTCTCTGAATGTGACTACCACTAGAAGACTGTTAAAGTTATATTCTTGTATAATGGTATTTTGTTCTAAGATTTTGAATACTGTAGTGGTTTATGCATAAGAACATTTATATTAACATTTATACTGAATTTAAATTCTTTGGATATTAATTATCAAAGGTGTTAGTTAATTATATGCACACATAGTTTTTTTTTTTTTTAAATCTCATTTTAGGTACGGATATGAGCTGCCTCTAGACACTCGTTATCTCTAACGAATGAAGTCATAGCGTGTAGCTGTTGTAATTTAACTAATCTCTCTAGTTTTATGCTCTCTCTCATCCCTGCCTTGCTGTTCTTTCTGAATAAGAAAAAGAGGTAGTGAGCTAAAACTCAGTATTTCACAGCATGAATGGGTATCATTGCAGGTCTCCAAAACACAAAGAGAATCTAGGCTGGCCCTTACCTCTCAGGAGTTCAGAATGGCAGAAGATAGGAGGGTAACTTTGTGTTTGTAGGGTCTCAGAGAACTATCTGACAGTATTTCCTAACTATAGTTTTGCCAAGACCCTAAGGAGGAGCATAGTGAGACAGGTCCCTAAAGCATGAATGTGGAGAGGGGTGCTCACCCTTGCTGCTCTTCACTCTGGGAAGTGGGGCAGGAGCTGACTGATCTGAAAGGCCACAGATACTATAAATTGTGAAGCTCCCTGCTTCACAATTTCTGGTCTTTGCTTGGCAACATCCAGGTACCAGGGTAGACAGTCCAGTTAGACAAAGATAAAGTGTACCTCCAGTGCTAACTCTTCCTCCTAACTGACATTATGGAATATAATTGTTTGTTGGTAAAATCTGTCGTTGATAACTTTGGAGTTTTTGTTTCCCATTAAAACCTAAAACTTGTGAAACTGAGTCATCTGGTTTTACAGATAATGTTATTTGATAGCACTCAGTTATTTAAGCTTGGAAATAATTTTATCTTTCAGTGACACTGGCAGTTCCTATAGTTAGGTAAAATAGCCCTAAAATTTCAACCATTAGCAATATTAAAATAGCTTGTTGACCTCTTGCTATGTCCTGTGTGTACAAATGACAAGATTTTAACATTAAGACAAACATTAAGACAAAAATTCTGCCATACTAAATAAATAAAAATAAATAGAAGGAAATTTAAAATGCTAAAAAGAATCCTGGCCAAAGTCCACTGAAACTAATGTCATTCTCTTCCAGTAGGTTACAATCAATGGCTTTCAGAAACTGCAGGAGACCATCATCTGTTTTTAAGTTTTAATCTAAGAGTCAGTCATGTGGTCAGATTTGCGTTTTAACATTCTGCTGCTGTTTTAACATAGCTGTTTTAACATAGCTGTTTTAACATAGCTGCTTTGACAAAGTTACCGGGATTTGGCTGATGACAGAGGAGGTCATGGGAGGGGGGGGGGTCACTGTGTTTACTGCTTGAGAATTTGGTTGGACGGATGAGCTGTTACTCAAGATTAAGCGATGAAAACAAGTAGGTGATTGTTTGAGTCATGCTATGTAGAAGCTGTTTCGGTGGTTCTCCATACTTCTTCCAGCCTTCTTCTGTCAGAGCATCAGCGCCAGAAATTTGTACTGAAAGGGTTTTCAAACGACAACTCCAAAGTACTTTTTTTTTTCTAGTAAAAGGAGAGAGAGATTTATAGAGAGAATTATGAAATGAAATGGAATTTACAGACTGTCTTCAGCTGTGGAGGATACTTTCTTAGTCATGAATACTTAAATAAGCCCTGCTACTAAGAACAGCAACAGACTGGAGGGGTGTGTGTACTAACTCAGTGGGAAGGACACACCACAGTTATGCACAGCCTTATAGCCTCTACAACATGGTGATCACATAGAGTGATGTCATTTCATCAGATTAGTATAAAGTCAGGCAAAAGTCATATCGTGTGGTTTCATATGATAAAAGTATTAAAAGCCAAACACAGTGATAACTGCAGAAGGTTCAATACTGGTTCCTTTTTGATAGGGAAAGCAGGCTCAGAGGGAAAGCCAGTTTCCTGCAGACATGCTGGTGGCTTTCCAGGTGTCAAGCTTTATAATTCAAACTGTGTTTACTTCTAGAAGTAAACATGTTAAATTTATGGTTTGCCTTGTTATTACTAATTTAAATGTAATTTTTTTATCTTCATGGGTTAAATGAAAAAGAAAAATACTAGAACATATTTCAATACACACCTCCCAAAAGGCAATTTGTTACCTGTATTTTCTAAATGTACCATACACAAATACAAAAGAAAGTTTTGGAGATGTCAGGCTTGATATGAAAATCTAGGCAAAAAGGTGAATATTAAAGTGTTTTTAAAAGTTGACAAAGGGAATGGAAAAGGCAGGTCTTGAGAATTTATCTGGTTAGACACAGCTGAGTATTGTGCTCCTTGGGGACTTGATAGAGCTGCCTTGTCATCTATCTGTGGGGAGAGCCCCTTGTCTGCTCTCTCCGCAGGCGGAGTGCTAGCATTATCAAAGGTGTGGGAGCAAAGGAGTGTGCCTTCCGAGTTAAGACCTAGGGCAGTGGTATTGGGAGGGGTACTGAGGGAGCCGGGGCATTCAATCTGGAAAAGAGTGATTAGGGAGTGAGCTGCAGCAGCTGGTTAGATTTGAAGACCTGATGATAGTTATGCTCAACTCAGTAGAAAACTGATTAAGAACTAAATTGTATCTACTCCGTCCAGTAGAAGCTCGCGAGTAAGCCACCCCAGAGAAGAGCAGTGAGAAATATTCAAACACCTTCAGTGTTTTGTTGGGGATAATAGAAATGGTTGCCATATATGAAGGCAGCAATACTCTGCTACCGGTACTGAGCACTTTCTTACAGCTCAGGTGGATGCCTTTTGTTTTCCTCGGTCCAAGTGCTGTAGTTCACTAAGTCTGTCTTCAGAGATGAGAATGGAAGGTGCGTTTCCACTGGACGGTGAACAAGTGCTGACTTGTTTGCCACAGGTGTCTGAAAGTCCTGTATTTGGCTGTAAAGATGCTCAGGTGTTTTCAGTTTTGTTTCTTGTTTTTAGGTGAAGGTTGTGTTCTGTGTCTTCCTTTAAGAACTTGAAGAAAAAGAAACTTACAAATGTAAGATTAATATTGAAGAAACTCTTAGCATCTTACAGTTAATGACACTTTTTTTTTTCTTAAGGCTTTCAAAATATTTAAGCGGATTGAGTCATGAAGGGCAAGTTTCATAGTGATAGCCCAAAATATAATTTATGTTTCTGCCTCTTTTATTGTTTCTGTTTGAGAAATGAAGTGAATGAGCATTTTAGAACTGTGTATGTAAAGTAAGATGAGAATAAGAATGAAACAGGCGTGTCTGGGCCAGTGAAAAGCAATTCTGTTGGATCTCCTCTAGTCTTTTGGTTTTTTTTGTTTTTTTTTCTCTTTCTCACACATATATTTTTAAAAGGTGCAGAGGCAGCTGAATATGGTGTTGCATGTCTGTAATCCCAGAAGTTGGAAGTGGTGACAGGAAGATCAGGAGTTACAAAGCAAGCCTCAACACCTTAGTGAGTTTGACACTAGACTGAGCCACATGAGACCTCATCTTTAAAAAACCAAAACAAAAGCCTAAATAAAGCTTTAAAATTGCAGAGGCAGTGTATTTATTGATTACTTTGAAAATATTCTATATTTAAAGCTATATTAGGAACATTTTTCAATAATAAAGGTTACATTGAAGTAGCTGCCTAACATTTCATTGTATTGATATTATTCATTAAGTATTCTTTGATTACTTATACTGCTATTATACAATAATAACAGTACAGGGACCATTCTTATGTATTTTATTTTATTTTCATCTCTGTTTCCTTAGGATAGATTCAGAGAGATGGAATACACTACTAGGTCAGGAAGTAGGAGTGTCTTTCAGTAGTGCCTCTAGAAAGATGCTGTTGTCTGTTCCCACAGCTTTTTGGAAGTACTCTCGGGAGCTAATTCCCTTGACCAGTATAGAATGCATGTTTTGTTTTGTTTTGTTTTTATTACTATTTCAAATTAATCATTTGATAATGTTTAAAAACTAACAGCATGGGCTAAAGAGGCAGCTAGGACCTGGGTTTAGTTCCTAGCACCCACATCAGATGGCTGATGCCTGCCTGTAACTCCAGGGGATCCAGTGTCCTCTTCTAGCTTCTGCAAGCACTACACCCAGAGACACACACGTACACATAGATACAAATAAAATAAATCTTTTTTAAAAACTGACAGTGTGATCTGCTTAATGATCCTTGGCCTATGCTAGATACTGCAGTGTTTTAAGATGTCATGAAGTATCAGATGTTTTCATGTCCCCATTTGGTATTGCCAGGAGTAGTTTTGATTTTCTCCTTTCCTTTCCTTTCCTTTCCTTTCCTTTCCTTTCCTTTCCTTTCTTTCCTTTCCTTTCCTTTCCTTTCCTTTCCTTTCCTTTCCTTCCTTTCCTTTTCTTTCTCCTTTCCTTTCCTTTTCTCTATATTTCTCATGTTTCTCCCCAACATAGTGGAATAGTCTTTATGTTCATATTGATGATACTGTTTGAGATAATTACCTTATTTCAGTAATTGTAAAATAATTATGGTATTCATGTAGCCTTTTACGTATTTTGCTGTTTCGACATTTTTGCATGTCATTTTTATAGTCTTAAAATTGAATATACTTAGATTTTTGCAATCTCCTTTTGATGGCTGTCTCTTGTAAAGGAATAATCTAAACTTTTGAGCTAGTGATATCTTCCCCCTCCCCACATGCCATCACACTAGGAATTCAGTGAGTTATTGGCTATTGATGACGTCACATAATCTATTACTTCATACAGCACTGGTGTCCTGGAGTGATTGCTTAGTGGGTGGTGGTGCTACTTTCTGGAAGTACATGAGTATCTAGAGGGTAATCACTGAAGCGTTCCATTGTATGTATTCTCCACATGCAGTATTGCTCTACTACTGTTCATGTGTAAGTGTTCACTCTTTCTTTGACAGCATCTCTTCCTCTGTGTAGAGACATCGACTTAATAGTTCTCACAATAAGCCAGCCAATACTATCCCTAGCCATCCTTCAACCCTATATTTCTTAAAGTTATACATCAACTTATCTGGAAGTTTGACAGGTTCCATTTACATCTTCTATATTCCATCAGGCCTGTCGAGGCTCTTTAGAAATCATAACTCCGATCTCTCATTTAGCACTTGATGTTTTAGATCAGTAGCTGTGAAATTAGAAATAGTTTTTATTCCTTTATAGTTTTAGAAAATTACCACATGAATTTGAATTATGAAAATTAAATAGAAATACATTTTATGGAATTGTATATGTATATTCTACCACGGGAATTATTTTCAGAGGAAGTATTTGGGGAAAGATCTATAAAAATTCAAATACTACAGGTTTTACTCATCTTTAGGATTGTCTAGACACAAGAAGTTTGAGAAAAGCGAAAAAGAAAGGTCAACTGATCAACTACCTTTTTAAAAAAAATAAATAAAACAATGTATTAAGATAATTATAATTAAATAACTGGTCAACATTATTTTTTTACATTTGTTTTTAAAAAAAAAATGTTTAAGGCCAACTAGTCGAGCTGTTTCCAGAAATTAAATCAAAGAGAGAACAACAGGATGGGAGTATGTAGACAACCAATGGACTCCATTCCAGAACAACAGGATGGGAGAATATAGACAACCAATGGACTCTATTCCAGGAGCAACGAGAATGAGCATTGGAGTCAAAGGCACATGCCACCACATGCACCAGGCTAGCTGAAGATTTACGTTTTAAAAAATCTAAATAGCTTTAAACAGAAAAACGTCTTGAGATTAATTGATAGTGGAATGCGGAATTAAGAGCTGGTCACTCCTCTGTTTCACTTTGGGAATAACCTTCCAAATAGTTGTTTACATTAGTGAGCATGCAAGTTTTCATGGTGATATTGATTGAACTGGGCTGAAGCCATGCATTTTGCAAAATATCGGGCCTAGGCCAACCTTTCTGTTGATCTTCAGGGCAGCTCCTACCCGTCAGGTCTGTCTCTTCACTAGATTTACACCACTGCTGCTGACTGCCAGGCACAAACCTAGGTCTGCCAGCTCTTGCCTGCCGTTCCTCCTGGCATGGTGTGACTTTCCTCAGACCGCAGAGGAACAGAAGGAGAGAAAACTGACAGAGATTTGGAACTTGCTGTTCACATGTAACATTTTTTTTCCTCGTAGAACTCAGATTTAAGCTTTGTTTCAGAAAAATTAAGACTTTTTTTTTTTTTTTTTAAATTTCTGCTTTGACTAGGACAATGTCTCCCTGAGTTCTTTTAGTGTGCTCTCCCAAGCCCTTTAACTGTCCTCCTGGGTCTTCTAAGTTGTGTTTTTAAGAGGTTGGGATGTGTTTTCAAATGGAACTTAAAGACAAGAGTTCTGCATTTTAGTAAAGAACTACACTTTTTTTTTTTTTTATAAAAAGACAAGTGTGTACTATAAATCTTAAGTACCACAAATCCAAGAAGCCATTTTGCCTAGTTTTTAGGGTTAAACATAGCCTAAAAGAGATCAGAAACTTCCTCCTCCTGACCTTCATGCCTCACAGCAGGCCGCTGTACCCACCAGTGTTTTCTCTGGCGAGTCCTAGTTTCCCAAACAGCCTTAAGTGGGTTATTTCAACTTCATTTGTATTTTGTTTTTAATCACTGGCGTGTTTGATTGTTTGTTTGTTTGTTTGTATAAATCTGCAAATATTTATGAGGCATCGTCAATGTCCCAAACATAAATACAAATGAATGAGACCACAGCCCTTGATTTTAAACAACTGTCTGGTGGGAGAGAAAGACATAAATCAGAACCCAGTGTTCAACTTAGTAAAGAAGCAGTAAAGAGTGTGGGGACTGTGGGGACTCAGAAAAAAAGCAACTAAGCCCACCTCACTAGAGGAGGCTGAGCTTCCTTACAGAGAAAAAGGTCCTGAGCTGAGTCATAAATGAGAGAAATGTTACCACAAGGTAAACAAGAAGAGAGACACTGCCCAGTGTTCTCTGACGGCACAGTGCTGCCTCTGAGGTGAAGGGCACTATGGCGAGTGAGGCCCAGTTCGGCTGGTGTAGTAGCAGAGAACTCTGGATGCCTATAAAGGCGCTTTGCTTACCACTCATGGAAAGCTAGATAAAAAGCATCAATGGAGCATGGGACTAATATGTTCAGACTGCCATTCGAGAATAGTTTTGACTTAAAACCTGAGTGACTTGGGGGTAAGAACTGAATGATTTAAGGATAGGACTGAGAAGGGATCAAAAAAAAGCTGAAAGACAAAAGACATTGTCAAAGGCATGAGGGGATCTTAACCAAAGCAGGTGAGATAGATGAGAGCACATATTTAAGAAATAATGGGGAGGAGAAGACAAACATATGATGGGTTTGAGCTGGGACATCAAGGATGGTTTGAGGAGGAGAGACGTGGACACTAAATCTCTAGGACAACAGGGGCCTGAGAGGATACTATAGTGATCTGGGAGATGATTCAGGGATGTGAAGACAGTTTAGCTCTTTTCTATGTCAGCATCAATTCTCTGTAATGTATTCAGATTTTTTAAATGCTCTCTAAAATAAGAATGATGAGAGTTGCTGAACTCACTAGGAGGTTTTAGTTTTTGCTCCCAAAGACTTCATATGTGTAGTCTAGCCATGACTGCATTTTGAACAAACTACTTAGATTTTTCCCATGGCTCTCTTACTTTTTTCTCCAAAAGCTGATTTAGCATTTGGCTCAATTTTACATTTATTTTTAAATATAATTTTTTATTTTCTCATGCTCTGTAAGCCACGTAGGTTTCCCTGCATATCTCTAATTATCTATTATTTGCATCTTTCCCTTGCAACTGTCCAGCCCACCCTATTTTCTTTCCTGGAAATACCCAGCTACTAACCAGCTTGCTCCCAGCCACCTGGCGTCTTCTAAGTGATTCTACCCATCAAGCAGCAAAGTGAGTCATAACAGAACTCACGTTGAAGCCCTTTTTTAGATGGTGAAACCAACAATGGTCAATTGTATTTAAGATTCATGTCTAGCTTGTTAGTGGATTCAGTTACATTAAGGTACTCAATGTCACTTCCAAGATTAAAGACAGCTGGAAGCAAGGACAAGAGGAAACTGCAGGGAATTCATGTCTGCACACATTCAGGCAGTTTCATTCTCTCAGACAGAATGCCATGTCATCATTAAGTTCTTTCTCACAGTTCTCACATTTAGTATGTCTGTGAGTTCCACAGCCTGTTGTTGCAAAATACATCAATTCCCATTTCTTTGTCTCCTGCTCTTTGCCACTGCCATCACACTCCTAGATTTCTAAACATATATGCCACGATGGCAAAGCTCTCATTCCGTTTTATTCAACAGTACACCATAGAAATTCAAGCAGTACTCAGCATACTAGCATTCACTGAGTATTTATGGAATAAATAAATGAAACTGTAGTTTTACAAATACCAGTTATAAATATTACAATCAGTGTTTCCTCTAAAGTGGTGACAAGTTGAAAAGAACTCAGTATAAGGATGAACATGTCAAGCTAGAAAATCATTTTTCTAGTCAGTTCTCTACCCCACCAAAACAGCAACAGCCCCAAAGACATAGTTCAGTATTGCACTGCTACACTTTTTAACACTGAACTACTTCCAAAATATGCTAGATCTACATGAGGTATGTGGAGACTAGGAGAAAAATCGAGTCTCTTTTCTTTTCTCTTCCTTAGCATACATCTTGCTAAGGAAGAAATCAAAGAAGCATGTGGATTTATATTATCCTGCATTATTTATGTTAATTGCTACATGACATGATTTTTTTGGATAACTTCCAGTATTTCTCTTTATGCCAGTTGCACTTGACATTTTACACCACTCTCATCAACAAAAGTATCTGTCATGAACTTCCAGAGGTTTTTAGAATGTATTAGAATCTCTTAGCCTCTGCCCTTAGATTTCCCTTGTGTTTCTGTATTTAATTTTTTTCTATTTGCATTAAAGGATATCTCTACTTCATACTTCTGCCCCCAGCATTGGTTTGTACATCTGGGTTGTTCTGAGCTCATTTCTTTTCCTTTGTAAAACCTAGAGTCATGTGGGACCTAGAGTCATAACAGCAGCTCTCATTTTGTGTGTGGCTTTCAGGTTGAAGTTTCTATTTTCTATTCTGATTCTGGGTTATCTATTCTTCCCAGGACTATGGGGTCTGTATAGTGCGTGCATCTGTAAACCATTTTCTAGATTCTTAGGAAATCAGAATCATCAGAAGTCTGGGAAGAATTTGAAAGCAACAGAGAATTCTAATGTTTAGATGCTTACAGCAAGTTTCACCTAGATCTAAGCACACACAGTGTACAGTCTACACACTGTAGAGTTGAGTAGTAAATACACCAGTCAGATGACACTGAGAGGCATGCTGGCTTTCTGAGATTCTGCAGAGGTGGAACAGTAGACTTTTAGGTCACACTAATTGGAAAATGACGCTTTGGTTCTAAAAATCTACAGCCAAGAGAGTCGTTTTGTTTAACCTGGCATTTCCCAAACTTACTTGACGATAGAATCCCCTTTTTTAATAAAACTTTTCAGCGTACTTTGGAAATACTGGTGGAAAGAATGCAGACACCAGTACTAGTTCTGCCTGAGACATTAATCAACATTCTTACTCATTCAGCAAATACATATCGAGTGACTACTTTGTGCTCTGCACCATTCAAGATGCTGGCAGTACATTCACAAGCACACAAAGGCATCTGTCTTTGCACAGCTTATATTCTAGAGAGGGAAGAAATACCATAAACATAATATGTTAGTATTACAAGGTAATGAGTGTTTCAGACAGCCATGGAGCAGAGAAAGTGGGCTGAGAGTATAGGGGTGGCAATTTCAAACATGAATATAACCTTGAACAGCTTACTGAGCCTCTTTGTCTCTAATTTATAAAATGAAGAATTTGGAAAAAAAAAAAAAAAACAATCTGGGCTCCCCTGGTCCTGTGGTTGAACTGAACAACCCCAAGAACTTCCCTATCAAACTGTGTCACTGCTGTTTCATAAATGTCTTACAGAGCCTTTTCAGTCACTGTAGAGAAAAAGTTAGGTATTAATGCTTATAATTACTTCCAAAGAAGAGCACTGCCATTTAAGTCTTTTGTGATATCCACAAAGCAAAACATTTAAATAAATGAAAAAGCCTTACTAGATTTCTTTTAAATCTAGCATATACTTTGATCCTATATGGAGCTCAGGTACCAACTACTTTTAAGCAGATATCAGTGTGTGTGTGTACGAGTTTCAGCAGTGTATGCTTGCACTTCTGCCCTAGATCCTTAAGATAGCAGGCCTGTGACTGATGTTGAAATGACCTTTCAGACAGTACTTCATTGCCACATGCCCGAGCCTGTATATGAATAATTAGAAGCTTTGACTTAGACACCATGGAATACAGCGCCTATGTTAATTATAAATGTCTGAAAGTTTCCTGAAACTTTTTCTTTGTAGCTTTTTATCAAAAACAGACTGCAGTTGGAGAGGAAGGTTGTGGATTGTGGACTTAAGCCTTTGATGTTTAGTTTCTTGGTTTTGGAATGAAAATTAATAACTACTTTTGCAATTATACGGATATGGTGATATATTTCTATATCCTTCATACTAAATAAGAAACTAAAATCACACAATACTTAATACTTTCTAAATAATATTTTATTTTCAAGGTACAAATTAGATGCAGTTTAGTTGTGTAAGTAAGTATACACTCAAGAGTAAAATGGATCTCCAAAGTAGCACTTAGATCTACAGCTGGCAAGTCTGGTTAGCACTGTAGCCCCTGAGCAGGAAAACTGACAGTGGAAAAAGCAGGTTATGTATGACAGAGCAGGTGAGGGACAAAGGACATCACAACTAAACTAGGAGGACCCAGTGAAGGCCACATTTTGGAGGGCTCTGAGTCCTTTAGTTCAGGGCCAACACAGAGAGCTTGAGTTTCAGTAGAACTGGAGATATGCGCCGTTCTGCTGTGGCATATAGGAGTTTTGTCCCATGCTACTTTCTTTTCATTTTCCTAAGAACCAGCCTTCAAATTGATGGCACACAAGAAGCAGCAGGGTGTGGGGAGGACGTGTAATGCTTTGCATGGACTGAGGATTAGCCTTGAGGACTAGGCTAATAACTACCATGGGAAATCACTTCTGAGTCCTAATTTAGAAGCAATCTTGCAATCCCTTGGTGAGAGAGAAACTTCTCAATTTTAATTTTAAGTATTTTAAGCTTTTCCTCTAGTCAGGGACTAGAGCCTTTAAGGACTCATGCTCTATTTGAATAGCTTAAGTTTTGTCACTTCCAATTAGAAAAAGAAAAGAAAATAAATGTGAATAAGCCATAATGTATATTCTGTAACTCATATATTCTTGCTTATCTTTTCTGCTTTCTAATTTTCTCATCAGAAGTTCTAAGATTGAAATGAAAGTAAAGTGATTCTTTTTGTTTGAAATAGATACTTTATTTCTTTAAAGACAATGTTCTCTTCCATAGAAGTCAGTGAAATCTGAATTCTGAGTTCTGATTTAAGACTACAATTTACCTGTTTTTAACCCAAAGTTTCTGCATTGCCCTTTGGATTTTCTGACTAGGCAAGTCTTGGTTACTGAGGGGCTCTGCACTGTACTTTATCTGTCAATATCTCTGCTT
The DNA here is from genome assembly GCA_021653895.1 of Mastomys natalensis. Taxonomy (NCBI): domain Eukaryota; kingdom Metazoa; phylum Chordata; class Mammalia; order Rodentia; family Muridae; genus Mastomys; species Mastomys natalensis. The sequence goes on from JAJTUV010000677.1 coordinate 731,343, forward strand.
CCCACTAGATGCCAGTAATATCTTCCAGATCTCTTAGGTAGCCAAATGGACCCGTGTTCCATTTCATGGGGGCTCACAACCATCTGTAATGGAATCTGATTGTCTCTTCTGGTGCGCATGAACACAGAGTACTCATATACACAAAATAAATAAATAAATCGTTTAAAAGATGCATAAGCTAACATCTAATAAATAGGACAAAGTCTTCTGTACTCTCAACAGAAAAATGTGATTGCATTTCCAAGTCAGAGATACACAAAAGAGAAACCTTAGGCTATGCATGGCCTGACATGACAATGAGGCCTCAACCCCTATGAAAGTCTCCCTAACAGTCAGGTTGGGCAAACCAAGATGGAGAGTTAGAATTGAGAGTGGATAGACGTTACGACTCATGGTTGAGGAGGATCTCATTCAGAGGTGCAGACCTTTCCAACCTTTCACTTCCTCTCCCAAGCCTTAGTGGGAGGCTTTAGGCTGTGGTGTTTCTGTTAGCAAGACCCTGCTCCTCTCAGAGAAGAGAAACACATGAACACTATATCAGTATGCACATATACTAGCACAAAGGTGGGACTTACGTACTTCACTGTTCAGTAGTAGCACCCTTGCCTCTTGCTTTCCCCAGAAATACAGGATTGAGATTTTATATACATACATACATACATACATACATACATATATATATATATATATATAAATGGTAAGTAAGCTCAATAAATATCTATAAACATAATAAATTAAGATGGGTTTACAAAGGTACTGCATTTTAGAAATATGAGAGAATTAGAGAATAACTATCACCCCCCCAGATATATTTATAGAGTAAATAATAAATGTGGAGACTTGTTTCTTCAGGAATTAGGACTAAAATAAAGAGGCCAAGACCATTGGAATTGCTGGATAATACCTGTATGGGTTATCTGATACACAACAGTCTTTCTAGCTCTAGACAAATCTTAGAAGACATGCTTCCCATGCTTCTTCAAGTTTTTATTTCTTGAACAGTTATTACATGACTATCATTGCCATCAATTAGTTTTCCTTCCTTCTTCTGGGAGTTGAAGAAGGTAGCTCTGACTTTCCTACTTTATTGAGCTTCTCTACATGGCTTGAGTCAGTGTGTCCTCTTCACAGGCAGGGATGACACAGGGATGCATTCACTAGCACATCTATGGATGTGCCACATGTGTAGAGCCAGTATCCTCTGCTTTCTATTCCTCCAGTAACAATGGAGAGGGCTCATTACCATGAGCTGCATGGGTTTTGCAAAACACAATGTCCCTTCTCCCTCATCTATTATGTTACTAAGACCCAGTGTGTTCAGGGACTAGAAGATGTTGGTTCATGTTTTACATGCCTGTATATCCTTATTCTTAACCATCACTTAACACAGTGACAGCCTTGTAAATCAAAGAAAAGTAAAGCTTTAGGTACTGAGAAAGGAGGAACAATTGATAGAAGATTCTAATTCCTTGACAGGAGTTTCTGAGCTCCTACCATACACAGGAAGTCTATCTGATTCAGAGCATGGGTATCAAAAGAAACCCTTGCTAATAGGCATTCTATTCTTACCTAGCAGGAAATCAAGAACATGAGTAAGGCCTCAGAAAACCACCTAGCTAGATATCTATAAACCCAACACTTGAGCAATAGAAGCAGGAAGATCAGGAGTTCAAGGTTTAACTCAACTTGTATGAGTTAAAGACCAGCCTGGCTATCTGAGACCCTGTTTCAAAAACAAATAGAAAAGCATGTCTGCCCATGTTAGAGTGTTGCCCAGGGCCTACCTTGGGAGGGACTTGTTGACCCTGTTGCATAAATACGACACTGAATGAGGGATGATTCCCATGATCGGAACATCAAGATATGTCCCAACTGCACTTTTGCCTTGTGTTACTGGTTATTACTTTTCAAAAGTACTATTCAAAAAAGTAAGAATTAAAATATGAAATGTGTTGTGTTAGGACAGCAAAAGATTAGACTGTGGAATATACCTCAAAGACCATTATGTTATCTAGAAGCTATTCATATGAACAAGAGTGATGTTGTGTTGCTTGAACTCTCTGGTCATTTACATGTTATGAAGATGCAGGGATCACTTGAATAACCAGCAAGGCAAAACTGCATAAGCACTGAAGTATTTTTCTCTTTCCCACCTTTCAGCTTATGAAAATTCCCAAAAATGATCCCTTCAGTGAAGTCCACAACTTTAACTTCTACTTGTCAAATGTGGGGAGAGATAACCCTCAGGGCAGCTTTGACTGCATCCAGCAAACACTCTCTAGGTGAGTACTGCCTAGGATGTGCTAAATACTGCTTGTTCTTAGTTAACAAAATGCATATTAACTAGTCATTTGATGTTAATTGTATTCAACTACACTGCTCATTTATTTAAACACCTATCATGTACTAGAGATTGTGTGTGTCACTAGAGTATAGTCAAAAAAGTTACAGAATTCAAAAATACTACAAAATGAGTTTTTAAAGTTAAAATCAATTTTGAAGATTTTTTTAACATTCATTGTATTAAAAAAAAAAAAAAAAAGGTGTCTTATATAGGTGTTGTGTAAAAGTAAGATGGACAAATATGCATCCTGCCTTTCTGCTCCCCTGCTGCTCTAGAAAGTCTTGCGTTAAGGGATATATATACACACACACACACACACACACACACATATACATATATATATATGTATGTGTTTGGTTTGTTTTGTTTTAGTTTTTCGAGACAGAGTTTCTCCGAGTAGCCATGGCCATCCTGGAATTCATTCTGTAGACCTGACTGGCCTTGAACTCAGAGATCCAACTCCTCTGCCTCTGCTAGGATTAAAGGCATGTGCCACCACTGCCCACCAAGACTTCTTTTAGTTTTATTGCACAGGCTGCTAGATACTAGACATTAATTGCAATAAAAATGTAAGAAAAATTTGAAGACAAAATAAAAGGCCAAAAACTAGATACCTCCCTAGGCCATGACTCCCTTGCTCACGTTGACTCAGTAATCAATGATAAGCCATTTGCTTTCTTGCTGTGGTTGTTTGTGATAAAGTGGGAGCCTTGAATAGCAGTTTAATACCCAATTCCCCATGGTGTAAGGCTTTGACACTGAGGCAAAGTACTAACACCAGTCAGTGTCTGTGGCTCATCTACACAGTACGTGAGTCTGTAAGAACTGCTACCAGAAGGAAAGCTGAAATAGGAACTGCCTTCCTGAAAGTTCCAAGTTGCTATTTCCACTTAGCTTATACTACCTGAGTATATATTGGTATTGCTTTAAAATAATCTCTCCTAATACTTTGGTAAGAACTGTATATGTTACAGATTATATAGCCTTTTATGGTTCATTCATTTCCATATCTTCTGGCTACATGTGGTTATGTATAGTCAATTGTTAAAAATTACATAACATTTAAAATTTCATTGTTTAATCACACTAAGATTTTACAGTTTTAACATCCACATGTGCTTACCACAGTGGACATCACAGATACAGGATATTTCTTTCATTGCAGTTTTCCCTGGGAAACTCTGCAATAGATTGTAGAATAACCAAATCTCAGGGTCTCTGTTTAACAGATGACTTATCCATAATTACATAACTATGTTAGTCTGTGCCTGGGCAAAAGGAGAACTGAGTCCTCAGAACTTCAGCCTAATGCTCCGTATACAGCAGATGTATACCCGTGTCTGATTATATCAGTGCCGTCACCTGGCATACTTTTGTTTTCAGGGTGTTAAATTTCAGTTTACACCTATATCACATCATTTTATAAAGTACCCTGGAATATACCGAAGGGATTAAATTGAATTCTGTCCCTGAGGAATCTTAAAATTTCTTTCTTCAAAACTATATCACTTCATAATCATATGTTATATAGTAACAAATAATACATATTTGGATCAATGGTTAAAAATGTTGCATCAGTAAACCTTAAAAATCCTTGAGTTTTATCTCCAGGACCCTTCTAGTGGGAGAAGGAAACTGACTCCAAGTATTTCTCTGACTTAAACACATCACAGCACACATACACCCGCAGGCACAGACACACAAAAATTTTAATGTAAAACATATTTAAATAGGTAATATGGTTTTAATCTTATATAATATATACAGTATATATTTATTTGTATTGTACTTAGCAAAAGAATTTAAAGGTTGGTTATATACAAAACTGTCAAATACAGCAAGAGAAGAAAAACAAACAAACAAAATTGGTAAAAAAATTCAGGCAAATCCATTAGTGTCCCTTCCACCAGAAAACAAAAGCACTAAAACGTTAGTTCTCAGTTGGGCATGGTGGCACACACCTTTGAGCCTATCACTCAGAAGGAGGAACCGGTTGATCTCTGTGACTTCCGGGACAGCCAAGGATATGTAGAGAGGCCCTATATCCAAACCAAAACAAAACCTTTTAGTTATCAGTCTGGTAAGTAAGTTTCCTGGAATCCAGATCCATCCTTTCTAGTCTTGACTTAGAATAGTGCCATGTTTCCAAAGGCCCGGCTTCCTCCGCCAGGCTCTGCTCACACTAGAAGCTAAGTGGATACCAGCATACGGTAGCTGTTCTCCTTTGTTATCTCTCTCCACCTTCGAAATTCTCACATATAAAATGCAGGAAGTTTCAAGTCAAAATTATCTTTCAGAGATTCCTTAAATACACAAGTTTATTGAAAACACATAGTTGAGGACACACAGTAATGCCTACTCACCTGCGGAAAACAGTGATCCAGGACAAAGAGCAGCGAAGCAGACAAGTGTAACACGTGTTGGGATCGCCCCAGTTTCAACTAAGTTAAAAGGCACGAGTAGAGACTCTGGAGGGGAGCCTGCAGCCTACACAGATGAGCACTGCTTAACCTGCATGTAAACTCTACACATCATCATTACTTGTTCTTGCCGTATATGTGTCCCTTAGTAAGAAAACAGGGAGTGATGCTACAATGGACTCCCTGATGCCAGACTTTCACTTAAGTGAGTTGTTCTCTCTTCAGTAGTTAGATCTCCTCTTAGTCCTCTCTGATTGGTTTATCAGTATTCAAAGATACTCAAGTCTCCCTTATTAAAAAAAAAAAAAAAGCCAGTCACCCCCCAACCCAAAAAACAAAAAATGTTGTTTTTCTGACCCACATGTGTCATACACAAAAAAGTAAATGTAAAACAACAACAACGCCGGGCTGTGGTGGGCCACACCTTTAATCCCAGCACTTGGGAGGCAGAGGCAGGTGGATTTCTGAGTTCAAGGCCAGCCTGGTCTACAGAGTGAGTTCCAGTACAGCCCGGGCTACACAGAGAAACCCTGTCTCGAAAAACCAAAAAAAAGTAAGCAAGAAACAAAAACAACTTTCCTTTCATGTACTTTTCCACCCAAAGTCTGGCTTCAATCCCCCCATTTCACTATAAGTGATGCCTTGAGTGGGCGGTGCCTTTCATTGTCCCTAAAGCCTGTGCTTTCTTCTGAGTGTCTTACAACTCTCAGCTCTGGCCCACTTTCCCACACTGCTTCCCACCCTCTGCTTGTGAAGCACTGTCCTCATAGCTTCCACAGTGCATAATACTTCCAGGCATTTTTGGATGCACCTCCTAAGTCTCAGTCCTTTCTTCCTGTTTGTGTTCCCTGTGTCCTCCCTCTCCTGCAGCCAGCCCTTTGTTATTGCAGCAGATGGGTATTGCTGGTAACCTGGACATGATCTTTATTTTGCCTTTCTCCCTCTTCCTCTCTCCCATGTCTAATCACTGGGCAGACCCCATCAGTTTTGCCTCCTCCAGTTCTCAGGAGTCAGCTTACTTGTCTGCATTCTAACTACTGTGCTCTTGTTCAAACCCCTAACTGGTCTCATATGTTCACCCTGCATTCTCCTTCTTCCAAGTGTGTTTTCCATCTATCTTGATCTTTCTCCAACACAGCTGAGCTATTCCTGTTTTTATTCTCTTGGTCTCTTCAGAATCCATACCATGGCCCCAAGCCCTGCATGATGCTCTTTGATTCTGTCTTCAGCCTCATGTCCAAGTACCCTTGCTGGAGATCTTTCACTGAACTGAAACTGTGCTCACTCTGAGCCTGCACTGGTTACCTTTATGGAGCACTTTTATCCATCTTCCCTCTTGTTTAGTCGGCTTTATGACCTGCTCAGTTATCACTCTGAAAATCCAAGTAGAGTGTCCTTCCCAGAGACTCCGTTTCTTGCCTTCTACTTCTGCCCATGTTTCTCTCCCATCAGAGAAGCAGCTCCTTTCAGACTACTTCTGTCTTGTGCTTACCCTGGCCTTTGTTCTACCAAATAATATTTATGGGCCAAATTAACTGTTTTAAGAATAGTATTTATAATGACAGTTATTAGCAAACTTCACAAAATCTTATTGACTTCTTAGTTCGTAGCAAAGTTGTTTCCAATTCAGTTTGGAAGCAGAAGGGCAGAAATTCTATTCTTACTCCATATTTTCCAGTTGGCATTAAGCCTATATAGTATTTTCTTTTTAAAATATTAGTTGTAACTTTACCATGCTCTTTAAAAAAAAATAAGAACCATTTTAAATAATCACTATATTTAAAAATTAGAGCTGGAGAGATGGCTCAGCAGTTAAGAAAGAGCACTGACTGTTCTTCCAAGAGGTCCAGAGTTCCATTCCCAGCAACCACATGATGGCTGACAACCATCTGTAATGGGATCTGATGCCCTCTTCTGGTGTGTCTGAAGATAGCGACAGTGTACTCACATAAAATAAATAAATAAATCTTAAAAAAAAAAAAAAAAAAAAAGCCAGGCAATGCGGCACACGCCTTTAATCCCAGCACTTGGGAGGCAGAGACAGACGGATTTCTGAGTTTGAGGCCAGCCTGGTCTACAGAGTAAGTTCCAGGACAGTCAGGGATATACAGAGAAACCCTGTCTCGAAAAACAAACAAACAAACAAACAAATTAGAATTAGTGATTTTCTTAGGATTGCAGGCATTCAAACTGCCCCTTGTAACTTTAAAGCAAAGTCATTATCAGAGTTGGTATTTGTATCCATATTTGTCTGATGTTTTCTTTTCTCTTTTTTAATGTACGTCTCAGCAAGAACTACTTGCCCCAATTCTTTTTTCAGCATTTGCTATCTAAAGATTTAAGGAAGTGATAAATACAGATTTTACAGATTTTTCGCTATACTACTAATACATTATTGGAAATAAAAAGGAATTGTGGGTAAGGTCTCATTTTGTCCTTGCTAAACCATGTACATCATGGTTCTTTTTCTAAAAATGTAAGATGTTAAGTGTTTGTCATGTCTACTGCAGGAGTTTAAAGCCCTATTAAATGAAAGAAGAGCTGTAGTGCTTTCTGTGACACTGCAACATGATCCAACGAGAGCTTCCCATGCGTGCTCTCTGGGCACTCATTGTACCCATTCTGTAAATGGTTTTCACATAAACATTTTAAGTAATCATATTTAAAAATTAGTGTCAGTTATTTGAGGATTGTTAACTTATTTTAGCTGCTGATTGTAGGATAACATTCTTGTTTGCCTCTCTTGTGAAAATGAAAGTCATATCTAACAAAACCACTATCTTGCCTGACAGCTCTGGAGCCTCCCAGCTCAATTGCCTGGGATTTATACAAGATAAAATTACAGTGTGTGCAACAAATGATTCCTATCAGATGACTCGAGAAAGAATGACCCAGGCAGAGGAGGAATCCCGAAATCGAAGCACAAAAGTTATCAAACCCGGTGGACCATATGTAGGTTTGTATAGATGTATTTCTCCATCACACTGGTTGACTGGACTAACTCAAGATGACTGTAGGTAAATAAATACTGGTGATACTAAGAATGAAAACACAGAAATTCATTTTCAGGACATTTTATATAACATGGTCCCAAAAAAAGTCATTTTCCCCCTTCAGGCTGCTGGTAAATTAAAGAACATATTTTAATGTTTTACAACTTTTATAATTCTTGGACCTTCTGTTGGCTGTTTATTATTACTTTGCAGTACTGAGGTCTGGTCATGATAGTACATGAGGTTGGCTCTTTTGTTTTTTCTTTGTCATTGGATGATACAAGTTCAGTGATGGGCAGTGTGGTTCGTGTTTGTACTTTTATAGAGCTATTTTTATATTAAAATCTATTAAACAAGTTGATAACCTCATTGTTACATTGCTTGTGTTTTGAGAGGATTATTGTACAATAATGAATTTTTATTATAAAAGTATAAAATGTGCTTATGGCAAAGCAGCAGGATGATGATTTAATTAAGACCCAGCCCCACCCCCATCATCTTTATCAACAGCTCACTCAAACACGTGCATCAGATGGAAAGGAAGTAAGACAAGATCAGCAAGATCAGTGTCTCTTTTATGAGCAGTGTCTTGAACCTTTAATAAATCAGTGATTTATTAAAATAAAGTGATTAACAAGAACAGAATGTTAGAGAGAATAGGAGCTATTCAAGTCTCTGGTCAGCTCTGTAACTCAGGGCACTGGAGGGTAAATGAGGGATGGATATTAATTTGGAAATATGTTTCCAAACACAGTTTCTTACAGACCCAAATCCCTTAACTGACTCCTTCTTGGCTTTGGTGTGGCTGCTCTCATTTTGCATTGCTGATTGCTAGCCATGCTGTACTCAGCTTTAAAGAGGCACCACGGTGCCTTTAACAAAGTGTCTTTGGAACAAAGCCAATTCTCCTGAGACTTGGAGCTCAGCTTAGATACATTTAGTTTGGTTTAACAACAATTCATGGCTTCCCCAGGCATCTGTACCCATAGGACCCAGTACCCTGACTCGTAAGTTACTAACAATGACAATTTTTTCTTTCCTTTCCTGTGGAGTGAAGTGATAAATCTCAGCTTCCTTCCTTCCTTCCTTCCTTCCTTCCTTCCTTCCTTCCTTCCTTCCTTCCTTCTCCTTTCTCCTTATTAAATAACTTAATTAGCTGACTATATTAATAGGCTAAATCTTAAATTATTTTTTCAATCTATAAGATCTTTCTCCATTTAACATTTGAACTATAAAGTATAAATTATCATCATTGTTTTTAAAGGTGTTGCTTTAATCTAATATTATTTTATATTAGATTAAATGTACAGAAGACTCAAATCATCAAAATTATTTTCCTCCTAATATAACTAGCTGCAAACTCTTACCTAGATTTATTCTAAAACTTGAAAATCAGCAAAGACTCCTATACTTTTCCACTGATTGGTACTTAAACGTCCCCTGTGTTGGTGATATATTTTGTTAGTGTGGGGACTAAGTACAATTCACTTACAGTTTATAAAACTGGCTTAGAAGGTGGTGGGCTGGGTTGCTTACTTGCAGGGTGAAGAATCTCACCCTGTAGTCCAGGGTACTCTAATTTACTGTGTCGAACTGGCTGGTTTCAAGTTTGCAAACCTCCTGCCTCAGCATCATGAAAGCACATTCAGTTCATATGACAAACATTTCAACATCTGAAATCTCTCTAATTATGCACGTTCTAATGGTACCAGGAGTTTCAGAGCCCCTTTCTTATAGGGCTCTATATAATCTTATCAAATATGGTACAATCTGAACAAAATTCTCTCTATGTGTCTCATCAGAGTCCTACATTATCTCTGCCACCCTCAAGTGGCTCTTCATTCTTTTCCTCCCAGCCCTGTCCTCCACCCACTCACTCTCACTGGACAGTGCTCTTCTCTGATCTGAAATTCTGTCATGAACCTCCTCAGACATTTTTCTCCAAATCACTTAACTAATGGTTCTTTTAATGTTCCTTAATATGGCCTGCATCGCAACCTTTTAAGTATTTGTGACATAATCTCTGGACTGCTTCTAGTTTCTCCCCTCTAAGTTTAAAACCAAATAGTGTTAGTCAAAGCCAAATCAACTCTAGGGTCCCATTGGATTTTCTGTTACTTTGAGTTTTACTCTACCTGGATATGTTGCATTTCAGGTTTTTCTATTGTCTGTTCTTTACCACTTGATACTTTCCTGCTGTGCAGCTCAATTTGTATTTTCTTACTTTTTATAATGCCTGGCTTACTCATTTCTGAGTAATGTTAATGAATCAACCTATAGTGCTAATATTACTTAGTACTTATTGGGTGCTCATTATGTACAAGGTGTTTGTTAGCACTGTGTATGTAGTTCCTCATCTGACTCTCATGATTACTCCATGAAATAGGTTATAACCCTTTTACATTTTACACATCAAATTGTTGGGCTCAAAAAGAATTAATTAATTAATTGTTTTCTCATTCATAAACAGCAGGAGTTACCTGTTTAGCTTATAATTGAGTGTACCATGTAAAATAACACCAAATGTTTACCTATGCCAGGCTAGGGACCTGCAGACTTGCAGAACAAGGTTCCTTTCAATGGTATGAGCCTGGGTGGAGGCAGACAAGAGTCATGCTAGTCCTTCCGTGGTGTGGTATGGCATAGTGCCAGGCTGGGCCTCTGCCAGGTACACCTCAAGCCAAGCTTAAGGATGAAGTCGGCTCTACTAGGAGTCTAAGGGTCACCTGGCCTAGTTTTCTGGGCTGCAAGCTTCTGAAACTCTCCTCTAGGAAACAAAGAGTAAATCCTGTTTGTCTGGAGAGGAACCAAGAAAGCTTTTACTTGGACAATATGATGGTTACTTCTTCCACTCTGGTCCTGATGTTTCTGTCTGTAGCGAACATTTTCCATAAGAAAACGTTACTGCTGGGCAGTGGTGGCGCACACCTTTAATCGCAGCACTTGGGAGACAGAGGCAGGTGAATTTCTGAGTTCGAGGCCAGCCTGGTCTACAGAGTGAGTTCCAGGACAGCCAGGGCTACACAGAGAAACCCTGTCTCGAAAAAACTAAAAAAAGAAAAAGAAAAAGAAAAAAAAACATTACTAATCCCCACCACTTTGTTTCCTGATAGGCCAAATCTACCTCTTGACTCATAAATAACTTCTGGATTTTGTTGAATTACAAATCTTTGTATACATTGATACTTATGTAGATGTACAAAATAACCCAGTAGATCTGATATTGGTGATTCTTTTCCCAATTTCCCCCCATCCTTATTTTTGATGAGTTACTGTATATTTGAATGATGGAACTGGTTACTGACTACCCTAATTTTCTCAGATACTAGATAAAGAGTATCTGAACTAGAGAACATCTAATATCTGTTCTGGCATTGTTGTGCCTGATACATATATTACATATTAATACACATATATACATATATATAATTCATATACATATGTTATAGATAATATATACATACACATATATACACACATACACTGTGTGTGTATGTGTGTCTGTGTGTGTAATAAACCTTTAAGAAAGTACCACAGGTGCCAAATGGTGCAAGCGGAAGCCACTGCGTAGATTAGGTATTTAGGCAGAGTTGAAGCCATTCTTGCTCCTGTCTTTGTGATGGCCTTTCCCATTGCTGAATCACAGCCACTGCTGAAGGAGAAGTAACTTTACCATCTAGTATTAAATGGAGGAACTAGAGATGAACTCATGAGTGTAACAGTGCATCAGATATAACCCCAGTTTAGCCAACCCTGTTGGTACCAACCACGGCTGCTGTATATAAAGGAGCTCAGGGAATTGATTAGCGGTTAGGTCTGGGAAGAGAATTAACTTTTCCCACAGGCTTTATTAAAAAGGGCCTTTCTGAGGCAAATATTAAAAATAAAAATACAAATGCCCTGCCTCCTTTGAACTTACCATCTTCCCACTTCACTTTTTCTTTAGCTTCTCAATTCTATTAATGTTTATGGCACTTCATCTGCAGCGTCTCTTTCATTAATCTTGGGGTCTCCTTCCTGATTGAATAAGCACAAAAGGTTTAGAGGGACAGCAAGCAAATGATGTTTAAATGTAATTCAATGCCAGAGTTATTGGGTTATTGGATTTCAAATAGTTCATTCAACCATTTGAAAGGGACAATCACCCAACCACCAGCTGTCTGAAGGAATAATGAAGTTGGTGTCTTGGGAGCAGATACCAGAAGTCCCACCACTAGGCCTCAGTTAAGACTCAGCCCTGTCCCTCATCAGAATCCAATTTTTTAATCAAATATCATACTCCCTTTCCTCTTCAGGGCAAAATGAGCCTCCTTTATTTTCCTGTGCCTGCTTTTCAAGGGGTGCAAGAAAACACAGCAACCTCTGGGACCCATTTTGAGACCAAGGACCTGAAGTAGATCAAATAGAAACAGAATGCTGGATCTGCTCCTCCTGAACTGGCTTGAGTTCTGTCTCAATGATAGCTTTGTTGGGAGAAAAAGAAAAGTTAAACAGGTTCTTTCCTACAGGAATTGGCAGATGGGAGGGAAGTGTGGCATTTAGAGTATTTCCTAAATTATCATGACACTGACCTTATTTTTTCTCGAGAAATTTCTGTTGAACAGAGAATTGATGTTAATACTGTCACAGCTGAGAAATGGAGACCATAGGGTTTGCATGTAGAGATGCCCGTGTGTCCTGGCAGTCTGGCAATGTGGGAACGTACAGATGTGCTGACTCCTGCCCTGCTGCTTGCCGTCGTTGACAGTCATTAGTACTGACTCATTCTGACGGTGGAAAGCACCCATGGCCCTGCCCTCACAGAGCTTACAGCCTAACATGGAACAACAGGGAAGCCAGGCATTTATTCATAAAACCTTTCCCACCAAGAGGTACAAGTGAGATTTGGGTGTAATCACAGACCTTGCCACTGTACTAAGTAAACATTTTACTATTTTGAGTATCTCCCACTGAAAACCCCAGATTTCTCTACTGTGAAATGGATATAAGACTCACCTTGAAAAAAGTTACTGGCATGAAGCCCTTAGTATACAGAGCCTTTTAGTATACAGAGCCTTCCCACCACCACACTATAATCAGTGCATGATAAATATTAGTCCTATTCCATCTGATGTTGATCTAGTGTACTCTAAATTATAAAATATGTAGAAAACAGCTATAAAACTATCTTTAAAACTTTACGTAAGTAAATTTAACTAGTTTTCTATCACTAGGCAATATCCCTTAGTGTTATGTTTCTTCATTGTAGAATAATTTCATCTGATATTTTCCATCACTTATGTCCCAATTGGTGACATATACCAGCTGACAGTTTCCTAGGAATGAAGTAGGCTGATGCCGAAGTTGTGTCTGGGCCAGCCTGTACAGAAACACTAATGAGCAGAGTTCCTGAAGCTCATGAGACTTGCCTTTACTTATCTGTTGTTCCTACATTTTTAGTCTTATTCCTACTGCAGTCACCCTGTTTGATGTGTTATTTCCAGTTCCCCCTCTACTTAACCAGAGGGAATGGAGTTGGACATAAGGTGTAGTAAAAAAGTGAAGAGATTCTACTTGGGAAATTTAATATAGAGATCTTATCCTGCTCTCTGTCCTTTACCAAAGAACAGTTACTGGAGGTGAACAGGATGCTCTATCTGGATAGATTTTTATAGAGAGTTTGCTAGGTTACTTCCGACACATGTTTTCTAGAAGTTGACATTTGCCATCTGTTAGTATTCTATACAGGCACAAAATGTTGCTGACCCAAGCGACACTGCCCCCGAGGGAGGGGTGTGTGTCGTCTTGGACCATTTTCTGCCTTTCTCTCTGACCTGTCTGTGTAGTATAAAGACGGATCTACTTGTCTTCTGAGAGTACATTGTTTGGTTGGTTTGATTTTACTTCTAAAATGTGTTATTGCCTACTAAGAAGGAACATCTGGAGTGTGCCTAGTATATGTTGGTTCTACTCCCTGTGACATCTGTGTCTATGGATTTATTACAGTAATGCCCTGGGTTAGGCAAGTGTGTCTCTGTATGAAGCCTAACATTCATTTCTTCAAGTTATTGTAAGGCAATATTGCATCCCTGTTTCTATTCACATCTGCCCTCTTAGAAGTGATGTACATGCAGATTTAAGTACTGTAAGTAATGCTGCACAGCATTGAATTATTTCTACCTGTCATCAAAGAATCAACAATGGAAAATTTTTCTATTCTATTGTTTGTATCACTAATTATTGTCCATGTGTAGCTAAATGGCAAAAGCACATCTGTAATATTTATTTTAAGAAATAATCCTATTAAAAATCCCTACTCAATATTGTAGGCAACTTCATTAGAATACTTTCTGTATGTTTCTTTAGAGTAAAAATTGAAACAAAAATGAGCCTTTTTTCTAGAAATAAAAAGTTACATAAGGTAGGTTGTGGAAGTGTCAGTACTCGTTATATTACAGCTCATAGATTTGTAACCATGTCTTTTCCACTGGACTTTAGGGAAAAGAGTGCAAATTCGTAAAGCACCTCAAGCCACCTCAGATGCGGTTCCTGAAAGGAAAAGGTCAACGCCAATGAACCCTGCAAATACAATTCGAAAGATGCACGGTGGCAGCAGTGTCTCTCAGAGGCCGTACAGGGACAGGGTCATTCATTTACTGGCACTAAAAACCTATAAGAAACCTGAGCTGCTTGCCCGATTGCAGAAAGATGGTGTCAATCAAAAAGACAAGAACTCCTTGGGAGCAATTCTGCAACAGGTAAGGACAACTGAGAATATCTGAGTCCTTTCTGGTGAGGTTCACTTAAGAGCACTTGTTGATAGGCTGTGGACATAAGTTAGTTGCTACAGTACTTCCCTACTGTGCTTGAAATCCTGGGTTTGATCCCTAGTACCTCATAAACAGGACATGCCTATAATAGCACTCAGGAGATGGAGGCCCAAGAATCATCACAAGACCAGGATCATCCATAGCTACACAGTGAGTTATAGCCTCCGTAGGGTCCTTTCTTAAAAACAACAAACCCTCTGCCTATTCTTGTTGTTAATATTGTCACTATTTTTGAGACAGGGAATTTTCATGTAGAAATAAAATTCTTGAATATTATTAAGTTAGGACATCTTGGGTTGTTTTGTTTTTTAGATGGGGTTTTCTTTGGTGATACTCTTGCCTTAGCCTCCTGAGTGCTGATAGTGTTGGTATGTGCCACTATGCCATCTAACAGTTTCATTAAACGCTGGTTGAAATGTGAGCATTTGTCTAAAATTTCACTAAGAACTGGGGAAGTTTTGTTGTTTTCTTTAGTCTTACATCACCTCACTTATCACCTAAGTTTAACTGGGGAATAGAAGCAAACTTCTTGTATGACATCCTCTGTTAATCGTTAGTTGGCATAAGGCATAATACCCTGGCCTAGTAAATCATTTAGAATGCATAATGACTTCCACATTCTTTGAAGCCCTTATTAGTTCATATTTTTTGGCCATTGTATGTGCCAAGACCAGTCAGCTGTCTTATTTAAGGGATATGAGAATTTCAGGATTAGATATGATCAGTTAGTAACCTTATAATCACAAGGTACACTGCAAAGTAGGTGTTGGTTTTCATTAAAGAAATATCAGACAGTAATTTCCTATATCTTTTGTATTTACTTCAGGTGGTAAGTGTAAAGTAACATTCAGATCCATCATAAATGTATTCCCTCTATTATTTTTTTCCAAAAAATTATGACATTTCCAGAATTTGAAAATTTCATCATTTTTTAAGACTATATACTTTATCCAGTACTAAAGAAATAACAGTTTTAAGTCTATTTCATTCATTATTATCTTCCATCCAAAACACAATACTAAAGGTTATGAAGGAATAGAATCATTGTCTGCAGGTTGGGATTAGCTAGTCCCTCAGTCACGTGGGACAATCTTTATTCAATCCATTGAAATGAAAAGCAGACGACTAGGAGAGTTATCATTTCTGGGAGCCAGCCTGGTAGAAGAGATGGAGACTAAATTCCAGAAGACATTGCAGACCAGAGAAAAAGAGAGACATTTTATTTTGAGTTAGATGGGAAGTGACATTGGTGTTTAAGCAAGTATATGCTATAATGTGATCTATACTCTCAATAAGACCACTCATTTTTATGGCAAGAATGGCTTGGGGGCCAGTTGGGAACAGAAGAGAAAGACTACTTAAATGAGTCTGCTGCAGAAAGCCAGGTGTGACATGCTGGCGGCTTGGTGTGCTGGAGTTGGTCTCATAGGGTAGACATACATTTTGAGAAAAGCCTTGCTAACAGAAATGAAGGGGGAAAGAGTGGAGGCTGTGTTTATGAGTTGGCTTTGCATAGAGCAGTTCAGTAGATGTTGAGCTACTAATTAGAGAATTGCAGAAAAGGGATGGGTGTAAGGGCTGTGGATGGCTGGTTCTACAAAGGTTCTATTTGGATTTGTTGCTTAGACATATCTAATAGATGTCAGTAGGTATTCAGAAAACATTTAGGCTGGAACCATTTAGGGGTTAGCCTGTAAACTGGGCATTGTAAATCTATCAGTTGAGTGAACTCATCTTAGGAAGGAAAAGAACAAAGAAAACAGGGCAGAAAGCAGTTATTGAGCACATCCCCATATAAAGGCATGGGCATAGGATGCTTAAGAAAGAAAGGCCTGAGGGAGGAAAGTGGCCAGAAGACTGTCCCCAGAGGACCGCAGGAGGAAACTGTGGTGGGGATGTGGAGTTAATCTGTATATTGTCAGATGAAAAAGAAAACTATTGTTCTGTATAGTCCACTTCAAAAGAAGTCCAGTTGCATCTTACAGTCATTTACTTACAAAGTTGAAAGGCTGGCTTATGGCATCATTAATACTAAATTAGTATTCATATGTGACACCTGATAGCACTTTTAAAAAGATACACTAAAAAGTCATATTACTGAAAAGACAATTGCCAGACTTATGGACGGAAAAACTTTTTCTTAGCCTTACGTATTTTCATGTAGGAGGGAGACTTGCTGAACGGGCTGAGGAAGGAAGACACAGGAAGTAAACTAAAACTCACTACAATCTAGTATACAAACTTAGAGACTTCAGTAAAATAACTTTGGCTTAGCATAATCCCATAGATGTGTGTAATAAGTAGATTATTGACCTGGACTTTGTAGGAATTGTACTTAAGAGGTTGGAAAATATTACACTTGGGGAAAAGCCCTCTAACAGATATATAAGGAACTTTAGTTTGTGACTTAGTTTTATTGGTTTGAGGGGATTTCAAGGACCTTGAATAAATAGTTCTCAGCAAAGCCGGGCGGTGGTGGCACACGCCTTTAATCCCAGCACTTGGGAGGCAGAGGCAGGCGGATTTCTGAGTTCGAGGCCAGCCTGGTCTACAGAGTGAGTTCCAGGACAGCCAGGGCTACACAGAGAAACCCTGTCTTGAAAAACAAAAACAAAAAAAAAAAAGAAATAAGCTTGCTTATCAAAAAAGAAATAAAAGACAAGATGATCAAAGGTAGTAGTAATTGTACAGACACTTTCTGCTGCTAGCTGAGACCTTGTAACTTACCATTGGGGTTCTATTTTTTTTTCTGTTTAAATAGAAGTGATCAGGGATTTTTCACTGTGACTCAGCAGCACTGGACATGGCTGAGTAGGTAAAAGGCCTTGCTCTGCAAGTCTGGTGATTTGAATTGGTCCTTAGAACCCATATGAAGGTAGAAGGAGAGAAGCCATATATTAGCTTACAAAATTATGACATACAAAAATCAAATATTAAAGTAAACATATAGGAAAGAACATAAGGATTTTTGTCTTCAGAAACTAGTCCTTCACTTGATATTTTCCAGTTCCATCTATTTTCCTGCAAATTTCATTTTTTGTAACAACTGAGTAAATTCCTACTATGCACACATGTGCATGTCTGCTCCACATTTTGCTATCCATTCTTTAACAGAAGATGAACAGCAAGGCTGTCTTCATTTCTATCCTGCAATGAATAGGCTAAGAATAAAGACGCAGTGTCTCTCAGGTTGAATGGAGGCCCCTTTGGGTGTATTGCAGGAGGGTCATAAAAAGCCTTTCTGTAGCCTGTTTCATGTACTCAACAAAAATGCCCATGCTTTGTTCATACCCTGTTTCAGGTGGCCAATCTGAATCCTAAGGACCTCTCCTATACTTTAAAGGATTATGTATTTAAGGAGCTCCAGCGAGACTGGCCAGGTTACAGTGAGACAGACAGACAGACATTGGATTCGGTGCTCTCTAGGTAAGTTCCTATTTTGTCTTCAAAAATGGTGCAAATAAGTAATATTCTGCTCAGTGCTGTTTTACTGTTGAAGTGGAAACAAGAAACAAGGATACCTTTGTGTTATGTGTATTTCAGAGTCTGCTTTATTACCTGGAAAATGTGTTTCCTTTACAGAAAACTAAATCCATCTCAGAATGCTGGTTCTAGCCGGTCAGAGTCTCCCATGTGTTCCAGCAAAGATGCTGCCTCATCTCCTCAGGTATGCCAGGAAGCGATGAAAGGCCTGCCATACAGCTCAGTGCACTTACTCTCTGATTGTGACGGAGGGAAACTTCACAGATGACCTGGCTTAGAGTCATCTCTGTGTGACATCTCATACAGTTTTTGTGTCCTGGGTGCTTTGGGCTGATCCTGGCAGAGACCTTTCTGCCTACCCCAGTACTATTAACACAGTACCTCCTTTCTGTGTACCCTACTCTGAAAAAACTAGGGGGAAGCAGACAGATGTGTGGAGAACACAAGCAAGAGACTAGCTATGAGTCAAAGTGCTCAAAACCTCCCGTGAGGAAGGCAGCGGGAGAAGAGGAGTAGGTCCATCTTTGAAGACTGTTTTAATGCCTTCAACTATGGCTGCTTCTTAACTGATCAAATTCCACACTGGGCACTAAAGTGAAGACAGAATGAACTAATGGGTTAACTATTATATTCTTTTAAATACTAATACAAAATATGTAACTATGGCTTGTATGTTTATGCTTTTCAACTATTCATTTTCCTTTATAACTTATATAATGTTATTGTGATAATATATCAAGGTTTTTAAAGTATGTCTACCTCATTTTAATGAGCCAGTTATGAAAATTTAGTTTACAACATTGTGAACATATATGTACAGTGAACAACTAAAATGGCATTCCAGCAATTATCATTAGCTGAGTCTAAAAGATGGGCTAGTCCACACTGTGATGGTTAAAGTGATAAGTGACCACAAACATATTCATAACTGGAGCATTTTAGTCAGTGAGCCTTACTAGTGCTCACAGACTTAGATGCTACAGACTGCTGTCTCCTTTCATCCGCTAAACTAGGCCAACTGCGGCCAGCCTTGAGGGTGCTGGCTTCTACTTAGCTAAGGGGTAGGAGAAGATCACACTTGGGAAAAAGCCCTCTAACAGATTCCTGAGGAACCTTTAGTTTGTGACGTAGCTTATTGGTTTGAGAGGATTTGCCTTGACCTGTCTAATGTATATAAATCAGAATAGTCTCTGGGGTTTAGGTAGCCTGCAAGATCTAGAAACTCTATCTGGCACTGTTCCTCTATTCTGCTTTTGGCAGAGGAACTAAAATTAGATTTACATTTGGTTTGGTGTTCTTAGAAGTGTGTGTGTGTGTGTTGAGTGTGTTGAGTGTCGTTGGTTGTGGTTTCATTTTGACTGAGCTTAGAGTCTGGTACCATGAGTAAGCTGCTCAGATGTCAAATCTTATCCTTTTCTTCCCCAACCCCAGAAACGACCTTTGGATTCAGATTTCATTGATCCTTTAATGAACAAAAAAGCTCGAATATCTCACCTGACAAACAGAGTCCCACCAACACTAAATGGCCATTTGAATCCCACCAGTGAAAAATCTTGTGCAGGCCTCCTACCGCCCCTGCAGCTGCTGCCATCCCCACCCACTCACCACTGCCTTCAACCCACCTGCCTGTCTCCAATCCTCCCCAGACTGTAAATTCCAACTCCAATTCCCCTAGCACTCCAGAAGGCCGGGGGACTCAAGACCTACCTGTTGACAGTTTTAGTCAAAATGGTAGCATCTTTGAGGACCAGCAAGACAAATATACCTCAAGGACTTGTCTGGAAACATTACCCCCTGGCTCAGCTCTGCTAAAGTGTCCAAAGCCCGTAGAAGAAGAGCATCCAGTGTCTCACAAAAAGTCCAAAAAGAAGTCTAAAAAACACAAGGAAAAGGACCAAATAAAGAAACATGACATTGAGACCGTGGAGGAAAAGGAGGAAGACATTCAGAGAGAAGAAACTGCCAAGCTGAGTAACGACAGTCCAAATCCCAATGAAGGTATTTTACATTTGTTTAAATGGGAAGAAAAAAAAAAAGCCTGCCTTGTGTGTTAAATGAACTGGAAGATCATGCTATTATGAGTTGTAGATGATGCTGTTTAGAATAAAGATTTTTAAGCAGATGACTTATTAACTAACCTTAATATTTGCTTTTGTAGCACATTTTTTCTTTCACCTTGTAACTTTCACTTTAGTCTTTCTTTAGTCAAATTTTAACCCTGACTTCTATATGCATATTTATACTGGCATCTTAACATGACCTTGTCATTCTCCAGAGACACCCTCTGCTGTTCCTTTCCCTCTCTGTCATACTGCACAGCATCCATATAACAAGGACATGCCATTCTTTAATTGATTTAAACAGATACACAATAGACAATAGAAATATCTGTTCCCTCAAGGAAGCGAGAAACATTCCTTCTGTAATTAAGATTAGTACAGAAAGACTGTCACATTCTTTGTAAAAATTCTTTGGTCATTTGCAGTAACAGTAATTTGCTCCAGGTTCCTGGCTATTACTAGCTTAAGGGTAGTTTTGTTAGTAAACTGGCATCATTAGTTAGTCAGCACTCGCTCCTAACACTGAACACCTGAAATTGTGAGGTTTAACTGACCATTTCTGCCACAGAGAAGATGCTCTCATTATTTTCCCCTATTAAATTTGCAGAAGAGAAGTAGTAAGATACAGTTGGCCCGGATTGGATGTATTGTATGGCAACGCATATCCTGTAAATCAGCATAACTAAAGAATGGTCAAGGTATAGGTTATTTCCCCACCTACACTACTCTTTGGACTTAAATATGTCAAGTCAGGAGAAGCCCTAAAGTAAAATATCATGTTTAAAATTAACAAGCCAGATTCCTATTACCTCTGTTTTCTATACTTCTACCCTCACTGATGACTCAAGAAGATGGGTTCTAGTGTGCTGAGACCTCTGTAGAAACTTGTGCTCTCTGGGGTAGAGACCTGGGGAAACCTGTGTCCTCTAAATCCTTTTTTTTTTTTTTTTTGTGATATGTAGAAAAACTTATTAGAGCCAAGTGTGATCTTCACAGTGGAAGGCAGATCCAAACCCTCAGTATCTGGTGAACTGTTCTGATATCTAGGGCAAAGACCAA
Source organism: Mastomys natalensis (assembly GCA_021653895.1). NCBI lineage: Eukaryota > Metazoa > Chordata > Mammalia > Rodentia > Muridae > Mastomys > Mastomys natalensis. Next base: position 752,511 of record JAJTUV010000677.1, read on the forward strand.
GGATTCTATACTTGATGCTCTTCCTTTGAACACTCTCTTGTGGCCACAGCCAAGTCAAATCTATATAGGTGAACAATAAGCCCACTGACTCTATGTAATTTATTTAGTGTATTTTACCTTTTAAAAGACTGATAAATTGTCAGATATTCACATTTACTTTGTAGTGAACATATGTTTTGCCAGCAAGTTAGAGTTAGAATTATTAAGGGTGTCTTGAATTTTAAAAAAAGGAAAAAAATTAATAAATTGTCTAAACATAGCCCCTGGAAGCTGTGTGTTAAGCAATATAATACTGGGAATTTTCCCACTTTCAACAGCATAGCCATGAGTGGCTACAGCGTTCTTTCTTGTTTACCCTTAACTCATCTGTCTAGTGCTGTGAGACCCACAGGCTAGAGGAGGATGCACCACTTTCATTAATGCCTTGTGAACCAAAGAAGAAACTTCCTACCCATACCACTACCTGGCTAAAAGTGTGACACCAAAAACAGTGCCACCCAAGCAGCCTGCTCCCTGACTTTTTTGTTTCTTTTTTGCCTTGGTTGATTCCCAGGAAAAGTAGGTGCTGATTTAAAATTTGTATCTACTCCTTTGTCTGGCTGCATCTGCCACCACAGTCTTTGAATTGCCAGTCAGATGCCACAAGTGTTGATGAAAGAATAGAAGATTGACCTTGGGTTAAGATGGAATTCCTTTATTGTGCAGACACTGCAGTAGCCAGAGCGCTTTAAATGCCTGGCATCAGCCCTGCTGGCGCTGGGCGCAGGCTTCCTTTGTGTGTGCTCCATTGTAGTCCTTGCTTGCTTGCTGTTGCTTATTGAGGTGGAAGAGAAGAATTTGAGGAACTGTGTTCCAGATGTTTCTAATGTGTTTTAAAGTTAGAGGCATTTGATAACCACACTGGTTGATGAACGCTTTGATTTTCCCCCTTCACAGGAGTTAAAGAAGAGTGCACGACCTCCATGGAGCCTTCTTCAGCAATTGAACTCCCAGATTATTTGATGTAAGTTTTCTGTCTTCCAAAGGAGAGAGCTGTTTAATTTTAGAAAGTTTGCAAATTCTTTTCCCATTTGCAAATCAAAAAAAGTAAGAAATTCCAGAAATAGAGTCCTGGAACCACCTCTGCAATTGACAGGCTGCCATTGAGCCTGCTGTCCCAGATCCGCTGTCTGCAGGAGCAGCTTGTGCCTCCCTTGTGCAGGGCAGTGCTTATTGGCTTTTAAGTATAGAGACGCTTGTCCTTTGTTCCAGGGCCAGGGTGAACATCTGAGTCTTCAAAGCTGACTGTCAATGCACAGCCTCTAGAGGGGCCCAGAATGCTCTCTGGCTTGAATCTCTGCACTGAACAATGCAGGGCATGCATAGGTTCCTTTTTATGTAAATAAAGGTCTTTTTTCTCAAATTATTTTTGAGAGGAAAGAATAGTACAGTTGGTTCATTTCCCTTTAGTACCAGGTATGAGTTTTTCTTGTGACAACAAGTTGCTAACTGCCGAGTTGGGAATATTTTTGTAACTGCTTATCACAGAAATTATAACTTGGACTTATAATTCTAGCTTTTTCATACAATAAAAGGCTTCTGTAAGAAGAAAATAGTAAACTTGCAAGGGCCTGGAAGAGTAGAGCATGAAAAAGCTAAAAGCTCTGATAACAGAAGGCTTTCAAAGTGAAACATGTGCGCGGAATAGCTAGAAGGTGACGCTAGAGCCTGACCTTAGTGCCGTCTCGGACTAAGATCGTCACTAAAGGTGAAAAGTGAAGCTTTTCACCTTTGATTCCTGCAGAGGGTCTCATATGACAGCTACAGCTGCTGGAGAATGAGAAAGCAGGATGATGGTAGCGCACCTCTCAGCTCACAGGAGCCTGAGAAGCCACCGGGTACTGTGAGCAGCTCCAGAGACTCCAGTGCTAGGAGTCTCACCCTCCACCCACCTTCTTCTCCTTAGCTGTGTGAAAGTTGAGCCCAGGAGCAGACAGTCAAGATGCCACCTGCATTCTCTTGTGATGAGTTTTACATCCTTTCATTAACAGTGATATGTATAAAATAGTACATCCTAAAATTTCTGCCATGGATTCAAAGCTGTTGCTGTATTTGCCAACCTAATCAGCTAATTATATTTAAGAAGTGTTTGAAGTTACTCCTAATGTGTTAATGGGTCTTTCAGCAGGAAATAATCACTAGATCACTAAGAAGTGTTGGCCCTCTGCCTCAGCCAACCATGTGTGTTTGTCATGTTCCTAAGGCTTTCATTATATACTTAACTTACTTAAATAAGAGCGACATATTTTACCCAAACTAAAAACTTTTATACCAACCAGTACAGCTATTTTCTAAAACTAAGAAGATTTCCAAAACACAGAATTTAACTTACTTCATAAGAAAACCAAAAGGAGACTCAATAAAACCTCTATGATGAGTCTTTAAGTAATTCTCATTTAACCACAAAAATTTTGTATACTAAGAGTACTTTTGTTACTTGCGGTTGGGAGTTATTATTCTGTTTTTATTCTGTTACCTCATTAAAAACCAACCGCAAAGTCCTAAGAATTTGTTAAAAATTGTTTTTGTTAAAATACCAGTATCAAACTGCAACACAGTTGTTGGCCTAGTTGGTATTTTTCCTTAGCAAACTTATTAAATAAAGGTCAGATTCTTAGAAAGTGTGATAAATCCAGTATACAATGAATTAAACCAGAGTTTTAAGATTGGCTTAGTCTTTACTTATATATGCTTATTCCCAGGAACCTCGATCAGCCTCAGGCTCCCACTGATGTACAGTAGGCTAGCATGTCTGCAGAGGACTGCTCCCTGTGGCTGGCAGGGGTCCTTTTGCAGCTGAGACCAGCTGGGTAAACTTAAATCGGCACACTGCCACTGTCTCAGTTACACTTAGAAAACCGAACCTTCACACTGTCCACTCAGCAGAAATGAGAGTACTAATGAGGACGCTCCGTTTACACACTAGTCACTTTTCCTACTTCCCCGCTTTCTCAGCAAGGCATTTGTGGTAAAGCAACTTAGATAAAACTGGTAAGATTATATAAGGCCATCTGGAGAGGCCCAAGTGCCAAGATGTTACCACCGTAAGGACCAAGTGTGCCAAAGTGTGCACACATAGGATGCATTGTACAGCTCCCCACAGCTGCCTGATGTCAGTTTTAACCCAAAATAACCAAGAAAATTGGACCTTCCATGGCAGGAAAACAAAGCAAAAAGGAAGGCTCACTGTAAACAAATGACATTGCTTGTTTTACTATTTAAAAAAAAAATGATCTTTTAACTGAATGACTTACTGCTGAATCACCTGGCATATTGGGAAGATGGCCTTCACATACCTGAATTCCATGAGGCATCAGGCACACACATGTACATTTGCACACACACACATACATGCAAACACTCACATATACACATACAAAAATAAATCTTTCTTTATCCAAAAGTGGGGGAAAGATGTAAACTAGAGAAACTTTTTGGTGGAAGGCTTTACTCTGGGTCTTTTTTTTTTTTTTTTTTTAATTTGTCTAGTTAGGAGTATCAGGAAAGGATCAGAGAGCAAACCAGAAGGCCCTTGTTAAAGAGTTCTGCTTGTCACAGATCTAAAAGACACCTCTCACAAAGCAGTGGGTCTTAGGACAGCTTTGACTTCAGTCCTCAGTGACTATGGCATCCCCTCGATGGACATGTTACCTATCAAGCACTTCTTTCTCCATATGACTTGTAACAGATGGCTTGGTCTCTTCCACTGTGTGGTAGTAAATTGCCTGGAATAGAGAAAGGCTCTGGAACAAGTCTGTATAAACATTCTTTTCTTTTTATGTGGTTCCTTTTGAATTCCATTGCCACTGAATCTCATTCTCCATGGACACTCTTAAGGCCTTCTGTCTGGAAGGTCATTCCACCTGAAAGGTCCTGGGAAAGAGTGGCCTGGCAACAACCCAGAGGCAGAGTGACATGCAGTAGTCACTGGAGGTACATGCAAGAAGGCAGTCTCTTTAAGTAGTTAGCTTAAATCCTAGCCTCATGCCACCAGACTTATTCTTTTTTTTTTTTCCTCTCATTTATTCTGTTTTCCTCTCTTTTCTTACTAGAAAATATATTGCTATTGTCTCTTATGAGCAACGCCAGAATTACAAGGACGACTTCAATGCTGAGTATGATGAATACAGAGCTTTGCATGCCAGGATGGAGACTGTAGCCAGGAGATTTATTAAACTGGATGCACAACGAAAACGCCTTTCTCCAGGTTCAAAAGAGTACCAGGTAAAAGGATGTGTTCCCAAGTGGACTGAGTTTGATATCCTCACCTTCCGTAGTAGCCATCCTACCAGTCTTAGAGCAAGCTGTCTAGCAGACTAGACTCTCTGATGCTTTAGTTAACAAAGGTGCTTGAAATAGTTCTTAACAGCCGTCTGGCGGTAGCGCAGCACTCTAGACTCCATGCTCTGGTGTCATCCTCTCTCTGTCTCTCTGTAGTTCGAATCCCATGCTTGTCCTGCAGTTCACTGTGGGGAGGAAAAAAAAAAAAGAAATAGTAAGAACTGGGGAAAACATAAACAGTAGGGGGAAATGTGTTCCGCTCTAATATATAATGTATTGTGAAACATACAAAAACAAAACAGAACTAAGCACTGTTTACTGGGTACTTACCGCAATTGTAAGACACCATTGTGTTACATTCTAGTAACTTAAACCATTACTCTGTTTTCTAGATTCCTAGTTCATTAAATTTAGAGGACTTAAAAGTTATTGAATAATTAAAATATAATATTATATCTCACTTTTAAGGATATTATCAAAATGTCCATATATTTTATACTTTTTTTCACTAATACAATGCTTCATGAAGAATTTTTTCATCAACCCAGAAAGTACTTAACGCTCTTTTTACTGTCATTTTGTAGGGCCTATAGGGCATTCTTGTAATGTACATTGTCTTGTTGGACAGAGCTGCTAACTTTGTCTGTCTGCATCATGGCTCAGGGTGATAGACCTACAGAATATGTAGAATTGCTGAGTCAAGTTTGCATTTGCTATTTTGATAGCTGCTGCCAAATTGTCCTCCATAAAACTATCCCAAGTTACATCTCCTTATCAGTATTTCCTACACCTTCCAGGTGCTTGTCAGACACATTACTAACCCTTCATCTTGTCAGATGTAGTACCAAACTCTTCTCATTTGTAATTTATAATTTTACAGAATGTGCATGAAGAAGTCTTACAAGAATATCAGAAGATCAAGCAGGTGGGTATCACCCTTTGCCTTTATGGCCTGCAGTGAGAAGCAGGGTAGACTCTGTGACCTAATGCCTCACTATTTTCTTTGTCTGCAGTCCAGTCCCAATTACCATGAAGAAAAATACAGATGCGAGTATCTTCATAACAAGCTGGCTCACATCAAAAGACTAATAGGTGAATTTGACCAACAGCAAGCAGAGTCATGGCACTAGAGCTCTGCTTGGACCAGAAGATGTGAATAAACTGAAGCTTATTTATTTAAAATTCCAGATGAGTTGCTCTAGATTCTAAAAGATGAAACTTTGCTTGTTGGAAGTTTCAGTATTAGTAAACTTGAGTTACTTCTTTTCCTCTCTATTTTACTTTGCTTCCCTGAGTTTTGAAGCTGCTTTTTTTTCTGGTCCTCTCCCCGAACCCCCACCCCAAACTTGTTTGTTAATAGAAGCAATTTTTTAGAGATTGGGGATCCAATGTCTATATTTCAAATCAATTTTCCTTGAAAACTTGTGTTTGTCATTAGAGATGATTTTTTAAGATATCGGGGATGCAAAGTTCACACTTAAAAGAATTGCGTGTGTTTTAAAACAAGACAAAACAGTAATGTGCAAGGTGAAAAGCTTTTGGATAAACATAAGCCTATTTTCTGACCTTTCTTAATGCAAACTCTTTGCCTTAAATGGTAGAATATTTAGACATTTGCACAAAGTACAAAAAAATCAAAACATTGTTTTTGGAGGGTTGAAAAATAGAAAGTTGTGTGAATGTGTGTAGTTTTCTATACACATATTTATACATACATACTTACATACATGCATACATACATATGGGCTGTCTGGCTCTAGAGTGTTAAATCTGCCCTACAAGTTAAACCCCCCATTGCAATGGCTGCCTTAAGGTGTTTGCTAGTTGTATACATCATGTGGTTAATCAGTAGCTACACTGCTTCCCAGTGATCACAGCCCCGGGAAGCACACTGTGGCTTACCAGCCTCAGAACGTGTGTGTTCTGCTTGTATGTCTGCAGAGCTGCTGTGGGTGTGAGCTGAGTGAAGGTTAAAAAGCTGCTACTCTCAGTAAGCCGGACACTCAGGTTAAAGAGCTGATGAGTGTTGCAGTAGCTTGTTGGTGTGCATTTGTTTGTTTGTTTGTTTGTTTGTTGTTTGTTCATTTCTGTCAAATTTCTACTTCTATTGTGGAAGACAAAAGCATTTCCATTTCAACAGTTTGTCAGCTTTATTAATGTTGGGCAAAAAATGAACCAGATCTTATAGTTTTGGGGCAAAATGACAAAAATAAATGTGTAGGTAACCTATTTATATACTGCTATAAAGTATTTTTTGAAGAGAGATATGAAAAGAAGCTATTACCTACATCAGATGTATATTTAAAGATTTTTTTTCATCCTGGATACCAGGAATATAAAAAAGAGTAGATATATTTAACCATAACATACTGTGATTCATCAAATAGCACAAACTTTCATTTCATGGAGTTTATCTGTTAACGTTGATTTAAACTATCACTTGTCTTATCATGTGGGAACATAAGTTATGTGGTCAAACATAAGAATTTGAACTAAAGTTGATTCAGGTTGTCTTAGATCGTCGTCTCAGAGTGCTGCCGGTTGAAAAGGGAAGCATTATGTTTACAAATCTGTTTTGAAATGTTTGCCAAAATTTTGGTAGTATCTTTAATAAAGATGTTTGTCTTCAGCATCAAAAAAAAAAAAAAACAGTGAATAATTTTGTCGTCTATCATTGTAAACTAGAAAATGTTAGCATTGAGGTCATGTGGCAGAATATGTTGATTGACTTTCTTGTGGAGTTTTTCTGAAATGTTAACTAGAAAGACTAGATAATGGATCCAAAGCACAGAGGCAGCCAACCACTGAAACCAAGATTTCTCTGACTCTACAACTCAGGTATTGCTGCACACATTCCATCTCTGTATAGCACAGGTTTTCTGGAGACTTCCATTTCACTTTGACATCCCTGATGTTCTTTTACCTTGATATTGCTACAGGCATTATTAAGAAGAAGTTTATCTCAAACTTGGAGTTTCAAAAGAAGAAAAGAAGCTTAGTTATGGCTAAATTGGGGCCTAACATTATCATAGTAGAATCTCCTGACATAACGACTTCAGTAGTACACTCTGAGGTGTTGGCCTTTCAATCATATTGTTGCTGTCCTTACTATAAGCAATGTTTCTCAAAAGTAAGGTTCTTCAAGGGCTTGCTTGCATTACCCACACTACAGTCTCTTAGGAGAGAGAGCCCAGGTACCCACATTTTCACAAGGTGCCTGCAGTGACAGTTGAGGGCTAATGTATAATTGGCTTAGGGTAGCTCTAAAATTTAAGTCCTTTAATCTTGAAACCTTGAATGTATAGACTCTAGCTTTAGCAGATATACAATTTGAATTAGGCATGAGACCACCCCAGCTGAATCTACACATGAGTTTCTAATCATTTTTTGAGGACACAATGTAGAAAAAAGTAAAGGCATCTTTTGAGCCCTGGCATTGAAAACCTGCAACAGTTGGTAGTGCCAGCCGTGACTCTGGTTAAGTTTACAAGGATCCTTAAAGATAAACGGAGGGTTCCAGAGTCACCATTGTGTCAGCAACCCTTCTTGAAGATATACCTCCTCATTGGGTAGGGGTAGAAGTTTCATTACATAAAGCTTTTGAGAATTCAGTGAAAACTAGCCACCTAAATTAGGTCATTTGGATATCTGTGCAATTCAGATAATGTCTGTGGAATCATTGCTTTTCACATGAGAATAAATCCATTTTGACTGACTGCAAAGGGGCAGGGCAGAGATAGATTTGAGGTTTCGAGGCGGAGCATTGGGGTTTATTGAGTGCTCGGTGTATGCATACCTGTTCTTCTGGTTTTACTCTTCAGAGATTGCACTGGGAGGATAGCAGTGGCTACAGGTGGCTCTGATACTTTATGATTGCCTAATTCTCAAATTGGGAATCAGAGACATGTCATTTTCAACTTCTGCCTGCCTGATTCAACTGACCCGCCAGGCTGGTTTTTCCTTCTGTGATTAGATAATTAGTACAGCATAGGAACTTACAAGTAGACAGTAAGTACCCCCTTTTTTAAGTCTATGAAATTCAGGAGGAAGCTTCCTGAAGACAAGCCCACGTGACTAGCAGGCAAGTTTGCATTAGACAGCCTAGAGCTTCTTGCCTGTCCATCAGATTTGATGATTTCCCATTGGCTTTACAGCTGATTGTGGTGCTTTGTGCTCACCCTGCTCTGCCTCACCACTCTCACTTCCTGCTGTCCAGTACCAATGGTTCCAGCCATCCCAAGGTGCCAGCCCATGCTAAAGCGACTTAAGCCTTACTTAACTTTCTGAACTGATGCTCTCTTGATTCTGTGTTCCTCCTTCATGGCACTTGTCACAATTATAATGGGATACTAGTTGTATTCTTAAGTTCCAACACAAGAGACTGTTCATTCCATGGTCTGAAGCCTCGGCTTAGTACCTGTCATAGAAAGGATGCTCACTAGTACTTGGTTGGAAGAAGGAGCAAGGCAGACTCTTCACAAAGGTCATATTTAACTTGGAACGGATTTGGATTAGTGCAAGAGTCCACGGGGTCATCAGGTGGCTGTGCCAAAGCCAGGGTGTAGGCATTGGTCACAGTGGCTGCTACAGGTAGCACTTTCCTTTTGCTGTGACTAACTGGATATTTTCAGAGGGGGCATTTCTTTCCAATATCAGCATTCATGCCTCCAGATTCTTTTGGAATCCGAAATGAAATGAATTGGGTTATTTTTACCATTGGCCTCAACTTGCAACTTGCATATAGGTACTGACTTCATATCCTGAATTTTTTTTTTTTTTTACATATTTGCATGTGTGTGTGTGCACATGTGTCATTCAAAGGACAACTTTTAAGAGTCATTTCTCTCTCGTTCATGATGTGGGTCCCAGACATCAAACTCAGGTCATCAGGCTTGGCAGTTTGCACCTTTACCTGCTGAGCTATCTAGCTGGTCCAAAATTATTTTTCTAAATCACTTTCTCTTGATTCTCAAGGACCTGATGGAAGATAACAGTCTAAAATTGGTATGCCAATTTTCCAGCATAATCACAGCATCTCTAGAGATGTTTCTTTAAATTCAACACATGCTTTTATTGACATTTATTTTGTATTTACACTTGTTCAGCCTCTTAAGTGGTGGATACTCTGAGGATAATCAAAGAACTCCAGTGTTTCTTGTGTTTCTGGTGTAAGGGTAAAGATAGCAGAGCCATCAGTAACATTCACCACAAACTGGCTTCATTTTGTAATTGACAAAGCTTATTGACAGCACATGACACAACAAGATGAGGCCTGGGAACTTCCACACACCCCAGGTAGAGCAGCAGACACCTAATTCAGAGGTGTTGGTAGGTGTGATAAGGAACCAGACGAGCGCAGTATTGGCTACAGTGGTGCGGAGCATCCCTACAGATCGCGATCAAGTGAAGAAAGTCCTCAGCTTCCCAACTGCGAGTGGATAGTAACACCTCAGGAGCTGTTATGGAAATGTGTATGTAGAGATGTACCGAACCTAGTTAATGTATCTGAGTATTTGAGACTCACTCCTTTCCATCTTTGATTTGTATGTGTCAACGCTTTACAATAGTATCGATGACTTTATTCAGAGTTTGGCATGAAGGCAACTGAGCTCCTGTGATAGGCAGACACACAATGCCTAATGTTTTAAAGATGCTGGTCCTAATTTTTAAGTACCACATTAACTTAGCACCTTGGCTACCAGTAACATACACATATATGGAATAAATGATGTGCATTTATTCCAAACTTGAGCTAACCTGAATATTCTCCATTATCCAGTTATCTTTATAAAGGACCAGTTGTGGAGGGTTTTTTTTTTTATTTATTTTAAATCATACTTTATGCAATCCAACTTATATATTAAATGACTATAACTAAAATGCTTTTATATACTTTAAGTATAATTTTTTAAATCAGTTTTTCAGGCCTGGAGAGATGGCTCAGCAAGTAATAATACTTACTGTTCTTGCAGAGGACACCAGGTCAGGAGGCTCACAACTACCTGAAACTCCAGTTCCAGGGGATCTAATGCCCTTTTCTGGCCTCTGTGAGCACATATGTGGCACACAGCCTTATATACAGGTACTCATATGTACACATAAGCCTTTTTTTGTAATTTATTTATTTTATGTATATGAGTACCCCGTAGCTATCTTGAGACACACCAGAAGAGGGCATCGGATCCCATTACAGATGGTTCTGGGAATTAAACTCAGGACCTCTGGAAGAGCAGTCATTGCTCTTAACCGCTGAGCCATCTCTCCAGGCCCACATATACCTTTTTTAAAAGTCACTTTTTCTCAGTGACTCATCACATCTGATTCTCATTATACTGATGGTCAAAAGGAATTCCCAACTTTCACAAAAAAGGATAGAGTTTAAAAGAGCCTCTTTCTTTGTAATCCTAGGGCTCCTTATGCCTCCTCACTAGAGGGTCATCGAGAGGGCTGTTACACATAAGGTGCTTTAGCGAAAAGCTCCTGGGAATACTCCTTATAACTAGATGCGCCTGCTCTCAAGGACAAACTTCATTTAAATCAGACTTGTCTAAAGAGAATAGGAAGGGTCTCCAGGGGTCCTCTGGCCACCTGGGCTATAGACTGCAGCTGAGAACAGCTGTAAGGAGACACTAGGGACTGCTAGCATGCCACTCAACAGCCACCCTCATTCTTCCCTCTCTCTGCTGTTGACAAGTCTCTATTGCTATAGGAGCCAATTATCACCACCCCACCTGCTCCTCCCTTCTGTCCATATGCATATCTTAACACTATTTTTCTTTGGCTAAAGATAAAGGCTTGCAGAGAGTAAGGCCACCAGTTCAGAAACAGGAACCACAAAGCAACACACTTAAAGTTTGTGAAGCAGTTGAAATGCTTCCTAGGCCTACATCCTGGTGTGCTTCTTAATTCTGGAATTGCCAACAGGTGATCCAGGGCAGTTTGCCTCAACTCTGGACTTCCTTGCAATTTAGGATATCAGGGTTTGGGATAGATTAAGGAAGGCTGTTGCACTGTACTAGACTGACTAAAGCAACATTGTTCTCACATGTCCCCCTAAAAGGTGCCTTCAGCAATGAAGTTGTGACAGGTCCCATAATTTCTCTACAGCAGCTATTCATAGTCTCTTGTAATAAGGGTCTCATTTCAGTACCTTATAAGTCCAGTCTTATATAATAGCCAGAACTCTACAATGTGTTTAAAGTTAGGGCCTCTTTTCTTCCAACTCCAGCTTGCTTTAGGCTAACAGCCAAGCACTTCCTACCTTTCCCTCTCTTACCATTCAGCTTGCAGCAGGCTGAAAGGAAGGGAACAGGTGGGGGCCATGGGGCAGAAGAGGTCTTGGATGGCACCTTTGAAATTGGCCTTGGTTTCCTCCAGACACTGTCAAGCTCTTGGACATCTCAGACCCTTTTGTGGCCTCTGGCTGCTGGCCAGGCCTCTCCTTTGGCCAGCCTTGGTAGTCCCCATATTCTCCAGCCCCAACCCCTGCATCTTCCTCTCATAGACTACCTTTGGCTTTTTCAGGCAGGAAGCTAGACACTAGGGCCTCTTTTTAAATAGATCATATAAACTAGAGACATGATATCTGGGTTTTCATCCTTAGATGAGCACCATGGCTCTCATTAGGGGTGCAGCAACTTTCCAGATGCATCCTTACTCTGACAAACATCAAGCATGACTCACACACCTACCTTCAAAGTCCCTCAACTAGCTTAAGGAGTCACCAATCATTCAGAGAGGCCAGCCACCATGAAGCTTTTCCATTAACCTGTGGTAAAGAAGAATATGCCTCTGCTCCCTATATAAACCTATAGGAAGTCTAACATCAGCTGACTCTTCACTATGACACCCATATGAGGAACCAGATAGTAAGGGAGGGAGACTAGGCTTTCTCCAAGACACTCTACAAAGGCCTCGTTAACAAATGCTTCAGAGTCTGACTTCTATCTCAGAGTTATCTATCTTGGGACATCAACAAAAACTGTCAGGATGTCCTCTGTTAATCCTTGTTGCATAATTTTTTTAGTTCCTCATCATACCATTCTGTGTTCAAGTATTCATGTGCACTTCAGTTTTGTGCTTAGAAACAGGAAAATGCCACTGAACAAGACAAATGGGAATTGTGCAAAATAATCGCAACTGGACCAAATGTGACACAGTAGGTTCAACTTGAGGATGAGTAATGATGAGCATAGTAATGAGAGAACAAGTAACCCTCCCAAGGAAGCAGCACAGAGAACCAGGAGGAAACAGACCACTTGGCAAAGCCATTAGCACCATTTATCCAGTTCATTTCTCATTAGCTAAAGCCCTGCCAGGCCTGCTGCTTTTGCTATTGCATTTTGTTCCCAATTGTTGCTCTGCCTTAAGGGTGAAGCCAGAGAGACATGAGCACTTCACTCCTGAGCACCAGGCATTCTGGTACTTGAGGTTTCCATCTGGTGGCCTTCTCGTGTTGCTACTTCTATAGAGGAAAGTTGCCAAAATTGATACCATTTTAACAGGCCAATGAACCTCAAACTGGCCCAAGACTTCACATAGAGAATGTGGTCAGGGGAAAGCTGAGGACTTTGTTTCCCAGGGTCAGCGCGACGCCTGTCTTACAGGAGGTGAGAGCCTGGTGAGCACACAGAAAGAACTGCCGAGCTCTCTGCTACCTTGTCTGGGTAGACACTTCTGTAGTCAGAGCAAGAAATGTAGGCCACACAGAAAAAGAGAACACCTGTGCCATTTAAAAAAAGTTGTCACCAGCTCTCTCTGCTGTCAGTAGTCAAGCCATCTGTGTGATGCAACTCGGACAGTGCCATTAGTGGGTGAGCAGGAAACAAGTAACCAGACAAGAAGAAAATGCCAAAGGGCTAGAGAAGGAGGCAAATGGCAGTATTTATTTGCTACTTGGCAACATTTCACAGGCATCAATGGACTCTTGCTTTAAACTACCTTTAGTGAGAGGTGGAATGACCTACAGAGAAGAAATGGGTGCAAAAGGGTCATACTGGATGAGTGACATACAAGAATACAGGTCAGATATTACTACTGGACCCCAGTTCCGGCCAGCCTGCTTTAGGAGTTGTCCTCTGACTTGGTGCCAGTCCTCAAGAGGGCCCACTAACATCTCCTCACTGGCCACTTACATTCTCCTTCCCAAAGAGAACTGAAGTAAACCTTTTGCATGGAAGGTAAAATTTGCACCCCACTGCCTGCGCTCTGAGTTAGTTCTCAGTGCTTTACCTCCTCCCAGAGGGTAAACACTGTCTTTGGCTTGCACAGCCCTTCACTTGAAGCTAGTTCTCAGGTCACTAGTAGCTCTTGGGTCACTAGTAGCTCTCTAGGACTCCTGCTAGTACAGTCTCCATTCCTTCCATCCCCATTACGTCCTGCGATGCCATCCACCAATGGCCAGGTTTGCTTCCCACTTGTTGATGGGCCTTCTGCTCCTAGCCTTTGTAGCATTGTGTGTGGAGCCCCCTTCAGCGCTAAGAAAGGGGACTGCATACTGCTGCACTTTTGCCTTGACCTTTATGCATTCAGCTATAGTATAACTGACCTCATGCTCAAAAAGTGGCATATCCTTATCACTCCACAACTGTAGTTCTTGATGTCTTTTCATTTTAGTAACGATAACTTTCTAGCATTGTTAGCTATTCTATTCCCTTTTAGAAGACTAATTTATATAATTTTTTTATATAATTTTTCAAAAAGAAATGGACGTTTTGTGCATCTTTTGGTTTCCTTTCTCTAAAAAGAAAAGGGGAAAGTTGAATCACTGAGGAACTCCAGAATGGCCAATCGCACCATTTCCTGTCTCCTATAAGGTCTGGTGTGGTAGTGATCTAAAATTTGCATGATGAATATTACAAGGGAATTTCTAAAATTGCCCCTTTGTCTTCATTATGAGTGTCCTCCACCAATGCCTAGTTACTTAAAGATATGTGGCTGTACTTACATATTTAGAAATAACAAACATCTATTATCACATGCAGTAACTGGGGATCGGGACTCTAGAAGCAGCTTAGCTGGGTAGTTCTAGTTTAATATCCCTCAAAATGTTACAATCAAGCCATTAGCTGAAGCTGTAGTTATGTCAGGCCTTAACCTATCCAGAGAATCTACTTCGCAGCTTACTCCATGGCTGTTGGCTGGATCCCCCTTTTCCTCACCAGGCCTACTTGTTCCTAGGCTGAGAAAAATGTCCTTACAGGAAGGGTGATAGACTGATAAAGGGAAAGAAATAGAACCCAGATGAAAGTCAGTAGTTCATAACCCAATACTTGAGGTGCAGACTTGGCTTATATAATATTTCAGACATTTCTCTGCTGGATCCACAGCAGCCCTTTGACCACAGTCTCGTTAGGACTGGGATGACAACCCTATGCCCATATCTTTTTGTAAAAAATAAAACATAGAATTGAACTCATTTCTGAAGAGTTTTCCAAGAAAGTCTAGAACTGTGGACTGAATGCTATACAGCACTCTATGATGGGTCTAGTCAGCATCTTGCCTCTGATTGCCTGCCCCAGGCCAAGGAGGGAGAAAACATGACAAGTAATCAAGTTTGAGAAGTAGGAGGGCTTGCCTCTAGGACTCCTGCCTTAGTGGAAATCATTCATCCGTTAAAACATGGCACATTTAACCTATAGCAACACTGACACTTAAAAAAATAAAAATAAAAAGAGACTCAGAATTGTTGCCTTCAAAGGACCTACAATCCAAACCTCAGTGCAAGCAAAAACAGCCACCAGGTACTAAAACTGAATGCTGAGGTAAAGCTGATGCTAGAAACCAAATAATGAGGCCTATCTGATGAGAGCACAGCCTGACAGCAGAAGCAGGCCAGGGCAGAAGGGTCAAGTTTGGACAACAGGTCCTGACTATCACCCAGCAACTCGGCCAGGATGGGGAGAGGGAACATGAGCTAACCGAGAAAACTCTCAGTCAAATGATTTGACCTGATTGTCTTCCTAACTCCCAGCCTGTGACTTACTGGTGATCTAGAATAAAATGAAAACATGGCCTTTGCCTTCTTTGGTCTATCGATAGAAGTGGACTCTGAGGTGGATCTGACCCAAAAACTTCCTCCCTAGGATGTTCACAGTACAGGAAGCTGTGAAGGGAGGGATGGGGGGAATCAGTCCTCCCGCCTGTGACACCTATGAACCACAACAATGGCCAGCATGGAGATACCCTGAGAGTACAGGAGCAGGAGCACTCATATTCTGGAGGTGACCAGCAGCTACTGATTGGATGTAAGGCATGTTCAACAAGACAGAAATCATTTATGATAATGGAAACCTAGCCAACAACCCAGGGCTAATGAGATCATGAATCATAGAGAACTTTTACTAAACTAATATAATTTCTAACTGCATTCTAAATGCTTATCCTTACACCACACATAAGTCCAGGACTTTTAATAAAAACATCCTCATTCAAAAAAAACACAAACAAAAAAAAAAACCTTCTTTTTGCATCAGACATTACAAAAATCACAATTGACAACTAATGAAAGAGGGAGAACAAGTCATCCCAGGATGAGTCCCCTAATACTAAATGGTTAACCCTGAAATCAGAAGCATATGCAATACTAAACAGACATAAGCAGGCTGTATTTTTAGACTTATGCACTCGTGTATGTGCCAATAAAGAAAAAGAGGTCATGAATTTGAGGTTGATCAAGCCAAGGAATATGGTGGCGTGGAAGAGAGGTTCTTCCTCTTATTGGCAATTATGTGATTATACATTTAAAAAAAAATTGAATTCCAAAACAGAAACAATTTGTATAGGGAAAAAGAATAGCCAACAAGATCTTTAAGAATTGGGGAGCTAGGTGGGATATGAAGGTACGTGCCTTTAATCCCAGCACTTGAAAGACAGAAGCAGTGTATCTCTTTGAGTTTGAGGCCAGCCTATTTTGCATAGTGACTTCCAGGCCATCCAGAGCTGCATAGAGAGACCCTATTTCAAACAAACAAACAAAAGAATTAGAACAAACAGAAAATGAAAGGAAATATGCTCTGCAAAAATCCAAACAATGGATATTAGATATTGTAAAGTAGAAATCCCCACCCCAGCTGGTTGTAGAAGTGACTACAAGAGTACACATATTCATGCAGTGGTTTTTTTCCTGCTATCCAAATATCAACTGTCAGATTTTAACTTAACAACATTGCCTGATCTAATGTTACTCCCTCATGACCTCATTCATTCTTATTAACAGCTGCCGCTTTTTCATTATTTTTATTTTAAATATTAAATTATATTTAATACATACAAATAATACAGTATTTAATATTAAATTATAATCACCCCTGAGATTAAAATCTGGAATTTGCACCAACAGCATCCAGAGAAATTCTCACTCTCTAAGTGTCTCACATTTAATAACTGAGCTCTCCGCAACCTGCCCCACTTCACCTTGTAAAACGTCCTGAAAACCTAAAATCATGAAAGATTGTTTAATGGGTATTCAGAAATACATTCCAAATTAAAATTAAAAAAAAAAAAAATTTTTCTTCGCATTTGCTAATTTCTAGACCGCGTGTTACTGATAGCTAAATTTTGGGTTCTTGATATTCGGGCAAGTTCCAGAGCACCGTTGATCTCAGGAAAACTTGAGGTGACTCATTCCTCAGATTGGCTGTGCTCTATGCACTCCAGTGTTGTGATGTTAGGCGTTGTGGTTACAGCAGTGTCTTTGGTTCTTTAACCAAGACTCTGGATGCCTTTTTTTGCCCTGGGTTGAAAAGGACCCAAAGCTCTGCCTTTGCCTCCCTTTTCTGTATTTTAGATCACTACTTACCAAAGTTTTATTCCTTGCTTCTCCCTCTTTGCTAATTAACTAGTTCTTTGGAAAAACAAAACAATATCAGCCTGCTCTTTTTCCCCTTATATGAAGCTTGCTTTTTCTGCAGAGCTGTTCATAAAGTCCTTATATTGTTTGATGGGTCAGAGCCTAGTGTCTGCTTCCCTCCTGGTCACCTCAGTCAGGGTTTTGTCACCTGAGACCTCTTGTGCGCACAGCTGTACCATACCCGACTTCACCATAGTTTCAATTTTACTTCAGGCTTTCTTTCCTGTTCCCTATATTCTGAACTCTATTTCAAAGACAACCATTATCCCTGGTTGGCAGGTGGCTGTCATCTTTTTCCTTAATTTCATTTATTTGCTCCCCTGCTTAAACGCTATTTATTCTCTCTCCTCTGAGCCCCACCCATCACTGGGTTCATTTCCACAGTATCTGCTCTGATGTGGTTTTCATCACTCTGACGGTTTCATTATCTTCCATTTCTTTCAGCACTCTTTTACTTAATCTTTTCTCTATTTTCCTTTTATTTGTTTTCTACTATGTTTCATTTCATTTAACCCTTAAACAATTTAAAGTCAACTTTAACAATACAAGAAAAAAAAGGCACTCAAAAACTAAGTAAAATGCAGTGTAACCGGGGACTAGAGAGATGGCTCAGTGGTTAAGAGCAGGGTTGCTCTTCCGGAGGACCTGGATTCAATTCCCAGCAACCACATGGTAGCTCACAACAACTGTCTATAAGTCCAGTTCCAGGGGATCTGACTCTTCACACAGACATGCATGCAGACAAAATACCTACACACATAAAAGTAAAATAAGTTTTATACGTATACACATCTTATAGATAGTAGAGAACAAATAAAAGATACAAAGTACAAACCCCAGTGTTCTAGCATTTTCATTCAAAACTATTTTTAAATTCCTAGTATATTCTGGTAAGAAAAAGTGATAATCACTACAGAGGTGAACAGAGCCACACCTTGTGGCTGAGTCCTTGGTCTGGTAGAGAACATTTACCTGGGTAATTACCTGAAGGTGGGGAATGCGGCCCAGAGCCAGAGGGCTTAAGTTACTTCCTTTTTTTGAGAGTGTAGACAAATATGTTATATATTTTTATATATTTTTTCTCTGTAGTCTCTGTAGCTCTTTTAAAGAAACTCTTTCATAAGAATGTATTGGGCTTGCAAGATAGCCTGGTCATTATAACTGGTTACTGACAAGCCCATGTCCCAAGTTCAAGGGCTACGGTGGTCACACAAGTGCTGTGACATGCATGTGCCACCTCCCCAATAAATATATGTAATAAAAAAATTTAAGAGTTTATCCTTCATACTTTTAACTACAGAGTTTCTTCAGCGTTGGTGTTTTGGGGCTCTGTCTTTGTTTGAGGTTGGTGTTTGTAAGCACATGTGAACTATTGCTAATTTCTAAAGGAAAAAGATTCTCTCTTGGCTCCCTAGGTTGAAACACTGTGATGAGGAGTCAGAGGTGCAAATCTGCAGTCTGCAGATTGGCTCTTACTGCTTACACCCTCTGACCCTGCAGATGAGTGGGCTATCCAGGCATGCCTTTAGACAGGATCAGGATCGACTGTTGTTGTTGTTGTTGTTTTGTTTACTTGTGGCTTTAATCTGCCCAGCTGCTGCAAAGCTGTCTGCCATTCCACTTTTTATATTCACTGTTAACCTTCTAAATAGGATGTCTATTTTCAGAGAAAATAAACATAGCTTGCCCAATAACTTCCTGCC
Source organism: Mastomys natalensis (assembly GCA_021653895.1). Classification (NCBI taxonomy): domain Eukaryota; kingdom Metazoa; phylum Chordata; class Mammalia; order Rodentia; family Muridae; genus Mastomys; species Mastomys natalensis. The sequence goes on from JAJTUV010000677.1 coordinate 771,384, forward strand.
ATCTGTCTGATCATCCTTTCTTTCTTTTGTTCAAAACAGAGCCAGGCCCCAGGGGAGGCTCTGCATTCCTGATGTGTCCTGTCTGCATCCTTGGTCCCTGTGTTACAGAGGAACATCCCTGGTGCTCTCATTACCAGTCAGAGGAGTATGGTGGGAGATCTTAGCTCTCATTCCCTTCCCCATCTGTATTCACCATATTGGACAGATTCTGTGATTTGACATTTAGCTGCTCCCGAGTTTTCTTGTAGATGGACTTTTAAGATCAAAATGTCATACCTTAAGAAGTCATTTTGGGTGCCAAGGATGTAGGTCAATTGAAGAGCACTTGCCAAGCATTTGTGAAGCTCTGGGTTTGTCCACAGCACTACATGGACCCAGAATAAAGCACATCTGTGATCCAGGCACTCAGAAAACACAAGCAAGAAAATTGGAAGTTTAAGGACATCCTTGACTACATAGCAACTTTAAGGCTAGCCTGAGCTATAGCATAATTTTTCCAGGTTCTCCAGCTCATAAAACCCCTGAATTATGAGAAATTATCTTTACTCCAAAGCATTTATTGAGGAGAGATGCAAAACACTATGGGGAGAAAAATGTTTCTGAAGATATAAAAATGAGTAAGACAAGACCTACTTTCAAAGAACACATGGTAACATCGGTAAGGAGAAAACTGTACAAATCACTATAATAAGATCTATGTCCTGCAGCAATCCAACAGTGAGAGTGAAGAGGGTGATGGGATGGTGGAGATCTATGGGAAGTTGCCCATATTCCTTGCCAGTGGTTGTCATTGTTTCCTTGATGACAGTCACTGCGGCTGGGATAATCTAGACCATCGGAGCAGTTTTAATCTGTCCTTCCCTGATGCCTAGGAATGGTGAGCCCTTTTCAAATATGTATTTCATATTTCTTCTTTTGAGAACTGTCTTCACTTCTTTAGTCCACTTATTGACTGGATGATTTGGTGGTTCAGTTTAATTCTTGGAGCTCTTCATAGACTGAATATTAATCCCTTCTCAAAAGTACAGCTGGAAAGGACTTTTTCTTCCACGCGGGAGGTTGTTGCCGCTGATGCTTTCCTTTGAACAGAGAAGCTTTAGATTTCACTCATCAGTTCCTGGGTTCTTTCCTGTGCTGCTGAGAACACTCTTGCCTCTGCCTGTATCTTGAAGTGTCTGAGTGTGCTCTCCTCTAGCACTTTTAGAATTTCAAGTCTGACAGTAAGTCTTGAATCCGTTTTGAATTGATTTTTGTGCAAGGTAAGAAATATGGATCTGGTTTCATTATTTTAACCTGTAGATATTCATCTTTCCAACACCGTTTGTAGAAGAAGCTGGTATTCTTCCAATCTGAGTTTTTGACATCTTTGTCAAAGATTACATGACTGTAACGTTTGTAATTTGGATAGGTTCACCTGTGGGTCCTATACTCTGTTCCATTGGTCTATGTGTCTGTTTTATACCAGTTCACAGTAGATATTTTTAAATGTTCATTTCCTTTCTTATTTGTGTAACATGATCCAACCCTTAATTGTCATGCTATTTTATTAACTGTTTAATATATATAAGATTTTTTGATAGGAGTGTTCTTCTGCATAATTATGTTACATAATTGTATAACACCTAAGTGTCATATTACTCTGTAAGCCTCTGTCTGGGAACTCAAATGACATTACTGTCAAAGTGCTATTTCAGCTATCAGTGCTAACCAGTGTAAGAAAAGTGTATTATTGCCACATCAGCATATCCGTTTATGTGCCCTCCTCCAGAGAAATCCAGCCCTACTCTGACTGCTGACACCCTCAGCAGAAGTTAGCTGGATTTTACCCTGGAGTTTGCAGAACTGGACCAGTGTGCTGTAAATTCTAAGGATCTTCCCGAGGCAGCCATGGGACTTTGCCCGAGTTTTCCACAGAGGTGCAACATGATACACATGAAAAGAAACTAGGTCAGAATCTTCTGGAGCCCGCCTCACTCCCCAGCTAAAGGTCATTCTTAATCCTTCCACCGTTCTCAGAACTCTGTGATGCAGTGAGATTTTTTGTTTGGTGGTTTTTTTGGTTTTTTGTTTGTTTGTTTTTTAACATTCCAGGAAGGAAATGACTTCTATAAAGCAAAACAGGGAACACATTCTTCATGAGAGCAAAAATCCTAAATGTTTCAGAGTTCCATTGACAACATTACAAAGATAAGTTCTAATGAAATTTGATAATGCTATTTTTCCCTTGGTCAAAATGGGAAACTGTATCTCTGTGTAGAGCCATGGCTGAGCTTTAATCGTGAACCTCAGTGCAAGGGGGAAAAGGAAGTTCAGGACGGAGCTCAGCACACACTCGTGTGCCGGGTAGAACTAAGCACAGCTGGCGAGTTTCCACTAGATACGTTTCCATCGGGCATAGAATGAATGAGAACATACTGCTCCTAAGAAGTGTAGATATCAAAAGAAAGTGACAGGAAGCACTCATTCCTATGAAGCACATGGCATTGAGAAAACATTCAACAGCTGCAGGAGTCCATAAGACCCATTGTCCAGAGCCAGTGGTCAACCGTACACAATGCTAGGGGTTTCCATTGTCATGACTACATCTTTTCCAGTTCAGAGATGGGGTTCTTTTAAAAGTAGACTTCTTATTATGTGGATATGCTTTCATCTCTACATTTCCTAAACCTTATGTTACCTTCTCATCTCGATAGCTGTCCCCTTGTGTGGTTTTGACTCAGCCTATACTCAAGGCCTTGTAAACTCAGATATTTATGTGGAAATACTGCCTTCATGACTCAGGGACGAACAAGGAAGCATGAGCACACAGGTAGTATACCTTCCACTCATTACCCTTTCATTCATTGTCAAAAACTGATATTTACCTAGCTTCTTTGTATGTGGCACCTAATAGCACACTCACAGACTGAAAGAACCACAAAGTATGTGCATTCATATTTTACATAATACATACCTATCCTTGCACATTAAAATTTATTAACTTACTGACACAGATGTTCAGGTTGGTCTCATGTGCTGTGTATTCAGATGCTGAGTTTTGTGCCCCAAAATCAGGTTACAGTCGGGCATGGGCATCGTATTGACCAATGTGCTGTAGAGAATGCTCCCCAATAATCTCTGGCAGGTCAGAGGAGAGGGAAAAGCAAGACTTTGGATCCAGTAGGGGCTCTCAGGTAGGGACCATGAGGAGAAGGATGCAGAAAGTAAAAGAAGGAAGTCACCATGAGGCAGGATAGACTGTGAGCTCTTATGGACACACATCCAACAGAGCAAGGCTCAGTTGGCGAGTAACAGAGCATTTATCTGGGTACACTAAGGTTATAGTAGTCTCAGAACCTGCCCAGTTTAGCCTTGCAGCTTGTTAATAAATTCTGACATCTCTGTGTTGTTTACTTGGGAGCTAAATGGGAAAGAGTGGGGCAGAAACCTTCCCCCAATAAAATTACCTTAATAGACATACTTTTAAAAGACATTGATAACAATCTCTCTCAAAAATTATTCCAAAATTAAACTCTTTCATTAAACAGGTTATGGCATGTGATTTCTAAGAGTCATTAAATCCTTTTGCTTTCATGATGGATAGAAATGGCCAAATTCGAAAATCAGTTTATCCTTTGCCTCTACAGAATAAAGCCATTACTCTATGGAGGAAAAAAGAGATTAGAGTATATTTGCTTATTTATCTTGACAATGTCTCAGTCTTTTGCTTGAGCTAGCCTTGAACATGTCAATTACAATGCCTAGGCCTCATTACCCATATGAACTACCTTTCTTGCATTTTTAACTTTTTGCATTTCTATCATGCAATGGCTCCTTGCTGCTAAGGTATGCTTTCTCAAGCCCACATTCTGCCCAGGTTAAGGACTCGGGGCTGAAGTTCTGCAAATGCCTTTGTGAGCTGGGTACATTTCTGAATCCAGTTGTTCCTGTTCTCTTCCTCATTCTACTGCCACTGATGATGGAGCCCTGAGCTGACATTTATCTGGCTATTGATCCATTTCTGTGCCAACCTTCTCAGTGTCTTTTTAAAAGCCTAGATGCCCTCAAAGTTAAAATGACTCTGAAAAGTATCTCACATTTTTCTTGTCTGTGTATGGATATCTGGTCATCTTAGCAAAGCCACCAGTGCAAGTACAGTGCACATTCACTGGATAGGCCAGTCAAACTTCACCAGTGCTTGCTGTTAAGTGCACACTACAAAAAGCTGCCCATTGAGGACAACCTGTAAAAGACAATTTGTTTCATGTGTGATCAACCCATGGAGTCATTTCTCAGTCACTGTCCACCCTGTTTTATGGGAGAGTATCTCTCTTTGGCCTAGAATTCTCCAGGTAGGATAGACTAGCTAGCCAGCAGGTGCCAGGAACCCGCCTATCTCCATATCCTTTGTGATGGCATTACAAGTGTGTGCCACCAGGCCTGATTTTTTTACTTGGGTTTCAGGGATTAAAGTCATGCTTACATAGCAAGCACATTACTCAATGACCTACCCACCCCACCCCACCCCCCCAGCTACCACCACCCAATCCTTAAAACGTAGGTTTTGAAAGTAGATATACCAAGAAGACATGGGCAGTGCTGACCATGTGATTGGTGCTCTGGATTAGTAGCAAGGAAGCCACTATGGTGTTGTGCTTACCCTAGTACAGGAAGAGGAACTATTGGGAAAAAAGTCAGAATGTCCACAACTCTGGATGGAAAACATCTAAACGTCTTTACTGAGCTGTAACTGAAGTTTAGAACCTCCTTTATTCACAAACCTTCATGATTACAATTGCTAACAATGCTGTCAACACCTTAAAATAACTATATAAAATGTAATTCCTTAATATTTTGAATATAAAATACTTACTAAATCCACCAGCCGTTCTCAACATAAACATCTATGAAAGAATCACTTATTTTAAATGTCTTTGAAAACTTTGTGTGTGTGTGTGTGTACACATGTGTAGGTATGTGAGTGTGTATGTGTATATGTATATGTGTATGTGTATATATGTATATATAGATGTATATATACATATATGTGTATATACATATATGTACTATATATGTATATGTACTATATACATAATTAGGTTTTTAGTCTTCTTGGTGTCACGTTTGTTTTGCCTTATGCTTTCAAGCGCACACACATCATTCTGCAAGGAGGCTGAGGGCTCCATCATGTTTTTAAATGAGGCCATGGTTCCAAACCACAAGAGTCTCAGTACCAGTTAGGCTTTACAGATGAACTTGAACTGCTGGTTTATAAATACATCAATCACAATAGAAACAAGGCAGGTAATGATGACCAATGCTTAAGGAATTCAGTTTAGACATGGGCCTTAGACAGATAGTCAATCCTTCTGGGCCAAGAAACTTCAATGATGGGGGGGGGGGGCAGAGAGAGGAGAGAAGAAGGAGGAGAAGAAGAGGAGGAGGAGGAGGAGGAGGAGGAGGAGGGAGAGGAGGGAGGGAGGGAGGAGGGAGGGAGGGAGGGGGAGGGAGGGAGGGAGGAGGGAGCTATTGTCAACAAGCTTTCCAAACTGCAAGGCAAGCCATTGCATAACCATAGGTCTGATTCACTGGTGGCCTCCTTTGTTCAGCTTGCTGATCCTCTTGTATTCAAGGATGATCATAGGTTACCAGACCTGCAGGTTAAATAGCCCTGCGTAGCTGATGCTTGTAACTTTGTCAGTGCTGTACAGGTAGAGGTATACCCTAGTATCTTCTGCTTATAACTCCAATGTGGGGTTTCACTGAGCACTTTACAATGAAGCAAGAGTTCTTTGTCTCCATTGAGCACTGACTTTATAATGTCAGTTCCTAGTGGATTTGATACAATTCTGCCCCAAGTTTCGCTTATGCTTGTTCTCCATGTCTGACTCAGTCATGACTCAATAATGACAGAGTCATTTTAAACTTAACAAAATTCTAAGAGAACCAGGTACAAAAATAGAAAGGGGAAGCATGTTAAATAAATGTCAGGAATAGGAAGAAAACATACCAAATGAGTGACTATCAGTGTTCCTTTGTGTTGGTAAGAAATAGAAACTTTACTACTAATAATACATATTTATGTTTGAACAGTGTTTAATGTCCATAGCAACTTGTGAGGGCAGCAGCTTCACAAGCTGAGAAACCGAACGAACCAACCAGAGGCTACAGAGCAGGAAGTAAGACCTGAGCTAGGATGGGCTGAGGGCTTTGGCCTCATGCTTTGGCATGGTCTCCTTACAACATCAAGTCTAGATCCCATATCCCTTGATGTTGTGTTCTAAAAAATCTAAGTTGTCTAAGCAGAACAAGATCTGACAATACAGGGAGACTCAGAACCCAGGTTTTCTGAATGAGTTTGTAATACAGAAGGTGGGAAACAACACAGAAGCATCACAGATCATTTTATAGAAAAGAAAGAAATAATAGTATACATCGAAGGTATGAGCTAACAGAAGCAACTACGGGTCAAAAATAAATGAGACTATGAGTTTTGTTTTATTTCAGATTTTAATAAGTTTACTGTTAATCTACTCATAGTTCTGTTTTGTTTAGAAATGACAGGTAGATAATAGATATAGCTAGATAGAGATAGAGATAGTATAGATAATAGATAGATAGATAGATAGATAGATAGATAGATAGATAGATAGATAATTTTTGAAATTTTGTTAGAAGCCCATGGAACAATATTAATTTATTATATATTATGATGTATTTTTAATGCATTGTTTTTATTGTCCTCAGGTAGTATAATCTATAATAGAAACTAAATGTCTTAATTAAAAAATATATTTTCTATATAGTTTGAAACAAACATCTAACAAAAAATATTATCTACCATAAGCTAACAACTTTTATACCTTATATTACAATTGGGAGATTTTTTTCTTTTTTCTTTTCTTTTTTTCTTTAAACAATTTCTTTCCTAGCAGTAGGGAAATTGTAAGGCTCATAAAGAGAAATGTAGTGTCATTAGGCCCGGAGTGGGTGGGGTTGGGAGAGGCAGACCTCTGGCTTGTCTCTAAGCATTATACATGCAGGTGGTTGCTACACAAGTTTCCAGATCCTGATTTGAATCTCAGGGGCCAGAGCTGTGTATGCTCCACAAAAGGTCCTTTGAAACTTCTTCCCTTCCTGGTTTGACAAAGACCTGAATAGCTTGTCTCAGAGAAACAGACACACTGCTTTGGTTTGGTCTCTGATCATCTATGAAGCTCTATGAGCCATTCTTGTCTGTCCAGGATCTGTGCCTAGCCTACTTCCTCTATTATATTTAGCTCTTTGGTTATTTTCCTAATGAGCTGTCTTGTTTGCCTGCAGCCACTCAGCCAGAGGATGAATGTGTAAAATCATAAACTAAGCACCAGCACTCAACGCCTAACAGGAATGCTGCTCTATACTTTGAGATCCACCCACACTGGAATTTTTTCTGTGGATGTCCCTTTTTTGTCTTTTGGCCCATGAATGGGCAGTCATGCTACCGTCTAGCTAGAGCTGTCATCAGCCTTGGGCTGACAGTCCCTCAAATGTCCACTTCTATAACTGCACAAGACACTTGCTCACTGTGTTAAACTAACAAGCCAAGCACACACTTAAGATGACAACAACACACAGGATAAATGTTGGAAATATTTTATCGACTACCACTGAGGAGCTTACTATCTATCTATAGCTTTGAACAGTCTTTATTTCTGGGCTGTATACAGGAGGGAGCTAGAAAAGGAACCTTGGTAGTTTTAATCTGTGAGGACTCTCAGACCTTTCTCGGTTGCTGCTTTCTAGAGTCTGACAGGCTTTTGCTTCTCCGAGCTCCCTGGGGAAACTGTCACCCAACAGTGATATGACTCAGTTAAATCCTGCTGGGAACCTGGGTCTTGTCAAGCCTCAAGGTGCCTCAGTATGGTTTCTGTCATTCCACACGTACGGGGCTCCAACTAATAAAGAAAATTATGAGCCTAGTACTTCAAGAGTCTTGAAAGGCAACTACTGAAGTTCTTTTTTCATTTGAGGACAACCTGGAATTCTCATTTGCATAGAATCAATGAACACCAAATACGTTAATAGTTATGGTTCACCTTATATGACCCACCTTGTGTCTCCTAAACACCATACATACAGATTCTAATTAGGTTCTACATAGATTCACTGTATAAAATGGACATTGACATTTTTGTTTAAGACCTGGAAGTTATTATGTAACAGAATTCTCCATCAACTATGAAAAGCAATGTACACTAACAGATGAGCAAGCTTATGGGCAAGACCTTCAGGGGAGGTACCAGGGGTGGTGATATGATGACTGTGCATAAATGATGGCACCATTTTTTACGCTAGGCAGCACACATGGGTCGAAAATGCTAAAGAAGATGTGAGATTAATTTAGCAGCTATTAGCAGCTAATAACTGTGAATACTTAATGTCAAAGAAAGTCATCACAAAAAATGAGATCTACTGAGAATCATGTACCTACTCACCCTTCTCCATCCTAATAGGAAGATGCCATATTATAAACGTGAGATCCATGCTCACTACTCTGAGGAAGAAAAACCCCATGCTGTGACAGAGAGCTTGCTCTTCCACTTCCCAAAACTGGATGGTCAGGCCTCACTTGGTCCTGCTTGCCCCAGAGTAGGCTTCAGTGATTAGTCACTTGGCAACTATATCAAGTCAAAACAGGCACATGATCTGGGCCCATTTCCCTGGGCAATTTTTAAATGGAAATGAGAGTGGGCAGAAAAATTGTGGGCATTCCAAACCCCTTACCCTCAAGGTCTTTGACACTTGGTGGGGCCCAAGAGGGTAAACAGTTCATCCCACGGCTTGCATAGTTGTTGAAGGGAATTTGTCTAGTCCCACAATGGCTAACAAGCATATGTAGAGGAGGAGGGACCAGTTCCCCAAGCAATCTCCCTCCCACACCTCACATGGAAGGCCCTACAAAGAAGAAAACCAGTCTTTTACCCTTTCAACTTGCCTCTGTTGAAGCCATACAGGGAGATCCTATCACAAAACAAACAGGGCTGTGGCAGCTAGAAAGACTGTTCTTTAATAGCTTTTAACTGCAGTTATATTTTTAAAACCACTTACCAAGAGGTGAGTTATTTTTTACTCTCCTGCCCCAGAAGCTCACAACCATTATGGTTACCTGGAAACCCGCGAACAGGAAGCATGTGGCAAATAGCAACCATGCACTGGAAACATCCAGATTTGTCATCTAATAGATGATCCCAGCAAGTCATGTTTGGGTAGAGGTAGAATATGAAATTTAATTAGTTTGCATGTCCTGGCTATTCTAAGGGTCATTGGGCCCGCCAGAGGAAAGGATTTTGTTCTGAGCTCATTTCATTCAAAGGCTATTTGGCTGCCACAAGCAGGAAATGAGTGATGTCCTAGACCGGATGATACCTGCACTGCTGCTCCGTGAGCAGGAGCAACTAGAGTGAAGACAAACGACATTTGAAGTCAACACCTTTACCTGAAAGAACCTCCAATAAGTTAGAGACATGATGTACCAGGAGAATGACCTGAGGACACTGTGTATACATTTTAGAAGGAACATAAGGTACTTGAAGGACAAGAATTGAAGCAGAAAGAAACTGGTGATACAGGGTCATAATCCCAGCATTTGGGAGGTAGAGGCAGGAGGATCAGAAGTTCAAGGTTATCCATGATTACATAGAGAGCTCACAGCAAGCCTGGACAAGACACTCTGTCTCTCTAAGAAAGACTGAGCCACCAACCAAAGAGCATACACAGGCTGGATCAAGGGCCCTGGCACATATGTAGCAGATGTGCAGCTCAGTTCTATGTGGGTCCTCCAACAACTGGAACATGGGGGATGGGGGCTGCCCCTAAAGCTGTTGCCTGTCTGTGAAATGCATTCCCCAACTGGGCTGCCTTGTCTGGCCTCAGTGGGGAATGATGTACCTAACCCTGAGGGACTTGAAGCTCCAGGGTGCCATACCGGGACCTCACCCTCTAAGAGGAGAAGGGGGACAAAGACTCTGTGAGGGGAAAACTGGGAGGAGGGCAGTGATCGAGATTTTAAATGAGTGAATAAATAAATAAATATAATGCCGGGCGGTGGTGGCTCACGACTTTAATCCAGCACTTAGGAGGCAGAGGCAGGCAGATTTCTGAGTTCGAGGCCAGCTGGTCTACAGAGTGAGTTCCAGGACAGCCAGGGCTATACAGAGAAACCCTGTCTCGAAAAATCAAAAAAATAAATAAATAAATAAATAAATAAATAAGTGCACTGAGAAGACCAGCAAAGACGCTGTGAGAAAAGAGGGTGGAGTGGCTGGCCAGCATAAACCAGCTCTGGAGGGCATTTGACTGTATGAGTCCCTCTGCTCTTTGCTTTTCCTTACCGGAAGGGGGCTCTCCAGACTTTATAATCAGCCCAAGACTTTTCAAAAGAGTCCCCAGCTCATGAAGGTAGTTGGCATCAAAGAGCTTATTTCTACTGTGGGTCTCATGTCCTGCCCACCCCCTTTTGGTGTCAGAGGAGGTGTTAATGGGTGTAACTGTAGGTAAATGAACAATAGTGACTCAGCTATTTCCTGTGAAGCTTCTGAAGCAGAAGGGGCTAGCTTTAGGAAAGCAGCTGACACAGAAGCTTCAAGGGGAACAACGAGACACTCAAAGCTTGGGTCTAGGAATGTTTGACATGACTACTGACCACTTCCATTTGACTTTACCCTGGGTTGTACCCTTTTTCCAACTCAGCATGAGGAAGGATGGCAGTGGGACTATCAATTCTGAAAGTTCATCTGTTGGCAACTTATTCTGAAGAATCAGCAGGTGCTGGCGAGACAGGCTAGGGACAATTCCTGGGCTTTCCTTGCTGACTTCTTTGCATTCAACAGTCATCAGTTTTACCAGCGGCATCTGGGCATGAGTCAGTAAAAATGGCCACAAATACTTGAGCAACCATAGAGAATTAGACACTGAAGATGCAGACAGGAAATCTTTTATACAAACAGTCTCAGGAAGGGAAGGGGCATGCATAATAAAAAGTCTGGCTGACATTCTACAATCCTCTAATCACATGAACTCAATCAGCCCAAGAACATGGGGCAATTGCTAGCCTTTCTCTTAGCTGTACTGCAGGAATGTGTATTCTTTGGGAAGAATTCAGGGTTTAACCCTCACCTGAGAGCTGGGAACTGTGGTCACAGAACAATGAGCAAGACCTTTTGACTTGTAGGTGAAATCTAACTTTGGTGACTCTAGAAAAGGCAATGAAACACATTTTAGACTTGAAAACAATCTTCTCTGTCTTTCTACAAAGGCTAGGGAAGTAGAAATTTGAAAGCATTATTCAAAGTTGGCGTAAGGCACATGCTGATGCAAGTGCTCAGGAATTTACCCAAGCTCACTGGGTCACTCACACCTACCAAAGTCAGATTAGAGTGTGCTACATAGGCTGGAGAGATGGCTCAGTGGTTAAGAGCACTTGCTGCTTTTCCAGAGAGTCCAGGTTAGTTCTCAGGACCCATATCAGGCATTTCACAACTGCCTGTCATTCCAACTTCACGGGACCTGAAGCCCTCTTCTGGCCTCTGCAAGCAACTACACTCATGTTTGCTATATCCACATGCAGACACAAACACATAAGTAAAATAAGTATTTTTTCAAACAAAAGCCCTTTAAAACAGTGGTTCTTAATAATTCCTCATGTTGTGGTAACTGCCAACCATAAAATTACTTTCATAGCTTTTTCATTCATAAGTAAAATGTTGCTACCTTTATGAAACATGTAAATTAACTGTGTTTTCCAACAATCTTTTGGGGGTTGTAACCCACAGTTTGAGAAATGCTGCTTTGAAAGTGATAGATGAACCATGAATATACATGTGGAAGGATATGTGTACTGACAATGGCTGTTCTCTTCCTCAGCCTCACTGGTCCCCAGTGCCCCATGTCTGGGTCAGTCATAACACAGTGTTAGGGTCTCAGTCTGTACCCCCACACACACAAAGGATATTCACACACATTCAGAGAGAACCAGAGCTCTCTCATTTTCTTCAACACCAGTGTTTCTCTTAGTGAGGAAGAAAAGGAGAGCCAGCTTCCTCATTACACTGCACACATGCACAGCAACACCTTACAGACATGGGCATTGTGTTCCCTGTGTACTGCAGGCCAAAATGTTTTGTTCTATGTGTTTGCTTGATTGGTTGCTCACATGAGAATTCATATTCATGTGTCTGAAACTCACCCTTGCCCTCAGTCCTCATCCAACTCCATTAAAAACAGAACTAAGCAAGGTACCTACAGAGCCCACACCAATAAAGCAAAGGTAAAGGCTCAAGAGAGACCACAAGAAGGCTCCTGTCACCAAAGATTATTCTTTTCCTACATGAAAACTCAAAAGGACCAAAAAACTATATAACAGAACACATGTGCGTGTTCTCTCTCTCTCTCTCTCTCTCTCTCTCTCTCTCTCTCTCTCACACACACACACACACACAACACACACACACACACACACAATTTCTATAAAAGACTGTTTGAAGGCAAATGAGACTTGGGGTTTCATAAGCTGAAAATGGTTTTAAGCTGAGCAGAAAACTCCTGAGGGACACGTTAGAATTAGAAATGGAGTCTGGGGAAGTTCTTGGGGGTGTATTCCCCCTCAGATATAAGTAGCAGAACTTCAGAAACAGAGAGAGCTAAAGGGTGAAGCATGGAAGAGAATCATCAACCACAGGACATCTACTTGAGTCTAACCCCTACCTTCCAACTTCCAAAGCTGAATCCTGAGGTGCTTCACCCCTGTCAGGCCGGCTACTGTTCCCCAGCCCCCTTCTGGATCATTGCTTCAGCACTAGGAGTGCTTCTGGCTTTGTTGCTTCTCTGTGTCTAACTACAGCTTGTGTCTTTTGCACATTAACCCAGTTCTGCCAGACTCTTTGGAACGGATTGACTCCAGTCATCAACACACCTGATACAGTCATCACTGTCCCCATGAGCAATCCCCTTGGGGCTTCTTGCCATAAGAATTTTTGAAAGTTTCACATGAATTTCTATACAAGTACATGTACATGTGAACAATAGATAGCCATTGTCCTCTTATTCACTGTCTTATTTTCGTTAGCCTGACAGTCAACAATATTCCAAAAGTATTAAATAGAAAATTCTAGAAATAAACAGTTCTTAAGTTGTAAGGTAGTGTACATGTCCACAGCATTGGGTATTGTGATACCATTTCATCCTATCCCATGTGGCCCAGTCTACTGTATGAGTCATCTAGCCCGTGTGCACACACTGGATATGCCACCCACCCACCGTCAGAAGGACGATTGGACTGTAGACCTTGACTGTTCAATTCACCCTAACTCCATTACAGTCCACAACATATAAGATGACTGATGCCTTCAAGTCAGTACACCAAAGATGAGCTATAAAATGTCTAAGACAGGATAAAAATCTCCACTAATAAAAGAATTATGTTGGGGCTGCTAAGATCTACTAACTTAGATCTGCTGAGATCTAAAAAAACAATAAAATTGTGAAAAAAGGAAAAGAAGCCTGAACTTTCTATGGCTTTGCAAACTACAAAAGACCCAGCCACACACATAAGGTATATATCTATATAGTAAAACAGTGTATACAGAGTTTAATACTGTCCAAGTGTCAAGCAGTCTATGGAAGTTATTCTCCTGTCCTTAAGGCAAGGGCAGAGCAGTGTGATATTTGAGACTAACCCAGTTTTGAAGGGCTGAGAGATAACAATTTCATACTTCAGATCTGTGCCAAATGTTGCTGGGGTGTGGGGTAGTGAGATGTGCCTTTAATCCCAGCACTCAGGAGACAGAGGCAGGTGGACTGGAGGTCAGACTGATCCTCACAGGCAGTTCCAAGAAGGCAGGCTTATATAGTGAGGCCTTATCTCAAAATCAAATTTAAAGAAGAGGAAAGAAATAGTAATTATGAAATACTCAAAAGCTTTCCGTAAGCACCAGAACAACTGCTGACCTCAAAGTTCAAATAATGGCCCAAGCTGAGGAAGTGGAAATGGTGACCCTAGTTTACAGAAAGTGAATCTGAGTCATAGCCAGGCTCTGAAATTCCGCATGAACTCATACTGCCTGTAAAAGCCAGGCATCAACGGTGAGCAACCATGATCTCCGGCCAGCTAGGCAAAGCTGGCTTTGTGGTGGTGACGCCAGATCCCACTGCTTCTGACAAAGGCCCTCGTCAAGCTTGTGTGTCATTGATTGCGTATGCCCCGGCTGCTAGGCGACAGATCCACTTCCTGACCGCACAGGAGTAACTCTTGACTTCCTGACAGCCAACACAGACAGGTGCGTTGGTGCGGAGTGCAGCGCCATCTGCTGGACACTGTGGGATAAGCATCAGCCTGCAATGGATGGCATAGACCAAGGTTTCTGAATTCTGTGAGCTTTGAGACTGTTAGCAGCCAGGCCTGACTGCAAGGCCTGCCAGAACCACTAGCAGAAATGCATACTTTACATCCAAAGCAGTCCTCGAGGCTGCGCGTGGTCCTTTCCTTGTTACAGAATGTGGTAAGGCAACACATGTGCACATGTGTATTCAAGGTATATGTGTGTTATGTAAAGGGTACAAGATGGACATGACCTTTGAACAAATAGGAAAAGTGAACATCACCATTCTCATTGCTGGATTTGTATTAAATTTTAACGCTAACAGAAACTCATACTTAAGTAATCCCATATAATTTCTCACCATTTGATATAAACAGAAAGGAGTAAGGGGTATCAAATACTGGCTCTGACTCATGACTTAGCCACGACTGAGATGGCAGCTAGTGAGGCTCCTCCTTTCTTTACCAAAATCTTTGCCCACATGCAAATAAAGACAGGCTGAGCAACTGAAGGAGGAGGAGTCTGACATCAAGCCTCAACTATTTCTGAGTCTGGAAATGGGTCTCAGAAAACTTTGGCCAGAAACAGGTTTAGGGTTTGGCCAGATCCTCTAACGGTTACAAGATGTGCTTCTGTCATCATCATGAGGCACGATCATGCTACTGAGAAGGTTTCTAACATGAGATCAAATATCTGTCGGAGGAGGAACCTGACTAGGCGTTCACGTACACACAGCAAAGGAGGACTAAAAGAGGGCTCTGGCCAGGTCTCTGTTCTCTTGTTTCCTACAGTTTCCCAGCTGTTGGTGCTCTGCCAGTCTCTGAACTACAGGATATTTTGCTACTTGCTTCAAAGATAACTGACTCATTCCTCTAAACCATAAAGGTAACCAGCTCCTCTGACCCCCAAGTGTAGAGGGATGGTCGGAAGAGGGTGGGTTTTTTTGTTTGTTTTGTTTTGTGTTTTTTGTTTTCAACTAGATTGTCAGACTGAGGAACGGCTGGAACAAATAGTTCTGGGTTAGAGGTCAGAGGACTGGCTGGACTCTAGAGCAAAAGCAAACAAAGCCTCTCACAGTACTTGCAGGGATATGGTCACTAACCTGTCCCCAGTGAACAGACAAGGAACACTGCCTAGCTCATCCTCAGACAGCAGGAGCAGGCCAGGAAAACAAGTTATCAATTCAGCCCCTGCCCCTGCCACATGGAAGTACACACACATGTAACGAGCCATGTGAGGCTGAGCCAGCCTTGAGAGCTCTGGAGTATCGCAGCAATGATCTCCGGCACTGGGATGGGCTGCAGTGTAGACCGGGAGCTCCATGGGAGAGGCCCTCAGCCCCGTGGCTCACAGCTTTACCCCATCCGTTCCACGCACACAGTGCTGTCACTGTCACAGGGCTGGAGAGTATGTACATGACACATGGCAAATTATCTTTACAATCGTTTGCCCTCTAGTGACACCTTCTATACAGACTGGCATAGCTTGCAGATTCCAGGAGGCAGTTTGATCTTGCAGGGTTACCACAGATGATGCATTTTGTCAAAATCGTTCTTCACAGCTCCAGCTCACTTCTGCCAACACTAGGCCTGGTTTCCCACGAAGCCAACAGTCCCTAACAGCAGAAAAAACAAGCAAGTGCCAGGTTCCAGGTGTGGGTCTGAACTTGAGACTCTAAAACAGTGGTTCCCAGCCTCCCAATGCTATGACCCACAGTTCCTCACATTGTAGTGACTCTCAAACATAACATCTTACTACTACTTCATAACTGTAATTTGTTATATTATATAATATACAGATATGTGACCCCAAGGGGGGGCGTCAAGAACCACAGGTTAAGGAGCACTGCTCTAAAGACTTGGTGGGCTTATCCTTGAGTGGCTGAGAAAGAGGCATGAATGCTCTGGCTCTTCCCACAGGAGCAAGGAACTTAACTACACATCAGCTTGTCCCCAGCCTAGTCCTGGCTGCCTCTAGTGAGGCCCATCCTCCAGGAGAGCCATAGCACTGGCCTTCAGCCTTCAGACAAAAGCCTTTTGTCCAGGAGATGGTGTCCAGGACCTACACCACAGTTTATATCCAAACTAACCCCCAGTTCTTCCAAGAACCTGGAAAGTTATTTCCAGGAACTAATATTAAATTTTCCTACATGATAAGTGAAATCTAAATGTCCAACATTAGAAAAACGGTGCATCCTAGTTTGTGGAAGTTTTAAATACATAGAGAAAAGGGGCAATATCCAAAAACAGGCTTCTTTTAGGCTCATTCAAAACCAAAAAAGACATCCTAGACAGATGGGTGCTAGTGTAGGATCTGAAGCAGAGAAGGTAAGTGGTAAAACCATCCAAACCTTGCTATAAAATCTGTCATGGGCTTTGTGTGTCCTCACAACTGTTTCATCCAGTGCTAGGACTCCATCCCAGGCTGCCTGCACACTAAAGGAGCAACCTGTCACCCCCAACAACAGGGCCACACCCCACAATGACGTCTTCACACTGGCCCGATAATGTAACAAGGATACCCCACTCTTATTCACATAATTTTGCTATAAATCTAAAATTGTTCTAAAAAGGTGCTTTCTTAAACTTTCTTACCTAAAATGTAACCACATTATTGAATGTTGATTTTTTTTTATTTATTTATCTGTTATTCTATTTTTCTAGATGCTACTTTTATTTGTGTATTACTTTACCAATCAGGCAAAATTAAGAGTTTTAAAATCTTATTTAGGTGACTAATCTGTGAGCCAGGAACAGACTCAAGTTTCATCATCTGCTTTTCTAAACAAAACAGGAACTTGGTCAGCCTTATAAACAAAATAAAGGTGACTTTAAGCATGTCACTTTGGTCCTCTATGGACGCTAAAGGCCTGTAGTTGCCTTATACCACAAGAGAGGGTACCAGATTAAAGAAATAAGTAAAAGAGGCACAGTTCAGTGCATCTAGAGTTGGACTCTCAAGAAGTGAAAAGCTCTCTGTAAGTCACTAACAGCCTGTGTGGGCATCTCACGTACTGGCATGTACAGGAAATAGTGGCAACTGCTGAGACACAGCTGACCCCACAAAGCATGGAAAAGATACTAGTGTGTGGGGCTGCTGCAGAGTGGGTGGGCTCGTGTGGGGCTGCTGCAGGTGGGGGCTCTGTGGGGAGGCTGCTGCAGTGGTGGGCTCTGTGTGTGGGCTACTGCGTGGAGCGGGGTCGTGTGGAGGCTGCTGCAGTGAGAGGTTAGACAAGGAGAGATATGAGGGTAATCTGGGCCTCCCTTTGGCCCTCTGCCTCCACCTCCTCTGTCTCTTCCTGATCCTCTGGGGAATGTCAAATATATTGATGTGAATAAAAGTAACAATGACAAAATTAAAAAGAAAACTGAACTTGGTCTCTTAGAACACAGAACAAGCGCAGCTAACCAGCTAGCAAACCTAGGTGAACAGTCTACAGCCTAGTGGAGAGAGATGGGGGCTTGAGTCACTCAAGGCTTGCATGGTTACCCTCCAAAGAGTCAGAAAAGGAGGTGTATCCGCCCTGATCCTCCATATCTCCAGAGCTGTGGGGAGCTATGTGGTGCTTTTTGTGAAGCTTTTGCTTCTTTGCTTGAAACTAGGAACCAGTCAGGTGAGCACACCGTGAGTCTCACATGTTCTACATGATTCCTTCCTTCGAGATCCGGATCTTCACGGGAGAAGTAGGAGGCAGGAGAGTAAAGCCCATGGCCCTTACCTACCACTTTAGCCTAAACAATCCTACTTCTATATTTTTATTACTATGACCCTCTAGAAAATCTTCTTTGGAATGGTATCCTGTTTCTAAAAGGTGCACTTGAAAATGATCACTTACACACCTAAAACACTATTAATCCATGCTACAAATTATGAAGTAAGAAAAAAATAAATAAACATAAATGCTATGATAGGCCCTTTAAATAGATACAATAGCTTCAGGGGTTCCCCGGGCCAAGGTTCCCTCTAATACAGCAGTTCTCAACCAGGAAGTTGAATGACTCTTTCACCTAAGACCATCAGAAAACAGAGATATTTACATTACAGTTCATAATAGTAGCAAAATTACAGTTATGAAGTAGCAGTGATAATGTTATGGTTGAGGTCACCAAAATATGAGGAGTATATTAAACAATTGCAGAGTTAGGAAGGTTGAGAACCACTGCTTTACTAGAAGATTAAAACAAGACATACTGAACAATGGCAACAATGTAACAGATCCTCCTACAGAGAAGCTACAAAATGAAGTCTCTGACCCCAGTCGACAGAAAGACAAGTTATTGTAAAATGAACTGAGCATATAGCAGCCTCCATCAGGACAACAAACAGACAACAGAGGTAATATAGTCCAGGCCTGTGACTCAGGCCCAACCTGAGGGCAGGTCTGTCAGGTAGACTCAGAGACAGAAAGAACTTTTGGCCAGGCCACCTAGAGCAGAGGCTCCCATCTGGAAATGAGAGTGTGAGTGTGTGTGTAGGTATGCACAACACACACACACACACACACACACAGAGGTCATGGATTTTCTGATATGAAATGTACATGAATCTACAAACTCTTGTGTAAAACGTTGCTGATAAGAGCAAGGTCCTATGATGGTGAACATTGTGCCATAGGTTATTTAACTGAGGATGGTCTATGTCCTGAATTCTAAGAAAATTATCTGCATCACCTCACAAATTTCCAGGTCTCAGCACCTCATTCTTTTCCTGGGACTCTTATTACCAGGAAGCTGACACTTCTGGCCTCCTCATACTCTATTTTTTGCTTGTATTTTATCTTTTTCCCTTCCTTTTTCTTCCAGCAATAAAAACCCTTAATCTTGTCTCCCAACTAATCAATTAATTCTGTAAGTTCTTTATCACATTTTTCTCCAATATTATGTTCTTTATTCTAATGACACCAATATTTCCATGTGGTTCTTTTCATATTGTCTTATTTATCTTAAACTGCTAACATATTCTTCTCTTAAATTACCTGCTTTGCCTTTGGATCATACATAACTTGTGGTCTTCAGTATTGAGGGCTTTGTAAACTAAGGAAGACTTGGTTACTCCTTGGTATTCTGAATCAGGAAGAGAATTTAAGACGGGTGTGATGAGTACCAGACATCATAGCTGCTGTCTCTTCCCAGATGTCCTCTTCTCTACTCAGGAATTTGCCTGCACCCTGTGCTTTTGCCAGCAGGTGTGAGAATCCATATTTCTTTTTTGCTTCTATAGATCCTTCAGTGTGCCTTTGGAAAAAAAAATGCTGCAGCCATGTCAGAAACTAGTTGGAAGAAGAGCTTGTAAATAAATGAGGCATTGATTACAAATAATGTGACAGTTAGAAGAACAACTAACCTGAAGAGCAGAGTTGTGTCTATTCATGATAGCCTAGACTGTGGGTTCAAGATGACCCTATCATGAAGTTCCCTAGCCATAAAGTTCCCAGGAGTCCTCTTCCCTACCTCCAGAAGCAGGTGCTCTGACCACAAGGACAGGGCACTCAGAGTCCCTCACTAACCTCATTGACCCACAGAAAGTTTTCGGCAGAGCTTGGAGCCTCACTTAGAATGGTCAGAGCCTTTTAATGTCAGTACACATGGCACAATTGTTCAGCAGTGGTGTGAGCCATGGGCTGGGCTCCACAAGGAAAGCCTGGATTGGCTACTGCCACTTGAGAAGTAATTGGCTAGCCATATAATCAGGAACAAGACCTAGAGCTTCAGGTTACACAGAACAGCAAGTCTGAGAAACAATACAGCTTTGTTCTGTACCATTAAGAAATGTCCTCAGTGTCTCCTTCCTCTGAGAAATGACCAGTTATTCATCAACAAAATCTGGCACTCATGTGCTGTGTTTGGAGTCCAAGTATAAGGCTGAGTATCTGGGTGCTCGTGTATGGGTGTGTACATGCATGAACTCTGTGTGCACTGTGTGTGTGTGTTTGTGTTGTGTGTGTGTGTGTGTACATGTGTACATGTGTGTGCACTTGCACATGTGTTGAAGTTTTAAACAAGGCTTGACGACAATCATCAGTAAACAATCTACTTTTACCCATTTCCTTAAAGAGTTCAGATTAAAATTTGTAAAACAAAAATCTTAAGTTGGGGCCAAAGACATGGCTCAGCAGTTAAGAGCAGTGGGTGCTCTTCAACAGGACCAGGGATGGATTTCCAGAACCCACATAGCAGCTCACAACTGTCTGTGACTCCAGTTCTAGGGGATATGATGCCCTCTTCTGATGGCATTGCATGCACATGATGCACAGACATATGCAGGCAAACAACCCCCACACAAAATAATTAAATGAATAAGTAAGCCATCTACTAGAGTCCTAAAGAAACAGTAACAAACAGAAAGTTCTATAATTATCCTCTTCTCATGTATTTGGAAAATGTATATGAACATCTGATGGCTAAGAACGCTGGCTGTGTGTGTGTGTGTGTGTGTGTGTGTGTGTGTGTGTGTGTATTTCATGTTTCATATGTTTGTTGAAAAAGTCAGTATGACCACAATATGTTGTGTCTCATGTTTAAGTTAAATTCAAGCATACAAATGGCTTCATGGGTTTTTGTTGCCCAAACACCTAAATAAATACAATCCTTGACCCGACCCACGGGTCTGATTATTCGTGGGGTATCAAGGTGGACCGTCACCTGAAAGGAACATGGGCGGGAGAGAGAACGGAGATCATGCAGCAGGAAGTTTTGTCACGGTCTCACTTTAATGGGGGAGCAGTTTACAATGTATAGTCTTTGGCAAGGGAGAAAGGGGGGCAAAGAACAGCGCAGGGATCCCTGCCCATGGCCATCCCGCCATCACAACTAGCCCCCAGGAAATGCCAGACGTTCTTTAAGTTCCTGAGACTTGAGACCCAAGGAAGTCTTTTCTTAACCTGTTTTCCAGAACAACAGGTAGTTTCCTGGGCTTGGCTCTTGACAGAAAGGAGATTCTTCCTTGGTCGAAGGTCAGGTTCTCCCAAAGGAGGCAGTTTCTCATAAAGGCAGTTCACAACTTTTGTTAGCTGGGATGGTGGTCCAGGGTCCCCAATAAATCCTAATTTAGGTAGCAAAATAAAATTTTATAAATAAAAGAGTTATTAGTTAGTGAAGGAATGCTAAGCATAGGACTGTGATGTCTTTGAAACATTCTACAACATTAAACTTCAACATTCCTAAGGGCATCCTGGCAGAGACTCACTTCTCAGAGAATTACTTCACTGGATTTACCACATGTTTTCTTCTGGGTTTCCCTGAATGAGAGGAATCTAATCAATTAATGATTAATGTTAGGAATCTTATCATTCAAAGTAATATGCATATATGAAAATGTCATGGTAGTACTCATTTTTAAACAGTTAATGTACAATAACACAAAAGAAAGAAAAAAGTGAAATATCTATAAGGCCAAATGAAATACATTTTGTTGTGTATTAAATTTATATTATTTTTAATATTTTTTTATTTTTATATTATAATATAATTGCATCACTTCTCTCTTACCCTTTCCTCCCTCAAAATCCTCCCATAGACCCCACAGGGCTGGGAGAAGGCTCAGCTGGAAAAGGTATTTGTTTCAAGCTCAGAGACCTGAGTTTAATCCCTAGAATCACCATCCCCTCCCCCAACCTGCTCCCCTCCTTCCTACCTCTGCATTCCCAATAGCACACATTAAATGAGTATGAAGGAAATCTTTTAAAAATCAACAGAGAACTCTTTTTAATATTAACTTGCCTTTAAAACCATTAGTTTAAAATTTTTAGCAGAATCATATGCAGGTTCAGTGGCTTTTACAGCGTATTTGCGTGAGCCGTTGTAGACAGGAAGTCCCTGAGTGCAGTTTATCTGTTCTTACAGTTTACCTTCCAGGGGCAACAGACCTTTGTTTTGGCCTGTGCACTCTTCATTGCCACCACTATGTGGGGCTCCAACCATAACGTCTCTATCTGAGCCTTGGAAACATTTTTGCTGAAAATGATATGGCAGGCACCCTGAAAAAGAGCAGCCTCGAACAAATCACATACTGCATAAAGTATGTTCTCCAACCCCAAAGCTTTCACAGAGCTCCTCGAGCAAAGATCATAGTTAAAAGTTACTTCAACCAGAGAAGGAGAGCTCTGCCCCAGTGACCGGGCCAGGTTCCACCACGGGTATCTTCAGCAGTAATGTAATCCCCCATTCCAGGGACTGGCCCAGGGACACCAAATATTGAGGCCATGGATGGCTTATGCAGACATCTTCCAGAACCTTCTATCTATCAGAACCTGACCTATATGTACATGAGGGAAGGATGTGGGGACTGGTTTGAGCTCTTAGTTCTGCACTGGTTCTGCCATGCCCTGCTTAGCATCAACCAGATTTCTTTTGCCTCATGCTAACAGTCAGTATTTGCCAGTCCAGATAACTAACTCTGGAAGGCAGAGATCCAGATGTCCCCTGGTCCAGGGACAAAGCTGTTGTTCCATTCCCTAGACTGCCTTCAAATCTGAGTCACATTCCCAAAGGAATACAAGATGGTTTTAAGACTCAGTCAAATATGCACACTCTTGTACATATAGACACATACACACATATTCACACACACACACATACATATACACATACACACTTACATATGCACACATATATACATACACATAGGCACACATATACGCATATACATATAAGCACATGCACACCTATATACACACTTCTAAATCAATTGAAGATATAGGCTAGACTGTGTAACATATTCATGCATACTAAGTGGTTGAAAAAAGAAAAGAAAAATATTGCAAGAGCCGGCATGATTAAAAGGCTTCACTGGGGCCTGGAGAGATGGCTCATTGGTTAAGAGTACATGTTACTCTTGCAGAGGACATGGGTTCACTTCCAGTACCCACATGGTGGTTTATAACTATCCTTAACTCCAGTTCCTGGAATCTGATGTTCTCTTCTGACCTCCCTAGACACTAGGCATGCATGTGGTAGGCCACAAGTGTGTAGGCAAAACATTCATGTACATAAAATAGAATAAATCTGTTTGTGGGGGGAGGTTTTACTGGAGACACTCCAAGGAACGTGATGCTTGACTTTTAAGGTCTGGTCTGGAGCCTCAAGCAGTCCTTCCATGTTCTAGAAGTCTGTGAAAGTGCCAGAATTCATCCTGAAAGCCATCTAGAGTAGACTCCTAGCCCACCACACCCACTTAAACTACACTTGTCTGGACTGACAAATTCTTGTGGTTGTATGGATACTTTGAACATAAATCCTACTTGGTAAAGGTGTTTGCTTCTTTGCTTCTTTTGTTTTGTTTGTTTGCTTTGTTTCCAAAGATTCCTAAATGTTCCCTTCACAGATGAGATCACTAAAGTTCTAGGGGTCTTCTCAAGGCTATCTATGGCTTAAATTGAGTCCTTTTTTACAAATTATTTTTTATTTTTAAGTATTTGAGTATTTGCCTGCATGTATGTATGTATACCATGTGAGTGTTTGTGCTCATAGAAGCCGGAACTGGAATTACAGACCATGTTTATGCACCAATCACTTCAGGGACCGGTTCTCTGCAAGAGCGACATGTGCTTTTAACCACTGAGCTAGCTCTCCAGTCCCTTGAACTGAATCTTAAGGACAGGGAAAGTCTAAGTGCTAAAGAAGGTAGAACAGTGTGTGCCCATAACTGAGTGTGAGCTGAAATTCTCAGGGGAAAAAAAAAATCCATGTCTACGTTAATGAGCCCAAAGGCTGGCTGACTGATTTGAATGTAGTGATTATAAAGAACTGGAATGCTGCAGATCCAGAGTTTAATTATCTTGAGCAATCATTAGTCCCTGAATAGCAAGTAATTTCTCACCCACTTCTGTGCCTGGCCTAGATCCACTGACTATCACCTGAAACATTTTAGAATGTGTTAACTAAACAGATCGCTAGCTTCTACCAACCCAAAGGCTCAGAACACTGTCAACACCTTAATGCTGTAACGAGACTTTCTCCACTTCTCTATAACCCGCTTGCCTAATGTTTCTATCAATGTTTTGTCTGTTTGTTTGTTGTTTGTTGTTTGTTTGTTTGTTTTGGCTTTTTCCCCTTGTGTCCTTGCTGTGTTTATGTCAACTTGATACAAGCTAGATTCATCTGAAAGGAGGGGCCCTCAATTGAGAAAATGCCTCCATAAGTTCTAGCTATAAGGTGTTTTCTTAATTAGTGATTGATGCGGGGAGGAAACCAGCCCATGATAGGTAGTGCCATCCAGTGACTGCTAGTCTTGGGTTCTGTAAGAAAGCAGGCTGAGCAAGCCATAGCAAGCAAGTCAGTAAGCAGCACCCCTCTATGACCTATGCCTTACCTTCTCCAGGATCCTGTCCTGTTTGAATTTCTGTCCTGACTTCCTTCAGTGATAAATGGTACCATGGAAGTAAGCCAAAAATAACCCCTTGTCCTCCCCAAGTTTCTGTGGTCACTGCATTTTATCACAGCAGTAGAAACCCTAACTGAGAAGGCTTTCACAGGCTGGGAGACAGTTCATCCATAAAGTACTTCCTAGTCTAGCATGAGGATCTGAGTCAGATTTTCTAAGTTGCATATAGAATATTAGATAAGGCAGCATACACCTGTAATCCCAGCACTGGGGAGGTAGTAACAAGAGAATCCTTGGGTGGGGCTCAAGGCAGCCACCCTAGCTGAATCATCAAGTTCCATGTAAAACTGAGAAATCCCGTCTCAAAATCTAAGGTGGATGGTGTTCTGAGGAACGAACCTCTGGCTCCATGTGCATACATGTACATGCATACATGCACACAAACAAATAAGGAAAATGCATTGTTTTGTGCAACTATAATAGCTTTATGAAGCCATTCCCACATTGGGACATTTATTTGGGATACCTGTTCCCATGGTTACTCATATTTGGTTTAAGAATACACTCCAATGCCCTTTGAGGTTAGAACTGTGTTTTGCACCTGAAAGGACAGGGAACATTCTAAGTATTGAAGTGTCCCTCTAACCCACAGGGTAATAAAACATTGTTTGTCAAATTCATATACCTAAAGGAGTTTACATTTACCATCCAGGTTTTATTAAGGGACATACATTCTCTATACAGGCAATAAAGCTCTCAAACTGGCCCCGAGCATGGCAAACGTGGCACTGAAGGGTCTTACCCCCCATTTTCCTCTCCTCCTGTTAGATCACATTCCTAGCTAGCCCCCAAAGTCTATTCCCTTATTTGGCCACTGACTCATTCCTGAGACTAAACACCAATGTCCAGCAATCCAAATTCATTATTTAGCTATACTGACTAACTAATCAGGACTTAACTAACTCTTTATAGTGCATACTTCCTTTTTTTCTTCTTAAAAACCACAGACACCTCCTTCTGATTTTGTCTGATATAGAGGCAAACCCTCAGATCCCCACCCCTCCTATCCCCTCCTCATTTGTCCCTCCAGGACAGTAATCTTCTTTGTGTGGGGAGAACCTGTTAGTTGGCAGTGTCCTGTGCTGACTCCTAGTCCCCCTACCCACAAACAATACTAACTCCCACACCCTCATCTTCCAGCCACCTCTACATCTAACAAAAACAAAAGGAAGGCATCTCTCCTTTATCAAGACAGTAGCACAGAGAGTATAGTACAGATTAACCAAAAGGAGCTGATGGGGCTTTACTGATGCCAGCAAGGGAGGCTAGTTCCTCATGGTAAGCACGGCTGTTTTTATAGTTGGGTTTTTTCTTTTTTCATCTTTTTTTTCCTTTATTGGATATTATATTTACATTTCAGATGTTATCCCCTTACCTCATCTCCTCCCGACCCGCCCAGGAATCCCTATCCCATCCCATCTTTTTGCTGTGCTCTCTAATGTGATTTCTAGTAGGAAAAAAAGAATCGGTTCTGAGCTGGGTCTCTGGCCCTGGGTGAAGACAGGAGTGAGCTGCCAGGAGGATTAAAAGCTTATTACCCAGCAAGAGGCTTTCTGGTAAAGGACAAAGGCATACTACCGCCCCTTCCCAAGAGTTAATCCAAGTGGGACTGCCAATTCTCTAAATAGAAAGCCATACTTACTCAGAGACTAGGAAACATTATAAAGCTTGCCTAAAGTGTAGACTGGGACTATTGACTGTTTTCCTGTGCTACTTCCTGAGAGTGTCTTTCTCTGAAATGATCCCTTTGGCCATTGTATGCTCCTACCCCTTACAACA
This sequence comes from Mastomys natalensis, assembly GCA_021653895.1. Lineage (NCBI taxonomy): Eukaryota > Metazoa > Chordata > Mammalia > Rodentia > Muridae > Mastomys > Mastomys natalensis. Next base: position 797,879 of record JAJTUV010000677.1, read on the forward strand.
AGCTCTGCAGTAAACTCTGTCTCTACACTCTGATGTGTCTTGCTGAATGCACTCAAAGCTGATCACAAAGACTGGGAAGCTGAGGAGAGACCAGAGCAAGGTTCCAGTAACATCACAGAGCAGTCACGGTCAGGCTTTGTGGCTTAGAATTATCACCTTATGCAATGCTCACCTCCTCAACGCAGGATAGGGAGACCCAAAGAGATTAAGTCACTTGCTTGATTTGACACAGCCATAGAGTGACAGCTGCAGTCTCAAAACAAAGGCAGCCTACATAGAAACAATGTTTTTGACTGTCTCACATTGTCTCCCTTAGGCTTCTCTCACAGGAAGTCTTTTCTAGCACTGGACCCTGAAGGTATAGAATATACTAGGATATAGAAGTCTGTACTGGGACGTACTCAGCCAGATGCTTCTGAAGCCCACAGGGCTAAGTGACTACAGTCTCAGTGCCTGATGGCACTTGGGCACACACACTCTCTCACACACACACACATACCAAATACACTGCAGACACACACATATATACACCATATACTACATACATACCACTCATATCACACACACACACACACACACCACAGAAATACCACCACACACACAACTACACACACACCACAGATACACACACTCACATACATCACACCACACACACCACATACACTGCAGACACACACTCACATATACACCATATACTACATACATATCACTCATATCACCCAAACACACCACATATACATCACACACACATCACAGACACCACACACACACATACCACATACATGAACATACCATATACCACACCCACACCATACATACCACACACAAACACACACACTAACACACACCCCCATATACAGACAACACACACACACTCACAGGGAAGAGTTTATGGTGAGGATTTTCTTCATGTGCTACCTAGCTGGTACAAGCCAGAAGCATGTCTGCTTTCTCTAGTTGAACTCTTCTCAAGTGTATCACATCAGCATCTGTCCATCAGGGGCAACACTCTTACGCCATCCTAGAGGTTGACATTTTTTCTTTCACACTATATTTTGCAGTTCCCTATTTCATCAGCCCAAGAATTTTTCCTGAGTTCCAGACCTGTAGTATGAATTAAAACAATAACAAAATAGCTCTTATTTTCTATATATGAAATTATCGTGAAATATTGAATGTGGTTCTCAGAATATATCCAGATATATTTAAAGCAGCACCTTCAACAGCCTGGGACCCCAAGCCAAGCATCAGAACTATTGCTGATCTTTACGAAAGACTGTAGCACTTCCTGAGGACACCGCTCCCACACCTACAATTACGAATAAGCATGAGGCCTCCTACTTCATTTTTGCCAATGGTGCAATCCAGCTCACTAGAGACACAAATGAAGATTACATAACTCTCTTTCTCGTTGGAGAAAACCTTCTTCCCAACCCTCCACTGTTGTGGAGCTGACCATTCTCTGAGTATGAGAGGAGTAATTACAGAAGATGAGCAACAATAGGCAGGTGTGCTACTATGTCCAATGTATCTCTACGGCTGACTTCAAACTTCAGCTATGAGGAAACTCAGCAGGTGTCAGTACAGGAACCACCCACTTATTCCTACCAAAGGTCATGGGAAGACGAGGCACCTGACTGCATTCTCGAACACACAAAGTCAGGTGCAGACAAGCCTGTGTGTCCATGGATTCTCACCTGTGGGTACCATACTTACAAACTCAAGACCAAATGCAGACCCTCCATTGAGAAGCTCACCCACACTCTTGGATGTGGAATCTTTCTCCATGTGCTACTTTCTCTATTAATCCTGTGCTTAAATCTCTCTTAATATCTACTCTTGGGCTGTTGAGACGCTCATTGGGTAAAGATACTTGCAGCCAAGTTTAATGACTGAAGTTTGATGCCCAGTACTCACACAGTGGAAAGAGTTGTCCTCTTACCTATACACACATGCCCACACAGCCATAAGTAAAAAAAATAAATAGAAAGACAGATAAATAAATGTCAAAAATTAATCTTTTGTTAATAAACTCCAATTCTGCTTACTTTTCTTTTTCAGAAAAAAATTATCTATAAATCTTCATCTTCTTCTCATTATCCTTTAAATAATACAATATGGCATTTAATTTACATAGCATTTACAATTTATTGGGTATTATAAGTAATCTAGATTTATAGGCTCCAGTAGGACAAATCTAGCTTATTGCAAGGGACCATTTTACATAAGGAATTCAAATATCTAAGGAATTTTGGTATCCTGGATATCCCCACAGAGACTAAGTTACCATTGTCTGTACAATGGGATTCTATGAATGGCCTACATATAATGATGCTGGGAAAACAAAGATGAGTTTCTATCCTCATGCATAAATAAAAACATTAGGGAGGGTCACCAAGGTATTTCTAGGACTTATGGAATTTGTGACATTCCAACCCATTAGCTCTTGGGGGTTTTTTTAGGGTCATCTCAAATCATTCGTCTTGACTCAGAGTTCCCCAATAGTAACAGATCCCCAGGATGTGATCTCTCTTGGCATTCTGACTTCAAACATCACAGACCAGTTTCTCCAGCTGTCCTCTGCAAACCAAAGCTCACCATCCTTCTGTGTTCTCTAAGCCAACACACACACACACACACACACACACACACACACACTTGGACATTCACTGCCCAATTGCTGCCAGGGTGAAAACCAAAATCTCCTATGACTGGAAACAGGATCTGTATGCTATGGTATATTTATTAAACTTAATACAATTGCCTTAGATACATCTGGGTTATATCTATTCAAGATAAATGGTTAACGTGAGCAAAACAAGAGAAAAAAAAAAAAACAGAAGCTGACATGAGACTGCTAAAGAAAAATGCAAAGATATCTTTCCTTCAAGGATGGACAGACGGATGTATGTTGAGGTTTTGTCTTTTGCTGTCTACTGTAATGCTGAGTGTGGGTCCCCAAAATCCTAGAGTCTGCACATAAACCCGGGACCCTGCTCCCAAGTTAATTCTGATGGATGAATAAAGATGCTGGCAGCCAATAGCTGGGGAGAAGAGACATAGGTGGGATTTAGGTTTCCCCTGGTTTGAGACCACAAAGGAAAGGAGAGGGGAGGGGAGGGAAGGAAAAGGAGGGAGGGTGGAGGGAGGGGAGGGTGGGGGGAGGGGAGGGTGGAGGGAGGGGAGGGGGAGGGGGGAAAGAAGGGAAGGGAGGGGAAGGGGGGGGGGGAGGGGGAAGGAAGGGAAGGGAGGGGGGGGGAGGGGGAAGGAAGGGAAGGGAGGGGAGGGGGAGGGGGAGGGGAGGGGAGGGGAGATTGAGGCTGTCAGAAGAAGGAGAATGTGCAGGACAAAGAGAGTGGCCATGGGGCTGGCCAAAAAAAAGGGCCATGTGGGCTGGCCAGTTGGAGCTAAGTGCAGCCCAGATGAAACATATTAAGTAATAACTTGGGTTACAAATAGGAAGGTAGATTCTAACAGCATAGAGAGTAGACACTTGCCCAGCTATTGTGCATGCTACAGATATTTAAGAAATTAGTCCCAGCTTCATGAGAAAGGAAGAACCAAGTAGAGGTGGGGATTGGGAAGCAGCACACTTTTGTGTATATTTCCAAACAATGAGCCAGTTGCTTTAAAAATATTTCTAAGAGGAAGGAGGGGAGGATATGTCACTCACCTGCTTCAGTCTCCCTGAAGCTGTCCTGAAGGAGTTCCCAAGAAGAAGAGAGACAAGAGGAAAGGGAGAGGAGGAGGGGATGAGGAGAGAGGAGGATCCAGCTCCTTTTCCACATGTATCTAGCTGCTGGTCCATTCCAAAGCACAAGAGGTCCACATTCCTCCAATTCCCCACCAAGACAAGACAAGGAAACCAAGAAGCTAAGGTTCGGAGAAGCGGAAGCTTCCACACAGTGAAAAACATGAAGCTTATGAATTACTAAAGCTTTAAGCTTTCTACAACAGAAAGTTTTCATACATGGTGATTCTCCCAAATAAAATGCTAAAGAAAAACAAAAGGTTGAAGGGTGCTTGTTAAAACACAATAGGGAAAGCTTCCTCAGGAATATAGCAATCGGTATATAACCACTGCAAAGGTGGACATTGAAGTAGGGGACAGACTAGGCTAAACTCCAAATCAGAAAGGGCAGTTGGGACTCAAAAACAAGGAGCAAAAGATAGACAGTTACTAAGTGGAAACATCAGGAGAAAGAAGAATTTGGGCTGAATTTGGACTAAATTAACCTAACAGGATCCCTGCTGAAGCCAGGCCATGTGAACTGATGTCCCTTGGGGGAAGTGACACAGTGAATGGACATGAAGAGTCTTGCTAATCTATCTACTACAGCTAGAGCAGAAGGAAATGCACAGCTGGGCCCAGCAGAAGCAGAGACTCTCCAGAGCCTAGTGCAGTTCTTAGCTGGGTTCACCATACTTAGGTTGACACATTTCAAGCTGTAGAGAGCAACTGTCTCCATCAAACAGTACCTGTAGGACACATGTAAGTGTCTCACGATTCAGTCATAAACCTGAGAACTAAGGCTCTGGTGCCTTGCTACCAGGACAGAAAGTATGCCTTCAAGTGGCTCTTCCTCTCAGAAAGAAGAGTCTTTGTTGAAAGTGTAAATGTGAAGGGACCCCAGTAGAGAGAAGGCAGCTGGTGTTACAAATTGTCTAGGAGGGTCTTCTGTGCAGCCAGGACAGACAGCTTCACATTTTCTTTGTGCCATGAGTGGTTTCACAGCCTCATCCCTGTCCCCACTGGAGTCTCAGAGCTTCTGTGCTCACTCTTCCTCACCTGGGTCCCTCTTACAACATCCCAAATGTTAAAAACAGAGCCATCTCCCATGCCTCAACTGCTCCTTGGAGAAGGACAGTGGCTTAAACTTTCATGAGCAAAAATGTATTGACTAGGAAGCCCATCAAACCATTTTTGTCACACATAAATTTCTCATCTATCTATACAAGAGTCTTTTAACTGAACTTTATATTAAGTCCCTTGTCCTTTTGTCTGTTGGTTTGGGTTTTTGTTATTCTTGCTGGATCTGGGGGCTTGTTTTGTTTTGCTTTCGTGATAGAGGTGGTGGTGTGCTGGGAACCAAACCAGGGTTTTGCTTTGCGGGCAAATACTCTACCACTGTGCTAAATTACAACTCACAAACCTTGTGTTCTGTGGAAAAGAAACAAAACAAGCAAGTTATGACATAGGGCAATGGTGCTGCAGTAAGCAAAGCGTAAGTGGATCTCAGGACTGGGAAGGGTTTGCAGTGACTGCTGCTTCCTCCTAGGAAGAGTATGCAGGAGCTGCTATTTCCTCTTCATTGATCAGTGGCCACACCCTAAAGCACATGAGACCCTTGCTTGGGTTTTCTTTTTTCTGGTGTCCATTTCTCTTATATTTTACCTTAAGCTCTTTGGTCATGATGTACACATGCACCCAGTTATTGTTTCTGGGTAGGACAAGCTGTCCCCTCTAATTAAAAACTGTTTTTCCCTAAATGATTCACTTTCTGTCAGCATCTCAGCTCATATTTCACAATCAGATGCAGCTATGACTTCTGGGATTTCGCATCGGCTGTTAACAAACACAAAGGAATGTCTGATGTGTTGGCAACTCAGTTGCTTCCTTCTAAGGGTGTTGGCCTCCTGCTGGAATGGGTCTCATAAAATATGGGATACTACTTGTTGTCAGTTGTTCCAAAGAACAGCGTTTGACTCTAAGTTTCCTTCCTCTCACTTCTGGGGTCTGAACTGGTGGTTGCCCACATGCTATGTCACTAAGTACTTTCCAGACCTAGTTTTACAGCATCTCAGTAAACTGCCCATGAAGGCGGTTAACTCATTCTGTAATCCACACAGGCCTTGACTATGTGACTCTACTCTCCAGGTATCTGGGATTATAGGTCACCCCACCAAGTCAAGCTTTGAAGCTGCTTTGTAGTTTCTGTCTTCTTTTTTAAGCCTTTCTCATATTGCTACACCTACTTAGTCATGCAGGCAAGCACCTAACAGGCTTCCTGTGGTACTAGTTTCCTGCCATGGCCACTGCTTTCTTGCTTTTGAATCCTTGCTAGTGAAGCAGTTTTCTATCTTCATTTTTACTTTAATGTCTCTTTGTTCTGCTTTTCCCATCCCTCCTGGCTCCTCTGACTTCCTCAGTAGGATCCCACAGTAGGTGTTTTGGACGTGCATAGAAGTCTAGGTTACCTTGTGCCCTAGGCCTTGCATTGTGGCCTCTTGTCCTGCCTATTTTCACCCCTGATAAACTCCTCCTTACCTAGGACCACCCTTAAGAGGTGCAGCTGCTCCTCTCCGAAGGATTAACACTGCCACTTGGTCCCCTATTCCTGTCCTCCAGTTGTTCTCTGCTCCATCAGTCACCTTCCCTACAACTGATTGCTCTCTGCCAAATGCAGAACAGAGCAGCAAAGCAAAGCAAAGTAAAACCAAGCCACATATGAAAGCTCCCTCATGGCAAAAATATCCTCTTCCTCCATCCTTTTGTGTACCTTATCCCTTAAACTATGGTTCTGTTTTTAACTCTGCTTTGTCAACTTTCCCAAAGGCTAATCTGGCTGGAGGTGGTGGGGCACATGATTAATCTCAGAAAAGGCAAGGCGGAGGTAGAAGAGGCAGATCTCTTTGAATTCAAGGCCTGCCTGGTGTATCTACTGATTTCCAGGCCAGCCAGGGATGCATAACAAGACACCGGCTCAAAAACAAAACAAACAAAATACTAATTTGAACTAATTTTCAATTTGCCACCTCCTCAATCACTACCTTCAATAAAACAAAACAAACAACAAACAACATGAAGTGACATGTGCAAATGGAAAGCATTCAAAGAGTGAGGATGAAAGAGGAAGCATCCTACTCCATCTGTCCACTGGAGTGACTGACTGATTAGGTTCTGGATTTCAAGACTCTCTTCAAAAAAAAAAACAAAAAACTATTGGTTTTATATATTGTGTGGATAGATATAGATATCATAACATATATTTCTTACACATTCCCAAACATAAACTGTCAGATTTACACATTCTGTGTTTGTAGACATAAGCACCTGTGGAGGTGCACATGTGGAGAGTGTTACTCTTCACATTCTTCCTTTGAGGAAGAGTCTCTCCTTGAATACCAGCAAGCTCTGGTGGTCCTTCTGTCTGTTCTCGCCTTGGTGCCAGGGCTATGGGCATCTGAGGGACAGACCTGCCTTTTGACATGAGAGCTAGAACCTGAACTCTGGCCCTTCTACTTGGACATCAGTAAACCATTTCTCTATCTACCTACATATTTTGTTTGATAAATACATCACTTCAATTTTTATATCTTGAATATCTTTCATATTCAGCATATTCAGATATAACATACTATTTTTAATGTCTTCAAAGTAGCCATATAGATTTTCCCTGATTTGTATAATATTTGTATAATATAATAATTTGTTCCATATTCAGGGATATTTGGGTCAGCTTCAATTTTAAGGTTGTTTTAATATTCTTATTACAAAGAATCCCATAGAGATGTGTTCAACAATTCTAGTACACTGGTGACATTTTGTTTCTTTGTACTCTGAAGAACTTTCCCTCTTGCCCTGTCTCCTCATAGATCTTATGTTGGCACGTATTTGATTACTTGGTCATAAAACGGATGGATTTCCCTGAACAAACCTTTGCAAGAAGTCTGGGGAAAAAGCCAAGGTCAGCAGGATCCCAGCCTTCCGGACATTCCCATGACTCAGTACGTAGGTAAGAGATACCATTAGGCAGCAAGACTCTCGTGCACAGGGCAAAAAACTGCTCAAGGACGTGATTCTTCATGGCAACCACTCACCCCATAGAAAACTCCCGTTTCCCTCTAAGCCGTGTCTCTAGGTCTTTCCACTGCTGGTCAGCAGGCCGAGGGCTGATATGGGGGCCAGCTACTGCTGCAGTTGAGACACACACTAGAAAACGATATGCAGCTCCCCTTCTTGTAGGTACTCTCCAACCTTCAAGAATCTTTCTCTTGAGCCCTGCTTATTTGGCAAGAGGCGAAAAGCACACATTTCAATGTTCTTTACCAGGCCAAGTAAAGTAGGAGGGTGGGAAAGTGTGCTAATGGCCATGGGGTCAGCTCTGCTATGTCACAACACAGCCCAATCTTATGGAATTATTTTTCTCAATGGAGGTGCCCTCCTTTCAGATGACTTTAGTTTTTGTCAAGTTAGTATAAAAGTAACCAGCACAGTGGTTAAGAGTACTTGCTACTCTTCCAGAGGACCTGAATTTTGTTCCAAGCACTCACATGGTGAGTGACTCACAAGCACTGTAACTGAGGTTCCAGAGGACTCAACAGCTCTCTACGGACCTCCAAGGGCACCAGAAATACACATGGTGCAATACATATGCTAAAGAGACAGGAGAAAGAAGTATTCCTTTAATGAGATAACACACTTTTCACATGCCTGCAAGTTTTTCTGAATCACTCAGAAAAGCTCAGCTTTCCTCTCCCTCTATCTCTATTCTAAGCATGCTTCCCTACACACTACGGGCTTCCCGTAGCTGGAAGGGCATAGCTTTCACGTCTCTCCATGCGCCTGTGCAGTTGCCAGTATGCTTCCCTGAGAACTTCACTAACCACTATCACTGTCCTCAAGTTTCCTTTTGAGTCCTTCTTAAATTCCATTATTAGTAAAATCAAGAACCCTAAGAGAGGACCCCAATTTCTCTGATAAATGTGATTATTCTGTGAGACTTCTTCAAATTTCCAATACAAGTAGGGGTTTCAGCAAGATGTCTAGGCTGACCCAAAACTTGATAACCTGGTGCCCTATTTGAGTTCCCTTGACCCTGTGTGTCATAAAAGTTGGGTAGAGTCTGTTTACTGTCCTGCCTGTTGAGTCTGGTGATCAGCCAGAAGTTCTTGGTGAGTGTCACAGATCAGTGATAAAAACAGCCTGAGGAGATAATGCTGCTCCTTGAATTATGCAGACTACTGACAAATAGTCAGGGTCACAAACAGAAGACTTGACCACAATCCCTGACCTGTGTGAAGGTGCCCAAAAGGGTGTTACCCTTATTTTGTACATAAACCACCCCAATATCAGCCTCTCGGGCAAGATAACCCTTTAGGATAGGGATCTTACCTACCTGAGCTCACTGTTAGGAAGTTCTTTCTGTTTCATAATTTTACATATCAACCACCTGGTTTTAGTTTCAGAATGAGCAGACTGAGTCTCTCTGGTAACCAGATGACATCCTGTGAATTTTGTGCCTCAGCACAAACGGTTGGTAAAGGACATAATAAATAAAATCTGTCGTCTCCAGTAAAGGACTTCCCCATCTAGGTTTTAGTTGGTTTTGCCTGATATGATTTTGTTTGGGACTACTCCCTTCCATGAATTCAAAAGCAACAACAAGACAGTAAGCAGTAAGCGTGTCTACAAAGCCCAAGAGTATAAGTTCTTGAAGTTAACATGGGAGCAAGAAACCACAGTAATGCCCAGGAACTCTAGGGTGTAACTTAAGATTCCATATCCAAACTGAATCCGGATCTTAGAAACCATGGCAAACGTTTAAATGTAAGGCAGAGCCTGCTCGGAAGCAGCTGATACTCATGACCTTAATTGAATTTCAAGTCCTCCAGGTCATTCAGTCAATCTTGGATCTACTTTCAAAGTTGCTGTGAGGATTAAAACTGCCTGTATTATGTTCTTAGAGTAAATCTAGCACAGGGTCAGCACATAGTCAGTGGGTGGCTGTCAGTGTTGCTGATTTCAGAAAACAGGTAGGTGAGGAAGTGTCCTGAGAAACCTGTGGGTCAAAGTTAATGATCTCCATAGTCAGATCTGTGAACAGCCAAAGAACATTCCAAAGAGGGCAGGGCCACAAACCATCTGATAACATGTTTTCTCACTTGAAACCTCCAGCAATATACCTAAAAGGCAGCTGTGGCTTGGAAGTAAGCCATGACATCCCTCAACCTCCGAGGAGCCCTCAGAGTCAGCTCAGCCTGTCAAGACAATTTTGGAGTGAACTCGGATAGACTCTGTAAGGGTTCCTTGCTCCAAAGCATTTCTGTCACTACTTGGGATCAAAGTGTGCTTACTAACTTATTTTGTTTCCTGAGAGATGTACCCTTAGAGTTGCACATTTGAAAATTGATACAGGCTCTCCTTTATTAGAGGCACTTTGCTTTAACACTCCCCTGGTGAGCTAGCTGCTCTCATTTGGGGCCCCTATCATATCATCCTGCAGAGTTGATAATAAAAAATACATTTAGTCCAACTTCAAAAGTCCCCATAATCTATAGCAGTCTCAACAATGTTAAAAGTCCGAAGTTTAAAGTCTCTTCTGAGATCCATCCAATCACTTAACTGTAATCCCAAAGCAAGACAGAAAACCAGCTGGGCAAACTCCAAACTCTGCATCTATGGCTGATGTCAAAGTTGTCTTCAGATCTCCAACTCCTTTTTCATCTTTGTTGACAGCAATAAATTTCTTTCTCCTTGACTGTTTTTACTTCCTGTTAGCAGCTTTCCTCAACAGATACCCCACAGCTCTGGCATCTCAAACATCTTGGGATCTTCAAGGCACAATGTTACATCTTCTTGTTTCATGTCTGGGATCCACACATGATCTTCTGGACTCCTGCAAAGGCTTGGCATCACTTCTCCAGCTCAAAGATTTCCTTTGCCAGTGTAATTAATATAAATCTGTAGCACTCTAAGCTCAGGTTGATTCACTCAACTGCTGCCGCTATTCTTGGTGATCATCCCATGATACTGGCATCTCCAATACACTGTGCTGCAACTAGGCTTCACCAACAGCCTCTCATGGGCTCTCTTCATGTTACCAAACATCAACTCCTTTGCATGACCCACTCAGTCCTGGGACATCAATTGCAACTGAGGTTGCACCTTCACCAATGGCCTTCCATGGCCTCTCACAGTGCCAAGCCTCAGCTGTTCTTCATGACACCTTCATGCCTTCAAATCCAGTTCTACCTGGGTGACTCTTATACATTATCAAGTACAGCTGCAGCACAAGGTACAACCTTGGCTATCTCTGGAACACAGCTTCTTCGTGCTCTCAGAAAATACTTCCCAGAAGATTTCACCTCAGTAATGCTGGTCTCTTCTTCATCACTACTAATTTCTTAGCTCCAGCTAGCCAGCATCAATTGTCCCAGTAGTCCCTTCTATACTTGACTCTAAAGCCAGAGCCAAATGGCCAAAGCTGCCGAGTTCTGCTGCTTGCTGGGGCTGGAACATGTTTTATTGTTGTATTACATTATCACCAGCTTTCTGTTTTCCAACTGCCTAAGCTTGGCTGTCCTGGAACTTGCTCTGTGGACTGACTTTGAACTCAAGAGAGCTGCATGCTTGTCTGCTAAACACTGGGAATAAGGGTGTAGTCCACCAATCCTGGATTTAAGTTTTTCTTTACCTAGAACTTGATCTGTCTTAGGTTGACCTTTTTTGAGATTTCCTTTGCCAATGTAGTATATAATCTCTTTACCTTGCCTCAGCTAGACTCTTCAGACAAGGGCAAAAGCAGCCACATCCACCAATCCCGCAGAAACGCCTCTAGGCCATATTGAATTCTCCACTGAACCTTGGCAGGTCATACAGTTCAATTACTCCCAGTAACATCTTCCCTATTCTACTAGGAAGCCCATTTAAAACATTCATTACTTTCCAATCCAAAGTCCCCAAATCCACATTCTTCCAAACAAAGCATGGTCAGCCTATCACACCAATACCCGAGTCCCTGGTACCAACTTCTGTCTTAGGGTTTTACTGCTGTGAACAGACACCATGACCAAGGCAAATCTTATAAAGGACAACATATATTTGGGGCTGGCTTACAGGTTCAGAGGTTCAGTCCATTATTATCAAGGTGGGAGCATGGCAGCATCCAGGCAGGCATGGTACAAGCATGTAGGGTTGTGGGTCCCGAGTCTGCTCTGCCATAGAGTTGGCTTAGGGGTCCCTGGACCTGGGAAGAGGCCAGGGCATCGGTTTCCCAAGCTCTTGGACACCCAGGCGCAAGGGTTTGGGAGGACCTCCGCTGGTCCAACACGCCTATTCCAACAGGGCCACACCTTCTAATCGTGCCACTCCCTGGGCCAAACATACACAAACCATCACACAGTTGTCCCCAACTTTCCTATGAATTTCTAAAAATGGAATTGTATATGAGGACCTGTGTGTCTAGCCCAGGGTAACTGATTAATAAATATTGACTGGATGAGTTCAGGAGTAGACACATAAGGACCACTGTCTTTGCTGTTACCTTCTGCTAGTCTGACAAGTCACACAGATCCAGATTGTATCAGCTCTACTGAGAAGGACTGCAGAGCAGACACTTCCCTCCTACTAGACTGAGTGCCTCCCAGCTAAGCTCACACGACAAACTGTGTCCTAACCATCATATGTCACTGTTTTTTTATTTTAATTTTTTATGCATATGGGTATTTTGCATACATGTATGTTTGTACACTGTGTGCATGCCTGGTGCCCATGGAAGCCAGAGGTGGTGTGCAATCCTACAGAACTAGGTTACAGACTCTCATGAGCCACGATGCTCATGCTGGAAATCAAACCTGAGTCTTCTGGAAGAACAGCCAGTGCTCTTAACCTGGGAGCCATCTCTTCACTCCCTCACTGTTCTTTTAAAACTATTTTCTGTCGTCTATAAAGTCCCTTAAGAGCATGTAGAAAAAAAATTCATCTATCCTTGCATTATCAGAGCCCCACAAGTGGTAGTCCTAGCATTTCTAAAGACTGTCTAGCAGTACCACAGAGCAGGCTGTAAGGCTATGGTAAGGACACCAAGTGAGGAACCAGGAGGGCTGGGCCCCCAAGAACAGTGTAGCATTCAATCAGAGTAGTCAGGTGATCAGATCTAGCAGGCAAACCTAGGAGAACTTGGCCATTCCATGTACTGCAGAGGAAACTAAAGATGCCTTCGACTTTCTGCTCTAGCCATAAGACAGATGGCTGCACTTGGAGGCTGAGCAGAAAGCTGGGCAGTTTGAGCACTAAGTCAGTGAAGCTGAAGGCAGGGCTTCTCAGCAGCCAATCCTCTCCTGAGGTTTGGAAAGGAGGTCCACAAAAGAGCATTAAATATCATTAAATATTAGATAATGGCTCAAGTATTAGTCTTAACCTGAGCTGCAGGCAGACAATCGAGTTCTCCTGTATCCAGGTACTGTCATTTATAAGACTTCAAGTAAATATGGTAGACTCCAAATCAGACATTGTAAAATTATAGATACAGCACACGCAGACAAGGATCCTCATCTGTATGGAGTTTGGAGTCAGGCATAACATGGGACTCCAAGCCCCACAGGACTCGGTACAGGTCTCTTGGGAGGTCCCCGTGTCTCTGCACTTGCTAAATGCTGGTCCTAGGATGCTTAAGTAACCCGAGGTGTTTCAATTGGAAGGTTAAGGAGGTCAGAATGCAACGATAGAGAAGGCAAGGAAAACACGAGTGGCAAATATCAGGACGGGGCAGAATGTGGACATCCAAGAGAGAGATGACCATGGTGGTCCTCAACCATGGTCTACGAGAGAGATAAAAGAGTCAGAGTTTTAGGAAACGGAGGAAGGGAAAGACCAGACAGATGAGAAGGAGAGAAAAACTCTAAAAGAACAGCCTGTACCATGTGCTGATTCCCAGGGTCATGTGAACAGCAAGAGGCCCTGGAACAGGCTGGCATCAGGAGGTTAACATGAAGAAAATGAGAACGATCCAGACTTTACCCCTAAGCTAGTTCAGAAGTGTAGGAAGCTATGGGCTGATATCAGCCATGCAGCTGGGCCACTTCTCTGTTGACAGAGCTCTCTCTGAACTGCTCTGTGGCCCTGAATATGGCCATTTGATGTGAGTAACAGTGAGAATGACAAAGAAAGTCAATTTACTTCTCTTTTGTCACAATGTGCACCAGAGCCATCAAAATGACATGACTCTAGTCTGTCCTCCTGTAAGATACTCTGGTTCTACTTTGGAAACTTGTTGCTTGGAAAGGTGCTTTATTCTGACAGGAGTTTTCTCTTTGGTTTGCTTATCTACCTCAGCACTGCCTCCAGAAAGCACCTCGGCCCACTGTCAAAACAAGTCAGGCAGGAAAAGATCCTCATTCTGTCTGGAATCTAAGGTCAGGGTTTTGAACTGCTATTCAAAGGTCACCAACCCTAAGGCTTCTGGAGTAAGAGAGGCCTATTAAAAGACTTAGCTTCACAGGTAGGTCCTGTGGCAAAGTTCAGTCACAAACCTGCCCCGCTGATTGTTCACCATGGCCAGCATGGCACTGCACTTTTCAGAGACAGAGAAAGTCCAGATAGCTTTGTCGACTTAGTATATTTTTACATACCAAGAACCAAGTCCACTAATCACACAAGCACCCACCTTACAGGTCAAAGAAAGCAAGCTGGTGCAGCCCTTGAGGCCCAGTCACTGTGGCAGCTTCCTCTGAGGAGTCAAAGTTTTCCTGAATGGTTGTGTTTTCGTTTTTTTTTTTTTTTTTTTCAAAACAATCATGTTTCCAAAAGAAAAGAAGAGAAAGAGAATTTGTTCTAAGAGGTCCTGGCACCTCCTACCCAGAAACTGGTCCATGCTGTCTCTGCTATTTTAGAGGGTGACTTAGTTCTGATCTTGGGGAAGACATAAGACAGCCTGGACAACACCATTATGGTTTAAACAGCAAGTGTGCAATGGTAGGCCTAGTAACTGGTGACTCACACCAGAATGAAATGACTTTGAGGCTGGCCCTTTAAAACTGAAGCATCCTACTTGTTAACTCCTCCTCCAAGGAGGTTCCTTATTAAATGAGAGCTGCTGGCTAAGCTGCCGTTTTACCCCAGACCAGTACCTTCAACTGAAGATCCGATCCTCCGGAGAAAGCCTGTCAGCATGGCTCAGGAGTTTGTGAACTGCAAGATTCAGTCTGGGAAGGTGGTCGTGTTCATCAAGCCCACCTGCCCCTACTGCAGAAAAACCCAAGAAATCCTCAGTCAACTGCCTTTTAAACAAGGTCTTCTGGAATTTGTGGACATCACAGCCACTGACAACACCAATGCGATTCAAGATTATTTACAACAGCTCACCGGAGCGAGAACAGTGAGTGTGTTTAAACACTAAGGAAGCACTGGAGGGTTGCTGTTTCCTTTCCGGAGCTATGCAGACAGCTGTGCCTTTTCTAGGATCCCGCTGCCAGGGCTCTGTCCTTCAATGCATCCAGAGGGCTTTGCAGGGTGTGGGGGAGAGACCCAAAGGAAGACACTGCTCAAATGAGTGGCTAGCAGGACTGCATGGGAGGACCAGAAGGCAGAACGCTGGTGTGTGGTGCTGGTCGGTGGGTCTGGCAGCTGGGCTGGTGGCAGTTAAGTGTGCATCTGAAGGCTTTATTTTAAGCACTAGTTTGAACTAACTGACAGTGTTCATCTGGCAAGGCAGGAGGCAGCTTCGAGGCTGTGCGTGATCTCTCGCTTTTGTTATGGAACGGGCAAATGCACTCTCTTCCCCGTTAGCAGCGGGGGTTTATGGTCTTTCCTTTTCTCTAGGCTTTCTTTGTCACCTAGTTTGTTCATTCTTATCTAGCTCCACCCACTAGAAAAGTAAATCCTGTATTCCATTTTTTGCCTGTGCTGCCTTAATTATAGAATGTTTTCAGGCCTGGTTATCATGATAACTTACTGTATGATCCAATGGGTTCTTGCCTTGAAAATCCCCGGTGACTCAGGCTGATAGAGGGAGCACTTCAGAATCCTGTTCCACAAACACATATGCAGCTCTCTAAGAAAACCTTCTTCCCTCAGAAAAGGCTTTCTTTGTGCCCAGACTGCTGGTGGAATGAATGCAGAGCCTAAGTCTCTAGTGCTGGAAGGTGAGCCTGTATGTTACTGGAGTGTTGGAGGACAAAGCCGAGGATCTGGCAACCCTGTTGGCCACCAAGAACCTTGGCCACCTGCCTCCAATACCAATTAAAGAGACACGGGACAGTGAAAAGCAGAGAAAGAAACTTATTCAGTGAGGCTTCACTGGGAAGCAGAAAAACTACAGATGTCCATAGACACCCAAGTCCATGAAGTGTATGGTGTGTGCGCGTGCATGCCCTTGTTTACTCGACAGCCCAGTGGTTAACATTGGGTGACTTCTTTAATCACTCGGTCTTATTTTTTTGAGACACCATCCATCACTGAATCTGGAGTTCACAGGCTGGGCTGGATTGGCTGGCAGCAGGAACTCTCCCCCCCTCCTACCTAGGTTTTCCCAGCCTTGTGATTTGCACCCAACTTTTCTCTGGATTCTGGGGGATCAAATTAAGGTCCTCACTCTCATGCATACGCATGTTACTAGCTGAGCCACCTCCCTTCTTAACTAGAATCTCCTCCCATCTTCTTAAACAGAAAGTAAGAGGTTTGCAGGCCAGGTTCAGGTGAGAGCCCCACACCCACTCCTTCCCCCACTACCAGACTCACCATAGTCTCAGGTCCAGTTGCTCTCCAGGGCTCAGAACTGTGTAAAATCTCTTCCTGTGAGGTGGGTTTCTCCACTGGCAAGCACCAGGACTTCAGCCTTTTCCCACACGAGCTTGGGGGATGTGTGTTGGGGGGCCATTTGTGTGAACGGTCTGATAGCCAAAGGGAGAGGCATGGGTCGTCTTTTTAGAGTATGCCCTTTCATGAGAGAGCAGTCCACTTATGCTCTTTTCAGGAGCACATTGCAGGGTACTGTTGGAAGGAACACATTTCCTACTTGAGCTTTAACGTGACTTAAATGATTTTCTCTGTGATCTTGGGGTAAAGCATTGGAAATTATTTCATTCAAGAATCTGCATGGTAGTGTCAACCAAAAGTGTGTATTTTACAGCTATCGGTTGAGGTCTTTGAGTAGGGGCACAGCAGAGAGCAGTTAAGAGAGCAGAAGCAACCGTCCCTCCCGGCCCTGCTCCAGCTCCCAGACATCCTGCTGCAGGGTGCTGCCAGCCAGTGGAATTGCCGGGGAAAACTTTTCAGGCAGTTTCATGCTCAGATCAAATTACACATTAATTGCCTCCTAACAGCAGAGGTGGTATAGGATCTGTACGTGGTGCCAGTTATAACAGAATTGAGGAAAATGCTATTCTTAGCCTAGCAACATGGGTTCTGGAGAAATGAAAAACAAAACCAACAAACCAAGAAACAAAAAACCAAATTTCTTCATTTAACAAATGTTTGAATTGATTTGTAAGGCAACACAATTTTGTAGTGGCCTTTTAACTTTAAAATTACAAAAGGTGTGTGTACCCGTGTGTGTGTGTGTGTGTGTGTGTGTGTGTGTGTGTGTACGTGTACATGTTCTGGAGGTTGATCTCAGCATGTTTTTCAGTCACTCTCCACCTTAGCTGTTTTGAGGCAGGGTCTCTCACTGAACCTGCACCATTCTGGTTAAACTGGGTAGCCAGTGAGCCCCCGAGATCTGCCTATCACTGCACCCCACTCCCAGTATTGTGCCATATATGACTGTTTACATGGCTGTTGAGAATCTGTTCTCATGCTGTATACTGAGCCAGATCCCTGATCACTCCCTATCCCCAAGCAGGGTAGATTTGAGTCCAAATCTAAATGCATCTCTTTTGAGGGAATCACAAATGTTTCCAACTCACAGCTTCCTGGTGCTGAGTAAGGCTGTGTTTACATTTTAAGAATGAGAATTTGAGTGTAGTTGGCTGTTCCAATTGCCCTGTGCGACCCATGGGCTCTGGTATACAGTAGGAGCTCAGCAGGACATGATTACAGAAACAGCCTTCAGTCTTGCAGTCTAGTTCCTGTGGCTTCCCACCAATGCTTTCATCTGTTATTTCTCCAAAGCTCTGCCATTCCTGATGGGCTTCTGATGAACTCTGGATGCCTCTTACAGAACACCTGTTTTAGGAACAAAGTGCATCCATTTTGTCCTTCAGGTTCATAGGATGACGTTTCTGGATAGAACAGATATTTTCCAGCATCTGTAATTTACCAGGCACATTTTTGCACAGTGGAAATACAGCCATGAAAAATTCCTACTTTTTAAAAAATATGCACCTTTCTGGGGAGACAAATGACTCGATGAACCGTATGTGTGGGAGGCAGCAGTGATGTGTTTATGAAGAAATTAACCATGGGAGGGGAGGCAGGGTGGAGGCAGAGGAAGTGGAACCAATGGGGGCCTCACCAAGATGAAGAAAAAGGAAACTAAGGGCTAGCATGTGGTGGACTGTGACTGGGAGTGATGGATTAATCAGGAGGCTGACATGACAGGCCCACAGTGGGTTAGAGTAAGAAGGGGTGGACCTGAGAGATACTGGCAGCTACCTTACTTAGGAAGGCCTCTAGCCTCTCTAATAAGCCAGCTTGTGTGGTGAGGGGTCGAGGGTGCTGCTGGATTTTTAGCTTTGGAGTGACCTGACTTTACCTTTGGAAGGGACATTCTGGTCACTGTAGTCATCGGTGCAAAAACTACTGTCACCTCAAAAGGAGCTGAGTTATTTTAGAGTCAAGTGAGAGAATAGGGCCTGAGAAGGCAGCGCTAGGGTACTTCAGCGTCCATGTTCCAACATAGAAGCTGTCTGATTAATTTTTTATAGTAGCAGAGAAAAAGAGATCCAAATAAAGCAATTTTTAGAAACCTTAGAAGGGACATCAAAGAAGAAGGTTACAGCCAACCCAGTCCTCTGCCTCTGTACATAAAGCTACTTTCCTGGAATTTTTGTTCACAGGAACAAGACTACAGGAGGAACTAAACTGAGGGACATTTGGGACCACACAAAATTCGAGTGCGAACAGTGGTTTGTGGTAGAAGAGGAAACTGTTGAAGGGGCTTTGGGTAGCTGCACCTGAGGAGCCCATTGGCTCAAACCTTACCCAACAGTGGTCAGAAGTGGCGATGTGGGTGCTGGGAAGATGACTCAGCAGATACTGCGTTTCCCTCACAGGTGTAAACAGAAGAGGAGGCTGTGCGCAGGTGGCAGCCTGCTTGTCATCCCAGCACAGGAGGAGCAGGAGACCATGCTTCAGTTTTGTTTTGTTTTGTTTTTTCAAAAAAGCCTAATCAAGAAAGTCACTCAAAGTCAACCTTTGGCCTAACACACGCACACACACACACACACACACACACACACAGTGCAGAGCATGCTGGGAAAACCCGCTCCAGGAGGTCAGAGCATTTGTTATCAAGCTTGGTTTAGAGCGAAGGTTCTTCGGATCCTCAGCAGTAGTTGACTTGGCCTCCTCCCAGGAAATGGGTGGTCCAGAGGTTTGAGTGACAGGTGTTTCCTCCTCTCCCTCAGCCTGATTGAAGGCAGCTTTGCTGATGACCAGACTGCAGCAGGGATGGGACAGTAAAGTTCCTTCAGGCTTTCAGACAACCTAGCTTCTTGCCAGACATGTACAAAAATCTCCATCCTGTGGAACAGTCGGATAATGTTTTAGGGCCTGTCTCGGAATGGGGGCAGGGGTGCTGCCTGTCTGTGTGTATTGCTGTCTGTGTGTGTGTAGTGTGTGCAGAGGGTCCCAGCCCTCTGTCACCCTGAGAGAAATAAAGGGGTGTTCTGTGTAGACCAGTGGTTGAAGGTGACCAGCACCTGGGAAATGTTTAGAAACTCAAATTCTCAGACTTTAGCTCATTTCTTCTGAATCTGAGAGAAATCTGCGTTTTATTTAACCAGACCTTTCAGGATTCTGACTCACAATCAAGGGTAGAACCAGCCCCCAGGAGATGACCCTTGGTTTTCAGGGCATTATTGCCACTGGCATTAGCTCAGACCTTCAGTGGATCAAACAATTTTACTTCTTAAGCATGAGGGCAGCTGCTTAGATTAAAAGCCAGAACCCATATTTAAAAAAAACAAAAAACTACCTGTGCACAGTGGTAGCCTGCTTTTGATGTTAGCACAGGATAGGCAGGACACCCTGTCTCAGTCTTTTTTTTTTTTTTAAAGTGATTCAGAAAGACAATTTCAACCTTTGACCTCCAGACACAAATGGAGAGACGGAAACTGTAAGAAGAGTAAAGACTGCTTGAGTCGTTTGGAAAATAGAATTCAAGAATAAGCATATGGTTTCCTACTTTAAATCTTAGAAGAATTTCATTCATTTTATTTAGCAAGTTGTTACCTTCAACAGAACCATTAAGGCTCTGCTGTTACTGGGACAGCTGACTGCCCCAAAGGAGCAGAAACTTCTGAGGAGACAGAAACGGAAAAGCCCTTCAAACATGGGCCTCCTTCCCTCAGAAACGATACCCAACATTCCATAGAAATTTAGGACTTCTTGCCTCATGTTTCTGCGTTTTTCTCCTTGTAGCTAACAGAAGCAATATTGTGTTACTTCCCTTTACAAAATCTCTGACACAGTTGCCTACACTCCCCCTAGCAGCCACATTTTCCGGGGACTTACCAGGGTGACTTGCCTGAAAGGGCTTCTGGGATTCTTTTTTTTTTTTAGTTTTCAGGAAAAAGAGATAGCTTAACTAATTTGGATTGTGGCACAGGATGTTGCTTTAGTTTTCCTTAAGCGCAATTCACCCTGGACCCCCGCCCCCTCTAAATAAAATGCAACTAGAATTTATCTACAGTAATTTAACCTCTTTTCTCATCCTTCCCGTATTTTAAATGACTCACTTAGATGATCTATACGCTCTGAGGAAATAGGATGCCCTGAAAACCATTCTCACCCTGTCTGCCCTTCCCTGCTCTGTGTTAGAGGGCCCGTCACTTCCTAATCATGCACTGGCCTTAGCAGAGCCCTTTCTTCATGGCCTCTCGGCCTCTATGGGAGAGCCCTAATTTGGAAATTACTTGGCCACAGGGAGGACACTTCTTCCTTCCTAGGGAGTCTGAAGTCCTCTTCAACTGTGACAAGACAGACAATGTCTGAAGAGGGCTCTGTGGAGTGGCAGTGACTGAGAGGAACCCATTTTACAAGTACAGTGTGGCTAGGAAGCCAGACAGATCAATCTGCTTGGACCCAGAGCTGAAACATTTAGGTATTTTACTGAGGGCAAGAGATTAAATGAGACTCAAAGCATCATAGTACTGTCTTCTAGTTGAGGACAGCTAATTTTTAATATCAGGATGATGCAATGTAATAAGCCTGGATCTCCCTTCCAGCTGCACTGAAGAAGAAGCACGCTCTTGATTGCCAGGTTCAGTGTAAGGTCTCAGGTCTGACTCCAACTGCAAAGGAACCAAAGTGCAAAGTGCAGCCTGGTAGTCTCAGTGCACCAATAAGAATTTGCTCTTGATGTGTGTTTGTAAACTGAAAAATATTGTAAGCTCACTCAATCTGAAAACCATTTTTTTTTTAACCTTTTTCCCACCTGGGGCTGAAGCTTTTACACAGGTCCAGTAGCTGTGTCCCTGAGCTATAACCCAGCTCTAACAACAGATTTTTAAAAAGATGTATTTATTTTATGTATATGAGTACACTATAGATGTCTTCAGACACACCAGAAAACAGCATTGGATCCCATTGAGAATGGTTGTGAGCCACCATGCAGTTGCTGGGAATTGAACTCAGAACCTTTGGAAGAACAGTCACTGCTCTTCAACACTGAGCTATCTCTCCAGCCCCTCAACAACATTTTTAAATGACTATTTCTACTCTTAGACCATTGTTCTTAAAATGTCTTCAGAAGAAGACTGTAAAGCAATTTGTAAAGCTTAGCACAAAGGATAATACTGGACAAGGGAAAACTAGTCATAAGGCTCCTCAACCATCCTGACTTGTCTTTTCTGCAGGTTCCTCGGGTCTTCATAGGCAAAGACTGCATAGGCGGATGCAGCGATCTAATTTCCATGCAACAGAATGGGGAGTTGATGACCCGGCTGAAGCAAATTGGGGCTCTGCAGTTATGAAAGGAGTGGCAGGTGAGGCTGGGCCACGGCACTGAAGGACGATGGCATTCTGCTGCCATTTTCCATTATGCTGTAGGAGGACATTCTGGGCTGGGGTGACTTAAGGAACTGAGATGATATTTATTGATGAATTATTGTACCAATGAGAGAAATCTTTTCAGTGTACCTTTATTTAACAAATGTATTGCACTAAACATAGCACTAGACATAACTACGCAAAAAGATAATGTGGCACTTATAGTCCATAGAAGTAGACATACCACAAATGAGTAAGTAAATCCAGAAGCAAGTAGACTAATGTGATGGAATGTGCCAGAGAGGAGAAGGAGGCCTTGGGCGGTACCTAAGGATGGCAAGAGGAGAGCAAGAATGGACTCAAAAGGATAATTCTATTAGAATTCAAAAGAAAACCCTCAGGACATGCCCGTTGTAAATCTGTCACAGTTGCCCCATGAAGATAGAAAAAAGAAAAAAAGCCATGTACTTTGAGCTTAACCAATATGAAAGTCAGGAAGGGGAAAGTTGAAGGGGTTAGACTACGTGTGAGGGAAAGCATGCTTACAGCTGACGAAGAAAAGGAAGAGCTGAGCTTTTCTGAGTAATTCAGAAAACCAGGCAGGCCTATGGAGGTACATGTCTGTAAGAGACTACATCAGGAGTAGGGTAGGAAAAGAGCATCCCATTAAAGGAAGATTATTCCTATTTCCTTAGCTTGCCTTGAGGTTTGCCTGCCTTCCTGAAGGGTGGTGATTGGCCAGGTGATTGGTGGGCCTAATTGGATCAACTCTTAAGCCAGAAGACAATGGCATGTCTCCGCTGAAAGACTCCACTTGTCTGTTAGGAGACAAAGCTTTCCCTTAATGGCCCTTCAGCTGCACCATTACCTGCACAGTAACACCAGGATGCCTTGAGGTCTGATGAGCACCTTCTCTGTCCTCTCCCATAGAGCTAGCAAGCTTCCAAGCACTCAATACACAGAAAGACGCGTGTTTTCTTTTATTAAAAAAAGAAAGTAATGATTGTTTAACATAAAAGTTCTTTCAGAGGCTGCATGACTCACAGAGCAACAATGTATCCTTCTGGCCACTCATATATGCTGTTTGTTACTCAGTATACACACAAGAGCAGTGAGGCCTAAAAAAATACATTTGAGTCTCCAGACCTCAAATAGTCAATGTCCGTCTATGGATACCGGTTTTCAACATCACAGCTGGTGAGCACTGTGTCTGTTGTTAACTTGTGGGCTCACGCTGAGTTCTAAATCACTAAATACAGGTAGGGGTACCCAATGGCTTCTATTCTAGACCATACTTAGCAGTTCATGCTGAAATGAATGAAACAGAAAGAAAATGCCATTTCCCCATCTCCCCTGCTGTGAGCTGGCACCTTCCAGCAAAAGACTGCTAGCATCATTCTTTCCCTTCCATATCCCACGTTGTCCCTGTTTTCCTAGTAGCTCCTACCCACAGGCCACCTGTGACAAATGCATCAAAAATGATTAGAGAGAGAGTTCTGGTGGTGGAAAAGAAGGCTGAGCTAATTTTTGCTGTAAAATCTAATTCTTTGTCTCTTTATTTCCAGGCTGATCCCATGCTGACAACAGCCGTCCAGCCATGCTGATGGCCAGTGGCCCTGAGAGTTCATGTGCATCACAGAGAATGTCAGGATTTCCTGGTGACTGGGATTTTCATCAAAGTTGCTTTTATTTCTTCTTTTCCTCAGTGCTAGAAATTGTTGCAGTTTGCCTCTAACCATGGGGCTGAGAAGCTTAACAGACCGTACTGGTTTGATTATCCATTCTTCATGTGCTGACATGTCTCTACCTCTAAGCCCATGTTTGCCAAATGATCTAAATCTCCAGCGAATCTGTTGCTGGTTTTCTGCTACACGGAAGTCATTTTGCAGAAGTCCACTTTCTAAAGGATTATTGAATCAATGGATATTGTGAATTTGCTTACGAGTCACACACATGTCTCTCCCTCCTTTGTGCATGCATCCTTCCCGCTTCTGTATTTACTGCCCTCAGCTAGTGTTCTCAACCTCACCCTCCCACAACCCACAGAAGTCCACACTTATTTGAGGATGCTGTTTGAAAAATCAGATGAAGAACTTTAGCTTAGTTGGTCCTCACTGAGGCCATATTAACATAGGCGGCAGAGCAGATGGTGCATCAGCTCTCTTCGGAAAGGTGATTAATTGCCCAGAAAATCCCAAGCAGCTGTGTGCGATCAGAGTTAGAGTGCCAGCAAAATCAAATATGAAATGCAAAACTGCAGAATTCTCCTTCCAAGAAGATTGTTTCTGAAACACTGTCCTAAATAATTTCTTCCATTCACACTTTGACATTTTGCTTTGATGTTTTGCTATGACATTTAATTATCATGGAATTTTAGGTCCCTTCTCTGGTCTCCACTGAGAAGGACTCATTCCTAATAAAGATGTATCTGTAGATGACTAATGATTTTTGTTGGGTTCTGTGCTGTGTTCTTGAGATGAAATGGGACAGTATTCTTGGTGCTTTTGGGCAGGTAGGGCAGTGCAGTGGGCAAAAGGTACCTGCCCCTAGGCTTCTCGATCTGAGTTCAATCCCTGGGGCCCGTGTGGTGTAAGGTGAGAACAGACACATGCACATATATGCACATATAAACAACTGTCCTTTAAAAAAATTTATGTTTTGAAATTGTGTGTAATTATGTGTTTCTGTGTGTGGTTATCTGTAAGTTAGTAAAGCGCTCTTGCAGGCTAGTGGTGTCAAGACTCCCCAGAGCTGGAAATATAGTTGTTAACTGTCAGACAAGGGTGCTGAGAACTGAAGCTGGGTCCTCTGTGGGCACTCTTAACCATGGATCCATCTCTCTTGCCCATGACCTTTTATGTGGGAAAAAACTGGGGGGCCGCGGGGGCAGGCCCCAGGCCCAGGTGGCATCGGCCCGGGACCTGTGAGGTGGAGGCTGCCTGGAGGCTTCCAGGCAGCCTGTCTCACATACCGGAGGAAGGTTCCAGTGGCTGGAAGATTCGGTGGCGGCAGGCCTGGCAGGCCCCAATGACACGAGGAAGTCCTTGGTTCCAAAAGGGTTTATTGTCATGGCGGATGGTGGATGATCTGGATGTACCCCCCCCCCCAAACTCAGGGCAGACCTGAGTTAAGTAGGGAGGAAGGGGGAGGTTCTGGGGAGAAATGGTTAATTGGCTCCGCCCTCTGACCTTCATTAGTATGTAATCTCTAGGGCCTGAGGCCTGTAGTTACACCCTCTACCTGTGCACTTTGGGAGGGGCTGTAATGGCCTTCGTGACTGTACAATGTAGGTCCATGGAAATTAGACTGTTTTTCAAGACCCTGAGTTCTGGGGGCGTGGCCAAACTCCTGTCGTTTCTCCCTTGAGTCTCGGGGTTCTAGGCCCATGCCCAGCCAAGAACCAGGATACCCTTACACAGTCCCTACACTTTTAATTTGTTTTTTATTGAAAACTATTTCAAAATAATGTCACCTTTAGCCAACCAGATGTTGTTTAGGACCTGGTAATTACTTCCATTCATACTGGTGCCCTCATATGTTTGGCTCTTTCCCCTTGGCTAAAGACTTCTAGTTGTCAGAATCCATACTGGGGACCGGCAGTTCCCGGGGAGGCAGAAGCAAAAGACTCCCCTGGAACCTGTAGCCAGAGTGGGGACTGTGTCTGGCGCTAAGGGGACAGTGTGTGGTGGCAGCAGTGTGTAAAGCCCACTCCAGGCTCTTTCACTACCTCTCCAGGAGATTTCATCTTGGTCAGCCTCAGAATGCTTGTCACAGGGAACTGGAGAAACCACAGAAGGGGAAAAATAGCGACTCCAGCTGACCCCAGAAAAAAGTGATGGGATCTCCCAGTCAATGCAGACTTCACAAAACCAAGAGACCCTTAGTTCTCCTCCTTACTCGAGGACATAAAGTGGCCAACAGGCTTTATTGTACTTTGGAAGTCACACCCATGTGCCATCTCCTGTATGAAGATATGGCCCCATACTTCCCAGCCGGAGCAATTCTCTTCCTCCTCTCCTGCCTATAAACAGAAAGGAAAAGACACACAGGGCTCCCTTCGGCCCTCTTCAGTGGTAAGAAGCAGGAATCTGAGGTGTAGTGAATATCCCCAGTCTTTAGCCCCACTTTAGTATGGGAACTCTTCCTATGATTTTCTTGGTCAGAGGAAATTAAGTCCCTGTGAGATGCAGAACCCTAGGGAAAGAAAGGGGGGTCCTCAGAGATATTAAAGGGGCTGGAAGATACACACTAAGTTTTCATTCCACAGTTTTTGCATCAAGAGGATCTACATAGTCTTTTACCTCATGTTTTTCAATACTTTATTAAAAGTGAGTAATTGCTTTACCCGATCACATTCTTCCTGTCTAATGTACAGTGTTTACAGCAGAGAACGAAACAAATCCATTTAAAGATTCATGACTTCCAAAACACAATTATCAATTTTCAAAATCTTTAGTTTGGGAAAGTCTCCCAGTGTGCCTGGAGGCTTCTGAGTGTCACTCTTAGCTCAGTTGGACCTATCCAACTCAGTTGGAACATCCAGTACCAGCAGAGAGGGACATGCCCTCCATTTTAAGATAGGAATTATTACTCTGTACCAGGGGCAGCTGATGGTGGTCGTTTAACATTCCTGCTCACAGAGACCAGTGAACAGCAAATAGCTACAGAGTGAAGCTACCTTTCTGTCATTAATGCTGATTAACTATTGGACAGTGTTTCTTTAACATTTCCAAGACAACGTGTAGCCTCTTCAGTGGCCAAAATGAGATGACCGTTTAAGAGTCTACCCCCAATGTACTGAACACTCACATTCAGTCACTCTATCTTGGCTACTCACTAAATGTCAAGCACATGCTGTGATGGTTTGTATATGCTCGGCCCAGAGAGTGGCACGATTAGAAGGTGTGGCCTTGTTGGAGGAAGTGTGTCACTGTGGGTGTGGGCTATAAGACCCTCATCCTAGTTGCCTGGACGCCAGTGTTCCTCTAGTAGCCTTCAGAGGAAGATGTAGAACTCTCAGCTCTGCCTGCACCAAGTCTATCTGGATGCGGCCATGCTCCCACACTGATGATAATAGACTGAACTTCTTAACTGTAAGCCAGCCCCAATTAAATGTCATCTTATAAGACTTTCCTTGGTCATGGTGTCTGTTCAGAGAGGCAAAACCCTAACTAAGACACATGCCAAGGTTTTTGGTTTTTCCTAAAGTCTCATACTGTAGTCTAGCTGACCTCAAACTCAGTAATCTTGCTTCAGCCTAAGTGCTTAAATTAAAACAAAGCCACCATACCCGTCTTTCATTGCAAGTTTTATGTAGGTTTTCATTAGTGTGACCTCACAGCAGTCCTGTAAGCTAACCATTAGTATATCATGTCCATTTTGAAGATGGGCTACATTGAGGCACAGGAGGTTAAATAATTATTCAAAGTGCATCAATTAACAGAGCCAATCCCTAAGAGGCAGGAAGCAGGCAAGCTCAACAGCTCTACCAGCCACTCATGATTTGCAAAGAAGAGTCCTGTGTTTTCTGGCCCAGGAGGACAGTCGACAGCTCTCCCCCAGCCTGCAGTGGATGGGAGTTAACAAAGAGACTCACAGCTGGACAGTGTGCACAAAGGGAGAGACCCTGGAGCACTCAGTCCGAAGTGAGATGTCTTCATCACGCTGCTCGCCTTAAGGCTCAGGCATCTATACAGAAGAGGAAGCAGGAAACTTGTGGGAGACAGAGGTGGTGGATGACTCCAAGGAAACAGTACCGTCCAGATACACCATGACTGATGCTCATGCACACAGAGAATGTGGCTGTAGAGTCAGGGCCAGCCCAGGCTCAAGACTGATGGGGTTCCAGCACAGTGGGGGAATAGACACTTAACCAAGAAGCTATTGCAATACATAGCTGCTAGCAAAGAGAAATATCCACCACTCTCAATGGAGTATCTAACAACTATACTCTAGGGCAGGTCCCATACCCAAGAGTAGTTAGCAAACACACACATACTTCCATTTTTGTTTGTTTGTTTGTTTTACAGGTTGTGGGCTTTTTGTTCCAATTTGTTTTGTTTTGACTTATTTTGTCTTTTCTTTTTAGGTGGTTTTTTTTTTTTTGTTTTTTGGCTTGTTTTGATTCTCATTTTAGTTTTTTTTTGGTTGTTGTTTTTTGTTTTTTATTTCTGAGAGAAGAGAAATAACTTGGAAAAGGGTGGTAGCGAGGTGGGAAAGATTTGGGAAGTTTTGGGAAAGAGGAAAACATGATCAAAATATATTGTATATAAAATGTTTTTATTGTATGCTATAGGTGTTTTGCCTAAATGTATGTCTATGCATCAGATGTATACCATGCTTGTGGATGTCAGAAGAGGGCATCAGGACATTAGGTCCCCTAGGACTGGAGTTACAGATTGATATTAGCCACCCTGTGAGTATTAGAAATTTAATCTCGGTCCTGCAATGTAGCCAGGCCAGTCATTATTATGGCTGTGCGCTTAATCACACTTGCAGCAGGGGATTTGAGTTCGACCCTGTCTCATATTCCACAGTACAGGAAACCCTTGAAACCAAAAAAAAAAAAAATTAATTAAAATTTATCACTAATTTATGACTATTTTGCCTGTATGTACCATGTGCAGGCCATGTGCAGAGGACATCATGTTGTCTGGTAGTGGAGTTACAGATGGCTGTGAGCCCCAACATGGGTGGTGGGAACTGAACCTGGGTCCTCTGTAAGAGCAGTGAATGCTCCGAACTTCTGAGCCATCTCTCTAGCCTAGGAATGATTTTGATGACCTTGGAGTCAGTTTTGCAAATAAAGGGAGACATCTCCCAGTTGCATGCTTAGTCCTCATCATCTCCCTTGACTTGCACACAGCATCTTTCCACAGGAGGAAGGCCACCCACTTTAGGTTAGCAGGATGTCTGTGCACTGTTTGTAGGCTCTATGGAGGCATTTTCTGAATTGGTGGAAACACATAGGCTTTAGTGTCAAATCTAACCTTTTCCCACTTCTGTCATGGGGGAGGGTTGTGTCTCTGAGACCATCAAGGCCAGCAGAGTAATGATCTGTGTTAGACAAGAAGGGTGTCTGGTTTAGCACAACTCAGTAGCTGGTGTTGATTCAAACTTCTAGAGTCTGACACTGGGCAGCTTATTTTAGGGATACTTAAGTACAGTATAATTTGGAACAAAGTTTCCTGGTTTTAATTAAGTCAATTCCATGCAACAATAAAGCTTAAGGCATAACTACATTAAAACTTTTTAAACTTCATGTGCCTTCTTCTATCAAAATGGGTTTTATGGATTTACTATGTGTGACATCTTAAGGGTCTAGGGGAAGATCTGGTATGGTCTTGGTCATATAGATACTGCAAAGGTCACCAGGCTATAAACCACCCCTGTCCTGTTTATTAAGCGTCTGAGGGAGCTGGAGTAGCCTGGCCATAACAGATAGTGTAAAATTCACCAGGCTATCAGCCACATCCATCCCCAGCCTCTGAGCAGAAAGACAGATTGTACATCTCTCTTTTGAAGAGACAACCCTGAATCAATCAATCAATCAATTTTGGTTTTTGTTTGTTTGGTTTGGTTTTTTGTGTTTGAGAAGGGTTTCTTTGTATAACATCCTTAGCTGTCCTCAAACTTGTTATGTAGACCAGGTTGGCCTCGAACTCAGAGAGATCTACCCCTCTCTGCTTCCAGAGTGCTGGTATTAAAGGTGTAAGCCACCATGCCTGGCCAGTCTTGTATATTTAACATTTCTGGATTCCCTAGTGCTTTTCTGTGATTACAAGAACCTTGTACCCTCTGTAGTCATTTATTAACAATATGACCTCAGGTCATCATGTACAGTTCTTGTTACAGAATGGTGATACTGACTATCCCTGCATCATGGGACTGCCAGAAATATTTAATAATAGTAATGGTAATGAGGGCACGCTCATAAGCCTCACAATAATGAGAGACATGGCTCTTCACACTGCTAAATCTAGTGATGTCTACAGCACTAACTTAGGACTTTATAATCTTGTTTACTTCTTCCAATGGCACGATGAGGTTGATGTGTTTATTAGTCTCATTTTCTAAAAAGTAACAGGCATATCCTGTTATGTTATCATTTTCCGAGTAACACATTAAGATAAGCTAGGATCTCCCAACCTAGTATGGTTTGCTCACTCACATGTTCAATCATCCTTCTGGGCTAATGTAATTTCTTTTAAGAAAAATGACATATGCAGAATGTCTGGCGCTTAGTCAGAGCACACTAAATGATAAAGTTGAATTTAAAAATACTACTTTGAGTTTCCCCAGGCCTAACCAGCCTACACCTCTGAGTCCAGGCAAATACTTCTGCCTGGAGGCCTTGGTTCCTAAATCTCCCTAGGCTATGCCTGGCATGTCTTCTGCGGCTCTTTTCACACCTGCCCCTTAAGTTCCCTGAGGACAGGACCTCACAATGTCATTGATATCAAGTGTTGCTCATTCCCTGTATGAGCCTAAATTCCATAGTCAAGTGCCCTGAATGCTAAGCAAAATGAACCATCTAGACATGAGTCCTCAGCTTGGAGTCAAGCAGCCTGGCTGGCTAACTCAGTAACTAGATGTGCTCCAGTACATCTAATAGACATTTATTAAGAGACTTCTGTTTTGGTACTAAGAGACCTATACAAGCAACAAGTGGGGCCAGACTGGCCCCAGAGCTGTGTGGGAACCTCTGATGCCTACAAAGTCTCCACACAAAACCAACCTTTCTTTCCAGATTTATAGGAAATTGTAATTTATTGGAAATATAGTTCTTATTGGTGGTGACATACATATATAAAAGCATCCAAGCAATAGTTCATAGCATCTATTGCCACTTGAACAATCATCTTCACAATTTAATTATTGCCAAGGAAACGGTCTTGACTCTTGCTTTCTGGTCCTACAGCATTGCTATCAGCCTTCTTAACCATTACTGAAGTCCTGGCGGTGACTCTTGGGGGACTTTAGTGGGTAACTAAGTTAAAATAAAACATTTAATGAACGCTTGCCTACAGTTTCAGAGGGTTAGTCTATGACCACATGTTAAGGGAGCATCCGGGAGGCAGGAAGGCATGGTGCTGGAACAGCAGCTCAGATCTTACATTTTTATCTGCAAGTTGGAGGCACACAGAGCCAGACAGGGCCAGGCATGGGCTTTTAAAACCTTAAAGCCCACCCCTGGTGACACATCTTCAACAAGGCCACACTTCCTAATCCTTCCCAAAACAGTTTCACCAACTAGAGACCAAGCTTTCAACTATATGAGTCTATGGGGGCCATTCTCATTCAAACCACCACAGTTGGTAAGTTACCAAAATGTCTATTGCTTTTGAAGCAATTTATCCTCAAAGGAATGCACTGAAAATTGAACCAAGCCTATACCTCTTCTAAGCAAAAGATACAAGCCAAAAATAATGGTTTGTGATTTTGCGTTTTCCCTCGCTGCTGGGGAGGTAAAACGCTGGGGCGCTAGGGTATATTCCATTCTCCCCTGGGATGCCAGTTCATGTGATATCAATACACTGCTCAGGGGAGGCAAAACACAGTCTAAGATAGGGGTCCCAGCCCACGTTTCTTCAGATGAGAAACAGAGGGGACTAAGACAGAGGTTGGGGTTCTCAAACTCCTGGGCACCCAGACTCTGCTGGGAACCACGAGGTCCCGAGGGCCTGTAATGAGCCTGGGGTAGGGGGAATCCAGCTTAGCCCAGGGTGAGTGCCAGGGTGTGGAGAGGCCTTCTGTGAGAGACTTAGGTGTAGATCTCTATAATGAAGGCTTCCCTCATGGAGGTCCTTGAGGAAGGAGACAGTCCTTGCTTGTCCAAACTGTTTATTCATGGTAGAAAAAATGCTTATAACTTGCTCAGGATGGACCAGAGATTAAATACCTTTTGCAAGAAGGGATGCCCAGGAAGGGAAGCTCATTGGCTAGACACTTGGCCAATCTAGATACCTCATCAGCATGGAGAACTCTGGGTTTCTATGCTACCTGACTAGTTGTCATGTCCTTAGTGGGGTGCCATGGTCACACGCTCCAGGATAGGAACCTGATCAAGAGTAGATTCCAATGACTACTGTTCTCAATTATGAGAATTGCCAGGGTTCCTTAATCTGCTCGACTGTCCCAGTTATTCCGTCTGGTGACATGGTTCCACTTGCCCCACAATGGTCTGTTCGGTGGCCTAAGTAACAAAGAGGGAAGAATCACATGAGATCTCAAGAAAATAAAAATAGTCGGCAAATGTGATAATTTTATGAAAAATGGACATGAGAACATTGTATTTCTGTATAATATTTAATTTGATAAATATAAAGTTCTAAGCCAGACTATGTGGAAGGAAGAGTTATTTGTAACTTCCAGGACTTAATGACAAAGAAAGAAAAAAGTTGGCTTAGCCAAACTTGGCCTCTCTAGGCTTTTCATCTTAAAAAGGTGATTTGTGACTGGGCTGCAATATTTCTTCCAATTCTTATAGAGCAGCTGAATATTTATTGTACATCAGAAAACAGTAAAAAGGTAGGCAACTCAAGCAAACAAGGATGAGATAGTATTAAATTCTATCATAATAAAGAAAAGTCTGCATATAGTTTAATTTATGCTAAAGTTGAAGGAAAAAAGATAATACTTTGAATTCCTCATGTAAATAAATTCTCTCATGAAAAGTAACAATATAAAATTGATGATTATTCATGTGTAATAGATATGAAGTATTGTCTGTGTATTTTGGTGAGAAATAGAATTTCTCACCCAAAAACATTAAAATTCTCTTTGAACTCCTTTAAAAATTCACGTAGACCATTAAAGAAAACCACAACTAATCAAAAGGCAGAGTTGTTGAGCCCAGTCCCAACTGATACATCTAGAATATAACTCCTGTACCCAAGACCTCAAGGATAATCGCAGGAGAGGGAGAGGAAACAAGGTAGAGGCAGAGGAATCTTTGCTGTACAATTAATTGTGCCTCCTAGAAATGTTGAGTGCTACACCTATAAAGTCTCACCAACATGATTCTGTAAACATGAACTAAACAGGGGTAATACCAATAAACGTGTGTGTGTGTGTGTGTGTGTGTGTGTGTGTGTGTGTAAGCCCTGGAGAACTACAGACAACTGAGCAATGCTGAGAGTAGGAGAAATTGCTCCCCAGGGAAGAGCACAGCAATTGGTTATCTAATACTAAACTGTCACTCCTGAAAACCTATGCAAGCTGTTAGGTCTCAAAAGCAGGACCGTCTCACTAGTACCCGTGGCCCCTCCACCACTTCTCATCCCACCACCACGCCCTAAACTCCTCCCTCCCAGGGGCTGGGCTTCCACTTCTCTTCCCCACCCGGATCACTGTAACTCAGCTATTTTGGCTACACCAGGCCTCTGAGCCCCAGGTTGACTCTTGTCTTATCTCTCCTCAGCAGCTCTTCTCTTGCTTGCCCTCCTCCTCTCTCCTATCCTGGTCTGGTTTCGTCAGCTGGCCATGTTCAGCCTGGCTCTTCCTTCTGTTTGTTTTCTCCCCTGTATCCACACTACAAATCTACCGACACTTAGAAGTGGCCATGTCCTCCTCCACACATTTCATTTTTTTTCATCTACATACAAATCACATTATACAGACTGAGCAGGTATATTCATGTATTTAGGAACACACACACATATGTACATATACACACACAATCCACTAAAATAAATAACTTTCCAAATTTAATTTTATATTAGTTGAAAATTTGGAGCAAAACTGTAAAAAACCCAATATTCAGAATATGTTGAGATCTCATGAGAGTGAATTAGACCAGAAGGTCTATAAATAGTGTGACCAGAGGGCTGTAGGAGACTGTGTAGCCACTACCACCCAATGTCATGACTCCAGATGGGGCATCTGCACCGCTGCCCGGGAGCCAATGCTATTGGGACATCTTGGCAGGCATTTGGTCAACTGCCTGTGAAGCAGAATTGGAGAAAAACAAGAAAAAAGAAAAAAAAAAAAAAAAGATAGGGTTAGGCTGATAGGATAGGGTGAGCCTTTGAGGCTGGGGCAGAATGGGGGGGTGAGGAGAGACCTGGGGGACAGGCTGCCAACACTGCTGCAGAGCTGAGAATCTGGCTCACATCAGCATTGCCTGGAAATGTGTCATAATGCACCTTAAGACTTACCCTGGATGACGAAATTGTCCACGCAGACTGAAGCCCAGGAATCCATGCTTTAATTAGCCCTCAAAGGGTTATCCTTATGGCTGCCTTGAGAACACTGGGAAAGCAGGTGACACTGAGACCTCAGAGTAAATGATTAAGCCAGATGTTTATCAGGCTGTTTGATCTGCTGTATAGAACAGACCCATGGTGGTTACCTTAATTCTCCTACAGTTCTGGAAGTCAGGAATCATAATGTCAAGGTGTTGGCGGGCTGTTTCCTTAGGCTCTCAAGTCCTTTCTTGTGTTGCCCTAGCTTTCCAAGCTGTCCTTACCCCTTGACTCATGAACACACTGTCTCCTAGATCAGGTTTCTGTTAGGATTTTAGCTTCATAGCTACTGTGGAGCCCTTGGTAAACCGAGCAAGCTTTACAGGCAGTTCACCTGCACTAGGGATTTACCACACTGTACACAATGTGCCCTCATGTTATGGCTGCTCTTCTTTCTCCTATCTGGGTTCCTCAGGCCTAGGAAACTCCAAACTCTTATTCCTCAACTACACAGAACAGCGCGCCAGTTCATAAACTCTTGAGCCCAGCCAACATTCAAATTAGCAAGTTTCTGTGGTAAATAACTATCAGAATTACTTTTCTGGATAAAGGCAGTTGCCATGCTGGGGATTATTTTATCCTTTACACAGATATGAAAAGTAACATATCTTCTTACTCATCTTACATGTACGAGGCATCTACAACACTATCAATCTCAGGATTTTTTATATAAAGGAAATTGTCTATAAAACATAGTTGTGCTTGAGAAACTCATCTTCCCCAAATCATTTCAGCAATCAACATCAGAGTGGAAATAAACCACAGAGCACTTCACTGAACTTGTTTTTTAAAAAATGGTTTATTTGTTATAAAAGGTTAAATACTAAAGCTAAAAACATATAAATTCAGGTCAGGCTATATTAAAATACATACATACCCTTTTCAAAATCTGATTAAAAGTTGCAATAAACCGATGCTTTAAATAAAATAAAGTAATTTTTGAAGACATTTTAAATCTAATTGGCTATATCAGTGTAGTGTCATTTGTAAAGTTACAGTTGAAAAGTTTGGCCATTTTGAAAACCCATCTGATTTCTATGTCTTCCACTACTCGATCTGAAGCTCCAGTGTGGCTTGCACAGGAGGGCTTCAGCTACCATGCCAATGTTCTCTATTAGAAATCCAGTCCCCTGCAGTAGGAACGGGGATATGGTCAGCAGCATACAGAGAATGCACAACAGGACGAAAGCCCGGCCTAGAAGGAGCCTTAGTTCAACTACACAGTATCCTTCCTAAGTAAAATGCTTGGTAAACAGATTGCAGCAGAAATTGTAACAAAGCCTATAGCCATCTAGAAATAACCTTTGATTGGGAAGCAACCCTCACAGCCAGCAGCAATTTCTCCAAGATCACTGATAAAGATTTAAAGTCTTCTATTGCTTCCCATTGAGTGAATTCAACAATACTGAGGAGTCTGTAATCAAATGTTTAAGAATTCATTTATATTCTGACTCATGGTTGTCCCAGTCACACTCAGTATTTAACATGCAAGACTACCAGTTCCAAACTCAACTCCTACTCAGGAGAAACACCCTAGTAGAATTAGTTATGATCCATCTAAATGTTAAAATAATATTTCCAAGAAAATACTTTGTTTCACAACTCCTATTTTTCACTTCAATTTCATAAAATTTTAGAATTTTAAGTGTCATTAGTACAGAGGGAGAACATAGTTATTTGGAGTATCGAAGGCTGAACTTCTAGGCACAGCTAAGGTATCTATTCTTTCTAATGCTAAGCCACCAAATGGGATTTGCCAATAGCTGATTCATTTAAGAGATTAAAATAAGAAAGACAAAATTCATTCCAGTAATCTTCAATGACACAGGATAATTAAAATGAGCTTTCTTGGGATTCTATCTACAAGAATTCCTTCCCCTTTATTTTGATAGTATTGGTACACATAACAGGGCTCTCTGTATGGAATCCTAACACTACAGGATACGACTGTTGAATCAAACTTTTCAAAAGTTAGAAAAAATATGCATACTAAAAAATCACTAGAAATTAGAAAAATATATCCCAGTACTAACCTTCAGATGACCATGATATTAACAATAGATAGCAATATGTTTCTTCCATGCCTTTGAGCATCTTGCAGAATCATTTCTGCAAATATATGCTATGAGAGAAACCAACTCTGCCTTCTACCCCAGACACCATTGTCTCTACATCTAGTATGTCTGTGATTTACATCCTTTCTTTTACCTTCCTAGATGGCTTTGCTACTTCGTACCAAATAGTCTATCAGTCCTTGAAAAGAACTCAATTCAGGCCAATGGCATCCCATTCTTTACAGACAGTTAAAAGAAAGAATATTTAAGCTTTAATGTCCAGTCTTTAGAAGGCATCCTTTCCTGTGATTATCACTGTAACTGTATACCATAGTAGGCTGCTCAGTCATTCTTACCAACTTCCTGGCTTTATATATTGATCAATAAAGTATTTGCTTTTCTGGGGTACAGTTTGAACTGGGGTAGTGTTCCAAGACCAACAAAAAGTATTTCAGCATTTCTTACTTCCAAGAAAGGTCTTTGTGGAGTCACTTGGGCATACATGCTTCTCCAAAGACTGGAGTCTCCACTCTGTTCTCCTGGCCAAAGGCTAGTGTTCTTTCCTGGCTATCAGCAACTTTTCTGCTTCCATAGAGAGAAGTTTTGAGCAAGAAAAAAGCATTTTAAGCCAGGCATGGTGGCACACATCCTTAATCCCAGCAGATTTTTGTGGATTTGAGGTCAGTCTGATCTATAAACCAAGTTCCAGGACAGCTAGGGATATTACACAAAGAAATTCTGTCTTAATAAAACAAACCAAATAAAAACAAAAAACAAAAAAAAGGAAAAGAAAACTATCTCAGCATTTTTTCTTGCTAGAAAATATACACAATTTTGGGGAGCCAGTGCCAAGTGAAAACATGGGCCCTTTATCAAACATTTTTAAGAGCTTAACAACTGCACTAGCAGAGCACTAAACCAAATAACAAACCTTCTAAGTTTGGAAGTCCATAGACTTCAGAAGGTTACACAGAGGTAACTACCAGCCTGCTTAGGTTTATAGCCTGATTGACAAGCAGATATAGGTGGATGGTCCAGATGGGGCCATCATATTGATTCAAGTACTCCTACTGAACGGGAAACCAGATGACACGTGACTATCAAAGTCGTAGGCAAATTTCTATTCCTACAGTTTCATGCTGCAGTGGCTAGTGCTCCGCTGGATCTCATGGTTACACTTAGCTTGTAAATGCCCCTTATTTTAGTAGAGCAATCACTCAGACATGATGAAATTTTTGTATTTATCCTAGATGACTTTTTTTTAAAAATCAAACATCTCTTAAGTAGGAGAGGTCTTGATGTTCTTAAAACAATAGGGCAACTTAAAGGAGAACCCAGTGTCCAACAGTTTATATTCTAAGTGAAGCATTAATTAACTCTGTAGTAGCTTTTGTTCCCTTTTAAGACCACCATAGTCTTTAAAAAATAACTAGTAAGAAGCTATATGGTGATTTTTAAAAACATATTGATTTCAGTCATAAGAATTTTACTGTAATCCAGAAGTACCCATTCTTCATAATAATAAAAAAGTGTATGTATGCAAACACTCAGGTCACATGATTAAACAGCGACATTTCCGGGAGTGGATATACTTCCTGTACTCTGCCAGTTGCTTCAAGTACAAGTTTGATGGCCATCTGTGCTTTTCAACAAAACTTCGTTCTTCCACTAAAGTTTGAAGAGAAAAAAAGTTAATTAGATATACTTTATTTTTTGACAAGATGAAATTCCAACAATTAATTTCCTTATAACAGAGGAGCTCATTCTCTTATATTCCAAGTCCTTCCCATAGCCTTCCATAATCACTTACTAGAATATCAGTAAAAAGCCGTCAGGATTTATGCTAGTACTCAATTTACATTGACATACACTCTTCCACTCAGTAGCAGTTGACTGCTGTCCTTTTTTTTTTCAATAAAACATCTGCTTTTACTCTAGATAACAAATTCATTTTTTCTTTGTGGAAAACTCTACATCACACTCTATAAAGTTTCCCTGACTGTAGTTCCCATCCAGTCACAGCCACCAGCAAATCTACTCATTCTTGATGTTACTTCCTGTGCTCCAGTCAGCAACACGGTAACTTCAGGCTTGCTCCTCCAGCCTCCCCTTAGGCTGTACACTCAGGAACCACTTCATAGGAACCTGGGTTTAGCCCAGGTCCTCAGCTCAATTTTAGCTCCCTCAGAGTCTAGGAATCTGTGACTGGATTCGACTTCTCCAGCTTCCCATGTCCTGGAAAGATTGCCTCTGTTGACTGGAGGAGCTTCCAGCAAAGCTCCTCAGCAAACACTCATGAATCCCACTGTTAAGGCCCCAAGCTTCATCCTGCCTTCTGTCCTTCTGACACACCCAGTACTTTAAACATTTAAGGGTTTGGAGATCTCTCCCTTCTGTATACACTTGCATTTTATTATGGTTAGTCAGTCTTGATTTCTCCAACTGCTGTTTAACTTTATAGCATGTAGATTAGCAAGGTCCTGATTACAGGATCTAAATGACTGTCAACAAGCTGCTTCCTCAGGGAAATCAGTTTCATGAGGAACCCTTTTAAAGATAGAACTCCTAACTGGGTGTGGTGGTGTACACTGTTAATCCCTTGGGTAGAGGTAGAAGGATCTAGGCCAGCCTGGTCTACACAGTGAATTCCAGAACAGCCAGGGCTATAGAATAAGACCCTGTCGAAAAAGACAAACCAACCAACAAACAAAAACAACGAAGGAAGGGAGGAGGGAAGGGGA
Organism: Mastomys natalensis; assembly: GCA_021653895.1. Lineage (NCBI taxonomy): Eukaryota > Metazoa > Chordata > Mammalia > Rodentia > Muridae > Mastomys > Mastomys natalensis. The sequence continues at coordinate 836,790 of JAJTUV010000677.1, forward strand.
AGGAGGAGAGAGGGAAGGAGGGGAGGAGGAGGAGGGGGGGAGGGAGGGAGGGAGGAGGAGGAAGGAGGGAAGGAGGGAAGGAGGAAGGAGGGAAGGAGGGAAGGAAGAGGAAGGAGAGGAGGGAAGAGGAGAGATGGAGGAAGAAGGGAGAAGTCAGAATCGAAAAGTGAGCAGACAATCACTCTGTATAACATAACCCAATACTTAGCTAAATTAAACCAATTGTGAGAAAAGAAATCAACAGCAAGGGTCAGCTTTTCCTGTGTATTGCTGTGTGTCTTCTTAAAAATCTAGTGTGACTTCTGAGTTCGAGACCAGTCTGGTCTACAGATCAGTTCTAGGACAGCCAGGACTACACAGAGAAACCCTGTCTCGAAAACAAACAAAATCTAGTGTGTACAAACTAAGTGCGGGATGAGCTACTGAGCTGGGTTGGAAGGTTGGGCCATGGGGGAGATCCTTTTCCATCCTAGCTTTCTGATTTCTAAGATTTTTATACATGGAAAATTCTCACCAGAAATTTAGGAGGCAGAGGCAGGAAGGTCAGGAATTCAAGAACAGCCTTGGCTATAAAGCAAAGTGTGAGTCAGCCCAGGAAACACATACCCTGTTTTTAAGAAGATAAAAATAAAAATGAAAACGAGTGCTGTGAGGAGTAGCAATGAATAGGATTCCAGTAATGACTGGGGTGACAATGAACGGTGCCACAAGGTTATGACAGGAACCTCCAAATCCCAAGCAGATGGCCACCACGAGGAGAGATGCCCTTTGTGGGAAGCCACTGACTGCCTGGCTACCAGGAAGGTAGGCTGGACTTTTAAATGGTGGTACTATATAAAAACAAATTTTTAAACGGTAATTTAAAAAAATAAACCCTGGAAGGCTTCACTGATGCCATAGGTTGCCAGTTCATAATTACAGAATTAGCATATTTCATAATTCTCTGTTATACAGAGGGCTGTTTCCTCTGCTAGGGAGAATCATACCATAGGTAGCAAAGATGTGACCTTTCAGATTTCTCTCAATTCCCAACCAAGGATGGAACTAACTCCTGTCACAGCATCTGGGTCTTCCACAGCCCGAGAGGATGCCCTGAACCTCTGATTTGCAGATTTTATAGGCAATTCCACAAGCAATAGCTATTGACACAAAAGAAATGCAATGTCTTTCTCCGGAGGCTGTAATTACACTCCATGGAGATCTAAGTGTGGATAGAAAACAACCTCTTTCTTTTATAACGGTGGCCTAAGTGGCACAGTGTGGCAGCTCTAGAGCCAGAATGAAGTTCAGTTACGTCTTAAGAGAACAGCCTTGTTCTCCTCAGCACACCCCTGTACAGAGTGCAAGCAGAGCACTTTGTCTTTAGGATAAGCCCAGGGGTTTTTTCTTGCAAAATGTAGAGAGTCAATGTTATCTGCCCTTGGCTTTCCTTTGATTATATTACACTACTGTTTTAACACCTGAGTGCCAAGCTAAAGAGCAGGCTGATAATAGGTACACAATTTTGTTAACTGGCTGAATATATCTATCAAAAACCTAAGGTAAGAATCTTGGATTCCATGCTTCCGTGACAGCATGTAGAACAGAAAGATGCCAAGGGGTTTTTACTCTTGTGTGTCACCACTAAGTGGAGGGGAGCCCAGAGCTCCAGATCTGCCCTTTCATTCCCTTCCCCTCCACTTATCCGCTCAGCCCTACTCCCTCCATGGCCTTTCCCAAACCTTCAGCCATCTCCATAGAGTTCTTGGTCCTTGACTGGCACTCTTTCCTGTCCTTTTCATGAATCCCCTACTCTGACAAACAACCCACCTTGTTTTCCTTCCTATTATGCAAGGCTGAGACTGGCCTTGAACTCTGGTCCTATTGCCTCCAGTTTCCAATGCAGAGATCCTGAGCTCGCACTGCCATGCCTGGCTGCCTCATTTTCATCCTTATCAGTTACCTCAGAAATCACCCTGCAATTACCTCCAGTAATTCCATATAAAGTACCATAATATGTGGTCAATAAGAAAACTGTTATTCCAAAGCTCCTATGTAGATATATACATATAGAGTCTCTAAGTATTAAAGATAACATCTTATAAACAACAATATTTATATTTATATGAAAAGGAAAAAGTTCAAACATATATGATTTAAAGTTTGCTCTGACTGAATAAGGTCTCATTTATCACAGCCAAGTGGCACCTGAGGACACCTGTCACCTTAACTCTCCTACCAGAAAACAAATTAAACATGAATGAGCACTATAAAATAATCATTAGAAAATGTCTTGTGTAACCCAGGCCACGCTGCTCATGCAACACAGGTGACTAAAGCTGCAGTGCCCTCGGTTACACAGTGGAGTTAAAAGGAAGTGGGCAGCTTTCCATTTATTGCTCATGGTAAGCAATTGTTTCTATTAATTATGTCTCGAACCACAAATGAAGGCTGTAACATTTTCTTTTCAAAGCAGAAATCAGCAGTGTACCTGAAAGGTCTTGGAATTCGGGCTTTTGGCTGAATATGAGGTAGTTAGTGGCAATGAAATGAAGCAGCCAGGTGGAAAGGCAGTCCGAGTGGTGAAACTGCAAGAAACGAAAAGGGAAACGCATTCCACTTCTGTTCTGCTCACCGTGGCTCGGAGGAGGCTCAGGTCTGCTGTGCCTCCTCTTCATCTTCCATATGTCAGTTCTTTATAGCCACAGCTTTTCAGTGACTTGTGTAAACTGCATGTGTTTCCTAGAATTAGTAGGAGCACCATTCTTAACAGCGAGGTCCTGGGCATGGAAAAAAGCCAGAAGCCCAACGTGAACTTTTAATTTTCCTAGATTCCTAACATAGCAAGGCATGTCAGTGAATTCAACAAATGTACACCATACCACTGAACTCGGAAAGAAACTCAGGAAATGAATAAATGAGAGAAAAAAAGGTTTGGGTAACTGTGTCAGTTGGTATATACAGACTAATCCTGCCATTTTCTTTTCAGTAATGCAGGAAGAAAATTGTGTTTCCTATTATATCAATGTTCACAGCACAGCCACACTCGAGGAGCCACTACTGAAAAAAACCACGTAGACAAACTTCTATCCTAATGTTTCAAAATTACTTCTCTGTAAAAACTAGTGCAAAGAAACTGTAGCCTTGTTCAGTCGAACTTTCAAATGAATACTAGTCTTGATATTGCTGTCAAAACACAGAAAAATTAAAGTAGTATATGTGTATTTTAAATAAAAAAAGTCCCACCCCCACCCAAGCACAGTGCCAACCACCTTGGCCTTTTTGAGCAGGTCCACAACGTCGAGGTTCATGGAGGCCAGCTCCCTGCTGGGCATGCTCTGCAGCTGTGTGATGATGAACAGCTCACAGATGTGCTGTAGTCTGGAGACTTGGTACATCTCAGCACAGATCAGGAGACACATGGCCTGGAAAATGCCAGCTGGGGAGAGGGGACATGAGAGAAGACGGACGGTTAGACTACTGCTCTGAGACAAAAAGAAAACACACATCACTGGTGCACACTTCTATTTCTTACATTTATTATATCCCATTGTAGCTATGACACCAACAACATTGTCATTTTGGCAATACTTAATATAAATAGACCAACAATCTCCACTTTTTCTTGATTAAATAATGCTCGCATGTGATATGCATAACACTAGTATTTAACTTAACTCTGACTTTTCATTTTGATTAATTTTCCCCAAATACCCTTTTAATTCTTAAAGTGTCTGCCCTATAGTTGCTCTTACTTTCCTGAGCATTTTTTCTGATTAGTGATCAAATTTTTTATTAAGTATTTAAATTCCCATTGAGAAAATAATGACACATATTTCCACTAATAGCCAATATTTTCATTTTCGACCAAGCAAAAATAACAAGCTAATCCTTATAAATATTGGCATTAACAACTGCAAAACACAGAAGTGGGAAGGAAGACTGAGACAATTGACTACAGAAGGAATTTTCTCATTTGAGTCGTGTTTGAGGAGGGAGCCATCTGGTGGACAAATGGGATAACACAGTCTAAGAGGCTTCCGCACCTTGTTCAAAGGATTGTGCTATGATAATCTCTCAAGACCTGTTCTAGCGTGTAGCTGTACACATTATTAACTATATTAACATTACTAGTGTGTGACAATTAATAAGAGCATTTGGTTAGTGAATTTAGAAATAAATCTATAACCTACCAGGATTCTAAACATCTCAGGGAATATTGTCAGATATGCCAATTTTAGGGGAGTCTGACTTTGGAAGTCAGAGCAGCCTTTAAATATCCTACATTCTCATAGCCAGAAAGATCACAGGAGTCTTACAGAATTAAAAGTCCTGAAAAATATACTCAATCAGATGTGAGGACTATGAAATCTATTGTCTATCCTTTTTTAAAATTATTATTATTAAAGAGGGAGTGCTCCCTAAACTCTCAAATTAGAGCAGTCACTAGGTACCTCAAATAACTGTTCCTAGGTATCTAGAGTAATCAGTAACCTTGCTGTTAGTGTCAGGTAGGACGTGTGAGTACACAGAAGGCTCCTAAGCACTGCTCTTCCATTTGAGCTAACTGAGAATTCAACGTTCTCCCTATCTCAACTCCAGACTGCTCAGCAAATGCCGCAGTATCAACTCTGATAGACCTTAAAACAGATTTGATAGAGAGCAATCTATCAAAACTAGTAAGAAGAAAGTATGAGACATTGTCTTGTATCATGGATAATGCATACCTGGGGAACAAGAGTCTGTGTATAAGTATTCTAAAAATGACAAGAACGTCTCTTTGGAAACACCATAAACTGGAATCAGTACACTCTTGGCTTCCATATAATTACCATTAAACATGGCTGCCATCACTTCACACCGTGCCACCAAGATGGCCCTGTGGGCTGGCACAGTTGCTCCTGAAAAGTGAGAGAGGTAAACAAATCAAGAACTGTAATGCTGTAGAGCTTCCAGCATGTTCTAATTGAAGTGCCACTGTCCATGACCAGCTGGGCTGCTGTGCGGAAGCCACATTGGCGAGATAACTGGCATTGCTCCAGAGGCTTCTTACAACAGCCGAGAAACAGAAAGAGTTTAAACCTTGCCTTAGAACCTAACAATCTGCAAACTAGACAAACAGTTGTTAGTTTAGATTTCCTTAAGACCAAAGAACTGAAATGGCAAATTTTGCCTTGTGTTTTGAGAACAGCATCTATCCGTCCTGCTTGGCTTGAAATAGTGCCACCTCTGCCCATGTTCCACCCAGGAAAACAGCTCAATCATTACCTTGTGACCAACCTCACAGAACTGCTTTGGTCAGGCTTCCCCACACCAGAAAAGGAAAACTGCAAAGCAAAGCAGACAGCCTACCTCACAGGAAGAATGGCCAAGAGGCTCTCTAGAGCCAAGCAGGGGCTCAGTCTTGACCTTGTGGACACTGCAGAGGTTGATGACCATGGCCATGCCATCCTCCCACTACTGCACACAAGCAGGGTCTTTTCTGTGAAATGAGGAGCCCCTGAGCTCAACACTGACTCCCTAGGGAAACTGCTAAGTTTTCCAGATATTGTTTCTCTTCACAAAGACAGCACTAGATGGTATATGGTTTGACACCCAGCACCAGCCTATTATGCTAAAGGCCTCAGTAGTCCCCAATTAGATGCTTGCCTGGTTAGAAACACTTACCGCCCGCCTTGTTGCTTTCTATAAAACCTTACCCTGATACGTATTCAGGGCTCCTCTCCACCAGAACCTTCCTGTGTGAGCTGAAGGGCCTGAGCTAGCTCGAATAAAGACCCTGTTGTGATTTGCATCGGATTGGCTCTGCCTGTTTTCTGGGGGTTCACTAATACTTCCCTGGTACTACAATGGAAGATACCAACATAAGGAAGGCATATTGGGGATTCAAGTTATGGAGGACCCCAGGGCCAGTGGGAACCACAAAGCTGCCCCTTCCAGAAAGAAATGCAATGAGCCAAACCACAATGTTCTGCCCAATAATTTACTCACATATTGTCTGATTTTATAACATTTATCATACATATATATTCTCTTTTAAAATAGTCACAATTTTTTGGTTCTTCAATCTCTCTAAATCCAAGCAAAATACTTCTTGCCCTAGGAAGAAAAGAGGGCCATCTAAATTCACAGATATTTCCCAAAGCCAATATTTCCTCAGGCTCATTAATCAACCACTGATCCTGCCAACTGAACCCACAGGTTGTCACTGTGATTTGCATAGCCACACTCCCAGGAGCAAAGAGACAGCTTGAGAGCATCCTGTTCCCACCAGCAAACACCATCTGTCCACTGCATCTTCCCTTCATCCCCACAACACTCTCAGTCACAGTGTAGCAGTATCATTTACCAAAAGGACCAGCTTCCATAATTAAAGCATGCTGGATATATCTGTAGATACCAATTAACAAGGAATTCAAATTGGCAATGCAATTTGACTTACAATTTTAGGTTTTAAATTACTTCAAGATAAATAGAGCATCATTTGAAAAATAGGAGCATAGCTTAAACAAATTAGATGGTCTATCATTTGAATTAAGCAGATGAATTAAGACTGACTAAAAATATCATGTAGATAGTAGACAGATGGATTTCATAAGACAGATGGAAATTTTAACAGAGCTTTCTGTTGATAATGCTACAAGATAATGTTGAAAATGTAACACCAGCTTCAGTACCTTTGAGTATAGTGTGTGTATGTGTGTGTGGGGGGGGTGCAGCACACGTCAGTGTATGCATACATGTGTGCACCAGAGGTTGACATCAGGATTCAATTTCTTATTTACTTATTTGAAACAGACTCTCTCACTGAACCTGGAACTCTGTTTTGGTAGATTGCCAGAGCAGCAAGCCACCAGAATCTGCCTGTCTTTGTTCCAGGAAAGCCAGGGCTACACAGAGAAACTCTGTCTCAAAAAACAAAACAAAACAAACGAAAAACTTATGTTGTGAAAATGTACCTAACCATGGTTACCTGTTTTCTGTTGTTTTGTTTTTTCAGTGTGTGATATGTGTATACCTATGGAAGACAGCAGACAGCTTCAGATCCTTTGAACATAGAGTTATAGGTAGTCATCATAGGTTCTGGGACCAAACGAACAGAAATGGAGGCAAACCTGGAAATGGAAAACCTAGGAAAGAGGCCAGGAATTACAGATGTAAGTATCACCAACAGAATACAAGAGAGAGAAGACAGAATCTCAGGTGTAGAAGATACCATAGAAGAGATTGACACAACTGACAAACAAAATTCAATACGTAAAAACTCCTAACCCAAAGCATCCAAGAAATTCGTGATACAATGAAAAGACAAAATCTAAGAATAATTGGAATAGAGGAGAACAAAGATTCCAAGCTTAAAGGACCTGAAATGTTTTCAACAAAATCATAAAAGAAAACTTCTCCAACCTAAAGAAAGAGATGGCCATAAGGTACAAGAAGCCTATAGAACACCAAATAAATGGGACCAGAAAAGAAAATTCTCTGTCACATAATAATCAAAACACTAAACACACAGAACAAAGAAAGAGTATTAGAAGCTTCAAGGGAAAAGGGCTAAGTAACATAAAAAGGTAGACCTATCAGAATTACACCAGACTTCTCAACAGAGACTATGAAAGCCAGAAGAGCCTGGTCAGAGGTCATGCAGACTCTAAGAGAACACAAATGCCAGCCCAGGCTACTATATCCAGGAAAACTCTCAATCAACATAGAGGGATAAAACTAAATATTCCAGGACAAAACCAAATTCAAACAGTATCTATCTACCAATCCAGCCGCACAGAGGATCCTAGAAGGAAAACTCCAACACAAGGAAGGTACCTACACCACAGAAAGGACAAGATAGTAAGCATCTCACAACAAAGCCAAAGGGGAGAACCACAAGCATGTAAAGCCACCTACAAAAACTTGTGTGGAGCTGTACCCTGTTTATAATTAGCATAGGAGGTATTGGCACCAAGCATTACGTCACCATAACCTGCTGAGGTTTTTGAAGGAAATACGTAGCACATGGAAAGTAGAGATTCTTTCCTTTTTAATCTCTTGCTTTTCATCGGCTCTGTCACTTCATGGCCCTTTCTGCCTGCCCCTGCCCACTCACCTCCATGTGCAGGACTCGGCTTGCCTATCTGATCATGGGCAGTATCTGCACAGAACTTCAGGCATTGGTCCTATGGATAGCCGCTCACCTTTGTGAAAGTTACGTTATTTGTTTGTTTGTTTGTTTGTTTATTTATTTGGGGTGTGGGGTGTGTGCCCCAGCAGTCAGGTGGAGGTCAAAAGACAACTGGTGGGAATTGGCTTTCAGCATCTACGACATGTTCTCCAGGGATCAAACTCAGATTGTATGGTTGATGACAAAACCTCTACCCACTGGGCTAACTCATAAGCCTCACCTTGATATTTGTTCTGGTTTTTGTTTAGTTTGAAATTCATTTGTTTCTTATGGTGTAACCAAATCACTCTTTGAGTTTATAATATAATTACATTTCTTTTTCCCCCTCTAAACCATCCCATATACACCCTGTGTTCTCCAAATTTATGGCTTCTTTTTTTACTAATTGTTATCGAATGCATATATGTACATACATATATATCCCCAACTATAACCTGCTCAGTCTGTATAATGTTCAGGCTGGCACTGAACAACCAATTGGTATGCTCTTCCCTAGGAAAGACCAACTCTCCTGCTCCCAGCTTTCCTCAGTTGCCTGTGGTTCTTTGTGAAGAGTTGAGGCCTTATGGGCTTTTCTCCATCCACTTTGACATACCTATTGATGTCATCCGTGTTCAGCTCAAGTTTGGGTAGTTGTGTTGGTGAGACTTTATAGCTTCTGATTACTAAGAGACACAACCTCACAGTAAACTCCCTGATCCTTGGCTCTTCCAATCGTTCTGCTTCCTTTTCTACAATGTTCCCTCAGCCTTAGATGCAGGAATGTTTTGTAGATTTATAAGTTGGGACTGGGCTCCACAACTCTGCATTTTGATTGACTGTGGTTTTCTGTAGTGGTCGCCATCTGTCGGAGAAGTTTCTTTGAGGAAGGGTGAGAACTACAAATATTTATAAATTGTTATTAGGCATTACGCTCCTTTAATTACGCTGGTTGGAGGTTTTCCTCCAATAACAATGACGTCACCATGACATCACCAGCCCTGAGTAGTTAACTAAGTTTCCAGTCCCAGGGACAGTTTCCTTCTTGTTGATCTTAAATCCAATTACAGAGCTGTTGGCTATCCCCACGGTATGCATCCCTCAGGTTCACTGTGCCATGCTGCTCAGTGATATGCTTCATAGGTGTCAGAACTGTGTGAGACGACTGGCTGCTTCCCTCCTTTGGAAGCTTGATTGATGCAATAGGCTGGATGTTCTGGTGGTCTCTTGAATAGCCCTGGCCAACAACTCAAAAGAGAACTTCTCGTGTGTGATATTGGAATTTTTTTAGGCTCTTGGAGGTAATACCATCAGCTCAGACGAAAAAAGTTCATTAAGACTAAATATTATACTTATACACAGAATTGCATGTATTTGGTCTTTTTAATTAAATGGTTAATTGTATGATTTCTTGTGGCTTCTTCAGATATCCTTACTGTTCCTCTACCCATCTCCCTCCTGCTTCTGGATTTACCTCCCTCCCCCTTCCTAAAGAGCCCCATCTTCCCATTTCCTCGATTATATCACTTGAACCCAGCAACCTCCCGTGCTGACAATGATCCCATTTTCCTTTTCTGTGGGGGACAGCCAAAAAGCTAGAACTTGACCATACCTTAATAAATGAATTCTACAGCCAGGTGTAGTGGTACATGTCGTTAATTTCAGCACTTGGGAGGCAGAGGAAGGCAGAGCTCTTTGAGTTTGAGGCTAGGCTGGTCTACGCAGTGAGCTCCAGTACAGCCAGATACTCTGTTTAAATTAAAAAAAAAAAATTCTGGGCTGACTGTATTGTATGTTATATGTATCAATAATGTGCAAGTGGTAAGGAACTGGCTAGTCTTGGCCATACAACTATTAGGCAAGCACCATCCAGGAGACCCGCAAATGCCAACTTGTTTAACACACAGATCTTGGAAGACATTCCTCAGAACATACCTCTCAGCCTAGATTCAAGGAGAGCACATGTATGTTCACCACATACACTTCAGATCACCGTCCCACCACACTTACTCCTCATGAGACGCCTACTTTAAGTTGTGCACCACAGAACTCTTGGGATCTTTCAGAGCTGGTTCAGCATGCGACTAATCAGCCAACATCATGCATGTAGTTAAAGGACCTCAGTGACCCACGAGAAGTCATTTGGCAAAGAGCACTGTGCCAGCTCCAGCACCATCAGTTACCTTCAGAACACAGAAATTCTTTCAAAACGGACTTGAGATGATTAATTTGGTAAAGATAGAAATCTTTCTAGTTTATACGTTAAGTTTCTTCATAACAATGGATGAGTGTTTTCTGTTGGAATGTGAAGCTGCTAACCTATCCATCCTGGTATTTCTCTGGTCTACAGAACACCCAGGGACTTCCACAAATGCCTTCATCAACAGTATTCCCCAAGGAGCTAGTTCTGGGACTGCCACTGGCTGGGCCTCTAAGGATACGTTCTCCACCTACAAATGAGTGTTATGAAGCTGGCTTCAGACAGAGGCTTTGGACTTTTCATTTTGGCAGTTAATAAATCCAAGTGTACGACTGTCAGTGGATGGTTAGTCAGCTGTGGGTCTTTTAACCCGATGAGAGAGCTATAGATAGTCTACGGCTTCTTCTTGTCTCCCTCCCCCGTCACATTTTAAATATATCTCAAGGTTTCTCTTACTGTCCTACTTTCAGAGTCCCAAGCTCACACTGTATATGGTGCTGCCAATGGAGTTTTTTAAAAAGGTCAGCTCACTAGTTTTCTTGACATAGGAGCAAAGTTAAAAGCAGGGAGATATTGCTGGGGAAAGGTACTGAAGAATAAATGCTATGCTAGCTGCCACACACTTCCATCCCCAAATTAGAATTACATCTCCCTCTTTACAATGGCCCATCTAACGTTCTACTTAATTTATTTGCAAACAACTCCTTTCATCCTTGTGTGATTGAAGGTATCTGACAATTCATCTTTAGGATTACGCATTTAATCTAGTAATGTGGCAGAATTATCCATACAAGTGATCAGTAATGGGCTTCCAAGACAGCTCATCTTTATCACAATTAGGCATCATTATTTCCCACAGAGATAAGAGGCAATTTTCAGTTGCTCTAGTGATAGAAATTCTCACAGTGCTGCCAGGGACACACTCAGTAATAACTGCATGCCTAATGTAGGTCAGATAATGTTTTAAAAAACTGAATAAACCAAGCAAGAGATAATGAGAGCTGGTTTCAGATGAATTAAAAACAGGATCTTAAGAAACACAGAAATGGCCGGGCAGTGGTGGCACATGCCTTTAATCCCAGCACTTGGGAGGCAGAGGCAGGAGGATTTCTGAGTTCGAGGCCAGCCTGGTCTACAGAGTGAGTTCCAGGACAGCCAGGGCTACACAGAGAAACCCTGTCTCGAAAAAAAAAAAAAAAGAAAGAAAAAGAAACACAGAAATGAAAACAGAGATGACACATTAAAGATCATCGCCCATCCCAGATGAGGAGGTGAGATATGGATGGAGGGGAAATATAAACTCCTTTTCTTAGTTTATAAAGCAATTTTCTTATGAATCAGTTGGTATTACTTTATCTATTTAAAGCTGAACTAGAACTCGAGGGGAACAAGTAAGAAATAGAAATGCTGCGTGACCTGTGTCACAGCTGAGCCATACCTTGTATTTCAAAGACAACATCAGCAAGCATCGGCTTATTAAGAAAAAACTTGAGAGACGTATTATAAAACCACAGAGGCTTCCTGGCTTGGTAGGTCTTGCAATTCCTCAGGCAATTAATCTATCAAGAGAAAGCACAGCACAAGAGGAAAGCTGTTCATTTTGCTTTGATAACAAACACAAAAAACTGCAGACAGGAAATCACAATTGCTTCATGATGGCACCTCTAATCACATCTCTGAGGGGGACATTCCCTGGAGCACATCATCTGCTGCCTGTCGGTGAGTAGCACCAGGCTACTGGTGGTGGCCTGGGAACCTCGGGATCCTGGATCCCTGAGATCCACTCATGCAGCAGGGGGTAAATATGTGTTCCCTTATCGCACATGTCCTTGTACAGCCTAACAAGGCCTTCTCCTAAAGAATGAACATTAAAAAAAAAAAAAAAATCTCAGAGTGGTGAATTTCAATTTGAATACAATTTTCTAATGCTAATTGTGTGTGTTTATATGAGAGAGAGAGAGAGAGAGAGAGACAGAGACAGAGAGAGAGAGAGAGAGAGAAGAGAGAGAGAAGAGAGAGAGACAGAGAGAGAGAGAAAGAGAAGGAAGAGGAGGAAGAGGAGAAGGAGAGAAAGGAGGAGAGGAGGAGGAGGAGGGAGAGAGAGGGGTTGACTGACTACTGGAGCCTAGAGAAAATTCTATTCTCACCCAGCTGCTGGCCTCCTCCCAATGCCTTGGTCTATCTCAGCTTTGGCACCTTGTTTGTTGCTGAGGTCTATGAAGACACCCCATCTCTATCCAAGAAGCCAGAGGCCAGCTCCCTTCACTTGCCTCCCTCCTTTTCTTCTGTATCTTCTGTTTTTTCTTTACAATGAAATAAGGCAAGTCCTAACATTTTTAAGTAGAGTTGTCCAAATTAGGGCTGCAACTATAGATTGTACGGCCAAAATCCCTCATTTGGAACCACTTAGTTATGGCTCTTATTGAAATTATTTTACTAATTATTGATGACTTCATCAGATCCTTGGCTGGATTTCTAAATCTCATCCTCATGGGAACTCCCGTGCTGGGAAATTTGGAACCTCTGTCCTTCAGAAGTCACACATCAGACTGTGGCAATCAGAGAAGTGATGCCTAAGGTCTACCTGTGCTAATCTACCTTCCAGGAGCGTTCCCAATCTTTTGTGAAGGAAGAAAAGGACACTGCCCTCTTAACAAGAAAAAAGAAAACTGACTCCAGCATGAACCCCACGAGCAAGCATGGTAGGAGGGAAAGAAGTAACAGGTCCGGTCCTCCATGGTTAGTCTCAACCCTGCGTCACAGCCCCACTGGGGGACCAGCATTTAGAAGGCAAATGATTAACACACATAGGAGAGTGACAGCCAAACCCACCAGGAATCAGAGAGCTGGTGGGGCCTGCAGTGCCTTGCTTTATTCCATTTTAAAAGAAAAATCTGAACTGCTCAAAGCTGCAGCCATAATTGATGACACACTCGGAAGCTAAATCCACGTTCCCAAGTGCCAACTCAGTGCTGTGTTACACTCCTATGACACACTTGGTAAACAGAAAGGATGGAAGGGTGGATGAGAAGGTCACAGAATCACAGTCCCTTCTCCACTCAGAGGTGATGTAACTCTCGTATCTCAAAGGAGCACTTGCCATATCAGAGAAAGAAAAAGGCACATGTTCAGAACACCAGCAAGCTCCTGCATATCCCATGTGATAAAGGTTATGAATTTGCACACAGTGACTCTTACACCACATATGAAGCATGTGTGAGATGGGGGGTATTTTCTCCTGGTTCACACATTAACTCATCAGACTATTTTAATAAACACGATGCAAGTATTTGTGCATTTTAAAGCGTTACTTAGTTGAGTTAGGGCTGGAAGAGAGGTATTATTAACCTTTAATCATTCCTATAAGGCTGGCTAGTCTGTGGATACTTGCTGCACGGTGGTGTTACTGAAACCAAAGATCTTACCCCTTAATTTTTTGTTTTTCTGTTAATTTATTTTTCTCAAGTAAAATTAAAAATCATCATGAAAGTACAAGCCAGGTATGGTTGCATATATGTAAGACTAGCACCGGGGAAGCTACAGAGAAGTCTCAAGTTTGAAGATAGCCTGGGCTACAAAGAGATATGAAGTCAGCCTGGACTATATAATGAGCCATTGTCTCAAAGGGGAAGAGGCATGCAGAGAGATGTCTCAGTAAGCAACAACTGCAGTCTGAGTTTAATCCCTAGAGCCCACATGGTGGAAGGAAGAACCGACTCCTCTCAACTCCACATGTATGTGCTCTTTGGCATTCATGACTGTGTGCCTGTGTATACACACATACTAAGTGAAGGTAAGAACAACTTTTTAAATCAGGGAATGAAAAACTATTACATTGTTAAACTATTAACTTTAAAATGTTGGTAATGTAGCTGTAGAATTAAATCATCTCTAAAAATAACTAAGGAATATTTCTTATATTTAAAGAAAACCTATATTTTCCTAAACATTGCACACAGCTCATCTTTGTAATCTACTATAGCCAATTTGCTTGAAATATTATCTGAATTAAGAATAAACTGGCTAAATTGTACAATACAGTTGTCTTAAAGTTTAACAAATGTATGTTTAAAACCTTTACAGATTCTGTACAATCTAAATCACTGCAGTTTTATGGCCATAAAACATCAGTATTTTTATAACATTGAACCCAGTTTCTAATTTTGATATGTACTCAAGAGACTCCTCAACTGTCTATTTGGTTAGTTATATTGCTTGGAACTCTTTGAGAAGTTCACACAGGAACAAGGCTACTCCCCAAAGCTATCTGGATTTAAATACTGTGGTGTGGGAAAGCATCTGTCCAGCTGTAGGAGCAGCAATCAGGCAGCTTTCATCTCAACATGGTCGGGTGGGGGTGGGGGTGGGAGTAGGAAGGGGGCACGCCTCTGATCCCAGCACTCAGGAGGCAGAGGCAGGCTGGTCTCTGTGTTCCTAGGGCTCCAGTGGGGTGTTCTGAAGACAGAATTCACAAATGAACATTTCAAAGACATGACTCACACATTTTAATCCCCACATAAGGTCTTAGTAAGAAATACATGTTTCTGTGTTAAATACTTTAAACATTTAAACAGAAACACATACATAGGAAAAACATTTATATTTATGAATTATTTAACTTTGCTAATGACTCAATGTTATAATCATCCAAATAAACCAGCTATAATTCAGAGTCAAATTAATTTACCTTTCCTGGTGTTTTTAAAATACATTTAACTTTCTCGATTATATCAGAAACATCCCCTGAATCTTTCAACTTCCTCCTGACATCTTCTTCCAGCTCTTCCCACTGAAAAGCACCTGTAAGGAATTAGATACATCAGATTTTGCTGTGTGAATAAAAAATATGAAAAGCTGGGTCTGCTTTTAGATTATCAATGATCCCTTCTTTTGTATTTTTACTTCTGTAGCAACATGTCTCTGAAGTCTGTGTTTAACAAGTTTGTTTGCCTTCTCCTAAACCAGTGGTTCTCAACTTATGGATGGTAAACCCCTTTCTCAAAGGGTCACCTAAGACCAGCAGAAAGCACAGTTATTTCCATTACAATTCCTAACCATACCAAATTACAGTTATGAGGTAGCAACAAATGTAACTTTATGGTTGGGGTCACCACAGCATGAAGAACTATATTAAAGGGTCACAGCATTAGGAAGGTTGAAAACCACTGTTGTAAACTGTCTTCCTCTCTAATAGCTGCCATTTCTGAAGCAGGTATTCGCTAGTGACTTAGCAGCCCCAGCCAGGATGAGTTTCTGTGAAAAGCGACCTGGCAGCTTGCCTATTTGCTCCCAGGACAAAGGTGGGTATGTCCTTTATAGGTGATGTTGGATAGTATCACTACCAGTGGAGAGCAAAGTTTCTTACCACTGATCTGGAAAGCCACCAGCTAGAAACAATGAGTTCAGAAGACCTTCTGTACTGTCAGGCTCAGAATGGGACACCTGCCCTGAAATCTACAAAGCTAACCTGAGAAAGGCAATGAGACGGTTCTCTGATACATTCCATCTGAGATCCAGCCACTGCATCAATATCAGCTGCCTGGTCTTTTCCTGAACTTAGTCTCCATATTGGTCAACTTCAAAGCTACTCTCTTGGGCTCCTTCACTCTTACCACATACTCTGTCAACTCTTTCTTTCCTGTATTCTATTTTATGATCAGCCAAGGTGGCCTTTACCCAAAATGCTCCTCCCACATGGCCTATAGCACTCTTCTCCTCAGCCTTCCTGTCCTGGATGACCTTCTGTCTTGGGATCCATCCTATTATTGAAGCTAAATTTTCAAAAGTATGATTTATGCTTATGGCGTTCAAGTGTCTTAGTTACTGTTCTATTGCTGTCAAGGAAGTGCTATAAACGAAAGCATCTAACTGGGGCTTGCTTACAGTTTCAGAGGTTTAGTCCATTGTCATCTTGGCAGGGACATGGCAGTCACACTGATGCTGGAGAAGTAGCTGAGAGCTACAGCCTGATCTGCAGTCAGGTGGGCAAGGAAAGAGAGCCTGGGCCTGGACTTCTCAAAGTCCTGGACATCCTCCAACAAGGCCATTCCTCTTAATTCTTTGAAACAGTTTTACCCTAGTGGTGACTAAGCATTCAAATATATGAGCCTATGGGGGCCATTCTTATTCAAACCACCACACAAGGAACTACCCTCATCTATCTCATAACTTACAGGAGGTTCAAAATTTTGAAAATAAAATTGAAACATCCTGCTGCAGACAGACACAGTAATGGGGCCCTCATTCCAGCTTTATCTCTGCATTAAAGAAGTCATTCTCTCCCTGGGGCAGGTAATCAAGACCCTTTGCTATCTTCTCCTAATCTACATTTTCTGGTGTATCACTGCCTATATCCATCACTCTGCAGATGCTTTCATGACTGAGACTGCGGGGACTGAGCAAAGTATAAAATAATTCACATTTTTTGTTTTTGTTTTTTTCATTTTTGTTTTTTATTTTTTTAAATTTTTTATTGGATATTTTATTTATTTACAGTTCAGATGTTATCCCCTCCCCTATAAACCCCCATCCCATCCCTCCTCCTCCTTTTTGCTTTTATACCATTTTAATTTCATGCAAGTAATAAGGTCAGTTCTAGGTTGAGGAACTAGCAATACAATAGATGCAAATAGTCAAGGAAACTAGCAAGACAAGAAACACTGATAGTCAAAGAACAAGCAAGGCAGGAACTTCCTGTGATCACTATTTCTAAGGGCTTATCAGGATGACCAAAATATCTGAGCCTACTTCCCTGTCCTAGCCCAAAGTTATTTTCATGTCTGAAGCCTACTTCTTTGTTCTAGCCTAAATTTATTTATTTATTTATTTATCTATATTTTTTTTTATTATTTATTATTTTTATTTTATTATTTTTTTTTTGGTTTTTCAAGACAGGGTTTCTCTGTGTATCCCGGGCTGTCCTGGAACTCACTCTGTAGACCAGGCTGGCCTCGAACTCAGAAATCCGCCTGCCTCTGCCCCCAAGTGCTGGGTTAAAGGTGTGCACCACCGCCACCCGGCTAAGATTTATATTCCTGCCTGTAAGTACTTCTTTGTTCTAGCCTAGGATTTAGATTCCTGCCTGAAATTATTTCTTTGTTCTAGCCTTGTCCTTGGCCAATGGCAGATTCTTGCCAGGCAGCCCCCAAAGCTCTCCATTTCTTCCCTTTTATTGCATAAACAAGACTAAGCCTGTCTTAAGTCGTTCTGAGAAGAACACCTTCCTTAATGGAATATGCATTATCAAAAGCAATGCACAGAAGTCTTAGGTTGGTAAGGCTCTGTGCAGAATCTTACCCGTCCTTGGCTTGCCGGCCTATTAATTTAATAACTGTCTGAAGGTCCATTTTCAGTTTCAAATCATGTACTTTGGTTGCCAACATGTTAATGTTGTAAAAGACAAGCTTTGACACAATGGGCAGGAATAAAAGTATTCCCAGAACAGAAAGGGCTACCAGGACCAAGGTATATATGCCATTTCTGAAGCTTGACCAAAATGGAAATATTGACCTCAAGCCATGGATAATTTTATCAGCATTATCTGCAGCATCAAAGCTCAGCAGTGCAGCATTCTTTAAATTCATAATCTCACTGTGCAAAGTTAAAAATCCAGAGAGGTGTTAGAATTATGCCAAATACCCTACAAGTGTCTTTAAACTTTTTTCTAAGTATAATGACTATCATTGTAAATTTTAAAAGTAACACAACTCCATTGGTATTTGGCATGACACTCGAGATGGCTCCTCACTCTTAAACTCTGAACCTCATATAGTAATTCACATTTTAAGCCAATGAGATCAGGCCACTGCAGACAGCTTCTACCAGTGGGAACCAAAGTCAACCAAAGGGCCTGATTCCAGGGCTCTTGGCACTGGCTTTTTACTTTTTTTATTTAAAGATTGTTTATTTGTATGTGTAAAATGTTTGTCTTCATGTATGTAAGTGTGCCGCATGTGTTCAGTGGCTAAGGAAACCAAAAAAGGGTGTTAGATCCTGTGGAACTGGAGTGAAGATCAGTTGCTAGCTACCACATGGGTACTGGGGACAGAACCTGGGTCCAGTGCAAATGCTCTTGCCTGCTGAGTGCTCTCTCCAGCCCAGGCACCTGCTTTTTGTTACAGCTCTCAGCATTGCTGGATGGCTCCCACCTTCTCACTCAGCTTCAGCAGCAGCATTTGTCATTTCCATACATAAACACTCACAGCATGGCAAATCTGAGCTAAAATCATGGTCTCCACATCTTGGAATTAGGAAGAATAAAGACAGGGACATCGCCCACACAGGTGCGCCTTGGCCCCAGCTCACCACTGTCTGTTCTACTTGTGACAACTCTTCTATTCTGACTTTCCTGCTAGATCCCTTCCTTTTCACACTCCAGAAGGATGAGGAGTCTCTAAGAACTGTCTGCTCACTCTTTCCCTTTTTATATCAGTGATTTTTAACTGGGCACACATAATCTTTTCACAATCTACACATTCTTTGGGTCATGTTTCCAGAAAACCTCCCATGCACATAGACAAAGGTCTGTATAGAAATATCAGGACCCTGAATTCAAGAGTGACTTTGTGACACCTATGCCCTGCTCATTGTTACTACTGAAAGAGGATGCCAAAAGCTTTCTCTGTGTTTAAAGGTCCATTTCTGTCCTTGCTAAACCTGGAGCTTTTGAACACATCTTCCCCCTTGAAGCCTCTTGGTCCCCTCGTTGCTGACAACAGGCTCACTGAGTGCCCTCTGCCAGTGCTGGGCAGTATTCTCTGAGGATTATAAACCTCAGAGGTGGATACCCAAGAGCCAGAGACTGGACAACAAGACCACCACAAAAAACCAAGCTGGAAACACTGTCCCTCTGAGCATCACAGAACAGTTTCTTTACTCTTCTGAGGAACTGGCTCCAGCATGGAGACTCCTGCATATCAATTTTGACACCAAAACCTCAGAAAGCCATAGCCCCATGTCCATCTGTAGTACCCTGAAATGACTACAATGAGAAGAGATTTTCCACTGAATTTGTACCTAACTTTTCTGCCATTTCCCTAACCACTGTGCAATAAACCTTATACACTAATGGGGGTGGGGGGGAAAGGCCAGATAGATATATCAAATACTTTAGAAACCAATGGAGCACAGATTGCTTCTCCATCCTAGCTGTGTATTATATTGACCTGAAGAGAGACAGTTTGTAAAATCAGAGGAAACCTTATCCTAATTAACTTAGACTTTCTGGAGCTAGGGTTCCAGGACAGTAATATGTTTTAAAGGTTCCCTAATGCTGTTTTAATGTTCTCACTTTAAAAATCCCAGATATGGTCAATACCCAGTTAGTGGTACAGTGTACAAGAGAAGTACTTTTGATTTGTCTACACTCATCCTAACTGAGGGAGAACACAGATACAATCTCTGTATTGATCTTTACCACTGTTAAGTAAACTTACATCCAGCTAATACAAGTAAAGTTATATTCAAAGAACATCTACATAATACCTCCATTCAAAGGACTATCTGAAAACAAGCCAACATCAAATAATCTAAATAACCAGGCAAACTCAAGGAGCCACTTAGGTGTTTAAAAGCAACTCACCAAGAGCCAATAACCAAGAATGAAAGCAGAAAAAATTCCTAACAGCACTAGCAAGTGGGCTGTTTTCATAAGTAGAAATGCTAACCATCATCTTTGACGTTGTAACTAATAAACCTATAATCCCGAGGCGAGGGCTTCTTTCTGTAGTGCAAATGTTTAACACGAAATCCACCGTCTGAACAGTTCCCGGGAGACAGCATTGGCATCAGTGGGCACAGTGTCACATGACAGGATCTGTAATAGCTGCTCACTTTGCACTGTTCATCGAGGTGTTTAAGATAACTTCTCAAGCTCTTCAGCAGGTCACTTAGTCTGTTGAAGAGCTCAGTGCATTCAGGTATCCTATGCTGTTTTCTGGTGTGCAGATAAGAGCATGCTGCAGAATAATTCCAAAAATGAGAGCGAATACCACGCAAAGCGAACCCACAGCTCGGTCCACATGCTCACCTACTTGCATTTCAGTAAGTGATGTGGAATTCGGGTCATCTGGGACAGGTCCACCACAAGGCTCTCACAAATATTTCAGTTTCTAACCATCCCCAAATCACGCGACTCAGGAATTCACAAGCCTTAAACTACCGAGTACTATAACAATGTTACAAGTGTTTGCCGTTTCAGAATAGCTTCCTGAACACAGAAACTGCAGCTCTCACAGTGCCCTTAGCGCTTGCCCTCAGGCATTAGCTATTAAACACTAGCACACCATATAGTGTTCCTCTTAAGCAGTGGAAAGTTAACATATATGAACAGACACCTGTGGACTGTGTCTAGATATTCAAAACGTTTAAGAGGAGAACAAACCTTATAGGTGAGTATAAAATGTCAGCCAGACTATGAAAGAGGTGGTTTCTAAATACCAGCCAAGTCATGCTCATAATCCAGTTCCTAGACATGAAAAGAACTTTTTATTCAAAAAGTACCTTTTGTGGTCTAGTTGATTTTTTTTGGGGGGGGGGCGACAGAAGATCTGTTTATTGTAGGATTTTAGCTCCTGTTTGCTCAGGACAAATCTTCCTGAGTCAAGTTGTACCATGGAGTTCTGTCTCTCCTGAGCAGCCGTAGTGATGATCCGGCATGCCACGGGCTCCTGTCCGCTGTAGTTCCCTGCCATATCTGGTGACCCATGGACTGTGAAGAAAGCACTGTACAACAGGGCCTTGACACCTGTGTTCTGTTCAGAGATTGGAAAATGTCCCACAGAAACACTTTAAGTCCTCATTGAAGATTGTATGAAAATTGTAGACTTAAGATTTTGTTTCATTTGGTTAAAAAAATTAAAGTACTAATCTATTAGCAAATGAGAATCTATCAGAGGAAACAAACACCGGTGACAATCAGATATTTTGTTTTGATAATGGGATCTGTGTGGTTTTCTTTTTATTTCTTGTAATAAACATACATTTTTTAAAAAATATGTAACGACAGCTTTAGTATCTTTAAAAACAGAACTTAAGCTTACCTCTGCTCCATTCAGATGTATCATTTGTACATAATTATAGAATGATTAATAGAAACCTCAGAACCAATTATTCCTCCATCTCAACCAGCATCAGGTTCCTTATGCCCCAAGGCAAAGCCAATCCTACCCCATCTCCTGCGGGGCTGGGACATAGACCAGAAGTACAGAAGATGTACAAAAGCTCTGAGCTGGCTGAGGGGCCCACAGCCTCGGTTCTGCCCAGGCACCCATTCCCTTGTTCCCCAAGTTTCTACTCATCTGCTAAGATCCACTCTCCCTTTTTGGGCAGACACATGACAGGACACCAAGAACTGAGCTCCAACTAGCTCTGAGTCAAACAGCTGCCGTTTACCTTTGTGCCCTAAATTGACAATCGGCTTCCAGGCCCAGCTTCTCAACTGAAATCCAAGCCCTAATTCACTGGCTGTGGCGCAGGCCTGGTGTCCGGAGAGTATGAACCATCACTTGGAATCCGTAGGAAATACAGCTCACATTGCACCCGCGCCTGCCACACCGTCGGAATCTGCATACTTACAGGATCCCCAGGTGACCTCGCACGCTAAGATTTAAAAGCACCAGTCTGACGCGGAAAGGTCGCAGTGTTAGACTCCTTGAATCTGCACGCCAGACTGATGGGGCTTTCTTACTGAGTTCTCTTCTTACCCACTCTAGTTCAAGCGCCCCTCCCCCACCACACATGCGCAGTCTGTCGAAAGCCCAGTCTGATCACACTGAGGACAGTATCACAGCTTCCGATATGCAAAAAATGTTCCCACAGGCCAAGATAGCTCATTTCCCCCTCTGTACTCCTGGGAAAGTACCTACAGTCCCCAGAAAACAGCAGTTATAAGGATTACATGTTAGCCACAGTATTTGCATATGTAAATAAATCTCTTTCTAATAGTAGCTGAGAGAATTCAGAAAGTTGTCCCAGTTAACTGTCAGGGGCATGGGTGAGGGTATAGGGAGAAACTTTTCTTTTCCCTTTGTCCACTGGCCTGCATTTCTCCATTGCTGTGTTGACTTTAAAATACCAAAAAAGCAGCCTTCCACTGGAGAATGCCAGGCAGGCCCAGTCTCCGGTTATGAGGACCTGCTTTACAGCTGCCATACTAAAGAAAGCATAAATTCTTTAAAGTACTCCTGTGCCTTCCAGGATTAAATGATATTATGGGAAACCTGCTGAATAATTCATAGAATTTCAACAGTAAAATCATTTAAAAGTCAAACACAGCCTTCATAGTTCTCTAGACATGTCACTGCAAACATTTTTCTTAACATGCAAACGTTTTTGTTTTTTAAGAATTAGTATCAAAGTCTGAGCTGTGAGATTCTAAGTTTAAACATTAAAACCTGTAAAATTAAAAGAAGTCAATAACTAGATATTTGATGACTCTAGCTACTTGGACCTGACTACATGGTCACTGAAATCTACATAAACCTGCCAAGCTGTGTCCTATGGATATTTGTGAATTTTACAAACCATGATTCACTAAGTCACCACAACATTATTCTCACATCTCCAACAAAAAATCTACTATAAGTTCTTTTTAAAACCCTAAATAGCCGGGCGGTGGTGGTGCACGCCTTTAATCCCAGCACTTGGGAGGCAGAGGCAGGCGGATTTCTGAGATCGAGGCCAGCCTGGTCTACAGAGTGAGTTCCAGGACAGCCAGGGCTATACAGAGAAACTCTGTCTCGAAAAACCAAAAAAAAAAAAAAAAAAAAAAACCCTAATTAAATTTTAACTTATTACATGGTATATCCATAACTCAAGTGGAAAAAAGAACATCTTAGTTTTTAGAGGTGAGCAGTTTTCCACTGCATACATATATCATACACATATCATACATATCACACATATAACATATATATAACACCATACACATATCATGAACCTACTGATGACATTTGGGTCACATTCACCATTTTCGATATGGTATATAATACTGCTTTGAGCATGGCTGTAAAACTCCTGACACCTTGCTTTTAGTTATACTCAGAAATGAATTGTTATATTATGTGGTTTTTAATTTTCTAATAACTGCCATATTTTTTCTAAAGCATTAAAAATATGACACAAATGACACCACTGATGAACCTTGAAGACATTATGGGTCTAATACGGAAGACAACGGCATCTAATAGTACTCAATTGTACACTTGAAGATGGCGGAAGGAGCAAATAATATGCTATGTAATTTTGCCATTTTATTTTCCTTAAGGCAAATAAATTTGTCAGGAAGAAAAAAAACTTGGATATTTCTAGGTATAACGCAAATGCTATATTTTATGTGTAAGTATCACTTCCAATGTCAGGGGAAAAGATAAATGTAAAATTAACCAAGATTCTCATGGACCACGAGCATCCTTCATCTAGACAGCTTAGAAGGGACCAAGCGTACCTGAATAAATGAAGCGCAGAATGTCTGATAAAACATGAGCAGAAGAGGGCGTCCTTCACAATGACGGGCATCGGCGGGTTGCTGGGGATTCCCGGCTAGCACCTGGAAGCACAGCATCTCTGTTTATGGCAAAGAGATCCTGGGTGGTTCGGATGATACTGGAATCCTGAATGTCAGCGGGGCTCTTCACATTGAAAAGCAGCATGAAAACGTGGCTTACAGAGCAGAGAACGATCTTGTGCGCTTCCACAACACCCGTCACTTCCGGGTGGTAAAAGACCACGTCCACGCACTGGCAGCAGAGCAGTAAGTTATTCAAGTCGGAGTGATAGTGTGACGCTTCGGCTTTCAAGACAGGCATCTTTTCTATTTCGGAGGGAAAATGAAATAATAACTCATTTTTTTACTCCTACAGCCCCAATAATTAAAAATAAGTAGTCTTTAAAACTGGGATGGAATTCTACAAAGTACCAATACTTGCCCATTTTTTCTTTGAACTACATTTTGTACAGCTTAACCTATGCATATATGAAACTAGTCCATTAGAGATTACTGAAGCACATTCTACGGAACACACAAGGATATGACTTTATATTTTGGAGTAAAAATGAAAACCTAATGATAAGCGCAATAAAGTAACATTTGTATCTCAAAACAAAACACTCCCTCACGGGCAATGCTTTGGTATTGGGGTAGGAGTCTTCTACCTGATTTTTAAAACTTCACCTAAGTTCGGAAGAGCCTACTCTCACACAGGCTGTCCTTCTGTGTTAGGGCAATGACAAGGGCCACAGTTTAATGACGGTGAAGTATCATCTTCACATTTCTATGTCTCCAGAAAATCCGATGCCTCTAACTACTCTATTGTCTGAAAGCATCTTAACAACTTAACTTTGATCCTAGTCTTTTTTTTTCTTCCTTCTAGTAAAATAATCTACTTCACCAAACAGTAAATAGTTTCCTCCACTCAGCACACGTCAGCCAAGGTGTTGACTGTGATCCATGGGTTCCTAGGGAGAACATAACTTTAGATTTACCAAAACTAGTTTGATCCTACTAAAGGGAGAAGAGTATTCTATCAGCTCAGACTATCCACAGGTTATGTCCTCCCCACAGAACCTAACTGTAAGATGTCTTGTTAGCAGACCTGAGCAGAGGGATATGGGAGAAGGGACGTGCCAAAGGATGGCACACCATGATCTAAGTGAGTGTAATTAATTCCAGCAGCAACAGAAATTCTTTATTCTAAACAAAGCTTGGAGGCTAGGTCTGTAACATGGATAAGCAGCTCTGTGGGCCAGGCTCCCTGCACTGCACCCCAACACCACCCTCCTTCTCTGACAAGGACCTTCACAGGACCTGAAATGCTGACAGTCTGAAAGCCAGTACTAATTCTTACAACAAGTCAGCCCCAGAGACACATAGGGGTACGTATACTGGCCTGGGTTTTATTTAGTGCTTGGCCCACAGTTCTCCAAACTAAAAGACACATGAAACAGCCTTGTGAACACACAGGCTGTATCTGCTACCCAGATACTGCTGGCGACCCTGTACACTCTATGACCCAGTCCCCCAAATGAAGAACCACTGGGGAAGTTTCTATCAGTGTCAGATGGTGTGGGATGTTTGATTCCTCTGAGGAATGACCATGTTCTCTCCTTTGGATCACTCAGAACTAGATGTCTACACTAGCTGTCTTTTTCAACCCTGAGAGAATATAAGGCCCAAGAATCTACCATCTAACAGATCTTCTACTTATCTGAACTCTTCAAAACTAAAAATAAGTCGATTCTAATTTGTATTTCCTTAGTTTATATTTATATTCTTTCAACAAATAGTTTTCCAGTACCTACTTTACAGTTTTTTCTTTTTGATAAATAGGGATACCTTAAATTTATGAAATATACACTGATTATTCAATACATATATACTTTTGGTATGATGGGGCTTTCAAACTCATCTTTTACACTTCTTCATAAAATATAGATATATTATTACAATAAACTATAGTCATCATTCAATGATTAAAAAGTACCTATTTTTAGAAAGGATATAAAAGATAAACTGATCCAAAATGTTCTAATAATGATGAGTGTAGTTTTATTTTTATATTTATACTCAATTGCACAAAATGATACAGTTGAGCACACATCCACCCCTGACTTCATCCTGCTAATACTGTCATCGAGCCTTATCTCTAGACAAAAAGATAAGCAGAGACAGAGACACACACCAGCCACATTTTTTAAAAGTAAATAAGCTGCAGGTGTTAGGCCACTGTAGCTCTGGAAACACTTAACATTATATCTGAGCATTGACTTATTAATTATAATAGGTAAGAAATTAATAATGCTACAGTTTCATCTAGTTTTCAGTTCATATTAAAATTTCACCAAGTGTCCCAAGATTGCCTTTCAAATGTCTTACTGAACAGCATCCAATTAGGACTTCTGTATGGTCTTTAGAAGTCTTCAATTTCAACAGTTCTCTACCTCATGCTAAAATCTATAGGCTCAAACACTGAATCAGTATTTCTCACAAGTGTGGTTTGACTGCTTTAATGTCAGCTGAAAGGGTCTCATCCCTTGTCCCAGGTGGGCCCTGAGCATGCTCAAATTTAAAAGCAATTTCTCTATTATCTGTGACCTGTAAGAAGTGTGTTCTAACGCCATCACACCTGGTTGTTCAAGCTGAGGTGGTCGAATCCCATGGAAGGAGCTGGTCATTTTCCTTTTCTTCATTTTTTCACTTGTCTTCTGATTTAAGGCTTGAATCATAAAATACTCCAACTAAACATGAATCAAATCAGAATTAGAAGTCCAACATGATTATTTGTATTCCAAACCACACCTGCAAATGGTTTCAATGTCAGCACCAATACTAGCAAACATGTAAATAATGTTTACATATTTTTATATTTGATATAAAATGTATTACAATTATATAATACTAAAATAACCTTCAGTATTAAAAATAATATATTTAGGAGGATTGATTTGCTTTGTTCCAACAACGGTACACTCACTTAAGAAAAAAATTCTTTTCTTGAATAATCAAAAAAGCAACACACCCACTATAGCACCATGGTTACAGCAGTTCCCTCAGTGGGAGCCAGTGCAGTAAATACTGTGACATTCAGTGCAGTAGTAGACATGGTCAGATCTGTCCACAGGTGCTCCCATCAGCTAGGCAACTGCATTTGTTTCTCTTCAACACATTGTCCTTTACAAATTAAAAGTCTCCTCAACATACACTAGCCTGGCTCCGGGCCTGTGATATGCCTCACAAGGTCTAGGTTTTGTAGAAGCACAAATAGATGTCATCTCCACAGCAAGATAGATATTAAAATATTAATCAATAAAGGAAACTTTGAGACACAAAAAGATACTCTATATTTCTGTTCTCCCAAACCTATCATACAGGCATATTCAGCCAGACTTAGCTTTACATTCTCAAACTCCTCAGGGATACATGCAGTGTAGAATGGTCACCCCTAATTCCTGGACTCTAAGACCACCTCTCCTCTTATCTTCTTATCATGTCCAAGGAATTCTCTGCACACACAGGGATACCCCGAGTTCCAGCTGTTCCTGTCCTGAATCCTCTTTAAACAGTTACTCCTTGGCCACCTCTCAGGTATAAGGGTCCCAGCAATGCAGTCCCTCAACGGCATGGCAGGCCCATGAGAGGGCCTGTACAGGCCAGGAAACAGCCTTTTCATCAGTGGCCCAGTAATCTGAGTCATGTGTCTGGGAGATTTGTCATAGCCTCTGTCTAACAGAACTATGTGTGCCAATGGAAAGCTATAGAGCACTCTGAAATGTGAGCTCTATCTAACATTCAAGGAAATGAATCTCATTTTGTTTTATTTCAGTTAATTTTAAAATCTAAATAGCAATAGGCACATGTGGAAACACAGGCAGTTTTACAGAGTGATTGTTATTTGCTCTAGGTGGTTATGTCCTTTTGCATCCATTAACTTGTGCCCTATGGGAAGGGGTACAAGCAGATGGTGGGGCTCTCTAAATCCCACAGGCAGGTATCCTCTTACTCGGGACTAAAAGGAATGCCATACACCTCTGCATCCTTGATTGAAACATAAGTTTTTAAATGCTCTTTCACTTCAGTATTATCATCTCTACTTGTATTCTTGCAAATACCATAATCTCTTACCTCAAGATTTCAGTTACAAATTACTACTCAGGAATCTAGTGAGAGACCTCAGGAGATGGCTCAAGTAGAGGTGAAGTACTGGCTGATCAAGTGTGAGGACGGGAGTCTAAAAACCCAGAGCCCTTGTGCAGCCAGAAGTAGCAAAATGAGTCTGTAATCTCAGCATCCCTGCCAAGAGATGGGAAGTGCAGACAGACTATCCTCAAAAGGTCCTGAGTTAGCTGGTGTGGTGTATGCGGTAGTGAGTAAGACAGTCTATCTCAAACAAGGCTGAAAGCATGGACCAAAATCCAAGATTGTCTTCTGACCTCCACATGTATGAACAATGGCACATACAGGTGTATGAATGCACACACATGTGCATGCACACACAGAGACATACACATCAAGATCATCTTGATTTTGCTGCATATTCTTACTAAATATTAACATAAAGGAAGTATCCATGTCTCTCTCCCAACGTGGACCACATCTCAGTCCTTCTCATATGTTATGGTAACTATACCATTTAACATTAGGAAGAAAGAGAAACACGGAAAAGAGAGATAAGGAGTGATCCTAAGTGTTTCAGGCTCCAGAAGCCAGCTGGAGACTCTTATCCTAACAGAAATGAAACTAAATCCAACCCATGAAACAGACTTCAAATAAAATCACTAAAGAAAAAGGATACTCACGCATTCCACATAAATTACCTAAGTATCTCATGGAAATGCAGTCCTTGATCAAATAAAAATATTTTAAATTCACTACAATAGAAATGGACTGAATTGTGACTATTTATGTTTAACAAAAATCAGTATCATTTGTATCTGTTAATTATAGCTAGGTCAGTGAACTCCCAGAGAATGAAAAGTCTATGTCATCTGTGGTAATTGTAATGTTTCAACACAAGATATGTTAAGTCCAAAGATCTCACTCACATTTAAGGTAGAGTTGTTTTGGGTGTTGACTTTCATTGCTTATCAGATTTGTCTACTGAGAAGGGTTACTTCTTAGAGAGCTTGATAGCTTAAGACCAGTAAATTGTTAAATGATGCAAATATTCTCCAAAGACCTTATAATTCTTAGTATTAGCTATGGGATAGAAATTGTATGTTGAGACTTAAAATGAACACAAGACACACCAGCACTGCAGGTGATCCAAAGCCTGGCTCCTTCACATCCAACAAGAAGCTGTCTACAGAAACAGTCCTATGTGTGCGGCTTTTTTTAAAATTGAAAACAATTTTTTATATAATATATTCTAACCACAGTTCCCCTCCCCACAAGTCCTCTCAGATCCTCCCCAGCCATCCAACTCCACACTGTCATTCTCTTTATAAAACAAACAGGCAAACAAAAAGACATAAGAAAACACACACACACACACACACACTAAACACATAAAAACACTAAATTGGAAACCCTAATATTCAATCAAAAGACCAGAAAGATTGGGGGGGGGAATGGAGTCCAAACAAAGCAATATGTATCAAAATCTCCAAAACTGCCACTCAGCTCTGTCTTTGCTGGTCATCTACCACTGGGCATGGAACCTTAAGTGTATTTGTATACTCAGTGAGACTCCCTTGGAGAAAAACTAATTTTGTTCCTTTGCAAGTGGTTGCCAATTGGACATGGCTTGTGCAGGGATGAGGCCTCTTCCCCACTTCCTCCTTTCAGCACTGGGAATGCATGTGACTTAGACCTGTGCAGGCCCTGTGCACTCTGCCACTGTTTCTGAGTCCATATTTGTCAGTCCTGCTGTGTTTGGAAAGCAGTGTCCCCTTCATGCCATCCATCCTCTATGGCTTGTACACTCTTTCTGTGTCCTCTTGTACATAGTTCCCTGAGTCCTGAGGGGAAGGTATTTAGAACTGAGTGTATCTTTGACTTATAACAAGATTGGTTGTGAAGTCTTGCTGAACCATGCATAAAAGAAAATGTTTTTTGTTTCAACTAATAAAGAGAACTCTTAGGGCCCACTGGTTCAGGTTACAAGGGTCATTAATATATATCAGATATTATAAACCAGGACAGGGAGACGGTTCCATCAGTAACATACTTGCTTTGCAAGTACAAGGACCTGATCCATGTAGGGGGAAACGCTGGGCACAGTGGGAAGTTCTTGTAATCTCAGCACTAGAAAGACAGAGATGTGCAGATCCCTGGGACTCACTGGCCAGCCAGCTTTGATACTGGCGAGCTCCAGGTCAATGAGACCTAGTCTCAGAAAACGAGGCAGACAAGAAGAACAACACTCAGGATTGACCTCTAACCTCTACACAACATATATTACCAACCCTCCCCCATGCCCTAGTAATGCCAAGTGGAGTGGAGTGTGCTTCTAAGACCAGATCTGGGTGGACAACACAGGTGGACCTCTGAGGGACGCTGACTAGCCAGCCTAGCTTACTTGGCAAGTTCCAGGCCAGTGAGAGTCTGTCTTTAAAGAAAGTGAATTGTGTCTGACGGCACCCGAGGGTATTCTCTGGCCTTCACATGCAAGTATGAACATATACACCCATGCCCACAAGCATGCATATGTGTGCATGCACGTGAGCACACACACACACAAGATTACTAAAACTTGTGTAAGTTTATATAATAACAAGAGATTTTGACATATACAAAGACCAATATAGTAACAATTCTAAAAGATTCCAAAAATCATAATAGATGATAAAAATGTCTAATTAAGTCTATGCCACTAACTCATTGTTTCTCAAGGTTAGAACAAAACATGCTCATCAAACTGAAGCTCCAACTGATGCCTTAGAAAATAGCTAAAGTGGCAGCTGACACCAACAAATGACCTCACAGGGCTTTCCACTTACAACTCCTCCAAAGTACTTCCCAATGTAGAAGTCATCAAGGCTGTGGAGCTCCAGGTAGGTAGCGCCCAGTTCTTTGGCGAGTTGGATCCCTTCTGTGGTGGTAACACAACTCCCTCGGTCTGAGGTACACAAAGGGCATGTACAAGGTAACTCTTCTGAGGAAAGGAACATAAAAACAAGAGAATTCTAAAATTAGTCAGGAAAAAAACAAAAACAAAAACAAAAACCAGGCAGTGTGAATGTTAATGAATACAACCACTATACACCAAACTCAAAGTGTCGGTGTCAACAAGGAGAAAGTCCTCAATGAACAGGCACTGACCACAGAAGGACAAATAGTGTTTTAGAAAACAGGAGGATTTAGAAGTTGCTGAGTGGGCAGTAGGAAAGGAAGCATAGTGATGGCACTCCCCAACATCTCATTATGGGACCACACAAACCATGAGAACAGAGGACTGGCAATTCTTTTGTCATAAATTGCCCACTAAGTATATGACCAAGTTTGAATAAACCTTGCACTTTTATTTTAATGGAACCTTTAATTTGATCTTAATTTTAAAGTTGCATGCCACTCCCTCATAAATTTCACACGAAGTGCATTCTTAATGCAGTCATTTAGTTCTACAACATTCTATGAAGATTTATTTTTAGTTTATGTTTGGGTAATTTGCCTGCATATATTTCTGTGCAGCATGAGTGTCAGGTACAAGCAAAGGCCAGAAGACAACGTTGGATTGCCTGGAACTGGAATTACAGATAGTTATGAGCCACCATGTGGTGCTGGGAAAAGAATCCAGGTCCTCTGGAAGTGCTCTTACCTGCTGAGCCATCTCCCCAGCTCCCTAAAACATTCTACTTTAGAGGTAAAACTAAATCAAAATAAAATTTATAGATCTATAGTATTTATATTATTGATAGTATTTATTAAAAAAGTGAACTTCTCAGGACTCGTATGTGAATAACAGCCAAATTGATGACTGGAAAAGTATGGCCAATCACATCTTTACAAACACTCTTCCTAAGACCAAAATACATATCAGCTCCATATTCACCAGTCAGCTTTATCTCAGGGATAAATATCAGATGTACCATATTCAAATAGCAGCTAAGTCAAAACAATGAGGCAGTCACTGCAAGAATGGCATGTTGTTGCTGGTTAGTGTCCCTGGGAAGCACAAGCTAAGATATGGAATGGTGTGTGGGTGGTTCACTGCTGAGTGACTGTCCTAGTAAGGGTCATTACTGCTTCGATGAAACACCATGACCAAAAACAGCCTGGAGAGGAAAAAGTTTATTTCACTCACACTGCCATAGAACAGTTTCTCTTCCAAGGAAGTGAGACAGGAACTCAAATGGGGCAGGAACCTGGAGGCAGAAGCTGATGCAGAGGCCATGGAAGGGTGTTGCTTTCTGGCTTGCTCCCCATAGCTAGCTCAGCCTGCTTTCTTAAAGAACTCAGGACTGCCAGCCCAGAGAAGGTACTGCATCCTCCCCGTCAATCAATTAAGAAAATGCTGTAGAGAACTATCTATAGTCAGATGTTATAGAGGCATTTTCTCAGTAGAGGTTCCCTCCTCTCAGATACAGGTGTGTCAAGTTGATAGAAAAACTAGCAAGCACAGAGACCCCAGAAACAACTCTTCTCGGGAGTGAGGGAAATGGGTCTGAGAACAGGAAAGATTTCAGCAACAACGTAGCTGTACCTGACACCACACAGTCTCTCTGGAGGTTAGCCTCTTAAAGAAAGACAACTGAGCCCGAGTATCTACCCAGTAATTAGATGAGAGCTACATTCATGGAAAGGATATTACCTGGGGCAAAGCAGCTCCCACCTGTGGAGATGCATGCCTGAAAAGATACTGTGTACCACACAGCTACCAAGCCTCACAACAGAGGAAGTGTGTGGAAGAGCCATGAGCATTTGAGCAACGCCCTTGGGCAGCACAAAAAAAAAAAAGGACCAAAACAAAACCATGTTACTCAGCTACTGTACACAGATGGAGATTGTATGTGTATGTATGGGATGTGTGTCAGTGTCAGAGATCAAAAGATAACTTTCTAGAGTCAGTTCTTTCTTTCTATGACGTCGGTTTCCGAATCGAATCCCTGTCCTCAGTCTTGGCAGCAAGCACCTTTACCCACTGAACTACATCATCTTAACGCTCAGAAACCAGAGTGTAGTGGAACACGCCTTTAATCCCAGCATTCAGGAGTCTGAGGCAGGCAGATCTCTGTGCATTAGAGATCAACCTGGTCTACATAGTGAGTTCCAGGACAGTTACCTAGGGAGATCCTGTGTCAAAAAGAATGAAAAATAAAAATAGAGTTAAGAAACCATGTACTTTTATCTTCGTTTTACAGAAGAGGAAACTGCAGCTCAGGTCAGTCAGGTGACTTAGTCTCTCAAAGCAGAGATTGAAAAACAAAGACAAAAGCATCACTGGTTCCACCTGATACAAAAAAAAGTAGCATAACCAAAAACAGAATCAAAAAGTGTGGACAGAGATGACCAGCTCCCAAAACACAGTGATTAGAAACACTAGTAAGCCCTGCTGCTTTAGTTATGCCATACATCCTGATCTGAGCATACTTTTTCTAAGATTTCTTCAGTTTGTAGCAAGCTGCTCATGTAGCATTTGGGCTTTCTTGAGAAAGAACAATTGGCTTCTCTCTTTACAAGGCCTTTGTGAACAGTGCCTTGATTTTTCTGAAGACAGAAGCCGTCTTATGTTTACAAAGGTCTCCTTATGTGGCTGGAAGGGGTGGGTTTGCAGATCACCTTACTTAGCATTCCTTCTGGATAAGATTAAGCAAAGTCATCAGTTCTGAGAGGAGAATGAACATGATGGACAAGTATGGAAACAAACCAACTCTGAGGAAAAATAACTTTTGTTTGAAGCCAGTGGACCTGACATTTCTTTCTACTCAGCAAGAAGGAAAACTGTCACACAATCAGCTGTCACTTGGCTAGTTACATGTTTTCTGGATTTCAAAGGATTTCTGTGAACTTGCTGTAAACAACTTTTTTTCCCAACTGGTTGCTCTGAGGGTCTCTTCTGGACCATCGCTGTTGTTTCCGCATACCCACTAGCTGTAGTTACTGTAACATTCTGTGCAAGTCTGTCTTGAGTTGGCTATAGGAGAGTCAATAAAATATTGATGGACTAAATAAATACATTCATACTTAGCATATAACAACCAGAGGACCCAAAATAACACTTAATGTTTAATACAGTTCCTCATGTTGTGGTGACCCTCAGATATAACATTATTTTTATTGCTACTTCCTAACTGTAATTTTGCTACTGTTATCAATTGTAATGTAAATATATAATATGCAGGATATCTGAGATGCAACCTCTGTGAAAAGGTCACTTGACCTCCAGAGAAGTCATGACCCACACATTGAGAACCATTGCACTTTGTAGACCAGAATGGCCTTGAACTTGCAGAGATCTGCAGATCTCATGGCCACAGTAGCTCTGGGAATCATTATTAGCACTGTCCTCACACCACCCCTGAACACACAAACACACACACACACACATTTTAAAGATATTATCATAAGATGTCTTCATTTTTTAAAAACAGTGAGGTCCTGCATTTGAATGAACAGCATCTCTTTCAGATGCATCGATGCATCAATGGCATTAAGAATAGCACTTGGGAGGCAGAGGCAGGCGGATTTCTGAGTTCGAGGCCAGCCTGGTCTACAGAGTGAGTTCCAGGATAGCCAGGACTTCACAGAGAAACCCTGTCTCGAAAAAAAAACCAAAAAAAAAAAAAAAAAAAGAATAGACTGCCACTGTTGGCGAGTTTTAGAAATTCTCTTGATAAATTATAGCTCAGTAATATATAAAAGTTTCAGAGCTTGAAAGATAACTTGAAAGGCAAGATGCCCATGTACTGAAATTTAAAACTATGAATGCATCCTAGAAACTCTACAGATTTGTCCTTCAAAGATATTTCACTGTATACTAAAACCCAAAGATTTGTGCTAGGGATGTGGCTCAGGGTGTGTGGCACACACCTGCAATCCTAGGAGTGGTGAGATGCAGGCACACAGATTATAAATTCAATGTCATTCTTGTTTATATAATGAGTTCAAGGTTAGTCTGAGCTTCAAGAGATACTATCTCAAAAAAGCAAAAATCCAAAAACTTATTCAGAGCCAAGTATGTAAAACTGCCACATTGCCAAGTTTGTTTAAAAAAAAAATATTTAATAGGGTCAACCATGGTTGTAATCTCTGCTTTTCAGAAACTAAAATATGAGGATAGCAAATTTGTGATATGCCTGAGCTACATAGCAAGCACTATCACACACACACACACACACACACACACACACACACACATGCACACACACACACACACACACACCCCAAAGAAACAAAACTCCTTTGCTAAATAAGCTCTAACAAGATCTCCAAGAGAATTCCGTAGGAAACGTTTGGTGGGTGCTGAGGTGAGGGGAGCAGTAAAGCCGGGGAGTCAGCAGCCAGGCTTCGCTCTGCAGTTAATATGTAATCTGAGCTTTAGTCAACTCAGTTCACCATGTTAATGAAAGTGACTTTTTTCATTTAGATTATAAAGAATATATTTACCCACTGACAAAATGTTTATGAGTACCTACTACCAACAAAGATAGAACGATACAAAGCTGAAGGACTCATGACCAACTGACCAGGGCAGATGTGTCTGCAAACATTTGCAACATAGAGAATACCAAAATAAAGGTATACAAAGTTACCGAACAGAGGAAAGAACCTCTGTGGAGGGTGCACAGAAAGTAACGGTTCACAGGTAAGGATGAATCTGCTAAGCTGTTACAGAGGGGGCTGTGCAAGGGGCACTGGCTGTAATCAGAACAGACAGTGTGGGGAGAGGTATGGGCCAGAACAAGAAACCCATTTTCACTTAAAAAAAAAACAAAAAAAGCGTACTTTTATAAATTTTCTTTATGTTTGCATGTATTTCTGTGTGTATCTGCCACATGTGGGTGGGTACCTGTGGACCCTGGCAAAGGATGCTGACTTCCCTGGAGTTCCAAGGACTTGTTCTGGGAGTCAAACTCAGGTCCCCGAAGAGATCTTTACCACTGAGGCATCTCTCCAGTCCCCCATTTCCACTTTTAAAGTCTCAAGATATTGCTATCGCTCCTACCTGCTAAACCACACACATGATTAAATAAAAGAGAGCTGTTAAAGAAAGGAGGAAGGGAGGGAGGAAGGAAAGGCAGGAGTGGGAGAGAGGACTGAGTACACAGCAACATTAAAATTAAATGAGATGACATCGGTCCAGGCACAAGCAGCGCCTGGCAAATGATAGCAGACAGCTAGAGACTAAAGTGAAGTGTGAAGTCAGAGTACACGTGGTTTTCACACACTGGAGCAACGTCCAGAGTGTTCCCAGCTCAAACATGGGAAGCAGGAAACAGCCGGACCACAGGCAGCTGGCTGGCAGCTGGCCAAAGCACACTG
Source organism: Mastomys natalensis (assembly GCA_021653895.1). Lineage (NCBI taxonomy): Eukaryota > Metazoa > Chordata > Mammalia > Rodentia > Muridae > Mastomys > Mastomys natalensis. Next base: position 873,039 of record JAJTUV010000677.1, read on the forward strand.
ATGGAAGGAAACAGCTAGCCCCGCTGACCCTGTGTGTACTCCCACGTCCACACCAGCCACAGACAGCAGCTGCCCAGAGAAAGAAGGAATCAATCCAGCCTGGAAAATGAAGTGCAATAGTAAATAACAAGAATTTCTCTACCATTTGAAAAACTGCTGTATCTTGAAACAAATCGCACTGACCAGACTTACAATGCTAAATGAAACCCACTTAACATTCAAAGAGAATAATTAACTATAATTAACTCAGTACTTTAAAGAAACTGTATCTTTAAGTATCTCTAAGTATCTAAACGTGTCTTTAAGTCAGGAATAAGAAACTGAATGAACTATTTAGAGATTTTAGACACAAAAATGTTGAAATTAAAATTTTAAACAAGAAAAGTGGCAGAAAAAAAACTTATGTACAAGTCTGAGAGAAGAGACCAAGAACAAAGCAACATAAAGATATGCTGTAATCAAAATGCTTCGTAGGCAGAAGCAGGAAGACCATCAGTTCAAGGCCAGCCTGGGCTACAGGGTGAGATGCTACTACAAAGAAAGAAAGGTGAGGAGGAGGGAGAAAGGATTCAGCAACAGAAAATAAGAAAGCTACAAGTGTTGGGAGAGATCCAGAATTATCAATAGCAGCCCACTGAAGGCCTGTAAAGAGGGAAAAATGGTGGGGTGCTGGCAGCTGCAGCCAGAAGGTAAGAGACCTTCAAAGAGGAAAGGAGTCCAGTTGACTATTACCAAACTTGGGAATTGTGTCCTACAATGTTCAAGAAGTAGTCAGAAGCCAGATCATGAAGGAGTTTGTATTTCAGATAAGGAGTTTACAATACAAAGTTACTAACATGAATACAAACGCTGGATAAGAAGAAAAGTATTAACGTGAACCTCTGATTTAAAAACCAATTTCCTGTCCAGCTTTACTACAAGAACCTGAACACAATGACATCCACAATGGTGTGCAGCCCAGAACCCAGCTGGTCATTTTGATCACCATCCCCCACTGAAAGGAACCTGATCTGCTAGAGCAATGTCTAAGCTTCTGATGACTTCCAGCAAGTGAGGAAGTTCTGAAAACTGATGGGAGCTAGCCTAGAAAGACAACGGAGTAACAGATCACAAGATACCGAACTGTAAAAACCAGTCCTTATAAACCATAATAAATGTAAAGACTTGAGAGGCAGAGACAAGCAGAAGCTGCTTACAGAGGAAAGCTAACCACAGAGTGAGAGAGGGCAGATCACACTACTGCAAGTATGTGTTCTGCAGCTATATAAAAGAACGGGCCAAAACCCTGGTAAAATGGCCATGTCATGAAGCCTCCACCAAGAAGAAAAAGACATTGGGGATCAATTGTGAATTAAAGACTAGAGAGAGGATAAATAAATGTAATATAGTGTTTACATCTTGAACTGGGAAAAAACCAGCTATAACTCACTACTGGAATAAGCAAGAAAATGTCAATGTGAATATTTTAAATAATAGTCTAGCAGATAAAAATATCTCACATTTCTTGAGTGATAGCCATATTATGCACAAGATGTAAATAATAGCTTTGTTCTTATATGATAACCACTGAAGGCATCAGGAGTGAAAGAAAATCCCATGTTTACAGTGCAGTCTCAAATTATCTAGGAGACAAAATGCATGTGTGTGTGCAATGTGCAAGTGTGTGTTATAAATTCTGCAATTCAATGTTTTATTCTTGATACTACTTTTCTTAGGCTTAAAATTTGAAAAAATAAAAGTGAAAAATGAAGTTCCTAAAAAATTCAAAGCACTGACTATGCTCATCTGACTTGTATTCTGACAGGATTTTTTCTGAGTTTACTTCAGAAGAAGGAAGCAAAAGCAGGAGGCGAGACCCAGTCCACCATGGCACTTATGCTTCAGGCTGTCTGTACTTTCTATGGAAATGCCTGAGAGAAAACTGAACAATGAATTCTCCCACACAGTTACATGCTGCTGTAAAATGGGCAAAATAATATATGTATTTGATTACAATCACTGTCTCTTTACATTCTTTAAGGTCCTACTGAATGAGGCCACTCTGAAAGAGCCATCAGGGATTTCTGGATGCTACTAAGTAAATTAACTTTAGGTTCAGAAAACCTCATAGCCTGCGGCACCTCCTGAACCGGGTAGGTGTATGGTAATTGTCCTGGTATGGGAGGGATGTTCTAGCCACACAGTGCAGACCTGCATCAGAAACCATGATCTAAGCTGAAATGGGAACACAACATGAACTCAGGTGCCTGGGGCAGGAAGACGTGGAGAGTGAAGAAATTAGAACAAACACTAATTATCATCTCTCTTCTATCTACAGGAAATATCACAAAGTAATGCATATGAAGCTATCATCAAAGAATTTACAACCCAAAAGACAAAGGAAAAAAAAATTAAGAGGTGGTAACCTGTTAAACAGAAGCATACGTTAGGCTACTGTGTTAGACATTAGTGGCATTTAACAGTTTTTCATATTTGAAATTTGTTTTCTTCTTTGCATATTATAAATAAGTATTAATTTTATATTTGTATATACCTGAATTTGTGGGTATTAAAAAACTATAAATTTGAGGACCTCCAAATATCTGCAGCTAACCTCCTTAGAAACCTCCCCCCCACCCACATTGCCAAAAAAAAAACAAAAGGCCACTTTGAAAGGTTAAATGAGGGCCTGAAGAAATGGCTCAGCAGCTCAGAGCAGTCAGTGCCCCCGCAGAGGGCCCATGTTTGGTTTCTAGCACCCACACTGGGCAGCTCACAACCACCAGTGACTGCAGAGTGAGGGGATCTAATACCTTCTTCTGACCTCAGAGACGACTGCATGAGCAGGGTGGACATAAACTCATGCAAGCATACACATACACAAATTTTTTTAAAAAATGACACAAAAAATTGAAAGGATTAAATAACAAAGAATTGAAACCCAGCAGGGATACAACAATGAAGTGAGTTTGAGATTGACTTAGTATACAAAATCAAACAAGTTTCTCAACTTATTACACATGGGTCTTCTGAGAGGAAAATGAGTTTAGCAGAGTGTATTTTAGGTGTACAGAGAGGCAGAAGGAATTCAGTAGGCAGAGGGTCATATCCATGGGGATATAGGTGAGGGGACAGGCTACAGTCAAATCAGTGGAATGAAAATATTATGTATACATAAATGTGGACAAGGAAAGCCAGGGACACAACGTGAAACTTCATGACCAAGGCAGAGGGCAAGAAGTGAAGCTTAAATGACCTCTCCCCATCGCTGGAGCACAGAGGACGATAGGGAGGGCACCAGAGGAGAGGGCAGAGCTTACAAGAACCAGGAAACAGGAGCTAGAGTGGAGCAGGAAGAGTTTGAAGAATTTCAAAGAGAGAATTGTTACTAAAGTGCAACAAATTTGACAAACAAGTAGTTAATGCTCACTCGGAGAGTTTAATGCAAATCCAACAGCTGAAGGCGAAGCTCCAAGAGGCTGCGCTGTGTGCTAAAGGGGAAGCTGCCTCAAGAAGTAAGGATAACTCTTTCAAGAATCATGAAAAGGAAAGAAAAGAAAAACTGAGAATTCGAAGTCAAGAGCAGGTCAAGCTTGTTTTCTCTGTAAGTACAAGGGTGAAACATACCTGGCCTCTGGTCCAGCAATCTACTGGAAGGAACAACCCGAGTATCAAAAGGACAGTGCAGACTTAGGTTATGGCACACTTATACAATGGTGTAATATACAGCAATTAAAAGAGGAAGCAATATGTACACACTCCTACTGTGCAACTCTGTGTGATGTTCAGGAACACGCAAGACCATCAGAAGTCAGAGAGCAACATCACCCTACAGAGGGTGTTATGCTTCAGTAAAACACATTAAGCTGTACTCTTGGGTTAGCAAACTGTAGGTTCCTAACTGTCCTGGTTAGTTTTATGTCAACTTGATACCAGTTAGAGTCATTTTGGAAGTGGAAACCTCAATTGAGAAAATGCTCCACTAGATGGGCCTGTGGGCAAGTTTGGGGTACATCTTGGCTGATAACTGACGTAGGAGGACCCAGCTCCTTGTGGGTGATACCTCCCCTGGGTTGGTGGTCCAAGTTCTATAAGAAAGCAGCCTTAGACATCAAGAAAGGGAGCCAATATGCAGCACTCTTCCATGGCTTCTGCTTCAGTTCCCTCCGTGGTTTCTGCCCTGTTTGTCCTGATTTCTCTCAGTGATGGAATTACCTGCAACAGGTCCAACGTCCTTTTGTCATGGTGTTTTATCACAGCAATTGAAACCTAGCTAAGACACTTTGCTATACCATGATTTTAAAAGTTTTTTTAAACAAAGAATTAAAATTAAAATTTAAAGGCCATTTTACTAAGGAAATACCACTGAGCAAAACTTAAGAAAATACTACCAAATCAAAATGAGTCCTGAGTAGACCTTGAGCTATCTGATGGTCTTGTGCACAAGAGCAAAGTCTGGGACAGCCTGAGTCATAGGAACCTTCCAAGCATGTGGTAATAAACAGCCCTTTCCTCAGGCCGAGCTGTGAGTGAGTTCCTCTCACTCCCAGTTATCTGTCTACCCATACTGCTCACATGCACACATCTCTTCACGGGGAATCTAGCCTTGCCCATTGAATGAACCTTAAGATAGTCACCGAGCTATTACTAAGGCTCAAAGCCAGCCTAATAATGCATTTCACATGCCAAAAGAACACAATTACTGATGCACAGTAGGACAGCAACTTAAGGGAAGATTTGTATGGAAACCAAGTGGAAGTTTGTGAGTCTCTCACCTGATATCTAAAGAACAATGAGATGACAGCTGGCTTCTGAACCCACAGTCATTTACATTTTAAAACAGAACTGTATTAATCATTAATCAACTCTGCTTTGTAAACATGGTGTTTGCATGCTCATTACAAAAAAAATACATACTTACCATTTTGTCTCATACCAACAGCCGCAATGATTACTGGAACTGAGTTTGATGCTCTCTTAATCACTGGAATATAATTATCCTTTACTTCATGGAATGAAAACTTGTCGTTTACATTGTATTTGATCACAATGATGTCGGCACCCCCAATTAGGTTTCGGGAGGTGTACCAATCACTGTCAAAAATGTCCTAAACAAAATGCAAACGTCAACATTTAGTTTGTTTATCTTCGAATCAATCCCCAAACTCCCTGTCAGATCAGTTATAATTATAACCTATTAGTGTAAATGTTCCGTGTATGTTGGTTTTTAGAAGTTATGAAAATGTATTTTTAAATGACATGGTGGTTTGATTAAGGATGGTCTGTAGACTTTAATGTTTGGTTCTCAGTTCTTGGAACTGTTAGGAGGTGAGGCCTTGTTGGAGGTGAGCAAACTGTTGGGCTATGAATGTTTACACTTTGATATGTGAGTCCAAAACAGGGTTAAGAGTGTTCAAATCAGCCAATCAAGCAAGATCTACGTGACAGAGCTTTTAGCCTATGATGGAAATGCTGGTGAAGTTCTTGTCCCATCTCCATAGTAACCTCCTTAGGAAGCCTATTGACAATGAGAGTTGCAAAGCAGAATTTTTAAATAGGAATGTGTTACCAACAACAGAACAGATAAAGCATATTCTTATCTTTAAAAGATTGTGAGGAGCACAAAAGAATGGAAATAGGAAGCTCACTGTCAGAACAAAGGACTGAGTAAGGTTCAGGATATAGTATTAGGGTACAAGGGGCAAAGGGCAGGGGGACAAGTGAGCACACGGAGCCCAAGAAGAGAACACCTAACTCCCAAGTCAACAAAGCACAAAATCCCATCGGTCCCAAGCATATCTGTAAATATTCAGATTCAGAATATGCAAGTGTAACACAGTAAGGAAGCTGAAGTAGTAACAGAAGAAAAAGTCAGAGACCTGGAATTCAAAACAACTACAAACTGGGCCAGTACCCAGCAGCCATTTAACACCTAGAGAACAAAGCAGAAATCAGTTTTTACATTCCAATAGTTTGGAATCCCAGAGTTACTGGAGAATTATATGGGGAAAAGAGACATTTAAAAGAAACTATGGGGCAAGGGGGTTTAAATATTAGTAATTTACTCTGTGGTCTTGAGGCTAAAACAACTATAAACACTTAGTTGTAATACAATCTAGAGCTTCAAGCTCTGCACAAGAAAATATGAATAAACCTCATGATTTATTCATTTTTATTCATTCATTCATTCATTCATTTCTTGGTTATTTGAGACAGTCTAATGTAGCCCAGGCTGGCCCAAACTCATAGCTGTCCTTCCTCTGCCTCCCAAGTGCTGGGATTACAGGCATGAGCCAGGATGTCCAGCTAACCTCATTGCTTTAGAACATATTTTTTACAAAGAGAAAAAAATCTAGGAATATGAAATTAAATAAAATAATAATATGACTGCAAAAGAGAAAGATAGGAGAATCTAAGCTATGAACTTCATCTGATGAATCTGAAGCAGATTTATTTAAAAAGTGTCAAGATAGATGGCAAGCAGCCAGAGTAGGGCTAGCCAGGTACAGAAAGTAACTCAGGAAGCGAAGCTCTCTCCCACCCCGTGGCAGCAGTAACACCTTCCTTCTAGGCTGTGTCACAGAAAAAATGTTCCACTGGTTTCTAGAAATACACGTGTTCCACCCCTTGTAAATCAGTTCCAGTATTTCACTGAGTTGTTACACAACAAACTCGGGGGCCAAATTCATCTTAAAAAACAAAACAAAACAAAACTGAGTTCCTACAGGGATACAAGAATTTCATCTTGTTTGATTAGTGTGTGCACTGGCGTAAACCTTGACTGACTCGAGAAACTCTCCCGTGCTTAATGTAAGTAGTATACGACTGCACTAAAGTTGTAATACGCACTTTATTACAGCAGTTATCACTTTTGGGGCACCTAGAGCCTCCACACTTGGGACTTTATCCTGCAGCACAGCTCCAGGATAACTAGGAAAACAAGCCGGGGAGCTTGTTTTCCAATCCCAGCCAATCCCAGCTGACAGGCATCACCAACCTTCATATTTTTGGCAGAATTTACTTACATTCAAGAGGAAGACCCAGCAGCTCAGAGTGAATAACTGCCTATGTAATTCACAGTGCTTGAGGACTCATTCTAACTGGGAAAGCTGTACCTGTGACAAATGTGCCCTCATGGACTGTGAGCACACACAATCGGAATTCCCTTCATAAACCACAACAGTCAGGATGTGACAAGAGTCAAGCTTATTTCATCCATTTTGAAGATTTTGTTTTACCTCCTTTATTTTTATAAAATGGGTGGCTCTTTGCTAAATTAACACAGGCAGGAAAGGGTTAATTCTCAAATTAAAACGAAGAAAAGTAATCCTAACATCCTAATTCATCTTATTTTATGTTTTCTATATTTACTCATCAATCCACTAGACATTTATCCAACAGTATCCTGAACAAGTAATACTTTTAGGCTATAAGATCTTTCATAATAAAAGGGCTCAAAGTAACTGTGCCTGCACAGACACCAGCCTGTAAATCCTCCCTAGTGGCTTCTTTTGATACTGTCACCACTGTCATACCTGAAGGCTAAGCAGCATCATTTGAAATTTATTTCAGCACATTAATATGAGTTTCCAGTTAAACTGTGTTTTCTTTCCATAATAGGAAAATATGCTCAAGAAAAATGTCTCTGTACTTTCTACACATTTCTGTTCAAAAGTATGCTAGTTCTCCTTAGGTCTGATAGCTTTTTAAAACTGCCTTTTTAATGTAAGAATCTCACATAATATGTACATATTTTTAAGACCCAAAAGCTTAAGCATTATATATGTATGTATGTATGTATGTATAGTAATCTTTAACTGAGAAATATATAACAACAATATCAGCAAGGAATCGCAGATTTAAAATGAAATAAAAACACTTGAAATATAGTGCTACCGTGTTATGAAGATATTTTTAAATCAGGGAGCTGTCTCCTTTGTCCTTTTATCAAACACTCCAGAGTCAAGCTACTCAAGAGGCAAGTAAAGATTTCTTTTACTCAACTATCATGAACATGAAGTTTTTTTTAAAGTTCTAAATACTGTGAGTGGCATTTCCGATTGATTAATCAATAAAACAAAAGGCTAATATATGAGCATTAGCAATATTAAAAAACTAATTTTTCTCAGAGGTTAATAATCTACAAATAAGCCATTTAAAATTAGTTCTCAAACCCCATCCTTTCTCCCTTTTCCCCTACTATTTCTGACCTGTTCCAGTCAAGAGTATTTTTGCCTATGTTGAGCTGAAAAGGCGGTATTTATAGAACCCATCTCCCAATCCTCCACAGGGTGGACGTGAAAACATGACTCTTGGCCAGTGAAACTTCGTGACCCTGTCCCTTGGGGTTGGTACATTAAACTGTCAGCTGTCCACTAAAGGACAAGTCTTGAAACACAGTAACTGCTCTACTTTGCCCTGGGGCTTTTTACGTTACAGACTTGATTGGGCTGCCCCACCACCTCCAAATTGAAACAAAGGACGAGATTTGCCAAAAATGTAAAAACACAAAAACAAAACCAAACTCTCTCCAGGCAATCGAGAAAATAGGAAACGAGGGGAGGAGGGGTCCAAAAAACAAGCTCCTTTGGCCTGGGGACCGCGCAGCCTCTGCGCCTTACCCAGACGGGACAATCGTGCACCACCAGCTTGACGTTCCCGAACGCACTGGCCTGGTACTCGGTGAACACCGGGCGCGCGACCGTGCTGGCCGCGTTCAGCAACAAGCTACTCTCGTCCCCTGACACCAGCGGGCTTCTCCCCAGGTACGTGCGGATGAGCCCCGACGGCCGGTTGTCCTGGTGGAAAGTGTCACCCTCGTTCCCCAGCGCCACGATGTGGATGGACCTGCGGGGCCGAGAGGGGCGCGGTGAGCGAGTGGGCACAGCCAGGGCGCGTGGCACGTCCGGGACCTGGACCGTGGCAGGACGACGACGCGTACGTACATGATCGCGGCTGGCAGGGCGGCGAGCAGACGGCGGCGGGCGGCCTGGAGGGGGCCGGGACGACGCTCCCACTGCAGTCAGCTCATCCCCGGCCGCGGCCCTCGCGCGCTTACACCGCGGCGCTGCCGACGCAGAGCGGAGAGGGCCCGGAGTGAGCGGCCGGCCGGGCGCGGGCAGCGCTGCGGATCCCTGGTCGCTGCGCCTCCGCCCCGGCTCCGCCTCCGCTCCGCGAGGACCGGGGCCCGCACGTGTCGTCCCGAGAGTCCGGCGCGCGGGGGAGCTGGCTGCCCGCCGAGGCCCCCCGATCTCGGGCGGCGGCCGCGGGACACAAAGGAGCGGTGGGCGCGGGGACTGCGCTGGAGCACGGGAGCTGCTAGCTGCCAATCCGCCTGCAGCAAGTTTGCTCAACTCGGAAGGCTGAAACCCGAGCCGGGAGCGGGGGAGGGGCGGCCTGACCCCCGCTGGGGACCAGAGGAGAGCCCAGCTAGGAGGCAGCCCCCTGCCGACCCGCGGTCAGTTGCCCCCGCCAGCCTTCACCGAAAGTGTGTTAATCCGTTTGTCATTTGGCAACATGCGCTTTGGCTGTTTTTAAAAATCGTACTTGTGAAGAATTTAAAAAGGCAACATTCATGCAGCTGCAGAAAAGGTTCTTTGTTCACGCACCAATTAATTTGCGGGTGTCGCTTTGGAAAGGTCATTTACTATTGCAAGCTATATTTGGCATACTTTAACCAAGATTGCGGAATTTGAAGCGTTAGGATTTTTAATGTGATTTTTTAAAAAAAAAAGAAAGAAAGAAAGAAAGAAAGTTGTAGCAGTTTACTTGGATTTTTTCAGTACAGATTCCAGTTACATTATTTAATAATAGCTCACTGAAAAATAAGGATCATGTTAATGTAAGAATATTTTAGATTCTTTCTTGATGACACACAGAAGTAAAGCTTGTGAATGCCCCTAAAGGCCCTCAGACAACCTCCAGTATAAAACACCGTGAGAGACGGCTAATACTAGGACAGGCCAAAGGTTACTCTGGGACTCTTCCATAAACATTAAATTTTTCACAAGCACCTCACACACTGTTAAAAGAGTTCTTGTTTATCCCTTTGGTTATTTGCTCTGCTTTGAAATTGGGCTTTTTTCTCTTTTAAGTGGACTTGTTTTGAGAAATAGATATTTAAAAGGGACTGGGAAGACTGAGGTAAGCAAGAAGCTGGCGGATGGCCCAGCTGTTTATTAGGAACCAGTATTGCTCAGCTGAGACAGGATTAGCTTCCTGTCATAGACAGGGCAGGACAGGAGAAATTCTCTATGTAGTTTACTCAGTCCTTTTTGTTCTTTGAGATGGGTCATCCCTTCTCAGCTTCCCAAATAGCTGTAATTAGAGTCATTTATCACTAATTCAGAGGGTCACTTGTAAAGACAAAACAAAACAACCCAGTCTACATAGTGAGCTCCAGGACAGCCAGAGTTACATAGTGAGACCGAGTCTCAAATAAATAAATAAATAAAAAATTTTCCTTTGTGCCCAAGTACAGTTTCTTGTAGTTTTGGAAATAACCATCCTGAAAGATTCAAATGTGCAGAGTCACAGTTCCTCTTGGGTCAAAAGAAAGTATATGGTCTCGTCATTCCAATGACCTACCAGTCAAACACAATGACACTACAATGCATAAATAGATAAAGAATATTGCTTACATAAATATCATGAACTTTTTATTGAGATGTTTTCTCTTATATTGCCCAGGCTGGTCTGGAACCCTAGGACTTACTAAGCAATCTTCCTATATCAAATTTCCAGAGGCCATAGATGGTTAGTAAGTTATGAATTGGCTTTTGTAAATGAAGGTAAATTCATCATATCTTATACCATGGATGATCCTTAAGGATGTGGTGCTATGTGAAATAAGCCAACATGGAAGGATGAGTATTACATCATTCAACTTCTGAGTTACTTAAAGTAGCCAACCTCTTAACAGCTAAAAGTAGGAGAGAGTATCAGGTGCTGAAGCAGGGAAGGCATGTTATTTTTGGGTACAGAGTTTCAGTTTTGGAAGATCAAAAAAGCTATAGAAATCAATTGTACAGCAAAGTGCACATAGCTAATGTGGCTTGAACCAATCACTAAAACATGGTTAAGATAATAAATTTTCTGTTATTATGTAAACCACAATACAAAGAGCATAGGGACATACAAAAAAGACATCAGATGGAACTGGCATAGCGGAAAGAGAGAGAGCATCCTTCTCCTCCTCCAGTTTTGAGTGTTTTAACCTGGCCAGGTAGACATGGAAGACTGTAAGATTCACTATACTCCTGAGAAGCTAAGTCTGTCAATGCGCACTAGATTCACAATAGTACATATTCTCCACATAACAGATGCATACAAAGTACAAGGATTAAAAGTTCAGTGAGTGTCTAGTTCTGTGCTGCATAACATTAGGGAGAAGTTCACCAGAGGAAGTAAACAATATCTTGGGTCCTAAAAGATGAGTAAATGTTTGCTAGATTTGGAGGAAGAAGAAGCTGGACAGTAAGGAATGTTAGGAAGAACCGATTACTCATGCACTCATATGTAAAGGTATGGAAACATGCATACTGCTTGTCTGTTCCAAGAAAAAACAAGAAAGGAAGCGAAGGTAGATTTCTGTATCTAGGTTGGTGGAAAACAGTGGTGAGGTCAGGTGAGGCAGCACTCAGGTTGAGCCCCGGTCTCAAAGTATGAGTCCTGGCAAGGCTGAAACATTCTAAAGAGATACTTGAACCGTTACTTTGGCTAGCATTTCTCCCAGGAATCTCACTGGGAGGAGGAAAAGGGTAAAGCCTAGTGTCAGGAACTTGTCACCAGGAAGAGATTTCACAAGTTCAGACAACTTGTGAGTCAGGCTTTCAGTAGACACTGAAATGACACAGTGGTGACAGGCTGGAAGCCACACTTTGACCAGGACTGTTTAGTGATGAACGCCTTTTGCCTTCTGTTAAACCCAAACATCACCCTGAAGTCCACTCACCCTGAAGGTAGACTCAGGGAATCACTGGAACTCTTTACTAATTTTCCTAGGGTCGTCACAGCAAATCAATCTCCGTTCTCCACTTTGCAGTGCTTCCTGTCTGTTTACTTGACCCACTAGAGACTAGTTCTGAGTCTATGGTGTCAGGCCTACCAAGCACCAGAATCTGTCCCTAAGAACTCTGGTAACATCCTTCTCAATGGGTCATGGCCTGCTAGATGCTCACCAAACCCCTTTTTCATTTCCAAGATGCATAATTGAATCTTCTAAACTGTTTGAATATGGGCTTGACCATGTGATTCCTTCTCACCAGTGGCATGTAATCCTGCTGAGCAGTTAAGAAAAGGTATGCCTCTATAAAGGGGGAAGGGCAATACCTCCCCTAGACACCATGGGCTATCAAATAAAAGCCCCAGTTTCAGCTATAGGTTACCTCTTTTTGAGTTGTTGGTCAGTGGGGTACCACAGATCTTGCCAATAGACAAGAATCATAGGCTATTGCCATTACTCTTAGTTACTCTGTAACGCTTGATAAGACCCTATTTCTGAAGACACTGTACACTTGAGTCAGGGAACATGACCCAGAAGTTTCATTCCTACAGAGTAGCTTTCTTGTTGCTAGAAGGTTATATATACACTACTGGGAGAAAAAAAGGTCAACAGTCATACCCTCATGTGGTCCCAGGGAGCTACAAACACGAATGGCCTGGCAAAGTTCACTGCCAAAATAGTGGCAGAAATGTTTGAGAGTAACCAACTATATTCTGACTAATTGGAAGTCCTCTGTACAAGATGGAACTCATGCCTGGTACTATTAACAAGGCCAAAAGCCAGTGGTTAACTAGATCCTTGGCCCTAAAGGAGAACATAGTACTGTCTTTCTACTAAGTGGACATAGTAACAAAAATGCCCCTTAGGTCTTATTGCTATACCCATAGATCAGGATTTCCATCAACCCTCATCAGAGAAGCAAGAGATGATAACAGAGACTCAAAACAGGTCAGCATGCAGAGACTAAGAGACTGTAGAATGCTCATCTTTAAACGGGACGTTAGAATCATACTGCTTTACCCCAAATTCAGGGATCATCATAGAAGAGGAGTTAGAAAGACTGTAAGAACCAGAGGAAGTAGATGTCAATAGCAAACAGTATTTGCTAGAGGTGACAGCAGGACAGTTACACTCATGAACTCATATAGCTAGTACTGGATGCACAAGACTCCCACAAGAACAAGCTAGGGAAAATCCCAACGTGGATCGGAGGGGGGCTCATGAAGTGCCACCCCTGTCTGAGGAGCTATTGGCAATTAATGACTGCTAAAGGAAAGGCAGTTTTCTTCAGGGATGTCGGCCCTGAGAGGCTGCTCACATTTCAGCAGATAGTCCCACAGCGCGCACATTCAGTGAGAGGAACATGAAGTTAGGAAGGGAGAGGAGATTCACAGAAACAAAAAGGGAATAGATTTGATCCAAACATTATTATATATGTATGAACATTAAGTAGGATATGTTAAAATACAAAACAATGAAAACTTACTTTTAAAATACACACATATACACGTATGCATAAATAAAGAAAATATATAAGAAAAGGTATGCCTTCTACACTTCCTTTTACCCTTCCATCTGCCAACCTTGAAGCCGCGTTTGAAACCTTGGCACTTGCAGCAGAGCCTCTTCACAGCACGCATTGCACTGTGATATGAGTGAGGACTAGATCTTTCTTGAGTTTAGCCAGACATTTTGAGGTCAATTGTTAAAGTAGTTACTGTTACTTGTCATGAATAATAGAATGACACAAATGGTCTCTTTCCTGATATCTTTTTTTTTTTTTTTTTTTGTATTTTAATGTTTTATTGTTTAGACATACACTGATTTTAACAACATCGTTTACTCATCAATTCAAAGCAATTATGTGGCTTCTTTTAAACGAACCAGGCGATCAATACAAAATTGAAATCATCAGGTTTTTTTGTTTTGCTTTGGTTTTTCCAGACAGGGTTTTGCTGTTTAGCCCGACTGTCCTGGAACTCAATTTGTGGAATAGGCTGGTCTCAAACTCAAAGAAATCCAGCTGCCTCTGCCTCCCGGGTGCTGGGACTAAAGGCATGTGCCACCACAGTCCAGCAAGGTCATCAAATCTTAATCGTGGAGATCATCTCCACGAGGTTGGCTTGACAGCACTCAGACTACACAAGTTTTTGAGGTGTTCCATATTTAAGTAGTATAGACACTGCGGTTATTTTCAGGTTTTGTCTGAAGTCATTATTTGGGTCTTTCCAGGAAGGTTTGTCTCCTACTTGGCAGTAGATGAACACAGTCTTCGGTAACATGCTTCAGCCCCTGTCGAATGACTGGCTCAGTTTCCACGCAGTCTGAACACCAGCTCTTCCCTTCGGTATCCTTAGAATCGCTGAAGTAGGCGAAATGGTCTTGCCCTCATGCTCCTTCACTGCCTTGTCGAGCTCGAAGCCCAACACGATCACCTCCTCAAAGGAGGCCGTGAGTACAACAGTCCAGAGAGGAGTGCGGGAGGAGCGCTACGGTCCCTCCGCCTCCATTTCCTGACATCTTAAAGATACTCTTTATAATTATATTAAGATCACATTTTAGTTGTTATTTCTCTTTTACTTAAAATGTTCATTTAGTTTATTTCTAGTTTTTTATTAGTAACTTTTAAAAATATGACATTTAGAAGGATGAATTGAAACAAATTGTAACCGATTGGATCGTCATGTATCCCCCCCATGTACAAAGAGACAGGCACATGGGGGGGCAGGGAGGGGGGAGGGAGGGAGGTAACAAATGTCATAAAATTTTTAAAAAGCCTTATAACTAATATGATCTGAAAAAAAAAAACTTACCAGAGCAAATATTCTTAACGAACACTGTTTTAAGAATGAATTTATACCCACTTAAACAATTATAGTCATTTATTTATTGGGGAGAGGGGAGCAGGACCCACACACATCCCACACATGGAAGTCAGAGAACAGCTCACAGGAGTAATTCTTTCTCTCCATCATGCAAGTCCTGGGAGGTCAAACTCAGTCCATGAGGCTTGGCAGCAAACATCTTTACTCACTGAGCCATCCTGATGTCTCAAAATCCACTTTTGCTGACATTAACTTTATCCTAAGTATGTATTATAATTAATAATGATATTCTGAATTGTTCATATTGAACTAATTGTTTAAAAACTAATTTCCAAACATAAAGGCAAGATCCAAGACTGTTTCTAGCATGTGTAAATGCCAGACTAAACTTGGATGATAGTCTCTGGTTAAAAAAATGCTAAACAAGGCCCATCAGAGTTTCCTGATAAATGAATGTCAGAAAGCAACATACCACTGGGGAAATAGCTTTCTTCTTGCCAAGATAAAACTCTCTGAAATAATACATTGAATACAGATGGGGGAGGGGAACAACCCTGCATTCTTTTGTCAGCAAAGACTGTCAAAATATGCACAGAAAGTTTTGCTAAGCACAGAGTCACAAGTATTAGAACACAGTGTAGGAAGTCGCAGGCTAAACTGAAAGCTTATGTTTTTAATATTTTCCACTTTGAATTGTTTGGTAGATTCTGTTGCACTGTAATATTTACTAGATTGTGTTTCAATAAGACAGTTTTTCTGTGTGTGTTCTCTTAAAAGAAATCTCTAGTAAAAACAGTATATTTTCTTTCATGTTCTTCAACAATGGCTTTTCAAAAATGAAAGCTAAGTTTTATTCCATGTTTCTGTAACTATAAACATTGATGGATTCATGGAAGTTTTTGTTTATCTGTTTTTTGAAATAGGCCTTGCTCTGTAGCCTAGTCTGGCCTCAGACTCATAACAGTCCTCCTGTCTCCACATGATGAGCCACCATACCTGACCTCATAGGCACTTATTCTAGCAAAGCAGCTTAAGTCAGGACATGCAACAGATAGGATGTTACCAGTTTGGTTACTTTTGTGAAAACACAAACAAACAATTTGGGAATCAATGTACCTCAAGATCCATTTATACCATTTGTGGGCATATACCTGAAGGATGATCCATCCTACCGAAAGGACACTTACTCAACCATGTTCATATACGCTCTATTCCCAATAGTCAGAAACTGGAGACAACATAGATGTCCCTAAACAGAAGGCTGGTTAACCAATATGTGGCACATTTATACAATGGAGTATTACTGAATTGTTAAATAAAAAAATAACATCAGGAAATTTGCAGACAAATGGATGAAACTAGGAAAAATTATCTTGAATTACATGTGAAAATTAGCCATTAAATAAATGATAATGAACACATAATCCATAGAACCAGAGAGGTTAAATATAGAGGGAGGGATTGAGGCGGTGGTGGACTCATGGATCTCCATGGGAGGAGTAAATAGAATACATTGCATGGGTGGACTGAAAGCAGATGGAGACAGGAACAGGAGTATCGGACAGAGGGAGGAGAGACAGGGTTGAAGGAGGGAATATGGGGAGAGACAGATGGAATCGAGGGGCTTTTGAGGAATGATATGGAAACCTAGTGCAGGGGAAAGTTCCTAAAATATATGAGGGTGATCATAATGAGGTTTCCTAATAATGACAGATACTGAGTCTTAACTCGTCTCTTGTTCACCAAATGAGGCTTCCAGTAGCAAGACTAGGTTGCATTCAATTCAATTGTTGGTCAAGGGCATCTCATGAAAATCCTCAAATAACCTAGGCTGTTGCTTGCGACAATGGGTTGCTCTCTGCAAACTGACAGTGAGCCCCATTGCCAAGCACAACATGCACACAAGTCATTGGACATGGAGGAGTCGAGCTGGTGCCTGTACAGAGCCCTCACTCACTCCTAAGTTCTAGTCTCTTGGTATGGGAAGATACTGTGCAGGCTACCAAAGCAGAAACATAAACAGCAACCCAGGCACAAACCTTTGACCTACAATCTGTCCTTTCTTCAATATAAGCTAGAGCCACAGTGGCACAAAGCTGTGGGAGTAACCAATCATGTCTCCGATTTGACTTAAGGACCACTCCATGAGATGGAGCCCATACCTAACACCACATAGGTGACCAGGAACCAGAGACTAGATAGCCCAGAGATCTAGAGTAAAACCAAACACTTTTGATATATATATATATATATATATAATATATTATATATATAAATATGATATATCAATAAAATGACTCCTAATGATATTTACTATACTTTTAGATCCGTATCTTATCTAGTCATCACCAGAGAGGCTTCCTTCTGCAGCAGGTAGGAACAGATGCATGCAGAGACCCACAACTAGAACATCACACACACACACACACAAGAGAGAGAGAGAGAGAGAGAGAGAGAGAGAGAGAGAGAGGAGAGGGGGGGTGGGGGGAGAGGATCAAAGTCCTTGGAACAAGAGTTCCTATTGGGATGTCTCCATCAAATCTTTCCCCTCAGAGCTCAGGGAACTGGCAGAAGAGAAAGCAGAAAAAGGGTAAGGACCAGAGGGGATGGAGGACACCAGAACGAGGCCCTCTGAATCAACTAAGCAAGGCTCATATGAACTCACGGAGAACGAGGCAGCATGCACAGGGCCTACATGAGTCTGCAGCAAGCCCTCTGTGTATGTTTTATAGCTATTACTTTAGCATGTCTTTGACACTCCTGACTGAGATGAGTGGGTCTCTTGCTCTCATGCCTGCTTTTAGAGCTCTTTATTTTCAGTTGGGTTGCCTTGTCTAGCCTCCATGTTCTTGCTTTATCTTGTTATATTCTGTTTTATCATGTTTGTTTGTTATCTCTTAGAAGCCAGGTTTTTTTTTCTAATGAAAGATAGAAAGGAAGTGGTTGTGTAGTGGGGGGAGGGGGGATAGGGAAGGAACTGGGAGGAGTAGAGGGAGGGGAAGCTGTAATCAGGACATACTATATGAGAGAAGAATCTATTTTCAACAGAAGGAAAAAATGAAAAAATAATCTTTTTCATTGTGAAACACTACACAGATATAAGAAAAGTGTAAAATTTAACACATAATTTAAAAATTAAACATCTAAAAGCTTTTAAGTCAAAAGGAGAGCATAATCAGGGTTTATCCTGGGCTGCATATTCAAACACACACAGACGCACACACAAACATACAAGCACATACACATAAATGTGCATACACACACACTCACACACACACAAGCACACAAACATACAAGCACATACACACAAATGTGTATACACACACACTCACACACACAAGCACACAAACATACAAGCACATACACACAAATGTGCATACACACACACTCACACACACAAGCACACAAACATACAAGCACATACACACAAATGTGCATACACACACACTCACACACACACACAAAGCCTCCCTCCTTCAAAGTGACTGAGAGAATAAAGAGCTTGAAGTTGTAGTGATTGTTTACTTTCCCTTATCCTTCTGTGTATTTTGGCTGCCTTCCTTTTGGTTCTTCAGTGACGTAAGTGTGCTCACAGTGCACATACTCTTCCTTTGCTCGTTGAGCTCGGCCATGCTGCCTGAGTTGAGCTTTACCCCTCCCATTGCTGAAGAGCAGCAACTGAGATATTTGTGACCAGCCACCTCTGCCGGTGCAGGGGGACGTGTAGGTTACTCATAACTTTCACCTGCTCTAAATAAACTTGTCAGAACTATTTTTCTCTAATTACATATTGTGAGTCTGGTAAATCACACAGGCTGTGTAAGTCCAGCTTGGGTATGTAGTACCCAGCTGATTTCAAACACGACTTTTATTCACTTCCTAGAGCATAAGGCATGAAAAGTCTACCCTGATTCTTTACTTAAATATATCTAAGTATATACTTTAAATATACTTAAGTATATAATGAAATTATATATTGTACACCTGGAACTACGTTATGAGCTTTACAAATAATGACTTATTTAATTTTCACAACCCCTGGGGTAGGATCTATTACTGTCTAATTTGCAGGAAAAAAATATTAGGGCACAGAGAAGTTAAATAACTCACCCAGGCAGTGAGCCTGGGGCCTTACATGCAATGCTAACTTAGTGTCTGGGACACTTTCCTTCACTACTGAAAGTTGTTTTACTTTATTTTTATCTTATATATATGGATGTTTTGCCCATGTGTATGTTTGTGCACCATTTGCCTGCCTGGTGTCCACAGAGACTAGCAGAGGACGTGAATCTCTTGGAGTGAATTTACAGACACTTGTGAGCCACCATGTCAGTTCTGGCAGTTGAACTTGGCTTCTCTAGAAGGGCAGCCAGTGTTTCTTAACTGACTAGCTTCTCTCTAGACCTACTTCCCTTCATTTAAAAATTGTTTGTGACTGATGACAGCATAGGTATTCCATAAAAATCTCATCCCTTATAGCATTTTTCTAACTCCCTTAAACATTTCCAATTGGAATTTCAGTGGACATTCATTGAAGGAAGGTCTGTTTAAAAAATACTACAGTGAAGTCCAGAGGGGTGGCTGGGCTAGTAAATGAGCTAGCCAGTGAGCCCGGTGTTCGATTCCTAGGACCCCAGCAAGGGTAGGAGGGAACCAGCCCCTTCAAGCTGTCCTCTGCTTCCTCATGAGCGCAAGGCATGTGTCCCAGCAGCAAATACATTAACACAATAAAATGAAAGTGTCTGGTCCCTTCTGATTAGTCTGCTGGGACACATGAGCAACATCAGGCAAGATGGAGATGTCAACCAAAATTAGGTGATGAGAAGGAAAACTAAACGTCATATTTAGACAGCTAGCTAAAAAACAGCTCTCATTGAAAGCACACATCTGTGAAAGCTGTTCTCAGAGCACCTTCAGGCAAACTGAAGCCTAGTCACACGTCAGCATTATTGTATCACAGTGTAAACCAAGAACTAGAAACCACCCATACATATTCAGTTGTTCTTCCTGTAAGGCTTTATTAAGAATTACAATTTAAAGGGACATGTTCTGTATGAATGTGTGTGTGCGTGTGCATATGTATGTATGTAACATTTGTCTACTTCTATTTCTGAGACAGGGTCTCATATACTCCAGGCTGGCCTCAAACTCACTACATAGCTGAGGATAACTTTGAACCCCTCACTCTCCTCCACCTCCCAAATGCTAAGATTATAGGTATGCACCACCTTATCCAGCTTATATGGTACTGGAGATCAAACCCAGGGTTTTATATGTGCTAATTAACCACACTAGCACTTACGCTACAGCTACATTCCTGTATTAATATGCCTTATTCAAAATATCATTTACAATTATCTCATCTATTTAATCTTTCTTTTTCAGAATATATATCTTTATAATGTCCTGACAGTAATGTATGCATGTTTAAAATTCCATTCTTGTAGAACGTTCAGTCAAAACCCTGGGAACCTACTAGCTCATGTTCTAGAAGCAATCTCAAAGGGACACACAGTGAAACTACACTCTCCCGGAAGCTGAACAGAGGACTGGGGCTGGCTATTCAGGTGAAAAAAGCTGAGAAACAGGAAGAACAGAGAGAGGGGAAGCTAACACAGATAAACTGCAGACCGTCTGGCCTAGAATTTCAGCTGGTGGGGAGAAATGTATTCATATTGTTTTAACTAGTCTAATGGGAGATATCATTTGTAAATTTACATACAAAATCAAGAGATTAGACACCCAATCATCCAGTAAGAGTTTGCCACTAGTTCACTGGGAACAGTAAATTCAGACATCATTGAAACCACTTGATCAGGCATAATGAACTTGTTCGATATCATGTGTAAGCCTATAATAGTGATAACATGGTGAGCCTATGGTAGTGATACATGGTGATCCCACAATAGTGATCACATGGTAAGCTTACAGCAGTGATCACATGGTGAGCCTACAGCAGTGATCACATGATGAGTCTACAGCAGTGATCACATGATGAGTCAACAGGAGTGATCACATGGTGAGCCTACAGGAGTGATCACATTGAGTGATGACCATTACCAGGAGTGATCACATGATGAGTCTACAGGAGTGATCACATAGTAAGCCTACAGCAGTGATCACATGGTGAGTCAACAGAAATGGCCTATGGCAGCACTTTGTTTCTGCGTTGTGGGTTTCTTCCAAATGTTAAGATCTATGCTTTCAACTGCATTGTCTGTGGAAGCCCTGGGAGAATACAGTTGTCACATGACATCCAGTTCCCAACTCCTTCAGAAAAGATCTAGCAAACTTGTGCCTTTCTTTCTGAACATCTGTTATCTATCTGCATCTGGCACAGTGGCTAGTTGTTTTTCAAAGACTATTATGTTTTAGTTAAAAATATTAAATAAATAACAAAACATACGTTCCTTTGAATTAGGATTCCCAGTATTTTTCAAAGTGTTGAACTTCAAAGAAACCTGGCAGTGGGGCTTTTATGATGTCCTGCTCTTTTATTTAGCCATTGAAAAGCTTTAAACCCTTCCCTACTATAAAATATAACTCCCAGGGATGTGTCTAAATAAGTACTGGTATGATTATCAGGCCCCCATGATGCAGTTCACTTATTCATAATATTTTGGGAAGTTTTTAATTTGAACCTGTGCAGAAACATGAGATGTTATCTTTAAATAATATAAAACATTGCTGTTGAGCCTTCTTTGAGAACTTGAATGCACTATAAATGGATATTTTCACCCTCACTACCTCTGGCTGTCATAGTGACTACACTAACCACTGTGACATTTCTAATGACAGGTTCTCTAAGCCCTGGCTGTTCTGGACTCTCCCTTAAACTTGCTGTTCAGGGAACTCTGATCTCCACAGTGTTGTCCCCAGGGTATTACCTAAGCTAGGAGACTTTACAGGAATGGTTTGAACTGATCTCTTTCTCTAATGACCTGACCCCTCTGCCCTGACATAATACTTCTGAGACTTAGTTTTCTCAACTTCTGTTTTATTTTTTTATTTCTGAGCCAACAATCCTGCCTGTAGTTAAGAGCTGTATTTTACGGAGACTAGCAATTGAAACTTTTTTATAGCTTTCTTTCTGAGACACTAGCTGATTCCACTAAATATTAAGTTGACAGAGGCATTTCAAAGCCTTAGCTAGGCTCATAGAGGTTCAGTGACAGCCTGAATTCATAGGAGAACTAAGGCCAAGCTAGGCTATAAGAGAGCCTGCATCCAAAAACAAACAAACAAACAAACAAACAAAAAACAAAAAAAGAAAGTAAAACAAAATAAACCAAAAGACTAGGAGTGTGCCTCAATGACTCCTGTGATGAGCCCCTCTGGCTTGTTCTTAATGACATTGGCCTTTTGTCCTCCTCAAAGCTCCCTTAAAATTTTTAGAGCTCTTGATTCTCCGATGAAAGACACACACACCAGCCAATTTTGATATGCCTTGACTAGCTCAATGTTCGGCACTTCTAAACCTCCCCACAGCTAGCGAACACTCCCCTCCAGTATTCCTGAGTTAACAGTTGTTAAAATCTGTATTTCATCTCTGCTACCCCAGAGCCAATCAGGAGTGGTCCCTAGGTCCACTTTCCCGGATTCTTGCAAGACAGCGAAGCTTTAAGTCTGCTCTGTTTTCCCTCATCATGGTGATTCTCTTCTTCCTCTCTCTCTAGGTCCTGGTCTGCACAACCTAAAAGTCCCACATCTGTCTCCCTGCCCAACCTTTGGCTGTACAGCAATTCTTTATTACCAATCGAAGCCAGCTGGGGACAGGGACCCTCTGGTCTGGAAACATGGCTTTTGGGAGCTGAATTAAGACAAAGCATTAAAACCATTCCCAACACTGGAGAGATGGCCCAATGGTTAAGTGCACTGGTTGCTGCTCAGATGACTCAGGTTCAATATCAAATACCCTCATGGCATCCAACAGCTGTCTATGGCTCTAATTTTGGGGGTGGGTGAGAGAATCTGGTTACCTCTTCTGGTCTCCATGGGCACTGCATCCACATGAGGTATAGACATGGATATACAGGCAACACACACACATAAAATAAAAATAAAAGTTTAAAAAACTGAATAAGTAAATACAAATTTTAAGCATTAAGCTTGAAATTTGGTATTATCTTGTATTGCTATTCTCGCATCAAATTAGAACATCTGTATTTGGATAGGGGATTCTTTCCCCCCAGATATACAACTACTTTCTTTCCCTAAGGTAGCTAGATCCAGATTCTTTCTCAACAGGAAACACTCAGGTCCCATAGGGCCTCTGCTGCTCCTACTAAGGAAGGGCTTGTTAGAGGTTCTCCTTCAAGACATTCTGTGTTTTTTAGGACCATATTTTGATCTTTTCTGAAAGATAACTGACTTTTTTCTGTGAAGTGGTAAGTATGGGCAGCCAAGGAAAGTGCTTCTGATCCCATTAGCAAGCAGAGATTTTCAAACTTTCCCTTAAAGCATCCCACACTGGATCCCTGAGTAAATTCTCCAACACTCCACCCCTGAATCTAGGCCTCAGCAGAAGCAGCATGCTGCAAGCACAAACATATTTCGTGTCTCCTTGATTTTTTTGCCTTTGAGTCACAAAACATCCTTACTCGATGTACAAATGGAGCTAGAGAGATGACTCAGTGGTTAAGAGCACTGCTGCTCTTGGAGAGGAGCCAAGTTTAGTTCCCAGCACCTGCATCGTTGTTCACAAATACCTAAAGCTCCAAGGATACAGGGATCGGAAAAGCTCTGGCCTCTGTGAGTACCAGGCACACCAATGGTGCACTACATACATGTAGGCAAACATTCTGCACATGAAATATAAACAAATAACTCTTTTCCAGGAAAGATGGTAAACACTTTTAATCTTAATATGAGGGAGACATATGTAAGTACACCTCTATAGGTTTAAGGCCATTCTTATTTACATAGAGTGTAATTATAGGACAACCAGAGTTAAATATTAAGATCTTCTCTCAAACAACTGAATAAAGTGAGCATTAGATCACCGGAAGATGCATTTAAAGGTGTGTTTACTATGTGTTTTGTTTCATGGACTTTGGTTTGCTACTCTGGAATCTAGCAAATTGTAAGGAGATGTGTTGAATTCTGGGGAGCCAGAAACCCTTTTGCATCAGGTGAAGTCTAGCAGGAAATGGTATTTTTGTTGAACTGGCTAATAAGTAGCTAATTTTTTTGGGGGGGGGAATTATATCAAAATAATCATCAGTAATTGCTGTCAGAATATTTGTCATCTTGGGGAAAAGTATATTTTCACAGATGTTACCTAACTTGAGAGTTGCAAAAAAGTCTATGCTAAGCAATAAGGTATGCAGAAACATAGAACCCTGAGAGCAATAAAGCATAATCAAGACGCAAATAAAACAGTTTTTTTTTTAAGTGAATTTACTTTGCTGTCTGTTGTGTCAGTAAGCATTTCAGTCTTTACTAGCTGTAACCTTAGTCTGTCCCCTCTCCTCACAACAGCTAGAGATTGTCTAGAGTAGTGGTTATCTACCTTGCTATTGCTGCGACGCTTTGATACAGTTTCTCATGTTGTAGTGACCCTGAACCATAAAATTATTTTTGTTGCTACTTCATAGCTGTAATTTTTCTACTGTTATGACTCTCATATACAAAGTATTTGATATGTAATCACCAATGGGTCACAACCCACAGGTTGAGAATACACTAGTCTAGAGTAACTGACTGCATACTGGACTCTGGTTTAGGAGGCATTTCTATTTATTTATTTATTTATTTATTTTACTTATTTATTTATTTATTTATTTATTATGTATTAAAAATAGTTTATTGATTCTCTGAAATTTCATACAATGAATTGTGTACCTATTACCCTCCAACTCTTTTCCGTATCACCTAGGAGGCATTTCAAGGCCAGTGTATTTTATTACTGTGCGATGCTCTAATAGATTACTTAGTTCTTTTATATTATCTCTGATTACAACAATATTTTGCTAATGATCCTTCCATAGCCTGCAGGAATTTTATTCCAGAAAGTCAAATGATTTAAATGAGTTGCTATTCTAAGCAATCAGGCTAGAAATGTCATGGGAGAAGACAGCTGGTTGAGGGATGGCAAGATGACAGGATGAGAATATGACAAGATGACAGGGTGACAGAATGACAGGGTGATAGGGTGACAGAATGACAGGGTGACAGGATGAGAGTATGACAGGGTGAGAGTATGACAGGATGACAGGGTGACAGGGTGACAGAGTAACAGGGTGATGGGATGGTGTTGCCTCAGCTAACTCATTTTTCCAAAAGCTCATTCCTCTGTGTTGCAAGTTCACAAACTATTTTTATAAAGAAGCCCCAAATTGATGACAGTAGGAGTCAGAGGGGATAACACAAGAAGACACCGTGTGAACTGTAATTCCATCATAACAGTCCGAGAGATTAACAGGTTCTATGTACCCAGCCTTTCTCCTCCCCTATTACTGTCTTCAGTTCAGCAGACTTAAGTGCCCAGCGTATATGTTTGTTCGATACTCGGAATACTTGTGTATTCTAACACCTTAACTATATTTGTAGCACCACTGACTTGTACAAAAACTTCACTCAGAGCAAATCACCTTAGGCCAATGTTTGCCTTGACCAATTTTCTGAAGTTATCTCTTCTGATGTCAGGTTAAACCATTTTGGAGAGACTATGAACTCTCTGCCTGACAGCATTAGACAAGATGGCCTCCAGTAGTCATGGTTACAACCCACTCTCTGGTCCTTTCAATTTCCAAATAGTTACACAGATGATCGCACGCAAGGTGCTTCTTTTCTGCTGTTAGATTTTCATATTAAAGAGTAGCATAAACATTTAGAATCTTTTAACATCCTCTCCAGCAATCTGAGAAGATAGGTCACCAGTACTGCCCGTTACCTAGTTGTCAAGGTATTTCTAATGCAAACTTGTGAGAACTGTAGACAACGGAACCTAGCATGCCCCATTTTCTCATGCTAGTAGTATACTATGTAACTTACTGTAATGTCAGTCATCCAGGTCAGCCATGCTTTTGCCTGTTGTCAACCTTTTTCAGGCTACCTTCTGGAATTTTGTTTGGGCCAGATGGAGAAATCAGATCTTTCTTCTGTTCTTCTGATTTACTACACACTTCCCGCTTCTCTCCTGTTGCTCTCAGTTGGCCATCGTCTCAGCAGTCACTCACACACCCCTAGTCAGCAACAACCCCCCAGCATACAGTGTTCCCTAAATGCCCAGCATCTGCCTCTCGTTCTCAAACTCGAATGTGTGCACAGTCACAGTGATCTCCATGCCCACTTCAATTCCCTTCCCACATCTTAGCTTAGCTCCTCGATCTTTGGTGACGTTCACCACCTCTCTTCTTTATCCATATATGGCTAGACCTTAGACACTGTCACCATCTGCAGAAGCTCCATCCTTTAGCCTGTGAGAAGGGAAAAGCAGAGCTGAAAAATAGCACAGTAGTGAACATATCATTTCCTTGAGCACAGAGGGGAGTGAATTGAGATTTTAAATTATATTTCAGTAAAAACACGTGTCCTTTAACACAGCTGGGAAGTAAATGATTTGAAGGCTCTTTTCCAAAACAAGAGACTTAGCTACTGCCCATCCCATGACATAAAAATACCCATGGTGGGAAGGGCTGATTGCAGGTCTCCCTCAGGAGAAGCCATTCTGCCTGGAAAGCTCTATGCAAATCAGAGACTCCCGCTGATGGCTTTATTTTCAGAGTTTCTCCAGACAGCTTTGGAGGGATGATGTCTGTGTCTGGTCTGATGCTCTGCTGTTTGCTGCTTTATTCTTGGACTCTTGCTTGCTATATTCTTAATAAACTTGCTTGCTCAAAATCAAAAGCACAGTCTGGAGGCCCAGTCTCTCTATGGACATTTAAGACTGTATTCATCATTCATGTACTGCCTGCTCACATTCTCACAAGATGTCTGAACTCTCAAACTTCCTTTTCTCCCCATCTTCGTTAGCCTTTGTTCTTATCTCTTTCGCTATGTCACATCCTCACAGTTTCTCTTTATTTCCTTCTCTCCTTCCCATCCTAATCTAAACCCAGATCCATGCAGGTGCCTGACTTTTCACATCTGGATTATAAAGCATCACTGTGTATCTTACCTACTTTTCTGTTGCTATGATAAGGCCCCTTGACTAAAGCAACTTATAAAGAAAAGTTTACAGGGTGGGGGTTGGTTACAGTTCCAGAAGGGTAGAGTCCATGATCATCATGGCAGAGGGCATGGCAGCAGGGAGGCAGGCATGGCACTGGCACGGTGGCTGAGAGCTGATATCTGATCCACAAACGTAAGTGGAGGGGGTAGAAAATGGCCTAAGCTTTTGAAAATTCAAAGCTCATCTCCAGCGACCTATCTCCTCTAACAGGGCCACACCTCCTAATCCTTCCCAAACATATCCAAAACTGGGGGCCATGTATTCAAACATAGGAGCCTATGGGGGCCATTCATATTCAAACACCATAGTGCAAAAAAAAAGAATATCATAATTTGTATACATTGATGGCATGGTCCTTAACTTCAGTGGCATGTGGTAGTGACCTGGTAATCAAAGGTAAATGTTTGCTCCTAGATGTAGAACAGACTTCTTTTCCCATCTTGAACTTTGAACTTTGACATTTCTTTATTCGCTTTCATATTCCGTGCAGCAGAGCAGAAGGAAGCATCAGCTGTGGATCCCCCTATGCCTCTCGATCACCAAGGAGCAAATTTACATGGGGCCACCTACACCCTTTCCTCGTACAGTCAATGCAATATGAATCCTCCGTAGGTTATGTGAAAGTTCTCTGAACGTCTATATGAAAAAGGTTGGCCCCAGGGTCATATTAGCACTATATACATTATGAGAAGGTGCTGTGGGTCTTGAGGTGGGAATCGTAAGGAAAGAGTTTCCCCTCTAGAAACAACAGGACTGATGCATATGTGAACTCACAGAGACTGTGGCAGCACAGGTGTAAGCCACATAGAGTCCCAGGGCCGAGAGGGAGAAGTAGACACTGGCTCCCGACCCTCACCAAGAATTTTGCTAACAGGTATCAATTGCAAATTGATACCTGTTAGCAAAGGAACATTAGTTTTCCCCACTCAGGTCTTACCTGCTGTATTAATCACACCTTAAGTCAGGCCCCACACTCAGGAGTAGTTGACCAACACAGACCTAACCCAGTGATATTTTGAATTTTTCTGTCTCACCTTGCTTTGCTTTGACTTTTTTTTTTTTTGTTGTTGTTGCATTGGTCTTTTGCTTGTATATTTTGTTTTCTGTTTTCTCTCTCTCTCTGTCTCTGTCTCTCTCTCTCCCTGTGTGTGTGTGTGTGTGTGTGTGCCTGTGTGGTGTTTCTTTTATTGTTATTGTTTTGTTTCATGTATTTCCTTTTTTAAAAAGAAAGAAGAGGAGTGAAATTGGATTGGTGGAGAGGTGGGAAGGTCTGGGGGAAACTGATGGAGGGAAAAGTATGATCAGAATATATTTTGTTTTCAATAAAAAGTAGGAAAGAAAAGAGGGGGCATCTATCTATGTGACAGTCTTAGGTATTTGGGAACATACTCTCAAAGGCTATTGTTGAAACTCAGCTTATCTCTGTTTTAGGCTTATGATCCGATGATGTGCTTCGGCATGCTCTCCCACTGTGCCCACTTGCCATTCTTACCAGGGGCTGAATAAGTAACATCTACTGACTTGGGATTTTAGATGCCCACACACTGTGAGTTAACTGTATCCACCATCACCACCAACACTCATATTTCCTAAGTATCCTGTCTCTGATTTTATCGAAGTACAAAGCTAACTAGCACAAATCTCCTATCTTCTGATAGATCACTTGATCTGAGAGTGCTGTGTGCTTTCCCTTTTGTGGTTGCTATGTTCTGTTCTCCTGTATAATTAACATTTACCTCTTAAGTCCCCTTTCCCCTGGTGCTATGGGTTGGAATACATGTGCTTCTCAAAGGCTCATGTCCTAATTACAAAGATTAGATCATTTGGGCCATTTTGGGGTAGTGGTCTCTTCTTTCCATATTTGCTCCTACTATGGTTGATGCCATTTTCCATCTACCACAGGGTCCTCACCACAGCTCAATCAGTGCTGGTACATTGTCCTTAAATCATTAGAATTGTATGCTGACAGTGTTAGTCAGAGTTCTGTAGAAGAACAGAACTAATAGGATGAATATATATTAAAGGAGGATTTCTTAGATTGACTTAACCATATGGTCTAAGTAGTCCAACAGTGATGATCTTTACAGTGAAGAAGGCATGAACCCGTTAGGGATTCAGTTCATGAGGCTGAAACTCAGAAGTACCAATATGGCACTGAAGGCCTGGAGAATCCCTGAAGAGCTACTCATCTTTGCCTCATGTAGGAAGGTTGAAGAACTGGTGTTCTAATGCTAGTAAAGGATGGCAGAGATGCAGCAGCAGCAGGAACACTGTCACCACCATAGACGAGCTTATCCGCAGGAGATAGCAAAAGCTTTCCCCTCAGACTTCCTTGTATCCAGGCTGGCACCAGAAGGGACACTTAATTTCGGTTCCATTTCAATCAACCTAATCAAGAAACTCCTTCACAGTCATCCCCAGGGGCTTGCCTCATGTGTGAGTCTAGAGCTTATCAAGCTGACATAGTCAATTCTGACTGTCACACAAAGTTTCTTTTATAAAGTATGTACCCTGCCTTAAATGCTCAGTTATAGTCATGAAAAGCCAAGTAATATATCAAGTCTCTGGCTATTATTCTTGCCCTTCTTTTTGAGTAAAGCAGCTTTAAATAAAAGAAAAACAAAATACCTTTTAGTTCAAAGATATTTATTTCTTTGACATGCCAAGATGTTCATGGTTTCCTACCACATGTTTTCAGCATTTTAAATGTTGCAAATATGCTCGCATGAAAAATTATTAATGCTGAAAATTAAAATTCTTTAAGAATTCCTACTATTCAACATTGTTTTATCTATAAAATTAAATATTAGTATATAGTTTAATGAATAATTATTGTGTCTATCATTCAGATCAAGGAAATAACTCTATCCTCCTCTACCTCCCTCCTAAATGGACTTCCCCATCCTTGTAGAGGCAAGCACCATCATGATAATAGTCAGGTCTCCTTTGAAAATTCGTACCTGTCTCTGCTCCTCCTCCTCTGCTCCATCCTGCTCTGCATGCTTGGAGTCTAGATTTACAGGACCATCTGTTCCTGCTCTGGTCTGGACATCCCGTGAAGTCCGTTGATGTAGACCTCAGAAGGAGCTGGCTGAAATAGGAAACTTTTCATCCCTAATTACCTTCTTTAAAGAGTCTCTAGAGGTCAGCTGATTGACTTTGTCATGAACTGATACAATGAGGGGTTCCCAGTAAAAGAATCATACCTGAGTGTATGAGACAGAAAAAAAGATTGTTTAAAGAAATTGGGCCATAAAACTGAAGACTTGATGATCTCAGACCATAGCGTAGCATAGCTGGCAGCATGGCAGCATGCAGGCAGACTTGGTGCTGGCGAGGAGCTGCAGTCAGGGAGCTACTGAGCCTGGCTTGAGCTTCTGAAACTTCAAAGCCCACCACAGTGACTGCCACACTTCTTCCAACAAGGCCACACCTTAACAAGGCCACACCTACTAATCCTTCCAAATAATGTGACTTCCTGTGAGCCTTTTGGGGCCATTTTCATTTAAACTATCACACTCCACTCCCTGGTCACCATAGGCTTATGTCCACATCATAATGCGAAAAGCATTTAGTCCTACTTTAAATGTCTCCATAGACTATCACAGTCTCAACACAAGTTCACAGTTCAGTCTCTGATATTCTTGATAACTGCTTAACTTTAACCTCATGTAAAATCAAAATGGAAAAAAAGCAGATTACTTACTTCCAATGTATAATGGCCCAGGATATACATTACCATTCCAAAGGAAAGGAAAGAGAATGAGGAAATATTGGACAAAAGCAAGTCTGAAAACCAGCTGGGCAAACCCAAAACTTTGCATATTCATGGATGTTGGCTGTGAATCTATAGAGGTGTGGTGTGTGCATTCGTGCCTGAATGAGTGGTGTGTGTGTGTGTGTGTGTGTGTGTGTGTGTGTGTGTGTTTAAATTGGAGTACTCCTAGAAGACAAGAAACTAATAAGAGACCAGGGGGTATTTCAAGGAAAGGGGGATGATTTCAGATGGTGTGATGAGGCAAGGTGGAGTGATGGAATAGGAAATGCTCAATGGGAGATTAGGGGAGAAGGAGAGAGGATGGAAGATAATAACTTACATTACAAGCTCTGGAAATGCCATACGGAAATTCACTACCACAGAATCTTCCTAAAATATATGCACACACATACATGTGTATAAAAGGAGTTCAAATACATTACCCTAGAGCAGGAAAACAATGCCTGCCCCAGACTCCATAGGCTATCAAGTTAAAAATCCAATATCAGGTATGATTTACTTCTTTTCAAGTTGTTGATCAGTGGAATTCTATAGGCCACCTTCCCAAACATTACAGGCTATTGCCAACACTCTTGTTACCTTCCAGAACTTTACAATAAGAGCCTATGGCTGAATATGCCACATATCTGAGTCATAGGACATGGAGAAACAACCTTGTACTGACCTGGGAACTTCATCTCTACTGACTAGCTTTCACAATGCTGGAAAGTACTATACATACTATCAGAGCAGAAACATCATGAACTATTCTACCCAGTTGTGAACCTGGAGAGCTACAGTAATAACTGATCTGGGAAGACATGTTTATGGGTGAAATAGTGGTGGGAATGTTATAGGAGTAACCAGCTACTTTCAGATTATATTGAAAGCTTGCTACACAAAATGGGACACATGCCTTATACAGTTAACTGCACCAAAAACCTATGGTTAGCTAGGTCATAGGCCCTAAAAGAGAACATAGGACTGTTAAGGAACATAGTAATACATATTTTCGTAAGTTCTTATCATTATACCCATAGATCAGTATACCTATCAGCCCTCATAAGAGAAGCTTCCTTCTTTTTACAGTAGATGATAAAAAGAGACTGTGAGGTGTTCATCTCTAAATCTGCATCACACCCCTTCCTGCAAGATTCTGGGGGTCATTTTAGAAGAGGGGATGGAAGGATTGTAAGGGTCAGAGGAAGTAGATGTTGGCAGCAAATGGTATTCTTGAGCTAGGACACTGTAGGGGTACACATGAACCTACAAGATCAAACCAGTTAAAAATCTCAGCAGGCATGACAGAGGGACTCATAAAGGTCCACTCTTCTGAGGAGACATAGGCAACTGAGGGCTGCTTGGGGAGGGAAGGGAGTTTTCTTCAGAGGTGCAGTTCCTGGGAGGCTGCCATGCTCCAATAGAATCTCCCATACCTGTGCATGTACAGGCAACACTAATCAGACTCAGTAGTTTTGAGAAGGAAAAGGGAAAAGGGATGGAGGGAAAGAGAGAGAGAGAGAGAGAGAGAAGAGAGAGAGAGAGAGAGAGAGAGAGAGAGAGAGAATATGAAATGGGGAGGGATAAGTGTAGGTAGTAGGTAAAGAATTGGAGAGGAGGAAATGCAGGAGGAGTACATTTAATCCAAAAACATCATATGCCTATGTGGATATTAAATAAAATATTTTTAAAATGACAAATTAAAATTAGGAGGTTTTATGTTTCATTTTATTTTGCTATGCTAGGGGTAGAACCCAGGGCCTCACCAGTGAAAAATACATGTTCTAAACCTCAGCCAACAAACATTTTTTAAACAACAAAACTAATTGCTGCTGAAGGATTAATTTAATACAGGTCATGCTTTATAACAAATGTTGAGGAAATAAATTAAGTATGTAATACAACAGAGCACAGTAATTAGTGTTTCACAGTGCGGGCTCTCTATTGAGAAACAGGGTGATTGGCGCTGAACATGTTCAAAAGGCCTGTATTTTTAGTCAGACAGCCATGGTTTTTATTTGCTTTCTGCCCCCTGCAGCTGGAAAAGACAGATGTCCAATACCTGTGCACATCAGTAAAAGACTTGCTTACCTCCAAGAGGGATCCTGAACTGACCGGAAAGCAGTGTCCAAGCTGGATTCTAGCACTTGAATGCTTTGAGATGGGGTTCTTATTCTGACAAATGAGAACAAACCCACTCTAGATCTCCAGAAGGAGTCAGGTTCTCTGTTAAAATGTTGACAATGCCATAAAATATACGTATTTTTTCTTTACCATTATGTTTTTAAATGTGCTAATTTTATCTCTTAGAAAGATGTGTGTCTCTTTCTTTTTTCTTCTGCCTACTAAATCTGTTGACTCAAAGCAAACACTATGTGTTTCTAAGTTTTCCCTTCAGAGAATCATGCTATCATGATATAGATTTGTTAGCATAATTTAAAATGGTACAGCTACTAAAAATCTTTTAAGGATTTAAATATATTTCATGAGGTGGTTTGAATGAGAACTCTTCTTCCCACCCATAGGCCCATATATTTACATGTTTGGTCACCAGCTGATGAACTGTTTAGGAAGGATTAGGGGAAGAAGTTGTTGGAGAAGATGTGTCACTGGAAGTGGGCTTTGAGGTTTCAAAAGCCCAAACCAGCCCTCTCCCCATCTTTCTACCTGTTGCTTGAGGAGGAGAAGCTTTCAGCTACTACTCCAGCACCATGCCTCTCTGTTTCCTGCCATGGTGATTATGGACTAATCCTCTAACTGTAAGCAAGGCCCCAATTAAATGCTTTCTTTTAATAGAGTTGCCTTGGTCATGATGTCACTTCAAGTAACAGAATATTAACTAAGATACTTCACTGACTTTGTTCAGTAAAAGTTACCTCATGGGACCATCAAGATGGCTTAGTAGACAAAGATGCTTGATGCTAAGCTATGACCTGAGTTCTGTCTCTGGGACCAACAATGTGGAAGGAAAGACCTTCCAACCTACACACACTCAGTGTGGCATGCACACACACACACACACACACACACACACACACCTATAAAATGTAATATCATGAATGCTTTAATCTGCTTTTGGTCTTCTCCTTGAACATTACTGAATTAGAACTCTAGTTTTACTCTGGCTGTGTGTTTTTATTGGTGTGTAAAGCATGCAATCTGTCAAGCTATGAATGTTAACAATTATTCAAAGTATGTAGTTTAGGCAAGCTTCACAAAGTAGCACTTTCTCAGCCCCAAAATATTTACTCTCATTTATCTGACTCCTAGGAATCTTCTAACATACTTTCAAGCAAAAATAAATAAATAAATAAATAAAATAAAAATTAAAAAGCTCTTACTATTTGAATTAATTACAGATTTTGGGAAGAGAACATAGTTTACAAATACTTGGCAACTGGTCCAGTATTATTTTCTCTCTACACAGAAGATGTTTCTTTGCCTGGCTCACAAGGGAGCATTATGCATCTTGACTTAATTCAATTGGAATGAAGCTCATGGCTAATTGATAAATGCTGTCAAAACAATAATGTTTTGTTTAGTTATTAAAAATAATGGGGTAACATTTTCATTAAAACACAGAACTTATTTTTGTTAGGGCAGTTAGTAATTGACTTTTTCTCCTATAGTCTAAAGTTTGCAAGACCTTTGAGGAAGAGCCACCTGTGATGATGTGAAGACTTCCAAGCTTGCAGGTGTTATTTACTACAACAAAACAAGGGTTTCCTGTGCCTCCCAGTCACTGGCCTGTTAAGGCAAAAGACTGACCCTAACTCAAAATATTGTTGCAGTTGCCACATGTTTCTACTTTGTGTCAAGGCGTTGAGGGACCTGGGAGTTATCATTTGGGAATCGTTGACCATCATGTCAGACAGAACTTTAAACATTGCAAGTTTCATCGTGCTGATAACATTGGGAGTAGTCAACACAAGATCAAAGTCTCAGAAAAGTATGGATCAATACATTCAGTCAACGAATGGCTTTTGCTACAATTGACTTTTGTAGTATGAAAAAATATCAGTAAAATACAAAAATATTTTAATAAGTTACAATTTTGAAGGTTATTTCAATAAGGCTTCTAAGTGAACAAAATGTATAAAATCCATTGAAAAAGAAATATAATTGTGTCAGTTGACTTTAGTTCTCTGAAAGGCAAATCAATGTTCTATCAGTTGAGCGTCCAACAACATGCTAACAAGAAGCAAAGAAGCATTTTAGTAGCTATGAGATTGTAGTAGCTATGGTAACAGTAATTTGTAATTAAATACAAATGTAAACATGCAAATGACAATTGGTAATGTTTAAGACATTAAGTGGTATGGCTTCTCTATGAAACATTAGTAACTAGAATGAAAAACATGATTTTAATGAATAAGGATGAAAAGTTACATAATTCTAGATGTGTGAGAGCATGGTATTGAATGACACACACATTTTCACAAATAAGTGCACATAAATCTGCTTGGAATCCCAATGAACTTAGTGGTTCATACCAACTTCAGGATTTGCTGTTGTACTATGGTTTATAAGATGTCATTATTGGTAAAAACTGGGTCAAGGGCTATTTTTGCTATTTTGCAATTTCCTGTGGGTCTGTAATTAAGACAAAGCTTGAAAATATGAATACCTGCTATGACACATCATGCACCCCAATCCCACTCACCTCCCCCTCCCCATACCTGAGCTCCACGCTTACAACACCCACCCAACAGAGAGAAAAATAAATCTCATTGTGTAACAGTGTAGTAGGTCACAGTGTGTCCCACAGTATACTGTTTTGTCCACACTTCTTTGTTGGGTTATAGCATGCGCACAGGAATGGGTCCTGTGGGCTGAGTTGTGGGTCCCACGTGACTGCCACTCCCATGGATCTGGGGCCGTGGCGTGGGAATTTGACCGAGTTCACTCCATGTTCCACCGGGAGGATGTCAGGCTGTGGAAAGCCACAGGGCTCTGCTCCAGAGTGGAGAGAACACAGTCTGAAATTTCCCGCCAGGCTGGAGCTCTTGGGTTGGGGGATCCCCGGGCCAAGGAGGCAGGGACCAACTGGTCTCGAGCCCTTGGGCTTTCAGGCGGGCTGGATTGACCTGCAGCCGAAGGGGCAAAGGAGACAAGTTCCAGCAGCGTCCCACAGGGAAGAGAGACTCTTGGTCACTGTGACTCACTTGGCTGGGTCTTGGCTGGGTCTCCATTGCTGGAATGTAGAGAGGTCATTGGCAGGTAGTTGAAGACCTCCATGGTTCACCATGGCAGGTCTCAAAGAAGAGATGTTGTCCATGGTCTCAAAATGTTTAATATCAGGCAGAAAATGGATGAAGCTATACCCTGTATTCTCAGGGCAGGCCTGAGGTTTTTGCGAGGAGGAGGGTCTGGGAAGGAATGCTTAATTGGCTATGTCCTCTGGCCTTTAGGTATCTCATAAATATGGAGATGTCTTGAGGCTCTGTGGCCTATAGTCACACACTCAACCTGTACTAAGTGACCGATAGCCAAAACCTCTCTTTGGGAAAGGCTGTGGCTATGTGAAAAGAACCAGGGGTCCCAGGAGCAACGCCAAACTCCTATCATCCCTGAGGGTCCCTGGTGTTCAAAGTGTGCGCTTGACCAGGTACCCAGCTGCCTCTCACAGCCCACTGCCCCACACTTCTTTGCTTGTAAATGTTCATTGACTCGTTGGTCTGGTACCAGACCTCTGGCTTCTGCTATACTGTCAATACTGGAACCTTATTGGAACTCCTCTGGAATATCCTGTTGGTGCCCTGTGTCATGGAGATCCTGTATCTTTGGCTCTATAGGACTTGCCCCTTCATGCACTCTAGCAGTTCATAGATTGGGTAGATGTTGGGGTGCACCAATTCAAAGCCCCACTCTGGCTGACCCACTACCAGTAAGGGGCAGAGCCAGTCTCCTGCTCTCATGCCGATGGGACCTGCATCTAACGAGTCAGGAACAACTCTCCTGTGCTGCCTAGGTGAGATACAGGACCCACTCTCCAGAGTGCTACAGCAGGTGAGAGGTTGGGAAGGCTCTCCCACTCTCATGGTCCTGGAGTGGCTCATCTGCTCACCTGCACCACCTCATATCCAGGGCCAGTTTTAGAGTCCTGCCCAGGCAAGGTGCAGGGCCCACTCTCCCAAGTGTTGTAGCACAGAAGGGGCGGGGCCAGCTCTCCTACTGTGATGACGGACCAGGTCTGCCACCTGCTGCAGGTGGCAAGAGGGAAGGAGGGGTGAGGGCATCTGTCCCTCATCCTTGCCACCCCATGGGAAACGAGTGGCAGGGACAACTTGCCCACATTCATACCCTCAGGACAGGTTCACCCACAATTCTCATCCCGTGGCCACTCCTGGGCTATATGCTCCAGCTCTCTCAGGCACTGCAGCTTGCTAGGGGTTGGGTCAGCACTTCTGCTCTCACATTCCAGGGCCAGCTCTCCCATGATGCCCAGGTAAAAGGTGGAGCCATGCCTTCACAGCCCTCAGACATCAACATATCCCTGGGCAGCAGCCCTACCAGGGACATCTTCCTGGCTTTTGGTGGTAACAGATCCCTGCTGATGCAGGGGTACGGACCCAGACATGGCCCCCAGTGACAGGATAGACCAGGATGCTACCATGGTCCAAGGTGACATTATCAGCTATTCACAGCAGGCTTTTCTCTCTACCCTCAAATCTCTAGATCTGCCTTTTTCATTGTGCTCACATCCCTCTGTTTCTCTTTCTCGTCTATTTTTTCACTAGTTACTTTCTCCTCTTAGTGGAGCCTGGGATCTCTGACTGTCTGGGTCATCACAGGAATGGTCTAAGAAGAACAGTGCCCCACCTCTGCATTATGCCACTCGGCAGGGGCCATCTCAGGCATGATCTGCCTCTCCAAACTTTTGCAGTGCTGGACTAGTGGTCATCCCAGTCTAGCTCACTGCCCTTGCCCCATGGCATGGGACTGGTGGTTGTTTTGGGCTCACTCCCACCTGGGAGTTGTAGTCCCAGGGTAGGTTCTTCTAGTCTTCAGCTTGCTTTCTGCCCTGGGAGCCCATTTGGGTCTGCACAGCACCAGACTGGTGGTCGTCTCCAGCTCTCTTTTACAGGGAATGTTAGGCAACTAATCATTCAGATGTTCACAGGTCAGAACACTGAGCATAGACATAGCCTCTTTCCTCTGCCACCTACAGACACACATGCCATACAACAGCCACTCCTGCAATATCTCTAGGGCCATGTACTTTTCTTTACTTAAAGGGAAAAAAAGAAATTGGTTAACTGACATGAATGTCTCCTCTCTGGAGACTAGTTTTCATAGTACCAGAAGGCATCATGCAGCTTCCAAAGTACAGAGGCAACCAACAGTTTCACACAGATATGATACCTATGAGCAACATTAATGACCAGCATGCCAAAGTAAACCTAAGGATGCAGTAATGGCACACATAGTTTGAAGATAGCCAACAGCTCTGTAATTAAATTTTAGACCCACTAACAAGAAGGAAACCATGTCTAGTACTAGCAATCTAGCCAACTACTCAGAGATAGTGAAGTCATAGTTATTGGAAGAGAGTCTATAACCATCACTTTACTAAACCAGCACAATCCCTAGCAACAATCTATAAACATTTGTTATACCCACAGATAAGTGGAGTCTTCATCTTTGCTCAGGGAATCTTCTCCAACAGATGGAAAGGACTACAGAAAGCCACAAAACAAAAGTTCAGAGTCATAGAGCCTTGATCTACTAGATACAGTTACAAAAATTCTTACAACTAAGGCCCAGAGAACATTGTAAAGGAGTGATAGAAAGATTGTAAGACCAACGAATCAGTTTAATGGAGTGTGTCTCCTAGCAATGTCAGATATAACACCCATAAAGTCTCACCAACATGACTGCTCAAGCATGAGCTAAACAAGGAGGACACCAATGGACATTAGAGTGTGGACAAGGAAAACCCAATAAGACCTCAACCCTACACAAAGAACAGTGTCCACTGAAGAATGCTGGGAGTGGGGAGAGCTCGTTTTCTCCAGAATAGAGCACACCAATTAGTTGTCCAATGCCAAATGGTCAGCCCTGAAAACATATGTACAATGTACAAGTAACAGTATACAGACTGAGCAAGTTATATTTAGGAATATATTTCTAAATATATATATAATATGTATTTATATATTATATTTGGTGTGTGTGTGTATACTTATACATGCAAAAACAATTAGTGAAAAGGGGGCTATGAATTTGAAGAGAGTGAGGCATGGTATGTGGGAGGATTAGGAGGGAAAAAGGAAGGAAGAAATTGTATTATAAACTAAAAAATAATAAGTAAAACAAAGAAAATTGTTTAACATTTGTTTAAAATTGATAATGATGGGAAGAACTTTTTAAAATTATATTACATGTGGAATGTTTTGCCTGCATGCATGTAAATGTACCCTGTGTTTACCTGGTGGCCTTGGAGTCCAGAAAGAGGCTATTGGATCTCCTGGAATTGGAATTATAAATGGTTGTTGTTGAAGTTTGAACTTTTGCTATGTACTGTAATGCTAAATACTGGCTCTCAAGGCAACCACAAAGCTGCCCCTAGGGAGAGAGAATTTGAACACACACAAAGTAACGCTATAGCAGTGAGTTTAGGCTACACCACTTTGCCTCCCAGCAGGTTGAATGCACGCACTCACCCAGAGCTATCTGGATTTGTGAATAGAACACACACACACACACACACCAGTTAATTTTAAAATGCCTTTGGCACTCCTAAACCTTCCCCTGCTATCCCAGGCCCAATCGGGGAAGTGGCCAGTGGCCACCCTCCCGAATCCTCTTTGGCTTTCTCTCCTGTAGCTCCTACATCCTATCCTTCTCCCTCAAGTCATGGTGATTCTCTCTCTCCTTCTTCCCACTTCCTAGCCCTCACAAAGCTAAAGGTCCTGCCCTGTATCCCTTTGCTCAGCCATTAGCCACTGGCATCTTCATGAATCCATCAAAACCAGTTTGGGACAAGGACCTTCAGTGTTTGACATGCCGATTGCCGATTAAATCAAAGCGTTAGAACCAATACCCAACATAATGCTATGTGACCTTGCTCCTTATTTTAAAACTATTGGTTGAATAAAGATGCCAACAGTGGCAGAAGAAAGGTAGGTGGAATTTCGACTTCTTGGCTCTGCATCTGAAGAGGACCAAGAGGGGAAGAGGAGAAGGTAGAGAGAGGAGAAAACGACTTGGAGTAGATGAGTCATGAAAATTTGGTCATGAGGGCTGGCCAGTTGGAGCTAAGAACAGCCCAGATGGAACATATCAAGTTATAACTCAACTCGGGGTTATTTAGGGAAGTAGACATTAATAGCCAGGAGAGTAGATATCTGCCCAACTCTACTGCCTTAAAGACTTATTATAAATATAAACGTTGTGTGTATTTTATCTGGAAACTGAATGATCAAGGCCAAGTTGAAACCCGATTGAGATTAAATATTAATACAACATGGGCTGGAGAGATGGCTCGGCAGTTAAAAGCACTGACTACTTTTCTAGAGGTCCAGAGTTCAATCCCAGAAACCACATCATGGCTCACAAACATCTGTAATGGGATCCAATACCCTTTTCTGGTGTGTCTGAAGGCATCTACAGTGTACTCATATACATAAAATAAATAAATAAATCTTAAAAAATTAATTCAATATATCATCACCCAACATTGTGAATCACTCTGTGGGTGCTAGGATTCCCATGTCCCTTGGAAAGCAGCCAGCACTTTGAATTGCTAAGATGTCATTCCAGGTCATAAGTCTACTTTTAAATTAGAGAGATGATTTATATCATATGTTGTTCACCTTTCCAGGTACTGGGGAATACAGAAATGAAACATTCATCTCAAAATATGAGCAAGTCATTAATGAAAGGAATTATTTTTCTAGGTTCTCAGGAAACAGAATATGACTTGTTTCTATTTCTAACTGAATGTAAGTTTCCTTGGCACAAGGATTTCTCTCTTTCAACTGTGTGTGTGTGTGTGTGTGTGTGAGAGAGAGAGAGAGAGAGAGAGAGAGAGAGAGACAGAGAGAGAGAGAGACAGAGAGAGAGACAGGGGACAGACGAGACAGACAGACAGAGACAGAGAGAGGGAGGGAGGGGAGGAAGAGGGAGGGAGAGGGAAGGAGGGGGAGAGAGCATATGGTGTGTATGAATATGAGTGTTATGAGAGTGTGTGAGTGAGTGTGTAAGTGAGTAACTAAGTATGCATTGGCTTTCTTGCTCAGATGGGAAGGTGTCCTGGGATTCAGAAGCCCAGGAAACACACAGGTTTGAGATAGGAAGGGATCCCAGTGGAAGCACAACAGACATCAGAGCCACATAGCTCTGAGAGGAAGCCACTCTACAGAGGTGATGCGCTTCCAGGGAGGATATCCCCAGCTGAGATGAGGAGCTGAGAAGCTTCAGCACCAGTCCACCACTTCCCTTCTTCCCTTTTTCCCATGAGTGTCACCTCAGGCACAAAACTCAGAGATTTATTAGGAGCATCTAGGATGTGGAGGGATAAATCCAGGATGGCTATCTTTACTCCTGATGAAGGATCCATTATATCCCATTTTGTCTCCATTCAGAAACTAGGTCCTAAACCATTTGCTACCCATCCTAGGTGTAAGGTATTTGCTTCTGCAGCTGATCTGCCTGTCAGGGTTACTCTGAGGCAAGAAGCTGCAGTTTCTGGTTTAACAGCTCATAGTAAAACAGCAAGAAGCCTAGGAAGGGGGCCTGTCTCTGCCCTTTGTTCTCAGCAATTTACTTTCTAAGTGTGTGATCACATGGTAAAAAGTTGATTACAAGTTTGCACATAAATTCAGGTCATAAATTGAATACAAGGTTTATAACAGAGAATGTCTACATGCATATCCACTAGGAGTAATTATCTGGCTAACATTCATCATTTGTTACTAGCTTACAGATTCATGGAAAGTTAAAGACCATAACTAAGCTGTCCTTGGAGTTTTTATATAGATAAACGCAGTCAATATTTATCTTCTGTCTTTTCACCTTTGGTGTAATCTTTGTTATGACCTTCAATAATGGTTTTGATAATCCCTTGGAATGTGCTCTAGGTTTTAGAAGTCTGTTGTTATCTCAGAAGCAATTAAGCAGCTCTGTTATAAAAGGAACTTGAATGTCTTTGTCTGCATCACCATTCTGAAACAAGGGTGGTCCTAGCATGCTAGTTGCTTCTGCAGAATAAATGCTCTTTGTTTTTACATATTAGATGAGTCTGGGGTCTTTCTTCAGTGAATTGTGGACCCTTACACTGGGAGTGCACAGCAGGGAACTGATGAGAAACAACTTTTATTTAGGGTTTCTTAAGAGGCAGAGCTTTCTAGAGCAGAGATTTTTAGAATGAGGATTGGTGGAATTTCAATTCCTGAGCAGGTGGTTTTTCTTGTTCTCACTCTTCACCTAAAATTACCTTAATCTAGGAAGGGTCATATTGAGGGGCTGGAGATGACCTTTGTCATAGTTTAAGAGGCTAGAACCCCAGTTTGCCAGTAAGAGAGACCTGGGGAAGGGGCCGAAGCTCCTCAGGCCAGGGACTGGCCACATTCCTTCCATGAGGGTTTACAAAGTTTACAAAGTTACAAGTTTACAAAGGGAAGCCCCCGCCTTCCTTGCCACTTGAGTGAATAGCCACAGTATGTGTGTGTGTGTGAATGTGTGTGTGTTTGTGTGTGTGTGTGAGAGAGAGAGAGAGAGAGAGACAGAGAGACAGAGAGAAAGAGAAAGAATGTCTGTGTGTGCTAAATATATATGAAGTATTTCTTTTAAACCACATTCCAACTCCCTTCAAAGGGAGTTTTGTTTTCAGGTGATCCATTAATTTAAGTATCACTATAGAATTTAGGACAAAACTCAATCTGTAATATAGAACTTCCTAATATGATTCATTTTATCAGGTTCCTCACTCTTCCTCTCTTGCCTCCAAACACATTTTTCCTCCCACCAATACAGTTATTTCAGAAGGTTCCGTAACAAGTTCTCAGAGGTTCCATTGTGTAGTAACAAAGAACCCCAGCAGTGAGCCAGTGAGCCAACAGGTTCTGTTCTTGCTGGTCTGAGTGGAGAACATCCTAGACCAGACCTACAACTCACTAAACACTTGGAACTGAGTTACGGCTCATCATGGAAGTCAGACCTATCGGGTGGATCTGTGGACAGGTGGTGAAGAACTTCTCTGGAAGACGTATGTCTGATTGTACTGTAACTGGGGCTATGGACATGGGCACAACTGGGAACAAATTCCACAGCTTTCCCTGTGTTCCTTGTTCCCTGGGAAGAGGGCCAGTGTTCCATATGCCTGCAAATGTCACAGGATGTTTTTCTTAATTTCTCCTTTTCTTAGTTGAGGGGCTCCAGAAGGCAATCATGGACCTTATAGATGAGTTTAAAGATGATCTCCCTACCATCCTAAGATTATCACAGTCTAACCAGGTAATGTGATTTATGAGCTTCAAAAAAAAAAAAAAAAAAAGACAAAATATGTTATTATTTGTATCGTACAAATTATTAATGCTGAGATCAGTAAGTAAAGTCTCCATTCCAAAAAGGATTTGAAAAAAATAAACTATTGAAATTGGAGGCAGAGGGAATTTTGAAGATGCTTAAAAAAAAGAAAAGTCAGTATCTTTTCTAGCCTAATTATTCTAAGTATCTCCTTTGACGTATAATACATTTTATATGACACTGTAGAAGCCAGACTTGTGACAATGTCAAGTGTTTAGTCCAAACCAGAAAGTTTAAACAAATATACAAAAAGCACCCTGAACAACCTGCTAATCACAAAGTCTGTGCATTTCATTAGGAAAGATGTTGGAGTCCAACACTATTTCTTAGCCATCTCTTGAGATAAACAACTGTTGAATATTTACCAAATTACCCCTCTATCACTTGGGACTGGAAGAAAAGGATATAGAGACAATAAAAAACCAAAACAAAGCAAAAACAAAAAAACACAAAAACAAAAAAAATCCATAGTCCCTTGCCAGTGGGTTTAATGTAATGAAGACAGGGTTGTAATGATAAAGTTAATAAGGTATTATTAATTTAACCTGGACCCAGAATATAAAGATCTTGGATGTCATACAACAAAAGAGGCTAATCTTTGTCTTAATTATAACACAAACATATGACAGAGATGATTTTGAGAATGGAAATGACATCCAATTTTTACACTGGAAATGGTTCTTAGGGCTAGAGAGAATTCATTGAGTCAGATCCCTTGCTGTGCCAGCAAGAGTTTGAAACTCTAGCACTCATAAAATCCAGGTATGTCTGCATGTGCCTGTAAACCCAGCATTGCCAGTAAAGACAGGTGCATACTGGGATCTCACTGGCTAGTCAGCCTAGCTGAAAGAAAAAGGCTCAGTGACAGACCTGACTCAAAATACAAGGTAGAGGATGATAGAAGAAGACACAGGAAACCCTCCTTTGGTTCCTCCATGCATACATGAGCACAGATATGTGCATATGTCATACATATACACAAGTACACACAAAAGAAACAAGTTATTTCTCTAGTGATAATTTTTTCTTAATAGTGGCAAGGTTTCTAGTAAGATTCTGTTATCAATTGTTGCCAAGAATACTGGGAATATAAAGACTGGAGGTATATTCAATATATCATAAAGTTGACAGTGTGGGACTATGCAGGAGTCAAGGAAGAGTCTGCATTTCTTGAATGGCTGGAAGAATAATCATTCTATTAAGTAGGATGGGTAACTATGTGAAGAACAGAGAGATAGAATATAATAAAATTATTTTAGTTGAATTTTGATTCAAGGGATATAACACATTATGTTTAATTCATGCACTTGAACTGTAAATTGGAGCTACTTAGCTTATTGATCTGAATATAGACTAACAAAGAAAATAACCCTTCTTCATTTGGGGAAATGGAATATGGTGAAGTGTGGGTTCCCAGGTGACTAGTAGTTGGGCAGTGTACAGATATTGACTGGCTGAGCAGGACAAACTAAGGCTTGAAGACTCCAGGGGGCAAACCAAATTTAGTAGTTCCAGATCTTTAATTTAGAGTCTAGTTCCCTCTCCTCTTTGCATTCCCTGGACTTGGTATAAAGTATTTTGAAACACTGGAAACTTTTCGTGGCCATAGTCTGGGGTTGTAAGAGAAGAGTTGGACAGGTGTCCAAAGTGGACCTAGGATGTAAATGCTTAAAGTGGGTGGTAGTGGCAATAATTATTGAACAAACCTCAAGGGGAAT
This sequence comes from Mastomys natalensis, assembly GCA_021653895.1. NCBI lineage: Eukaryota > Metazoa > Chordata > Mammalia > Rodentia > Muridae > Mastomys > Mastomys natalensis. The sequence continues at coordinate 918,028 of JAJTUV010000677.1, forward strand.
CCTCTGAGCTAGAGATATGATAGAAGTGCCCTGTTACTTTTCCAAAATGTGCTTCTTCCATTAGAGACATTGAGACTTTGTTCAACCGAAAATTTTGTAGTGTTTCATTAATTTGTTTCTTTTCTTTTTTTTTTTTTAAGTATTTTTTATTGGATATTCTACTTATTTACACTTCAGGAGGTCCCCATGGGTATCCGCCCACCCTGGAACATCAAGTCACCACAGGACTGGGCGGATCCTCTCAAAACAAGGCCAGACAAGGTAACCCAGATAGGGGAACAGGATTCAATTTCTTTATATTCCCTTTCATCTTTGTCTATCTTCTGGTGGCATCATTGTCACCAGATCCAAGACCATGATTTCTATTCAGATACATAGTTGCCATCTCCCTAAAGAAAGCTCTATGTCCTGTTTCTACCACCTGATTTATTGACTTATGAGACTCAGGCCATTTATGGAAGAACACAGTGACAGCTTTTGCCCATTTTGAAATCCATGGTTCTTTTTTCACCATTTTCTTTGCTAACTTACTCACACAAACCCACCCATGTGTGACATGTACAAAGCACAGGCTGTGTGTAGAATGAAAAGAGACCTCACTTGAGCTTTTAGGGGTACCATGCCTGCTTGGATGCTGCTATGTTTTTGTATTGATGATAATGGACTGAATCTCTGAACCTATAAGCCAGCTCCAATTAAATGTTGTCCTTATAAGACTTGGTCATGGTGTCTGTTCACAGCAGTAAAACCCTAACTAAGACAGAAGTTGGTACCAGGGACTGGGATACTGGTGTGATAGGCTTGACCATGCTTTTGTTTGGAAGAATGTGGATTTTGGGACTTTGGATTTGGAAAGAGGGGAATGCTTTAAATGGGGCTTAATGGGCTCTCCTAGTAGGAATATGGAAGACTTTCTTACTGAGAGTGATTTGAATTCTGCAGACCTGGACTAACAGGTTTCAGTGGAGAATTTCAATATGTGGCCAAGAGACTATCTTTGTGGTATTTTGGTGAAGAATGTGGCTACTTTATGCTCTTGTATGAAGAGTCTGCCTGAGGCTAAGGTGAAGAAACTCAGATTAATTGCATTAACAAAGGAACTCTCAGAAAAGCCATCATAAACTTTGTTCTCTGGTTAAGTTTTATGACGATCATTTTAAACAAACATAGCAAGCTGACAAAGAAAAACTATAAAATATATGGTTCGAGTATTAAAGGGGCACCAGGAAGAGAAATGGAACCTAATCCTGTATTCTAGGAGATAGCAGATTAAGGAGTGGGACTTTGGAACAAGATCCTATCCAGCTAAATTTAGATCCAGGCAAGGTGGTACACACCTAAATTCCAGGAGATAAAGGCAAGCAGATCTCTGAGTTCCAGGCTAGTCTGGGACAGAGCAAGTTCTAGATGAAGAAAAGTTAATTCAGGAGTGTGATACACACCTTTAATCCCATGAGACAGGCATGCAGATCTCTGAGTTCAAGGTCAATCTACAGAGCAAGTCGCCAGACAGTCAAGCTTAGGCAATGAGGGAGTTGGAAAACAGAAAGCTGGTAAGATAATAAGGGAGGTCATGTTCCAGCCACAGGAAGCAGAAGAACTAGGTAGCTTTGAATGTGTGGCTAGAAAGAAGGTTTTAGAGTGAAAAATAGAAGGGACTACTGGGACAATTGATGCTGGTTAGCTGGAGCTATGAAATTAGCAGTGATTAAGAAGAGAGCAGCATCACTAAGGTGAAATCTTCTGGGAAGTGTTTTCTGAGAGCACAAAGAAGCTGTGTTCTAGGGATAGCCAAGGCTGTAACTCGTGCTGCAGCTGTACTTGATAATGTGTCACCCGGGTGGTACTGGTTTGAAGGCATGAAGGAGTCATGAAAACAGCTGAGGCTTGGCACTGTGAGAGGCCATGGAAGGCCATTGGTGAGGGTGCAACCTCAGTTGCAGTTGACGGCCCAGGACTGAGAAAGTCATGCAAAGGATTCGAGGCTTGGCACCATGAAGAGAGCCTATGAGAGGCTATTGGTGAAGCCTAGTTAAAGCAGAAGACCCCAGTGTACTGGAGATGCCAGTACCATGAGATAATCACCAAGAACAGCAGCAGCACTGGAGTGGATCAACCTGAGGTTAGAGTGCTATAGAGGGGCAGAGCTGGAGAAGTGACACAGCCCTTTGGAGGAGCCCAGAAGATCATGTGTGGATCCCAAACATTGGAACAAGAAGCTTTAACATTGAAGCTGCCTTGGAGACCCCAAGATTTTCAAGATGCCAGAGCCATAGGATATCTGCTGAGGAATGCTGCTAACAGGGAGTAGAACCAGCGCAGGAAAAGAAGCTTGTTGCAGTCAACACAGATAAAAAAGGAGCTGGAGATCTAAAACTGCTTTGACATCAGACATGGAGATGCAGAGTTTGGAGTTTGCCCAGCTGGTTTCCTGTCTTGCTTTGGGATTACAGTTAAGTGATTGGATGGATCTCAGAAGAGACTCTGAACTTTGGACTTTTAACATTGTTGATACTGCTATAGACTATAGGGATTTTGGAAGTTGGATTAAATGTACTTTTTTATTATGCTGTGGCTAGATATGGCACCCATAGACCCATGTGTTTGAACAAGGCTATGGGGGCCAGGGAGTGGAATGTGATGGTTTTTATTTGCTTAGCCTAGGAAGTGGCACTATTAGAAGGTATGGTCCTGTCGAGTAGGTGTGACCTTTTTCGAGTGGCGTGGCATTGTGGGTGTGGGCTTTAAGAACCTCATTCTAGCTCTCTGGAAGCCAGACAGATGAAGATGTAGAACTCTCAGCTCCTCCTGCACCATGCCTGCCTAGATGCTGCCATGTTCCCACCTTGATGATAATGGACTGAACCTCTGAACCTGTAAGACAGCCCTAATTAAATGGTGTCGTTTATAAGATTTGCCTTAGTCATGGTGTCTGTTCACAGAAGTAAAAACCTAACTAAGATACTGACATGGGCTTTAACTGTGTCTGTCAGCTTTATGCCGTTGAAATAATGAGGGTAAGCAAAACTGGAAGAAAGGAACTGTTCAGGTGGCTATTCACTAACCCACAAAAGAGTTGATGATGGTGTCTTAGAACACTAGAATAGGGGAGGGGTAGGAGGACAGGGCCAAATTATGGGCTATTCAAAGGAAGAATTGAATAAGCTGTACTGACAGGCTGGTTTATAGGAGAGGATAGTAATTGCTGTGGTATAGAAATGAGAGTTCAGTGTTAAAACTACAGACAGCAAAGATATGGGAAGGACTTGAGAAACGGGAGGGGCAAGGCCAAGATGTATTCAAGTGGAGAAGGTCAATTCAGAAATCTAGAGCACAGTTCCAGAGCCCGTCTTAGTGACTGAAGCAACATACCTTTAGCAACCTCTGAGCCTCCAGGGGTTTGGTGGGTGATTGATTTCTTGGCAGCAGTGAACGGCTCAGATGATGCTCAAGCTGTGAAGGAGCATCCACCTTGCTCAGACGATCGTCAGTCTCTGAAGGAGCATCCACCTTGCACTGGGAACCAGGTCTGAGATGCTTTGGCTCAGAGTCTAAGAGAAAACCAGCAAACAGGCATGAAAATCACTCAGACAGGATCAATATTTAAACCCTCACACTTTTTTGTTTGCTTAACAAACAAATAACACAGAACATAGAATACGCAACAGAAAAAGGTGGGAAACACCTGGCAGCTGAGAATGAAGAATGCCCCCCCCCACTTTTTTCCCTGTTAGAAATGATTAAGATGCTTGTTAACCGCTGGGAAATCATAAGCATGTCTGTTCACCTCTGAGGTCTATAGGTGGGTGCTTCTCCCTGATATCTTTTTGTTCACGTAGTGCAGGAGAGAACCACACCTGCATCCCTCTGCCGTGGGTTGCTTTCCTACATCATTTTCCTGTGAGGCAAGAAGAGTATATTCTTGAAAAATTGCCAATTCCATGGTTTGTGAGAGGGAAATTAAAAGTTGCCAAGAACATTGTGTTATTGAAAATAACAAGTCCTTGAAAGTTATATGGGAAAGGTTTTGTTTGTTTGTTTCTGTTTTCTTTTGTCTTGTTTTAAAGAAAGCATTTAAATAAGTGTGTACAGGGCAGCTCAGCATCAAATTGCAACAACTAAGCATTAGAGACAACTAGCTTTCATGATGACTTCTGTTTCCATTGCCATGAAGATACACGGTGACCATGGCAACTCTTATAAAGGACAATATTTAATTGGGGCTGGCTTACAAGTTCATCGGTTCAGTCTATTATCATCAAGGCAGGAACATGGCAGCATCCATACAGGGTGGTGCAGGCAGAGCTGAGAGTTCTGCATCTTGATCTGACAGCAGCTAGGAGAAAAACTGGCTCCCACATGGCTAGGGGGAAAGTCTCAAGCATATTCAAACCACAGCAGCTGAATATGCCATTATTGCAGTGCAGGCTGGCATGAAATAATACTATTTTCAATAAATGTCATGTTTTAATCAACCTAAATTATGTGAGCCCTACATGAAATTTGACATGACCGAATTATCAATGATAATTAATCTTGTTTTTATAAAAAGACAAAAAGCAAGATAGAAAATGTAGAAGGGGAGTTGGATCGATTGATTTGTCTGGTGGAATAAATCAATTTGCTTAAAAGAAACAGATGGGGACAACCAGTGGCTGAAGCCATGATCTAATGAAGAACTAGAGATGTGATGGTGCATGCTAGCACACAAGGGCAGAGGAAAGAGGGTCTGGTCAGGGCCATATAATGAGTATAAGGCCAGATTTTCTTAGCAAGACGTGTCTCAAAAAAACGGAAGAAAGTAAAAGATCCTGTAGAGACACTAAATTAGAAGAGGAATCTGTAGAAGACAATCCTTTCACAACTGCCAACATGGTAAAGTCCCCAAACACTGATCACTTGAAAAGGAGACAAAGTTTGTAAGGTGAAACTTTCTATGTCCCATGCCTGACTGTCCTGCCAGTGTGGCTTACTCTTAATAATTTACAGTGAGGAAGACTGATACATTGTAATCACAAGTAAAATAAAGCTAGTGCCAAGTCCTGCGAGGAAGAGTAGAAAAGGGAGGTGCAGCCCACACCAGAGAAACAAACCGCTGCCATCAGAACTTCAAAAGGAAGGTGCAAGCTTCTAGCATCTTCAGTCATGGCCAAGAAAAGCGTGTCATGTGACTGTGTCTTTGCTCATTTTGCTCACTAAGCTTTTAGGTTGCTTCTCACATGCTTGGGAGGTAGCAGTTTTGTCAGCCACTGTCTAATGGGACAGCTATTGTAGCTGTAGCCTGGAGACTAAGACCACACCATGGACTTTCAAAAAAGTTAACAGAGCAATCCACACAGATACCAAAACCAGGGCAAAAACATCCTCAGGGATGGGCCAGAATTCTGAACAGTAGAAAATTCTGAAATCACTCGATATATATTGTTTTTTAAAGTAAATACAAAATGTTAGCTTTAGGCAGCAATGATGTTTATAGCGGACAAAAGACAAAACAATTCAGAATATTTTAATCAGATATTCTGTTTTTGTATATTTAGGTTTAGAAAAATATTGTAGACTTTGTAGCCAATGCTTAACCAGTATTTCCTAAGTTATGGCCAGATGACGCCGAATTGCTTGGATTAATGATGAAACTGCCTGTCTGTTGCCTGGATGCAGCCTAACCACATTCTGTGCAGTTTCTCTGTGGTAAACAACCGGGTAGAATACAGAAGAAACCACATGTTATATGCTTTGATAATGCTACTACAGGTTTGTTAGAAACTACTAGAATTTCTGAAGTTTTGACATATAGGATTTTCTTAGACCTACAATAGATCTGTGTGTAAGCCATTTTAGTTTCCTTTAAATCCTTTCTACATATTACATAGGCTCTAGCTTATGACTAGAACACTTTAAAGTAAACTTGTGTAGCATTTAAAATAAGTACTATTGCTTGAGTGCTTCAGATATTGAGTAATGCTTGGCTAAGGAATTATTGTTTCCAGTGGAGCCTGGAAGCACAGGACTATAGTCCCAGGTCAACAGGAGGCTAAGACAGGAGGATGCCAAATACAAGGCCTGACGGGGTCACAGCATGAGTTTGCATGCAACCTACACAACTTATGAGATATTGTGTCAATATAAGACTAAACAGAGAACTAAGACACAGCTCAGGGGTAAAGCATCTGCTGAGTGTGTACAAGACCCTGGGTTCAATCCCAAGTACTGGGAAGAAAGGAAGAAAGGAGACAAAGAAGGTATGAGAGAGAATCATGTTGGTTTTTGCAGCAACTTCTAACATCAATGTAAAAACACCACACACACCTCTCTCCCTCACACAGGCACAGTGGTAGCATATGCCTTTAATCCCAGCACTCACAGCAGGAGTCATGGGCACATCTCTATGAGTTTGAGGTCAACCTGGTCTACACAGAAAATTTAAGGTCAACCAGGACAACATAGTGTGACCCTGTTTCAAAAAACAAACAACAGCAGCATAAACCCAGAAAGAAGATGAAAATATTCTATCTTTTGGTTTATTCAATTCTTGATATTATTGTAAAGAAAAATGAATGTGTTTCATACATAGCTTTAGTTATGGGTATTAGTGAATTTATGAGGTGTAATTGTTGGACTGAGTAAATGTAAGTCAAAGTATACAGTGTAGGTGTAGACTCAGTTTCTGTTACATACAGATTCTAATAATGTGTCAGAGAATCATATATTGGATTCTTTTCAAAGCTTTTTTTTTTTCTTCCAGAAAAAAGATTCAGTGCAGAAAACATCCAAGGTGAGAATGGCCCTCGCTTTAGCCAAGATCAACCGTGGAACGTTAATTCAAGGGTTAAACAGGATATCCAGTTCCTCCAAGTCAGTGGCCAAGCTGCTGCAGCCGCAGCTGGCGTGCAGACTCTTGGAACTGAGGAGCATCTCTCACCGGCTGCTGAGAGAGGTGAATGTGGCAAGGCAACCCCTGAACAGCATCCAGGTAAGCGCAGGCTACCTCTACGTGAGCAGAGGAATCTTTCTAAGGATTCATAGCTGACCCAAGTGTTGGAAATAGAATGCTCAGCCTAAACATCTGTAATCATCCCTTTCAAGGCTCAGGAAACATCATGGGGGCGGGACAGAAGACTGGAAGAAATGCAGGAAACACCATCTTCTAGACAAGGCATATCAGTTGCACCCACGGGCTCACCGCCGCAGTGACTACCTACTTCTGCAGGGTTGAGCCCAATGATACTCCATCACCACTAGGAAGGGCTCATAAGGTTATAGACAGTTACTGGCGTACTTTTCCTTGAGTGGGACAGGCACAGGTAAATTGCCCCAAACCTATGTTTATTCAAGTACTCCAATTACAGGTAATGGGCCACGCTTCCCCTACGAAAGATATGAAAGTCGGAGGGGATTTGTTGGGAGAAAGAATGTGTCAATGATTGACAAAAAAATGGGGGATTATGATCAAAGTACACAATATTGGACAGACTTGTGAAAGAATAAATAGCATGTTAAAACTTCTTTAATTTAGAAATAAAATTGTAGTGGATCGGGGTTCCTTCATTTGAAACCGATAAAGTTGGATAAGAAAACTGAATCTAGCACAGTTTCTCGTTTGAATCTGAAGGGGAAAATGATGTGGACTTTTTGTACCTTATTATTTACTTGAGCTGTATAAACTTGTCCATTTCAAATAGTTCAAAGTAAGCATAAGCACTGACGACTTGTGTCAAACCTAAAGGGAATTCTATAGTGAATTTTCAATGTGGTTGTGTTTTGCACCTTACTTTCAGAATATTGTTATGTTTTCAAAATAACCTTTGGTATGGTAGTTGAGTGTATTCAGCTATAAATTTACTCAGGTGTACTCACTAATATTTATGTTTATTTCTAATTGCATTTTTTCTGCATGGCTTCATGGAGCTTCTGTGATTTTTTTTTTTTTTGTTGTTGTTGTGTTGTTAAATTGTTTTCAGGCCTGAAAATGGATTAAACTTTATGACACAGTACTTTGGATACTGCAAAATGGATGATATTCAGAGCATCTGGACTTGTTCTGTAGGAAGACTCAGAACCTTACAGAGCCAGCCTCTCAACCCTGAGTTTGAACACTTTGACTGAAAGGAGAGAACTATCCTCAAAATGGGTTAAACCAAAAAAGAAGACTGTTAGCTTATACAAACCACCCAGACATAGCTGCATAGATAGTAAAGCAATGCCTACTCTCTTCCTTTGCGTGTCTTCACTCTTCTCTCTACATTCATTACACTCCTAGATTATCCAACATGACCTGTAACTGCTTGGGTGTCTTCATCCTTCCAGGCTCAAGTAATTATGGCAGAAAAGCAGGTCCTGGAGCCAGCGTTCCTCAGGTTCACTGGCAGAGGCTGCCTTACATCTCAGGGCTTGCCTTTAAACCAGGGAGTGGGCTACATTGGATGGCCTAAGACAGGTTCCCTGCTTCCTCTTTAGAGGTGGGGTCAGAGGCCTATGGAGATCATATGACCTCAAAGTGGAGTGGGAAGAGCAGGACCTCAGACAGAATGGATGCTGGATAGCCAGAATCAACAAACATTTCATAGCATTGGAGTCTATCTTTAATTAAAGGTTTACATTTGAAAAAAAAAATCAAATACTTCAATTATTCATCACCCAAGAACAGAATTTATAAAAGGTTTCTTTATAATATTTAAGAATATTTTCAAAAAATTTACATTTGCTAACCAATGAATTCTTTAAAAATCTAAGCCCTGTTCCTTATCTTTATAACATTGAAAAATATCTGAATATTATCTAAATTCCTTCTTAAATGTCCTTGGAAGCTAATGTTTTGCCTTGCTATTCCTTCGCTGAGTTTTGTTAAAATCATAGGCTTAAAAATTATTTTTTTAAAAAAATTATTTTTATTTTATCTAATCTGTGTTTTGCCTGTATGTAATGTCTGTTTGTCACATGAATGCCCAGTGCCGATGAAGGCCAAAAGAGGGCATCAGATCTTCTGGAACTGGAATTACAAACAACTGTAAGCCTCCATGTAGGTGCTAGGAATCGAAAACAGGTCCTTTGGAAGAGCAACAAGTGCTCTTAACAGCTGAGCACTGCAGTCCCCAAACCATAGTCTTTATACTGTTATTGTGAAATGTCTTTTGAGATATTTCTCAAGTATTTCCTACAAATTAGGTTGGCATTTCTTTTGTCACATTTCTACAAAATCAAAGCTGCAAAAGATCTGAAATTTTACATTGCTTTTAAGCTACCACATTTTCCTTTTGTAGACACACACACACACATACATGCACAGCCTTATTTTTAGGATACCCTAAGCAGGTCAATGGCTAGGCACTTCCAAACCTCCCCGTGGTTAACACACTCTCCCCGCTGATATTCCTGAATAATTTCTTACTAAAATCTATATTTCATCTCTGCTGCTCTCTCTTTCTGCCCAGTCATTGGCCACTGGCAACTTCATTTCACCAATCAAAGCCAACTGGGGCAGGGACCCTAAGCATCTTATTGGCAGACAAGTAGGTTCCCGTGTAATTTTGGGAGCCAAATTAACACAAATAGCATTAGAACTAATCCACAACAGATTGTATTCATGGTAAAAGGATTAGCCAGAGCAATGTTTTGTGTTGGTTCCTACTTTTGATTCCTTCTACGCAATGATGCAATAAGGGTCCTTTGTTGATTGTACATATTTAATGTTGTATAAGGAGAGAGCTTTGAAATGACAGGGAAATGCCTGCCCAGCTTTTCCTCTAAGGGGCTGGGTATCTGTTACTCTGGAAGGTGTCTGCACAGCAAAAGGGAGAGGGCATTATCTTGGGTGCCCTCTGACATATTGGGGGGGGTTCATCTATAGATCTCTCTACAGAAATGCATTTGCTGTAGCTTCTAAAGCTACTTGATATTCAAAATGTCCCTTTCTCAGAAGACAGTTTGTATAGGAATATAAGAGATCCCTAGAGAATAATCTCTCTGTACTCATAAAAGTTTAGTGGCAGAAAATACTGTCTTTGCATTCAAGCTAAAGTGTGTGTTTCTTTTTATTCACAAAAACCTAAAAATCACATTATATTTGACTGACAATGGGAGTCTGAGATACATATCTAGCTGGTCTGTATTAACTTACTCTAGAAGCTTGTTTTGAGGCTGAGTGAATGGACAAGAGCTAATGTGGATCACTGTCTTCTTTGACACCAATTTATGACACATAACATTTTTCCTTTTGGGGGCCATCTAATGATGTAGCATTAAATAAAATTTACCAGTAAAATAGTTCAAAACACAAAAGTAGTTTATCAGAAGTCCCACACAACCATAAGGAAGTCCTAATGCATGTCCATTGTCCTCAGAATGGTTTCTTATAAAAAGAAACACATCCTAGCCCTTTCTCTCTTTCTCACAGAGGTGATCAGCATGAAGGTGAAGTGACCATCTCTATATGTAATTTTTTATTACATTTAGATATATTTATTTATAAAGTATTATTGTATATGCTTAACATTCACATAGATTACATTATACTGTTACTTATCTGAAAATTCATGTTTATGTCTAACGTTATAATAAATGTAGCTAGAGTTTATTTTAGCTTCTCTCTGGTATTCCAGGATAAGGAAAGATAATCTAGAGTTTGTTACTGGGAGGATGAACGATTTAATTTCCAATTCCTTTCTTTTACAGTGCTTTGGTGAAAATGCTTATAGATGTCTCCCTGGCCATATGCATGAGACTTTGTGTATATCTCCAGGAAAATTTTTCAGCTCTTACTAATTCAAACTATACTTCAGGAAGGGTGAGCTTTCTTGAGAAAACTCTGACTCCTCAATCTGATAATAACTAATTCAACTCTTGAAAAGCCTCAGCCAAAATTTGTTCAAATATTATGTCTTTGTCAGTTTCTATAAACTCTTTTTCTGACATGCCTATTGAATACATTTTAATTTTATTGTATTTTTTCTTTTATAATAGTGTTGAGAATAGAAACAAGGACCATGTGCATGTCAGCAAGCACCCCATCACTGAGCTATACCCCGCCTTCTTCTTACTCTATGAATCTTTATTTTTGTGCACCCTCACTCTGAATCTTTCCACACAGGGTCTCTTTATGCAGCTCTGGCTGTCCCAGGGCTTGCTTTGTACACTAGAATGACCTCAATCTCACAGAGATCCACCTGCCTCAGCCTTCCAAATTCTGGGACTAAAGGTGTGCACCATGATGCCTGGCTCTTTCTCTTTTCTTTAAAGCAACTTGAGTAATTGACAATGTCCAAATGATGTTCTACCTATTCAGTGTATCTTAAACGTAAAACATATTAATTTCTTTTGTATGCATGTGTGTGTGTGTGTGTATGTATGTAAACGTAGCTAGCTGTCTGTGTATAGAGGTCAAAGTTGACATCAAGAATCTTCCTCAATTTCTCTCCACTAAAATTTTGGAGACGGTCTATCACTAGGCCTGCAGAGAACCCAGGAGCCTCCCCTCTCAGTTTTCAGCACTGGGATTACAAGTGTATACCACCAAGCCTTACATTTTTAAACCCAAGGCTTTATGCTCATATGGCAAGCATGTTATCGAATTTACTGTCTCCTTGCCCCACATTAAGGACTTTTAGAAGAACTATGGATTCTTTCCCTGAGATTCTGTTTGTTCTTTTTTGGTTTTGTTTTGTTTTTCCCCCTTTCAAATCTTAGAGAGCGTTCTCCCTTTAAATTTTTCCAATAATCCTGAACATATTCAGGATTATTGTGTGTGTACGGTCTTTCAAATGATTATTCTTTGAAGTATTAGTAACTATTATTTCCTTGTGTCTTATGATTATATTTAACTGGAATTTCCCCAGCAGAGTTCATATTAGTCAAACCCTTGGTACTTGGTGGCAGGGCTCTCCTGGAGGAATTTTGCTAGTGCCTCAGGGGCATATGGACAATCTGCCTTCAAGCATTTCCAGTCCAGGCTTTTCTGCACCATTCTGAGAATCTCAGACAGCCGTCTAAGGCATTATCCCAAAGAGAAAATGCCAGCCCCAGGTGGGGAGCAGCTTCCTCCCCTCCTGGTGTGCTGATTACAGTTTGCGTCTCAGTGTCCCTGAAACTGCAGCTCAGCTCAGCAAATCCTTTCATCCACCTTGTGTTCATCAAGCCTCAAATACTGCTGGGTATTAAAACTCATTCGGTGGTCCAGTAAGGACCCAAAGTGCCCGAGATAAAAGCTCACAAGCTACTCTGACCATTCCTTCTTTCTTCTTGGCACAGGGATTTATCTTCCTTTTTTTATAGACTTGGCCTTACATGAAGTCTTGGGGTTTTAATTTTAAATGGAATTTCTCAGTGGTTTGTGTGAATGTTTCCACATTAGCTCTGCCTGACATGTTACTGGACCCATCTTTCTGTCAGCCCTACTTACCATCTTCTTTTACAATTTAATATAAAATGCCTACATTTCTTTTGGGAAGTAAAAGTAAAGTATAACTTAACCTTTCAATTAATTCAGCAAATATTTATTGAAACCTGACATATAAAATCACTGGTTTAAGTACAGGTATTTCATCCTTGCCTCATGGAGCTAATAGGTACACATATAGATACTGTCAGTCGAATGTAGAAGCGAATGACCAAAGGGTGCCAAGTAGACTGTGGAAGGATCCAGAAGAGGCATGCAGTTTGAGAACCTGAAGGCTCAGCGAAGGCATATATAGAAGCATGAATGTGAACATTAGGCCAGAGAGTCAAAGGCGTGACGAAGGGCTGTGTGAGATGTGAAGCATGGGAAGGGCTACTCTGTGGACAGTGTCTCCACGGTCTCACCACACTGGGTACCGCTTAGTCCTAGCATGGAGAAGCTATGTTCATTCTTAACAACCCACAGTCCATTTTCCCGCTGCTTCCAGGCAAAGCTTTATGGTGGAGAGCTTCACGGCTGTGATAGCTGGGATTAATGTTTAAAGGAATAAGCTGTGTGACCGCCTGGAGAATATCACTTTAAGTAAACATGGCCATGGGAAAAGTAGATGGCCTTTAACCAGTTTGAAGCTATGTTTCATACATAGCTAAAGATTGTCTTCAAGTGCCCTGTTGAGTCTCTGATCTGAAAGTGGTAAATGATAGAAAGAAGCATTTTTTTTCAACCTGGAACAATTTAATTAGTTCTATCTAAATTCTTTTATTAATATGAAAAACCAGTGAAACATTATTTTCCTGTAAAACGTGGAAACAGAGAAGCATTTTCATTAGGACATTGACAATAACTAGAGTAATATTTGAGACCTTTGGTGCAGTACAGGGAGAGCTAAGATTAAACTTACAGTTACAGTTTCCTTAGGATGAGCAGAGAGAGGACACAGGTCCAGAGCCCCTAAGACAGACTCTTGGGTCTTTTGAATGAATCTGGAGCATGTGAGTATTTCTTAGCCTTACTTGAGTTGCCCAAAAGATCCAATCCATACTCGTTACTTAAAGAATTGCAGTGGCTAGTCATGAGTCGAGTACAGAAGCTGGGGTTTGACTTTTCCATTGCTATCTTGTTGGAAATTTCCTTTGCATCTGACTATACAGACAGATGGATGCTGAGTCATGTTTCTTCTCCAGTTCTTTCAGGTTCTGCAGAGCTAAGACTGCAGTGATAGGAGAGTAGCTAATGATGTTAAGTTTCAGAAATGGAAAGCACTGAGTAGAGAATTTTCTGGAGCTTTCCGACATCTCTAGCACCAGTACTTGAGAGTGGTGTGCCCACCCAGCCTGTAAGCTGTCTGGCTGAGCAAAGCCTGCAGCTGCTCTTGCTGCTGTGACCTAGATAGTCAGCTTAAATGCTGACTTCAGCCAAGCCACGTCAGCTCCAGACATAGCTGTTGATTTTGGAAGGCCAATCAATGTGGGGCCCCAGAATTAAGAGCTCTTTCTGGGTCAAGATGAGATGACTGTTTGTATTGTGTAAAGGCATCATGGGAGGCACAAGGTAAGATGGGGGCAAGCCCTGAGTGAACCCTATACTTCCTGGATATTTTATTCAAGCCAACTGAACTCCTGCCTCTTTTCAGGTTGAGGTAAGCTTTCTAAAAACAACCCTTCTCCCCTCACCTTCCCCTCCGACCCCCGCCACCTTTCCCTGCATCCTTCAGGATGCAGTCCTTTTTTGGTTTTTTTTTGGTTTTTTTTTTGAGACAGGGTTTCTCTTTATAGCCCTGGCTGTCCTGGAACTCACTCTGTAGACCAGGCTGGCCTCGAACTCAGAAATCCTCCTGCCTCTGCCTCCCAAGTGCTGGGATTAAAGGCGTGCGCCACCACTGCCCGGTGGGTACAGTCCTTTTAAGAGTTTAAAGTACAAATATCAGGACTTCTGTGGGTTCTTGATGGGCTGCCCCAACACTAACCTAGGAGGTATGATTCATACCTGGGGATAAAGGACATTTTCTTAAAAAGAGAACTTCTCAAAGACATACTACTCAAGCTGGCCAAAAAGTTAGAGCATCTGACCTCCACTGGACCATTTGAATAATAGCTTTCTTAGGAATAATGTTCCACAAGGTGATAACCAAAACTTTCCATACTGTGGAGTGCTAGAAGTCTCTGGTGAGTTATGCAAAGGCATGGCTGCGTAGCTATATCCTGATCTTCAGGCCAAGAGAGAAAAGCAGCCTGGCATGGTCTCTTGAAACCTCAAAGCTCATCCCAGTGACACACTTCCTCCAACAAGGCCACACTTATTCCTTCTCAAAAAGGACCACTCCCTGATGGCTAATTATACAAATATATGAGCCTATGAGGGCCATCCTTATTCAAAGCACCAAAGCACGTGAGCCACAAAACTGGAAAATGTTGTTTGCTGGTAGCCACATAAATTTTGGAGGAAATATGTTTCCTATGGGAATGTTACAGAAATTGAAAGCAATAAGATACTCAAACCAGTAATCCTTAGGCAATATATAAAATTAATTACTCACAGGTGTAACAGGCATCATCAACACAATACATTTTGAAACTAATCATTTTAATTACCTTTTGATGAGAGAATAAATCTGGGGGAAGTGTGTAGTGAAACAAAGTGTGATTTCTTACACAGACACCTCTTTTATTTTGTTAATGAGACTTCCTACTCATCCCACACAGACCTTCCCCCATGCACACAGATCAGTCTTTTCCTCTACAAAGAAGTCTCTTGTTGGAGCATATCTGCTTTTCTTTCTCCTGCTCCTTACCTGGTGCTTGTGTCCGGTAGCCATATAGTCAGGTGCCAAAGCATGCCATCATTCCCATGCATGTTTCTGGGAAAAAAGAAAATGCAGCTTTTGATTCATTTCCCTAAGATTCTTTAGCCAGGACTCTGAGAGCTCAACTTATAGAGAGAGTAGCCGAAATTAGAGGAAATATATTTCCCATGAGGATGACTTATTACAGAGTAGAAAGCATTAATCGTAAGCACTAAGAAGGCACCCATTCCTATTTCTGGGCGTTGGTGTGGCCTGAGAAAGGAAAGAAAAGATTCATGTTACACTCCCTCGCTTTTAGCTAAGAGGCCTCTTGGCCTATTATTTGTTTCTGCAGTCCATAAATCCCTTACTAAGAGCCAAGGAAATACTGGTGGCCAGTTTTGTTCTTCATTCAGAAGTAGCAGCTGTCAGCCAAAATGAAACACGCAGGGTATTAAGCACACTTACAGTTTAGACATTTCACAACACAATACCCTGTGCTTTTTCAACTTAACTGGGACAGTACAGAAGCAGCTGATCTTTCTGAGCCTGTGCTCCTACTTCATAGATCTTGTACAGATTAAAACAATGCTAGTAACACTATGAGAAGAAAAGCTGGCATACAAGGAGCGTTCTAAAAAACAATACTTTAAAGGATACTAAAAAAATGTTGTACTATTCAAACAAAAGCTATTATAATTTTAGTGTATTTTTGCCAATTTTTTCTAAAAAGCTAGTTGTATTTTTATATATTAAAGATGAATAGAATTCTTAAATTCTAAATCAAAACATAGTTATATAATCAAAAAGTATGAAATCCATTGAATGTATAACTCAATGAATTTTCATAAATTGAACACTATTTATGGCAGCCAAGCCCGGAAAATCTCATCCCTTCCTCAGCACTGATCTCACCCTGTAAGGAAGGAGTCCATTTTCTTGACTCCCACCGTAGAGATTAGTTTGGCTCACTTTTTTTTAGAGTTTACCCCATTTACTAGGCAAACAGCTTTAACCTCATTCTTTCTCACATGCCATAAGATACCAATGTCTGTCATGTCAGTTAACACTAACTGTGTACAGGAGTTCCACTGAGTACTGTAAGCATGTTCTTGTCGTCCTAGCAAAACCTTGACCCATTTCCACTCAGATGAGCAGAGCCTTCCAGCAGCACAGCCCACAGGTCTGATTAGGGCTTAGACCTGGGATGTGATGATTCCTTGATGAAGCCTAACTTTACTTTCAGCAGCTATGTCGCCGCAGGAGGGTCAGTTCTGTTTCCTTTCCCCTGGCTCTCTGTGGAATGGGAAAGACAAAAATGCCATCTTTATGAGGTGGTTTTAAGGATAAAACCCAGTGTTTATAAAGAATATTTGGCCTTTGTTGCTGTTTTATTTGAGCTACGGTTGTTCTGTACCTTCCAGGCTGGTCTGAGAACTGTGACAACCAGCCTGTACTGACTTCCATGTCAGCTTACAAAGTGAGCAGCATGACACCTGTAATGAATGAAGTGTTTATTCAATAAAATGTTATTACATACACTTCAGAAGCATGCTCTTAAAGATTGCAGAATATATTATTGGTTAGATTTCATTTTCCTAACCTTTATCAGTAATCATTTTGGCTTTTTAGGGGGGGAAGGGGGAGGAGGATAGTGTAAGTAACCTTTGCAAAATGAGATTTTCCTATACTGCCCAGGCTGACCTCAAATTGCTGTGCACATGCTCCTATGTGTGGGTAATTTTATTTTGTTTTTTGGCTGGGGAATAACTCAAAACTGGTGTATGCCAGGCAAGCACTCTCGCACTGAGCTCAAGCTCCAGTCTCAGCATTATAAATAATTTTTAAGGACAATGCACACACTGTTCTTAGCATGTATGCACTATCCACTGTGCATTTCTACGATTTTATTAGTAACAGCCCTATCATTGGACAGTCACTGAAGCTGCTGTGTGGCTTGGCTCTTCAGAGAAGCATGGTTAACTGCCACTTCACTGCTGGAGGGAAGGAAATATTTATCTAAGGTCCTCATTTCATAGTCTATTCAAAGCAACAAAGGTGGCTCATAGGAATGAGCCCTTAAACTGAATATGTTACATGGATACGTTTAAGGCAACAACATCTGCTACCAGAAACCAGAAACATGTGAGAGGCAAATTCACTATTAGCATAAACCTTCGGGGCAGCAGGCGGGGTATGAGTGGAGACTTGCCTGCAGCGTAATGATCATCTAAGGTCATGGCTGCCTGCAGCAGCCCATGATTAACATTGCCAAGCGGGTCATTAATCTCCAGGAAATGCTTAGTATTTTCATTGCTGTTTGCTTAATTGAGGTTGTGGAGAATTTAGTAAAGAATGATTACATGAGCATTAGAAAAAGACAAAGAATTTTTCTAATATTTAGGGAGCACCTCCTAGCGAGCACATTTCACAGGTAAACATTGAAATACTTCAGGTTTCAGAGATAGAGACTTCAGATTTGTACAGATTTGTCACAGGTTTTTATTAGTAAAAAGAAGCATCTTCTCGTTAAAAGGAGAAGCAGGACTAATATATCTCCACAATGTGAAAAAGCACAGATAGCTAAAATACAGACAACTTTCATTAGGTAAAAATTTTAAATTCTCAGAATAATATTGTGAAATAGAACACTGAAACCTTGAAATTTTCATTTTAATGGACTTTTTGTTTTTGCAGGTCAGAAGGGGTTCTTTGTTTGAAATCATTTCTTTTCCAGCAAAAACTGCCTTGACTAGCATAATGTATGCTTCTTATGCAGCGCTAATTTATTTGGTAAGTTAACTGCCAGATTGTAGAAATAAATGTATTTCATACCTTGTTGAAGATGGCACTGTATCTATGGTGTCATCTAACACGAGTCTTTTATTTTTCTGAGAGATGTCTAACTCTCTAAGTTATTGATTTTCCTTTGAAAATATATTTCAAGATATTCTTGTTTGATATCATATAGGTAAATTTCATTTTTTTCATCCTATGACTTGTCTTTTTACTTGAATAGCAGAATCTTTTAAAGTACAATTTCTTAATTCTAATGTAGTTTACCTTACTAATACTTTCCTTTATATTGTGGAGTTTTTTCCTGTTTAAATAAATTCCAACCTACACCCAAGATGATGAGAACATTCTCATCTGTTATAGTCTAGAAGCTATATTATTTTGTCTTTCACTTATAGATTTATAATCCATGTGGACTTACCCCAATGGTACCTAGCTAATCCACCTTTACTTATCAGGAACTTCATTGTCACATGTCAAGTTTCTTTGTATGTAGGCCTGTTTATAAACTCTCTGTCTAGCTGCTTTGTCTATCCTTAGACCAGTGTTGCTGTAAATCACTGGACCTTCATAAAAATGTCTTTATAACTGGTGGGGTAAATCCTTCTAATCTATGAACATGGTATATCCTTTGTTTATTTTGGCCTTTTGAAATTTCTCTCAACAATTTTTATGATTTCATCATAGTTATATATTTGTTAAATTTTATCATATTACAACATATAATAGTATTAAACTTTACCCACAGCCTATAGATTTAATGCAGTCCAAATTAAAATCCAAACAGCTGGTGTGCGTGTGTGTGCGCATGTGTGTAAGTTGACTAGCTGCTTCTGGATTGGTCAGGGAGGGCTGGGAATAGAACGCAGCTCCGTTAGTAGGGTTCTTGCCTAGTGTGCACAAAAGCCTTAGGTTTGGTTTCAAGCAATGCATATATGAATATATAAATCAGGCATGGTTGTGCAAGCCTGTAGTCTCAGCAAGCAGGAGGCAGAGGAAGCAGGATCAAAGCTGAAGGGAACAAAGAGAGCATGTGTTGCTGTGTTTTAGAGTGAGGAGCAGGAGAGCCAGGAGGCAGGAGAACAGGAGGCCTCAACCCCTCAAGAAAATTAGAACTGAATCTACCTTCAAAGCACTGCACTGATGCCTTCTGTAGGAAGATGGTGGAACAGAAGAGTCCTTTGCATGACTCTGCAAATGTGACGAGTCAGTACAACAAAGTATATTCTGAGGAAAGAAAAAGGAAAAGCTATAGGAATCAAGATGGTGAAGGAGAGTAAAAGACACAAACAGCAAGGCAACTCAGAGAAAAGCACAAAACAATTGGAAACTCCAACATTGGCCCCAGCAGGGCTGAGGAGATGTCTGAATGCCAGAATACCCAATAAGGCCAAGTGCAGGCAGTCACAGTGATACCATCAGCCTGTCTTAGCAGTGGAGAAACCCATAGTCCATGCAAGCCTTACATGTCCAGTATTGTGGTTTGTTCTGAAGGGGACTCATTGCTTGTACTTTTCTTAGAGTTTGGAGCCAGAATTCACTGTTAGAAAGGCACTGTTAAAGACTAAACTGCTCTGGATTTCAGACTACACAGAATGGTCAAAATTCCGGGGCAGTGGAAAGTGTAAACTGCAGGGGATAGTGGTCAGTGGCACCTTCCACTGTGGGAAGGAGAAGAGCAAATGCTTTACTGTAAGAACAGGATTGGAAGTGCTCAGAGAAAGAGCAGTAGATTCTTCACTTCCCACAGGGTTCTCCCCACACCCACACTGTCCTATCACCAGTCAGAGGTCAGTAGTCTGTTTGGTTCCCACATTCTGTTGGCCCTCTAAAGATACACTTTGGCTTGGACATTTGCCAATGCTCTAAGAGATAGAGACGGAGGGCATCTAGAGTAAAGAGCATTCACCTATCAAAGATTGTTGGGGTTCATGTGGAACCAAACTTCAAGAGGAGGAGTGCCCACCCAGCCCCATTACCACTGCTGGGGCAGCATGGCTTCTTGGCATGCATACTGAAAGCCTTTGCTTTCAATTCTGCCACAGGCATATCCTTGATGAAGCCAAGTAGGAAATGCAAGGCAGTGCAGAACAAGGCTCAACCTGTGTACAGCTCTGCCTGTTAGGTGGGAAATTTAATGACCACAGGCTCTGTGTCTGACTATCCCCTTCCCCACCAATCACACTTGCAGAATAGAGGACCAAGAGGTAACTTTCTCAATCCATGGACCTCACTAGGAGGAAGTTTTTAGTGTTTTCTTTTCTTACATTATTTTTATCTTACATCTAATTTTACTTTTTCTTTTGATTGGACTTTAAAATATCTTGTTGCCCTTAGCTCTCTTTAGTTTATTCTGTATTATTTCTGACTCTTTCTTACTGGTGATGGTATTGCAGTTTTGTTTGCTTGTTGTGTTTCTATGTCCAGAAGGTTTGTTTTCCTGTTGCTACTATGAATAGTTTCATCTTTGAATGATAGTTTATACAGAACTCTCAGGAGAAGGCTTCTCATTAAGAAGACTCTTGCAATCTGACATTGGCCAAGGACAAGAAAATGGGCTGCTTGTCAAGAATATGACATTGGCCAAGGACAAGGAAGTGGGTGGGCTTCAGGCAGAAATCTGATATTAGGCTAGAACAAAGAAGTAATTTCAGACAGGAATCTAAATCTTAGGCTAGAACAAAGAAGTAGGCTTCAGACATGAAAATGACTTTTTGGTCTAGGACAGGGAAGTAGGCTCAGATATTTTGGTCATACTGATAAGCCCTTCGAAATTGGGTAATTCTAATTGGGTAATATTTTCACGTAATTGGGTTTAATGCCTTGCTTGTTCTTTGACTGTAGGTGTTTATTGTCTTGCTAGTTTCCTTGACTATTTGCATCTATTGCATTGCTAGTTCCTCAACCTGGAACTGACCTTAATACTTGCATGTAATTAAAACGGCATAAAAAAACAAAACAAAAAACTGGTATAAAAGCAAAAAGGAGGAGGGGGTATGGGGTAAAAGGATTTCTGGGGGGGGATGGGGAAGGGGATGACATCTGAAATGTAAATAAATAAAATATCCAATAAAAAAAGTAGACCCTGCCTGAAGTAGAAAAGATATCCATTCTAGTAGATGTACAAATCTGAATGTAGAAATATGAAGAAAATAAGGAAAACCATTCCCGTGACAGTTTATAAGTGAACCCAAAGATACTGAGGCATATGAATGCCAAAGAATTCAAAAGACTGTTTTTCAGAATGAGTGAGTTTGAATACTAATGAAAAGCTGAATAAAATAAGCAAACCAATATAAGCAATAAGATGAAACTCAGAAAAAGAACAAACAAACTAGGAAAAGGAAGGAAGATTCATTCAAGCCTCACCAATAAACAAGGTCAACTGGCATAGTATCAGATACAAAAGACAAGTGAGCAAAAGATAAGTTATGAAGAGTATAAATGGTTAAAAAGTGACATGGTTAGAAGAATACATTTATGAATAACTAGCACTGATGAATGAGCCAAGTTATAAAAGACACAGAGAAACTTATTGTAAGTGAAATAACAGCAGAAAACTTTCCCTATGTTCCCAGTGCAAGGAGGATTTAGAACCAAGTAGAACTGACTGAAATGAAAAGTTTGGATCCCTTATATATACAAAACAGCTGTGTATGTCAGAACAGAGCAGGAACCTGATTATTGGTTGGTGGGTGAAGAGGGACAAGTGAATCTCTGGAGTTTATTGTAAGCCAGCCTAGGGGAACTACTAACTCTAGGTTCAGTAAGCTAACCTATCTCAAAAGACAAGGTGGAAAGTGATTGAGGAAGATAAACAAAATACTCGAAACTCTATTCACATGTGCACATATACATACCACACATACACATACAAGCATACATATACACACAAAATTTTAAAGTGATTTATTGGATTATAAAACAAGCTCCAAAAAATGCTGCCTGCAAGAAACTCACATCCCTCACAAAGTCATACAAAAACTAAAATTCTATTCTAAGAAATTAAATTAAAAAACCAAGCAGGAGAATCTATATTCAAATAAAAAAAAGCACACATCAAGCCAAAATGTTCAGAAAAGATTAAAAACAAGATCACTATATATCAACAAAAGGAACTGTACTAGGCAGCTTTTCAACACTGAAACAAGTAACCGAAAGAAACAAGTTTAAAAAGGAAAGGTTGATTTTGGCTCACGGTGTCAGAACTTTAGTCAGATCTTTGGAGCCAAAGCATGGAAGTAGAGGCAGGTAGCAGAAGCTGATCATTTAATGTCAGAGAAGAAGCATGAGGAGGAGATATAGACAAGGCAAGGTATAACCTCTAGAATGTGTTTCCAACAAAATATTTACTATAGGAAGTCCCCATCACCTAAAATTACTAGCACCTCCCAAAATAGGTCTATTATCTGGGACCAAGCCTTCAGCCCATGAGGCTGTGGACAATCCAATGAGATATAATAGTTATAAATCTGTACACACTGAAGGTTGGATCACTCAATTTTGTTAAACAAATACTGCATAGCATACAGGGAAGCTAAGACTACAATACTATTGTGTCAATCCTAGTGGGTGACTTCAGTATCTATGCTCTCACCAGCACACAGACCATTGGACAAAGAAACACTAGAGTTAAATACACTAAGGTTCAATGATTTAATAAATGTGTACAGAATATTTTGTACAACAGTAGCAAAACACATATTTTTTTAATCAACACGCAAAACACTATTTTTCAAAACATTTTAAGCCATTAATACATGGTTTACACATCTAAAAAATGAGAAAGGGAGGGAAGCAAAAACTATAGGCCAATATAATCTTTGATAATACTTATTTATCTCTGAAATTAATTAGGTGAATAAATCCTTAATAAGATACTTGCAAACTGAAATATATATTAAAAACATCATCATAATTGCCCATTTCATCTCTGGGATGCTAGAAGGGATCTACATTTATAAACCAATACATTTAATACAGTATTAAATAGAATTAAGACAAAAATGTCATAATCATCTATATCAATGCAAAGGAAACCTATGAAATGAAATTATAACATTTGGGGAAAAATTAAAATAATGGAACTTGAGGTCATTTAGGAGAATGCAAAAGACACAAAGAAAAGTATAGTATGTTTTATTTCATTGTGTGAAAACGTGAATGATTTTTTAAAAGACATATGCTAGTAGAAGGACTACTAGAGAAGGGCAAAGGACTGGTGTGAGGATGGAAAGAGGGCAAGATTAAGATGCAATGCAAAAAACGTGCATGGGTTATCACTGTGATACTGCCACATAAGAGCACATAAGCAACATGCTGTTACAATAAAAGTTCCATGAGAAAAGTAAAGTGCTTTGAAATCTGAAGGAAAGGAAGTCCTGAGTGTTTACTGTCCTCATGTCATCTTGAGGCAGTTCTTCTGCAAGGCAAACTAGTGTAGTTTCATTTAGCTTCGTGGAATAGCTGCTGTCCTTCACTCCTTGTCTCTGTCGTCGGTCATTAGTGATGCAGAATAAGTTGAAAGATTAAATTTGTTGCATTTCTCACTTCTGAAGTTCTTTTATGCATGTTTTATTTAACACCTTTCCATATTTAGGATAAGGAATCAATCTATCACTTGCCATGAGTCAGGGTTTCCTTAAAGGAAGGGCTTTCTATATTAGAACATGTAGATTGACTATGTTAGGCACATTGCTTTTTGTCTGTGGTTGTTAGTACTTTAAAAGGAAATTATTTTTCAACATTTTTGTTTTATTTTGTTTTGGATGTTGGTACAGGCAGTCTGTGTTAATGCTGTGCTGGCAAAGATAAAGAAGATTTTCCAAGAAGAAGAATCCATAAGGCAAAATAAAGAGATCGAGAATTTTCGGAAAGCCTTTTCTGAGCCTGTGCTCCCGCAGCCCATGTTTTCTGAAGGTGAAATCAAAGCAAAACCTTACAGGTCATTGCCAGAGAAGCCAGAAAACCTATTAGATCAACCCAAGCCTCCTGCCAACAAGCAGAGTAACAAGATCCAGGTTTTACATTCCGTGTTTGACCAATCGGCTGAATTGAATGAATGAGAAATACAGACACAAATACCACTTTAGAGAGCTCAGTCATTATCTATCCACAGGTAATTTCATCAGACATACCAGAAGACCAGTTTACATAAGCTGAATGCTCTTTTAAGAAGGGATAGAGTAGGGGAAACTATAACATCATCCTCTTGTATTTATATGGCACAGAAAATAAAATGAATCTTATGTACAACATATGTATGGCTATCCAGTATTTTTCATTTTACTTTTCATATGCATATGTGTACTTGTACAGGCCAGAAGACAGTATCAGATCTCTAGAGCATGGATGCTGGCAACTGAACCAAGTCCTCTAGAAAGCAGAACATCTCTTAACTACTGAGCTATCTTTCCAGCCTGACCATTCAGTAATTTTAATAAGAAATTCAAGCGCGGTGTGTGCACCCTTTAATCCAGCACTGGGAGGCCAGATTTCTAGTTAATGTCGTGTTCAGATGCATAAAGAGAAATGTTCATTAATTTGTTGTGTTAGAAAATTCAACTATGTTTATATTGGATGCTCATAATTCATTATATTTTTATTTAGGAAAGTGTTTTGAATTTCATCTGGAAGAAAAATTTCCATAACAAAATGTTATGCATTTTGGTGCCAGAGAGATGACCCAACAGTTAAAGAGCACTTGCCCTCTTACAGAGAACCAAGATTTGTTTCTTAGCATCCTCAATGGTAGCTCACAACTTTGTAACTGCAGTCAACTAGGGATCCAACACTGTCTTCTGGCTTCTGCCCACACCAGGTAGGTGTGGTGCAACATACATACTAAGCAGACAAAAACTTCAAAAATGGTACATTTCTTTTTCAGAGATTGAAAGAATATATTTCTATTTGTAAGCTGTAGAGCTAAGTTCCCTGCTGATGGCTTTATAACTGACTTTGAAGTATGAGGACTGACATTATAGATACCATAAATTGTAAACAAAATGTTACTTGCAAATCTGATGGGATTATTTCTGTATGTTAGGATGGGATCTTATAAGGTGGGAGTTGTTCTTTAATAATGGAGTTTGGCTATATCCTCATTCCAACTCTGAATTCCTGGGTCAGATGATCCTTCTTCCTCAGCCCGAGAAGCCAAGACAATAGGGCTAGATGCTATTGAACCTGGCAAAGTGACCCCTTTTATTTTCAAATTTAAAGACACAGATTAAGAACAGGAAACCAGTCTATATTAGTCATCACTGCCACTGGCTCCTGACAGAAATGCTGCTATACTTGGCTCTATAAACCAAGATCCTAGTTTTTGCCTGGAATCACTTTAGTTTCTTCGAGGCACTTTACATTCTAATCCATGATAAGATTTTGTGGCCATTCAAGAAATAATAGGCTGGTATGAACTCCCCTCAGAGACAACACATTTTCTGAATCCCATGAGTAACTAACTGCTGGTGTAAACACTGTTGAAAAGGCCCAACCCTAGCTTATTAGCATTTTTAGAAATAAGTAACAAATATCTTCTGTCATGTAACCCATATCCCCAAAGAAAAAGAAATGTACTACTATACAGCAAAAGGTATAAGCACATGTGAGCCACTAATGTGGTGCTGGTAATCAAAGCCCAGTCCTCTCAAAAGGAGGAGTGTGCGCTGACTGAGCCATCTCTCTAGGCCTCTCATTGATCTTTACAACAGTGACTCAACAGCCCTTTGAAATGTTAAGTACAGTTTTCATGCTGAATTCATAACCTACATATCCTTTCTGGCTCCATTTATGCCTACATTTTACAGAGTGCTAAATTCTGCATGACATATACCCAGGGTGTTGCTCTAAATCATGAATAACAAGTATGATATGGGTCCCAGGCAGCCAGGACAGCACTAGCCACAACTAACTGATGTACTAAAACAGGGTATACCAAGAGAACATCAACCCTGCTTGTAAACTGGAACAAAATACTATGTCTCTGCTGTCTACACATTTATGAGAAACTGTACACACATACGCAATGTTCTCTAAAATTCTTTTAAACTTTGATTTGAAAGTTTCATGTATGTAAAGTTCTTTGGTTTGTTGACTCAGAGACTTCACGTATGTCTTGGCTAGGGTGTCACTGTGTGTAGCTTTTTTACTCAAGAATCAGCCCTTATAAGAGACAGGTAAAGCTGTTTTACTGGGTCTTCACATACAGCACTCCCAAGCCCTCTTCATAGTGCTGGCTGCCTGGAGCTTACTGTGTAGACCAGGTTAGCCTCTAACTCACAGAGATCCTTCTGCCTCTGCCTCTGCCTCAGAATGCTGGAATTAGAGGTGTGTAACACCACAACTAGCTTTAAATTTAACATATACATTGGCCTCAATTTTTGGTGACAGTTTTTAACATGTAAAACGTGCTAAACATTTGTAAGCAAAAGTATAATATAAAATTAAAATTCGAGGTATCTTAGTGTGTTTAAATTTACCTTTAAAATTGTAAAAAATGTAATTAAGTACAGGAAGTCAGCAATCTGTGAACACAGCAATGCAAGAGGAACAAAGGACTGTTGGGAACTGAGTGAGTTTGAATTATGAAAACTTTCCAAAATAAAACATGCTGTGATTGGGAAAACATGTCTTTGCCCTATTTACATTTTTCCTGTTAAGTTTTTTGCTTTACCTGTTATCAACTGTGTTTACTCTAAGTTATCTTTAGCTTCTTAAACTGATCATCTCAAGCCTATAATGTACAGATTCCAATCAGTCCTGAGAAAGATGGAATGTATTCTGTTGACCTGGGGGAAAGGGGGCTGAAATCATACTAAAGTAAATGGCTTTTAAACGTCTCAAATTTAAGACTTTAAAGAATATCTTTTATTTTTATTTGTGTGTAAATGACTTGTATGTGCAGGTGCCCACAGGGATCAGAAGGGGGCATCAGGTCCCTTGGAGTGAGAGTCACAGATCACAGGGGACTTTGAGCCACTTGATGAGTGCTAGGAACTGAATTCAGATGCTCTGAAAGAACAGCAGAAGCTCTTAGCCACTGGCCCACCGCTCCAGCCCCTGACAAGACACATGTACATATGCTGGAAAAAAAATCCATCTTTGGTACTGAAACAAATTACTGTAAAATATTTTCAAACATACACACTTTTTTTTTTTTTTTTTTTTTTGCTGCTGTACATTTTTTATCAGGAAGAACTCTGAATCACTTTGAATTCTCCAGTGGCATAATAATCAGAGTCACATTTAAAAGGTTCCTTAGAAAGCGTCACATAAATATTGCCATTATCCACCATCACGTTATGAACCCTTTGCTTTACTCCTTTGGAGCACCACTTGGGCTTGCTGATGGGTCTTTAGGATTTATAGACTGGTATAATCCTTCTCCTGTTGCCAAAGTGATTTTGTATTTATGCCAGGGGCAAACTATACATGACTGTCCATTGAAATCCTGGAGGGGAAAAAAATAACAGATTTAATAGTCTTGACCTTAAAGTGTTTACGATAGATCTCAGATTTAATCTAATGCAGGAAAACTAAGCTACAGAACAGCACTAAGAGGAGTAGCACGACCAGTAATCCCACATTCTCTTAGGAGCTAAGGCAAGAGGCTCTTGAGCTTGAAGCCAGCCTGGACTACACAATGAGACTGTCTCATAAACAAAAAGGAGCCTGCCAGTGAGGACAGCTCTGTGGGTGAAGGCACACTGTGATTTCAGCCCCAAAACCCACAGATAGCCTTGTGGAGGCTGCTCCCACACACAAATAAGTAGATAAACACAACAAATGGACAGAAGGCCTTGTCTCCCCCTCCTACCTACAAGCATTCACAAAGCAACCTAATCAGAGGACAATCAAGCTCCTTCTGTAGCTAGAACTTGGTGAGCTGGAGCCCCAGCAAGGGAGAACTACCTGGGAAGACCTCACTGCCTCATAGCCACAGATTATCTACATTAATGTCACTTCCTTGGCAGAAAGGGGGCAGGACTTCTAGTGCCTCCAGAGGAATTTTCACTAGCTTCCAGAAGAATTATAATGCCTAGGCATTACTAAAGGCATGCATGCAAGGGTAATAGACAAGCATTTGTGAGCTGTACTTTTAATGACTCAATGAAATGCCGCCAAGCCTTAAAGAACATGGGCAGCAACTGGATCTGCTTTAAACACAGCTGCCTGTTTAAATTCAGTCCTGGGGACTAGGGTTATGTATGTCTAAGAGGCTCCAACATGCCAAGAGTGCTGGGCTGTGGCTCACACACTGAGTAGTAAGTTCTTTATAGCCGACAATGCTAGAGACAACTCTATAGCATTCTCACCAACATGCGCTTACAGCCCACTACACCAGACACCACAGGTGTGTTGCTAATACAGATCCCCATGGAGGTAGCAGCAAATAGTGACATTTTCTTTTCTTTTCTTTCTTTTTTTTTTTTTTTTTTTTTTTTTTTTTTTGGTTTTCGAGACAGGGTCTCTCTTTGTAGCCCTGGCTGTTCCTGGAACTCACTCTGTAGACCAGGCTGGCCTCAAACTCAGAAATCCACCCCTGCCTCCCAAGTGCTGGGATTAAAGGTGTGCGCCACCACTGCCTAGCTGACATTTTCATAACAAATACATGCCCTATATTTGGAACAGGAACATATATGGTTACCATGCAGGATTGTACTTTATAACAATTAGACAAAACATACAAACAAACAACAAGCAAACAAATGGAAGACAGAAATTAGATAACTACTTTCGGAGTATAGAAAAGCAAAGGTAATTTCCCCAAATTCTTCAGGTACTATTTCAAAAGTTGGTTTCTCTCAAATACTTTGAAAACCGTTTATTATATTGAATATTATTATTATTATAAAATTATAATATATTTAATAATACCCTTTACTATATTGGAAATAACACTCACAAAATTCAAAGTATACAGTATATAAAAATGAATGTTTTAGAAATGCAAACTTACTGGAACTACTCCATTTGCTCTTAATATCACAAACACATCATTAACATCCCTTCATACCAGCACAGATAGGCCTGCTTTAGTAATTTAATGGGTGTACAATGTTCCAAGGCATGGCTGTGTTATATGTTATTTATTAATGAGATGATCTTAAATTTTTCATCATAATGATATTGCAACAAGCTTTTCCTGTATATTATTAAACATTTGTGCAATTATATTCACAGAGTAGATAAGAGTATATTTGTTAGTTCAAAGGACATACTTGTTATTCATCTGAAAAATGATTTTCTTTATATTTTAAGCTATGAATAGGTAAGAATAATGACAATCATCTGAAAGCACTAAGTGGAGTTGAATGTAAATTATCAATCTTTGAATAAAGAATAAAATAAAATAAGAATGTAGGAAAAATTTGAGTTTGTTTTAGAGTAAATTTAATTTTACATACCTCAATTTCTCCCAAGTGTAAGGGCCCTCCAGAATCTGAAAAGGAATTGATATATCTAGTCACTAAATTGAATTTTGATAGTTTTGTGATAAAAAGTACAAATTCTATAAATGAAAACAAATCTTACGGTAGCAGCGAATGTCCATAGCATGATATTCCCCTTTGTGGTAGAAAATGACTACTTCTCTGTCATGGACAACAGCTGTCATTCTTTCTGATTTTCTAATGTCCTCTTCTCTGCCAACACAGACGAAGTATATTTCTTTTTTTCCTCATCTGGTTCAGAGATTTCAGGGTCCATGCTATTTAGTGTGGAGAGGAAGGAATGGGAGGAGAGGAGAAGAGGGAAAAAAGAAGAAGGAAGAAAGAAAACACTGTAAGTGTTCCTTTCTAGTCTTAATCTCTTGAAATTAACTAATGTATTTTTCTATAGCTGTATAGAACAAAATATTTGCTCGTCTTTACCTTGACTTAAGGACCTAACATCCACCAAACCAAGGAAGACTCCCCACTGTCAGGGAGGACATGGGTTACTTCAATACATAAGAAGGGAATTTTTGGAGCAGATACATGAGCCTGAAGAGACTAAAGCTTCATTGTACTTTCATTCCTTAACATCCAGTGGTTCTCTGCACTGTCTTACTCTGCTAAAGGAGTCCCATGGATGCCCTGAAAAAGTGGCTCACTTGAAGTGCATGAACACATAGCCAAGTTTTGTGTATTCAACTAGGTAACTACTCTGTACAAGAGAAGTATGAATAGATTGTTCTATATTCACAGACCGACACTAAGTTGATTAACTTATACAAGAGGTACAGTCTGCACTTTCTTAGAATCAGCTTTTTTTTTTTTAACCTCAGTAGCTATATATACCCTAAGACTATATTTACACTGTGTTGACTCCATGTGAGAAGAGCCATCTTGACACATCAGTGTTGGGGTTTCAGGACCCTTATGTGACGTCACAAAGCAAGCTCATCCACTAACAGAAAACATTACAAATGTTAAAGTACAGGGTCCTGTAGGTCCTGGACTGGTACCTTAAAGCAGAGCCATTTAATTCCCTTATTATGTAAGAAAATTCAAGGTTTATGACCGATGACAGAGGTGACAGTGTCATGGTCACCTCTAAACACAACCATTCACAATACCAACAGAGAGGCTTCTTGAGGAATGACCAGGGTGGTATCTTCAAAAGCCACCACAGAATTACAAATGAGCTATCTTCAGATTCTCCTTCAAAGTTTTCTCCTGGTTAGAGATTAATATTTTATGAATGCTTTCTGATCAATGACTATGTCGTGGCACTCTGGGAGTTAGGACATGCAAGCCTTCTGCCCTCTCAAGGACTGTGTCCTACATGGCATGCTTGATAATGAATATATAAATATGAATGGCACATTAAAGTAAACATGATGAAATTATACTGGGTGACCTGTGAAAGAAAGTGACAAGGTGAGGACATTTTGCAAAGAATGGACTGTAGAGTCACTGAGATAATCAAGTTGAAGCCCCTACACTAAAAGGAGTCAAATGTGTGAAGCACTGGTGGAGGAGAATTCCATACTGAAGAAAGATCAAACTTGGTTAACCCGAGGAATCGAATATAAAGTGGAAAACAATATGCAAGATTGGCTAACACAATCGAATATAAACTGGAAAACAATATGCAAGATTGGCTAACACACTTGGCTAGAGGTAAAAACTAGTTGTAAAGCACAGAGAGGAGACATTTCTAGCACTGGGAAGTCACTAACTGAAGTTTCACATGGTCCCCCTTTAAAAACAGTGCTCCAGGCTCTCTGGAAAACAGTACCAGGGCAGTATAAAAACACAGACAGTAGAAAGCTGCTACTGACAGCAAAGCACCAGAGCCAGAGTGTTTCTGATGTGGGAGGAATGACCAATACCTAATTCCCATTTAGATGACAAGTGGAAGACACCAAGACAGGCAAGACCAGCACAGAGAGGGAAGGCCGCACCTCATGACTACATGCAACTAATTCATTCTTTATGATTTCACCTGCCTCGAATACAGGTAAGTAATAAGGAAAGAGAAATAAAGGCAGTCAATGAGGCAAAAATCACTAAGTGATACGTGAAAAACACCGAAGCTGCACTATTCTAAAACTGGTTGTTAGCAAAAAGCTCAAACTATCCTGCCCCCCTTTTTGTAAACTGACTTATTTTTTAATACCTCCCAAAAGCCAAATATGGTTATATCTAAGTAAAGGTTTATATCCATAACATAGTCATTTTAGCCCTCTTTTGCCTAAATTTCTAAGTTTTGTCTGGCATTTCACTCTTTAAGCCAAATCTAGAAGTTAATTAAAATGTGAAGAAAAATTCAGGACTAAGAAATTACTCAATATTATTCATAGAGACAGTCTCAAAGGCTATAGCTATGACCCACCCTCAAAAATAGCTATTATGTCCACTCAGCAGATGTTCTTCAAGATGCAAAGTTACACAGATGTTTACAAAGTGTGCTTGTTTTTTAGACAGGTCTCATGTGTCTAGATCAGGTCTTCGGCTCCTGATCTTTCTGTCTCCATCTCCCTACCGCTAATATTACAGGCCTTGGCTACCACACCAGGTTTATGCAGTGCTTGGGATCAAATCCAGAGCTCTGTGTGTACATGGTAAGAACACTAACAACTAAGCTATCTCTCCCTCTAGCATTAAATGCGATGTGTGTGCTTTCAATACCCAGTAATTCTTTGATCATCTTAAAAGACCTGTTTACATTGGACATAACCTTCCAAATCAAAATGAAATAATTCTAAAGTTTTGAAGCAATCCTAAGTTTTATTTCAGTAATTTTTGATTCCCTCTTTTAAAAAGTTATATGTATGGGTGTTTTGCTTGCATGCATGTTTGTACACCTCATCTTCATACTTGGTTGGTGCTTAAGGACAGTATCAGATCCCTGGAGCTGGAGTTACAGAGGACTGCATGAACCATGTAGGGGCTGAAAATCAAACCTGGGTCCTCTGGAAGAACAGCCAGTGCACATAAACCACTGAGCCATTACTTTAGCCCCTTTCAATTTGATCTTAGCAATTTTATAATTGTATGAATGTTATTACAGTAGAGGCTTACAACTTGCCTTATGTAAAAATTACATATGGAAAGGAAATGAAGTAAAAATTATGTCCCATATTATCAGCAGAAACTGCTATTAAACACACTAAGAAGTGTACTGTGAAATATTCTTGGTATTAAAAATATACAGTTGTCTAAAATTGAAAATACTATGAATCACATTAACTTCAAACACTCCGATTGTACGGAGATGACCCTCACAATCTACCTTCTATACTAAACTGATACTGCCACATTCATAACAACTTAGCACGCCTCGTACTTCACCAAACAGGAAGCTATCACATTGGATAATTTCAGATTGAGGTTAACATTCTGTGTACATGTATCCACATATCCAACTTGTTTAAAGGAGAAGTTGGCCCTAGATTATATAGCTTTAACCCATAAACCTTACAATGTTAGGAAGTAAAAACTATGACTCATTTAAAAGCACGTTTATAAAAACAGAAAACATTTACTTAGGAATAAAACCCTTAGTGAGTTTATTAGAAGGGAGCTTTTAAAAAGGGAATTCACCAGCTACTGTAACAATGGGGGCAGCTAAACCAGGTGCAAGATAGGATATATGATAGCATCACAAGCCTGGGTTCTAAAACATGCATGAATGGAAGGAGAAATGTGTCCCAATATGGTTCTGAGACACAAGAGCGTTCATTCAGTGCATAAACTTTACACAAATTAAGTTTAGGAACTACTGTGGAATTCACAGCCAACCCTTGCTCTAATTAACCTAGTTGGGCTGGGATGCAGCTCAGTGGTAAAGAATTGGCAGACTAGCACATGTCACAAGTTCTATCCTACTACATGGGGAGGGGAGAGGCTTAACTTAGCATTTAACTGTTGTGATGGTTTGAACAGGGAAGGCCCCACAGACTCATGTGTTTGAATGCTTGCTCCATAAGGAGTGATATTACTAGGAGGTATGTCCTTGTTGGTATAGGTGTGGCCTTGTTAGAGGAAGTGTGTCACTGTGGAGATTAGCATTGAGGTCTCATATCTGCTCAAGCTAGGCCTAATGTGGGAGTCCCTTCTTGCTGCTATGGATGAAGATGTAGAACTCTCAGCTCCTTTTCCAGCACCATGTGTGACTGCATGCTGCCATTCTTCCCACCATGACAATTGATTAAACTTCTCAACTACATGTAAGCCAGCCTCAATTAAATATTTTCTTTTATAGTTGTTGTGGTCATGGGTGTTTCTGCACAGCAATAAAACCCAAATTAAGACAACTGTTACATGAAAAACTAAGATATATGCTGTTTTAAAAAATTATTCCACGATAGAATAGCGAAAATAATTTTAACAAAAAGAGCAAGAGGCCATTTGTGGTAGCATAATCTTTAATCCCAGCACTAAGAGGCTGAGACAGGCAGATCTCTGAGTTCAAGGCTAGACTGGTCTACATAGTGAGTTCCAGACCAGCCAGGGATATATAATAAGACTCCATCTTAAAAGGGTAAAGGGGACATTACCATCATTTGGTGGGGGGAGGTTATTTGTGGCTGACAGGAAGTTGGAACTTCCTGTCTCTCTGGTCATCTGGTTTGGCTTTGATTTGGTCAAGTATACAAATGTCTAATAGGAACATTCACTTTCAAAGGTGAATCTACAGCCTTATCAGATTTCATGGAGAGAATACAAAACCAAAAGATAAGAAAACAATGAAACAAACAAGTAGAGAAAAGGGAAATAGGCTGAAATAAAAGGAAAGAAATCATATTAAATTTGCTACACATACACCCTACAAAATAAGATGCAGAATATATGAAGAACTCCTATGGACAGTAAGAAATGGCAAATAAGGAAAGAAAAAATGGACAGAAGACATGACCAAATAGTTCACAGATGAGGAATTCCTCCTGTCCAATAGTCACATGTGAATATGTTTAACTGCATCAGGAAAATGAAAGAAAATGGAAAGCAAATCCCAAGCTAGAATATTTCCATCCAGCAGACTAGCAAAAAAAATGATGGAAGATTGGTAAGAGTACAGCATAGCCACCTGTGATGACATAAATATGATGGAAGATTGGTAAGAGTACAGCATAGCCACCTGTGATGACATAAATATGATAGAAGATGGAGTCCATGTCCTCTGGAAGAGCAGCAAGTACTCTCAACTACTGAGCTATCTCTCCAGCCCCTATGAATATGTATTTATAGGATAAACTAAAGAGAAAAGCAGGAATAATAAAAATATTCTTAAAAGCCTCAAAATCGTTGTTATTCTTATATTTAAAGTTATTCTTTGTAGTATTTAAGTTAAATACTACTTTATGTCTTGGTTGTAAACTCAAAAAAAATAGGGGTTTGTATTAGAGCATTTACCCACACATATATCAAGAATCAACTCTTTCAGAATTTTGTGTATCTCGTATCAAAACTTAGTACTAGATAAGACGTTAGCCACCCCCAGCACACACCAAAAACTAACAAAAATCCAATAAATGTAGACTAACTCTCAAAGTTAACCACTCCCGACAAGCAAACAAATAAAAGCAAATACAAACTTCCCTCAAATTTCAGTGTTTGAACACAGCACATTTACAAGGTTTGCCTCCAACCAAGAAAACTGTGGCGCACTCTGAAGGAGCTGATAAAGAAGAACAGAGAGGAACTGTCTACTGATAACAGTTTCAGAGAAGTATGATTACAGCCTTGGACATGCTTAGGAAAGTATTACTTGTCAAATGATAGTTTTCTTTTGTATCATAAATAGTACCATTCATGGTATGTGATAATTATTTAAAATTAACACACATATTGTTCTTAATTAAATACTGCAAATATTACAATCCATTCAGACAATGAGTTCATATGTTCACCTTTAAGAATTTAAATTTTGTTACTCTGACAAACTGTTCAGGCATGCCTAATATGCCTACATATAGTTCTTCTATTTAAAAAAAAAGTTCTTTTTAAAGAGTGTAGCTTTTTTGCACTGACATAAAATTGTATGTATTTACAGCATACAACCTGACATACATACATACACGGTAGAATAACTAAATCTAGATTATTGAAAAGTGAGTTGCCATATATAATTAACATATTGTGATAAGAACATTACATCCTCTTAAGTTTTTCAATAATACAAAATAGTATTAACCATAGTCACCATGTATGCAATACAGCTGAGATAAACAGATTCCTTTAACTAAATAAAAGCATAAAATCAGATAACTACCCAATTTGAGGAATAGATGATTCCTTCTTTTAAAAATGTACTTCTGCTCTACTATTGTCTTAAAAAAACAAAAAACAAAAAAACTGTTTTGTTGTTCTTAGATCCCTAAAATTAGGTTTCTTAAAGTAGAATTCCACATAAAACTGTTTGTTTTAGGTAAGTGGATGGCCCCAGCAGTTTTAAACACCTTTCTAATGTAGATAATTTATTCAAGTATACAGTCACTGGAGACAAAGACATGAAATTAAAGGTACTCACACTCCAGTGTCACTCCTCTTGAGCAATGACTAAGGGACTCTTACCAGGAGTGGGGACTTGGCACACACATTATCACAATGCTTATCTCCAGGGTGACACTCCTGCTTTTAGGCTCGGGGAAGGGAAATGCTTTAGTCAGTAGCAGTTTGATGATAATAAATACATATGACTAGCTACATTTGACTACTGCTTGGACACTTCGCATGTAAATGTTCATTACTCCTCACAAAATTAAATATCCATAAACTCTTATGTTGCCTAGTTTAACTTTTATGTAACTAGCAGCCAGAGATTTAGAAAAAAAAATGTGGCCTGAAAGAAAATCATCTTGAAAGCCATAAAAACCGTTCGGCAAAAATGTATAGCTAGCTTTATATTTGCAATTCATACGGGTATCAGAAAAGACGGTTCTGAATTTAAACCTAGGAATGCTAATGTACAAGATTGTGTTCACAAATATTTAAAGTAAAACACTTGCCCAATTTAATGAAGCCATGCAGCTAAGCAAATTACTGCCAATGTCTGGTATTAAAAATGACAAGGATTTTCACCTGGGTCTGAATCCCGGAATGCTTCCTAAGAGGCCTGTATCATAGCGTGTGCAGATGAAAACCACGTTAATGCTGCTCTACTAATACAGCTGGGTGCAACCACAGGAAACGCTAGGCGGGTAGCCACCCCCAGGGCTTCCGCAGTTCCAACACCAGCTTTATTTGCTAAGACACCCGCAGCTGCTAGACTGAGCGGCGCCAGGGACAGCGCTGCAACCAGGAGCAGTCCCGACGGCCATTCCAGAAAAACACTTGGGGTGTGCGGGACATCACAAGGATTAGCTTTCATAGTTTACGTGCACAAGTGCGGGAAAGCGTATTTAAATGGCTGCAGGTCCCGGTTGCGGCCCAACTGTCAAGGTGAACAGTTCACTGAGGCTGTTTCCGGAGGCCGAGCCATTACCGAACGCCAGCCTGGGACCAAAAGCTACCAGCTCAGACCTGGAGGACACGGAACCGCCGCCAGGCGCCGCAGGAAGTCCAGGCCCCAACGGTCTCCGCCCGGAAGTAGCATGCCAGAAAGCTCCGCCCCCACTCCGCCCACACCCAGTTCCCGCACCGCGAGAACCCAACTTACAGTGCTGGGGTCTTTGCCCCGCCCTCTACACCCAGCTCCGGCAGCCCCTGCGTCATGCGCATGCGTGAGGCGAGTTTTTGAGGGGGCGGGGCAAGGACACGTGCTAGGAAGTACTGGCTCCCCACTTCCACCCCACCCCTAACTCACGCGGGATGTGATTTGGTTTGATGGTGACAATCAGCCTACCCTGCTCTTCCATCATAAGTGGCATTTTCTTTTTTAAGAACGATTATTGGTGTCACTCTAAATTTATCCAAATTTTAAATGCATCCAGCAATCTCATGCCTAAGCGAAATAATACCTAAAACATAGGAAAACTTTACAGTCATATACTGCATACCCAAAGGTCCAATTCCATACTGTACAACATACAGGTTCCCATGTGTGATATGCTCTCTTTTAACACAATAACGTATTGTTTGAGATACAAATAGGTTAAGTATATGTGTATACTAAAGCTTTTAAAAATTAGATTTAAGGGGAGAGGGTGTGTTTTCACTTTCAATTTTTTAACTACCTACTTCGCTTTTGGTATTATATTAAAAGCAACACATTTAAAAATTCCTCATTCAGCCAGGCAGCGCACGCCTTTAATCCCAGCACTTGGGAGGCAGAGACAGGCTGATTTCTGAGTTGTGGCCAGCCTGGTCTACAGAGTGAGTTCCAGGACAGCCAGGGCTGCACAGAGAAACCATCTCGAAAAACAACAAACAACAACAAAGAATTCCTCATTCTTATGCTCAGAAGTGAAAGCTAAATGAGTCTTATAGGTTTGTAGGTTTGCAAGCGTTCTCTGTAAAAAGGCACATAGCAAGCACTTGTAAAGCAAGCTACTGTGAGGCCTGAGGTGGATCACTTGAACCAAGTGTTGGGCAGCACAGAGATGCCGTTGTTTTTTTTAAAACGGGGGGGGGGGGGGGGGGGGGCAATGGAGTAAGGGTGCTTTGTAAACCTGGCAGCCTGAGTTGTAGCCCAGAGTCCATGGAATGATGAAGGAACTGACTCCACAAAGTATGCGGTACATGCACGTCCCTGCTCACACAGAGTAATAAAGATTTGTAAAACAAATGATCCTTTGATGCAATAGCTTATAACCTTGGCTAGGCTTTAGATGTGCCTAGGAATTAAAAACAAACAAACAAAAAAACCCCACAAAAAGCAAAAACAACTTTGCCCAGTTGATCAATGAAGTAAAAATCTTAGAAGAGATTCAATATATTTTTAATTTTCAAAATGATTCCACTGTGAACCCAAAATTGAACATTGAAACCTGTATTTAACATACTAACATAGTGATCTCAGTATTCCAAAGGATGGTGAAGCCTGAGACTCAGGGGTCTTGTTCACTTATCCTGGTGTGTTGCATACATTTTTTTTTTCTTTCAAGATAAAGTTTTGCTGTGTTATCCAGCTTGGTCTCAGACTTGTGAGCTCAAGTGATTCTCTCAAATTACCCTCCAAGGTCTTTCAAGTCACAGCACTTACAGGTGTATGCTGCTATGTTTGGCTTATCAAAATATTTACAAAATGAGTCCCAACAAATAAACCAGAGAAGCCCAGAGGCTAGTGTTCACTATATAGTTTTAGGATAACCAGTGATATTTTTATAGAACAATGTTTGTCTTGGTTAGGGTTTTACTGCTGTGAACAGACACTATGACCAAGGAAATCTTATAAAGAACACTTAACTGGGGCTGATTTACAGGTTCAGAATTTCAGTCTATTATCATCGAGGCAGGAACATGGTAGTGCCAGGCAGACAAGGATCTGGAGGAGCTGAGAGTTCTACATCTTCATCCAAAGGTAGACAGGAGAAGGCTGGCTTCCAGTCAGCTAGAACAAGGGTTTTAAAGGCCACATCTACAAAGGCACACCTACTCCAACAAGGCCACACCTCCTGATACTGCCACTCCGGGGCCAAGCATATCCAAACCACCACAAAGCTCCTTTCCGCCATTGATCAAACACTGAGTAACTATCACTTTCAAAAGTATAAAAAAATGAAACAATATTTGCTTTACTACCAGCAGTCTTGATTTCTGAAAATATTTATTTTATGTGTGTGTTTGTGTGCCTCTGTATATATATGTGGCCCACATGCATATAAGCACCCTCAGAGGCCAGAAGAGAGTATTAGAGCTTCTGAAACTGGAACTACAAGTGGTTGTAAGCTGCCATGTGTGTGCTGAGGACTGAATCTGAGTCCTCTGCACAAGCTCCTAGAAGATGCACCCTCTCTCCAGCCCCTGATCTCAGTTCTGTTTGAGACACATGGGGCACACATCCAGCTTGTGTCACCAAATGATTAAATAAGAATTTCAGTTAGAAATGAAAAGTTTTCTTTTGCTTAGCCTAATCTGACATTTTTAATTTTTTAATTCGTTTTATATATGTATGAGTCTTTTGTCTATATGTATGTCAGTGCATTCACCACCACATGTGTTCCTGATTACTGAAGAGGCCAAAGAGGACGTGTAATTTCTTGGGACTCTAGTTACAGATGTTGGGAACTTCCATGTGGGTGCCTGGAATTGAACCCAGGTCCCCTATAAGATCAGTGAGTGTTCTTAACCACTGAGCCATTTCATCAGTGCATAATCTGACATTTTTAAAGGGATACATATTATAGACCCGTTGTCCTTCAATCTGTTTCTAACTCAACACTTCAGTAAACACACCTATATAAAAACAAATTTTTCTTTTATCTTTATCAAAGTATTAATAGTAAATGCTTGGAAAGCTTTAATGGATAGTTATCTCTTTCTGCTTCCCAGGTGCACACATATGATCACACAAAATCATGTGTGCACTGTCGTATACACTAGCCAATAATAGCACACCGCTTAAGTCTGTGTAAAAGTCTTTACAGCTGAGTAGAATTCAAGACCCCTACTGCTCCCTCTAAGTGCTGCCTATGGCCATCTTGAGGCACTTTCTACTTCTTGGACATGATTTACATTTTTTCCCATCTCAGTAGGTTGTTTTTTGTTTGTTTGTTTGTTTTTGTGGTTTTTTACTCTCAGTGTTTAGTCTGCTAGTGACACCCAGTGGTGGCTTTTTCTCTGTATCCTGTATTCTGGGGCAGTTTCTTTCTTTTTTTTTTTTTTCCAGGAGGAAAGTTTATTTAGGGCAGAGGGAGAGCAGAGAAAGGTGGAGGCCGGCCATGACCACGCAGAGGGGGGAGGGAAGGGATACGACCTGCAGGCGCAAGAGAGCAAGAGAGCAAGAGAGCAAGAGAGCAAGAGTCTCTTCTGAACGTCAGGGAGTTCAAGCCCTCTGTACTGAGTAGCAGGCTGCTTTTAAGCAGAGTTTCCAGTACCACACCCTCTCCCCTTAGAGAACTTAAACACTATGGTCATTAGTTTTGTGAGCTGCAAGAGGCTGAGTGCTACTACAGGGAGATTTGAAGAATATTCACCAGTCTGGATTTCATACAAACTTAAAACAAAATATTGATACCACACAGACCCACAAAAAATTAGGGTGTCTGTCCTACTGTGTTACTTTCCTATTGTGTATAAAACACCAAGACCAAGCCAGGTTATAAACAAACACAATTTGGCTTACAGTTTTAGAAGGTGAAGTTCACAATGCAGGAGCAAAGGGGTGGAGGCAGGAGGTTGAGAGGTTGTATCTTGATCTGAGAATAGGAGGAGGGGACACTAGGAATCTCATAAGTCTTTTGAAACCTCAAAGCTCAACCCACTCCTCCAGTGACACACCTCAAACAAGACCACAATTCCTAATCAACCCTACGTAGCTTTAACAACCAGGGACCAAGTAATCAAATATATGAGCCTATGGGGGCATTCTCCTTCAAACCTCTATAGTATACTTCAATGGATCATATCAACTGTGATTCCCAAACCATTATCTTTTCCTCACACTTCACATTTCCCCCAGGTATCATGACAGAAACAGTGGTGTTCACTCAGAATCTCATAAACTCACAGCCCTGCTTACAAACAGATCTTACAATTGTGGCTAAAAATGCAGTGTGCATCCCTAGACCAAAAGAGGAAAGCTTATTAGGAGACCTTGGCAGTTGTCCCTTCACCTGTTACAAGAATAAAAGACAGACATTACAGATTTAGGAGCCCCACCAACCTGGGTCCCCAAGTAACTCTAGGTAACAGAGATCACATGTTTCTCCATTCTGACCCATACTGCAATTCACCAACTTCATCAAACTTTGAAAGACCTATGACTTTGATGGAAAATGAACTTTTGTTGTGCTGTGGGACCAGATTGGTTAGTTTTCTGCCTGTTATGACAAAATATCCAACAGAACAATATGGTGAGGAAGGGAAAAAGGAAGAGAAGAAGGGAGGGAAGAGGGAAAGAAGAAAAGAAGGAAGGAAGGAACGGAAGAAGGGAGGGAGGAAGAGAGGGATAGAGGAAAGGGGAGGAAAGACGAGAGGAAAGACAGGAGGAAGGAAAGCTGTCTTTTAGCTCTGACTTCAGAATGTGCAGTGCATGGTGCATGGCCGCCAGGGGTGTGGACCAAAAACCTATGTTACAGAGATTGCTCCTTAGTATTTGGCATATGGCAATCAGAGAGGAGGGGAATTCAGTGAAGAGTAACAGTAATATGCACATGCCAGAAACACGCTTCCTCCACTCATTTCCCAGCAAGGTCTCTTATTATGGCTTCATCAACTCTTTAGGTCCTACCACCATGATCCCAGGATTTCAAGACTCTGTCTCAGAGATTTTCCTGTAGGTAGACTTTACTAATCTAGTAGGTGTTTCTCAGTCTAATCAAATTGACAATGGAGTAATCACCACAGGAACTGAAAATTTGGGACTGTTTGTGATTGTAATTTGGCATAGTCTAATCTGATATCTCATAATTATATCCAATTCCATTATGTTCAAAATTACAATATTAGTTTTCAGCTTGGTAACTTCCAAAACAGCAGCCAAGAGTGACGCTCTAGCAAGATGAACTTTTTTAGGGACAGCCATCTCTGGTTACCAATATAAAGGGATATTATGCTAAGAACACCTAGGTCTCTACCATAAGCCTGGAGAAAGTCAATACTGTTACATATGGAGACAGAGGGGACAATGAAGTGCAAATTTATGGATTCCATTAAAAATTGTGAGTGCCAGTTCTCTAGCAGGCACATTGCATACATTTCTGTGCTTTCATTGCTTGAGTTAGGAACACTCTCTGACCACTCATGAGAAGGCTCCTTTGTCCCCTGACATCATCCTCACAGCTAAGCCAGAACCAGTTTTGTTCAGTTCTACTTCTGAAAGTACACTTGGGTTAACTGTCCTTCATCTTTTAGCTACTGAGAGTACCTTGTAGATGTTGTCTTTTATTTGTGTTGCACTTTGAGAAAACCATACCAACTTTCTCTTCTGCCTGAGAGAACCAACGGAGAATAGAAGAAAAGAGAACAACGTAAGCTTTATTGAATCATAAACATCTCAATTGGGACGGGTTAAATATGTATTTAAAGAGTCTTGCTAACAGCCTCTAGAATTAAATTTACATATGCAAGCAGACACTTCCTTACTTCCATCCTTTTGAAAGAACAAACCGCACTCTAGCATTTCTTGCAGGCATATACACATTCCGCCTGCAGGGAGAGAGAGTAGCCACTCAGCCACATACATCAGAAGTGAGCAGGTGAAACATTTCTCACTCTTTCTGATAACATTTGTGACCTAACATTCAGCAATGAATACACAGCTGGTGGTACACGCCTTTAATCCCAGCACTTGAGAGGCAGAGGCAGTCGGATTTCTGAGTTAGAGGCCAACCTGACCTACAAAGTGAGTTCCAGAACAGCCTGAGCTATACAGAGAAACCCTGTCTTAAAACAAAACAAAACAAAAAAAAAAAAAAAAAAACAAAAGAATACCCAGCTCTCAATAGGAGATGGAGAAACACAGGAGTTTACCAGGGGTTTTGCACTGGGTCTGTAGCAAGTCTTCAGTAGCAAGCCTGGCTTAGCAATATAAGCTGCTGCTTCCTGACCTTGAGCAGTGCCCAGTGTCTATCATCTACACTCTCGGCAATGAAGAAAGACCAAAAACGACAAAGACCTTAGGGACCAGGCACAGCTAAGATGAGACTATACATAGGCTGTCTCTCACTACACTGGACTTTTAGA
The DNA here is from genome assembly GCA_021653895.1 of Mastomys natalensis. Taxonomy (NCBI): domain Eukaryota; kingdom Metazoa; phylum Chordata; class Mammalia; order Rodentia; family Muridae; genus Mastomys; species Mastomys natalensis. The sequence continues at coordinate 961,211 of JAJTUV010000677.1, forward strand.
CAACAGTGGGTAGAGTAATATGTACTGCTATTAGAAGTAGTGATGTTAAGAGAACTCAGACTTCAAGTTTCCTCTATGACTAGGCCTTTCCAGAGTAGAGTCCCCAGTGTTTAGTATGCATTTCCTGAACACAAAGATATTTTCTACATCATAAAATCAGGAAGTTAGCCAGGATTTCTTCCTATCATCTAAATTCTCAAACCCAGTTCAAAACCAAGACTACATTTACATGCCACGTTTCTTGTGCTTAAGATTAAATTAATGAACCAGCCAGGCAGGGACCTTGAAAACAAGCAGTTCTACTTTTGTCCTTTGTCAGATATGTTCTTTGTTCTGTCTTGACTGGAAGCCAGAAATGCCAGAAGTGGTATTTGGGTGCTCTAATTCCAAGTCTGGTTGTTTGCTTGTTTGTTTGCTGCTTGATTTTTAATTTTTGTCTACTTTCACACAGCTTCCTGGAAGGTAAATGTGAGCGAGAACAGTCAGATGCCCACTCCTTTTGGTGAGCAGCCTTGCAGTTGGATCTCAGGGTTTTTGGGGTGGGAAAGAGTTATTAGACTCTTAGTACTGATGATATAGATGCCGGACCTCGTGCATTCAGCTGCCAGCTTAATTTTATCTCCTTTTGTTCACAGTCTGTCTATGCTTGGATGCTTCTCCTACAACCTAATTCCAACTATCTGAGTTCCCATGACCACCCAGCATCAGCCCTAAAACCTTCTAGACTCCAATTTCAACCATCTTTTAAATCATTTCAGTTTCAGCTCTTAGGGAGAATATTAAAGGGATTAACAATCACGGAGGCCATTGAAGATGGACGCCCTTTCTCATGGACAGTTTCAGACTCTATCTTCTATTTCCCTGGTAACACTAGAAAGGGAAATATCACAACTACTCCTCCAGACTTAAAATACCATATGAAGAGGAAGATATATGAGGACTTTGCAGAGGCCCATCAAGGGAAAGCTATTTTCTCATGGTCAAAAGAATGAATTCTGAATTCTACATTTGGCCTTGAGTAGAAACATTGGATTCTGATCTGCTCTGAAGAATAAGACATTATTTACTCCCGTCGCTTGTGTTAAAGTGAATCCAGCTGGGCCTGCCTGCCTGCCTGCCACCTGTCCAGAGGCTCATCCCACGGAAAATCTGATAAGAAGGTTGAAAGGAATAATTATGTATTTAATAAAAACAATATGCTTTTACCTCCCACAAGTCCCTCTGCATGAGCCTGCTTTGATAGTTTCTGCCACAGTACTGTGAAACCCACCCTGCCCATGTTCTAATTCAAAAGACAGTAGCTTTTACTTTTCTTTCTTCCAGGTTATTCTCAGACACCAGTCACAAGCTTAAGCAGCTTCTAAATGAATTTTAATATTCTTTTATTAATAAAAGCAGAAGCCCTGAAAGGGAAGCCTGATTTTTCAGCCACACAAACTCCTCAGTGTTTTCTTACCATTTCTGACATGGCTGACTTCTCCCTCTCTCCTCCTTTTTGAGACAAGAACTGATTATCATGCCTCTGCCTCTTAAGTACTGAGTTTAGAGGTATGAGCTACTATGCGAAGCAACATTGAGCTTGTCTGGTCTTTCCTCCGGTTGACTAACAGAGGTGAGTTTTAAGCCCTTTGTCCTTTCTCCCCTCATTAGTTTGCCTCATTGTGCAACGACATTGCCATCTACCTTCTCAGGCTACTATGAGACACTATGGTTCTTCACCTCAGGTCCCCAGCTAGGATAGTGTCCACTTGGCTTTTTCTCATCTTCTGGTTTTAGGACTGAATTGTTTAAAATGGGGTGGGGGGGGAAGAAATATAAATAATAGAGGTAGAATATCTTTGTAAAATCTGTAAAAGTAATAATTTAGTTTCAAGAGATCAGATTCATTGTTTCTTTTCCTTTGCCATTCACTTTGGGGTTTAGCCTAAGGGGAAGATGAATTTGATACAAATGTAGTTTTTAGTAGGATATGCTTATATGCTTTATAGATATTCCCACTGTTTACTAAATGACTTGTCTGGTATGCCCATGCCAAGGTATAAGCTGAGGTTTTAGCAACAAGTGAATGTGCAGGTGGGTTAGTGGGTCAGTGTTTATTATAAAGCCTGATGACCTGAATTCTGTATCTTCTACTTACAGGGTGAAAGGAGAGCCAACTCCTGAAAGATGTCCTCTGTCCTTCACAGATGGTCCGTGGTACATGGTATAAGTGCCTATTTATAAACACACACACACACACACACACACACACACACACACACACACACTCACACACGCATACAAAATAGGTCAATATAAAAGAAAGATTTTTTAAAAAGACTCACAAGATAACTAGTTCCTTTAAATACACTGTATCATTTTTTTTAAAGAGGCCAAAAGATTTTTTTTTGAACAAAACAATAAAATTAAGTGATTGAATTGCAATTATATTTTAATTCAAAGGAAAAAAATTCAAGTTATACTGACAAAAACAGAGAACATGTGTCTGTGAACTGAGTATAAAAGTTATTAGTCATGGCTCGAGTGAGTGGAAGACACCTAGAGGCCACCAGCCAGCCTCATGGGTCACCTGCAGCAGGAGCCACTACAGTGTGCAAGAATGTGGTCAGCCGATGCGAAAGAAAGAGAGGTGGGGCAGTCTGAGTATTATGAAGAGAGGTGGAGCTGGAGACAAGAGGGTGGAGAGGAGTGGCCTGTGCTGAGTGGCCTGCCCTGTCTCCATGGTGGAGTCCCAGCCTGTGCTGCCCCTAAGGACCATGTCTGGGTCTGTGACCGTGCAGCAGCAGGGGTCAGTGTTGATGTCCCTGGCTCATATTCCCACTGAAGACTATGCAGATGGCCCTGGGCTGGGCTGCTGTTAGAGACCATACTGCTATCCAGCTGCTATGCAGAGATGACTCCTTCCTCAGTGGCTTCAGCACTCTGAAGAGCTGGCTCTGTACCTCTCCTGGGCAGCACAGTAAAGGTGTGCTCACTCAGGTGAGCTGGCCTCATGCCTTGCCAGCTGCGGCATTGGGTGATCTAACTAGGATGTGCTGGAAAGTTTGCCCTGGTGGTGTGCATGTGGAAGAGCTGGCAGGCTGACCAGCTCAGCTACCACCCAGGCACAGATCCAGGCTATAAGTTAGATCAACATCTACCTCATCTATGAAATGCTGGAGCTCTTGAAAGGGCCAGTCCTGCAGATCCAAAGCTCCAGAATCTCCATAACGCAGAGCAACTACAGGGTAATTGGGAGACTCCAGTATTGATGGTGTCACAGAAGCCAGAGGCTTCAAACCATACCAATGACTTCTTGCAATGAATCTTTGCAAGTGAAGATATGTGGACAGAGTGTTATTCTGTGGGACACTCTGTGACACACTACAGAACGCATGAGATGTTTTCTATGCTTTGTTTGTTTATTTTGTTTTTTATTTTCTTTTAGAGGGAGTTGCAAGGACAGATTCGAGGGGATGAGGAAATGAGTGGGACTGGGGTACATGATGTGAAACCCACAAAGATTCAATAAAAAGTAATAGTTATTAGGAAAACTTCTTGCTAATTTTCTTGAGCCAAATCATGGTTCTAGAGTTATGTAAGAATGTATCAGCAGTTGTGTGCTCAGAGGCAGAGGGTAATGAGATGAGCTCATGATGCCTGCAAGAGTTCCAGTTTATCCCTGTCAGCGACATGAACACAAAAGCAAACACAGCAAATGCTAACAACTGTTGCAATTCAGTGCTGAATATGTGGGTGTTCTTTTGTATTACACTCTCAGTGTTTTTGTATATTTTATAATAAAAAACTTAAAAAGAAGCGAAATCTCTTTAACATAATGTTCCAAACATATGACTATGAAATACTTTTTTCTTCTCATAATGTCAGGGCCACAGCATTATCACAGAGGAGTATACTCTAGAACATTCTTGCATAAGGTAAGGTTTTGGTATCTACATTTTAAATATATGATAATATATTTATATATAATATACTTATATATGTGTACATATTATATATTATAAAAATATATAATGATATATAAATATAGTAGATATACAATAATATAAAATGCTCAGTAAAAAAAATAAAAGTTGTTTTAGAAATTTACTCTGTGGATGAAGAGTCAGTTGAATGCAGTTAACACAGTGGTCAGAATGGTAAAGCTAGAAACTTGCACATCGAATGTCTATCTATTATTCATTACCCAGATCCTTTATTTACTATTACCTCAAGTGCAATAATGCAGATCAACTCTCCTGCCAGAAGCCCCAGGAAGGCCTGATATTCATCATCCTTAAAAAAGCATATGTACATAATCCAGATTTTGTCACATGTCCAAATGAGTAAGGTTGGTCCTTGAATTTTTGCTGGTCTTAAGTAATATATGACAGTGTCTTTCCATTGGTTGCATTAAACTGTATGTTGTTAGAAAGCCCTTAGTTTTTATGGGGACAGAGACTCAGACTGAGACAATCTAAGAAAGGGAGAGCTGAGAGGAAGAACAGATGTTTCTGGTGATGTATTTTCTGCAGCAGGATCCATCCAGCTCTTCCCAAAACTATTTTGTGTTCTTGGACTTCCTAATTTCAAGGACTTTTCTCTTACTCCAGTTGGAGCGTTTGTTGTTAAACAATTCAAATGGTTATAAGGAAGATACTAGGAGTGTTTCCTATATTTTTTTTAAGTACAACTTCTAAGTGAAATGTTAGCTGAAGGTCATAACATATCCAAAAAAACCATTGTGTACATGACTCTTTGGGAGAAACACTCAAGCCATATCTAAACCATAGCAATTGTTTAGCCACCTCCTTGACTGGGACACAGCTCCTTAATGTGAAGGCTGGTATGGCAGCATGACAGCAGTACTGTAGCCTTTCTGTCACTCCTTCCATGAGAAGAAATGATTTGTATTCACTTCTCTATTCATCTGGCAGGTGTGTGACTGCTTTGATCAGTAGGATACAGAGATAGATGCTGCCTGGGTTCTGAGGCAGTGATACGACATACTGCTTCTGCTTTATCACTAGGACGCCATCTTTGTTTGTCTGATAAATCTGACTCTGGCTCTCTTGAGGCCACTTGGAAGAACATGTAAGTACCCTAGTCATTAGATCCTGATGAACCCAGCTTTTGAGTATCCAAGGTGCTATTTGTACAAAGTTAGAAACTCTTAGGTGATTACCGCCTCTTCTATTTCTTCCTTCCAAGATAAAGTTCTACACAGACAAGTCGTTCTGGTGTACTTGCTCTGAACTCCAGCTCTGACATCCATGAACATAATCAAATAATGGTTATTTTATGCCATAAGGTTTGAGGTATTTTGTTACTCAGCAACAGCACGTGAACATGTTGATCCTGAATAAAACCAGCTTCTGCCAGCAAGACAGGTAAGGCATGGGCGTTAACAATGGGTACCACAGCTTGCTGTGTCTGACTGCTGCTCTTGTATTGTGAATGAGATTTCTCTAACATCTTAGATGGATACAAAGTCTCTTCTGACATTAAGGGACATCTTTTAAGGTAGATAGAGCAAATTCTGCCATAGATGCCGTTTGGCTATAGCCACAAGTCAAGCTCTCGATCATCCTTAAGCCCCCAAGGAGTGTAACTTTGAGTCCATGTAATTCACACCAGCATGGCCTGGGAACACAGAGAGCTCCTGGAGCAGAAAACTGAAGGATGAGCCATATCTTTATCTAATTTAGTAGAACCTTAGACTATTATGTAAAGGGAAAGCTTATCTATTGTAACAAAAACTCACCAAATGCAGTGGTTTAAGGATGACAGATGTACAATGTCATATTATCCTCAGCTAGGCTGGCCTGTCTCTGTACTACAAGATTCCAAAAGATCCAGAGTGCATTCCTATTGGTGCTCTGCCATGTTCCAGAATCTTTCTTTTAAACCTGAAAACTGTAAGGAGAAAGAACCAAATCCATGATTATTTAATTAAAACAAGCTTTATTTTAGAGGTACACTCGGTCTGGCTAGCTAACTGTTTCACTCTCTATCAGCATTTTGGAGATGAGAAAGACGAGGTTTTTGTAGCTCAGGAGTAGGAGGTTTCCAAGTGGAGGATTTGGTTTACAAAATAGGAAGTGTTACAGAAACAGAACATAAGCATAACAAGTTAGTCCTGAATCAAAGACATTATTGCCATTCCTAGAGAGGAGATACAGAACAATTTGTAGTTAAGGTTATAGGTGGGACATAGCACCATCCTTGAAAAACAGAAGTTTAGTCATAAACAGGCATGAACCTGGTTTGTCTTTATTATAAGATGATTTAAGCATAAGGTGAATGTAGGTCTTCAGTTTCGTATCTTCATGGATGATCCCGAGTCACTGTCCCACAATGAGTTGTGGCCACTTTGGAAAAAGAAAGCACAAGGCAGAGCCCATGCCTGGAAGGCACACCTGTTACTTCTATTACAGTCCACCCGGGGAACTGAGTCATTTGCCGAATCTAGGAGCAAAGAGGGTTTAGAGATGTGGTCTTTGGCTGAGCAGGCATGTATGAGAAGAGTAGATTTGATAGACTTAAGTGGTATGTTTTTTCATTTGCAGCAAATGAGTTCTTTACTTGACTTGTTTAGAAGCTGAGATGATGAGAAATCCTGATGGTCATATGCTGTTTGTCCAAAATATAATTTTGTTCTTTGGATAGTAAGTCAGAATTTGATGTTGTTTTGGTTTTCTATACCTAATATCCTCCCTCCAGTTTCTTCCTGATGCCATGATGCAAAGTAAGGTTTTTATTTCAAAATGAACAAACAACCCCCTCCCCAAATTTTTGTCTATCATATTTTCAGAGGAAAACAGCAGCAAAGAGATAAGCTTTGTCACTTAAAAGCTGTCTGGCTGTGGGCATTTCTCTTCCTCTCCAGTTCCTTGATTGTCGGTGATGACAGAATGTGCCTTCTAGCTTGTTGTGGGGCTTTCCTAAGTTAATGTTTGTGAAATGCCAAGCACAATGCCTGTTTTGTGGAAACCACTTAATAAATTGTAACTATTACAATAATATTAAGAACTGAAGTTTAAATACGTTAACATTTTCAAGTTTAGCCTTTTCCGTAAACTAGTATAATCTCTAACTGCATTTAAAATACCCTGATGCCCACAGAAATAAGTATAGTTCTCACCTCTTATTAAAGAAGCTTCTTTTTGTAGCCATAACAGAAAGCTTTAAAGTAGTAAAAATACAAAGAACAACTGACTGCGGGTGCCCAGCATCAAACAATGTATCTACAACACAACCTTAACCCAAAGGAAGGAAAATGGGGAAGAGGGGCTAGAAACATTGTAACTGCCAGCAGACAAGGCCAATTAGGTTGTCTACATCTTACAGAGAGGCCACACTCAATGTTCAACAACATTGTTGCCTAAACAAGATTTGAACAATGACAACAGCAGTTGACCTGTGAGAAAAATCTCACAGGGCCCCACCCCACGCTACTATAGCAGAGGGAGAGTCAGCCTTCCCCATGACAAGCTCCCTACTTGGTTATCCAATACCGAATGGTCAGTCCTAAAAACTTATAAGCAACACTAAATTGATTCAGGTTTTATTTATACACTTTAGGAAATATATATGTAAGAATAATAATGAAAGAAAAAGAGGTCATGAACTTGAGGAGGGTATATAAGGAAGGAGTCTGAGGGAGGAGGAAATGATGTAAATACAGTACACATATATAAAAAGTGTTTAAAATTCAATGGTTTTTTTTGAGCATGAATGGGGTGACTCAGTTTGAAAGTAGTCCAGGAATCCATTACAGGTGCCTAAGAGAAAAGCTGCATGGGATGAACATTGAAGCAGAAAAGAAAATTATTTAATAGGGAAAAGTCTGCAAATCCTGGTGGGATTTTTCCAATGACAATACATGTGTGATGCTTTAGATTTGAAGTGTCTGTTAGAGCACCGAGAACCTTTCAGCCCTAGTCAGAGAAGGCTATGAAGATTGTGAGCAGGGTTCTCTTGCGTTCTGTCAGTAGGACAGGCAGGGATAGGGCCCCCAGACCCCTTCACTTAGGGTTCTAAGTAGATCAGCTTTTGTTATTGATATCTTTTTGGCTTTTGCCCTGGCCTTTTGGGGTTCAGAGCTGAAGTGGAACAGAGTTGAACAAAGGCCAAAAGACTGATGATCTTGGCCTTGTAACGCTGACTGTACTGGAAGCTGCTGGCTTCTGGAGACTTAACACTCTCTTGCTTATTCTGTGGCCAGAAACCTGTGGCATCTTTTCTCTTTAACTCTTTGTGCTTTACGTTTACTTTATAACTCTCTGTGCTTTTTACACTGGAGACTTAATTCATTCTTACTGTTTAACTTAAGTAACTTAACTCTTAATGCTTAAACAAGCAATGGGAAAAGTTACCTCTTTATATCTCTTATTATTATGCTTACATAAGCGCTAATCTCTGGCATTTAACACAGGAATTAAGTAAAAGGATGTATTGGTAGAGCTCCTTCCTCTGTCAAGTCAGTCAGGAGCCTCTTGGTGGCCAGGGGAGAAACTCAGAGCTAATTAACTCTTTTGACCCAGAGAGAAAAAGAAACAGAAAAAAAGTCACTCACACAGACAACACACACATTGGGTGAAGGGGAAAACAGTCTTGCCATCTTCCTTTATTACTTTCAGCCTTCTTATAGCTTAAAAAGTTCTCTATGTAAGAAAAAAATTACTTCATAGATAAAATATTAAATAAGTTTAAAGCAGTGTTTCATACTGTAAGCTCATTACAAGTTCAAAACAACAGTTTTTACAAGGCCTTGCCTTATCACAGTGTACACCTGTGGATTCATCCTTGGCCCTGAATGTTTTTCTTTGAACACAAATTTGTCCAAGCCTATTTTTCTTTTTAGTGTAATTATGGAAGTTCATTGTATTTCTTATTGTGCAGCCTTTACTTAATATATGAGGAGCGAGCACATTCTATTCTTGATTCTAACTTTGTTACATCTTTCTAGCAGAACAACATCTCTTAAAACTTTCTTCCTAAAATTATTTGAATCAAATCAGGATTTCTATAAAATCATGAATTCATCTAAACAGCATTAATTCATGAAAGTTTATCTGCAGGAAATCTGCTTAATAGGGTGGGCTAATGCCCAGGAATCCTTAGGATATATAATAGTGACAGAAAAGGCATATCAGCTGCTGCAAAGCAATCCTAGGGTGAAGTCTCTTGGCGTCTTGCCTCTCCAGGCTCACTCATTACAGACCATGCAAAGATGGTAGGTCACCTCCAGGTGAGCAACCTGCTAGCCTTAGCCTTTCCTAGATGGCTCCTGACAGTTTTATTAAGCCACATTCTTGCTATATAACCTTACTTGGCCTTTGCTCTGTAAAATCAGGCTGGCCTCACACTCACAGTTGACCTGTCTCTGCCTACTGAGTGCTGGCATTAAAGGCATGTGTCACCATGATTAGCCCAACAGTAGTTTGATTGTAGTCAAATATTAATCAAGTCCCTCTCTCCTAAACAGCGTTTCTGTAACCCCCATGATTGTAGCATAAGTTACATACTGACAGGGCTCTTGCCTTCCTGGTCTAAGGACTTAATCCTCCCTTGGAAACCTTTAAAAGTAAACAATTGTTTTGTCTGGTAGTAGGGCTGATACCTCTGCTTTCCTGTTTTACTATCTGTGATGTTAATAAATCTAACAAAGTTTATACCATATATATACATATAAATACATACATATGTATATATATAATACCATATAACATATATTGTACCATATGTGTGTATATGTCCAGATTCAATGTCTTTCTCTCAAACCTCTCCTTTTTTCCTACCCCAGAGCTAACAATATCCTTCCTTCAACCCATGTGTTAAAGGCTTGGTCCCCACCCAGTGATGCTATAAAGGTGTGACTGGGCTACAAGAGGTGACTGACACACCAAGTTCATCAGGTACCTAATCCACTAATCAAACTGAACAAACAGGAGGTGTGACCTTGTTGGAGTAGGTGTGGCCTTATTAAAGGAAGTGTGTCACTAGTGGTTGCAGACTCTGAGGTCTCAGGGTCTGCATGGAGGAGGCAGGCTACAATGACTTATGCCTCGAAGGGTTTATCCTGTCTCTGACTTGCCTCTCTGTGTTCTACCATGAGGAAGTAGCTCTGCCCCACAACTCTCTGCTGCCATAATAAGAATTCTGTCTTACCACAAGCCTTGAAACAACAAAGACAAGTGACTGTGGTCTGCAACCTGTAATATGATGCAAAATAAATTTTTCTTAAATTGTTTTCTCAGGTACTTTGTCACAGTGATGAAAAATAACTGTGGTAGATTGAATAGGAATGGTCCCTGTAGATTCAAATGTTTGAATGTTTGGTCCATAGGAAGTGGCAATATTAGAAGATGTGGCCTTGTTGGAGTAGGTGTGGCCTTATTGAAGGAGTATGTCAGTAGTGGTTGGGGCTTTGAGGTCTCAGGTGCTCAAGGCAATATAGTGTCCCTTTGACTCTTGCTGCCTATGAATCAAGATGTAGAACTCTTGGCTCCTCCAACTCTATGTCTGCCTTAATGCCACCCTGCTCCCCTGCCACGATGATAATGGACTTAACCTCTGATACTGTAAACCAGTCCCAATTAAATGTTTTCCTTTATAAGAATTGGCTTGGTCATGGTGTCTCTTCACAGAAATCAACTCTAAGACAGTGGTTAATGTGATACCAGTTGCCTAGTTGTCCTCTTGTAATTGATTGAATTTAAGGTCTATTTTCTTTTCAGTTGTTTGTTAGGTTTCAGTTTGCTTACGTAGGAACATAAAAGACACAGCAGTCTAATGGATTCTCATTCTTTATTTTAGCAATTTGGTTATGGTTTGCATTAGCCACATAAGACTATTGTCTTATGCACTAGACTTAACAAACTCATATCAGGACTTCCCCAGTTTGTCAAACAAGATTTCACCACATGGAAATACAGTCGTAAGACCTGATTCTCTACTTTGAATTTTAGTTTCTTTGTTGGGTTGTTTGACATAGTGTGACAGCTCATTAAACTGTGTGATAATCTGTTAAATATTCCAATTCATCAAGCTGTTAGAGACTAGAATCCAAGCCTGAAGTTTCTACTCCCTTCTTTAAGAAAAGGTTTTGCTATATAGCCAGGTTGGCTTTGAATTGCCTCTGCACTTTTTCCTATTTAGTTTTTTATTCAGTGAACCAAATCACTCCAATATTATAAGGGCTTAAATCACTATGATTATGGTTTCTTAGAGTTCTAAGGTTTGATCAGCAGGTCTACAGCTTTCTCCTTGTTTCATATGTGTGGATACATACAACTGGAGGGTCGGCCAGAGGCTGCACCCTGCTGACGTCACTGAGTGACGGAGACTCTGCTCCCATGCAATATTTTCTTCTGGGCTTCTTCATAGAATGGTGATGTCAGGAGAATGTCTCAGAAGGGGCATGCAGCCATCCATGTACAAGTATTTATCAATCATCTGGCTTGTGAAACATATGCTTGTGTCTCCTTCTCTAAAACAGATTACATGATCAAGCTTAGTCTCAGTGTGGGTTAAGATTATACAGAGTGGAAATTGGTATGGGGGTGAGTCTCTATGAGCCATTAGTATAATAATCTATTCCTGCATGTTTATCATTGTCATTTCTGACCTAGCTATGGAAAAGAACAGCAAAATAAGTTTACACCTAAAAGGTTAACTTTAAGTTGAACAAATGTCTGTGATAATTATCACAGACATTTAATTATCTAAGCATTTATTTAATTTAATAAGCTTTTATTTAATAACATTATTAAGTATCTAAGCATTTTCCCCAAATTGTGTAGAGTCTTTCTTTGTACTTGATGCAACTTAAATAATAGCAAACAATTAATTGATAAATCAGTACAGTTCCCAGTGGAAAGTGTTTGCAAGTAACATTCTCTTTTGTGGTTTGAACGAGAAATGTCCCTTATAGGCTCATGGGAAAAAGATGTCCCCAAGTTGGTGGCGCTGTTTGGGAAGGTTATGGAACCATAGATATGTCGAGCCTTGCTGGAAAAAGTGCATCACTGGGGACAGGCTTTGAGGTTTAGAGCATGACTCTACTTTTTTTTCTTTCTTCATGCTTCCTGTGTGTGCATGATACAGGATCACTCTGCTTCCTGATTGCTGGCTGGCCTCATGCCTCTGAGGACATGCCTTCTCACCATGATGGACATAAGCCAATAAAACATGTTTGTTCATAAGATGCTTTTACTGTTGTATTTTTCACAGCACCAGTAAACTAAAACATCTTCTAACTTGAGTCATTATAGGTTGATATTTCTTCTTTTATTATTTTATTTTATTGAATATTTTCTTTATTTACATTTCAAATGTTATCCTCTTTCCCGGTTTTCCCCCCCTGAAACCCCGTATCCTATCTCCCCTCCCCCTGCTTCTGTGAGGGTGTTCCCCCATCCACCCATCCACTCTCTCTCCCACCCTTGCTTTCCCCTACTCTGGGGCATCATAGCCTGATATTTCTTAAGCAAGGGTTTACTATGAAAATTAGATTCTTCATTTAACATATATATTTTAAATGTAAGAGCTACAATTTTGATTTGACAGCTGTCTACTAGCTGTCCAAATGCCAAGGTCCAGAAAACCCTGTCTCGAAACAATTAATGTAGGCTACATTTGTTTTGACAGATTTTACTGTCAATGCACAGTAAAAGTTCCTTGTGTACTTTCTTATTATGTAATGCTAGCATTCTGTTTCTCTGATAAAGTGCATAAATCCTTATGCGACAGGGTAACAAGGGATTTCCTTTTGCTTACCAAGCTTTACTTCAGTTAGTGACTGCTGGCTGTTACAATTAGCAGACAATTCAACTCAACTTAAGCCACATGGAAGTGTCTTCAACTGGTTCTTAATGCTGCAAGCTCACTCATTAACCTTCTGGGAGTATGTAAGAGTGTGAAACTCATGGTCCACCCTGGAAGATCGGACTTCCTTCTTAGATACATTCTCATTTCTCTATAATGTCCCTCAGTCTGTTCACACTAATTGGATTATTTCCATGCTGAGCAAGACATGTAGAGGCTGTGGATTATATTGACAGGTATAATCTAGCCCCAGTCAGGAATGAGAAATAGGTTAACTTTGGGGTTCTCTCAGAACCATATAACCATCTTGAAATGAATCTGAGAAACGTTAGAAAGACTTATGGCTACTAGAAACCAATCATTATTGCCAATCAATCCACCATGACCACAACTTCCTTCTATGAAGTACCATTAAGGGACATCATCTTTCATCATGGTGTCCAATAGCTTTTGTTTCTGTCATATAATATTCAACTGAATTTTTATCCCCTATTCCAATGTTAGAAGAACAAGAATCTGAAGAGAGAAATCAAGGCTTCCCCATTCTCACTTAGTGTAGCACTTTACATTCATAGATCCTACAAAGAAAACTATAAGTCCACTGTATTATGGAGAAACCACAAATTTAGAGCTAGCTAGAAGGAGCCGAAATGGTGACTGAGAACTGGGTTCTATTGCATAGCACTTACCAAATAAAGAATAAAAGGTAAAGCAGGCTGCCTAAGCTCCCTTTGCTGCTGTGTGAATGGCAGCCAAGCCTGGCTCTTCTGACTTGGAATACTGTGCTCTTGTCATTAAATTACACAGCTCCAAGTTTGATTACTTTTATCAGAACATTGGTTTCTACTATAAAAGTTTCCCATGATCCAGTGAGAACATTTTCAGGAATAGAAGGAAAAATCATGTTTTCTAAATTCTCCCATGCTTTGTAAAAAATAACTTAGGAAAAAACACCATTAAAAAATCTCATTTTTCCTTCACGATAAACCAAGCTATTCAATGTTTACATAAGATTTGTAGCTAGTCACTGGTTGTGTACTTTCTTACACCTATTTGGTGTTTACATTTTGTTTCACATGACATCATAGAATTATTTATTTATTTATTTTGGTTTTTCGAGACAGGGTTTCTCTGTGTAGCCCTGGCTGTCCTGGAACTCACTCGGTAGACCAGGCTGGCCTCGAACTCAGAAATCCACCTGTCTCTGCCTCCCAAGTGCTGGGATTAAAGGCGTGAGCCACCACCACCCGGCAAAAATTTTTTTTAAATATTTCTTTTTTTTTTTCTTGACATCATAGAATTATGTTTCCCTATTTTAGTTCTATGTTGCCATGTGTCTTGTTGGTTTTGTTTGCTTTGTTTTGATGGAAATATAATTCTTCACATTCTCCTACTAGAATCAAGACTTGTCACATTGCTTTTCTCTGGTGGTGATGCATCTATGTGCACAGACTTCTTTGGAGTCCTGTAGCTCCAGTTTATGTGCAATGGCTTAGTGAAAGTCTTAACAGTGACTAGAAAGGATGGCTTTACTTTATTTCATGGGTTCAACATGATTGTTCTAAAGTCCAAATATGTGGATCTAGTTTTACCACTTGTCATCTTTTTTTGGGTGATCTTAAGAAGAAGGCAATTTGAAGGTCAATTCACTTAACTTAGCTTTGCTGTATGATATGAATAATATGTCTTATTTTGGCAACTGTCTAAACATAAACAGCAAAGTCTTCCTGACTAGCTATCTTAGTCTGTGTTCAATTGCTGTGTAGAGACACCGTGACATGGCAATAATTATGAAGGAAATCATTTAGTTGAGCCTTGCTTACAGTTTCAGAAGTGTAGTCCATTGTCATCATGGCAGGGAGCAAGGGGGCATGCAGGCAGACAAGGTGCTGGAGAAGTAGCTGGAGTTCTACATCAAGGTCTGCAGGCAGCAGGAAGAAAGAGACACTGGGACTGGATTGGGCTTTTGAAACCTCAAAACCCACCCCCAGTAACACACTTCTTTCAGCAAGGCTACACCTCCTAACCTTTTAAATACTGCCACTGCCTAGTGACCAATTCAACTCTGTGAGCCTATAAGCACCATTCTTACTCAAACTACCATATTAGGACATAACTAAAATCTCTTGGTTTTCAAAAAGAATTCAAATTCCTCAGCTCAACAACGACAGATGGTCAAGATACCAGAATGCTTCAATTCTATTAACTTATAGTCCCCAAAGTAGTAATTGAGTTGCATAGATCTATATTAAAATTTGAGACCTAGTTAAAATTAGAGGAAACTACTTAATTATAAGCATCTCTGTATGAATTGGTCTCAACTAAATCTTCTATAAGATTTAAGAAACAGTTTAATAGGTCTTTGAATTAATTTCTTTAGTTGGTATTCTGTATTTCTATCCTTGTTGTAGAATTTCAAAATTTATAGCTGGCAATCAGCTGAAAGTTCATCATAGAACTGTGAGGCTCACCCTTTTTAAGACTTTTACAGTTTATTGAAAAAGTTTAACATTGTCTTTCTAACACACATTTCTTCCTCTTTGCTGTAGAAACTATTTTTCCATTCTTTGTCCCTTGTAGTGCCCATCTTTGTCTTATGCAAATAATGGTTGCTCCATTTCCTTTGCAATTACAGGTCTAGCTATAGACACACTGAAAAGGATTATATAGTTAAAGAGTATCTCAGGAATTTTCGAGTATCACAAAAATTACAACATGCAACAGACTTCTCATAAGAAACTTACTGGGAAGGTGGAGAATGAAAAATAACTGCCTCCAAAAGGAATGGAGACAGCCATTGACAGGTCAGGCCATGATGGCAAACTTTATAGTGAATATGGAGCATGCCTATAGGAAAAATAAGATGACTGGAATTCCGTTGCATTGGCCCTTAGTGAAGGCAGGACTGTTGGTGCTGAGTCGTTGAGGTGGGGTGGGGGATGGTGATGTGTTTATAAAAAGATGGAGAGGGAATATGTTTTGGTGGAGGTGTCATCAGGCATGGGGAAGGGGGTGCTTCAGCGTGCCCATGCTAAGGAATTCCTTCCTCCTGAGGGACCAGCCACATGATGGTATAGCAGGGCAGGGCAGGGCAGGGCAGGGCAGGGCAGGGCAGAGCAGAGCAGAGAAGAGAAGAAAAGAGAAGAGAAGTAGAGGGCTTCCTGTTTCCCTCTGCACCCGGAGTTGATCCTGTGCCATAGTGCTCCATACCCAAATACCACCAGGAGAGGGCAGTGGTCTCCTAGGAGTGCTGGCACACCTGTGAGCACAGGTAAGACCACCACTTCTGCCCCAAGGGAACTGCCCAGAGACCTCAGGACACGGAAACCAAGGAACAACAGGGGACAGGATCCTTCCAGTTTCCATCTGCACCCCTGAGCTGACCCTGTCCCACAGCTCTCCATACCCAAATTCCTCCCAGAAAAAACAGGTTTCCCAGGAGTGCTGACACACAGCCTTGCAGGAGGGAAAAGCCACAGTTAGAGACAGCAACACCAGCTAACAACAGAGATAACCAGATGGCTAGAGGCAAGGGCAAGAACATAAGCAACATAAACCAAGGCTGTTTGGCATCATCCTACCACAGCGAGCCCTGGTTACCACAACACACCAGAAAAGCAAGCTGCCCTTGACATCTCCTCCTTTCTCCAAGTATTGAAGGGCTGTGGCGATTCTAATCTTTTGAAGGCAGGGATAGAGGCCTGACCTCCAATAATTGAAGGGGACCTTGTAATGGCTCCGGTCCTCCTGTTGTTGTCCAGTGAGGCATGAGGGCCATACCCATCCTGATGTCTTTTTCCTGGAGAGGGGATACTTTTGACATCAAACCCTATGGAGTCAGGCTTGTCGAGAAGGAAGATTCTTAACTTAAAGGTCCAGAATTATAGAAGAAAACTTCCCAACCTAAAGAAAGAGATGCCTATGAACATACAAGAAGCCTACAGAACTCTAAATAGATTGGACTAGAAAAGAAATTCCTCCCATCACATAATAGTCAAAACACCAAGTGTACAAAACAATAAAAGAATATTAAAAGCAGTAAGAAGAAAAGGCCAAGTAACATATAAAGGCAGACCTGTCAGAATTACACCAGACTTCTCACCAGAGACTATGAAAGCTAGAAGATCCTTGGCAGATGTCATACAGACCCTAAGGGAACAAAAATGCCAGCACAGGCTAATATAGCCAGCAAAACTCTCAATTACCATAGATGGAGAAACCAAGATATTCCATGACAAAACCAAATTTACACATTATCGTTCCGCATATCCAGCCCTACAAAGGATAATAGATGGAAAATGCCAACACAAGGAGGGAAACTACACCCTAGAAAAAGCAAGAAAGTAATCTTCTTTTAACAAACTCAAAAGAAGATAGCCACACAAACATAAAAATAACATCAAAAATAACAGGAAGCAACAATCACTAATCCTTAATATCTCTTAACATTAATGGACTCAATTCCCCAATAAAAAGACATAGACTAACAGACCAGATATATAAACAGGACCCAGCATTTGCTACACACAGGAAACACAACTCAGTGTCAAAGACAAAGTCTACATAAGATAAAGGCTGAAAATAATTTTCCAGCAAATGGTCCCAAGAAACACAAGCTGGAGTAGCCATTCTAATATTCAATAAAATAGACTTTGAACCAAAAGTTATCAAAAAAGATAAGGAAGGACACTTCGTATTCATCAAAGAAAAATCTACCAAGAAGAACTCTCAATTCTGAACATCTATGCTCCAAATGCAAGGGCACCCACATTCATAAAAGAAACTTTACTAAAGCTTATAGCACATATTGCATCTCACACAATAATAGTGGGAGACTTTAATAGCCCACTTTCAGCAATGGATATATCATGGAAACACAAACTAAACAGAGACACAGTGAAACTAACAGAAGTTACAGACCAAATGGTTTTAACATAAATCTATAGAATATTTCATCCTAAAACAAAAGAGTATACCTTCTTCTCTACACCTCATGGTACCTTCTCCAACATTGACCATATAATCAGTCACAAGACAGGCCTCAACAGATACAAGAAGACTGAAATAATTCCATGCATCCTTTCAGATCACCATAGACTAAGGCTGGTCTTCAATAGCAAAAACAAAACAAAACAAAACAAAACAAAACACAAAACCAAAAAAACAAACCCAAAAAACCAGAAAGCCCACATACACATATACACATGGAAGCTGAACAATGTCCTACTCAATGCTCAATGATAATCTGGTCAAGGAAGAAATAAAGAAATTAAATACTTTTTAGAATTTAATGAAAATGAAGGCACAATATACCCAAATTTATGAGACACAATTAAAGCAGTGCTAAGAGGAAAACTCATAGCTCTGAGTGCCTCCAAAAAGAAAGTGGAGACAGCATACACTAGCAGCTTAACAGCATGCCTGAAAGCTCTAGAAGAAAAAGAAGCAAATGCACTCAAAAGGAGTAGATGGCAGGAAATAATTAAACTCAGGACTGAAATCAACTGAGTAGGAACAAAAAGAATTATACAAAATATCAACAAAACCAGGAACTGGTTCACAGAGAAAATCAACAAGATAGATAAACCCTTAGCCAGACTAACCAGAGGGCATAGAGACAGTATCCAAATTAACAAAATCAGAAATGAAAACAACAAAACAACAGAAACCGAGGAAATTGAAAAAAAATCAACAGATCCTACTACAAAAGTCTATACTCAACAAAACCGGAAAATCTGGATGAAATGGACAATTTTCTAGACAGATACCAGGTACCAAAGTTAAATCAGGAGCAGATAAATCATCTAAACAGTCCCATAACCCCTAAAGAAATAACAGCAGGCATTAAAAGTCTCCCCACCAAAAAAAGCCCAGGACCAGATGGTTTTAGTGCAGAATTCTATCAGACCTTCAAAGAAGACCTAACACTAATACTCTTCAAACTATTCCACAAAATAGAAACAGAAGGAACACTACGTAATTCGTTCTATGAAGCCACAATTACACTCATATCTAAACCACACAAAGTCCCAACAAAGAAAGAGAACTTCAGACCAATCTCCCTTATGAATATTGGTGCAAAAATACTCAATAAAATTCTCACAAACCGAATCCAAGAACACATCAAAACACCACTATCAAGTAGGCTTCATCCCAGGGATTCAAGGATGGTTCGATATATGGAAATCCATCAATATAATCCATTACATAAACAAACTCAAAGAAAAAAAACCCACATGGTCATTTCATTAGATGCTGAAAATGCATTTGACAAAATTCAACATCCCTTTATGTTAAAAGTCTTGGAAAGATCAGAAATTCAAGGCCCATACCTAAACATAGTAAAAGTAATATACAGCAAACCAGTAGCCAACATCCAACTAAATGGAGAGAAACTTGAAGCAATCCCACTAAAATCAGGGACTAGACAAGACTGTCCACTCTCTCCTTATCTATTCAATATAGTACTTGAAATTCTAGCTAGAACAATTAGACAACAAAAGGACGCCAAAGGGATTCAAATTGGAAAGAAAGAAGTCAAAATATCACTATTTGCAGATGATATGATAGCAAACTTAAGTGACCCCAAATATTCCACCAGAGAACTCCTACCGCTGATAGCTTCAGCAAAGTGGCTGAATATAAAATTAACTCAAACAAATCAGTAGCCTTCCTCTACTTAAAGGATAAACAGGCTAAGAAAGAAATTAGGAAAATGACACCCTTCACAGTAGTCACAAATAATACAAAATATCTTGGTGTGACTCTACAAGTGAAAGATCTATACAACAAGAACTTCAAGCCTCTGAAGAAAGAAATCGAACAATACCTCAGAAGATGGGAAGATCTCCCATGCTCATGGATTAGCAGGATTAATATAGCAAAAATGGCCATCTTGCAGAAAGCAATCTACAGATTCAATGTATCTGTATCCGTATCAAAATTCCAAATCAATTCTTCATAGAGTTAGAAAGAGATATTCTCAAATTTATTTAGAATAACAAAAAACACAGGATAGCGAAAACTATTCTCAACAATAAAAGAACTTCTGGGGTATCATCATTCCTGACCTTAAGCTGTACTACAGAGCAATAGTGATAAAAACTGCATGGTATTGGTACAGTGACAAGCAGGTAGATCAATGGAATAGAATTGAAGACCCAGAAATGAACACACACACCTATGGTCACTTGATCTTTGACAAAGGAGCTAAAACCATCCAGTGGAAAAAAGACAGCATTTTCAACAAATGGTGCTGGTTCAACTGTAGGTCAACATGTAGAAGAATGCAAATTGATCCATTCTTATTTCCCTGTACAAAGCTCAAGTCCAAGTGTATCAAGGACCTCCACATAAAACCAGATACACTGAATCTAACGGAAGAGAAAGTGGGGAAAAGCCTTGAACAAAAAGTTCTTAAACAGAACACCAATCAAGAATTGACAATTTTATGGGATCTCATAAAATTGCAAAACTTCTGTAAGGCAAAGAACACTGTCAATAGGACAAAATGGCAACCAACAGATTAGGAAAACATCTTTACCAACATCTGATGGTATATATTGGATATATACAAAGAACTAAAAAAGTTAGACTCCAGAGAACCAAATAACCCTATTAAAAAATGGGGTACAGAGCTAAACAGAGAATTCTCACTGAAGAAACTTGAATGGCCAAGAAGCACGTAAAGAAATGTTCAACATCCTTAGTTATCAGGGGAATGCAAATCAAAACAACCCTGAGATTCCACCTCACAACAGTCAGAACGGGTAAAATCAAAAACTCAGGTGACAGCAGATGCTGACGAGGATGTGGAGAAAGGGTAACACTCTTTTGTGGAGAGATTTGGGGCCCCTTGGCAAGAATCTGACATTGGCCAAGGAAGATGTGGCTTCAGGCAGGAATCTGACATTGGGCCATGACAAGGAAGTAATTTCAGGCAGGAATCTAAATCTTAGGCTACAACCAAGAAGTAGGCTTCAGGTATGAATATGACTTTGGGCTAGGACAGGGAAGTAGGCTCAGATATCTTGATCATCCTGATTAGCACCTTAGAAATAGTGATCACAGGAGTGATCAGAGGACTTTATTTATTGCCTTGCTTATTCCTTGACTATTTGCCTCTATTGTATTGCTTGTTCCTCAACCTAGAACTGACCTTATTACTTGCATATAATTAAAATGTTGGACTCTAAGATCCAAACCAGGAGACACACTCCCGCAGAAACACACACGGACAGGGATTCGCTGCAAAAATATGAGGTTTAATGATAATAATAACCAGTGCACTGGGGTTCCCTCGAACGCAGGCAGGAGGACAACCCTAAGTTGAAGTTCAGAGCAGTTTTTATACAGTTTAAGGGGTGGACTAGAGAAACAGTGACTATGATTGTGAATATGATTGGCAGAACAGTGTGACTTTTAAACTGATTGGTCTTTGGGGAATGAGATGGCAAGGACCTCCCTTGTCTGTAAGTGGCAAGGATTGGTCAGTCCTGTGGAATATGTCTATGTGCTCTGGGCCTTTCTCACCCACAGGTGGTTCCCTCCCCTGTGGTCTAAGGAATGTTAATCTGATTTTCCCTTCCTCCTCTGAATGTTAATCTGGCAAGTGTCCTCTAACTAAGGAATGTGCTCCTCCTGGGATGTGTCCTGGGCAGTTAATTTTTAAGTTTAATCAAATTCCTATGAAATGGTATAAAAGCAGATTGGGAAAAACTAAACAGGCCTCAGCCTCAGAAGAAATTATACCAATGAAACCCTTGAATTTGAAATCAGAGTAAATTTTGTACCATTTAAGAAATTATAACTTCAGCTTAATAACAATTATACAGATTTCTACCAATAGGTTATGACTATGTAATCTATTTTAACTATTCCTCCCTGTTCCAATAAAACCATTTTCCCTAGAAGGACAGCCTAATATTAACCACCTCAGTCCCCCAAGCCCAGGGAATAGGGGTGCCGACTCTTCATTAACTGCTTCAAGCTGATTATAGGTGTTGAGATTTTAGAAGACGGGCAGGGGGAAGGGTAAATTGATAAGCCTCTGACATCTGTGTCTTCACTACATCCAGTTGAAATTCCAGGACATCAGAGGTTCAAGCAGGTCTGCTCAGCTTACTTGATGAGTAGCTACACCAAGGCTATGTATTATGTAATATATAATTCTCAAAACAACTTTTAGTATCAAGATAATTTTTGTTTGAATTCTGGAATCTAGTTTTCTGGCAGTCTGCCTCTGTCATGTCTAATCTATATAATTCTGGGAGGTAGAAATACTTAATCGTCTCTTCTGAAAAGAGACAGACAAAACCCTTTTCCCGAAATAGTATATCCTTGAGCCAATAACCAGAAAATGTTTCAGTCATCTTTTCTGAAAATACACAGACAAAACCCATTTCCCAAAACAGTATATCCTTGAATCAATAACCTGAAAAACCTTTGTCGTGACCTCTTTCACAGAGGAAAAATATACCACAAAACTGAAAATCACACCCATCTTGAAAATAAAATCAATTTAATAACTAAAATACTGCATATGTCTATTCTTTAGGCCTTCCCTATTTTGCTAAGAAGGAAATGAACCCAGAATTCCTGTGGGGCCCATGTTAGACAGAACCAGAGTCTCTTGTGAGGCAATATAACTTTATATCATCTGAATATACCTGATTTACACTATATTTCTGTTCGGGTGTTTGCCAGTGTTAGCATTCTGTTAAACTCCACCTCCACAGTAACCTAGCAACAGCTAGGTATACTCCTCCCCAAAGCTACCTGGGACCGGTCAGGTAGCCCTGCCCACTATTATAAGAGGGACTGTCTGGCCCCTCCTCTCTCTCTTGCCCCCTTGCTCTCTTGCGCCTGCAGGTTGTATCTGACCCCTCTCCCCTTCCCCTTCCCCCTCCACGTGGTCATGGCCGGCCACCTTTCTCTGCTCTCTCCTTGCCCTGCCACATATTATAAGAGGGGCTGTCTGGCCCCTCTCAGTCTCTTTGCTGTCTTGCTCTCTTGGGCCTGCAGGTCGTATCTGACCCCTTTTCCCTTCCCCCCCCCCCCCCCCCCCCCCGTCCGCGTGTTCATGGCTGGCCATCACCTTCACCTCTCTCTGCTCTCTCCTCTGCCCTAAATAAACTTCTCCTCCTGGAACCCTCTGCCGCCATCGATTTTCTTTTTTTAAATAACAACAGCCAGAACAGTTTTTTTTTTTTTTTTTTTTTTATACCATCTATCTGTTTGGCTCTGTACTCCAGAGAAGCCTACACTTATACACTGTACTCTTTACTTTATAGCCAATGACAATTTTCCATATCTAATTTCCAAGCTATGGGCGATAATCCTCACGTGATTCGGACAAATCTGTTTATAAATCTTTCCTAAAAGCAAATAATCCCTATATAGTAACTTTATACTTAATACAGTAACTGCTCCACAATGGAGGCTTATTTATTTAGCTCTCTAGGCTAAAATGTATACCTGTCCAAACTGCAGGTGAGAGTCCTCACGTGAATTAGACAAAACTGTTTCTAAATCTATCTTAAAAACAAATAATCTCAATTTTAATTCACAGTTCAAATCTCTCTGCTCTAAATGCAAGCTACTTTCTTCTCTTCTTATCAAAAAGCAACCTGCTTTTCCTCATAGCAGGGGAGCTCAGCTGTAGGTTTTTTTTGTTTGTTTGTTTAGTGTTCTTGTGGTAGGAGTCACGTGACTTATCTCAGTGCTTACTCACTTTCTTTCTCTTTCTTTCTTTCTTTTCTTTCTTTTTTTTTAAAAAATACAACTTTTACTCTCAGGTGAAATAGACTTAAATTTCTAGCGAATTTGTGCCAGACATTGGTGCCACTTGTTGCTAGAGATATTTTAAAACAGTGGCACCTGATCTGTGTTGCGAATCGGGGCTGCCATGTTCCCTACTAGGCAAGGCCTGTGGGCGGTGTATTTTCGCCACCACTCGGCTCAGACTGCAGGCTCAGGCGGCTAGAGACTCCAGCCCTGCCACCCACAAGATGCCAGCATGGGAGATATCTCTGCCAATCTTCAATGCTGTCTCTGAAAGGCTGGGCTGTGCCCAGACCACCCCTCTATCCACATGGGCCCAGTAGGAAATGAGACTCTCTAATGCTTAGATTATCCAAAGACTTTATATGTTTGGTAATGCTCAATAACAATATGTCCACACAATCAGAGGTGTAACCCAATTAGCTATCCTAAATATCGGTTGTTACCCAGGACTGCTCTCCATACCTATGTGGCTCTTCATCCTCCTACATCTCTGCCCTCTCTAGCTCCTCCTCTCCTTTTCCTCTTCTTCTCCTTACTCCTCCCACCTTAGCTCCTCCTACAAATCTATTTTTCAGACTATAACATACTCATCAGGGTTGGGAGGATCAAAGAGAGCAAGGACCATCTGCAGTTCAGTATCATTTATTGTCCAAATTCTGGAGGAAGAGAAAAGGCCTCCAGAGGTCCTTTGGCCTTAACCAGGGGCACAGCTGTCCTCTGAATCTCCACTCTACCAGTGGGGAGGCTGCCCCTGTGGTCATGAAATGGTTGTAAAGAAGGGATCTGTGTGCTGGAGAATGACCTGTGTTCCCCTGTGTCATGTCACATTGTTAGCCAGATATTAGCAGTCTTGAAAGCTCTTTCTGGTAAAAGAAAAAACAGAGATGACATGGTCCCTTTTCTTGATAGCTGTTCATTGTTCTCTCCCTTAAGAGTTAATTCAAAGGTCCTATCAATCAACTGGACAAGAAGATGCCCTTTAGGGTGTAGTCTATTTCAGACATGGTATAAAGCCTGTCTTAAAATGTAGGATGGAACAGTGGTCTTTCTGTTCACTGTCCACTCTCTTCCCTTGAGCGTGCTTTCCTCCACAATTATCTCTGTTCACTGTTCACTCTCATGTTTTGACAGTATTTCCTTTTTGATCGTCTCTCAGGCCCTTGTTTGCTCTTATCCATTGAGTGTTTTTTCCCACAGAGTTCTCGCTGGCCACTGGCCATTTTCAGATCTCAAGAACAGCCCACTTCACCGTGTAAGAGATTCTGTCTGTCGTCTACTCTGCTCTGAGTGTGCCTCACTTTGCATGGATCACAATGCTAGAACTGGTGAAGGACAGAGCAAGATCATAGTGACATTCTCACTTCTGGCATTTTGAACAGAACAGTAAGGTGCAGAGGGAGTTTGAGAAATATACTAGAGGGTCCTTTCGACCAAACTGTCACATGCTTTGCATAGCTGACCTTCAGTGGAAAAGATTAAGAATCAAACACTCAGAGCTAAATTCACCCCAAGTTTAGATAGAAGAATCCATGTCCTCATGTAAGACAAGGTTGTCTGGCTTCCATCAACAGGGAACAGTTTTCTGAGCATCAGTGTGTTCCGGACCTTCCTTGAACAGACTCCTTTCTGTTATAGCAAGATCCCTTCCAGAGGCAAGAGAGTAGGGGAAATGATGTTGAGTTCACAGAGAGCTGATGCAAGGACACAATCTTGCTAGGTGAAGTGAAGCCCTTACTAGGTTCTCACAGAACACCTCTGGGTTGTTGTTGGGTTGAGCAAGCAGGATAAGTGTACCGTGAGTAGCTGCTGTTTCACACCTGCCATTTCTTGGCAGTTCTCAGATAAGGTAGCCTCTCAGGGGAAGATGATGCCAACCTCCAGGCTCTAAACATCCAAGTGGTACACAGTAGGAAGACCTGGGTTCCTTCTGTAAGGACCTACTATGGGCTGAACCGGTGTATCCACTAAGAAAAAGTATTCTGGAGGAATGTAGAATTCCTTTAGCTTATCTTTTATGTATCCTACCTATGCCTATTCTTGCTAAATTATGCTACAAGTCTGCATTGAGTGGCTCCTATGTATCACATGTTGTAGAAGTATATAAATATAACCATGAACAAAACATAGTCCTCAGAGATTATTACTTGTGTAATTGCTTTAGTCAGTCCCTTCCCTTCTGCCTCTCAGTGGCACACTTACTGTGTGAAAGCTGTGAGTTCTCAGGTCAGGACGTTGCTGGGCACATGGTATAGTGCTCAGAAATGCTGTGACTTCCCCCAGAAGCAAGAACAGTTAAGAGGAGGAAGTCATGTATCAACTGTTCCCTGATTTAATCCTCTTCAACTCACATGAATAGCTTTATTGTTTTGTTTATTTAAGACAGAGTCTAAGAGTGTAGTTCAGGCTATTCTAGAATTCACTACTTAGTTGATATTGGACTCAAATTCAAGACAATGCTTCTGCCTGGGTGCTGGGATCGCTGGCAGGGCTACTACTCACAGAATACCACACTCTACTACACCTGCTTGGGTTTGATTTTAAACAGTTTTAAAAACTGTTTAACACGGGCTGGACTCAGCTTTCTCCTGCAGATCTCAGAGCACTGGAAACGTGAGTCCCACCCTGGCACATAGACATGACACTTTCCCTCAAGACTGCCCTTAGTAGTTTAATGTGGACAGACTTAGAAGTTGGTGTGGGCACAATAGCTCTATGTCTAACAGAATACAGGCATGCGTGGAAAGGACTAAAAGAAGCTTATGTTCTCCTCCTGTACTCTCAGTTTTTATTGATATGGAAGTTAGACTGGAAATAAAAGCCACACCCATTTTCTTCGGAGAAAACACATTATCATGTTAAAAAATGTTCTAGCAGCTAGGTAGGGAATGCTTTTATTTTTCAAATGCTCTGTCGCTGAAGTGACAGCATGATTTCTTTCCTACAGCGTTGTTAGTAGGACTCCAGATCTCCCCAGAGCATTATGGGGATTTTCCTCTTGGAAGGAACAGCAAATTTGCTGTTCCCTAAAGATGCACTTGATTTAAGCACAATTCAAAAATCACTGAAAATATAATAGCAATGACTGAAAATTTGGCAATTTAGTTAAAATGAATGGTCTTATCAAGAACACAATGGGAATATAAAAGAGAATTGCAAAATACTAACTCTGGAACTCACTTCTGTTGTTGTTGTTTTTTTTTTTTTTTTTTTCAACTTTCCAAGAGTTTGGTCTCCTCAAAATGATAGGAGCCAGAGGGAAGAAAACTAATCGGAAGTGAAAACCATGTCCTTATTAGAAGGAAATAATTGTCGCATACAGGATGCGGCAAATTCAGTGGTTCCTGCAGACAGTTCCACTCTTGGTGATTTAGGCAGACCACTTATACCCTGTGTTGTCTGAAGGCTGTGCCACAGTGACAAACGACCTGTCTGTGCAGCAGCTCCTAGAAGGCACTTTCACAGGAGCAGGACAGCGGTCTGGGGCGTGGCGGGGGAGGGCGCAGGAAGCCCTGGTCCCGCTCCTCCCGCCGAGCGTGGTGATAATGAGGGTGGGGCCAGCGATGGCGGTGGAGTAGCCTGGTGGTCCCTAGCCCCTTCGCCAATATCCGCTTCTTCCTCCCGCAGGCAGCACAGAACTCCAGGGCGACTCCGTAGGCGCCGCCAGAGACCGCAGTCCCCGCCTGGAAGAAAAGGTAGACCAAAGGGTTGACGGCGCTGTTGGCTACCTCTACGACACGCATCGCCGCCACCAGGCTCTCTCCCTCCCAGTCACCCGCGGGCCCTGACGACCAGGCGGCTGCCAAGCGAGCGGCGAAGTAGGGCAGGTCACAGCCCACGAAGAGCAGTGCCAGCGCCAGACTCATTTTCAAGCTTTGCACCTTGGCTCGGGGCAGCGCACTGGGCAAGGAGGCTCGGGTCATATTGGCGACCAAGGCATCCCAGTCACAGGAGCCTGAGACCCGCGCTGCCACCAGACACACAGCAGGTGGCCGCAAGAGACACCCAAGATAGCGACTGGTGCCGCGAAGCCCACGATAGCCTCATAGAGCGTGTAGACCTGCAGGTGCCAGCGCGGCAGGGGCGCGAAGATGCCCCCGCAGCGATGCTCCCCGGGCCAGGCGCTGGCGGTGGAAGATGGAGGAACTTCCCAGCGCACCACGAAGGTCGGCGGCAGCGCCAGCAGCAGAGCCAGCAGCCAGCTCAGTGCAGCCAGGGCGCGTGCGGGCAGCTGCGGGCCCTGAGGACGCCGCACTGAGCGCTGGCGCTCCAAGGCAATGAGCGCCACAGGTGGGCGGAGGCGCCCCGCCCCGATGCTTGCAGCAGCTGGGAAAGTCGGCAAGCCAAGTCGCCCAGAGCAGGTCGCAGGTCGCCCAGCAGCTCCCAAGCCAGCTGGGACAGCGCGGTGCCTCCACTCG
Source organism: Mastomys natalensis (assembly GCA_021653895.1). NCBI lineage: Eukaryota > Metazoa > Chordata > Mammalia > Rodentia > Muridae > Mastomys > Mastomys natalensis. The sequence goes on from JAJTUV010000677.1 coordinate 989,221, forward strand.
CATACAGGTCAGCCGCTGCTAGCTGCACAAGCAGGAAGTCCATCTTGCGACGCTTGGGACCAGGCCAGGGTCGGCTGCTACCGCCGCACAGGCGGTAGAGCACCGTGGTGTTGCCAGCTACCGCGGCCACCAGGATGAGCCCTAAGAAGACCAGATGGATCCGGTGGCTGGGTGGCCCCCGTGGAGGCGGCTGTGGTCCCGGGACAGAGGCTCCCTGCCCAGAAGTCAGGTTGAGATCCCAGCTCGGCCGAATGGGTACGGAGAGGTTGGACGCCGGAGAGAGAGTTGAGGAGCTGAGGGGATCTTCCATCCTTAATCCGGAAGAAAGAGAGATACCGCTGAGAGATACGCTTAAAATGCCAAAGTGTAGGAGAGGTGGCGCTGGCCACACCGCTGGGTCTCTGCGACTTCCCAAAGTTAGTTGAAAAAGCACACATCCAGGGCGAGATGGATGTGGGTGGATTTGCGCTTAGTTGTTTTTATAGGTTGTCCTCGGTATTTGTCACTCAAATGTGGGTTGTACATTCGAGGAACACACATGATCCCTCTTCACCACCTTCTCCGCTTTTCGCCCCCTCCCTCAATCTCAGTAGAGCATCTTGTAATCCATGCAGCGCCTCTCTCAGCGGGATCTGTGAATCTCTAGGCTCTGGAAATCTTGCCCTGTGGCATATAGCCAGACAGAAAGTTGTGTTGTGACCACTGCAAAGGCTAATTAATGTTAACCCAGAACCAGTTATGAGATAGAAAGTTCCCGACTGAGATAGTACCCCCTCCCCTAACAATTGTGTGATTACTAACAGGGGAAAAATACAAATACTACTTTTGGTTAAAAAAAGAAAAACAAAAACCATTTTGTAATGTCACAAGCCTGCACTAGCTTGAGAAATACAAGGACAACACGAAACCAAGCAGGGTTCTCTATTTCTCCCACTTCCGACCCCGCCGGGCAAGCAGTCTACCACAGAACTAGACCCAACCCTAACAGTACTAACAGCTTTTTGAGCAGGGTCATTAGGTGAGCCTAATAGGGTTCATCTTCCTCTGCCGAGAGCGGTTTAATTGGAGAGAACTAAGAGCCTTCCCGTTGCCTGGCAATTAGGAACAGAGGTCTGCAGATGCTTTCCAATACTCTCTTTACTAGAATCAGGGGATGGCAGCTGCTCTCTCTTCTCAGTGATGCGAACTCATTTTGTCAGTCTGAAGAGGGCACTAACTGGTTTTTATACAAATGGTGGTTCATGTATTGAGTCCCCCTAGTATTTTCTTCCAGCGAGGAATGTGTCACGCGGGCTCCTCTTTCTCCTGATTCTGTTTTCCAGCAGATGGGAGGTTGCTAGGAGGGACTACGCCTCCAATAAGCCCAGAGAAAAGGTGACTAAGAAAATGATACGGCGGCCAATTTTTCAAAAAGAAATCCAGCTCACAGGAAACGGTTTAGATTTAATGCTGCCACTTTTAGCCTCACTTCACAAACAAAATTTCAGTTTTCCCACTGGAAGCATCAATTTGTCTTTGTGCATCCATCACATTAATCATGGTGAAAGTAGAATTTCCTGTACTTCCTGGTCTTGGGCCAGGGAGGTGTGGGTGTCTGTCGCTTCCCAGGCTGTGGTAATGTTTGAAACCTACAGTGCATGAGACTTGGTAGGATCCATATCATTCTGATTGCTGTAGGAATCTCCTTTTCTAAGGTCTGTCATGTTGGCTGGAGACATTTATCATTTTCATTATCCATCCAGGCCTCATAATGGTTCTAATAGGTGGCAGATATCAATCAGTCACTATGCATCCAGTTGATGAATTAGTGCCTATATAATGCATATCAGATAACTTTGAGCAAATTTCTGGTCTTGACTATAATTGTATCACATCAGATGCTTTTCATGTCTCTGGTGCCAATATCATGTAGAAGAGCCCAGTGAGGTCTGGGGTGTGTGGATGCTGAAGTCTTTCTTTGCTGGATCATGACGGAGGAGGAACGATGGCTACAGTGGAGAGTTTCTGGGTACCATGTGCTCCAGTCTTTCATTTCTGAGCAGTCCCTGGCAGCCTATGACGTCTTATCGAATGTCTGATTCAATTATCTCTCAAAGTAATTCTACAGGTTTTTGGAATGTTCTCATAAACTATATAGCAAGATTCTACCACTGAAAGTTTATTCCATTGAATTTTAGAAAGAATTGATAAAATATCGATTTTAAAAAATAGTTGTTTTCCAGGAAAATGGCAACTACTGCTGCTCGGGTTGCCAGAATCAGTAGTGGTCATGCAGTACCAATAGGATGAGCTGCCCCGGCCTTCTCCCCCACATCCTCCTCCTCCTTCTATTTTTAAAAATATTATCATTAATCTTTTTTTTTCTTTTTTTTACAGCCCAGTTGTTATCCCCCTCCTGTTCTGCCCTGACAGTTCCTTATCCCTGGTCTCCAAGAGGAGGTCCCCACACCCCCACAGTCCTCCCCATTCCCTGTGGCTTCAAGTCTCTCAAGGGTTAGGTGCATCTTCTCTCATTGAGGCCAGACCAGGCAGTCCTCTGTTGTGTATATGTCAGGGGGCCTTGGACCATATGTCTATGCTGTTTGGTTGGTGGCTCAGTGTCTGAGAAATCTCAGGGGTCCGGGTTAGTTGAGACTGCTGGTCTTCCTATGGGCTCACCCTCCTTCTTAGCTTCTCCCAGCCTTTCTCTAATTCAACCACAAGGGTCCTTGACTTCAGACTGATTGGGTGTAAGTATCTGCTTCTGTCTCAGTCAGCTGCTAGTTGGGCCTCTTGGAGGACAGCCACGCTAGGCTCCTGTCTGTAAGTACATCGTAGCATCAGTAAGTGTCCTCCCTTGAGATGGATCCCAGAAGACATTCTGGCCTCCACACACATGCTCACAAATATTATACACACATTCAAAAAATAATAAATAACAATAAATTTTAAATTAAGAAAGGAAAAGTGAATGTAAACAGTAGGAAGGTTCAGTGTAAAAGGAATACACAGAGTCTGCATAGAAAGAAAGAACAAGATAAAGGATGGCCTGTTGTAGTAGAAGCTGAGCAGGCACAACGTCCATGACGGTAGAACCATTTAGGCTGTAGCACTTACCAGCACCATCTTCTAAAGCTAAAACCAAGGCTAATGCATTAAAGTCCATAGTTCTCAGAAAGCCTCAAACGTACTCACCTTGCTTTTCAGCTTCTGTAACTCTGTTCTTGTTAACTGAAGTATGCCAACCTAGGACATGATTTTTTTGTGCTTAAAAGCTCACCCTGAGAAAGGCTTGGAGCTGTATTGGGATTTTGAACACCTAGTGTAGGTGCCGGCCTGATATTGGCTTAAACCCATGTCTAACCAGTCTTCTCTGGTGGATGCTCCACAACAAAACAGAATAAATAATGTAACAACTAGGAATAAATTCACATTAGCTTCACATTGGGATCACTGACAGGAGGGTTTTACAGATATAGTAGTGAGATAGTGCCCAGGCATCCTTGTGAATGGGGGCTACTTTTTCCTTTTTAGACAAGGTCTTAGTAGCCCAGGCTGGCCTCTATGCCAAGGGGTAAACAAAGAGAAAAAGTAGACTATGTTCTGAATGACTGTCCTTAAAAACTTCATTCTCTCTAAATTAGGCTATAAATTTAATTACCTTATTTCAAAGGATTTTTAAGCAGACCTCAAGGTATTGAGCAGCAGACAGATCTCTTGAGTTCAAAGCCGTTCTAATCTAAAAAGTCAGGTTCCAGGACAGCCACAGTCGTACACAGAAACCCTGTCTCAAGAAATAAACCAAACCAACCAACCAAACAACAAAAAATGAAAAGAAAAAAAGAAAGAATTCCACATTTTGATAATTAGTCCAAATTTATATGGAAAAATTAAACATGAGTAGCTGGGACAAAAGAGAATACTACATGTGGCACTGGGCCCCAGAGTCACAGGGTGTCTGCATGTATGAGGCAGAGGACTCAGAAAGGACATACTCATGGATAGGACCTTGATGTGATCAATCAGATCAGCGGAGGAAAAGATGATGATCAACCTAAGATATTATATAATGGAGTTCAGTAGGAGAAGGTATAATCAACCCAATTAAAGCTCAGTCTCTTAGCAGTTAAACAGAACTAAGGAAAACAGCAACATTGAAAACTAAAGTTAGATCTTTAATATGTAAAATATTCTAGATGGATCCAAGATCTAAGGGCTAAAAAGAAAACTATGAACACCAGAGAGAACATTCTAAATAGGACGCAAATTCTAAAAGCCACAAAATAAAGATTTAAAAACATTTTAAAGAATATTTTAATTTTAAAAAATCATATTTATTTGTTACAAAGATTTATAAATATGTTATAAGAAAATACAAATTTCCTCCAGGTCAATATCAAAAGACAAACTAGAAAAAATATTATTTCCAGTATTTTTAAAAAAAATTTGTTTACTATTTTTAAAATTTTATGTCAATGAGTGTCTTGCCTTAATTTAGTCTGTGCACTACATGTTTGCCTGGCTCCATTGGAGGCCAGAAAAGAGCATTGGCTCCCCTGAATTAGGGTTATACGCAAGTTGTGAGCCACTGTGTGGGTGCCAATAATTGGATCTTAGTCCTCTCATGAAACAAGTGCTCTGAACCACAGAACAATCTCTAATATCTAAAAGCATGCGTGTAACAGAAAAACAATGCTAACAACCTATAGAGAAAATGGCAACAGACATAGGGAAGGTCATTCGGATGCAAATTCTAGTAGTTATTAGATCTATGAAAAAAAGTCAGTACTCACAATAAATAAAAATAAAATATTTGCTACCTATTGGTGGGAATGCCAACCGCTAGAAGAAACTTGGGAAAATCTACAGAAATTTTTATAGATTCTGGCTCTGCAATTTTACTTCTCAGCATCTATTGTTAATTAGAACTAGAAAATAACAGCCAGAACACAATATGCCAGAAGAAACACTATATAGCACATTATCAATTGTGTGTATGCCTGCATGTATATGTAAAGAATATATTCATTTGGTTGGTGACTAATGTATAGCTTGCCCAAAAAAGGATACAAGCACGGAGACTGTGGTTGCCCTTTGGAGGGAGCTGACCAAGAAAGGAAGGGAGCTTCATATTCTTTTTTCTTTTCTTTTTCTAAACAACAATAAAAAATAAAATCAACTATATCCAGAGTCTATGTCCCATTAAATAGTTCTAGCACATCAAATACATCCAAAGAGTTTCATCAAAAACCTAATAAGTCATGAAAACATGATTTATAAATAATAACTGATGGTTGTTAAAATATTTCATATTCTGTATTATCCAGGGAAACAACAAGAATGCTTGCTTCTATTCTTGAAAACTTCTGATGTTAAACTGTCAGAGGTCTGCAACAATAAGGACTTAGTATAACTAGTTTTGAAAATATGAGTTCTGTAGTCATTGGCACTTAAGATATGGTAAATATTTCGAAAGTAAGTAAAATTGGCAATTGCTAAGACTTTCAGTTTAATACTTACCAACACATTCATATATAGCTTGAGAAATTTTTATTATTGTTTAGTGTTACTGGAGAAGAGTGGGATGTGAGCCACTGGTGGACTGGAGAAGAGGGGCCTGAGAACCACTGGTGGATTGCTGTGGGCTACTAGCCACTGGACTGGAGTGGGCTGCAAGCCACTGTTGGATTGCATTTTCATACTTCCTTGGATCTTTTTGCCAATCTTGATGCCACCTAAGGTGTGCTATAACATTTGAGTAATTTTGCCCTATGCTTTGTTTCCACATGATAAACTGCTCTTTATTATATCGATGGACAGAAGCAGACACTTTAGGGTAGTTTATAATAGAACGAAGCTTCTGGTCCAAAGAATAAGTAATTTCTGGAAATTCTGTAGCAATGTTTGTTAGCTCATCTGGATCCAAGGAAAGATCTGAAAGAAAAGAAATAACTAAATAACTAAAATAGTTTTGTTAGAATATCATTGTGACAGATAATATATTAAGATTTATTTTGTATTTGTGCTTATTGTCTTGCTTGTTCCTTGATTATTTGCATCTATTGTATTGCTAGTCCCTCAACCTAGAACTGATCTTAATACTTGGATGTAATTAAAATGTTATAAAAGCAAAAAGGAAGAGGGGTATGGAATAGGGGGATTCTAGGGAGGGGAAATGGGGAAAAGGGATGACATCTGAAATGTAAATAAATAAATATCCAATAAAAAAGATTTATTTTCATTTTCCTTTCTTGTTGGTGTGAGACGGGCAGTATGCATTCACATTAGCAGCATACCACACTCACAACCACGCTCTCCTGACACTGCATCTCATAATGACTTGTTATGCTTTAGGTCAATGGTTGTGAAGCAAGGAATGGTTATGGATAATATACTAAATGTGAAACATTCTTGTTGATGAATGAACATATATCCTAATGGAATCATTCTGCAACCCCACTCTTTTCTTATGCGTACTCGTTGATGGCAGAAATGAGCTGAGGCAGGACTAGAAAGTGGGACACTGGCAAAGAGAGATAGGAATTCTGGGAAAGAGTCAGAGGTAGGTGGATTCACTACTCGGACTCTGAAGGACACATGAAAACTGTGAAGAGGTAACCAGGCTTGTGGCACACATAAAATAGAAAAAAACAGGACATATAAGTTACAAGCTAGTCAGAGAACAAACCCAAGCTTATGACCTAGGCATTTATCATAACTAATTAAGTCTCAGAGTTGTTGTTTGGGAACTGGGGCATGGTGAAAAGTGTGGTTACAAATGGCACCAATGGGGGACATATAATCCAAACCTAGCTAACAATCCAAGCTTAGAACAAAAGATTCAGGCATTAGAAAAGCCCCAAGATGAAGGTGCAAGCAAATACCTCCCAGAACCTAGCTGGGAGAGAGGATAAATCCCTTTAAGAGACAGTGAGCAGAGGCCTGTGAGCAGGGGGTAGCAAGTGGGGAACTGGAGCCCCATGGCAGCTGAGGTAGATAGGCTCATCTCGCCAGCATTAGGTTCTAGCTAGGGGGCAGAGCTAGATGCCATAGTCACATGCTGGTCTGAGGAGCCTGAAGACACACAGAAGGAACATTTTGTTAAAGCTCTGGTGAGACTGAAAATCCTCAAATTTCTGAACTGGTAATGTGTAAGTTTGAAACAATAAAAGAAACAAACACTTAGTTTGAAAATAAAATCCTTAAAGAGAGAATTAAATACCATTAAAAAATTCCTCAGAGAAAAGAGTTTAGAGAAAATCAAATACAGAAAAATATAATTAAGCTTAGAGAACAATAATAGAAATAAATAAATGCACACAGAAAATCAAGTCTCCAAATAAAGGAGAGAGAAAAATAAAGTTTCTAAAGAAAGGAGAAAGACAACTAAAGTATAGTTTCCCCCCCCCCCAAAAAAAGGAGAGAGAGACATTAAAAATATTTTCCATACCTAAAAATAGAAAAAGGCATTTGGATCCCATATAGTTTCTTCTTGACTGTCAACACAAAATTAACTATATGTTTAGTAATGGTTCCAATTTTATATATCCTCTTTAAGAAAAATCAGAAAAAAGCAGACTTAGAGTACGAGAAGACTAAACAATGAAATGCTATATTGGAGGACACAGAACAGAGATTGGAGGATTCTTTAAATCAGAATAAAGAACTTTCAGAAGAATCCAATCTAGAGACTACAACTGTAGAAAAAGTAGTTCCAGATGAGAAAAATCCACAGAGGCTTGAAAAATTAGATGGCAGCCCACAGAAATGCAATACAATGAGTTAAGAATCCAGATTCTGTTTACTGCCAAAATAGATTTATAAAGTTTGATGCCTTTCTCCTATTCGAACATAGAGCAGAGAATCATCTTTAGCTGAATTGTGGATACAGCACATTCCATACATGTGCTAATATAAAGATGTATATTACCTTTGAAAGCTTATATGTTTGCACAGTGAAAGGAACAGATACCAAAGAAGATAAGACAAGTAGCCCAGGAGATCCTACATCATAGAGCACCTCAATTGCTATTTTCTTAAAGTCTATATCCAGGGGCTCTTCCAGAGTTCAATTCCCAGCACACAGACTATTGCAGTTAGGACTTCAATTAAGCCCTGCATTTTTCCCATCAAAGTCTGGACAACAAATGTTATAGTTAGTTTTCTTAAGACTGGCCAATACATCCTACCCCCCAAATGGTACCACCAGCAGGAAGCAATTTTAAGAGAGCAACGTCTCCATTCCCAGTAGGAGTAGTAGATGCTTTTTGGTAGTTTATTGGATGACAAATGTTTGGATGGTAGATGTTTGTTGTTAAAAGGGGGTTGGTTACATGTCAGGGAGGAAACAAAGTAAGGGAGGTTAGATTCCTTTTTTGCCTTCTTTTCTCTATCCTTTTTTTCTCACCTATCTAGTATTAAGAGAAAAAGGGGGAGTAAGGATAAAAGGAAAAAGGGAGAGATACAGGGATAATAGAATAAAAATGTAGATCATTGAATCTACTTTTAGACTAAAGAACATTAACAAGCCAAATATTTTTACATGATATGGACTTTGTATATTGATACAAATTTAAGTTTATATTTTGTTACTACATACTGTATATATGTTTCAACTGTTGTTTAAAGTATTATACCTATTTCTTAAACATGCAATGTTAAATCCTTTTGAAAATTGCTTTACAAATGGCTTTGGATAAATAAAAAATGCAAGCTAAGAGTTAGTCAATCAAACTTATGGTCATGTTAGGTACTAGTTTAGTTAATTATGGAATTAAGCTTCGTTTAGCTTTCTACAGATGTTTTTAAAGCTAAGCAGATAGTAGCCTGCTAGGAACCAACAATTTAGATATAGTGTAGATAGACACATGGTCTTTGAAAGCCTCAGAGGTCTATAAAATATGACATTTAATGATGTTTTACTCATAAAAGGCTTTTGTTTTTATGGGCCTATTGAGCACAGTTGGCAGGAGATGCCTGAAGGCAGATGTGATTTTGCCAGTTGACTAAATATAGCATCTCTTTAGGAAAGAGCAGTCCATGGATAAATGCTAGAGAATGATGTCATGATTGGTGCATCTACTGACTCTTCAGTCATATTTGGACATCACAGACTATGTTTTAAAGCCAAAAATTTTAACAACTATAAAGATGCCATTGAATTTTCTTTAGTAGTTCATTAATGAATTAAATATCTACTTAAAAACAAAGTACTATGATGAGCTGATATGGGAGGAAGAGGCAGAAGAGACGGAGGAGGAGGAGAGTTTTCAAGCCAAGAAAGGGTGAAGAAAGCAGAAACCAGAAACAGACAACAGACTGTAACATCACTTTTTGTCAATGGTCAAATAGAGGGGGACTCATTATAGACAGGGGCTAAGATGTGGGACCCTTTGGATTAGCTGTTGTGAAAGACAGCTTGATTACATGGCACTGAGCTGCAGTGGCTGTACTCAGCTGCAGTGGCTGTTCTGAGGGGGTTAGGTTAGGTTTGCCGAGCCAGATGTAGGAGCTCTGCAGATTTCATTTAACAACAACGTTGAATGTACATGAGTTTCTCTGTTGGAAGCCAGGTACCCTGGTCCTTAAAACCTAAGGATGTTTGGCATCTAAAGAATCATTTCTAATTAATAATTTTTATATTTGTAACTAGGATTCAAACATAGGAAGCAGTAAATATTTACAATGGCCTTGACCCTATTTTATGTACAACATGGGGAGAAAAGATAAGAAAAACAATAAATTAAAAAATACTGTTTAAAAATGAATTCATAGAGAGTAAAGCTAGATGACATTTTCATAGGCTGGAGGAGCTTGCTGCACTTTTAGTTTTATGACTTTCTCGTTCTGAGGACTTGCACATTTGTCAGACTTTCTGTGACCCCCAGGTTTGCTTCTCTGTAAAGCAAAGAGAAGGGTGCAATCTCATAGCACTGTGGTGACATTAAATGATGTAGTTTGACTGTGTCGACTTCCAAAGAGCTAGGCATCTGGAATCGATGACACTTAGGTATAATGAGAATGTTGACTGGGGATGGAGAAACAACGGGCACGAAAGGTCGCTCTAGGAAACATGGCTGAATGAGATCTGGAGAGCAGATGTGTGCTGGCTCTGGTTTCAGGTGCTGATGTACGAGACAGAAGCTGCTCTTTCATTAACTGCACACTGACAGCTCATAACACCACCAGTGGGCACAGACTAGAGTACATGTGGGTTTTATGAACTGAGACTAGATCTAAATTAACACTTACTCTAAACCATGAGACTGGGTGGCCTACTGTAGCCCATCCCAGCCTGAGAAGCAACAGGTATTCATTTATTTGAAAAACAATTATTGAGTCTCTCAAGCATGTGGTGCACTTAATCTGTATCAAGCAGTTTACCGAAGAGCTGAGGCTGCACCGAGGCACCATCAGAGTAGGCTATGTACTTCCAGGGGCCAGTTCGTAGCATGTAGGTGGAAGCATTTGCATTGCATCCATGGAATTCACTCAGAATCCAAGGTGGATGGTGGACTTTGAATGCCTGTTCGTTTGCAGATGTATTTGACCACAGTGTCAACAAGGAGTATCCACTCAAGTTTGGAGGCAGAGCAATCCCAGAATGTCTTCAAAACAAAAGAAAATGTTTTTTGTTTTTGTTTGTTTGCTCTTATGTTAATTCTTTTTGGAGTTATCTGAACATTCAGAAACATCATCTCTATTTCCCATCACTAAGGGTTGCAGACTAGAGATCATATATGGATTTGCAACCTAGCTTGCTAGACTGAGGTGCTGGTTCCATGATCATGCTACCCCAAGTGAGCTGGTAACTTGTCTGACTGTTTCCTCATTTCTGCGAGAGGTATTATAGTAGTATAACAGTACTTCTATCTTAAATGTTCAGTCTTGGTGAACACTAGCTAGCTTGAAATCTGAGAACAAGGGCCCTCAGTCAAAATTATTTTATATGAGGCCAGTCTGGTCTATAGAGTGAGTTCTAGGACAGTCAGGGCTACACAGAGGGGAATAAAAAGGGGTATAGCTTTGTTGGAGGAGGTGTGTCACTGGGGGCAGGCTTTGAAGTTTCAAAAGAAAGAGAGGAAAGTATCTATTAGATCATCTGTTCAGCTGCTTTACCTGATGTCTTGCTGTCCTGAGCCTATGTTCCTATCAGAGAACACCTGAGGTGTGTTTCCCAGTGTGTTTTCTCTGCCTCATGGATGTGGATCGAGATGGCTCAGCTGTTCCTGCCACTATACTATGTTTATGGTTCACCATCACAACTCTCACCCTCTGAAAAAATAAGCCAATTAAATACTTTCTTTTAAAAGTACCTTGGCCAAGGTGTTTTGTCTCAGCAACAGAAAAGTAACCAATACACCCTGTAAAAATGTGGATAAAAGATTCCATAGTGGAAATACTTTTATTTTAGGGAGGTGGTGGTAGAAAGTTAAATGTTGTATATAAATAAATAAAATAAAGTTATAGTCATATCCTGATTGTGAATCATTTGAAGAGAATATGTCTGAAGAGGGTGAAGGCCATAGATCTGTGGGCCATCATCCTTGCCTTTCAGAGAACGACTTTGACTCTGTGACTGACATGCTCAAAGCAGGAGGATTCTGAATATTTTGCTTGTGTTTTTTTTTCTTTTTTTCTCAGTATTACAAACACAACCACAGCACTTACCAAGCATAGTAGGGTAAATATCCACAAGAGAAACAACAGTTGGTACTTGTAGGTTGGCCTTAATTCCTGGTCCCATCATCAATAAAGGAACATGGGCACTAGCTTCGTACATACTCATTTTATAGAACTGGCGGTGTTCCATAGCCATCTCTCCGTGGTCTGAAGTATATATAACAATAGTTTTCTGAAGAAGATCTAACTTTCGAAGAGCCAAAATAATTTCACCTACCATAAAAATCAAGAAAAATTGGTTTTGTGTTTTGGTTCATCACACAACTGGACCAAGTTTGTTGGGATACTTCTTACCATCTTGAATAAAATCTACAGTTTGCACATGCTTTCTCCTCAGCTGGCAGACTGGAGAGAGGAAGGAGGACAGACATTGTCTATCTGATCACCTGTTCAGCTGATTTACCCGATGGCATGCTGTCCTAAGTTCTATGTTCTGTTGAAATAATTATTTAAAAACGGCCGCTGGTCAAGCTGCCTATCTTTTTTTTTTGTTTTGTTTTTTCTGTTTCAAAAAGCTTTATTTTCACTTGGTCCAAGACTTGGGAGAGGCTCCAGGGCGGTTACAAAGTTGCCTAGTGGCTTGAGAGGATCATTCAGGTGGAGGTCCTGAGGCGGGCTGGTGCAGAGCAGAGGAGGGAGCCTCTTGAAGGAGCAGAGCAAGCCGCCTATCTAAGCTGCGGCTGCTCTGCTTAGCTCAGCCGTCATGTTCTGTGGCTAGAGACTACGTGTGTGCCGCAGCTAGAAATGGCCCTGCCAGAAACACCAGCTCTGCCACCCATGAGACGTCAGTGTCTCATGGAGATGGCTCTGCCAATCTTCCACGCTGTCTCCGCAAGGCTGGGCATTGCCCAGACCATTCTGTCATCCATGTGGGCCCAGTAAGAGAATGAGACTCTAATTCTTATAAATTAATCAAAGGCTTTATACGTTTGGTAATGATTAATAACAAGATGCCCATACAAAGAGAGTTGGATCTCAATTAGCTAACCTAATTATAAGTTGTTCCCTCTGACTGCTCTCCATACCTGTGTGGCTCTCCATCCTCCTACATCTCTGCCTCTGTAACTCCTTCTCTTCCTTTTCCTCTTCCTCTCCTAACTCCTCCCACCTTACTTCCTCCTACAATGTTCCTGTCAGAGAAACCTGAGGCTAGTGGGCTTCTTCCTTTTAGTGCCTCAAATGAGGAAAGACAGGCAAGTCAGGAGTCACTACTGTGCATGATTCAGATGTTAATGAAGATCGCTATCACTACTGACCCATAATTTCTGCACACTAACAGGAGTTAAGAGCACTCAGAACTTCCCTGCTACCTTTGGTCCTAGCCCCTTATGCAACTGCCCTTTTCTGCTTCTAAAGCTGGCTTAGAGTTATGGATATCCCACCCTTAAAGAAGGGTAAGCTACACAGACAACACAAGCCAAGACTCAGTTAACCGAGCAGTAACATTCTGAGAACATTCTTGTCTCCTTGACTTGGAAGTTGCTCCTCACTGGAATTATGACAATCACAATAAAGGAAAAATTATCTTCATTTAGGTAGATTTTGAATTTTGGGGTGCAAAAGTCTATATTAAATACACATATTGTAGGTCTAGTCAGAGTTGAGGTCCAATGATCTACAGACCTAAGGAACTGCTTACTAATCAGGTCTCCCCTCAACCCCAGCCCATTCCTCTTTCCCCTCAATTGTATTCTTGTACACTTAATGGATATCCTGTTTCTAAAAGATCTGATAATCTGGTTTTTTCACATGTCTAATTAAAACAGCTAATATTAGGCATGTTCAGAGTTGGTGTGTCCTTAGACTCAGACCTTCTGCAGCTTCCCTGTATCTAATTCTTGGCAGGACACACACATTCTTCATCTTAAGTTCTCTATACTTAGCATCCTCAATTGTTTGGTAAATCTAGTTGTGCTAGACCACACAGTAGACTCTGACAAGTGTATTAGATTGTGCTTTTGCCTCTGTGTGAATGCCCTTTCTCCTACACTTCTGTCATGTTTCCACCCTTCTTTATGAGCAAGCTCAAGCATTAGCTGGTGAAGCCTTCTCTTGGGAGGAATTGTGATCCAGCAATATGGCTCCTTGAGTGAAGAATCATATACAAAGACCTAGGTCAGTGTGATTCAGGTGGAATACAGATGTGTTCTTAATGTACACCTTTACTCCCTCTGGCTGAAATATACACATGCCCTTACTTTTAATCCTTAATAATGTAGGTGAGGTTAGTTTCTAGAAGAAAACAATCATATTTGAAAGTTAATTCAAATGTCTAATTCAGAGGCAGGCAAAGTGATCAATCAGAGAAAGATTTGACAGGATCACTCAGACATAGTATGTACCCAACTCTCACAAAAATGCCACAGAAAAAAGAGGTGACTTAAAAGAGTAGCAGAGAGAAAGACACACACACACACACACACACACACACACACACACACAGTGAGAGAGAGAGAGAGAGAGAGAGAGAGAGAGAGAGAGAGAGAGCACAGTTTTACACAGACAGGCTGAAGGTGAAGACAGAATGAGAAGGAGCCAGAAGATTATAACAGACTTCCAGAGTTAGTTTGGGGCCAAGCAGAGCAATTCAGTGGGAAGCTGAAAGAAGACAGATTGAATCAGCCAGCTTGGAGAGGAGTTTGAACCAGAACAACCGAGTTGATCCAGCTAGCCAGAGTTCAGAAAGAGGTAGAAAGGGTGAGCATATTCAGCAGTACGCCTTTGAGACAACATCTGACAAATAAAAGCTACATTTACATCTGGCCTCTGAGGAAATAAAAGCAACATTTACATTTTCTGCTCCTCCACATCCAATCACTCCTTCTCCAAGCTCCTTATGGTTTGTTTACTTGTTTTTTTTTTTTTTTTTTTTTTTTTTTTTTTTTTTTTTTTTTTTCCGAGACAGGGTTTCTCTGTGTAGCCTGGGCTGTCCTGGAACTCACTCTGTAGACCAGGCTGGCCTCGAACTCAGAAATCTGCCTGCCTCTGCCTCCCAAGTGCTAGGATTAAAGGCGTGCGCCACCACTGCCCGGCTATGGTTTGTTTACAACTGCAGTAATATAAACTCTGGTGTTATCTATATGTATGCCCATCTATATGCATACATGAGCCATAGCATCAGCGTGGAGGTCTTTGGGAGGTAGTTCTTTCCTTCCTCCATGTGCTTGGTGACAAACTCTTTGCTGCTCCATCTTGCTGGCTGCAGTATGTTTGTCTAATGAACCCTGAGCTATCAGGTACTGTGTTGGGCACTATGTTGAATACTATTAAGAAATAACATTCTTTCTGTGTACTTCTCTCTTAATGTACAGGCATTAAAAAGTATATATTATAAAGCATATAAGGTTAAAAATATAAGGTGAAAAAAAATATAAGGTGTATTTAAAATCTTATTCATCTCTCAAATAAGAAATAACACACTAACGTAATGTGTTATTACGTTACACAATGACTTCTCCATCCCAGGACCTTTATATATTTCTGCTTCATCTGCCTTTTTGCTATTTACATGACTGACCTTTTCCTCAGTTTTTGGCTCACAAACCATCTCCTCAGAAGTATCTACCCAGATACTGTATTAGAAAAAAATGTAAATGTAAAACTAGAAACAAATCAGTTGCTGATTAAAGTTGTAGATGAAATTACTTTTACAAAATTATTTCTATGTAAATTGAGAAAATTCACCATTCACTCTCAGCTACACCTTCCACTATTTACATCATATTTAGCACAGTCTGCTTACCTCTGAGCATCCGCTAATTTTCTTCTCTGTGAAGACACTTAAGAGCTGTACTGTCTCACTCCCTACAGCAGCACTGAGTATACACGATTTCCCTTGAGAAGATGCACTTGCAAACTTGTGAAAGCAATTTGAAGATGCAGATGATTAGACACTAACTAATGTCAGGAAATATCAATGAAATACAACTCAACTGTCAGATAGAGTTATGGCTAAAGAAACACTTAAAATACTACTGTCCTACTTTCCGAATGAGGGAGAACTTGGAGCCAGGTGTGGTGGTGTGTAATAATGCTAAGACTTGGGAGACAGCAGCAGCAGAATCCGGAATTCAAGGCCAGTCTCTGCTACATAGTAGATTCAAGGTTAATCTGGGCAACATGAACCCTTGACAGCCCCCACCCCATCTCTCTTTCTCTCTCTCCCTCTCCCTCTCCCTCTCCTCTCCCTCTCCCTCTCCCTCTCCCTCTCCCTCTCCCTCCCCTCCCTCTCTCTTCATGCACACACACACACACACACACACACACACACACACACACACACACACAGAGAAATCGGAAAGTCCTTGTTACTTTTTCATATTTACATTGATTTGTAAATAATATATCCATATGCCTTCCTTTTTTCTTTCTGCCTCATACTATTTACTCAGTGAGTACTTCTAACAACACTGTGTGGTTATTCTCAAAGTGTTTTGGTGTGTATAAAGAGGTGCTGCCCACACTTCCCCAATGTAGTTGTGTTTTATCCTAAAATATAGCAAAGTGAATGAAACAATGTTGTGAAAATAACTTGTCATCAAAGCAGTTATTTTTAAAAACAAGGTTTCTTCAGTAGGAACTAGAAACAGCGTTCCAGCCACAGTGAGCTCCCATCCACAATCATCTTACTGAGGCAGGCTTGTCTGAGATGCCATTGAGTCTGAGTGTCAGGAAACCCAATGACTGCAGTCATCAGAGGAAATGGATCTGAGCTGTGGGAAAGCCTTACTCTAAAGCGTCTGGGGGAATGAATTTGTTTGTAGGTATTAACGTTTTCTTCTAGGATACTATGTACATGCTGATTGGACATCTGTTGATCTTTCTGAGTGAGAAGAATACAGGAAACAGACATGGACCTCTGTTTACACTGGCTTAACACTAAAAACAGAACGTTTTTGGAACTATAGATTGACCCATGGGTCTTCTACAAGAGCAGCAGTTACTCTCAACCACTATGCTATACCACCAGCTTCTAGAATGCATTTTAAACATGTTTAAAATGATATGGTACAGCAAACATTAGTGCTAAGCTCTCTCCACAACACCTTAACCTACCATCTGCCTCACTCCCAAGACTGACATTCCCAGTAATCATAAGATTTGTATTGGAATTTTCTTACTTTAATACATATGAATGATTTTATAGAAATAATTTCATGTACAATTTTTATCAGCAGGTGATTTTTTTCTAGCTTTACATAAAATTATTACTTGATACATAATGATACAAAGCATGTGTAAGAAATTAACATGCTTGAAAAAAGTTAAAGAGATTTTCTATTCTAAATTCCTCTATGTGTCTATCTACTGGGCTTCTGAGGACCATTCAGCAAATCCTCAGATTCCACAGGAGGAGTTCGTGGTCACAAATCACTGAATTGATTCCTCTCCATCAGTGTTTGGAATGTCAAACTCTTCATCTCTTGGAAATCCTGCCTTATAATTACCTGCCACATGCCTGTGATCAGCAAAGGACAGACCTGCTTAAGGCCAATTGTATTTTGCTTCAAGTAGAAAACAGCTTTCTATGACTCTTCTTTATGTATGAACAAATCTGAGAACTTATGAATAATTAAAATAGGAGGGGCCCTGTATTCTGTTATTAAAGTATTTTTGTAAGTCAAGAGTCTCAAAGTTCTAAGTCTTAGGTATCTAAGCAACTGCTTTAAGAAATATCTGAGGAAGCTCCTGCAAGCCCCAACTAGCACAATCACAATTTGTTGAAAAAATATTTTCTTCATGAAATTGCTTATTAATTATACCACCTACCTAGCATGGCATCTGTCTCAGCACACATAGCATAATAAAATGCTCTAATGTTCTTAATTTCATTTTCAGTAAACTTTCCAGTGCAGTTTTTTGTATAGGAGGAATAATAATCCACAGGGTGCATTCGTGACAAAGCCAACCACTTTGGGATTTTGATTGCATCATAAGCTACCTGAAAAGGAAGAAGAAAAGTCAGAATATCCCTTTCTTCCTATGAGTATCTGTGGTGAACTTGGAAATGTTTCCTATATGGAACGGTTGAAAAGAATGGCAATGCAGCTTGACAATCCTTTGAGTTAGGAATGGGCTGAGTAAAGCTTATTTACACTATTTGGAGCAGGGGTGTTTGGGATTTTCCCTGACTTTCCTCAAAGGTTAATAGGAGAATAGATTTATCTCCCAGTGATAATGCCACAAGACACTTCACAAAAGTGGAATGAAAGAAGACTCAATAAGGATGACTATTCAGCAAAGAAAGGAAACACACTAAGACTAGGGTAAATTCAGATCACACACATATGAAATTATAGAAGAAAAGGCTGGTCTTGGATGCTGACAGTGCTGCCATTCTAAAGAATCCAGATTCACATTCAGAAGAACTTAGGGACGGGACTCCTACTTAAGCAGGTAAACCAGTTTGAAAAGGATCGAGATGAAAACAGGAGAGGCATGGTAAAAATGTTCACTTTAAAGGAACTATTTCAGATATATCTACATTGAAAGCCAAAAAGTAAGATATAGGAAGGTGATCCAAATAGAGAAAGAAATATGACAATTTGCCAAGCCAAGAGAAGATGCTTGCTGCAGACCAGCTGCACAGGGAAGGCAGGCCCTGCTCACACTACAGACCAGCTGCACAGGGCAAAGCAGGCCTGGCTCACACTGTACCTAGTGTGCTTTTTACAACACTCATCCTAAGCACTTCTGTTTTCAGCACAGTATACTATGCAATACATTTTGCTATTTCTATTTTTATTGACAACCCAAAGCAAACTTTTAAATATTTTGACAGATGTTTTTAACATTTCTAGAAAAAAATGATAATTTTTTCTTTGACAATTAAGATTTTTTTTTTTTTTGTAGTTTCATTCTAGATGATTATTTTTACCATCCTGA
The DNA here is from genome assembly GCA_021653895.1 of Mastomys natalensis. Lineage (NCBI taxonomy): Eukaryota > Metazoa > Chordata > Mammalia > Rodentia > Muridae > Mastomys > Mastomys natalensis. Next base: position 1,007,767 of record JAJTUV010000677.1, read on the forward strand.
ACTGGGGAAGTGAGGTCTGCCTGCATTTCAAAGATAATGTCTTTTAGTTCCTTTTTATAGACATATCACATATGCATCTATACAGTTAGCAAGCACTAACATTTTATCTCTAAAATATTATCCTTTGAACTAATTCACTACTGGCTTAATTTAAAAGTATAAGTTGCTAATTTTTCTATAAAAATAATAAAAGTTAAGAATGAGCTAACACTAGGTGGCTTTGCATATGCCAGTACCCGCGTTTGAGCACACATGGAATACTTACCTTTCCAAGCCAGTAAAGAGAAGTGTGAAATGTAGAAGCACCAAAATTTTCTCCTGAAGATGGTGAAGGGTAAGGGTGTGGCAAATTCAATCCCAAGTACAGGACAAATGGTTTGGTGTGGTTAACCTGTCTTAGCCAATCGATTGCTTTGTCTGTATTCTGCCAGTCCTTGCCCATCACTCTCCTTCTATACTTATCAGGGATAAGATTAACGATGGGCCTGCCTTCTTGTCGGAGCAAGAATGCAACTTCTCTTGTCCATGCTTCTACACGGTTACTGAGGGTGTAAGAAGACAAGTGTGTCAGAAAACATTCATGCAACCTTAGAAACTGGCTGAACAAATGCAGAAAAGCAACAGGGGAAATGGTTTTAAGACTCCCTTGTGGAAGTGTTTAGATAACTGTATCACATCTCAATTAACAAGTTGTTGAGTATTACAGATTTAAGAGCTATGGAAAACAAATGAATATTCATTTGTGCTAAGATTAAGACAAATTACTTAGAATAATTAATTTTTTTTTTTTTTTTTAAAGAAAAAGATATTTAGTTGTGCTGGCTAGTCTTAGTCAATTTGACACAAGTTAGAGCTATTTTTTTGAACTGTCCGGGTTTATGAAGCTGATGTTGCTTACAGAGCATAGTCAGCAATGCCAGAAAACTTGTTTTATAGTGTCCGTTAATAGTGCCTTTAAAGTGCTCTATCAGATGAGAAATATTTTTTAAGAATCTAGATAATAACTCCAGTAAAATTATATTTCATGTTAAAACATAATTAATACTCAGAAGAAATGTCAGACCAGAAAATGACTAATGGCCCATGGATAATGAGGGCAAATAAAAAGATTTCCTCCCCCACCACTTGATCATTGAAGGTAAACAAAGAAATTGAAGCAGCTACAGTAAAAATATTTGATAGTACATAGTTAACATACTTTAGTAAAAATATCAAACAGTTGAATTTTAGCAGAATTACACCTAAAAGATTCTAATTCTAACAGATGTGAGACTCCAAAATTGGATTTTCTGGGAAAATTTTACCATACTATATAGCATATGGCATTAGCTTCTCCGTCTTTTGTTTATGCCATGCTAAGCAGTGTTCCTATATTAGATGCGCAACATCACTGGTGTTCAGAGTAGAGCCGGAGGAGCTCAAGGGAAGCAGCACACTGTGTGTGGATATGAGAAAGCAAAGTCCTTTCTTGTTAACGTAGCAGTATTCTACAGGGAATATTACTGAGAAATTACTAAGAAACAAACTGGTAACGCAACAGGACTAGCTGCTCATCTTTGGAATGGCGCAGTGTGGACAAGCATTTGCAGCATGCCGAGTCCTTACAATAGTTAACCCCAGTCAAGGAATGAATCTAGAGCCAAGGAAGATCATTAGCTTTTTGGTTGATTAACTTTATTAATACCATTTTTTGGGTGAAATTATAGAAACTGTTAAGCTTAGCTGGCTATATCTTTTCCCTTTTTGAGTAGACTCTAGAGAGTGCACGTGAGGCGGCAGGGGCATGCTCATGAAACACTGAGACCTTGTCTCTTTCCTCTCTTTCTTTGATCCTGGCCTCTGTGATGTGAATGGGTGTTCCCTTCTGCACACTCCTGCCATGATCCTCTGCTTCATCATAGACCCAAGACAACAGAGCCATTGAACCATGGACTTATGCTTCTGAAAGTTCAAGTCAAATCTTCCCATGTTAAAAGTTGATCTCTCTCAGGAATAGCAATGGAAATCCTACTAACATGGTACTCTTAATGGTAAAACTGTTCAAATTAATTTAATTTTAGCCCAGCTTTATCATCATAGACAGCTCTAAAATTTGACTTTATTCTCATCTTTTACTAAACTATGATTTACTCCTTGCTAACACAAATGGAAAATAAAATTAGCTAACACACTGCCAACTAATCACTGCATGAATTTGCCTTGTGCCGTTGCTGGGTGGGTCTTCTGTGCCCACTCTCCTGCTGTTAACACTAGGTACGGCTCACAGGTACCAAGAGTTAATTTACATAGTAACAAGTACTTCTGAGGAAAAAAACCCCACACATTAAGACTGATTATGAGAATGAATTTTCATTCAATATGAAGTAGCCATGTGGCTTCCTAAGTCACTTAGGCAGCCTCTTGGCTTAGACTTCCATAGTTCTGGTGGTTCCCCTCCTTCATACTATTTGGCTAAAACTGCTGAAGCTACAATAATTTTTTTGCATAGAAAAACGATAGTTCTACAAATGCCCTTGCAAATTTTTTAACCAAGCTTACAAGTTTTATATTAGAAAAAAAATTTATCATTCCATATTGAACACTCTTGTCTTATTATGTCTAAACTTCACATTTGATCTTAGTTTAATATTTTTATATTAGAGACTAAATCTCTATGTGCTTAACCTGGCCACCAATTATGAAAATTCTGGCATGAAGTTGGATTTATGATACTTTACAGAACTTTAATTGTACAAGAAAAAACAAATCTAACCTTGTCCATAAAGCATCTCTGAGGGAGAGGGTCACAAAGGACATGGAGCCAGAACCAAGTGAGGTCACAGCTGAAAGTGACGCAGTTATAAAGCAAAACAAAAACTGAGGCCCAGAGAAGACCAGGAAATCACATGATGATGAATGTTGTTGAAGATTTAGTACCATCAGTGCCTGACACTGAGGCCATTAAATCTGTGCTGGATTCAAAATTATTTCCTAGTTCCATGACTTGAAAGAAGTGCGTGACAGGCCTGATCATAGACTGATAATCTGATTCTTCATCAATGCATCTAAACCCAATATTGTGTAGGTGGGTTCAAGTGAATATTCTCCCAACTTAAAGAATTTCATGAATGGTCTGTGTAGAAAACACTTTCCTAGCATGTATGAGGTTTTGTGTTGGATTCCAAATACTTACAAAAACCAAAGTAAAGCAAGGAACTTAATGAAAAATAATTATCATATTCAGAGAACTAACACACTGCCAACTAATACCATTGGTTTGTGTGCGTGTGTGTGCACGCGCGCGTGTGTGTGAAATTATAAAAACTGTTAAGCCCATTCAATTTTCAAAAAGACTTCTAAAAGGCACAAAATGGTGTGTCTATGATGCTGTGAGGTAAGATTTTACTGTGAAGAATGTGTCTGCTACTACATCTGTTACTAGGAATGCCAGTTTATATATACACCTTTACATATTTTAACCTTGCTTTGAAATTGTAAAAAGTCTGAGAATTCTCATATTCTGTATATACTTTATTTTTGAAATTTTAACTTTTCTAGCTTCTTTTCAGAAAGAGGTACTAAAAGAATACTATTATTCATGGTAACTATTGTGCAATGCATTTAAAAAAAATGACAAATGAAAGATGCAAAGAATAAATCAGGGCACCCTAAAGGGAGAGCAAGTTAGATCAACCAACAAATGACATGGGGGGATGGCAGATGGCTCAGCTGACAAAAGTGCGTGCTGCTCAGGCTTGAGGATCCAAGTGCATTCTTCAGAAGGTACATGATACATGAGAGCTGAATCTTGAGAGTTGTCCTCTGACCTCAACATGTGCCGTGGCATGTGAGTATGTGCATGTCCTGACCCTACGAACATGCAGAGGTAAAAAAATTAAATGGACTTTCAAGAACTAGCCTTATAGGCATAGTGGTGCATGCCTTTATTTCCAGCATTTGGGAGGCAGAGGCAGGTGGATCTCTGAATTTGAGTCTAGCCTCAACTACAGATTGAATTCCAGGACAGCCAGCGCTGTCTTGCAAAACCAAACCAACAAAACAAAATAATTCACTAGAAATCATTATGGGACTTTAATAGAGAATAAAAAGTAGGTTCTAGTATGAAGAGTACAAAGGAACAATTCAAAGTTTATTATTACTTTTAGAGAGCAAAATATTTCCAGAGATTCTCAAATCCAACTTATTTGATGCAGCATAGACTTTATTTTCTGATAGCTGCTTTGGCCTATCAGTCAAGTCCTTTAATGTAATTTTAGAGCCTCACTTCTCTGTTTTGTTTTACAGGAATTCTGGTTCCTCTTATGCCCTCTAAATGGTTAGTTTGTGCTTAGCTTGGTGTCTTTGTTAAGATATTACTCCTTCCTGTTCTTTATTTGTACCTATTGATGGTATACTTCTTTGGAGTTTATCAAATTCAAAATGGCATTATAGGGCATAAATACACATGTCATTAAGGAAATAGTGAAGACTATATAACAGGTTTTAAATGAACTTGAAGTTCCTAAAGTAGGAGGTAAAGTTTATCAAATACAGTTAAACTAATATTACCTTAGGAATAAAAATTTAAAACCCCTTAAAACTTGTAATGAGTTTACAGGCTCAGAAGTATTACTTCTGTGTTTTATGAGACTGAAGGTAGGAACTGGGGATTTAGCTGACTTTGCTTAGCAAGTGTGAGGCCTGGATTTCCTTTCTTTTTTTTTTTGTTTGTTTTTTTCGAGACAGGGTTTCTCTGTGTAGCCCGGGCTGTCCTGGAACTCACTCTGTAGACCAGGCTGGCTCGAACTCAGAAATCTGCCTGCCTCTGCCTCCCAAGTGGTGGGTTTAAAGGCGTGCGCCACCATTGCCCGGCGAGGCCTGGGTTACCACAATACCACAAATTAAGCAAAGTCACAACCTGAGTCATGGGAAGACCAAACCTCTGTATTTCTTGAGCCTCTTCAGCTACACATGTTCTAGCTATCAGAAAGATTTTGGGTAATAAAACCAGACCAAAATAAACCAAGCAACCAACCAACCAACCAACCAAACAAGCAAACAAAAGCCCAAGACATCTTTCACTATTGTAGAGATGATGCTGAGAGTATACTCAGGACAACGTACCATTCGTCTGAATACCAAATCTAAAAACAGTAAAATGGGGAGTCCTAAAAGAAACTACTAAGGTGCCTATTCTTCTTAAGAATAACCTTATTGTGGAAAAGCCACCTAAAAATATAACAAATATCATGTCAGATAACAAAATCATAATAGGTAGAGATGAGATAAACAGAGTTATTTATTAGGCACTGGAATTGCAGGGTGGCAGAGGGTGGTCAGTGTTCTGAGCTTTGTGGTCCCGCTCTGTACCTGTCAGATTCTATCTGGACAGCTTTCTGTGTTGGTCTGGAGGGATAAAACAGGCACTGTGCTTTCTAGGCTGTTTTCCAAAGTTTCAAGTGTTAAGAGTTCTGTATGTATCTGTTTTTTCATTTGGGAAGTAGCCCTCTAGTTTCATTTGTTTGGAAGGATTAAGAAAATGTTTCTCCTGAACAGATTTAAAAGAAATCTGTCTTCATGAGCAGAGAAAATACATAAGATACAATGACAAATGACTTGATTTATAGTTTTCACTAGTCAAACAACATAACAGTTTGTTTGATTTGTTTTCTGATAACATTAGATGGTGTAACAGTTGTCTAGTTGCTGTGATAAAATATCCTAAGAAAGGAAACTTTGGGGAAAAGAGATTTATTCTGACTTGTCATTTTAGCGTATCTACCATGGCAGGGAAGTCATGCATACCATGGCAGCTGGTCACATTGCATCTGGTGTCAGGAAGCAGAGAGAGACACATGTTTATGCTCAACTCTGTCTCCTTTTATTCAGTTTGGAACCCGAGTCCCCTGAGTGGCATGTATCAACACCCACTTCTGCCATTTCCCTGCCCATCAAGTCCTCAAGCCGCTCTGAGACTTGCACTGCTTCCTGAGTTCCAGTCTCCAGTTCAAGGCTGCCCAGTGGAGGCCTGCTGCTTCAGGAACATCCAGGAACAACAAGATGGCTAAAGCCCAGCATAAGAACACAATCAACAAAAGGAGAGCAATATGGTACCTTCAGAGCACAACTATCTTACTATAGCAAGCCCAGGATATCCTAGAAAATTACACAAGAAAATTACCTTAAATAGAATCTTATAAAGATGATAGCGACCTTTAAAGAGGAAATGAATAAATTCCTTAAAGAAACACAGGAAAAATAATTAAACAAGTTAAGGAAATGAATAAAACTGTTTAATACCTGAAAATGGAAACAGACACAAGACAACAGAACACAGGAGATGACAGAGAGAATCTTAAGCATAAAAGATATGATAGAAGAAATTGATAAATCAGCCAAAGAAAATGTTACATCAGAAGTTCCCGAAACAAAACATCCAGGGAACCTGGACACTATGAAAAGACCTAACTTAAGAACAGTAGGAATAGAAGACGGTGAAGAGACAGAGCTCCAAAGAACAGAAAATATTTTCAACAAAATCATGGAAGAAAAATTTCCAAACCTAAAGAAAGAGATGCCCATAAACATACAAGAAGCTTATAGAACACCAATTAGATTGGACCAGAGAAGAAAATACTCCTGCCATATAGTAATTAAAACACAAAATCTACAAAACAAAGAAAGATTATTAAAAGATGCAAGGGAAAAAGGCCAAATAACATACAAAGGCAGACTTAACAGAATTAAACCCAACTTCTCAACAGAGACTCTAGAACTAGAAGGGAATGGAGAGATGTCTTACAGTCTCTCAGAAACTGCAGCAAAACTCTCAGTCGTCATAGAGACTCAAAGACAAAACCAAAGTTAAACAAAAAAAAAAAGTCCAGCCCTATAGAAAATACCAAAAGGAAAACTTCAACCCAAGGAGGTTAACTACATTCAAGAAAACACAGGACATAAATAATTCCATAATAGCAAAAGCAATATAAGGGAAACACGAAAGCACGCGCACACACATAGACACACACTCTAATACCACCAACATCAAAATAACAGGAGTTAACAATCATCGGTTGTTCATATCTCTCAACATCAGTGGACTCAAATTACCCAATAAAAAGACATAGGCTAACAGAATGGATGCAAAAACAGGATCCATCATTCTGCTGCCTAAAAGAAACATGACTCAGTATTGCGGGAAATATTAAAAAATGGTGTTCACGCTACACCAGCAAGCCTTGGCAGGCTGGCTGGCCTGTTCTCATTTCATGGAGACTCTTTGACTCAGAGCTTGGAAATTTCTCCACTCAGCTCGCTAAGTTCCCACTGGCCAGCTCCATGCTTCAAAATTCCCATGGCCAAACCCATGCTTTGCCGTACTCTCTGGAACCCAGTTGCTTCGCTGCATGAAGGAAAACACCACACAAACTTAGTTCAGAATCAATGGTAACACAATCGCTGGACACATCAACATCCAAGTTATAAGACATACTAAGTTAAATCCTTCGGTAGCAGATCCAGATTGATCCGCCAGCTGAAACCGGGTCTCCGCTATCTACATCTTCACCTCTTACTGTCCCTGTCCAAAACCAACTTATCTCTCTCCTGCCTCTTCTCTCTGGCCTGGAAGTCCTGCCTATTCACTCAGTGACTAGTTTCTTTATTCATTAGAAGGGTCACATGAAGTCTAGAGTGCTTGAATCACACCTCTGCAGGGGAAGCTGTATTAGCATCAAAATACAAACAGCACCAGGGCTATGCACAACACCTCAACAGCAAAGATAAGACATTATCTCAGAATAAAGGGTCATTTCCAAGCAAATGGACCCAAGAAACAAGCTAGAGTAAACATTCTAATATTTTATAATAAAGACTTTCAGCAAAATTAATCAGGAGAGATGGGGAAGGACACTTCATACTTATCAAATGAAAAATTCACCAATATGACTTCTCAATTCTAAACATCTATGCCCCAAATGCAAGGGCACCCACATTCATAAAAGAAACATTACTAAAGCTTAAATCACACATTGAACCTCACATATTAATGGTGGAGACTTCAACACCCACTCTCACCAATGGACAGGTGACTGAGACAGAAACTAAACAGAGAAATAATGAATTAACTGGCATTATAAATCAAATGGACCTAACAGATATTGACAGAACATTTCACCCAAACACAAAAGAATATACGTTCCTTCCTCTTAGTACCACATGGAACCTTCTACAAAATTGATAGTCAGTCACAAGCAGCCTTAACAGATACAAGAAAATTGAAATAACTTCTTGTATCCTGTCAGATTATCATAGATTAAAGCTGGACTTCAACAACAACAGAAAGCCTACAAACTCTTGAAAACTGAATAACTCTTTACTTAATGATCACTGGGTCAGGGAAGAAATAAGCAAAGAAATTAAAGGCTTTCTAGAATTCAATGAAAATGAAGGCATAATATATCCAGACTTATAGGACACAATAAAAGCAGTTCTAAGAGAAAAATACATAGCACTAAGTGTCTTTATAAACATATTAGAGATTTTTCATACTATTCAGCTATTAAAAACCAGTACAGCATGAATTTGCAGGCAAATGGATAGAACTAGAAAATATCATCCTGAATGAGGTAACCCAGATCCAGAAAGACACATATGGTATGTACTCACTTATAAGTGAACATTAGGTATAATGTACAGGATAACCATGCTACAATACAGAAATAAGGAGGGCCAAAGGGAGGATGATTGAATCTCACTGTCAATGTTTTACAAAAGAAAAGCCAACAGAATATTAGCAACTTCAATATTTTAAGAAGATTAAAGAAAGTTAAGTTTTAGTCAAATTGGCATAATTGAGGGATTAAGAGATTTAATTTCAGCCTTGTAGTAAAGTAATAGTAAAAAAAAAAAAAAAGCTCATGAATGTGCGACAGAGGATGGCGTGGGGTTAAGTTAATTTTTACCTAATGGAATGATGTCCTGAAGTATAGTCTAGCTTTCCAAACTTCTGTGTCTGATAGCCATGCATCTCCATGACATCCATCCATGTTGTATAATTTGGATCCAGACCTTAAAATTATTCCAAGATTCTGTTAAGTGAGTGAAGAGGCCACTCCACATTGCTGGGGGTTAAAAAAGAGAAATAAAAGAATAAAAATAAAATAAATAAAGATAAAAAAGTGAAAAAGAATAAAAAATAAAAAATATAAAAAATAAAAGAAATAAAAGACCGATGATGGTAAAATTTAACAATTCAAGTTTTAAAGGAATTACTCAGAGAGTGTGGCTGGCTGTTTTAGAGTCTGTGATCTGGAATAAGAAATGCCACCAGACAGTCCTCATTGCTACTTCACTTAAAACTCTGCAAGGAGCTAGCATATCTCTTCTTCATATAGACCCACCAAGACTTAGAGGTTACGTTGATTAAGGTATTTATTGTATTTATGGCTGGATTATATATAGGGCTTGAACATCATTAGTATTTTTTCAGTCATAAAAGGTATCTGTATTTTATTTTTCTAATTTTTTAAACCATAAGTTAGTGCACTGACAATTATAGACCTTGATTCCCTTGTATCCTCAAGGGCTTTCCTAGTAATTATCTTTTTGCTAGGTTTTTCTAAGAAAAGGAAAGAAAAAAGGATGCTATATGTTCCCTTTCATTTTCTAAATGTTTAATAAATGTTTCTTTTCCTTTTCTCATTCTGTGTTCAGACACAGTAGACTGGATAGGCCTTCTTTTCTTGTGTATGCATGTGCATGTCTAGGAGTCTTCCTAAATAGTCTCTGAGAAAAAGTATCCCTCCCTCCCTCCCTCCCTCCCTCCCCCCCCCCCTCCCTCCCTCCCCCTCCTCCTCCCCCTCCCTCCCCCTCCCTCCTCCCTCCCTCTCCCTCCCTCCCTCCCTCCCCCCTCTCCCTCCCTCCCTCCTCCCTCCCTCCCTCTCCTCCTCTCTCCCCACCCTCCTCCCTCCTCCCTCCTTTCCCAGCTCACTGCTTTTGCCTTTGCTTGGCTGCCACACCCAGACCTTGCTGTCTTGCCTGTGAGTGGTGGCTTGCACAGCATGGAACCTGTACACTCAGCTTGTTGCTTAAATACATGGTGCATGGTATAAGCTAGCTCATGACTGGGAGACTTTAGAAAGTGAGCCATACTCAGCCCTCGTTCATGATCATGGAAAAACTGTCTGAAGAGTCGTGGTGATGAATCCCAGTAACCATAGTTCCAGTATGTTCTCTGATGTTATTCAACCTTTTTGTTTTAGTTTTCTTCTGCAATTGGGCTATTAATAATAACCATGCTCATGGAATTAGGAGGATTACTTATAAATATTAGAAGAATATTACCAACTACAGTAAGAATACAATAATCATTTGCATCACTGTCATTCCTTGTCATATGCTTTTTCTAGGAAAAACTATTTTTGTGAGCACTTCAGTGTTGATTAACCACTTTCTCATTTACTATTCCCATGACAACGCGTTTGCTGTGGGGACTTAGCACATGTAGCATTCTGTAGTTGGGGAACTGGGTATACTTCCAGTGCAGGGTTCACTGGGTTTAGAATCACCTTGCCCTAGTTCAGGGCTCATTCTATTCAACACAGTATAGAAATCAGCAAACATATTTTTACTCATGATCTCTAGTGGCTCATAGAGAAACCAAACTCTTCCTGACAGATAACCACAGAGCACATGGACAGAGGCATAGGAGAGCAACTTTCAGACAACAGTCTTAAAAGCCAATGTTCATTTTCTAAACTTATGGCTTATGGTCACTGACATGCTTACCACTAAAATTATGCCTATTTGTTAATAAGGCAGCACTCAGTTTGGGGATAGATGTAAATTGGAACAGAGGAGAAAGAGATGAAGTATACAATACAAAATAATTTGAAAACCTTAGATAAACATGAATAGAGGTTCTTCCTGTGAAGGATCTTCAGAGAGACTGCTGACTCCTTTGTGGTATGAGTTCCAGTCCTTCTGAAACCTTCACTGAAAGACTCCCTTGGAAACAGCTCTCTGACTTATGAGTGTCTGTTCATCTGCTTTGATAGTCTCGTGAAAAAATGAAATGGAATCAGACAGCATCCCAGGCAAGAAAACATCTTTCTTCAGAAAAATAAGTTAGAGACTCAAATGAGCCCAGCATTCAACATTTACCTCAGAACACGCGGTTACCACAATGTATTTTCATTAGGTATGAAATAGGACTTTATGATAGCTTTTGCATATGATATTCTGAACATGAATGTACTTTTAGGGGTCTGATTCTTTCCATTAACATTAGGAAATTAAAGGCACACTCATACCTGCACGTGATGGACAGCAGATTGGAGAGTTAGTGTAGGCATTTAAAAGGTGGTGCCATGTGCTCTCATGAAGTCAATGAAGGGAAGTTTTACTACTTGACTTCCTGGTTGAAATGTTAGTCTTCCATCCTGAAATAAAGAAATTCAACCACTGCTGATTACGCTACAAAAAAACTCTTTCCTTTAATTTTCCACACAAAATTCACAACCCAAAAGACTTCAGCATGTTTATTCAAAATCTCAAAAAGAATAAAAAGCAACTACAGAGGTATGTTATTAAGGATCCAGTGCTCAAATAAATTGAAAGTAGTATGCTCAAATCCATTTACATATACTATGTTAAAGAGCTTCTTGGAAAGTTCTTTTGGAGAATGAAGAAATAATTTTACTTGACTTGTGTGTTCATGTATCAGGCACCTTGTCAGATCTAAGAATACAATGATGAGTTAAAATAGAGTTTCATATCCATGAAACTTACATCCTGTAGCAGAGATTTAAAAAAAAAAAAGAACAGTAGCAAATTAACTTTGATGTCTTAGGGCTTCATTACTGTGAAGAGACACCATGACCAAGGCAACTCTTATAAAGGAAAACTGTTAATTGGGATTGGCTGACAGTTTCAGAGATTTAGTCCATTATCGTCATGGTAGGAAGCGTGGTAGAATACAGGCCAGCATGGTGTTGGAGATGGAGCTGAGAGTTCTACATCTTGATCTGAAGGTTGCCAGGAAGAGACTGGATTCTACACTGGGTGTAGCTTGAGCATAGCAAACCTCAAAGCTCATACCCACAGTGACACACTTCCTCCAACATGGTCACATCTACTCCAACAAGGCCATATCTCCTAATAGTGTCATCCCCCATAGGCCAACTTTCAAACACATGAGTCTATGGGGGCCATATCTATTCAAACCTCTACATTTGATTACTTATATGAATTATATGTGTGTATTTGTGTATATGTATGCATATATACCTTTTCTTTTGAAACAGGGTCTCATTATCTCAGGCAGCCTCTGACTTGCCATTATGACCTTGAACTTCTGATTCCCGGACTCCACCTCCTGAGTGCTGGGATCACAGGCAACCATTACTACACCCTCTTTGTGTGGTACTGGGAATTGAACTCGGGGCTTTGTGCATGCGAGACAAGTCTTATGTGAGATGCATCCCACATATAGCTATAAATTTCAATAAATTCTAATTGCTGTTTCTGAATTATGACATGGCATTTAGTTCCTTTTTATTCTGGGCCAAGGAGGATCAAAGGAAAAGCTTAGATTATAAGCATTGTTCTAGTTTGATTCTGTTGTTGTCACAAACATAACCATGACTCAAAGCAGCTTTCGGAAGAAAGATTTATTAGTTCTGGCTACAGTCCATCATTGAGAGAAGTAGGGGCAGGAATTAAGTAGGATCTTAAGGAGTAGAAACCATGGAGAAACAGTTTGCAGGCTTGGTTAGTCCTCACATTTATGTTAGTATGTTTATACAGCGAACATTAGAGCGAATGTGTCCACAAATCCTCCTGTATATACAACAATCCTCCCCTCTCTCCCCTCTCCTCCCTTCTCCTTTAATTGCACAAGCTGGTTATTGGATAACCTCGAGAGAATCCCCTCAGCTGCTGTGACATTTTGATTATGGGCTATATTGAGAGTCACCAATGTGGCGTGTTCCGGAGTGGTCCTGGTTTTAAGAAAGCCAACTGAGGAAGCCATAAGGAGCAGGCCAGTAAGTGGTCTTCCTTCGTGATTTTTTTGCTTCAGTTCCTGCCTTAAGTTCCAGGCTGATGGATGGAGTGTGACCTGACAGTCAAGATGAAACAAACCCTTCTCCCCAGTTCAGTTACAATGCTTTATCACAAGAATAGAAATACAAGTAAGATTTCCCACACATGCTCATAGGTCAGTGTGATCTAGTGATCTAGGCAATATCTCAATTGAAGCTTTCCTCTTGGATAACTTAGGCCAATGTCAAATTGACAATTAAAGCTAACTAGGAAAAGCACTATCCTATTAGAGTCAAAAAATGACTTATCTGCTATGGCAAGGCCTTAGCATATTGTGCGCCTTTTTAGACTTATCTTTCACACCACGTTATTATTCTTGGGAGATTCTGCAGTCTACTTTCCTGTCCCACATTTCCTTCTGAAACCTCATCAAATGAGAAACCTGTGTGGCTGCAACAGTGGGGAGGTGCACTGTGTGTGGGAGCAGGGGTGCAGTGGGGAGATGACTGTGTGTGGAAGCGGGGCAGTGGGGAGGTGCACTGTGGTGGGAGCAGGGGTGCAGTGGGGAGATGACTGTGTGTGGAAGCAGGGGTGCAGTGGGGAGGTGCACTGTGTGTGGAAGCAGGGTGCAGCAGTGGGGAGGTGCACTGTGTGGAAGCAGGAGGGGTAGTGGGGACATGACTGTGTGTGGAAGCAGGGGTGCAGTGGGGAGGTGCACTGTGTATAGGAAGCAGGGGTGCAGTGGGGGATGACTGGTATGGAAGCAGGGGTGCAGTGGGGAGGTGCACTGTGTGTTGGAAGCAGGGGTGCAGTGGGGAGGTGCACTGTGTGTGGGAGCAGGGGTAAGTGGGGAGGTGCACTGTGTGGGAGCAGGGGTGCCAGTGGGGGGATTGACTGGTGTGGTGGAAGCAGGGGTGCAGTTGGGGAGGTGCACTGTGTGTGGAAGCAGGGGTGCAGTGGGAGGTGCACTGTGTGTGGGAGCAGGGGTGCAAATGGGGAGATGACTGTGTTGGAAGCAGGGGTGCAGTGGGGAGGTGCACTGTGTGTGGAAGCAGGGGTGCGCAGTGGGGAGGTGCACTGTGTGGGAGCAGGGTGCGCAGTGGGGAGATGACTGTGTGTGGAAGCAGGGTGCAGTGGGGAGAGGACTGTGTGTGGAAGCAGGGGTGCAGTGGGGAGGTGCACTGTGTTGGGAAGAGGGGTGCAGTGGGGAGGTGCACTGTGTGTGGGAGCAGGGGGTGCAGTGGGGAGATGACTGTGTGTGGAAGCAAAGGGGGGCAGTGGGGAGGTGCACTGTGTGTGGGAGCAAAGGTGCAGTGGGGAGGTGCATGTGGGAGCAGGGGTGGGAGTGGGGAGGTGATGGGTTGAAGCAGGGGCATGGGGACGAGTGGGAGGGTGCAGTGGGGAGGTGCACTGTGTGTGGAAGCAGGGGAGCAGTGGGGAGGGCACTGTGTGGAAGCAGGGGTGCAGTGGGGAGGTTCACTGTGTGGGAGCAGGGGTGCAGTGGGGAGGTGCACTGTGTGTGGAAGCAGGGGTGCAGTGGGGATGGACTGTGTGTGGAAGCAGGGGTGCAGGTGGGAGGTGCACTGTGTGTGAAGCAGGGGTGCAGTGGGGAGGTGCACTGTGTGTGGAAGCAGGGGTGCAGCAGTGGGGAGGTGCACTGTGTGGTGGAAGCAGGGGTGCAGTTGGGGAGAGGTCATGACTGTGTGTGGAAGCAGGGGTGCAGTGGGGAGTGCACTGTGTGTGGAAGCAGGGGTGCAGTGGGGAGGTGCACTGTGTGTGGAAGCAGGGGTTGCAGAGTGGGGAGGTGCACTGTGTGTGGGAGCAGGCAGGGGTGGTCAGGTGGGGAGGTGCACTGTGTGTGGAAGCAGGGGTGCAGTGGGGAGGTGCACTGTGTGTGGAAGCAGGGGTGCAGTGGGGAGGATGACTGTGTGTGGAAGCAGGGGTTTGCAGTGGGGGAGGTGCACTGTGTTTTGGGAAAACAAGGTGCAGTGGGGAGGTGCACTTTGTGGGAGCAGGGGTGCAGTGGGGGGGTGCACTGTGTGTGGAAGCAGGGGTGCAGTGGGGGAGATGACTGTGTGTGGAAGCAGGGGTGCAGTGGGAGGTTGCACTGTGTGTGGAAGCAGGGTGCAGTGGGGAGGTGCACTGTGTGGGAGCAGGGGTGCAGTGGGGAGGGTGCACTGTGGTGGGAGCAGGGGTGCAGTGGGGAGATGACTGTGTTTTGGGAAGCAGGGTGCAGTGGGGAGGTGCACTGTGTGTGGAAGCAGGGATGCAGCAGTGGGGAGGTGCACTGTGTGGGAGCAGGGGGCAGGGGGAGGTGCATGTGTGTGGAAGCAGGGGGGTTTCAGCAGTGGGGAGGTTGACTGTGTGTGGGGCAGGGGTTGGCAGTGGGGAGTGCACTGTGTGTGGAAGCAGGGGTGCGTGGGGGGTGCCTGTGTGTGGAAGCAGGGTGCAGTGGGGAGGTGCACTGTGTGGGGGAAGCAGGGGTGCAGGGGGAGGTGCACTGTTTTGGGGGAAGCAGGGGGTGCAGCTGTGGGGAGGTGCACTGTGGTGGGAGCAGGGGTGCAGTGGGGAGGTGCAAATGTGTGTGGAAAACAGGGGTTTCAGTGGGGGGTGCACTGTGTTGGAAAGCAGGGGGTGCAGCAGTGGGGAGGTGCACTGTGTGTGGAAGCAGGGTTGCAGCAGTGGGGAGATGGGCTGTGTGTGGAAGCGGGTGCAGCAGTGGGGAGGTGCACTGTGGGGAAGCAGGGGTGCAGTGGGGGAGATGACTGGTGTGTGGAAGCATGGTCGCAGTGGGGAGATGACTGTGTGTGGAAGCAGGGGTGCAGTGGGGAGGTGGGACTGTGGTGGAAGCAGGGGGGCGGGGGGAGGTGCCTGTGTGTTTTGGGAAACAGGGGTGCAGTGGGGAGGGTGCACTGTGTGTGGAAGCAGGGGTGGCAGTGGGGGGGTGCACTTGTTTTGTGGAAGAGGGGTGCAGTGGGGAGGTGCACGGGTGGAAGAGGGGGCAGTGGGGGGGGTGCACTGTTTTGTGGGAGCAGGGGTGGAGCTGGGGAGGTGCACTTTTGTGGAAGCAGGGTGCAAGATGGGGAGGTGACTGGTTGCGGGAAACAGGGGTGCGCAGTGGGGAGGTGCACTGAGTGTTGGGAGCAGGGGTGCAGGGGGTGCCTTTATCCTCTAAGGCCCAAGGGGAAGTGCTTTTATACAGATATAATTTATATACAACCTTACATATTAAAAATGTGCAACTCAAAGGTTTTTAGTGTTCCAGAAAGTCATTTAAAATTTACACATTTCGAAGAACCCTTAGCCTTCACCTGGACTCCCTTTAAAAAATGAGGGGAAGTACTACCATGCTGTCTGTCTCCAAGCTGCTGCTTTGACATTTCATTAAAGGATTCATTTAAATTATAGTCTGTCATCACCCTTTTGGGCCACGGTTTTTCTAGGTTCAGTGCTGTAAAAGCTGAGTTTGGTCTCTTGTTCGTTGTTGGGAATAAATATACCCCTTTTTCACACTGACCCAAACAGGCTCTTAGGCTGCTCACTCCTCATCCCTTCCTGGGGGCCAAAAACTGCCATGTAGAGCCTTGCTGTAGGGCTGTAGACTGTGCTTTCATTTCTCTTGGGCAAAAACAAAATAGACCCTAGGAAAAAGAATGCAGATTGCATATAACTCTAACAGCTAATCACTATAAAAACAGTCAATGGTTTCCAAGGTGGCTGCACCTTTTTACAAAGCAAACCCCCAGAGTGTATGTGTTTCTAATTCCTCCATATTCTCACTAACCTTGGTATTGTTATGGTTTTGTGTGTTTTATGAAGAATTTACTTTTCCCCTGTAAAAAAATAACAGCCAATAACAACAGTTTCACACTTTGATTCATATTTACTTTTAAAAGTTTCCTCTTCTCCTTCCTTGGCTCTCCCGTATCTTCCTCACATAACTTCCCCCTATTTTTAGCCTTTTGATCGGCTATCCTTAGGGATAATCGTTTGACTACATTCTAATGATTAATGAATTAAGCTTCTTTTTTAGGCTTGTTACTTTCTGTGTTTTATTTATGCAGAATGTCTTTTCAAATCCTTGGCTCATTTTTAAATTGCCTAATCCATGATTATAAAAATTTAGACTTCCATTGTCTTAAAGGAGTTTTATAGCCTTAGCTTTTACATTTAAATCATTGATTCACTTTAAGTTATTTTTTACCCATGGTGGAAGGCAGGACCCAACTTTATTCCTTTCCATGTATATATTAAAATTTCCAGCACTACTTGTTTATGAAACTTTATTTCTGGACTCTTAAATCTGCTCTACTGGTCTGAATATTTATTGTTCTGCCTGAAAAATACTACTGTGGTTATTGTAGCTTTGCCATAAGTTTTGAAATTAAATTTTTTTCTTTTCTTTTTTAAGGGCTGGAGAGATGGCTCAGATGTTAAGAGCATTGGCTGCTTTTCCAAAGGTCCTGAGTTCAATTCCCAGCAACCACATGGTGGTTCACAACCATCTATAATGAGGTCTGGTGCCCTCTTCTGGTGAGCAGGTGTACATGCAGGCTGAACATTGTATACATAATAATAAATATTTAAAAAAAGTTTTTAAAAATCAGTCTTCTTTTTCATGTTTTTTTTTTTTTCTCCCAACTCGAGGTCCTTTTACTTTCCATATGGATTTAATTCAAATTTAAGATTATGCATACATATATATAATTTCTTTAATATATAAGAAAGTAGATTTAATTATAACAACTTTTAAATCAGTGCTAACACAATTATAAAATGTCTAGATTAGTAGTTCTCAACCTTTCTATGCTGCAACAGTTTAATACACTCCCCCAATCATAAAGTTATTTTCGTTGCTACTTCATAACTGTAACTTTGTTAGTTATGAGTTGTAATGTAAATATCTGATATTTCCGATGGCTTAGGTGACTCCTGCAAAAGGGTCGCTCGACCTCTCCCAAGGGATCGAGACCCACCAGTTGGGAACTGCTGGTCTAGAGACTAAAGTTAAATTTCCTTCATTTCTCAACCAAGCGTTAATTTTTGTAAATGTAGGCGACTGACCTGTGACTCTGGAAAACGAATACAGTTTTATGGAAGTGCACAATGCGTATTCCTTCAAACTGAATTGAACCTGGGTATTGGCTAAATATTAATAATGGCAAAAATGCTTAATTTGTTCCGGTGGTGAACGGGTGTACTCTCTATGGTGAGGTTGAGGCAGAAGGACTGCTAGAGCCCACGAGTTAGAGACCGGCTTCTCACTTCTACTTTACTAGTGTGCGCATGTGTGCTGCAGCTGTGCGCATGCGGAGCCTCTCAACCCGGTCCTGTTCCCTGTGGCGTTTCTCCAAAGGCTGTGGGCAGTGTCTGCGCCCTGTCCTCTGGGTACTTACGAAGGAGTCACTGGCGACCAGCACCACGTTGGGCGCCTGGGCCACTTGCAGTCTTTTCTCCTGTGTTCCGGGGGCCGGTGCCGCGAGCGCCAACGCTGCGACCACTGACACCAACAGCAGCAGCATCGCCGGCCTGAGCGTTCAGAAGCGGCCGCTGAGCCGGTCTCCGGTGGCCTGCTCCCCAGTTATGAACTGAGACCGGACGCTAAAACTAGTAGTTTGGGTTCCAAATATTGAAGTAAAGATGAGTCGCACCGAAAAACTACATCTCCCATCAGGCCAAGAGCAGGCGCATGCGCAGAAAAGGAATCGCGCTCAGCCCATGTAAAGACCGTTTTAATCAAATTTCGAGCTAATGATAGCTCTGCCAGTTCCTCTCACTCAAGCGATGCCTGGGGAAGTGCGCATGCGTTGTCCAGACTTGTACTTTGTGGCAGTCCCATATGCCCAGGTGGGTTCTGATTGCTTTCGGTTTTGGCAGAAGTTGAAATCTAAAGGCAGTTGAAATGGTATTTAGGGGGAGAAAGGATTGGGCATGGGCGCGATGTTAAGGGTCGTCTTTCTTTTGTGCGGGCCTGAATGTTCGCTGACATAGTGAACTTGGCGGTGATGAGGTGGCAGTGATTCTGTCACTTAAATTGGATTGGGGCTGTGCCCCTATGGGACCTCAGGCTGGGTCACCTCACGTGTGCTCTGTATAGTGGTTTGGATCTCTGCGGCGCTTCGGGACCCTAGTCATGCAGTCTGCCTCATCGTCTTGCCTGTTTTTGCCGGGCTGTAAGGATTGTGCTTGTATGGGCTGAAGAGCGGGCCTAATAAGTTTTTGGTTCCAGATACGGAAAAACTTAGCTCTTCTTCGTCTTTGGAGTAGCAAAAGAGGTGGGGGGAGTGGGAAGGAACCGGTTCTAAAAGGAACAGATGTGGGCTGTGGGAAGTGTGCGGTTAATTGACGTTTGCTTGGAGTAACATTGTTGGGTATAGAATAATCAGCTGTTCCTTTTTTGATTGCTAGATTCCTTTGGAGAATTCTGGAAGAAGCACGTTTCTATCTCCAAGTCAAATTCTTCACTAAGTTTCAGGTATATATAATTGTATATTACACTAGTTGTTTTGATTTTCTGGCAGGAAAAGGAGAAGTGGTGCTATTTATTTAAAATCTCAACTCTCATATCTGGCCGCGTTTTGTACAGATTAATTGTAATAAAGAAAATACCTTACACATCTAATGCAGAGCGGTATGTGCTTAGTGTTCTGTTAAGCTTTACTGTATATTTACTGTGTAGCATGCTTTTATGTGAAATACACTCTGTAGTCTTCATTTGGACTACTTTGCAGGTGGGAAAACAGTCAGAGAAGTTAAATAACTTTTCAAGGGTGAGAAAGCTTATCTAAGTAGATTGCTTCCTAAACGGGGCACACTCCCCAGAATTGTGTTGAGTTAATTTGGAATGTAGAATATACTTTACAGAAACAATCCCAACTGGCGCTTAGTTTTTTAAAAATTACTTTTGGTTTTCTTTTTTGCACAGTAATGATTCTTTGAACACTAATCATCCTTGAGGGCTTTGTTTCTGCAGGCCCTTGTTCTGAGGGCAGAAGCACATCCTTTGCTTCGTTCTGTAATTGCTGTGTCAGTGACAACAGGTGCCGCAGTGGGTTGGTGAAACAGGTATTTAAGGGACTCAGTTTCAAAGTGCTGCTACATCAGAAGAGGTTTCTAGTACTTTTCATCTGACATTAAGAGGGACCTATAATGGTCCTGCCTGCTGACTTGTCCAGCCCATACTTCATCTTCCCTGGTGGGAAACCTTACTTTGAGCAGCTTGCTCTACACTCGTAGAGGTTTAAGTATTAAAAGTTCTGATTTTGAGCTGAAGTCAGTCTTCTACTTTTAGCCACTCACTAATTCATTATACTTCGCTTCTACATGGATAAAAGCCCATCTTTCCGTTTCTTCTCCAATAGTAGTCTTCTCAGTCTTACTAACTAGTTAGTCATCAGCTAGTTATCACTTTATGGCCGGTTGCTTTACTGTTTTTTTTTTTTTTCTGGAACCTTTTTTAGTTTAATTGATTAACTAATTAATTATTTTACTGTACATCTCTACCACAGCTTTCCTTCCCTCCTCTACTCTCCCCACCCCTGCCTTTAACATCAGAAAAGAGACCTCCCATGATAATCAACAGACCTTGGTATATCAAATTGCAGCAGGCCTAGGTCCATCTTCTCCTATCGAGGCTAGATGAGGCAGCCCAGTTAGGGGAAAGTGATCCATAGGCAGGCCACAGAGTCAGAGATAGCCCCTGCTTCTACTGTTAAGACTACCACACCAAGACCAAGCTGTACAACTGTTACATATGTGCTAAGGACCTGGGTCTGTCCCATGCATGCTCTTTCGTTGGGGTTTCAGTCTCTGTGGCCCCCTTATGGGCCCAGGTTAATTGATTCTGTAGGTTTTCTTGTGTTCTTGACCCCTCTGACTCTTACAATCCTTTCCCCCCACTCTTCCACAGGATTCTATGAGCTCTGCCTACTCTTTGGCTGTGAGTCTCTGCATCTGTTTTCATCAGTTGCTGGATGATGAAGCCCCTCTGATGACAGTTGTGCTAGGCTCCTGTTTGCAAGTGTAGCAGAATATCATTAATAGTGTCAGGGGTCGTCTTTCTCTCATGGTGTATATCTGGATCAGTCATTTTGTGGTCATTCCGTCAATTTCTGCTTTATCTTTACTCCTGCACATCTGGTAGGCAGGACAAATTGTGAAGCAGGACAAACTGTGGGTCTCAACAGAGGAATTTCTAATGACTGAGGAATACTTAAAGATATGCTCAACATCCTTAGTTTTCAGGAAATCCAAATCAAAACAACTCTAAGATTCCATCTTTTACGCATCCTATTGGCTGAGATTAAAAACGAGTGACAGCACATGCTGGTGAGGATGTGGGACACGGGAATGTGGTTGCTGATGAGAGTACAGACTTGTACAATCACTTTGGAAATGAATTTGGTATTGTCTCAGAAAATTGTGCATAGTTCTACCTCAAGACCCAGCTATACCACTCCTGGGTATATAATCAAAGAATGGTCCCCCCATCCCATAAGGACACATGCTTTACTATGTTCATAGCAGCTTTATTTATAATAGCCAGAAACTGGAAACAACCCAGATGTCCCTCAACTAAAGAATGGATAAAAAAATCTTGTACATCTTAATTTTTCTTTTTTTAGAGACAAGAATTTCTCTCTGGTTGTCCTTCAACTCACTCTACCTGCTTCTGCCTCCCAGGTGCTGGGATTCAAGGCATGGGCTGCCAGGCCCCAGCAGCATCTCCTATTGTTTTATGTTTATTCTGAACATAGACATTTTTGTTAATCACCGAGTTACTCTGTGAGCAAAGGATCTTTTTATGTGTGCATGTTTCATGTGGTTAAGTAGTATTCAGGTTAGGGGCTGTGGTTTAGTTCACAAGGGTTGATATAATAAAATACCACAACAAAAATCTATTTTTTCATAATTCTGGAGTTTAGAAGTCCAAAATCAAAGAATTGTTAAGTATGGTTTCCTCTGAGACCAGTGTTATTGTCGTGTAGATGGTCAACTTCTCACTGTATGCCACCTGATCTGTCCTTTGTGATTTTACATCTTGGTATGTTTAGATTTCTTCTACTAAGTGTGACAGATTGGATTGGGCTCTTCCTATGTAACCTCATTTAGTTTTCATTGCCTTTGTGCTTTGCAAATACTGTTGTATTCTGAAGTTCTTTGATGTATGATATATGAATTTTGGGGTGTTTTTAACTTTTCTTGTGGAAACATGAACAAGCAAGCTGAACTAATGAGCTTCTTGGACTTACTTACGGAGCATAGGTGTGGGGTTACTTAGGGGAATATGGATGAGTCAAAGGTAGTTGCATCACTGAAAAGCCGTTGCAACATGGGTGATGATTCATGAAGACTGTGTTCTTGAAGCTCCTTGTATAACCTGTATATATATAACTTGTATAAGCTCAGTCACTTACAGAGTATCCTGCTCTTCATTTTGTTACTGCTTATTTTACCTTGGGAGAGGAACATTGTAACTGTCAGTTTCAGGTGCTTTCTAAGACTTGTGAGTTGTTTATTTCTTGAGCCTTATAAACTTTATTTTTTGAGTCTTAAGCAGCCTGCCACCAGGATGGGATGTTTTAATTTGAAGGAAATTTCTACATAACACAGCAGGACACAATTATCCCAACACAGGCTCAGGTCTCTGTATGTCTAGGTTTATATCATCAGCTAGTGATTGACATGTTAGTAACAGGTTGCCTTAGAAAAAATATTCTTAAGAAGTTAGAGAAGTGTTCAGTTGAACAGTCTGGATCTAGCTTATGGTCCTCTGCAGGGGTTTTAATATCCAAAGTAACAGAATTTCTCAAAGAACTTCCAGTCAGTTTTGGGAAACACATAGATATACCTACTTGTAAAAGTCTAAGACTAGAAAAGGCATTAAAAAGTATGGGTAATAGTTGAATAATAATAATAAAAACCCCTACAATCCCTCCCCCCCCAAAGCAGTAATGGCCCTCTGTTTTCTGGAGCATGCTATCCCTCTGTTTTCTGGAGCACGCTAGTGTTTTCAAAGTGTCAGCTCGCTTTCACCGAGCTGCAGAGTTCAGAGTTCCTGCATTCAGCTGCTTTGCGGTATTTGGATTTTCCAGAGGCTTTAAGATTCCAGTATACATTGTGATGGGACACTGAGATCTGTATGGTAGCCGCGAATTTCCTGCACCATGTAGTAAATGCCTTTAAGCATGTTCCTTGGAATATGTTTTTGGAAATGCTGATATAGGTCAGAAATGTTACAGGATAGGACTGGTGTGAATTTGGTATGGCGCAGGTTGTATGCTTAACAGTTCAACTTGGCCTTGTTATGAGTAACATGAGACTAGGCAGAAGTAAGAGTAAGCAGGCTGAACAGTTGGGAGGAGCAAGGATACACAGTTAGAATACTGGAGGGCTCTCCAAAAGAGTAGTGGGAGTATTGACACATGCGTTTTTCTGAGCTAGCCGTTGATACTGTTCCTTTTTGGTGCCCTGGGCAATGAATAATTTCATATGTGTGTGTGTGTATATATATATATATCCAGAGGGCTTTAAGACACTGTACAATTTCCTCTTTATTTTTGACAGTTCTTCTGCTGTTAGGAGCTCTTGTTTTTGGTAAATGGCTCTATGCACATAAGCAGTTGAAAATACATATTTGGCTGGCTGACTGTATAGATGTTAACAGCCAGTCCTTTCCCCATGATAAGGGCCTGCATTAATGTTACTAGCTTGCCCCTTTGAGCTGAAGTGCCTGGAGGAAGAAACTGAGTCCAGATTACCTCCATTTCTGTAGTCACCACCGCCCTGCTCTCCTCTGACCCTCATGGATGAAGCTGCTCTGTCCGTAAACCAGGTCTGCTCTGCCTTTGACAGAGGAGAGTCCCTCAAGTCAGGTTGGGTACTGTGTACCTGGGCCAGAACCTCACCACATTGATGGAGTGGACAGTCTAAGTCTGGATGGGGTAGGAGAGTTGCAGGGTTCAGGGAAACAGGCGGCTGGAAAATAATTGAGCCAGGGTTGGTTAGTAAAGTCTGATAATGAATCATGTAAACACTACTGAGCCCTCAATCAGAAGGCTGCTTGAGTACCCCTTCAATTGCATGGGGGGTAATCATGATCCAGTTCGGTTCCAAAGTTAATTTATCTATATCTTTGACCAACAGTCTTGTGGCTACAATAATATGTAGGCAAGGTGACCGTCCTGTTGTAATTGGGTCCAGTTTTTTTGATAAATAAGTTTCTGGCCGTTTCCATGGTCCTAGAGTTTGGGTCAAGACCCCTTTAGCTACTCTTCCTTCAGCAATCTGTTGAAGATTGGCTTTTCTTTTCTCTTGGATCTGAGGCTTTGTTGGCTAGAAGGACTCTAGCCAAACCTCTATTTAATATTTTTCCTGTCTTAATCTGTCTTTTTCTGTTTTCTCTCTATCTCTCTCTCTTTCTCTCTCTCTCTCTCTCTCTTCTCTCTCTCTCTCTCTTCTCTCTTTCTCTTTCTCTCTCTCTCTCTCTAACTTCTATTAGATCCCTCAATGACTTTTTTTTTTTTTTTAAATCTTTTATGTCTCTGTAACTTCTTACTGTCCAGCACTAACTGACTAGTGAAAGCCAGGGCTACCATGCTAGAACTCTCTATTTTCTCAGGGTCCATGTGTGTATAGCCTTACATAGCCTTACACATATAGCCTTCATGACCCATTTAAGAAGTGCCGTTGGACTTTTATCAGTTTCTTGTCTAATATCCTATCTAAACCATGGCCAAATAACTGTTGAGACCTGCTGAAAGAGCCTGGTGGTGAATCTGCAGATGCTGTCTATCTTTCCATCATGTTCAAGTCCCAATCTGAGTGGGTTCCTCATGGGGCCAGGAGCCAGTTTCTTGGCTTCTGTCTGTAGTGAAGAGAACCTTTAAGAGCTTTGGATAGGTGACTGCACTGAGTGCCCTAGGTACATGGAAGGGAGTGGTTGTTGCTTCTCAGTGTGGCAGGATAGTGTCAGTGAAGACTCTCTCTTTACAACTCAGAGACCACATCTGCTCAGACAGAGAGCGAGCACTTCTCCTGGCAAGAACAGTAGCCATTTACTGAACAAAATAAGTGACCAAGAGTCTGTTCCAAGCTCTGGTGAGATACATCTGCCCACTTGGGGCCTCTCCTGTCCAGTCTGTCCAGGTGTCGAGCCCTGCTCTCTGGGAACTCACCTCTCAACTCAGGGCAAGCCTGGTTAGGGCTGCAGGAGGTCCCAGCCTTAGACCTTCTAAGGACCCTGGATGCCAGTGTGCACTGTGCCTGCGCTCAGCAGAGGGGGAGGGGAAGGGAAATAAACTTGTGTGAGTCATAAAACACAGAGTCTGTCCTGAGAAAAAAAGGGAGTCACCAAGTGATTGCTGGGAATTGAACTCAGTACCTCTGGAAGACAAGTCAGTGCTTTTAACCGCTGAGCCATCTCTTCAGCCTAGTGTCAAGGGACACAGTGCATCTACTTCTCATGCCCTGTACGAGTCTCCCTCCCAACCCAAAAGCTGATGCCACTATTGACATAGTGGGGAGATGAAAGGGCCCTGTCTGGTGGCCATCCAGCATCAGAAGTCAGCCACCTCAAGCTGCAGTAAGTGGTCATTTTCCCTTTCCTCATATCTACTGAGAGGTTGTGAGCTCTGGCCCTAACTTCCTTAAAATGAGCTAAAACGATATTGAGAGGGTGAGAATCAGTCTGTTCCACAGCACCCATCAAAGTCCAGTACAGATAGAAACCAAATACCACAAGGAACACAGCAGACAAACAAACACACACGAAGTAGCCGCTTAGCGACTGACATCAGAAGTGAATCCAAACACTCTCATACTCATTCATGCCTTGGAAATCGAAGGCAAATTGAAGGCAGCATGGGAGGAAAGTCACTGATGGTGAGGATTCTCTTCTACCAAAAGTTCCTACCCCTCCCCACGCCCAGTGGGTGACTGATTCACCTTTGGAGCAGGAATGTCCTCCTGATCCGTGTGGCTTTGTCCACTCTTAGCCACTCTTTGCTGCTTACACAGACACCTCAAGGCATTTTCAAGAAAGAAAAGTGAGAACAGAGACACAAAGACAATACAGAAATACTGAACACTCACGGGCCTGTACTAGACTCTCTGGGTTGGGGATCCTGGGGATCTGCTGGGGAATCCCAGACGAGCCCCTACAATGTTATGCCCAGTTCATGAGACCCCAAGAGACCACCAGGGACCACAACTCTGATGTAAACACATGAGAGTCTTTATTTAAGCTCAAGCTTGGCCTACAAACCTTCCTGATGGAACAGGAAGGAGCGTGACCCCCAGCTGTAGGTGAAGGGGGTTTATAAAGGAAAAAAACTACAAGAGAGGATTTCTTTATGCATTTTACTATTACGCAAATTTCTTTGTTCTTTAATTATATGTAGACCAAATAATTGTTTTAAAATAAATTTCTTTATGATTTGCTGTCATGTTGATTGTATACCTTTGTTTCTATGCTTCTGTACTCAGGGTTGTGTAACATTTTGCAGGTGAAAAGGAGGCATGATTGGAACAGCTTAAGTCCTGATTTAAACCAGTTCAGAAATTTGTAGATGAAGAGTACTGGCTCTCTGAAAGATGAAAGACTGAAAATCATATAGATTGATTTTTCATGTTTTAAATTATGGTCGTGGTGAATCTAATTATTAAAAAATGTGGAAGGATTTGCGTGTTGGATATCACTATCTCATGGCTGTGTTTACTTAATTTAGGTAGAAAATGGGTAAGGAACAACTTGATACTCAGTTCAGGAGGAAGACGCAGGTGTGGTAACAGGTAAGAGGGGAGCAGTGTGCTCATCACAGGCAGGCAGGTTTCTAATGTTTATTTAAAACAATTAGTTAATGGGCCTCTTCCTGTCCTATCTAAAAATAGTTACTTTCAGGAACAAATTACTTTGTGTTTGAAACTTACATGCATGCACATATATGCATTCATGTCCATATGTGTTAGAAGAAAGGAGTACCTGAGAGCCTGCATCCTATGGCCAAGTAAAGAAGGAATGGAAAGAGAATAGATGATTCCATTGTACTGTAAAGAATTACATTTGGAAGTGGGTAGATATGGGAGGTATTGAATACAGCAGCTGTTATCAGGAGAAAGTGTGCATTTCTAGTGGGCTCCAAATGTAACGTAGTCTCTGATGCTTTCTAGCTGTCCTTAGTCTAAGCTTGTCTACCTGACTCTCCAGATCTGTAATCGTCGACTGCTCTACTTAACCCTCATTTGCTTCTGATATTTGGTGTATCTACTGTGGTCTATTAAGTGTGATTTTCTCATTCTGTCTTGCTTCCTTTTCTTGTTCTCCTGTTCTTTCCTTTCTCCTTATGCAATGTCTCTGACTGGATGGATGCTCTTTCTTCTTCATTGTTGCAGCTTGTCGTCTCTTAGTAGTTATTTATTACTGCACACAGTGTGTCTTCTCTAAACTCCTACTGTACCTCTCTGTTTCACTGTTAGTCTGGCATCTGGTTCTCTCAGGGTTCATATGGAGTCGTAGATGTTTCTCCTGATTTAGATTGTATTCTTCAGGGAAACAGGGCCTTTTGTATTTTGTCTCGCCTTGGAGAGCTTAGAGCCCATGTGGAGATTGTCTGTTGTTTCTTTCTTGTTTATGCTTCCACCTAAGGCCTTTATTTTAATTTTTCCTTTTTTTTTTTGTTTGTTTTTTGTTTTAGTCTACAGGTTACCTTGCAGAAGGGACGTGGCTTAAGAAAAGTGTGAAATCAGTGATAAACTTTGTTAACTGCTGTCATCAAGACTCATAAACTAAAAGCATTTTTCTCTAGTTCACCTCTAAATCACTATCAAGATACCTTCAGGTAAGGTAGTCATTAAAAGTTGATATAATGTGATGTGTAATTAAGTAATTATTGCACCAAGATGTTATATTTGGGAAATCTGAATGTATCACAGATAAAGCGATTTTACAGTGTCATAATTTTTATGTTATACTGAATGTTAACTTTCTTAAGTTAAAACAGCCTTATCTTCAAGTCTCTAACTTCATAGATTTCTTTTGTTTCATTCTTGTGCATTTCAGTTTGGATAGAATGTACTGGTAGCATTCTGTTAGTGTATTGTTTTAGTATACTACGTTAGTATACCATGTTAGTGCACTGCAACAGTGTAGCATGTTAGTGTATACTGTGTTAATGTAGTGCATTATTAGTGTAATATGTTACTGTTCTGTATTAGTGTTACATGTTAGTGTGTTGTATTAGTGTATTAAATTAGTGGACTCTGTTAGTGTATTGTAATAGGGTACTGTATTTGTGTATACTGTTAGTGTATGGCATGAGTGTATTATGTTAGTGTAAAATGTTGGTGTACTGTGTTTGTGTAAAGTGTTAGTGTACTGTATTTGTGTATAGTGTTATTATTCTGCATTAGTGTACTACATTAGTATGCTGCATGAGTGTTAATGTACTTTGTTGGTGTACATTGTTAGAGTACTGCATTAGTGTATTGTGTTAATGTTTGTGTTGGTGTATTGTGTTACTGTAGTGTATGTACTGTGTTAGTGTATTGTGTTTGCATAAAGTGTCAATACACTGTGTTCATATACAGTTCTGTGTACTATATTAGTGTAACATTAATCTCCTCTGCTCATGTACTATGTTAATGGATTGTGTCCATGTACTATGCTTGTGAAATATTTTAGTGTACTTACTGTGGGAGAGTAGTTACTCTGTTCCTTCACTGTGTTTGAATACTATGGTGGTATACTGTGGGAGTTTGTTACTTTGAATATCTGAAGTCTATAGCTGCTTAATATTTACCTTTGTTTTATCTTTATGATGAGATTAGAAAGAGGTCAAGTCAGCAGAAAATGCAGATGTTTCTCTCTTTTAAGAATTGTCTGATTAAAAAAAATATTGTGATTGCATTTGGTTTGGGTAAGTCGGCAACTTATAAAATATTAACATGGGCTACTATAGTCAAAATTAAATTAATGTACTTTAATATTAAATGAAGTACTTTGCCTATAAAGTAAAATATCTTTAAAATTTTTAAAAAATTTTTTAAAATAATTTTTAAAATTTAAATTATTGTATAAGGTTTCATGTAGGGAAGGTTGGCTTTGATCTTACTATGTAGCAGAGGTCGACCTTGAACTCTTTGAGTTTTATTGGATCTTGCTTTTAAAATTGGCTTGGGATTCTAGGTCTTGGTTCATAAGATCATCTGTATTTTAGCCAAATGTGTGGAGAGTGAGTATAATTCTAATACAGCTGCACTTAACATGTATTTATTGGTCACCTGCATTTGTCAGGCTAAGTTCTAGAGATAGAAAAACAAAAACAGACAAAACCCTATTTATACAGAACTTAGATTCTGCTGGGATTAGGATACACATAATAGAGTAGAGATGCAGAATGTATGGTACAGGAGATGTGTTAGTACTTGGAAGTAAAATAAAGCAAGGGAAGGACATATGGGGATATTAGTGATTTTAAGTAGGAGAGGAAAGGATTAAAATCTTAGGAGGCTTGCCCAGGGAGTGGTCCAATGTGAGGAGACATTTGAATAGAAATCTGATGAATTGAGGGAATGAACTGGTGTATATAGCAGGAGGGAGAGCATACTCCAGAGAGAAGGAATTAGATTTTTCTTTGTCAGGTGGTTAAGTTTACTGAGACTCTTATCATTACGGAGATATTCTTGTAGATTCAATACAGCTTCTTGTCTTGATAGAATGTCCAGCAAAGAAGTGAAGACTGCTTTAAAAAGTGCAAGAGATGCAATCAGAAACAAAGAGTATAAAGAAGCCTTGAAACATTGCAAGGTAAAGGGTAGTTGTTTCTTGGACAGTCAAATACATTACCAATTTATGGGTTACTTTTAGATGTAAGTCTTTTATTGTCCACATTCAGTCAAGTAGTAGAACCTGTAGAGCAGTTGGACTCATCTCTCCTTATCAGTGGGGTAGGCTTCTATTGCTGCACATAATAGTCTTGATTGATAAATTATCAAAGCACTGTTTTCAAAGGCAGAAGTATCATAAGTGCCTTGCATTATGGAATGCCACTATACTTGAGCGTTGTTATTATTATTGTTCTTATTATTATGCTTGTACTATATTTTAAAATATGTCTGTTATGTGGATTGTGCTTGTGGAGGTCAGAGGACAAGTTGTAGGAATCACTTCTTTCCTTCTATCCTGTGGGTCCTGGGGCTTGAACTCAAATCCTTAGATTTGATAGCAGGAACCTTAACCTCTGGGCCACCTTGCCTACTCAACATTTTCATTATTTTAAGGTATTTGACATACTAAATTCTATCTGACTAGTGGGTAGAAGAATCAAGATTCTAAAGCTTTCTTGTGTGCTGATGGGAATGTTCCTGTTAAAGAGACATTGACTGCTAGAGAGAGGATGGCGGTAGACAAGAAGTCCTTAGGGAGGTGACAGGATGCAGCCCAGATCATTAGAGAAGGCCTTTAGTTCCTATTCTGTTTTAGCAGGAAAAAAATAGGTGCAGATACATACAAGGCTCGATTTCGTGATGGGAAAAATAAGAGCCCTTTTTCTCTGATGGCTTCTATTTTTTGGTGTCATAAGGGGTCATTTGAAGATTTGAAGATTCATGTTAAGTGAAATCTGTGACTGATGGAGTTCAGTTATGGATGGTAAGAGTGATGGGGAGAGAGGCAGAGGAGGCAGGAGGAGTGGGAGGCTGGAGGAGGTGTGCCAGTGATGGATTGTAAGGAAGAATGAAGCCACAGGAGTAGGAAGGAGTCTGAGGTCCAGAGCTGTTACAATGAGACCATTACAATAACTGATTGGTTGGGTTGGCATGTCAGACACATTAGAGATTGCCTTAGAGGCACCAGAGCACACTGGCGCACTTAACAGGAAGAAATCAAAGCATTTCCTCTTGGAGTACTTTAGCCAAGAACAAGCCCAATTTTGACTCCCTGCTTCTTTCCCTGTGACCCTTCTGTCTGTAGTTTATAGTTCTGGAGTTGTCTGATGTATGAGTCTCAGTCTGTGCCTGCCTGAATGCTGTCTTGTGAGTTTGTTCCTCAGAAACGGCTTTTGGTAAGCCTTAGTGATGAGCATAGAAAGCATCACAAAAGGAAGGCATTCTTTAACAGTTTTGCAAGGGACTAAACTTCACTAGTCCAGAGCACTCAGAAAAGCGAACGTGACAGTGAAGCCTCATCAGACTTACTACTTATGTCCGTTACTTCCAGTGTTTATGGTGGGTATTTGTTTAAGGATACTTTTGACCTGTCTGCTGTTTTAGCAAATGTTTATCATAGCGCACATACAGACAAACATGCATTACTCTTTGCATCAGGAGCGTGAAAGAAATGCTATTTAAAATTAAAGCCGTGTAACATGGTAAGGTTGTTTGTTACATTGTACTCTTAAAGGCAGGCTAAACAAACAGGCTAAGTACACAGCAGGATTTTTCTTTTGTTTTGCTTTGTTTAGTTTTGTTTTTTTGAGATAGGGTCTCTCTGTGTAGGCCTGTCTGCCCTTGGAACTCTTTTTGTAGACCAGACTGGCCTTGAACTCACAGAGATCCACCTGCTTCTGCCACCCGAGTGCTGAGATACTAAGTATGCGTCACTACACCTGATTTGATTCTAATTCTTTAGTGGCCTCAGGGTTTATTATTTACTTGGCTGTGATGTTCAGCCAAGGTACCAGCCTCCCTGAATGTAAGAGATCTATTCATAAAAATATATTCATGACTGAGATTAGCAGACATATGAAGCCATGATGATACTAATCTGATGAACAGTTTGTTCAGATGGAGGATGCAGTGTGTGTGGAGTGAGATGAGAGGAGCCGTTTCCTCCAGCAGGGAGCTTATCTGATAATGCTTGTGTGCTTGTGTGTCCACACTGTGACTATTATTATTATTAGTGTGTGTGATGTATGTGTGCATGGGATGGGGCATACACATGTGGAGATTGGAGAACAACTTTGTGGAGCCAATACCTTTGTGTTGAGTTTCAGGGACTGAACTTAATTCCTTAAGCCTGGGTGGCCGGCCCACTGAGCCATTTGGCTGGCTCATATTCCTGTTGCCTTACTTAGCATGGGTATCTTTCTGTAGGTATTTGTAAAATTTTGACATGAATTTCATCAGGTAGCTTATAATTTAATGGAGGACAAAGCAATGGCAGATGTCTCTTATCTGTGGTAACCCAGGTTGGGTTGACACTAAAGAAAAACTACCCAAGAGTATATTTGCTGTGGTTCTGTCTCATAGAGCTTTGCAGAATGGCATAAGCATTCCTTTGGGGAAGCTGGCTCCAGGCTGGGTACATACAGTTAGGTACTTTTCTCTCTGTGTTCTCTCAGACTTTTCTGTTTTCACCACATTTTGTATGCGATTATTGCCTTTAACATGTATCTCAGATACTGAAGCTCTGATGGTTATAGTCAGTAATTAGTGGTTGGTAGTTGACATGTAGCTGTGTCAGTTGATAAGCAGTTATATGCCACCAGTTGTACTTAGTGTTCAGAACATGAGCCAAACAAGCCCTCGTATTAGATTTCACGTTGGCAGACACCGGGTTGAGTTTTGTAGGAGGCAGCATTGTTGGATAGAGTGCAGCTTGTACACTGGTGACAGACTGCTGCAGTTGTGTAAATGCACTAAGCCCAACTGGAGAAGCTCAACTCATAGAAAGGTTATTTTCCCTAGAATATGAAAAACTTTGAAAGGCTCCTGGCTCTTTTTTTTTTTCTCTCTCTCTAGAACATATTAATTGTTGACTTAAACTGTTTACTTTACTTTAGCAGGTACTTTTATTTCTGAAAGCATCATCTCTATATACCTTTGTTCTAGATGGCTGGTGTTATTTAAACATTTACTACCATTGTGTATTTGAACATGCTTGGTATATTGATATTAGGGTGAATTGACTTACAAGAGCCATGAAGAATTCACCTTTAATATGGGAAAATATTATTATGGAAAAGAAAATATTGGTGTAGGATGAGGGGGCGGGGCACTACTGTTCTCGTGGGTGGGCAAGGCATTTGATGTATGTATCAAGATCCCTTGGGCACTTTACATAAAAGCACCTCATTTTCCAAACCCTTTATAGGTTTTCATTTATAGTACCTGGCTAGCTACAATTCTAAGGTTGCCCTGTTGGTGGCAGATCTAGTGTCCCAATTCATAAGAGACTATTGTTTTGTTGTTTGTTAACTAGTTTCCAAAATGTAATGACTTACTCTTAATTTTTTTAATCAGACAGTGTTAAAACAAGAGAAAAATAACTATAATGCCTGGGTTTTTATTGGTGTTGCTGCAGCTGAACTAGAACAGCCTGAGCAGGCCCAGGGTGCCTATAAGAAAGCTGCTGAACTAGAGCCAGAGCAGATACTCGCTTGGCAGGTATGGAAACATGTTTGCTTTCTTGTAATATAGGGCAGGCGCTCGTTTTACAGTTTTCAGAATGTAGGTTCCAGTGTTAAAATAAGTACTTAAACCTGTCTCATGAACAAAATCAAATTTTCTAAGTTAAAAGTTAGAGGTTTAGATGAGGAAGATACTGTTTGTCACTATTTAACTTCCTACCTAGTAGATTATTTTTAAATATACTATAAAGTCTCCTTACCACCTTTAGTTTACTTGGAGAATAATTCCACACACATTTCATCTATAAACTATGTTAATTTGTAGATGTTAGTACATTATTTCACACAATAAATGAATTTCATGACGTATGAGATTTTGCTAAGAATAATTATTACCACTTCCTGTTTTAGGGGCTAGCAAGTTTGTATGAGAAGTGTAATCACATAAATGCTAAGGATGATTTACCGGGTGTTTACCAGAAGCTGTTGGATCTCTATGAAAGGTAGGAATATGTGGGGAAAGGCTAGTTTCTTTACAAGTTTGAATTAGAATAGTTCTATTCATTGAAGTGTGTTAGATAGGCCTCTCTAGAGTAAGAAAACGATAGAATGAATCTACATATCTAAATAGATTTATTAGAGTGGCTGATAGGCTGTGGTCCAACAGTGGAAAGTCCATGAATCCAATAATAGTTTGGTCCTTGAGGCTGGATGTCTCAAATGTTCTTTAGCAAACTCAAGAATTTCAAAGAAGTAGGCTCTACTGCCAGTAGAAAGGACTTGCCAGAGGAAAAGCAGACCAGAGCAGCTTCCTTCTTTTAAGTCCTTCATGGTGACTGCCACCTGAAGATGTGGTCCAGATTTTAAGGTGGGTCTTCCCACCTCAAATGATTCAGCCAAGAAAAATCCCTCCCAGGTGTACCTAGTGACTTGGGCTTTAGTTAATTCCAGATGTAGTTAACTTGACAACCAGAAATAACCACCACAGAGGTAGAAGGACTATAAACATTTACCGAGAATTTAGAAACAGTTTTTTCCAGAAGTTTGTCACATATTTTTTTGTGATTGAAATAAACTGAAAAGACTATTAAGATGATTGACTCAATTTTGAATTTTAAAATTTATGGTCAAGATAATGAAAGATTATCTTTAGGCTTGTTGTATAAAATAATACTGTAGTATCAATTGTTTCAGGCTTTTAAGTCTTTGGTTTCTGCTATCAAATTAAAATTTTTTCCTTTTCTCTGAACCTAAGTGTTGACAGACAGAAGTGGTGTGACGTGTGTAAGAAACTCGCGGATCTCTATCACCAGGAAGAGAAACACCTAGAGGTGGGCTAGCGTCTTCTGAGCTACTGCCCATAAAATGTGGTTAGAAAAAAGCTTTCATGTAGCTTTAATGAAAGTTTAAAAATTAAGATACAGTATGATATCAAAAATTTGAGAAGTAAATTACAATGCTTTGGAAACTGAATTACAATTCAAATTTAGGGTATCCTAACTTCTAAACTTTAAGACTGTTTAAGTTTCCAAGTAGTGACCTGTGAGCTTAGGGCCATCTTGGTACCTTCTGGTTGGGGGGTTGGGGATGTAGATCTGTCTTGTCTCTGTTGTTCTGTATGAGGTTTCTGATAGATGTGGTTCTAGAAATTTCTTACTTTTTTTTTGGTCTTTTTTGGACGGTATATATGACTTGGTATTTATACTGTTATGATTTAACATTTTAATGGTTCAATTAACATTTGTTAAGTTTAACATTTAACTTTTATCTCCTTTCAATCTCGCATTTTCACATTGTAGGAACATGGAAGATGTGAAGACAGGAGAAGAGCAGAAGACAAATTAGACTTGTGGAAGAAATAGAGATTCTGGAAACAGAGACCAGAAGTGGTATGGCCAGTTAGATCAGGGATGCGAGTTGATTCAGGGCTATTCAATGAAAGTTTGAACCACATTAAGTGAGAAAGTGGAAGCAGCTGAGTCTTGGCACGTAAGCTCTGTGTGTGCTGGCTGCAATTGCCTGTGGTTCTGTTGGAAAATTCTGAAGCTTCTGTTAGTCCATTAAGTGTGGAAACGTTAGCTTACGGTCCAAATATTAGGTTAGGCCTTGGGTTTCATAGAATCCACAATAGATTTCACTGTCACTGTTCATAAGGAACAAATTAGAACATTGACTTTCCCACTGCTGTAAATACAAAGTTCTAAATTTGCTTTTTCCTAATACTTGTAATTACATAACGTTTACTTATAATTGCTATTAATTCATGATATTTTAACAAGTACGAATATAGTTAATAATTTCTTTATATAGTTTTGATTTAGTACATAAGTTTTTAAAATAAATAATGTTTTTTAATTTGATTTGCCAATATTTTACATATTTTTAAATTAACATTATTTTAAACTATTGGGAAATTGCTACTCAAATTTTTTTTAATTGTAGTAGTTTAACTAATTTCTTATCAGTAATATACTATAATTATGTTGTTAATTTACTGTCTATTGTAATTTGTCAAATGTATACATGAATACTTTTTTATAATTTATACTTGTTATTGTAATTTGTCTTTTGTTCAGAAAATATATTGAGAATGTACTCTATGTCAGGCAGTCCCCAAAGGGTCCAAGATTAAACGTGTGTGTAGGAAACCCACTTAAAAGGAGGAAAGGTATTGTGGCTCACAGCTTCAGAGATTGAAAGTGTACTGACCATCTGCCTGCTGCTTTGTGTGTACAACATGGCAGGGCCAGCAAGGTCAGGAGCCCATGCAGATCAGAGCTGCAGCAAGGTCAGGAGCCCATGCAGATCAGAGCTGCAGCAAGGTCAGGAGCCCATGCAGATCAGAGCTGTTCACATGTGCTGGCTAGGATACAAAGAGCTAAAGGAAGGCTGGGTCTAGTACCTCCTCCAGGGAGACCTGCCTTCTGTTCACTGGCCTCACTTTCTGAAGCTTCTGCCACCTACCAAGAACACTACAGGCTGGCGACAAAACCCTCAACCCATAGCTTTCAAAGATGTTTAGGTCCAAATTATAACACACAATAATAATGACTTTTCTGTGTAAGCAGTTGTGGAAGAAATTTAGTAGTGACAAATTGGGTAGCTCATCAATTTCTCTTAAACTCTAGCTACATAATGTAGCATTACTGTATTTCTTAAAAAACTATAAGTTAACAGAGTATCAAACATACCAAGATTATTTAAGTATATTTTTGATTTATTTATAATTTATGGAAGATATTATATTAAAAAAAAAAGTAGTATCTTACTATGTTGTCTAGACTGGCCCTAAACTCTTGAGTTTATGTATTCCTCTGTGTCTTTTTTTTTGTTGTCCCTATCTCCACTCTTACCATTCCCTTCCCCTCTTCCTTCCCCATTTCACTCTCCTTCCTTCTTGCTTCTCTTCCTTTTTCATTTCTTCTTTCCTTTTGCCCCCTGTTATTTTCTCCTTCCTTTTTTTCTTCCTGTGCTGGCAATTGAATCTAGGGTCCTGCACATTCTAGGGCCATGCTGAGCACTGAGCTATTCTGTCTCCAATTAACACACACACATACACACACACAGACTGACACACAAACCACAGAAACACAAATGCACATGCACACATATAAACACATACACACAAACAGACACACAGTCTCATACACACACTCATAAACTCATGCACATATACACACATGCACACACAGATACATACAGATACACACACCCACACAACACACACAACAACCACACACACACATATACATATATTCACATATACACACTTATCCCCCCCATTTTTTTTGTTTGCTTCTTTGTTTTGTTTTTGATTTTGAGATAGTGTCTCATCATTGCAGCCTAGGTTAACTTGGAATTCTTGATCCTCCTGCCTCAGTCTGCTGTATACTAAAGGTTACAGAAATATATTACAATATATAACAATTTTTAGTAAACATGTATTAATCATGCATACTTTTGGCATTCATACATAAAACATTCATTGATCGTACCCAACCATCTTTTATTTTTTCTCCTTACCTCCTATACTTTTCATAGTCCTTTTAAAAAAAAAATATATATATATATATACACACACACACTCCTTTTCTTTCTTTATTCCAACCCCTCCATGGTACCCCCCAAATTTGTCTGAAATTCCTGACCTTTTAATTGTATGTATATGTATACACACACACACACACACACACACACACACACACACATATTTATGTATATATATGTATACATTACATATACATATATATGCATAGATGTTAATTTCTTACAGGATACATACACACATACACACATTTATACCTATCTAAGTCTGTTCAGTGTTGTTGCATGCATGTATATGATTTCAAGGACTGACCACTTGGTGTTGAATTGGTTAATTGGTTAACTGGGGACACCTCCCTGGGGAAGCCTCTTCCTGCTGTCAGCAATTAGTCACCTGTAGTTGTTTGACTAGGGATGGGGGCCCATGAGACTTCCCCCTTGCATGTTAACATGGTGTTTTCCTTGCTTGGGTCTTGTCTCAGCAGTCATATCATTGAAGTGTCATAGATGTGCTTCCCTGCTGTTTGACAGCAGATTTCCTAGTCCTCTGGCTCTTAAATCTTCTGTCCTCCATTCAGCAAGTTTCTCTGAGCCTCAGATGCAGAAGTTGTGTTAAGAGATGGATCTCTTTAGGCTGAGCACCCCAAGGTCAGCTGTTCTCTGCATTTTGACCAGTCATGTTTTTTTCTAATGGTCTCTGTTACAAAGAAAAGCTCAAGTGAGGGTTACACTGCATGTATTTTGTAGATAGTGAGCTGTGCTGGTTCTTTTCTAAGATCCATACTCCACTGGCCTTGAGTGGTCTACTAGGTTTGCAGTACTAGGTGTGGTTTCACTCCTGTTGAGCAGCCCTTAAGTCCAAGTAGGCAGATGCTGGTTATCAGCAGGGTATGATGCCACCATTGCATCTTTAGGATGTCTTGTCAGGCTTGTCATTGTTGGGGTTCCTAGGCTTCAGTAGTTAGGTAGGAGTATTGGTTGACTTGCTCCCTTTGGCAGCTACCAGGACTATGAAAGTTAACATTCAGGGAAGATATTTCAAGTCAGATTGAGCTCTCATCTTCCAAGTCTTATGTCCAAAGTGCATAGTGTCTTCAACAGCAGGGACTTACCTTCAACCTCTGGGCGGCAGCCAAGGACAATAGCAATGTCCTTGTAGTAGTAGTACCTACCCTACTACTAGAGTACTACCCTAGTAGTACCACATTGAAAGGGAGTTTATCATACCTGTTATTAGGATTTTATTTAGCATATGGCTCTTGAGGGGAGCATTGTCAGCTTAACTTCATTTAAACTATATATGTATATACATTTATATGTACTATATGTAATTTTGGATAAATAAAAAATAATTTGGTTTCTTAATGTTTCCTCCCTCCTCCTCATTTTCTCTCTCCCTCCCTAATCAAAGCCCCTGCTCTATTTTTTCCATTTCCCCTCACGTCACCTGCACATTGCTATTCTCTCTAGAGCTCCTTTTTCTCTGTCCTTAGTAATAGACTTAAGAGTTTATTTCTAGGTATTAAACAGATAAATCATTAAAAAGATAAGGGATGAAAAATTGTCATAGTTTTTCTATTGGAATACTTGCTTTCTTATTTGAAAAATCTAATTTTGATAAATAATTTTAGGTTGAATTTCCTTTATTGTGAGATCATTACTCTTATTTGAACAGTTAAATTTTACTTATTTTTACACCCTTTATATTTATAATTGTCGACAATGAAATTTTGAGGTAATGAGATAGTAGGGCTTGATTGTGATGACCAATTTTATCAACTTGATTGGATTAAGAAACATTATGGATGTGACTACAAGTGCTTTTATAAAGAGTGACTGGGGATG
Source organism: Mastomys natalensis (assembly GCA_021653895.1). Lineage (NCBI taxonomy): Eukaryota > Metazoa > Chordata > Mammalia > Rodentia > Muridae > Mastomys > Mastomys natalensis. Next base: position 1,047,024 of record JAJTUV010000677.1, read on the forward strand.
ATTGGGTTGGAGACAGGTGAGTGCCGCTGTCAGGACCAATCACATTGTGGTGGCTCCATCTGTAACTCCTGTGGTTGGGAGGCTGGGACAAGAGAATTTCCCTAAGTTCAAAGTTTGCTAGGATGACAGACCCTCTGCCTTACAAAACTGACCAACCAACCAAACAGAATTATGAGGTCCAGACAGTTGAAGGTTTAGTTCTGATAAAGGAGTTTTAGTTCATCGTAGTGCTCACCACATTTTTCTTTCAGTATGCTGTCTAATAGTCTCTTGGTTTGTTTCAGCTTTTAACTGCATTTGAGAATGCACTGGACTTAGCAGATAACATTCCCAGTGAAGATCACCAAGTACTTTACAGGAATTTCATTCAGTGTTTGTCTAAAGTAAGTGACATTCATGCATTTCTGGTTATGCAAATGTTTGTCCGTATGCTTTCCTGCTAATGGGATTCACTTTATTATGGTTTTATATTTTCAAGTTTCCTCATGAGACGACTAGGTTGAAGAAGGCCTGTGAAGGAATGATGACTATCTATCCTACCATACAGTACCCACTAGAAGTGATTTGTTTGTACTTACTTGACTCAGGTAAGGTTTCTATATTGCTTCCCAGAGATGTGTGATTATATAAGTGTGATATTGGAATCAATTAAGCACTGCTTTCTATGTATAAAATATTATGTTGGTGTTTCTGGACATAGAAGAAATACAGTTGTGTAATGTTGCTATTTATAGATAGTCTGACAAATACAGTATCATGAGCTGTTGGTCTATAAGTGAATTAGAGTGCTCAAGATAGAATGTGTGTCTTGGTGTGTGCATCATGTTCTTGCTTCTTCTCAGACTTCCTTGGTAGAGAGAGAGAGATATGACTGTTCTCATCTTGGCTTTAGGAATTGTCTCATCTGAAGCCATGTCTATCTGTGATCTAGGCTGGTATTTGTGCAGATTGACTGTCGTGGTTTTTCATGTTGGCCTCTGTCCTCAGTGTTTGTGCTTAATAGCATGTGTATGGTGACCGGAATACACTTCTCCACACTTGAGATAAACAAGTTCACAGAAGTGAGTGATGAGACTGAGCTGGAAATAGCATCACAGTCATGTGCTGGTAACTGGATTATTGCAGAGCTTTCCTACTACAGTAAATCTTCTTTTACATGGATGCAAAATTAATTGGTGAATACCTAGAACATTTTGTATGAGTGACTCACATGTGTCCTAGTAGGAAGTATGGCTGAGTTCTGGAGGTAACTGAGGGAGATCTCTGGGCAGGCCTCCGCCCTTGTGCTTCTCCTGCTTCTGCTATGTCTGCTCTCCTTTGTCACCCTTTCTCGAGTTCTCCTGGTCTGTATGAAGACAGATGGACTGTCCACCAACAAGTAAGGAGATCTTTTTCTTATTTTCAAAGAAAGTATTTTTAATTATCATGAAAAAGCACCAAAAGTATCAGGGTGAATTACTTTATGAAGTACAGGGGCTTAAACTAATAAAGTTTAGGATGGTCTTCAGTAGACTAGAGTGATTAAACCAAGTGACAGCAGGAGTGAGTAAATGAACTTGGAATATGATGTCGTGATACAAAGGAAACATGAGTGGAAAATATGATGTGGTAATAGAAAGCAAAGATGAATGGAAAAACATATTCAACGTTCTTATGGAAAGGGCAACATTATTTTCAAAATAGCCAAAACCCATCAATTGTTTGTAAATGGGAAATCTGCAAACTAAAGCTATGCATTTAGCTTGGAAATCATTTGTAGGAAGGTAAAATGGAGCAGCTGACATCAGAGAAGACTGGTGCAAAAGACTGAGGATGGCTCTTGGCAGTGCTGTCTGGCTGGAGAAGAGGAAGAAAAGGATGAGGATCAAGAAGAGGGAAGACAGGAAAGATATTTCAGAAAAGAATATGTTATAGACTGTTATGATAGACTGAGTAACTGATTTTATAACTAAGAAAAGTAGTATTAAGGCCTTTAAATTGAAGTAATGATGGAGAAAATTGAAGTAGTTAGAAGTTTAAGAAGAAAAGTAATTGAGCAACTTTACTGTAACTTTAATTTTTTCAAAACCTATTTTTAATGATGGTTCTTAAATGGTTTAACTTCCCTTGTAGCCCATCACCCACCAGAGGTAGTGGAAAAGAAAGGGTCTTTGGAGCAACTCCCGTCTGTGTTGTCTGGAAATCGGCAGTTCAGCAGTGGTAGCTCGATCCACTTGCAAACACTTCACAGATACCAGCAGTCCAGTTCAGTAGAGTCAGGTTAGCAACAGACCTAGCAGAGACAGCCAGGCCTCAGCCTCGGCTCAAGTGACCAGGAGGGACCAACAGGAACACCAAGAGAAGTTACCAGCTGTGCCTCTCTCAGGGAAGTAAAGATCAGTGAAGACATGAGACCCACAAGGGTTGTACAGCTAGCTGTGCCAGCAAACCAAGCTTTCTCTTTGTCACTTTGTGGAGTCCTATTCATGCCTTCCAAACATCATGTGTCCTCCACAGGCCTTGCCTCTGCATGTGCTGAGGCACATGTATCTAATAAGTCCATGGAAGTGGCAAGAAACTGCAGTACACTGTGCAATGTCAGGTGGACCAAGAGTGTCATTAGCAAAGAATTCTTCATCACATATCCTTTTACGTGCTTGCTGTAGCAGAACATCCTCTCTCCTGTGTCTGCTTCAGCAAACGTTCCTTCATGAGCCGACCTAAGCTTTTCACACTAGTGACCACTTTAACAAAACATGTTTGCCCAAGCAAACACAAGCCTGTGATGGGGCAGCAAGCTTTCCGAGGGGCAGGAGGAGGATTACAGTGATGTCTTCTCTCGGGACCACTGCAAGGAGGGTCGACTGAACATGACAAACATGACAAACGCTGTGTTAAGCCCTTGCAAGACAAGATAGACAAGGCAGCTGTCAGCACAAGGAGATACATGCTTTTGTTTTTCATCTCGTAGGAAACCTTATTTCAAAATCATCCAGTTTTTTCAGACCCAGTGTGTGGCATTAGGATGTGGCCTTTTGGCTGTTACAATTGCTGTTGAGAATTGGTGACTGGTGGTTACTTTCTCTCCAGTTCTTTTGAGCACCATTTTTCCTTTGTCTGCTCCAAATGGTGTAGATAAGTAATTATGCGTTTGTTTTGGAAAACCGACTGAGTGCCTCCTCAATAAGCATGAATTTGCCTATAATATGGTGGGGTTTGTTTGCTTGTTTGTTTTTGTATAAACATGGCTTTGGTATTCTGGAATCATAATAAAACAGCTGGAAAAAATGGAATCAAGTCCATCTGCAGAGTTTCAGATGTAAATTTAGTAATCTCTCTGATAAAAGAGTCTATTTGTTCCTCAATCAGTGTGAATTATTAGATAAGAAATGTGACCCTCGCAATTGTCTCGCCAGCAAAAACGCACACGGGCACACAGGATCCTTCTGCGCAGCTTTATTACCATGAAATGAGGAAAGACTCTGAGCCCCAGAGGGCTGGCGCTTATATACACCCCAGAGCGGCGTGTCCATACCTGATTGGCTGCTAGCTCATTACCCTAGATGACACCCCGGGCTGGGCCATGACTTGGCGCGCATTTTACCTCAGCGCATGCGCTCATAGCTTGATTACGAAGCAGGGGCACACGAGGTCAGCGCCATCTTGTAATGGTGAAAGCTGCATTTGCGCCCTCACCACTCGCACATGCGCAGCTCACTTGTTTACCAGTAACAGACACAGGATGTCAGCGCCATCTTGCAATGGCTAACGCTGCAATTGTGCCTTCGGCCCTCTACAAAGAAAAAATGAGACACTTTCAAACATAAGACTCCTCAAAATGCATACCTACCTAGCATTCCTTGAAGTTTGCAATAACATGGATATGAGATTTTACTTAGACTTTGCTCTAGAGTAAATTGGACAGAGCAGAAATAAAAATAAAAACCAGTATCATTCTGTGGGCATTTAGAAAGGTCATTGCCCTGGGAATGTAGCAGATTGGTAAGTGGGAGTCATTGTCTAGCTTGCAAGAGGCCGGGGCTTTCTCTTAAGATGGGGAGTTGGGGGAATAGGAGGTGGCTGAGTGTGTGCAACCTTGTGTGTTGTGTGTGTTGTGTGTGTGATAATAAAGACATAGTGAAAGGATTGTTCTGACCGATGAGAAAACATTGATTTAAAAGCTGAGTATGTAGTGCATGCCTGTAATCTCAGCCCTTGGAAGGGTGAGGTAGGAACAGGAGTTAATCTGCATACCAAGTTTGAGGCCAGCCTGGGCTGCGTAAGACTCAGTCTCAACAAAACAAAACAAAAAGTATTCCTGAAGAGCGTTTGTGAGTGGGTATTGGTAGGATTAGGGACTAGGAGGGGACGGGTAGATGCTCATATGTGTGGTAAGACCCAGAGAGTTCTGTTCTAGTGAGTTGTTCTAATAATTTGTGGGATGAAGCACTCCAGTTGTAATTACATTCCAAGGAAAATGATTATTCTGGGGGTGATATAAATAGTTATTACAGGACAGTGCAGAGTTGTACATGGTTTTTCTTTTCATCATCCTGAGCCAGACTGTGTATTCTGAAATGTAGAGCTTCTAGAAACTGGACGGCCGCTAAAGGCCGGCACTCCACAGAGTACTTTAGGATCCACCCGATTTGCCACTTCATAGCAGTTAATCACTGTGTTCTTTCCCATAAGGATGAATGTCTTCTGTCTTTTTGGTCTTGCTTTGTGTGTTCAGCCTCAAGACACATTTTCAGTGTGACTCATTTGTCAAATTTCATGTAACAGAGTTTGAATAACTTTCCTAGTTGCTATTTGTTGAAAGGTATTTTTTTGTGTGTATGCTAAATGACTCTTTTGATTTGTTTTGCCTTGTAGCTGAAATAGAAGAAGATGAGGAGGCTCTTGGCTCTTTAAATTGAGGCAGAAAACAGCTTCATTAAGGCTTATGATTTAGTGTTCTGGGGCCCAGGGAGACAGCTCAGGGGAGAATGCTTGTTTAGCCACAGCATTGCAAAGGAGGACATTGAGGGCATGGCACTGGTTGCGTTAGTGTTTGGAATTCGTATTTGTAGAGACAGTGGTGAGGTGGTCTTGACAGAAAGAAAGTCACACTTGGAAACATAATAACTAATCAAAGTGATATTTCTTCCAGTTTGGTTTCATATTTTATCATATTGTGCTTTTAGAAAAACTTTTAAAAATTTTAAATTAAATCTTAATTTTAATTTTTAATATTTTAGCTATTGTGAATATGTTTATTTTATGCTCATTTTGGAGTTCTAAATCAGTATGTAACAATACTTACAGATTATTCATTGATATGCATCTGAGATGCATTATATTGAAATATAATGGTATTATGCTAATAATTTACTTTTACTATCTGTGATTGAGTCAGTGATTCCATATATTGTTTGGGGATGTTATTTGACAATAGATGTTAAAACAGCAGTCTTTTAAACTATCAATTATATTTATTTGTTCCCACGTGTATTGTTTTGTCTTAGTTATTTTGTAAGAACTTTCCTGTGTGATTAAACAATTTATTAAGGTGTTGAATGCTCCTCATTAAGTATAAAAATAAATCACACTTTTTATTTCTTTTTGGTATGAATTTCTAGAAATTGGAATGAAACTATACCAAAATATATATTTTTAAACCTAAATTGTTTTACTTAAATAAAGATTATTATAGCATTGGATAATTAATACCTATTATTATATAGTCAAAAATCATTTGATTAAAAAAATGTGTGCAGTATATTGCTGAATGTGTAGACCTGAGGAGACTGTGACAAAGTCTTCACTCAGTGTTGTAAGTCCAGTGCAGCATCTAATGATAGTAGGACGCAGAAGATGTCCACCAGAGGCTGGTGCTGTGCCTCTGGCTATGAATTCTTGCCTCAGGAAACTACTAAGGTACTCTGTTTCTTTTGTGTAAATACTAAGTTAACTGCTGAGAGTTGAACAGGGGAGAGACCTGGCAAGCCCTGGCTCTGTCACAGTCCATGTACTAGGAGCCATAGGCTTCTCCTCTGAAACCTTTGATCATGAGATCAGTTTCAGAATTTATTTGTAAAATAGTTTTACTTCCAGTGTTTAAGTGTGTTAATGAGACATTCATGTTTTCTGTATTTGCTGCTTATATTTATGTTTTTAGTTCCTAAGGTCAGGACTTCGTAAAGTATGTGTGAAATATGACATTTATGTATATAGATATTGGTAGTTAAAAATTTGATGTCTATGTGTGTGCATATATGTATGTATATATGCATATGCACATATGTATGTATATATGCATATGCACAGACATGTATGTATATATGCATATGCACAGACATGTATGTATATTATGCATATGCACACACACGCATGTATATATGCATATGCACACACATGTATGTATATATGCATGCTCATAATACTTTTTTTTCCTTTCAGGGAGCCTGACAGATGAGGGACATCAGTATTGTTGTAAACTAGTGGAAATGAATTCAAAAGTGGTCCAGGCCATATTGGCTTAGGCATTATAGCTTTACAAGACAAGAAGTATGAAGATGCTGTTAGTCATCTAACAGAAGGTAATGAATGTACAGTGTGTAGCACTTCATATGGCGTATAGGTAATCATTCCGTATAGGTAATCACACACATACACACACACACACTCAAGAGCCTGCTTCTTAGGTCTGAATTCAAATTTTCAATGTAAGAGTGTGGAAAAGTTCAACTTTATGTGTCATAGTGATTGCCTTTGTACAATAGAGAAACTTAGAGGAAGCCATAGAAGTAGATCGGCTTAGCTTAATCATCCTAGGTGTGGTGTTCCGGATAAACTTACATTCAGGCTGAGATATGCCTGACAGAGTGAGGAAAGTTGATGAACTGTGTATGGGGGGAGAGACAGTGAGGTCAAGGAGTGCATTTGAGGACTGGCAGAGCAAAGAAGAAAACTTGCTCAGGGTAGGTCTCTAAGGCTTGAGGATGGAGTCTGGGCATGGAAAAGGACAGGAAGTGAAGCTGAGTGTGGCCTAGCAACATTGGTAAAAAGCTGACGTGGCGTGCTGAGGACAGCAGGAGTCCATGGGAGCTCTAAGCACAGAAATACTGTATTCTGATTGGTGGTTTTAGACAGTTGGGGCTAGGGAGGTAGATCAGTCAGGAAGTGCTTGTTGTGCATGTGTGGACTTGAGTTTGATTCCTGGAACCCATGGTATCTGTGATTACCTCATCCTTCTAGGCTTGAAGGAAAGCCCTCTCTGCATAGCTGGGTGGTATCATCTAGCAGAAGCCCAAGTCAAAATGCACAGACCTAAGGAAGCTATTCTTTCTTGCAATCAAGGTATTCTTGATGGACTTTGTGTTGTACATAAGGGGGACCAACCAATGCTGTTTGTTTTGGTTGAACTTGAGAAAGATACTTATTGTTACAATGATGGACTTTTTTTTTTTTTTTTTTCATTTTAAATTTGTGGTTGATTTAAATTGCACCAAGGAAGAGAAAAATGCTAAATCTGTATGCATGTCTGGTAGTATATTTATTTGTATACATGTCTGATAGTATATTAATCTTTAAGGTGTGGGCTTAGGTATGGATGTTTGGCCTTTCCAACAAGGAACTTTCTGGTATGGTTAGAAGTTTCTTGAATTCTTAATGTCATAGATATAGATGAGTGATAATTCTTTGTTCTTGACCCAGTTACTTGACAAACTTCTGCATTTGACAGTGGATTTTAATTCAGCTTCTCTCCTCTTCCACTGCCCTGAATTTGCTAGCTGCAGAGGACTAGTAGCCATTGTTTTTCTTCAGTGTCTTCAGTTTTATTTCATACCATATGAAGATAGAGGTCTTAAATTCATGTGTTTAGTTTTAAATTCAGGTCTTAATAGAAGAATTTGGGAGTTTATTTGTATTTGAATTATTCATTTCTTATCTCTATATAATATAATTATATGTGTATATATATTAGGAATTGTGCTCACTGTATGTGCAGTGCATTATTGTTTTGTTTTTAAGGAAAATCTTACATTTTTAAGATTGACTTTGTTATGTGTATGGGAAAGTCTGCATGTATGTCTGTGCATCATTTCATGCATTGGTGGTGGAGGGCAGAAGGAGGGGCATGGGATCCCCTGGGACAGGAACTGCAGATGATTGTGAGCTTCCCTGTGGGTGCTGGAAATCAGACCTAGGCTTTCTGGAACAGCAGCCAGTGTTCTTAACTGCAGAGCCGATACGTCATTCTTTAAAAGTTCTCTTTTAGCCTTCCTTCCTTCCTTCCTTCCTTCCTTCCTTCCTTCCTTCCTTCCTTCCTTTTTTCTTCCTTTCTTCCTTCCTTCTTTCCTTCCTTCTTTTCTTTGTATGTGTTTATGTATACATGGACACATGCTATAACATAAGTGTACAAGTCAGAGGATAACTTGTAGAACTCTGTCTCTCTTACCACGTGGTCATGGGCACTGCAGCAAGGCTGTCAGGCTGGGCAAGCACCATTGTCTTTTAAGCTGTCTCACTGGCCTCATGCCATTCTTAAAAAGCAAGCAAACTGAATCGCTGGAGCTCGATTCCTATGTCCTTAATCTTGTCAGCTCTGAAGACTATAGATAACCTCGATGCATCAGGTGGCAGTCTTCATCAGAAGAATCTTTGTCTTCGTCTGAAAGCAGAGGCTTTGCTTAAACTCTCAGATTGTGCATCTTCGGAGGAGGCAGTCCGTACCCTTGATCAGGTACGTAGTCTGTGCCTTCCCGTTCAGCTTCAGCTTCCAGCCAGTGGGGACCAGCTTTCTCTCCTGTCCACACGTTCACCACCATGCATGTTGAATTACAGACACACATGTAGTATCTAGCTTTCATACTCTTGAAACGCCTTGCTATTTGTGTGCCTTGTGCTTAAATACTTCAGTACTTCTCTTGAAGAATTTGTGTTAGTGCCTGTTCTCCCATCTCGTTTCTGTCCTTTTGAAATAGCACTACTTGGTTTAGGACTTGAACTTTTTTCTTTAGAAAATATTTTACAGATTATTGATCAATTGATGACTTAATAGCTTCATGTTCAAAAATGTAGTGTTTGCCTTGTCCACAGACATTGATTTGTTTTTAAAGGAGGGAACTGAAATTCCTTAGTGAGAGAACACAGTGGGCAGGTGATAGTGAGAACACAGTGGGCAGGTGATAGTGAGAACACAGTGGACAGGTGATAGTGGGAACACAGTGGACAGGTGATAGTGAGAACACAGTGGGCAGTTGATAGTGGGAACACAGTGGGCAGGTGATAGTGAGAACACAGTGGACAGGTGATAGTGAGAACACAGTGGGCAGGTGATAGTGAGAACACAGTGGGCAGGTGATAGTGGGAACACAGTGGGCAGGTGATAGTGAGAACACAGTGGGCAGGTGATAGTGAGAACCAGTGGGCAGGTGATAGTGAGAACACAGTGGGCAGGTGATAGTGAGAACACAGTGGGCAGGTGATAGTGGGAACACAGTGGGCAGGTGATAGTGGGAACACAGTGGGCAGGTGATAGTGAGACACAGTGGGCAGGTGATAGTGAGAACACAGTGGGCAGGTGATAGTGAGAACACAGTGGGCAGGTGATAGTGGGAACACAGTGGGCAGATGATAGTGGGAACACAGTGGGCAGGTGATAGTGGGAACACAGTGGGCAGGTGATAGTGAGAACACAGTGGGAGATCATGAATTTTAGTGCTTTGGCAGATATATTAGTGTGAGTTTTTTTAGATTATTGCTTTGTGTATTTCAAAGGATTTTGCAGTCTATGTCATTTGCAGTCTATGTCTTTAAAGTGACATCAGCCATTGACCTCCTTCAAGAAGTCTTTTAAGTATCAGGATATGGTGGTTCATGCCTAATACCCCAGCACAGAGGCTCAGGCAGAAGGATGGTCATGAGTTCAAGGCTAACCTGTGATACATTCTAAACTCCAGGCCATCCTGAGCTACACTGAGACCTAGGTCTCAGCAAACCTAGCATCTTATACTCTACTTGCCTATCCTAAGTATGTATCTTGTGTAGATGCTTTCCAATGCCTCCCCACCCTTTCAAACAATACAATGGAATGTTCCTTTAAAGACTGGAAGAGCCCATATCTGAAACAGAAAATTTGTTTAGTGCAAAACATTATGTCATGCTAGAAAGCAAAGAAACTATAAAAGAACCACACTAAGGAGATGGGATTGTAGCTGCCGCCAAGGGCAACCATGGCTGTACTGAGGGGAAACCATGTTTAAATATGTTTAAGTTCCAGGGTGTGTGATGCTACCACAAAGAAAAACATCAAAAAAATTAGTGATGTGTTTTTTTGAAAGCACATCATTGGCTGATGCTAAGGAACACACTGTAAAGTGTGAAAGCATTGGCTATGCCTCTCTATGAACTACTCCTCAAGATAGCCAAACAGATAGGGGAACTTTCTCTTGTTTTAAGTATTCTGTGTGATAAGGAAAAGTGCTATGATGGACTAGAAATCTTCATTTTATAATCTTTAGTGAATAAAGACATGTAGGTGCTGAGGATCAGTGGTCTCCACAGATCAAAAGATAGTCTGACACAACCACAGCAAATAGCACTTTATCACCAGAGCATCAGACCCATATCAGGTCAGGCGTCCAGCCCTACATGTTGACACAGGGACCAGTGAGAATGTCAAGTAGCATAAAAACACCCGTCATAAAAACTTACTGTTGTAACACTATGGCAAATGGTCTGTATTGTCACAGTTAAATTGTAAGGAAGAAAGCAGAAAAATAGAAGGAGACCCTGTATTTTAAAAGTTACTTAAAAGAACTATCATCTAATTGAGATATATGTACCTTAGTTGAATTTTGTCTAAAGTAAGTCACTCAGATTCTTCATGATGCAACTAGAGAATCTGATGCTAAGAGAGCCATACATTTGGCTTTGGATCTGAGAATTCTAGTAAGGTTGCCATTTACAAATGACTTTATCTTAAATGTGTATGTTGAATATCACAGACGAGAAGTTATAATAGCTGACATTTGTTTAAAATTCATCTGAGGAGTATGGCAAAAGGTGAATCTATTCATGGGAATACAGCGCATCTGAGTTTATAATTCTGTAGCTGGATAGCAAGGATAGCAAGTAATGGAAGTCTGCACTCCTTAACTTTCTTGGGCATTTGAAGTTTCTGCAATTGAATGGTAAAGACTGAAAATCTGGATAGTGATGGGACGATCTTCTGACTATATCCTGTCACACTTTGCTCTTCTGTGGTTCTTCTTTAAGTAGAGCAAACACGCCAAGCTGTCTGGAGAGATTTGTCACAGATATCCATTGTTTTCCATCTAGGTTCCTGATGCAGATACTACCCCAGGACTGCTGGTTCTCCAAGGCCTGGCCTATCTGAACACAGGCGCTATAGACAAGGCTACAAAGGTTGGTGCATTTCATTCAAGTGAAGCACTAGTTCATGTCTAAAAGAGGATTTGGAGATTTAGTTCAATGGTACAGTATTTGTGTACAAAGTTTAAGGCCCTAAATTTGGTCCCGAGAGCCAAAATTAGAGCAAAATTAAATATAAAATTTAAAAAACTAAACAAAATACCCAACTTAGAAATAAAACTCAAAAGCCATTTAAAAATATTTTATTGTATTTTTTTGTGTTTGGGTATTTTCCTTGTACCATGTTTGTGCCTGGGTCCCTCGGAGGTCAAGAAAGAGCATGGGATGCCTGATGGTTATCAGCCACCGTGTGGGTGCTGGAGATCGAACCTGGGACTCTGGAAGAGCAACCAACATTCTTAACCCATGAGCTCCGTCTCCAACCCCCGTTTGTTTTTTAATGGCTATGGAATTGACAAGTGTCTCCTCCACAGATCATGGAAGACCTGGTAGCCTCTTACCCTGATCTAGCAGAGGCTCATGCTCTTGAGGCCCAGGTTCACTTTACTAAGAAGGACTATGTGCAAGCAGAAACGAGGTAAGACTGTGCTCCAGTAATGTCCTCCTTTCTCTCAAAACTCGAAATGGGCCTGATGAAGGTCTAAATTTAGATTTCTGTGGCACATGCATGTGTGCATGTGTGTTTAATTTCACTTGTAGCATAGGAACTATAAATTTTTCTGTAATGAATTTCTAATAGAATTAGCTCATCATAATGCTTAGTTAGCCAATGTAATATTTGGCCTTGTGCTTCTTAAAAGCTCTTCTTCAATAACATAATTTTTTGCTTATTATAGTCTAGATTCTGGAGTGGGACATGGTTTAGATTTGGGAATTTTTTTTTGTTCATTTATTTTATGCATATGGGTTTATTGCTTGTATAAATATGTACCACATGTGTGCCAGGTATCTGCAGAGTTCAGATTATGGTGTCAGATCCCCTGAACCTGTATTACATAGACAGTTTTGGGTACCCATGTTGGTACTGGGAACCCAGGTCCTCTGGAAAAACATCAGGTACGCTTAACCCTGAGCCGTCTCTTTAGCTCCTACATTTGCAATTCTTGAATCACCTAACTTGATTGTTTTATTTTGGAGTCTCTTAAATTTTACACACACACATACAACACACACACATACACACACACACACACACACACACACACACACATACGCACACACATGTTTTGGAGTCTTTTATGTTTTACACACACACACACATATGTGCACACACACATACACTCACATGTACATACACAAACACACACATGCAAACAGTACATATACAGACATACTCCTTTTCACTTCCGTTTGGTGATTTAGTTTCCAGAGAGCACTTGAGAAAGATGCTGATGTTGCTGAGTATCATTACCAGCTTGGGTTGACATACTGGTTCATGGGTGAAGAAACAAGAAAAGACAGGACAAAGGCTCTTACCCACTTTCTGAAGGTAAACCAGCACTACTGCTAAATGTTTCGTTTAGAGTGGAGATTTGTTAAGCAATCAAATGGTGTTAAATTAGTTATTTAAAATGACTGGTTACTGAAGTACCTTTTTGCATTTCTTGTCTCATAGAAGAGGTTTTGTGCGAGTATTCTGTGGGTTTTTCTAGGTAAAAATTTAAATCCTGAAAGTATAAAAATGTCTGTTTCAGAGATCTATGTTATAGAAGTCTAGCCATGGTGACTGTGAAAGAAACACTGTCTTAGCTGATAACTTTGTAGTTTGTGGTCCATGAGTTTAGATTTTTAGCCTCCTGGTTTTATAGACATTTAACATCTATGTCTTAAATTCTGATCTTCTTAGGAGAGCATAGTAATTTGACAATGGCTTTAATTTTACATTTGTTGTACCAAAGAACTGTTAGCTTATTGTGTCTATTTTCTGTAGGCAATGTGGGCCTGCTTTTGCTTCCGTTTTAAATTCACACTAAAGGATTGCTTGGCATAATTCTATACTTTCAATAAAATAGTTTCTTTTCTTTGATCAGTGTGCTGTATCAGTGAATATATACTATATGCACTGAGACAAACTTTTAACACCACATTGTTGATGTTTCTTTCCAAGGCTGCGAGACTCGATGCACACATGGGTAAAGTTTTCTGCTACCTAGGCCATTATTACCGAGATGTGGCTGGAGATAGAAACAGAGCCCGAGGGTGTTACAGGAAAGCGTTTGACTTAGATGACAGCGATGCTGAGTCTGGGGCTGCTGCAGTTGACCTGAGTGTGGAGCTTGAAGACACGGTCTGTATCATGACCACTTTTGTCTCTTCCCAGCATATAAATGGGAATGGTTTTTATAATATATTTACTTGAAAGTTATCATTAGTTTTTCTTTTTCTTCATAGGTAAAATAGAAATATCTTTGCACTTGTTTATAAACTACATTTTTCTTTTCATTGGTAGATAGATACTGAATTACTTGTCAGTTTTCCATGTATGCTTTTACGTGGTATGCACATGGATTGGTGGCATTCATGGGTATATGTGCATGAGTACATTGGCTTGAGGTCATTGTCAGGTGTCTTTCCTTGATAGATTTACTTTTTTAATTTTTGAGAGTGGACTGTTCTCTGAACCTGAAGCTAACTGGTTCTGTCAGGCTAACCTGCCAATGAGCTTCAGGGCTCCGTCCAGTCCCCATCCCCGTTTGGCAGTGCTGGGGTTACGGGAGTGCTCCCTGCCCCTAGCTTTCACATTAGATCTGCAGATCTGGCCTCAGGTCCTTCTGCTCTAGTTAACTTCCTGACTTCCCATTTATTATTATAATTAGTTTACATATTTCATTGTAAATTAAAAACTAGAAATGGGAACTGAAAATGTGTTTATATCTTGTGTATAATTGTTCTGTATGTTCATACTTGCTGTCCCTGACATTGATATTTTGTCATTAGGAAACTGCTTTAGCTATGTTGACAGCAGTAACACAGAAGGCGAGTGCTGGAGCAGCGAAGTGGGCGTGGCTGAGGAGAGGACTGTACTATTTGAAAGCCGGTCAACATTCTCAAGCAGTGTCTGAGTAAGGCCTTTTACTGTGTTTACATTAAACAGTGTAGCGCTTGTTTAAATTTCTTTGCTAACCACATGCCCTTTATAAGTAGCCTCTTACCAAGATGCGTTTTGAGAGAAAGGTAACAAAATGTACTATGATTAACAGGGTGCTTATTGCTTGCAGGGCAGTAGAATTTAAAGTGGTCAAGGCATGTATTTGGTTGAGGAGTTAGCCAGTCTTTGTTGGCATCATAATGCAGTAGGTCCCTCGGGTGACATTTCAGTAATAAAAGATGAGCCCTCTCTGCTGTTACACCGATGATACTTGTTGGCTAAGGCAAGGTAGACCTTGGCAGCTTGAAGGGTGTTTTGGAGAGGCTCATATGCAGTTGGTTTGAACTGTATTTCAGGGTAAAAATATTGAGTGAAGATAAGTCATTTCTGATGTATGTGAGTTTTTAGAATGTAAATATTCAGATTTATTATTTTTTTTATAAGAATGCAATGATTAGAAGTATAAGCATCCCTCTTAGTCCTGTGCTTAGTAGGAGGACTGACAGGTAAACCGAGATGTCCACTTACCCTGGTAGGTTGGAAACTGGAGTTCTGTCAGATAATAAAGAAAAAGATATCATGATCAGCATTTTCCCAAAAGAGCATTTTGTTCTTATTTTTTAAAAATTGCTTCAGAAATTCTTACTGTTAAAACATTCACATTGTAAAAGAAAAAGAGAGGACTGTTTTAAGTACCACACTTGTAAATCAGAGGACATATGGATGATTTGATCACATTGCTTATTTTATATATTCCTTTAGATGTGGATATAGTTCTGTCTCTTATAATTGTCTCACTGTTTCTTTAACGTTTAAGTTTACAGGCAGCATTAAGGGCAGACCCAAAGGACTGCAATTGCTGGAGTCATTAGGAGAGGCATACTTAAGCAGAGGTGGCTACACAACAGCCTTGAAGTCTTTCACAAGAGCCAGTGAGCTCAACCCAGACTCTACATACAGTGTGTTTAAAGTGGCAGCGATACAGCAAATCCTAGGCAGGTATTCAGAGGCCATTACACAGTATCAGCTGATCATTAAAAAAGCAGAAGATTATGTGCCTGCCTTAAAAGGTAATTTCTTTTCAAAGTTTCCGTTTTAAAAAAATTTAATAATATTGAACTATAAAACCTCCAAGTAATTTTCTACCTTCCTGTATTAAATAACTTGAAAATAATATAGTCAATAGCAAGTATCTGACAAATATTCCTTATTAAGAATTTCTTGATTTGATTATTTGATTTGATTATAAAAAGATCAAGTTTTGTTTCCTCAACAGTTCATAAATGGTAATGGTAATATGGTAGAGATTTAACTTTTAGACAAACAGAACAAAAGCTATTGGACCCCAAATACATCTTCCAAACAAATTTTCTGATACTATGTGTCCTAGTTAGGGTTTCTATTGCTGTGAAGAACGCTCTCTTATAAAGGAGAACATTTAATTGGGGCAGGCTTACAATTGAGAGTTAAGCATTGTCATCATGGCAAAAGCATGGTGGCATGCAGATCACAGTGCTGGAGACCTCTGTATCTGGATCTGAGGGCCTGGCTTGAACATCTGAAACCTCAAAGCCCACTCCCAGTGACACACTGCCCCCAATAAGGCACACCTCCTAATAGTAATAGAGCTAATATACAATTATCACTCCCTATAAGCCTCTGGGGGCCATTTTCATTCAAATAACCATCTGTGTTTTGTTATTTCTATATCTCCAGAGTATCTTAATCATTATTTAAAAAATGATTTTATAAGTTATAGTAGCTATTTAAGTTTTTGAGAGCATGTTACCCGTTCATAACAAGCCTTTAATTTGAGAGGTTCTTCTTGAGCTCCTGTGTTGGTTTGCAGCTGGAATCACTTGTGGTTTTTCTTCTCACTTCTTTCCCTTTTTCCATGTATAAATCTTTTCTCGAGAGAAAGAAAGATCTTACATTTATGAAATATTTCCTGGCACATGAGGAACTTACTAGTTTTTTTACTTTTTACTGTATAGTTTGCTACACACATTTTAATATAAAAGATCAAATACTGTTTTTAAGCTGGCATGTGTAGTCAAGGCAACTCTGTACAGATAACTTCCTGTGAGTTTTAGTGCTTTTTTTATTGCAAGAGAACCTTGACATTTGAGATATTTTCTTTTTTTTTTATATTAATATTTTATTGAATATTTTATTTACATTTCAGGTGTTATCCCCTTTCCCCATTCCCCCCACCACCAGGAACCCCTATCTCATCCCCCCTTCTCCTGCTTCTATGAGGATGTGTACCCACCCACCCACACACTCCCACCTCCTCACCCTCAAATTCCCCCACACTGGGGCATCCAGCCTTCACTAGACCAAGGACCTCCTCTCCCACCTATGCCTGACAAGGCCATCCTCCCCTACATATACAGCTGGAGCCTTGGGTCCCTCCCTATGTGCTCCTAGGCTGGTGGTTTAGACCCTGGGAGTTTTGGTTGGTTGGTGGTGTTGCTCTCCCATGGGGCCGCAAACCCCTTCAGCTCCTTCAGTCTTCTCTCTCACTCCTCCATTGGGAACCCCATGATCATCAGTTCAGTGGTTAGCTGTGAGCATCCACCTCTGTATATGTCAGGCTCTAGCAGACCTCTAAGGAGACAGCTATATCAGGCTCCTGTCAGCATGCACTTCCTGGCATCCACATCATTGTCTGCCTTTGGTGACTGCACAAGGGATAGATACCCAGGTGGAGCAGTCTCTGGATGGCCCCTCCTTCAGTTTCTGTCCCACACTTTGTCTACATATTTGCCCCATGAGTATTTTGTTACTCCTAAGAAGGGCCAAAGCACCCACACTTTGGTCTTCCTTGTTCATGAGCTTAATGTGGTGTGTGAGTTGTATTTTGGATATTGTGAGCTTTGGGGCTAATATCCAATTATCAGTGAGTGCATACCATGTGTGTTCTTTTGTGATTGGGTTACCTCACTCAGGATGATATTTTCTAGTTCCGTCCATTTGCCTAAGAATTTCACAAATTCAGTGTTTTTAATAGCTGAGTAGTATTCCATTGTATAAATGTACCACATTTTCTGTATCCATTCCTCTGTTGAAGGACATCTGGATTTTTTCCAGCTTCTGGCTATTATAAATAAGGCTGCTATTTTCTAAATGTATCAAGATTGTATTTAGAGATAATTTTATAAAATAACACTGCCTTGTTTTCTGGGAAATGTTCTTAAAAGAACAACAGGGTTATCTCAAGTTGATTCTAAGTGTTTGTTTTGTATATTTTTATGGTGACTGCAGGTCTGGGTGAGTGCCACCTGATGCTGGGGAAGGCGGCCTTAGTGGATTTCCTGGACGGAAAAGCTGTGGACTATGTGGGACAAGCGCTGGGGTATTTCACCCGGTTAGTACCATCTTTGTTTAGCACTCTTACTTGCTTGGTAGTATAATAAAGCTAAATTTAGAATATAATTTTATGCCTCTGCTGCTAGATGTAGCATATAGTTATTCAGACTGTTAAACATAAAGAATAACGGACTAGCCAATTAATTCTGTAGCATACAAACAATTAATTGTATATGGAGAAAGAGACATCTTGTGCTCTTTGTGGTGGCTGCCACGCTGCAGAAGGGTGAGATCCAGCAGCCACTAGTGGAGCACCAGGTCTGTCAGTGTCTTAGAGTTCCTTCTCTTTCCTGGCTCTGACATGGTGGCTGTCTGCTGCAAATCACAGACGCATGGAGCTTCATGTATGGAGTATGCTTTACACTCATCAGTTAGGGGTCTGTTTCAGCTTTTAGATGGACCGAAGGTAAAGAAAAACAAGATTTTCCAATAATCCTGGTGAGAAGCTAGCTATAAGGCTAAAGTGGTGTATCTAATAATTTCTAATGAACCTGGAAAATTTAAATCTAGAATATTATAGAAGTGCAACATATTAATTGTGTTAGATGACTACTAGTTAGGGGACAGGGAGATGGCTCTCAGGTAAGAGCAGTTGCTGGGCAAATATGAGAACCTGAGTTTAAATCCACAGCACTCAGGCTGGGTGTGTCTTCACATGTGCCTTTAACTCTGCTGTTTTGGGAGGCCGAGCCCAAGAAGCACTGAGTCTTACTGGGTGCCAGCCTGGTTCCAGGTTCAGTGAGGCCATCTGCCATGTGTCAGAAAATATGACAGAGAGGGATAGAACACGCTGCCTGATAGCGTCTGCAGTCAGATGAATACACACACACACACACACAGAGGTAACACCAAATCTACAGATTATTCTGGGCACAGTGCTGTGATGCCTGTCATCTAACCCACTTGAGGAGCAAAGGCAAGAGGAGAGCAACTTCAGTGACAGTCTCAGTAACAACTCAAGAGAACTGTTCCACTGAGCTGATTTTAAAGCTTAGTTTTTTTAAAAAAATTAAAGCTCAAAAGACATTGTCCTCAGTCAAGACTGTATATAGTTCTAAGGATACAAAGTCCTGAGCGACAGGCTTTTGGACACAATTTTGAAAGCCTTTCTTTGTCTGGCAGGGCCCTGCAGCATCGACCTGATGTATCTTGCCTTTGGAAGCTCGTGGGAGATGCCTGCACCTGTCTGCACCCTGTTTCACCATCTAAAGTGCGTGTTCATGTCTTAGGAGCCCTTCTTGGCCAGCAGGAAGGACAAGAAGTCTTAAAGAAAGATGAGCTTCTGTGTCTTGGAGGAAGGTGATTTACAGAGATTACCCGTCATTGGTATTACAGTTGAATTTGAACACTAGATTTTTAAAAAGACCATACCATTTGATTGTATTTTTCTGCAGGTGTTATGGTCGTGCATTAAAATTGATGTCTACATCTAATACATGGTGTGATCTTGGAATTAATTATTACCGTCAAGCACAGCATCTAGAAGAAATGGGCAGCAGCATGAATGATCTTATTGAGCTACTGGAGAAATCTTTGCATGTATGAGAAGTTTTTTAGGAACTAAAACCCAATTGATTTAATGAAAGATGTTATTAATATTTTATTTAAACATTAAAACTATATTTTATTTATATAAATGCTGATATTCAAGAAATAATTTAATTTCACTTCTTTTTTAGTGTCTGAAAAAGGCGGTGAGGCTGGACAGTAATAATCACTTATACTGGAACGCTCTTGGTGTGGTTGCATGTTACCGTGGTGAGAATTGAGTAACACTTTTTTTATTTTGCACGGTTTGTTTTCAAGCAACAAAGATCAGTTACGTTACGTTCTGTATGTTTCAGGAGTTGGAAGTTATGCTCTTGCTCAGCACTGTTTCATCAAATCAATCCAGGCAGAACAAATTGTAAGTGCTCTGTGTATCTACAAATAGAACTGCAAAATTTGATGTATTCATTTGCTTTTAAAATTAATTCATTTTGTGTGTGCAGGTGTGCCTGTAGACATCAGAGGATTACTTTGGGATGAAGTTGGTCCTTACCAACTTCAACCGCTGTGTTGAGGAAGGGTCTCTCACTTTAAAAAATCATATTTATTTATTGAGTGTGTGTGTATATATGTACTTGTGCGTGAGTGTAAGGATAATGTTGAGTTTAATTTATTCTTTGCTAGTGTTGTACACATACAAAAGATGTTTTGGAAATATCCAACTCCCTATGATCTAACCCTCCTCCCTCTTCCACTGACCCTTCGTTCCCAAGCACCTGTCCTGCTTTCATGGTGTCATCATCTTCTCCTCTTCTTCCTCCTTCTCTGTTGTCTTCTCCTCTTCCTCTTCCTCTTCCTCCTCTTCCTCCTCTTCCTCCTCCTCCTCTTCCTCCTCTTCCTTCTCCTCCTCTTCCTCCTCCTCTTCCTTCTTCCCCCTCCTCCTCTTCCTCCTCCTCTTCCTTCTTCCTCTTCTTTAAATGAACTACTGCGTTTAATTAGATTGCTTGTGTGAGCATGGATACGGGGTTATTTGTGGAGTACGGACACGTGAACAGTAGCTACACCACTGTAGAGAAAGGCCTCCTGTTCTCCATTAGCCTTGAACTCACTGACGTCCACCCCTAGCTAGAGAGCTAATGGCTAATGGAGACCGGGAGGCCTTCTTCTACAGGATGCTGATGTACTCAGTCTTGTACAGATCTTGTGCAGGTAACCATAGCTGTTGTGACTTTGTGAGTGCAGCAGCCAATGTTGCCTTGTTCAGAAGACTGAGCAGCCCCTCCCACCCTCCAGCTCTTCTTACATTCCTTTTGCTGTCCTCTGACATGTTTCCTGAGCCTTGGACGGTGTGCTGTAGATGTCCTATTTAGGGCTGATCACTGAAGCCTTCACAAGTCTAGGGACAGTGCCACATCCTACTGTGTTCATAGTTATGAGTCTGTATTAACTGCTGCCCACTGTAAAAAGAAGCTTCTCTAAATACACTTGTTTGTTTTTAAATGTCTTTTAGAACGCTGCTGCATGGACCAACTTAGGAGTGTTATACCTTGCGACTGAAAACATCGAGGTATAATTATCAGTTGTAAAGAAATCCTATATGTATTATCTATCCAGTATGTCAAATATCCTAGTTAATTGGTGGCATTTACTTTATTATGTTGAATAATTTTTCCTTGAAACTCATGAACTTCTCATTTTATATTTATATGAAACTTCCCCCTCCGAGACAGCATCTTTCTATGTTGTCCACACGAGCCTTGAACTCACTGTGTAGTAACCATCCTCTTACTTCAGCCTTGTCAGGTAGTTTTTATAGATGAAAACAATTCTCTTATGAATTTATTTAGTAACAGCACAAATATAAGAGATGTCGTTTGTATGGCATGTCTAGGCTGGATGAGTGAAGATAAGAGAGACAGTTAGTACTTTTTAATATCTTAAATTTAACCATTTGATGTTGTAATTTAGATTTTGGTTTCAGCAAATGTTATTACCATTAAATATCCCAGTGGAATTCCTCCCAGTTGAGCCAATGGAGCAGAATTCCTGGAATCATGTTATATGCCATATGTGGGAAGCCTTCACAGGTCTAGGGATAGTGTCACATGCTACTGTTTCTTAGTGCAGTCAGTGTGCTAAATCCAGTTCTTTGACAGAAAAAAAATTTCTGTAATATTCTTTTAAGTGAGTGACTCTATCTAGTCACACACTGCAACAATGATCAGCTTTGTAAGATTGTAAATTGAAGTAAATTCTTAAATTAGATTTTGACATATGTGAAGGTGTTCTAGCTGTAGCTCAGTGAAAGAAAACACACTTGGTGTGGGCAAGGCTCTGGGTTGAGTCTCATGTCCCCTGGGCACAATCATTCATGAGCTTTCTTCTTCTTAAAAAAAGTCTTTCCTGCCACCACATGGAATATCCTGAAACAGCAGAAAGCAATATGGAGTCAGTGTGGTGTTGTACTTGTTGTTGTTTCTAAAGCAGGGAGCAGGGAACATATGAACTTACTGTCCAAGGGAGGAGCATCTTTCATGTCTCTTGACTGCCTATATAGAATTATGTTGTTAATCTCTCTCTCTAGGAGCAGGTCATATCTTCAGCTTCATTGGTTGTATGTGTTATTCCCTCAGTAAGGGGGACTGGAGTCAGCCCTATTTAATCATTTATTTTACACATAGTTAGCAATGGTAGTGGAAGTTCTGCAGACGAGGTGACAGAGACCTAAAGACAGAGACTGAGATCCAGATAAAGATAGAGACCTAGAGTATCACTTGACAGGGGACCAGAGCTCTTCACCTGTAGAGGCACAGCGTTATTCTTGGACTGTGTAGCTAAAACACTGAATTCTAATTGTGCTTTAATAATGAAATTTTATATTTATGTATATTCATGACAGGTTTGAATTTTCTTACTTTATGCTTTTTAAACCATTGAAGTTTACGAAATTGCTTGATGTGATATTTTTTCCTTTTTTTGCCTAGCAAGCCCATGAAGCATTCAAAATGGCTCAGTCCCTTGATCCATCTTATTTATTGTGCTGGATTGGACAGGTAAGATACACAATTATTAACAAACTTATCAATATGCAATAACCTCCTATTAGTGCTAATGTTGATAACATTACATGTAGCATTTGAAAACTCATTGCATGCCAATCATTGTGCTAATGTCTTTGAATACAGTATTTTACTTTATCTGTTGTCAATTGGTTGAGGTGTGGCTCCTGTTATACTCTTTAAAGATGTAGACATTTAAACTCAGATGTTGTAAATATTGTGACCCAGCTGGCGGTTTTTAAACTTTAAATCCCATAAATGTGATTATTAGTTTGCCTATTAACTATTAATAAGTTTGCATTTGTAAAGATGATTCACATTTACAAAGATGATTATGGTTATTTTTTTCTAATTTTCTATAAAATCTTCATATTGGGATGTGCACTTGTGAGGATTTTCTCTTTGACCAAGTTTAGATTTTTGTACTGCCAGGTAGAATCGGGTTGTTACTAGTTTGGATCTGTCACTGATTAATTTACTTTGATCATATCATTTAAAAAATAGATTTGGGGGTGACTAGATGGCTTGTCTGAATTGTAATGAATTGCTAAATGGTTCAGCAACAATAGTTGTCTGATGCAAGCAGAGCTAGTAGGGTGATTTCCAGTTTCCTGTCCTCATTAAGTGCAGTGGCACATGGGAGCAGCACATTTGTGCTGTCCTCTGTGTCAGTTCTTGGACAGGGAGCACTGGGATTTGCATTTCTGCTGGATGTCAGTGTTAGAATGAGATGGTTCCAGGGTGTGTTGTGTTTCTCTAGATTAGTAATACTAGCTTAGTCGCCTACATGTTAAATTTTTTAATACTGTGAAAGTATTTTGTTCTCTAAAATAATTATCTCAGGATACTACTCATAGGCTTAGTTAAAAATGGCAGCATGGAAGTGAAACTTTGTTTTGAAGCATACCTTGTAAATCTCTGAACCATTTATTATCATCATTTTTATTTCTTTTAAATTAATTAAAATCTTTTAAAAATTCTTTTAATAGGCTCTTATTGCAGAGAGAGTTGGAAGTTATGATACCATGGATCTCTTCAGGCACACTACAGAGCTCAGTATGCATGTAAGAATCTGATGTTCTTCTTGGGCAGATATTATCCATTTAACAAGATGAGTAGAGGCTGGGGATAGTGGCCCTCAGAAGGTGGGGCAGGAGGAGCAGGAGTTCAAGGTCATTTTCAGCTACAGAGCATGTGTGAAGTCAGCCTGAACTACATTAAATCCTGTCTCAAAAAACCAAAACCGGAAATAAAAAGTAAAAGAAACAAAATAAATAGTGGCATAGTGGTATAAAGTGATATAAAATGTTAACGATAGCTGTTGTTTTTACTCTGTCTTAACATAGATAAATGGTTTTTACGATAAATATTTGTTTTTATCTTCAGTGTTCAAGATGATGAAAAAAAAATGCCAGTGAGATTACATTCATTGATTCATTTTTCTGTTTATGGGTGCTTTGCCTGTATGTGTGTCTGTGTACCAAGTGTGTGCCTGGTGTCCATGGAGGACAGAGGAGGGCATTGGCGGGCCTGGGGCTGATGTGACAGACAGTTGTGAGCTATCATGTGGGTGCTGTGAATTATCTGGGTCTTGGGAAGACCAACCAGTGCTCTTAACCACTGTGCTGTGTCTCCAGCCTCAACATTGAGATTTATTACATATAATAAGCGTAATGTTGAAAAGAAATTTAGATTATAAAAAAAATGGACATGATGGCTTTAGTTGATAACTAGACTCTGGAAATACATTGAGTTAGTTTTGTTTAACCTGTGGAGATGGTCTGAGAAGGGAAAACCAGCCCATCTGGCAAGACTCTGTTCTTTACTCTTTATTGTATTTGATTCTCCTGAGGATTAGAGAAGCGATTTTAAATTGATCTCAACCATTTTCCTCCCATGGCATCTTTTGTTAAAGGCACTTAAGAAAGACTAAGCTAGAATGCTATTGTTATTGAAGTATGCTATTTTATTTCTTAGTTTTAATGAAATATTTATTATTCTAAGTTCAATTGGATTTTTTTTTAAGACTGAAGGAGCAATAGGTTATGCATATTGGGTTTGTACAACATTGCAAGACAAAAGCAACAGAGAAACAGAGCTATACCAGTACAACATCCTCCAGATGAATGCTGTCCCCGCGGCACAGGGCGTTCTGTGTAAATATGTAGGTAAGACACCTATAGCGTATGATACAGTATCACACTACTGAAATGACTTTTTTTTTAAATTTACTCATCCTATGTTAAATATTAGTATTACTCAGCTGCTAACTTGACTTTTTGTTGCTACTTTGAAAAAGTGATTAAGCCCCCTTTATTACTTCCTGATTGAAGATGTCCTTGTACTAAGGGAAGTGTGCTGAAGGTTAATGGTTCTGAGTTGCTGCTGCTGTCTTTCCTCTGTAGTCCATTTCAGTGTGGGCACCAGACATTTTGCTTTCCTTAGCTTGTACTTCATCTTTTGGGAGAAAGATCACAGTTCCCAAGTTTCATAGTTATAGTTTGGAGTTTAGAAAAGAGAATATATAGGAGATGCTGAACCCATACCCAGGGGCGATCACCTTTTCCTGTCAACTCCTAACTATCCTGTAAAATGTTGGAAAAAATACACTTAGATCTAGCAAATTGACAGAGTGGTAAAGTTTATTAGCTTTACCTGGTAATAATTTCCTTTGTTTTTAAAATAAAACCGTCACTCGGCTTTTTATCTCTACTTCACTTAGTATTCACTGCTACTGGGTCTTTTAGGCAGACTACAACAGAGTTTTATCTGTGATATGAAAGAGAAAGTACCTGCTACTTAGGGTTTCAGAGACACAAGTGCTACACAGTATTAGGCTGAGCACTTGGCAGAAATAGTCAGAATAGAAAGCAGCAGCAGAATAACATGAAATCAAACACAGGAGAGAAAAGGCTTCTACCTAGGTATTGACAGTCAGTTGTCTTGTGTCTTTAGTCTGTGTAGAGGGTAATACATTCACAGGTATCAGCACGTTGGGACGTTGTCATCTATTGCAGTGTGCTGATAGGAAGGACACTGCTAAGTCCCCAGAGATAAGGAGGTGTTAACTCAGAAATCTTATTCACCACTTTCTTATTTTAAAACAACTTAAAGGTTTTGCATAAAGAGGTAAATCGAACTTTTGCATGGGGCAGACACCTAGCTGGTCTGCTCCCATGAAAACACCTTATCCTGAGCCATCCTAGAGGAGCCATTGCACTCAGAGCAGCAGGATTTCAGGATCCCAGAGGCAGCCTGAGTCCTAGGAGTTCTTCCACCCAGGAGCTCAGGGTCACAGGATCACAGAGACATCTGGACTCTGAGGAGTTCTGACACAAGCAAAATAACTGGAAAGACAGTGAGTGCAGTAGCACTAGAGTTAAACAGATGGCAAAAGGCAAGCGCAAGAACATAAGCAACAGAAAGCAAAGTTACTTGGCATCATCAGAACCCAGTTCTCCCACCATAGCAAGCCCTGGACACCCCATCACATCAGAAAAGCAAGATTAAGAATTAAAATTACTTCTCATGATGATGATAGAGGACTTTAAGAAGGACATAAATAGCTCCCTTAAAGAAGTACAGGAGAACACAGGTAAACAGGTAGAAACCCTAAAAGGGGAAACACAAAAATCCTTTAAACAATTGCAAGAAAACACAACCAAACATGTGAAGGAATTAAACAAAACCATCCAGGATCTAAAAATGAAAGTAGAAAGAATAAAAAAATCTCAAAATCTACCCTGGAGATAGAAAACCTAGGAAAGAGATCAGGAGTTGTAGATGCAAGCATCATCAACAGAATACAAGAGACAGGAGAGAGAATCTCATGTGCAGAACATACCATGGAAAACATTGACACAACTGTCAAAGCAAATGCAAAATGCAAAAAGCTCCTAACGCAAAACACCCAGGAAATTCAGGACACAATGAGAAGACCAAACCTAAGGAACATCTATGCTCCAAATGCATGTATGTACCCACATACATAAAAGAAACTTTACTAAAGCTCAAAGCACACATTGCACGTCACACAATAATAGTGGGGGATTTCAATACCCCACTCTCAGCAATGGACAGATCATGGAAACAAAAACTAACAGAAACACAGTGAAATTAACAGAAGTTATGAACCAAATGGGTTTAACAGATATCTATAGAACATTTCATCCTAAAACAAAAGAATATACCTTTTTCTCAGCACCTCATGGTACCTTCTCCAAAATAGACCATATAATTGGTCACAAAACAGGCCTTAACAGATTCTAAAAGATTGAAATAATCCCTTGCATCCTATCAGATCACCATGGACTAAAACTGGTTTTCAATAATAATAAAAACAATGGAAAGCCCACATACACATGGAAACTGAACAACACTCTACTCAATGATGACTTGGTCAAGGAAGAAATAAAGAAAGAAATTAAAGACTTTTTAGAACTTAGTGAAAATGAGGAACATCATCCCAAAACATGTGGGACTCCATGAAAGCAGTGCTAGAAGAAAACTCATAGCTTTAAGTGCCTACAAAAAGAAACTGGAGAGAACATACAATAACAACTTGATCTCAAGCTGTACTACAGAGCAATAGTGATAAAAACTGCATGGAATTGGTACAGAGACAGGCAGGAAGATCAGTGGAATAAAATTGAAGACCCAGAAATGAACCCACACACCTAGGGTCACTTGATCTTTGACAAAGGAGCTGAAACCGTCCAGTGGAAAAAGAACAGCATTTTCAAAAAATGGTGCTGGTTCAATTGGAGGTCAGCATGTAGAAGAATGCAAATCGATCCAGGTTTATCTCTTTGTACAAAGCTCAAGTCCAAGTGGATAAAGGACCTTCACATAAAACCAGACAGACTGAAACTAATAGAAGAGAAGGTGGGGAAGAGCCTCGAATACCTAGGCACAGGGGAACAGTTCCTGAACAGAACACCAATGGCTTTGGCTTATGTTCTAAGATCAAGAATTGACAAATGGGACCTCATAAAATTGCAAAGCTTCTGTAAGGCAAAGGACACTGTCAATAGGACAAAATGGCAACCAACAGATTGCATAAAGATCTTTACCAATCCTACATCTGATAGAGGGCTAATATCCAGTATATACAAAGAACTCAAGAAACTAGATGCCAGACAACCAAATAACCCTATTAAAAATGGGTTACAGAGCTAAACAAAGAATTCCCAACTGAAGAAACTTAATGGCTGAGAAGCGCCTAAAGAAGTGTTCAATATCCTTAGTCATCAGGGAAATGCAAATCAAAACAACCCTGAGATTCTACCTCACACCAGTCAGAATGGCTAAGATCAAAAACTCAGGTGATAGCAGATGCTGGCAAGGATGTGAGAGAAAGAGGAACATTCTTCCATTGTTGGTGGGATTGCAAGACCACTCTGGAAATCAGTCTGCACTTCCTCAGAAAATTGGACATAGCATTACCTGAGGACCCAGCTATACCATTCCTGGGCATATACCCAGAAGATGCTCTAACATATAACAAGGACATATGCTCCACTGTGTTTATAGCAGCCTTATTTATAATAGCCAGAAACTGGAAAGAACCCAGATGCCCTTCAACAGAGGAATGGATACAGAAAATGTGGTACATTTACACAATGGAATATTACTCAGCTATTAAAAACAATGAATTTGAGAAATTCTTAGACAAATGGATCAAAGTAGAAAATATCATCCTGAGTGAGGTAACCCAATCACAAAAGAGCACATATAGTATGCATTCACTGATAATTGGATATTAGCTCAAAAGCTCACAATATCCAAGATACAACTCACAGACCACATGAAGCTCATGAACCCATACTTTGATCGTATGGGTGCTTTGGTCCTTCTTAGAAGGAATAACAAAATACTCATGGGAGCAAATATGGAGACAAAGTGTGGCAGAGAAATTGAAGGAGGGGCAGTCTGGAGACTACTCCACCTGGGTATTCACCCCTTGTGCAGTCACCAAAGACAGTCACTGATGGCTGATGTGGATGTCAGGAAGTGCATGCTGACAGGAGCCTGATATAGCTGTCTCCTTAGAGGTCTGCCAGAGCCTGACATATAGAGAGGCAGATGCTCACAACTATCCATTGAACTAATCATGAGGTTCCCAATGGTGGAGCTAGAGGACTGAAGGAGCTGAAAGGGTTTGTGGCCCCATGGGGAGAGCAACAATCCCAACCAACCAGAGTTCCCAGGGTCTAAACTATCAGCCTGGGAGCACATAGGGAGGGACCCATGGCTCCAGCTGTATATGTAGGGGAGTATGGCATTGTGGGGCATAGGTGGGAGAGGAGGTCCTTGGTCCCATGAAGGCTGGATGCTCCAGTGTGGGGCAATTTGTGGTTGGGGAGGTGGGAGTGGGAGGGTGGGTGGGGCACATCCTCGTAGAAGCAGGAGGAGGGGGAATGGAATAGGGGGTTTCTCCTTGGTGGTGAAATGGGGAAAGGGGATCACATCTGAAACGTAAATAAAATATCCAATAAAAAATACAAGTAAATTAAATTAAAAAACAAAACAAACGCCGGGTGGTGGTGGTGCACGCCTTTAATCCCAGCACTTGGGAGGCAGAGGCAGGTGGATTTTTGAGTTCTAGGCCAGCCTGGTCTACAGAGTGAGTTCCAGGACAGCCAGGACTACACAGAGAAACCCTGTCTCGAAAAAACAAACAACAACAACAACAAAAAACACAACAAAACAAAACAAACAAGCAAAAAAAAATCCCAAAGAACAAAAAATAGAGGTAAATCTCTTAATAAAGTGCAGAAGTCTAAAATGATGAACAAAATTTTCTAACAGATGTGCATATCTGGTTCTTAAACAGTGGAGCTATTTTCATAGACTTGTGTAAATGCTGTGTGCTTGGCCAGAAACACTAACATAGTAGAAGTAGAAGGAATAGAGATGCTGATGAGTTTGTATAGACCATCCCTGTCTGTCCTACTGGGTTTATGTAGCGTGGCCTATGGAGCTTCTAACTTTTTCCAATGGTATTATGATCTTGTAGAGTGACCTTATGGATTTAGAGAATGGCTTTGATTATGATTTTCACCTTTTCCTCTGATCTTAAAATCCCACCCACTACATAAGACTCTTATTTGCCTTGTACTTCATTAAACACGATAGGGGATATGAAAACCTGCCATTCAGTACTCTCTTAAGTAAACTAGATAAGGTAATGTTTTCTTTGTCCAATGCAATGGCCTTTCAACATTCTAATTGGAAAATACTACATTGAAAGTGCTCCTGGTGTGAAGTACTGAATTTTTTTTTACAATATATAGTTTGGAATAGAACCACCAAGAGAAAATCATAGGTAAATTAAATCATAAGAGGTTAATTGGTTAGACCCCCCCAAAAGTGTGAAATTCTATAAGAACTAATAAAAAAATTGTAAAACTCCTGAATATAATGTCAGAACTAGTTTTAATGGGTTGTAATTTCAAATAATTTTACTATAAGGTAAACTTTTTTTTAAATTTTTAACCAAACATGAGAAGATAAAATATATTAAGATAAAACAAAAACTTTCACATTGAGGCTGGACAAAGCAACCCAACAGAAGGAAGAGAGCCCTAAGAGGCGCGAATCTAATAGCTGTTATATATATATGTGTGTGTGTGTGGACCCACTTAGACCCTGTGCATGCTGCTTCATCCTCTGCGAGGTCATATGAGCCTTGCTTAGTTGATTCAGAGGTCCTTGTTCTGGTGTCCTCCATCCCCTCTGGCCCGTAGACCCTTAGCCTCTTTCCTCCTCTTCTGCTGGGTTCCCTGTGCTCTGAGGGGAGGGATTTGATAGAGACATCTCAGTTAGAGCTGTGTGTTCCAAGGACTTAACTAGAAACTTCATATAATTCTTCAATGTTATTCAGTGATTTAGAAGAATTATCAAAGCTCACTGGTATTTGAAGATAAATTAGATGATTATTCTTAATAATAGCATCAATCTCAGTAGATAGTCTTTGTTTTGAACAGATACTGAAACAAAAAAAGAATTTAACTGTTATTTTTGTGAATATAGTCAGCATGAATATACAAATTAAAGATATTTTGAATTTCCAGAACGAATTCCGAATTATGCTCCCGCTTTCACAATGTTGGGTTATTTAAATGAGCATCTCCAGTTGAAAAGGGAAGCAGCGGAGGCGTACCAAAGGTAGGTTGTCTCCACAGTCATTACTCACCATGTTGTCAGTGCTCTTAATGTTTAGTCTCTTGACAAAACAACTAATGCCATCTTTGTCTTCTTTCCTGGTCCTCATTGTATTACCTTGTGGAAGGTGACAAGATGCAGTTCCAAGGTTTCAGCTGCACTTTGGGTTCATTGGCTAGGGGTTGGGTCATAGATCAGGGCACAAAACAAATCCTCATAGAGTCTGTTTTTTAAAAATCTATTCCCTCTAGTCACACAGGAAATAACATGAATATTTGCTTCACTTGCCTTATTATCTATCACATATTTCTTTGTGTAGATAAATGTTTGTTGAATACTGTGTGCCAAGCAGTGTCCTTGGCATGAAAAACTTAGCAGGGAATTAAACAGAGGCTCTGTTCTCGTGGAACTCTTCAATGGGAGATACTCAAAGAGCTAATAATATCCGGGACTAAAAAAGAATTAGAGTATGCTCTAGGGTCAGAGAAATGGGAAGATGCATTTTAGATGGAGTGACAGCAAGTACTCCCAAACAGAAGCAGTTTGCTATATTTAACAAACAAAAACCATGTATTAGAGTGTAGTGACTGTCCTGGAGACCGGTAGGAAATGAAACAAACTATGTTTTCTTTATAAGGTTAAGTCAGCGTGAAAATAACTATTCATCTCGTGAGTGGCTATTGAATCACTACTAAAAGAGCTGATTGCCTAGCTTTAAGGCACACTATTGTTGCAGATGTAAGTAAGTATTCAGAAGATGTCTGATCATGTGTAATGAAGTATCCCAAATACTTAACTTTTTTGTGGATTTCCATGCAGTTCAAAGGAGTAATCACTAGATGGTACTGGAGGCGATACAATGAATTTTTTCAGTCGATGGAAGGTTTACTAAGAAAAACAAAAAAGGAAAGAAAAGAAAACACCACAATTTTCTTCTTACAATGTCAGTAAACTTAGAGTAAATACAGTATACAGTATTAACGGTTAACACATATAACTAGACATCTGACAGTGTTTGCCTCTTTATTTTTACTGTACTCTTGTTATTGTAGACATTGCTGACTCTGATGTCACCATACTTCAGCCATGTGGATACGTACCACTCCTTTTTCATTGACCACAGTGACTGTATTATGTGTTGTGATATTTGAGGCTTGAAGCATAAATAGTACATAAATTTAACTAGAAGTGTACTTTTAATCTTTGTAGCATTTTATGCTTCTTGAGCAAATTGTTTTTCATGCAACATCAAGTAGACTAAAAAAAAAAAAAAACTTTCTTGATATTTCTCCTGGTAGATCCTCCTTAAACAGAAAAAAAAAAGAAATCATTAAAAAAAAAAAATAAAATAAAATTTCTTTCTCAGCTTGCTTATCCTTCGAGTAGAGGAATGCTACTGACTTGCTTGAGTTGATTTTATATCCAGCCACTTTGCTGAAGTTGTTTATCAGGTTTAGGAGTTCTCTGGTGGAAATTTTAGGGTCACTTAAGTATACTATCATACCATCTGCAAATAGTGAAATTTTGACTTCTTCCTTTCCTATTTGTATCCCTTTGACTTTCTTTTGTTGTCTAATTGCTCTGGCTAGGACTTCCAGTACTATATTGAATAGGTAGGGAGAAGGTGGGCAGCCTTGTCTACTGCCTGATTTTAGTGGGATTGCTTCAGGTTTCTCTCCATTTAGTTTGATGTTGGCTACTGGCTTGCTGTATATTGCTTTTACTATGTTTAGGTATGGGCCTTGAATTCCTGTTCTTTCCAAGACTTTTACCATGAAGGGATGTTGAATTTTGTCAAATGCTTTCTCAGCATCTAGTGAGATGATCATGTGGTTTTTTTATTTTGAGTTTGTTTATATAGTGGATTACATTGATAGATTTCCAAATATTGAACCATCTCTGCATTCCTGGTATAAAGCCCACTTGATCATGATGGATGATTGTTTTGATGTGTTTTTTGATTTGGTTTGCAAGGATTTTGTTGAGTATTTTTGCATCGATATTCATAAGGGAGATTGGTCTGAAGTTTTCTTTCTTTCTTCTGTCCTTGTGTGGTTTAGGTATGAGTGTAATTGTGGCTTTATAGAATGAATTGGGTAGTGTTCCTTCTGTTTCTATTTTGTGGAATAGTTTGAAGAGAATTGGTATTAGGTCTTCGTTGAAGGTCTGATAGAATTCTGCACTAAACCATTCTGGTATGGACTTTTTTCGTGCGGAGACTTTTAATAATTGCTGCTTTCTTTGGGGTTATGGGACTGTTTAGATTTTATCTGCTCCTGATTTAACTTTGGTACCTGGTATCTGTCTAGAAAATTGTCCATTTCATCCAGATTTTCCAGTTTTGTTGAGTATAGGCTTTTGTAGTAGGATCTGATGATTTTTTAAAATTTCCTCACTTTCTGTTGTTATGTCTCCTTTTTCAGTTGTGATTTTATTATTTTGGATACTGTCTCTGTGCCCTCTGGTTAGTCTGGCTAAGGATTTGTCTATCTTGTTGATTTTCTCAAAGAATCAGCTCCTGGTTTTGTTGATATTTTGTATAGTACTTTCTGTTTCTACTTGGTTGATTTCAGCCCTGAGTTTGATCATTTCCGGCTATCTATTTCCCTTGGGCATATTTGCTTCTTTTCGTTCTAGAGCTTTCAAGTGTGCTGTCAAGTTGTTAGTGTATGCTCTTTCCAGTTTCTTTTTGTAGGCACTTAGAGCTATGAGTTTTCCTCTTAGCACTGCTTTCATGGAGTCCCACAAGATTTGGTATGATGTGTCCTCACCCTTCACAATAGTCACAAATAATATAAAATAGCTTGATGTGAATCTAACCAAGCAAGTGAAAGATCTGTATGACAAGAACTTCAAGTCTCTGAGGAAAGAAATCGAAGATCTCAGAAGATGGAAAGATCTCCCATGCCATGGATTGGCAGGATTAATATAGGAAAAATGTCCATCTTGCCAAAAGCAATCTACAGATTCAATACAATCCCCATCAAAATTCCCACTCAATTCTTTACAGAGATAGAAAGAGCAATCTTAAAATTCATTTGGAATAACAAAACACTCAAGATAGCGAGAACTATTCTCAACAATAACAGAACTTCTGGGGGAATCACCATCCCTGACCTCAAAAATGTACTATAGAACAATAGTGATGAAAACTGCATGGTATTGGTACAGAGACAGGCAGGAAGATCAATGGAATAAAATTGAAGACCCAGAAATGAACCCACACACCTACGGTCGCTTGATCTTTGACAAAGGAGCTAAAACAGTCCAGTGGAAAAAGGACAGCATTTCCAAAAAGTGGTGCTGGTTCAACTGGAGGTCAGCATGTAGAAGAATGCAAATTGATCCACTCTTATCTCTTTGTACAAAGAATTTGATAAGTTCTTAGACAAATGGATCAAAGTAGAAAATATCATCCTGAGTGAGGTAACCCAATCACAAAAGAGCACATATAGTATGCATTCACTGATAATTGGATATTAGCTCAAAAGCTCACAATATCCAAGATACAACTCACAGACCACATGAAGCTTATGAACCCATACTTTGGTCATGTGGATGATTTGGTCCTTCTTAGAAGGAATAACAAAATACTCATGGGAGCAAATATGGAGACAAAGTGTGGCAGAGAAATTGAAGGAGGGGCAGTCTGGAGACTACTCCACCTGGGTATTCACCCCTTGTGCAGTCACCAAAGACAGTCACTGATGGCTGATGTGGATGTCAGGAAGTGCATGCTGACAGGAGCCTGATATAGCTGTCTCCTTAGAGGTCTGCCAGAGCCTGATATATAGAGAGGCAGATGCTCACAGCTATCCATTGAACTAATTATGAGGTTCCCAATGGTGGAGCTAGAGGACTGAAGGAGCTGAAAGGGTTTGTGGCCCCATGGGGAGAGCAACAATCCCAACCAACCAGAGTTCCCAGGGTCTAAACCACCAGCCTGGGAGCACATAGGGAGGGACCCATGGCTCCAGCTGTATATGTAGGGGAGTATGACATTGTAGGGCATAGGTGGGAGAGGAAGTCCTTGGTCCCGTGAAGGCTGGATGCCCCAGTGTGGGGCAATTTGTGGTTGGGGAGGTGGGAGTGGGAGGGTGGGTGGGGTCACATCCTCGTAGAAGCAGGAGGAGGGGGGATGAGATAGGGGTTTCCTGGGTGGGTTGGGGAGTGGGAAACAGTGATCAAATCTAAAATGTAAATAAAATATCCAATTAAAAAAAAAACCAAAACCCCCCAAAAAATCAAAAAACAAAAAATAAATAAATAAAACTTTGAATGACTAAAAAAGAATAAAAAATAAAAAATAAAAGTTAGCTTTTAGGACATTTCCCTCCTTGCCTACAGAGAACACATTGGGAGAAGAAAATGTTGTCTTTAGCTCTTGGTAAATATATTCTAAACCCAGTCGGACCTCTCATGTTTTCTCTTAATTCATTGTCTTTTAGTGTTTCTACATTGTGTTGGCAGCCTCAGACCACATGAAAGCATTCAATGTTTTTGCCTTTCTACATAAATATTTTCAAGAATGTCTTCTGTAAATATCAGTGTATCAAAATATAACATGGATATGGTCATTGGCTGTGCTTGGATTACAAATTTTAGAATATTTGTAACTCACATTCAATAATAAATGGCTTTACTTCAGGAGAAAAAAGAATAAGTAAATTAATTTTTACTGACAACCTAAAATTTAAATATATTTAAGTGCCTCTGTGGTATCAACTTACTGAAAGATGAATAAGTGGCTATTAATAGCATTAAAGAATTAGTAGAATTGAAACAAATGAATATAAATCTGTATATGATATAACTCAGGAGGAATATGTAAAACAAAATGTTGCACATACAGAATTCAAAATACTTTTTTTTCTTTTTTTTAAGGGCAACTGCACTATTAAATTCTGCTGAAGACCAACATACTTACAATGTTACAGTAAGAAACTGGGGCAGATTGTTATGGTAAGGCTGTTTTCCCTCATTAATTCTGTGAATCTATATCTTGGGGAAAATCTTGTCCCTACAGATGTGAAGACTAGTATCCCGAGCACTAGGATACCCCATTCCAAGTGCCAGAATGTGTTAAACTCTCTGTGCTTTAAAAACTAGCCTGAGTATGCCTTGTGAAGTGACTGTAGGAGCCCATGTCTTATGGACTGGATAGAGGACCAGGTCTCTGGTAGAAGCCCACTTAACTAGTTGGAGAATTGGGTTTATTCAGATTGACTATATGTTTAAATTGGGAATAAATATTATGGTGTAGGAGCTCCTTTGATATAGTACCAGTGTCCAGAGGTTCAGGACAGTGGAGCTAGGCTTTCCTTAGATTCTCTAAGTCTTCTGACTGGGAAGGACTGGCGGACAGTTGCCTTAGTGGGTTGCGGCTAGACTCCCTACCTAGAGCACAGATGGGTAAGGAGAGGGTTTGTGACTCGTGCGATTTCATAGATGTAGAGTTGGCCTACATGTAGAGTTTGAAGTCCATTAAATTGAAGCTTTGTGCTTTTGGGTCAGTCTTTGCATCTCTAAGGAGCTGCACATGGAGGCATGAGGTAGCCAGTTCTTCCTGTCCCCACTATAGCTTAAGCAAGTCTATTCATGGGGAATTTTGCTGGCTGCCTATTAAGTTTTAAAACTGTTATATTTTAGTGGTTGGTAGAATTAACTGTTAATTTCAGGGTTTTGTTGAAGCAGAGGATACCTAGAATAAGAAACTAGCATTTCATCTTCTTAGGTTTGATATTTCTTACAGACTAAATATCTTTGAAGAAAATTTTAGCTTCTATAGAAAATAGGCCATCTTTTTTCTTTTAAAAAAGATCTATTCATTTTTATTTTATGTGTGTATATATATGTATGTATGTATGTATGTATGTGAAACACGTGTGCTTCATGCCCAGAGGTGCCAGAAAGGGTTTGAAGCCCTTGTAACCTAAGTTAGTTAACAGATGGTCCTGAGCCACCCAGTGTGGGTGCTAGGCACTGACGTGGATCTTCAGTAACAGCCACTCTGCATCTCTACAGCCCCCATTTGGTTTTATTTTGAAATATCTTGAACACAGAGGCGTATGGTGCACAATAAGCTATAGTGATGAATAGCCACCGCTCATGTAACCCGTTAATATTCTGTCAGTTTGCTTCGAGTTTCCATTTCACAGACAAAGCTGTAATGCTGATGTCCCCATCCTCCTTTTCCTTACTCTTTTCTCCCTAAACATTTCTGAAAGTTTTCATTTAAAGAAATATGTATGTACATATTTACAAATAATCTAACTATATCAAAGAATAGCCTTCTTTTAAATTTTATCTTTTATTTTTCATCTTTATAAAACTAATGTTTGAAGCAAAGGTTGCCTGGATTTTTAACTTCAAAGATTAAAATATCACTTTGGGATTATAGTGATAAATACCAGACGAGTCTCAGAAATACTACTTTAGATAACCTTTGGGGTGGGAGAGTCGGCTCAGCAATGTAGAGTGCTCGCTGCTCCTTCCAGAGGACCCGAGTTGTTTTCCAGCACCTATGTGAGCAGCTTGCAACCACCTGTAACTTAAGCTTCTAGGGATCTGATGCCCTCTTTGGCCTACATGCATGTAACATAGACTCACACATATAGACACACATATACATAAAACAAAGATATTTTAGTTGATGGCAGGTGACCTTCCGTGACTTCATGGAAGATAAACAGCCAGCTGTTTCACTACTATGATCCCTAATGCATGTTAGATTTTCTGACTATATATTGAAACACAGAACAATAAAATTTTTTTTTGGAATTTTATTGTTTCAATATGCCATCCAAAGGATGGGTGTATAGGTAAATAGTTTACAGAAAGACTAGGTTTTCACTCTTGACTAAATATTTATTACTTACTGAAGAATCTAGATCCATATCCTTAGGATAATATTTAGCTAACATAGTAAGCATAAAAATTAGATTTATTTTTAAAAAATAAAAGCCAACCTGAAATTGTTCGCACAATGGGATTTCAGTAATGTTTGTTAAGAAAAGAACAAAGCATTTAAGAGAGTAGCTTGAGTTTGCAGAGCCATTCATTCTCACATGTAATTGCAAGGAGCAAATATGCAGTCAGATCCACTCCACCTATGTGTGCTTTCTACTTTGACTCTCTTCAACAACTTGAGCACTAATGTATTTTATTTACCAAATTATTGTGAAAAAAGACATGTAGATAAGTCATTAAATGTAGTTGAGTGAATAAATCTGTATACTTTGGTAAAACCAAAATTAACATTTTTATCTTAAAAGTCATTTGTGCTTCCTTGTCAGCTCCATTGGTGACTATGACAAAGCCATCCAGGCCTTTAAGTCAACGCCCCTTGAGGAGCTAGAGGACATCATAGGGTTTGCACTCGCGTTGTTTATGAAGGGCCTGTATAAGGAAAGCAGCACAGGCAAGTATTCTTGTTACTTGAAGCTTTTTCAGGGAAATAAGATACTGGGATTGTGGTAGGGTTGCGGGATTTTAGTTAAAAATTTAAAAATTTATATGTATAGATTCATATATGGTAGTTCATGATTGTGTGCCTAATGTCCTTGGAGGCCAGAAGAGAGCAACTTGTGTTATAGACAGTTGTGAGCTGGGAATTGAACTTTGATCCTCTCTGGAAGAGCAGCCAATGCTCTTAAGCACTAAGCCAGATCTCTAGCTCTGGGGTTGCATTGTTTACTAAAATCTGACCAGGAGTCAGGAGCCATAAAAAGCATTGCTCATACGTCACCTCATTAGTGTGGGATGATGGTGAATAATCCTAATGAACAATTGAAACTGAACATTGGACATTTGAGGAGACTGAGGCACAGGTCTTTATGGTTGATATGTAAGTTAACATTTGAAAACAGATACTATTCTATACTGCTTAAATGAAAGTTTTTGATAAGCAAAAGCTTCAGCTCTTGTTAGTAATATATTTTTCTTTCTCCAAGAATTTTAACTGAGGAAATTTTGATATATATGGGCTCTGCCACCATGTATAAAGTGCACTTAAATATTATCTGATTGTTGAAGGTGATAATCTGTACTAGGAATGTGATCAGACATTCATGTTTCCAAGTCTCCTTTTCTACCTAAGGTGACTAAAACCTCAAAGTGTATTCTGCAGGCGGAAGGTTGGGATTGTCACCTAACAAACATAAAGATGTCCTCAGACTTATTTTGGAATAGCCAAACCATGGTAGGTTTTATTCTGTCAGCTTGAAAACAAGAGAACAAGCAAGAAGGAATTTCTGTTCGATCTGTTTTGAAAAGTGAGATTAGGACGGGGAGATGCCGTGTTTTGTTAGTTAGAATTGCTTTTATAATTTTGCTGCTTGCCCTCTTCTCTGTCAGCCTATGAGAAAGCTTTGGCTGTTTGTAAATCAGAGCAAGACAAAGCTCACATCTTGACAGCTATGGCAATAACGGAATATAAACAAGGGAAAATGGATGCCGCCAAGTCATTACTCTTCAAATGGTATGTATAGCTGGCTTTAACACTCACCAGTCAGATCCTTAAAGTCTTTGCGATAAGATTTGAACAATGTAAGTTTTAAATGTTTTAGAAACTTTTAGAAACATGCAAGGAATTGGACTTGCCTTGTTCTAAATTGACAGTCATGGGTGGAATTAAATATCGTGGCTTAATTTATAGCTTTGTATCTGTTTAATATTGCTTATTTATTTTTAAGAATAATTGACCACATGGACATAAATCTTTAGTAAAAGGAATCATGAGGTGACTCTGTGTTCGGTTGCCAAGGTCCTCAAAGAGGCTCTCCTCCCTCCTCCCTTCCTCTTCAAGTTAATCTGAAAGAAAAAAAAAGGGTTCATTTAAAGTGTCTTTTAAGATACCTGTAGAACTAACAATTTTCTGGTTCTAGAACAAGTTAAAATGAGAACCTGTGATAATGGAGTTATTTATACAGTACTTGTTGAGTTCTTGAAGCTTCTTTGTTTTGTTTTAGAAAGTTGGCTGTAATTCTCCAGGAGCAGTAGATAGTTAATACAGGCTATTGGAAAGTGCTTACCAATGAGGCTTCCAGTTACAACTCTGTGTGGCTTTGCTGGGAAGGGCTGAGAACCCATTCTCCAGTGCCAGCCCTAGTGGGCCCTGGGTCTCCTTTCTTCTTAAACTAGAACCATGCAAGATCAGGTTCTGTACTGAGGAGACCTGGGAACTTCCTCATTCTCTCAGGTGTACCTCCTTCGTCGGGGAGAGCCTCCTGCTACCTGCCACCCACCAGACCCATGGTGTACTAAAACCTGGTGCTTACCAATGAGGTTTGCTGGTCTTCTGAGTGGTACAAATCCTCACAGGACAGAAGGCCCCTCCAGAAGGTGTTTGTGGTCCCTGCTACTGCTGTGGGACTGCAGTGCTTTCCTGACACTTTGTCCTACCACAGAGCAGCTGTCCCTCCTTTGTTCAATCTGGGGAGCAAAGCAGAGTGCAGAGTCTCTAATCTGTGTCTTCTGATCTTCCTTTAATTAAATGATTAAAACTAAACATTTTAGTAAAATTGTTCTCATTATTTACCTAATACTGAGACTCACTCAGGCCAATTTATGTTTCTAAAACATAGACATAATGACATGAAATGAGATTTGTCAATATATGCTATGAAAGACTATTGTTATTTTGCTCCAGTCAGATAATTATTATATTTAAATGAAAAGAATTCTTTTTATATTAAGCACAAAACTGGCTTATTTTAATGAATGTTTAAGTAAATAGCTTTTTGTATTAAGTGAAACCTCTTGATAGCTATTAGACTACTGTACAAATGGCTAACAGACTACTGAATATTTATTTGTAGCTCTATTTTAAAGGAACCAACTGCAGAAAGTCTTCAAGCACTGTGTGCTCTGGGGTTGGCAATGCAGGATGCCACACTGTCAAAAGCAGCACTGAACGAGTTACTCAAGCATATCAAACACAAGAACGATTATCACAGGTGCCTGCTGACGGCAGCAGTTTATGCACTCCAGGGCCGAAGTGTGGCAGTGCAAAGACAAGCAGCCAAGGCTGTGCACAGGTGAGTCTGCATTTGGGGACTAGTTGTACTTGATGTCATTGTGTTCAACTTTTAGGCTTATTATGATGATAGAATGAGATATGCGTCTTGTTTTGGAAATCAAAATAACTGCTTGTTATTTTGGTCAGTTGATGAATTTTTCTTTTCTTTTTTTTCTTTTTCTTTTTTCTTGTTTTGGGGGGTAGGGGGAGAAGCCCTACTTATTTTGGTATAAAAATCTGTAATTCCTAAGTTTGTAATATTGTCAGTTCATTAACTGATCTATATCAACACATATTAGTAGGCTAGGCTGGTCTCTGTGAGTTTGAGGCCAGCCTAGTCTACAGAAAGAGTTCCAGGGCAGCCAAGGATATTCAGAGAGACCTTGACTCACCAAACCAAAACAAATACACAAACAACAACAACAAAAGCCAAAATGATATTTAACAGGAATTATTTTTATTTAATATGTTGTAGCTTTAATTTCTTTTTATTTCTTCATTTATTTATATTAATAACCTTTGCCGATCGGATACACTTATTTTTTGAGGCGGGTGAGTGGGGTACACACAAGTAGAATGTACTTGTGAGAATGGGAGGACAATTTGTGGGGTTCACTTCTCTCCTAGCTCATGTGGTTAACCATATGATTCCCATATGGTTAAGGGTTCCATACATCAGAGGTTTTCAACCTATGGCTTGCAACCAATTTGGAAAACCTCTGTCTTCAAAAATATTTAAATTAGTACTCATAACAACACCAAATTTACAGTAATTTAAAGTAGCAACAAAATAATTTTCTTATTGGGGGTCAGTGCACCATGAGGAATTGTATGGCAGGGTTGCAGCATTAGAAAGGCTGAGAGCCTCAGTCACAGGCCATGTTAAGTGCCTTAACCCCACTGAGCCATCTCTCTGGCTGGACTAAAAAACTTAACATGAAGTGTCTTCCTTATGAACTGTTTCTCTTAGAGTTCCATTGTCCTGCTGTG
Organism: Mastomys natalensis; assembly: GCA_021653895.1. Classification (NCBI taxonomy): domain Eukaryota; kingdom Metazoa; phylum Chordata; class Mammalia; order Rodentia; family Muridae; genus Mastomys; species Mastomys natalensis. The sequence goes on from JAJTUV010000677.1 coordinate 1,088,566, forward strand.
TAATGGAGTTCGTCCTATGCCTTTAAAGTTCTTTGTAGTTCTTCTGAACACACATGCTATGTTTCCTGTTTTTATTTGTCTCATAATTTTGTAACCATGATACTGTTTTCCTTCATATTTTAAGAACATAAGAACTCTTAGTGTATAGAAAACAGTATAATTTGTTTTCTAAAGTTTAAGGTATTTTCAGTTAAATATGGGCAATTAATATGAGCTTGCTTAGGTGTCTAAACACTTTAAACTTAAAATATTTGCTGTGCTTTTTGTAGTTAAAGTAAGTCCCATCTTTAAGGCAAGCATTTTTATGTTCCCTCTAGTAACCCTGCTGACCCTGCTCTTTGGTCTTTGCTATCTCGAATTGTTGCTCAGTACACCCAGCGGAGTGCAAAGGTGAGTACTGCCTAAAGTTCTAACAGGTGGCCAGTGGTGTGTTAAATATATATGCATGTATATATTGTTACACATGTATATATATTTACACATATATGCACAGAGAGAGACCCCCTACACAGAGAGAGAGAGAGTGCATGCTTCTCTTGTAACTCTGGCTGGCCTGGAATTTCCTATGTCGACTAGGTTGAGTTCAGACTTACAGAGTCTGCCTACCTTTCTTTTTTGAGTGCTGGAATCAATGGTGTCAACCATCACACCCACCTTAAATGTATTTTTAAAATACAGCATTTTTCTTTTTTTTTTCTTTAAAAAGATTTATTTATTTTATTTATATGATTGCTTTCTTCAGAAACACCAGAAAAGGGCATCGGATCCATTTACAGATGGTTGTGAGCCACCATGTGGTTGCTGGGAATTGAACTCGGGACCTCTGGAAGAGCAGTTGTTGCTCTTAACCACTGAGCCATCTCTCCAGCCCCCAAACATTTTTCTTAAAACATAAGTACAATGAAGAAATCATCATTTAACCAATGATTTGCACAGATACTAGCCTGAGTACCCTCTGTGTACTTACAAACTGTTGTGAATATTATGAACACTACAAAGTAGGAGCGACATCCTCCTGTAATGGACTTCCTCCTATGCCTTTAAAGTTCTTTGCCTAAAAATGTTCTGAAAATACACAGATTTTCTCAATGCCTACATGAATAAATAACATGTGTAACAAATAAGCATTAGGGATTGTTTTTTTTAAATTCCAAAAGATGATTTTTATTTAAAAATTGTCTAAAGATGAGATAATAATACAAACATTGCTAATATCTAAAAGTCTCAATATAAGCATGAAATCACTGGCATTTTTGTAAGAAATTATGTACTGTATTTTAGTCACAATTTTAAGGTATTTTATTAGTTTCTGCTATTAATATTTCCTTTCTTTTTTCATTTAAGTGGATGGCAAACAATAGCAATACCGAATTTGTTTTGTATTTAGTAATAATTTTGATACGTAGTGTCTTTGTAGATGTGGTTCTATTGTCTATTGTTCTGATCTTTACTCAAGGCTGCTTTATGTCTTTTACGGAAGGTATTGTCTGGAATATTATTTGCAGACATAATTTGAACCTCAGGATTAAAATAGCTTCAAATGAAAGAGTTTGTATTTGTTTCTGTGAGATGTGTTACAGCCACATTTATAACTGGGGCTCTGTGTTAACCAGGTTGTTCTCTGCCTGAGTCTCATCATCCTGGAGAGGTTCATCCTGAGGCTTGCTATATACACCTTCCTTGTGTGAGTTCTAGACTTGTCCTAGTGGCAGATGAGCCTCAGTGTTGGGATCTGCAAATGGCATAAATGACCTTTCTGTCTCTAGATTCTGCCTCTTTAACTTTCAAAACGCTTGATAAATCCTTAATAGCTTGTCAGTTATTCAGTGCTTTTTTATGTTTCAAAATATTTTATCCCAGTGCTTCTCAGACATTCACAGGCTGTATGTTGGCATCACTTAGTAGTATCAAATGCAGGCTGTAATTTATCAAGACTGAGACAGTGTTGAGAGTCTATGTTTCTTACAGCCGCCCAGGCGATGCCCATGCTCCTGATTCACGGACCATTTGGGTAGTCAGCGTTTAGCTATTTTGATAAGATGCATTGAACACTGAGTGAACTGCTCATTTCTCGAGAGTCACTCTGGTATGTTAAACAGTAGTATAATGTGTCAGTAGTGACTATTCACTTTGGAGATGGAAGCTTGAGGTTAAGCAGCTTGTGCAAAATCATGGTTGCTGTTGGTTTCAATCCACTCTAACTCTGGAATCTCCATACTCCGCTATGCTGACTTATTCTTAATCCTCCTTTGTTTTATATTCACATACCTCTAAAGCTTTATTTCAGCATTCTGTATGTGAAGCCCAGTGTACATGTGATAAAAAAAATCTAAGGTGTAAAATACATATGATGAAACCAATCCTCATATTTGGCAAAATCATCATTGTAATTCTCTCTCTTTTTTTTTTTTTTTTTTTTTTTTAGGTAAAGTGTTCAATAGTTGAATTTAAAATGTTTAGCTTTTTTTTTTTAGTAATTGATTTGCTTATTGAAACAGTAAGAAGCTTTCTCACATAGGAACATTTAGTATTAAGGACTATAGAGATTTGAAGAATCCTGTTTTCTTTCTTTGTTTTCAATCATTGAAAAGAAAGTCAGGCTGGGCATTGGTGGCGCACGCCTTTAATCCCAGCACTTGGGAGGCAGAGGCAGGAGGATTTCTGAGTTCGAGGCCAGCCTGGTCTACAGAGTGAGTTCCAGGACAGCCAGGGCTACACAGAGAAACCCTGTCTCGAAAAACCAAAAAAAAAAAAAAAAAAGAAAAGAAAGTCAGAACAGGAACTCAAGCAGTGAAGGAACCTGGAGGCAGGAGCTGATGCAGAGGTCAAGGAGAGGTGCTCTTTACTGTCTTGCTCCTTGTGGCTTCATCAGCCTGCTTTCTTACGGAAGCCAGAATCACTAGCCCAAGGATGGGAACACCCACAGTGGGCTGGCTGGGCCCTCCTCTAACCCTCACTATAATTCCAGTACCTCTCTGGATGTTTTAACTTTGCATACTGAGATTATGAATTTAAAGGATGCTGCTGATATTGCTGGTAAAATTATTCATGGCCTAAGGTCAGTATTTCATTCTTGGTCAAGCTTCAAGAATGGCATATATAGCTTGATCATGCTAGCTCTTTTTTGTCCTGGGATATTTTTATTCCTGCCCATTGTGTTAAAGCTTGCCTCTAACAACATGAACATGTTGGCGGCCAAAGTACGTTGCTTGAAACTAAAATTAGACTCCCAGACAGAGTTATTAATTAAACAGGTTGGCAAGCCAAGGACCAGTAAGATTCTGCACAGAGCCTTACCAACCTAAGACAGACGTGCATTGCTTTTGATAATGCTATTCCACGACAGGTAAAGAAGACGTTCTTGTCAGAATGACCTAAGACAGGCGCAGTCTTGTTTATGAAATAAAAAAGGGGGAGATGTGGAGAGCTTTTGGGTCCGCTTGGCAGGAATCTGACATTGGCCAAGGACAAGGAAGTGGGCTGCTTAGCAGGAATCTAATTTTAGGCTAGAACAAAGAAGTAGGCTTCAGGCATGAATATGACTTTGGGCTAGGACAGGGAAGTAGGCTCAGATATTTTGGTCATCCTGATAAGCTCTTAGAAATAGTGATCACAGGAGTGATCATGGGACTTTGTTTATTGCCTTGCATGTTCCTTGACTATTTGTGTTTTTGTACTGCTTGACCTTATTACTTGCATATAATTAAAATGGTATAAAATCAGATTGGGAAAAAATAAACCTGCCTCAGCCTTCAGCCTCAGAACTGGCAAGGATCATGCAGAAAGAAAGAAAGAAAGGAGGGAGGGAGGGAGGGAAGGAGGGAGGGAGGGAGGGAAGAAGGGAAAAAACAAAGAAGGAAGAAAAGAGGCTTGCCTGTGGCCTGATCTTATGGTAGCATTTTCTCACTTGAGGTTCCCTCCTCCCAGATGACTCTAGCTTGTGTCAGGTTGACATAAAACCAGCCAGCACATACTCCTTCAATTTTGATTACATTTTTGTGCACTCATGCACCACAAAAACATGAATATGCAATGACAGAGTGAAAACTATAAAACAGTTAGCATTTTGCTCTTCTTCCTGCTCATGGGTCCTTGTCCTGTATTCTGTCCTTTCTTAGGTCTCATAGCATCCAGCTTCTCCCTTCTATGTGGTCTACTGTACACACGAGTACATTTGCTTACATACACATGTGTACATTGCAGGCTAGGATCCACATACACTGGAGAACATGTTTTTTCTTTCTTTCTGAGATCTATCACATTGTTATTATCAGTTTGTCTGTTGATTTACAGCTAGGTATTTTCCAGGAGTGATCTGTGCTGGTTTGTGTTTGCTACTCTCCATCTCCCTTTCTACCATTCTTTCTTTCAGCATGTTTATATTGTTAGGCAGCACATGCATTTACTTGGTCCCCCTACAAAATCATCTTACTTTTGAACTTCTAGTATTATAATAACAAAAGTGAAATGATCAAAGTAGACAAGTTTTCTTTCTTAAAGCTCTAATAATATATTGATATTTACAGAATTTACAAGTATAAATTTGCTGAAAACTGAATTTCTCAAATGATTTGCAGGGAAGATTTTTATTAGTCTTACTGTTTCATGAAAAGCTTTCCATTTGTCTAAATAATATGTTTTGTTGTAGGGAGGTGCTGTAGCTGGCAGTGTGGCTCATATTCTGGATTCGAATCATGGAAAGGTTAGTTTTTATTCTCATACAAGTGAAATACTTAACTTGTTAAGTGGTACTAATGAGTCAGAAAATACTCCTCATTGCTTTAGGGTTTGTATCATACTAAATACAGGCCTTTTACTTTTGAAAAGAGGGATCTGTGAAGAGTACTGATGAACATGCCTCCTTGTCTTCTTCTGTAGAAGGCATTGTTGTACACTGCAGTGAACCAGTTGGCCATGGGAAACAGTACAGCAGAGGAGGAAAAAAGTGCTGCTCTAAAGACCATTCAGAAGGCAGCTTTGCTTTCTCCAGGTGAATATATTACCCACTCTATTCATCTGGATGTCATCAAATTTTCATTTGTAGGTTAAAAGAAGAAAGTTTGTGTTTTAATGATATAAAAAATTGTAAAAATATATTTTATAGTTTTTCATGTTACTTGATTATCTGAATATGACTCTTGTTAATTGTATCAATTGTTTAACAAGACTGATGAGAATGTTCTTGTAGAGATACTTGATTATCTATTACGAAAAATATGAATGACATTTTCAGGCTATTTTATTTCAATTTTCTGTCAGTCTAGTCCAGTACAGTTTATTTATACCTACTAAATTACTTAATATATTTTTGTGTGTGATTAACTTTGGAAGGTTGGGATTCATTTTGTATAGTAGTCTTACTTTTCCTATGTCTATGACAATACCTAACAAAACAACTTAAGGAAGGGGGGTTTATTTTGGGTTATGATTTGAGAGTCCAAACAATCTAACAAAATGGGAAAGGTACAGTGGCAGGGAGAAGCCACCATCATGCTCCATTTCAGTCAGGAAGTAGAGAATGATGAAAGTTGCCACTCATCTCTCTTTCTGTTGGAGTAGAACACACAATGACTCTACCTCATTCAGGGTAGATCTTTTCTCAAGAAGATATGTCTGGAAACACCTTCATAGACACACCCAGAAGAGTGTTTCCATGATGATCCTAAATCCTATCAAGTTAACCAGACTGACTGATAGGTTTGGTTAGAAATGTGTAGCCTCACCTTAGCGAGCTATTGCTAATTCTAGCAGGCTGTGCCGTATTTAGGCTCTTGACCAAACAGGTAAAGAGAAATCAAACATTACCGCCCCAGTGTTTTTCCATTGTTACTCTGGAAATGTTAGAGTGTTAGAAGGTCACATTTTGTAGGGTTACAAAGCAGAGTTTTATACTTTCGTTTTACCTATGAAATGCAGTGTCAGTCACACAGTTGCCTATCCCAGGTTTACACAATCATACATGCAGCATCCGCTCAGCACCATGAGTTTCTTTCGTACTTTCCTGGTAGAACATAGGTTCAGTGTTGAGTTTTTCCTCTGAGTTTCACTTTTCTAACGAACCAAAAACCAAAACCAAAACTAAAACCAAAGCCAAAATGTGTTCACTTGTTTATCCTTAAACTAAGATTTTCAAACAGGAACAGAGTAATAACAATGAGTGTCTCCTTGAACCTTGTCCTCCAAGGCTAGTGAGTGTATGTAATTGCACTCTCCATATTAGAACAGTAATTTAGGGATTGAGCCAACCAGCCATGGGGCAGACAGGAACTTATTCAACTAGTACCTTTATGAAATGTTAAGAAAATTTACAAATCTTGAAGGTTAAATATACTAGTTTGTTTTTGGCAAACAAGTTAGCTTTCCTTTAAGGTCATGAAATTTTTTAAAAATATAATTAGCTTTATTGGGAAAGATATAAACTTTTATTTATGATAGTTTTGCAGCAGCATGTTGATATGAACAAGGCTTTTAACTATATTTCTTGTTTAGATGACCCTGCTGTCTGGGCTGGGCTGATGGCAGCCTGCCATGCAGATGATAAACTGGCTTTGGTCAGTAACACTCAGCCAAAGAGGGTAGATTTGTACTTGGCGTTGCAGTCTGCTGTTTCTGCTTCACGTAAGTTTTATTTTTACATATTTACATTTAAAATTTTTTAATTTCACACAATTTATTTTCATTATATTCTTTTTCCTCACCTAAGTCTTTCCAAATTCTCCCTCCCTATCTCCCCACCCAACTTCATGTTCTTTCTCTCTCAAAAAAACAAAACAACAAAAACAAGAAAATAATATAAAAACAAAAAAAGGGAAAAAACCACCAACCAACAATAACAAAAAAGAAAAACAAAACAAAAACCATGGAGTCCGTTTTGTCTTGGTCAGCTCCCGAGCATGAGGCCTACCTTGGAGTGTGGTTGGTATAGCCAATGTCACGAGAGAAGACGGTTCTTCTCATACATATCAATTGCAGAGAGCTTTTTGGTTAGGGATGAGACTTTGTGCCTACTTCTCCTTATCTGCCCTGTGATTTTGGTCTGACTTGCACTTGTGTAGGTCTTGTGCATGCTGTTACAGTCACTGTGAATTCATATTTGTGTTAGCCCTTTCTTGTTTGGAAGACACTTTTTCTTTATGCCACCTACTGCCTCTAGGTTTTAGAATCTTTTTTGTGTCTCCTTCAGCAATTATCTCTGATCCTTGAGGGTAGGGGTTTGATAAGGACATCTCATTAAGAGCTGAGTGTTCCAAGGTCTCTTACTGTCTGTACATTGTCCACTAGTGGGTTTCGGTGTTAAGTACTATCTGCTGCAAGAAGAAGCTTCTCTGGTGAGGGTTGAATGACACACACTGATCTATGGATATAGTGATATCATTAGGAGTCACTTGGTTGAACTGTATATTTAGCAGAGTAGTAATATATTATGTTATTAATATAGTATATTAATTGCCAGGGAGAGCCAGATTGGCTGTTCTTCTTTTGGGGTCTTTCTTCAAGGTAGCCAAGGGGGCAAGACTTGATCTTATGAGATATTTAGGGTTGCCTTTTCTATAATAAAACATTTACCTGTCTTAAGTCTAAGTTACTTTTCAGTGCTAGCTGACCTGCCTAAGACCAGAAACTTCAAGACTCTGGCATTTAGCACCTCAAAGTAAAGCAGCAGGGGATTAAATAAAAGGATTTATTGCTGGTACTCCAGTCTATGGTGAGTCAATGGAAGCCTCTCTGGCTAAGGTGGTTAACTCTTTGTGTACCAGAGAGTAAGGAAAGAAAAAGAATTAAGATGCTTTATACAGGCATATATGCATAGACATATATACATTCAAGCATTCATATACCCAACCATCTGTCACAATCAACTCCTCAATTATTCATGTATTCTTACATATATGTATGTGTGTATACACACACACACACACACACACACACACACCCATACACATACCTACATATAGACAAACAGACATGCACATTTGGACAGATGGATAGATGGATGAATGGATGGGGCAGAACTCTCCAAGCCAAACCACTCCACCAACATCTTTTTCTTTTCTCTGCTTTTTATACCTTCTTAGACAAAAAGTTCTTTAGAAAATCAGTTACATGGAATGGGAGTTACAGAGGAATGTTGAAATTAAGTTCAAAGCAGTGTTTCATTCTATATGCTCATTATAAGTTCAAAGCAACAGTTTTTTTCATGGTCTTGCCTTATCATAGTGCACACCTGTGACTTCATCCTTGGACCTAAATGTTTTTCCTTGAACACAAAATTGTCCCTTTTTCTCTTTTTAGAAATTATTTGTAATTATGAAAGCTCATTGTATTTCTTATTTTCTTTACTTACTATTCTGAGGAGTTGACACATTCTGTTCTTGATTCTAACTTTATTATATTTTTCTAGCAACTAAGACCATCTCTAGAAACTTTCTTCCTAAAATTATTTTAATCAAATCAGGAATTCTATGGAATCATCAGACCATCTCTAGAAACTTTCTTCCTAAAATTATTCTAATCAAATCAGGAATTCTATGGAATCATCAGACCATCTCTAGAAACTTTCTTCTTAAAATTATTTTAATCAAATCAGGAATTCTATGGAATCATCATCTATTTGTCTCGATAGCATCACTATAAGATTGTATATCTTCATAGGTCTGCAGAAATCTGCTCAAAAGGGTGGGGCAATACCTAAGTAATTGTTAACAGGAAAAACATATTAATAGCAGAGATCTCTCCTCATATGTAATCTCCTTGGCTTTGCTTAAAAAAGCAAATCCATCACAGATTTTAGTCCATGGTGGAACTATCTCAGGAAGATCCCCTACTGGTTTTTAGCTTCTCTTAGATGGCTCTTGTCAAATAATAGTAGTCCTACACCTAGGACTCACAACATATCTACTCTTGGGTTTACTTATTAATAGTATCAGGTATGGATTCCATTTCATGGAGTGGGCCTTAAATCCAATTTTTAACAAGTGGTGAGTCACTCCCATAAGATTTGTTATGCCACTGACAGCAAAATGACAGCAGGGCCCTATTGCTGAAGGCACTACTCACTTACATTGTCATCAGACATGGAGCAATGGAGCTGTTGTCCAGCTAGAATTTACCTCTACTGGCTAGCACTCCCAGTGCTGGGAAGGAAGCACTGTTCCCACTACTAGAGGAGGAAAGTGACCATCAGTCTCACCCAGCTACAGACCCTGTAGCCTACAACAGCAAGCGACCTGTAAGATACACTGATGTAGTAGTGATATCTGATGTTAGGGTTGGGGCGTTCTCTTCCTCATTACATGGTAACTCCATGTAAATTGCTTTTATGTTAGTAGTCTTCTAGAGTAGTAGGTTTCCATGTGGCTTTTCAAAACCTTTTTAGTGTTAGTTATCCCTGCACTTATTCCCTCCTTTACCCTGCTTTCCATTCTCCATTCTGAAGTAGAATAAGGTAGAAAAATGGATACCAATTCATTGATTTATTTATGATTTACTTAAAGCATGTTTGTACTGTGTATTTGCCAAGCATGACATAATTTCCTGCTGAAATGTAATGGCCTGGAGAAATAGCCAAAACAATGGATTGTTGTCCTTAACCTGCTGGCTGCTATGAATGCTTCTGTAAAATCTTGCTTGTTTGCCCATCCACCCACCTTGTATTTTAGAGGATAAAATGAGAATGTAAACTAGATGCAGGACTGAGGTCTCTGAGGAGTTGTCCTGGCTTTGGTCAGACCTCCTCTCCTCCACTCTCACTGGTGTGGTAGTGCTTATTCCAGAACGAGTCCTGAAACATTCCTGTTTCAAGTAACTTGTAAAAAGTATCTGTGTAGATGTATGATGTTCAGTTTCCACCAGTGACTAAATCAAGGACACATACAACATCAGTATTCATGGTTATAAAAAATTACAAATTTTATTTTCTTAAACATGATTGAATGACATTCTTGCTATTATTTTTCAGTTAACTGTTACATGTTAAATCAAATAAGAATACAAATCTCTCTGATACTCTTTATGTAACTCTGAGTTTTGATAAATGACTTTTATCACTTTCTTCCTGTGTAAAAGAATTTTCATTTCACATTCTTGCAAGGTAGTTATTCATTTTTTTGTTTTAGAAAGTATTTCTTTTTAATTTTTTTGTGTTTTACTTTTTTTTAGTTTATTTTTATTCTATAATCCTTTTTTATAGTCCAGACTTCATCTTTCTTCTAGTTCCCCCCCTCACCCGATCACTCCCCATCCCATACCTCTTTTCTCACCCCCACCACTACCCATCTCCAAGAGGATGTCCCAACCCTCATATCCTCCCACCCCCCAATCCATCCCACCAGGCCTCCCCACTCTCTGGGGCCTCAAATCTCTCCAGGGTTAGGTGCATCTTCTCTCACAAAGGCCAGACCAGGCTGTCCTCTGCTGTACAGCTGTCAGAGGCCTCACATCAGCTGGTGTATGCTGCCTGGTTGGTGGCTCAGTGTCTGAGAGATCTCAGGGGTCCAGGTTAGTTGAGACTACTGGTCTGCCCGTAGGGCAGCCTCCTCAGCTTCTTCCAGCTTTTCCTTAATTCAGCTTCTCCCTGGCTTCTGTCTATTGGTTGGGTTCTAGTATCTGCATCTGATTCTTTCAGCTGCTTGTTGGGCCTCTCAGAGGGCAGACATGCTAAGCTCCTGTCTGCAAGCACATCATAGCATCAGTAACAATGTCAGAGCTTTGGGCCTCCCCTTGAATGGATCCCAATTTGGACCTGTCACTGGACCTCCGTTCTCTCATGCTTTTCTCAATTTTTGTCCCAGCAGTTCCTTCAGACAGGAACAATTCTGGATCAGAGCTTTTGACTGTGGGATAGCACCCGCATTCCTCCACTTAATGTCCTATCCTTCCACTGGAGGTAGACTCTACAAGTTCCTCCTCCCCATTGTAGAACACTTCCTCCAAGGTCCTCCCTTTCAGTCCCGAGAGTCTCCCAGGTCTCTGGTACATTCTAGAGGATCCCCCTACCTCCTACCTCCTGAGATTGCCTGTTTCCATTCTTTCTGCTGCCCCTCAGGACTTCAGTCCTGTTTCCCCCTCCCCATGACAAAAACACACACACACACACACACACACACACACCACTACCTGATCCTGTTCTTCCCTTCCCCTCACTGTCCCCTCTCTCACTCAGGTCCTTCCCCCTCTCTGCCTCCTGTGATTGATTCTTCAAGTGAGATGGATGTATCCTCACTTGATCCCTTCAGCTTGTTAACCATCATGAGACCTTTGGGTTGTGTGCTGAGTATTCTGTACTATTTTGTATAGTTACTATCCACTTATTAGTGAGTACATGCCATGCATGTCCTTTTGGATCTGAGTTACCTCACTCAGGATATTTTCTAGTTCCATGCATTTGCCTGAAAACCCATGATGTCTTCGTTGTTAATAGCTGAGTAGTATTCCATTGTATAAATGAACCACATTTTCTATATCCATTCTTCCATTGTGGGACATTTGGGTTGTTTCCAGCTTCTGGCTATCACAAATAAGGCCACTATGAACATAGTGAAACACGTGCCCCTGTGGCATGGCAGGGCATCTTTTGGGTATATGCCCAAGAGTGGTATAGCTGGGTCTTCAGGTAGATTTATTTCCAATTTTCTGAAGAACCTCCAAATTGGTTTCCCGAGTGGTTGTACCAGTTTGCAATCCCACCAGCAATGGAGGAGAGTTCTTCTTCTCCACATCCTCGCCAGCATCTGCTGTCACCTGAGTCTTTTGATCTTAGTCATTCTGACTGGTGTGAGATGGAATCTCAGGGTTGTTTTCCATTGCATTTCCCTGATGTTTACTAAGGATGTTGAACATTTCTTTAAGTATTTCTCAGCCATTTGAGATTCTTCTGTTATGAATTCTGTTTAGTTCTATACCCCATTTTTTAATTGGGTTGTGTGGTATTTAGATGTTAGCTTCTTGAGTTCTTTGTATATATTGGATATTAGTCCTCTATAGAATGTAGGGTTACTGAAGATTTTTTTCCTATCTGTAGGTTGTTGATTTGTCCTATTGACTATGTCCCTTGCCTTACAGAATTTTTCCAGTTTCATGAGGTCTCATTTATCAATTCTTGATCTTAGAGCCTGAGCCATTGGAGTTCTCTTTAGGAAATTTCCCCCTGTGCCAATGAGTTCAAGGCTCTTTCCCACTTTCTCTTCTATTAGATTGAGAGTATCTGATTTTCTATTGAGGTCGTTGATCCCCTTGGACTTGAGCTTTGTGCAAGGTGACAAATATGTATATATTTTCAATTTTCTACATACAGACAGCCAGTTAGACCAGCACCATTTATTAAAGATGCTTTCTTTTTTCCAATGTATATTTTTGGCTTTTTTGTCAAAAATCAAATGTCCGTAATTTTTATTTCTGGGTATTCAATTCTATTCCGTTGCTCAACCTGTCTATGTACCATTACCATGCTGTTTTTTTGTTATTGCTCTGTAGTACAGCTTGAGGTCAGGGATGGTGATTCCCCCAGAAGTTTTTTTAGTGTTAAGAATTGTTTTCACTATTCTGTTTTTGTTTTCCAGATGAATTTGAGAATTGCTTTTTCCATTTTCTGTATCTTTGAAGAGTTGTGTTGGGATTTTGATAGGGTTTGCATTGAATCTGTAGAATTCTTTTGGTAGGATCGCCATTTTTTACTATGTTAATTGTACTAGTCCATGAGCATGGGAGATCTCTCTACTATATTAGCAAACTCAAAGAAAAAAAAAACCACATGATCATCTCATTAGATGCTGAAAAGGCATTTGACAAAATACAACACCCCTTCATGGTAAAAATATTGGAGAGATCAAGAATAAAGATCAATAAATAAATTATGTTTAGATAAAGGCCCTTATCTAAACATAATAAAAACAATATACAGCAGACTAACAGCTAATATCAAGTTAAATGGAGAGATATTTGAAGCAATCCCCCTAAAATCAGGGACAGGATAAGGCTGCCAACTCTCCCCATATCCATTCAATATAGTACTCAAACTTCGAGCTAGAGCAATAAGACAACAAAAGGAGATCAAGGAGATACAAACTGGCAAAGAAGAAGCCAAGATATCACTATTTGTAGATGATATGATAGTATACATAAGCAACCTGAAAAATTCAGCCAGAGAACGTCTTCAGTTGATAAACAACTTCAGCAAAGTCGTAGGATATAAAATTTACTCAAATAAATCAGTAGTCTTTATACAAATGATTAGCAGGCTGAGAAAGACATTAGAGAAACACCCTTCACAGTAGTCACAAATAACATAAACTATCTTGGGGTAACTCTAACCAAACAAGCGAAAGATCTGTATGACAAGAACTTCAAGTTTCAAGAAAGAAATCGACGACGAAGATTTCTTTTTTAATTTTTAAAGGATAAATTTTCAGGGTGTAGAATTCTAATCCTTTTCTCCTTTGTTAAATAAAACTTTAAATATTTCAGTGTATTCTCCTTTTCTACAGTTTCTGAAGAGACATTGGATATAGTCTTATCTTTGTTTCCCTCTCCAGCTTCTTGGTGGAGTTTTGCCTTAACTTTGATTTTCTAAGGTTTGAAGGTAACACAGCTGGATATAGTTTTGGGGTTTTGTTTCTGTCAGGTGTTCATCTTTCTCGGTGTCCTCTGTGTTTCCTGGCTGGTGCTTGTGTCCAGTGTTAATTTGTGGATGTTAAAAGCCATCATGGTTCTAAATACGTTCCCTTCTCTTGCTTCTTCTGCACCTCCATTAGGCATCTTGAAGTTGTCGCATGGTTCTTGGACATCCCTTCTAGTACATTCATTATGTTTTCCTCTTTGCTTTACTGTTTGAGTGATTTCAGTGGAGATACCTTAAGTTCAGAAAGTGTTTTCTCAGTAACCCTGTCAAGAAGCCTATCATGAACACTTGGTTCTGTTAAGAGTTTTCGTTTCTATCTTTTGTTGTTTCTGAGTTTTTCAGAATTTACATTGCTCATTTCTTGTTGTCTGTTGTCTGCTTAATTAATGGAAGTTTTTATCATATTAACTATAGCTTTTTCATTCTAATAATTCTAGCGTTCCTGCTGTATTCCAGCATCTCTGCAGTACTGACTCCAGTCCTGAAGCTTGCTCTGTTATACAAAATTTATCTTTTATACTTGAATCTCTTTTCCTTTATTGCCTTGTTGTGGTTAATGTAGCTGCTGCAAGCCTTTGGTGGTGTGGTGGTAAGGTGGCATACAGAATGCATTCTGTGGCCCTGTGAGGAGGTGGTCTCAGTCTCGGTGAGCCTGTGACTGTAATCTGTGAGCATCACCATGCTTCTCAGTCTGCCCTTTGCCCTCACGTTGGCAGAATGGGCTGTCTACAGTGGGCTTGAACTGGCCATTTTTTGTCTTCTACACAGGAAGCCTTTAGTGTGTAGCTAATTAAGTTCCCCATCTTTTGCCAGTAAATAACAGACTATTAACTGGGAAATTCTTAAATATTTGGAAACTAAATAGCACACTTCCTAATAACCTAAACCAAATAATAAGTCCCAAGGAACATTAGGAAATAGTTTTAAGTGAGTTAAAGTTTGCACAGTGTGTCAGAACTGTAGAATATGACTAAAGCACATTTGGAGGAGTTTTATCATATTGAATGGTTACATTGGGAATGGAGAACAGCTTCCCTCAAATTAATGATGTCAGCTTCTGTCTTAGGAATCTAAAAACAAAAGATTAGACAAAGAGGAATCAATAGAATGGAAAAATGTGGAGAAGGCTTTTGCTAATGGTGGCCTTGTGTCCTACCTCAGCTGTGATGTTTGTCAGTGTGTAAGTTGGAATTCTTTAGAGTGGATGCAGCTGCTTTTACTTTAGTTACACCATAGAAATTGCTCATTTTTTTTCAGTAAATTTTTGTTTGAATCATTGTTTTATACAGCGTATATACTTAAAATATCAATCAGAAGTATTCATAGTAAATCTATGGTATTCTAGTGGTCAGGCACTGGGTATAGTGGTAATTACGGGATTCCAGAAATGTGTGTTTGAGGTCAGCCTGGGCTATATAGACCGTCTCTAAAAAAGTATGTAAAGTGTACCTGTGAAAATTGTTAGCAAATGCTCCTGCCCTTGAGAGCACATTATACATAGCAGAAGATAGTAGCATTGATCTCTTTTTTTGTTTTACAGTTAAGGACAACGAAATTTTGCAATATTACAGCCAGTCGCTTGAAAAGTGGTCTTTCTCACAAGCTGTCACTGGTCTGATTGACACAGGAAAAATATCTGAAGCTGAATCTCTGTGCACTAAGGTACTATTGTGGAGTTATACATTGAAATTCATGCTTTTTTGTCTTAAGTAAAACTCTAGCACATAGTACTTATTGAGTGTAGGGTGTTGTGATAGCAAGCAGCATTCATTGGCTGCTTACTGCAGGTCAGTCCTTCTATTTAGCTTTATTTTTTCTGGGCTTTACAACAATCGGTGATGTACATGTTTATGATTGTCAACCTTTTTATGAGTGAGAAAATTTGTTTTTTAAGAATATTAAGTATTTGCCCAGAAGCTTTCAGCAGCTACAAATGTACTGCTACTACTGTCCTGCTTCTAAACCCTCGTCTCTTTGCAAAAGAGATAATATTTATTTATTATTCATGTATGTATATACATATCAGTGTATGAGGAGGTCATGGGGTATCATTTATCCTGGTGCTGGAATTATAGGCATTGTATGGGTGAGGGAATAGAACTCCAGTCCTCAACAAGGGCAGTATGCTCTCTTAATCACTGAGCTGTCTTCCTAGCCCTCGCCTGGACTCTGTATAGACCGTTTATTTTGCTTACGGTATTATTCTTTTTCTTTCTGGTTACTCCCTTTAGAATACTGGTCTCAAGAATGTGTTCACTTTTCCAAGTTCTGAAGCAGTAGAATGATTGGACATTGCTGAGTGGTGACTGGAGCCTCTTTTTTATCACCGTGGGCTACGACTGTGTGGCTCTCTGATGGCAGGCTTTATGGGTAGATTGTTAGCATCTTTCCTGCCACATAGAGTGACTCAATAAATATTTATTCAATCAGTTAATCAGTTAAAGGTTTCATGGACCTACTAAAAAGAGGAGTTTTAAACATGACTTTTTTCTGAATGTTTATGGCTCATAAATACCAGAGCAGGTATGTTGTTCTCTTAGAAATGGTTTTTGAAAGAGAAACAAATTTTACAGAGGGATAAAAATGGTCTTTCACGATGCCTTTTGTCCTTCAAGTCTTTGAAAAGCAGAGTAATGTATTCCTCTTTCACGTGACGATTCGATCTGCTCCAAGTCCGGGATAGTGTATTAATTATATTCTGAATGCTGACTAAGCATAAATTAGCAGTTGTAATGTTTTCTCTGCTAGAATGAGGAATGTCTTAGGAGTCTGTCCTTTTCATTTTATAGTTTTAGTCTCTCTTAGGATAAAGCCTTCAAATACACTTTAGATATATGTTGGACTGTGATCTAATGAGAAAAAAATAGACACGTGTTCTCTGAAGAGAAGCAGCACAGAAGAGTTGACTACAGAAGAGATGGAAGTTTGCCAGCCTACAGAGCTGACACTTGAGATGAAAATTCTAATTATTCTGATATGATCATAATATATATACTAAGTTATGACGCTATACTTCTTAAGTAAATACAAATGTTACATTAATCATACAGTATAGTATGCTCCACTGAAGAAATGATAACCTTTCCTTTTACATTTCTTGGGTGAGTTTTACATTCAGAACCTTAGTATAGCAGCTGAGAATAAACTGACTCAACAGAGCATATTAAAGCTAAATTCAGTGACTCAAGCACTACAACACTATTACTCATGTGAAAGGTTATTTAAGTACATGGTATATGTATGCTTTGTATTCCCAGGCTATATAACCTTTTGTTTATTTAACTTTTGTACCTGTTTTTGCTATAGCCAAAAAAAAGGTTTAAATTAAGGGGAATAAAATCTCCTAGCATGGAGCACAGTGTAATTGCCTTTTATTTATTTCAGTTTAGAGCCTATTTGATATGTTTCTCTTTGGGATTTAATTTTTAGAATTTAAAAAGGAACCCTGATCAGCCAGCTATTATCTTACTGTTGAGACAAGTTCAGTGTAAATCACTCCTGGAGTCACAGAAGCCCCTCCCAGATGCTGTGCTGGAAGAACTGCAAAAAGCAGTCATGTCCAACTCAACCTCTGTCCCGGCATGGCAGGTGAGCTCTCTGCTTTATCAGAATACGCTGTGATGCTAGTTGAGGGATATCCTCCATCTCTAGTTAAGCCTTGATGTTAGGCTATGTCTGCCAGTTTCCAAATCTGGAGAGTATTTTGGAAATTTAACATTAGTTTAGGATCAGTTTGTATAATGTTTTAAGCCATTCTTAATTTTTTATTGTAAATTTCCTCAGTTGAAAACAATGGCAGAGCCCTGTCTTTTACTTTGAGTTGATGTAACTGAACTACATGTTTGTTTGTGTAATAAGGCCACTGTCTTAGTTATTTTTCTTGCTGCTTTGACTGAATATGTGATAAAAGCAACATAAGGAAAGGGGTTATATTGACTCACGGCTCTATGGTGGTCTGAATGAAAGTGTCTTTTTTGAAGGCTTGGTCTCTTGTTGATGGCACTATTTGGAGATGTTTGAAAAATGTGGCCGTGCAGGAAGAAATGTGTCTCAGGGTTGGCTTTGGGAGTGTGTGGCCTCGGCTCATTTCTGGTTTGCTCTCTCTCCTTCCTGTTCCTGTTGCCATGCGTGTATCCACCAGCTGCCACCATCCCTGCCATACCGCAGTCTGTCCTTCTGAGACCGCACACCAAAATAAACTCTATTCCAAAAGTCACTTTGTGTTTTAGCACAAGAACAGAAAGTAACTAATACAGACATTGGTACCAGAGTGTGGGCAATTGCTTTACAGATCATGGATTTTGTAAAGGAATGTGGAAGACGTTGGTACTTCAGAGCTAGAAAAGTTGTTGAATGCTATAAGTAGAGCATACAGGGCTATTCTAGTAGGAACCTGGAAGGTAGACGTGCTGAAACTGATGCAAAGAAGAAATAACATCGGTTCTGCTCAAGATTTTCTTGAAAATCAAAGAAGTGAAAATGCTTTTAAATATAATCCATGAATCCAAATTTATTCCAGTACAAAAACTAGAGACATTCCAAGAACAGAAAAGAACTGAACAGTGTCAGTTCTAGCATCCATGAGGAAATTTATAACAGAACCTTAGCATTTGCACAAGAAAGATAACACACTACACTCAGGTGGGGTTTGACCCACACACTTGAACATGAGTGCAGTTAAAGATGCCATACATGTGAAATTATAGAATGTGAAATCTGAGTGACATTTCCCAACAGCAGAGGATAAGAGGGGAATAGTCTTAGCAACTGGGCTAGTGATCATTGAGTTACATTTTTGCTAAGTATCCAGCTGCTTTTTGCCCATGTCCTGAGAACTTGCAGGAGGCACATGAAAAATTAATCAACTGATTTCATTAATGCGGAGCATTTCAGTACTAGATAATGTCGAGTCAGTGGAATGGTTATTATTAATTACTCCTTGCAGGTCTACAAAGAAAAAAAAGCAAGTGGACAGAAAGAAATGAAAAATGAACAGTTTGGAGAGAAAAGGAACCCTAGAAAGCTTAATGTTATAGCCAAGGAATTTGCTAGAAAAGGTTCTGGTTATGAAAGAGATTAGGGCCATCAGAGAGACTCCTCCTGCTTTACCCTGCAACAAAAGAAAGGATGTCAGGCTCAGACCCACCTGGCTAAGGTGTCATCCTGTGAGAAGAGCACCTAAGGGGCAGCCAGGCCTTGTGGGCCAGTATTTAGCATTACAGTTGATAGCAAAAGACCAAACCTCAGTGCATCTGTACTCTTTAAAGCTAAAAGAGAAGCTGTGATTCTAACTGTTGTCATTTCTATTTAGCTTTGACTAGTTTTGAACTTCATAAAAAAATAGTACTCATTTGTATCTATTTTAATTTAATATTATTTATGGGAGAGATCTTTGTTCTTTCGTGTGGCCAGAGTGTTTCTTCATCTCATTTTGCTGTTATTTTGAGTTATTGTCTGTAATGGAACAACAAATCTCATATTTCTCTATGTGTGTGTGTGTGTGTCGGTTTATACTCGCATGAACATTTCATGTGCTGGTGTTGCTAGGTTGTTCTTTTTCTCATATTTTGTTAGATATGTAAGTAATAGTATGTTTTGGTTGTTCGAACTCTCATTTACCTGATGACTAAAGATGCTGAGCAACTTCTCAAATGTTACGGACCTTTCAAATACTCTCTTTGAAGCACATTTCTGTAAGTTTTAAATTGGCTTTTTAAGGAGATTAATAAGATAAGTGAATTACTTATGAGTTACTGGAATTCATCAAATTTTACAAATGTAATTGCGTTCTGTAAGTTAATATCATATATACACATACTTGTGTATTATCCCATCTGTGGCTCCTGTTGGAATGCTATTTTATGCCAACTTTTAATATTGATGAATCATAATTTGATTAAGCAGATTCTGAGGTTAGTGAGAGTTTTTTTGTTTGTTTCTTTAGAGTGAGTGAGTCTTGAGCTGGGAAGGTGGCTCAGTGAGTACAGTGCTTGCTGTGCAACCAGGAAGATTTGAGCCTGGATTCCCAGCCAGTCCAGCCAATCATTGGTCTCCAAAAGGCCCTGGCTGCACAGAGGATATGGAAAGAGATTGTGGAAGACAGCTGATAGTTAATCTCTGTTTCTGTGTGTGTACCCTTCCCCAACATGAACACACACATACACACACACACACACACACACACACACACACACACACACAAAACACACAGAGAGTAAAGTATTTCTGTTTGAGGGTGTTTGCATGTGTGTGTGTCTCGTGCTGCTGAGGTGTTTGGAATTGAGTTGCAGAGGGTTATTAGCTGCTGTGTGGGTGCTAGGAATTGAACCTAGGTCCTCTGCAAGAGCATCAAGTGCCCTTAGCTGCTAAGCTATCTCTGACTCTCATATGTAGAACTTTTGACCCAGGAGTCATAAGAGAAACTAGCCTGAGGTTTCATTCCTAAAAATTCATTGCTAAGTATTTTTATCGGTGGTCCTAATTCTTTGATTTTATTTTCTGAAAACTAATGTCCTGCTGTGTTGGTCTTTAGTTCTGCTTCCTTTTCATGTTCCCAGTTTTTTCCCTTTTTTGTTTCTTTGCTGTATTTGATTTCATCTTAATCTGTTGATTTGATTTGCTTTTCCTGCCATAAGTTCACGAGGCAGAATTTTGTTATTCTAACATGTGGGGTTTTTTTCCTTTCTAGTATTTTTGTGTATTCACAGTATGCAGGGGTGTGTGCGTGCGTGCGTGCGTGCGTGCGTGCGTGCGTAGAGGCCTGAGATTGATATTGGTTGTCTTTCTCAGTTGTTCTGTGTCTTTTACCCAATCCAGCTCACCGTTTTGGCCAGACATACACGCTTGTCTGAGTATTTGTCTCCATTTCTTGGACACTGGGATTATCAGTGGACCATTATGCCGGTCTGGCTCAGTTTTGAAGTCTAGCCCTTACTTGCATCGCAGGTGCTTTGCCTGCTGTCTAATTTGCATTCTAGTGTAGCATTTTCATTGTCATTTGTTTCAAAATTCTGTTTATCATTGGAATTTGTTTGAAGCATCTTTGAAAATTTTTAATATAAGAGTATACTAGAAATTTTTCTGTTAATAATTTCAAGCATAATTCTGTTTAGTTAGATTATAATTTTATGATTTCAGGCTGGTGGTATTTGTTGAAATGTAGTCTCTGTGATAGATTTTTGACATAGGGGCTCACTAGTAGCCCAGCGTGTCCTGGATCTTGTGCTCCGCCTACCTCAGCTGGCATTAGCCAACGTGCCTGGCTTAAGATTTGTTTCTGTTTTTAAATTAATTTTTTTATTGGATATTGTATTTACATTTCAGATGTTATCCCCTTTCCCCATTTTCCACCCCACCACCCAGAAGCCCCCTATCCCATCCCCTTCTCCTGCTTCTATGAGAATGTGCCCCCACTCACCCTCCCACTCCCACTCCCACCTCCCCAACCACGAATTGCCCCACACTGGGGCATCCAGCCTTCATGGGACCAAGGACCTCCTCTCCCACCTATGCCCGACAAGGCTATCCTCCACTACATATACAGCTGGAGCCATGGGTCCCTCCCTATGTGCTCCCAGGCTGGTGGTTTAGACCCTGGGAACTCTGGTTGGTTGGGATTGTTGCTCTCCCCATGGGGTCGCAAACCCCTTCAGCTCCTTCAGTCTTCTCTTTCATTCCTCCATTGGGAACCCATGATCAGTTCAATGGTTAGCTGTGAGCATCCACCTCTGTATATGTCAGGCTCTGGCAGACCTCTAAGGAGACAGCTATATCAGGCTCCTGTCAGCATGCACTTCCTAGCATCCACATCAGTGTCTACCTTTGATGACTGCAAATGAGATGGATACCCAGGTGGAGCAGTCTCCAGACAGCCCCTCTTTCAGTTTCTGTCCCACACTTTGTCTCCATATTTGCTCCAATGAATATGTTGTTACTCCTTCTAAGAAGGGCCAAAGCACTCACACTTTGGTCTTCCTTGTTCATGAGCTTCATGTGGTCTGTGAGTTGTATCTTGGGTATTGCGAGCTTTTGGGCTAAAGATCTCCCAAGCTCATGAATTGGCAGGATTACTATAGTAAAAATGTCCATCTTGCCAAAAGCAATCTACAGATTCAATATAATCCCCATCAAAAATCCAACTCTATTCTTCATAGAAATAGAAAGAACAATTTGCAAATTCATTTGGAATAACAAAACACTCAGGATAGCTAAAACTATTCTAAACAACAAAAGAACTTCTGGGTGAATCACCATCCCTGATGTAAAGCTGTACTACAGAACAATAGCGATAAAAACTGCATGGTATTGGTACAGAGACAGGCAGGAAGATCATTGGAATAGTATTGAAGACCCAGAAATGAACCCACACACCTATGGTCACTTGATCTTTGACAAAGGAGCTAAAACCATCCAGTGGAGAAAGGACAGCATTTTCAACAAATGGTGCTGGTTCAATTGGAGGTCAGCATGTAGAAGATGCAAATTGATCTATTCTTATCTCCTTGTACAGAGCTCAAGTCCAAGTGGATAAAGGACCTTCACATAAAACCAAATACACTGAAACTAATAGAGAAAGTTGAGGAAGAGCCTCGAATACCTAGGCACAGGGGAAAAGTTCCTGAACAGCACACCAATGGTTTATGCTCTAAGATCAAGAATTGACAAATGGAACCTCATAAAATTGCAAAGCTTCTGTAAGGCAAAGGACACTGTCAGTAGGACAAAATGGCAACCAACAGATTGCAAAAAGATCTTTACCAATCCTACATCTGATAGAGGGCTAATATCCAATAAATACAAAGAATTCAAAAATTAGACTCCAGACAACCAAATAACCCTATTTAAAAATGGGGAACAGAGCTAAACAGGATTCTCAACAGAGGAAACTCAAATGGCTGAGAAGCACCTAAAGAAATGTTCAGCATCCTTAGTCATCAGGGAAATGCAAGTCAAAACAACCCTGAGATTCTACCTCACACCAGTCAGAATGGCTAAGATCAAAAACTCAGGTGATAGCAGATGCTGGCAAGGATGTGGGGAAAGAGGAACACTCCTCCATTGTTGGTGGGATTGCAAGCTGATACAACCACTCTAGAAATCAGTCTGGCAGTTCCTTAGAAAATTGGACATAGCATTACCTGAGGACCCAGCTATACCACTCCTGGGCATATACCCGGAAGATGCTCTATCATATAACAAGGACACATGCTCCACTATATTCATAGCAGCCTTATTTATAATAGCCAGAAGCTGGAAAGAACTCAGATGTTTCTCAATAGAGGAATGGATACAGAAAATGTGGTACATTTACACAATGGACTATTACTCAGCTATTAAAAACAATGAATTTGAGAAATTCTTAGGCAAATGGATTGAAGTAGAAAATATCATCCTGAGTGAGGTAACCCAATCACAAAAGAACACATATAGTATGTACTCACTGATAAGTGGATATTAACCCCAAAGCTTGCAGTACCCAAGATTTGTTTTATAATCCAGCATAAAGACGTATTTGGTAAATCCTGCATGTGTAGTTATAAAACATGTGTTCTGTAGTTGTTAATTAATCTTTTAAGTAAGTAGTGTAAACCACACTTATCATTGCTTGTATCTTTAAGTAGGTAGTGTAACCAAGCTTCTTGTTGTTTGTACTAATCTCAGATGTTGTGCATCTGTCTTCTTTTCTGCTCCTTAGTGGTTGGCACAGGTGTATCAGTCTCAAGGAATGATGGGTGCTGCAGAGATGTGTTACAGAAAGAGTCTCCAAGTGGCATCCCAGCAGGGCAACTGGAGTGGGAAGCTCTCAAGTCTGTTGAAGCTAGCTCTTCTTGCCTTGGAAGTGTGCATGGTAAGGCATGTTGTAATTGTGATCATGAAAACATGATTCCTTCACAAAACCCTTTTTAATTATGCAACCTTTCACAGTGATATTCTGTGGCGTTTCCCTATTGCTTCATTGTCTTTTGCTTGGTCTCCCATGGACTGTACCTTTAGCTCTAGAGAAACATAGAACAGTAGGAACCCATAGATAAAACAGAATTTCAGAATTGTTTAGAGACATTCTAAGATTGTAATTTTAAAAGTTGAATTATAGCAAGTGTATTCTTGGTATCTTAAGAATTCAAGTCTGTTACTTTTTGTGACAAAGATGCCAGAATTTAACTTTTTTTTTTTTTTAATTCAATTTGACATTCCTCAAGGTATTTCTAGGGACCTATGACTTGATATCCTATTTTCTGACGCCAATTTTACATAATATTAACCAACAAGTCTTATTGCCAGTAGGTTAAATTCTTAAAGATAACATATACATGAGAGTGAAGAACTTGCAGAAAAATTTATTTACTATAATCCTATTTGAGCATGTATTTGGTATATGTTTACGAATCAGGATATATACTATGTGTGTTTGTAAATATTCAAGTACAGAAGTGCATAAATACCAATTCATGGAAAGATACATAAAAACTATAATGACAGTTCTTAAAGATAAGGGAAAAATTTTAAATCATATCTTTTGATAGTATTTGAATTTTTATCATAGTCATATAACTCATAGTTTAAAGATGAGCTGCCTTGTTTCTTCTTTACATGATTATAGGAGACTGTCCTGTACAGGCCTGAAATAGCTTGTTTTTACCTAATTATTCTATGCAAATATGATCAACTCACTTTGTATATTTTGATTAAGAAAGAAAAGAATGGAAAGATGTTTTGGGGTGGATGCTATTAGTGCTGTTGCTATAGACACGTGGGCCATGTTTTGTTTTCCTCCTTGGCTTTACCAGTGTTTTGTAGATAGGTGGTCAGTTCCCAATAAGTAGTTCTGGAGCAAATGAAGAAATAATAACACCACATAGGGGTCCACGCTTGGACTTGCCATCTTCAAATTTATTAATAATTCTGAACACTTGTGCTTTTGTACTGAGGCTTGAGTAGCTTGGCAGACAGACACCTGCTTCTGAAGTTAGAAGTCTGTGAGAAAGAAAGCTACCATCAGGAAAACAACTTAAAATCTCTGAGGCCTGGAGAGCTTCATGTCATTTCTTACTATAATACTCGCCAAATATAAACTTCCAAAAGTTTGCTCAGGACCTGGAAACAGTTCTCTTGAAAGAATGGGTGTACAGTGGAGGAACACTGTGCCATTATGGCTTTGGGGAGCCTCAGTCTCTGACTGAGACAGATGCAGATGTTTACACCTAACCAATGGACAGAAGCCAGGGGCTCTTGTGGTTGAATTAGGGAAAGACTGGAAGAAGTTGAGGAGGACGGTGACCCTATAGGAAGAACAGCAGTCTCAACTACCTGAACTCCAAGATCTCTCAGACACTGAGCCACCAACCAGGCAGGATACACGAGCTGACATGAGGCCCCTGACACATATACAACAGAGGACTGTCTGGTCTGGCCTCAATGAGAGAAGATGCACCTAACCCTCAAGAGATTTGTGACCCCCCAGGGAGTGGGGAGGCCTGGCAGGGGAGGGTTAGGGGCGGGGACATCCTCTTGAAGACAGGGGAGGAAGAATGGGATGAGGAACAGTCAGAGGGCAGACTGGGAGGGGGATAATGACTGACTGTAAAATAAGATTAAAGATAAAAAAAAAAAAAAGGAAAAAAGAAAAGACACAGGCAAGTAAAACAAACCAGAATTAAAAGAATAGGCACAAGAAACTCAGACACACAAACACACACAAATAAAACCCATAAGAACATAATTTACAAGCAAAATACCAGTAAGACCAAAAAAAAAAAATGCTCAAATGAAGCAACATGAGACAAAAAAATCTATGAAAACACCATTGAGTTCCTGTTGTAGCCTTTTACTCCTGGGCATGTGGCTGCCCTGAAGTGTGGGTAGTGTACCCAGGAAGTTTCCTTAGCGAGCAGATGGAGATAGCATCAGGGTTAGGGGTAGGAGCTCATTCATGTCCACTTTCTCTTCTCAGTGTGGGGACCAATCCATCTTTAAAGTGAACATGTTAAAACTTAGAGTTAATGTTTACTTTGCATTTTTAGGCTAATGTTTCAGGTGATCACTGGTCGTCCTTGGTTCACGAAGCTACAAGTGAGGCCTTGAAGGTCTGCTTTAGTCCGCTGGCCGTCTTCCTGCAAGCGTTGTTACAGTTCAACCGTAAGATGGGAGCAAGGTATTACACGTCTGTGCTTATTATTTGCTTGGAAATTCTAGGTGATTATTAAGCCTCCTAGGAAATGATCGAGGGAAGATTTATAATGAAATGAACTAGTGTATCAGGCATTGGGAATATTACGTCTCTACTTTAGGAACATTTCATTCTGTATTGCAGTGAAGAATAAAACATTTCTTATTTATTTAACAAAAAATGGTGCATAGATATAAATATGACAGGTTTGGCATGTCAGCATTTCATGTGAAGATGCCCTTGAGATTTTTAATTTTTTTTTCTATTTTAGGATATAATGTAATGTGGATTCTAGAAGCAGACAAAATCAGAGTGGTTCTGGCTCAAGGTTATATTAATTAAAAAGTTGCTAATATAACAATCTGGAAAAATTAACAATGTTGAAAAGATAAACCTATTTGTAAATATGTGCTTTCATGTCTAGAAAAGTCAAAGGCTGTTGAGGTTAAAACAAAACTTTATTATTTATTAGAGGTCAGACGTGGAGATCACAAATGAGGAGAACATTACTTAGATGTCATATATATGGGTGAAAAGTGTGTAAAAATTTTAAAAATAACATCTATCCTAAGAAGTCAACTCTTTATAAACTAATGACTTAGAAATAAATATTGCTGACACAGAATATAGAATAGGTTTATAGAATGGAACCCAATGTATATAAACATGCTCCCTTCAGAAAGCCACGCCACAAAATAAGACCGAAGAATGAGTTACGATCCTTCACGTCTGTAAGATTCACCAATTTTATTTATAATACTCACCTGGAGAGGGGCTCTGTGCGTGCATCGGGTGGGCATGCAGCTTCACTGAGAAATGTTCTGCTGTAAACTTCTGAGTGAGCCATTCCCGCTGAGGCAAATCACGGACATGAGAACACTGGCTCTCATGTGACCCTGCCATACTTATCGTTGATAGCATTTCCAAAAATTAGACCCTAAATATGCCCTCTAGGAAGAAACGGTGCTTATGATGTCACACAGTACATGGACTTTTCCAAAACAACTTCCTGAGTTCCTGCTCAAGCCAGTTGCTGTTTTTATGATTGTTTTGCTCGGCAGTTCTGAGGCCAGTTATTTTGTGTTTGTTTCTACCACTAAAGAGTTTTGAGAGTCATAAATGTTAGTAAGATGGAAGAGAAAAAGTCAGAACATAGCTGTAAATCATCTTGTAATTATGTGAGTTGAGTTTACATATTGAACATATCCTTGAAAACACTAAATGCTTGATTTTACTCATGTGGCTTCTTGTACCAATAATAAACATTCGTGTTCGTTGTAGATCATGACTGCTATTGGCTGCTTAGTTGGTTGGTTGGTTACTTGTTTAAGAACGTTTTCTCACTGTGAACTTTTGAGCTAAGGTCTTTTTGTGTAGCCCAGGTGGCCTTGGACCTGTGAGCCTTCTACCGTCTCCTCCTTAGATCGGACCTTCAGGCATGTCCCTGGCTGATTTTTCTGCAAAATTTTTTGTCAGAAACATCACAGTTTGAACACCCAGAGACGTTCATGTAATTTGGAGTCTTCTGACTGTATTTTGAATGAACTTTAATTTGCATGTCTGCAGTAGGAATAAAAGCAGCAATAAGATTGTGATACTAAGTATGACTAAATGCCATAGTGCTTTGTGCATAGTCATAGTAAACATTTAATAAATAATAGCTGTTACTGTTCTTATCAGAGTAAACATCATAAAGTAATCAGTTAAGATATTTAAACAAATGAGAAAGGTAATGTATGTATGAGACTAGTACATAAAATCTGCCATAATAATTAAAATGCTTGAAGTAATTGTACACGTCTTTCTTCTAGAGAGACACGGCGCCTTTTGGAGAGAGTAGTGTACCAGACTGGATACCCCAGCTCAATTGTATCAACTGCTCGTTGGTACCTCTTAAGACACCTCTATGCAAAAGATGACCATGAGCTAATTGATGTAAGCTGTTAACTTTACTTCAAATACTAGTTATCTTCTCAAACTTACTGTATTATTATTGAAAGTTTACAAGATGAATATCAAGTTTGTTGGCAAAAATACTACAATTAATGTTGCATTGGTAGTACAGAAAGAGTTACATACATGGTTCGAAGGTAAACCTGTAGATAGTGTTTTACATGCATTTGTTTTAAAATTCCCATCTTGAAAGTTAAGATTTTTTGGCATGAAAAACTAAGATATTAAGTTATGCTTAAAACTAGTTCAGTGAAGATTAAACAGGAAGTCATATGAAGTTTTCTTTGAGAATAGCTACCTTGGAGTCCAAAGTCCAAACTAATGTCTAACTCTGATGGCAAAAGGCATTGCTTTAAAACTCTTCTGTCAAGGCCCGTTGTGATCTGTGTTTAAAGACCTGCAGGAGGCGCTCGAGAGACGCTCTGGGTCTCTGTGAAAGCCTGACTTTGATCCCTGCTACCCATGGTGCAAGGGAAAGCAGACTACCCGAGTTTCTTGTGATGGATCCAAAATCATCCCACGCCACACATGTAATAGTAAATAGACTTCCATCAATGTACTTTTAAAGTGTTTTGATATATGACTTTCTTTGTTCTGTTACTGTAAAAATATCATGAAACTGTTAGCCATGTTGGAGCATGCAATTTTTTTTTTTTTTTTTTTTTTTGATTTGATTTTTTGAGACACGGTTTCTCTGTGTAGCCCTGGCCATCCTGGAACTCACTCTGTAGACCAAGCTGGCCTCGAACTCAGAAATCCGCCTGCCTCTGCCTCCCAAGTGCTGGGATTAAAGGCGTGCGCCACCACCGCCCGGCTTGGAGCATGAAATTTAAGGTAACCTTAATCTGTGTTCCCTTGCATGGCCACCCCTATTTTGCTCTAGAATAAACTTTCTCTTAGTCATTTAAAGAAAATAAATTGCATAGTAACCATAGGTGACAAGTTTAGATTTTTTTTTTTAATTTTCTGTGCTAAAATACAGCCGATGAAAAGTTATCCTCGCATACATGACTATTTATCGGCATAGTTTTATGGGCTTTCTTTTTCTTATTTTATTCAACTTTTTATTGATTCTTTATGAGTTTCACATCATATAACCCAATCCCACACATATCCCTGTCCCTTTGTACCTGTCCTCCACCTCTGAAACTTTCCTCCCTAAAAAAAGAAGCCCCCCCAAAACAAGCAAACAAATGTCATCGTGGAAACTATTGTGTGGCACTGTGTCCCACAGCGTGTCCCACAGCGTGTAACCTTTCGTCCACAATTCGTCACTTACAAACGGTCATTGCCATGAGTGTCTGGTCGGGTTCAAGGCCTCTGGCTCCTGCTGTACTATCAATACTGGCCCCTCACAGGCTTCAGCACTTCGTAGATGAGGTAGCTGTTGGGTGGGCCAACTCAAAGCCCTGGATCTGGGCCTGCGTGGTAGCTGAGCTAGTCAGCCCGCCAGCTCTCCTGTACCCACATCACCAGGGCAAGCTCTCCAGCACTGTCCCAGCTAGCTCACCCAATGCCACTGGCTATACCATTACACATGCAGTCAGTCGTCTGACCAGAGAGTTCTGTATCATCAGGCAGAATCTTGAAATTGCTGCACACTGTCTTATGAGATTGCTGGTAGAGCACTTCTTGTAGTGCTTGACAACAGACAAACAGAAAACAACTGAATGATCAGGTAGAGTTGGTGGAACTAAGACAAGCTTCCTGACAAAACCTGAAACCTAGACCTTAGGTCTTACACCATGGCTTTGAACAGGCACTGCTGTTTGGACAGCCCTGCAAAAAGCAGGCATGTGGGGGTCAGGGTTCTGGGTGACAGAGGTGGGAGCAATGCCCTTGATTTTGTGCACAACTGATCATTAGACAGTCGAGGTATTGTAGTTTTACACAGTGCTTACGTGCTGACTTTAGCTGAGTAATTCATTACAGCAAAAAGGAACAGTTGCATCATGTAGTCAGGATTACGCTTTAAAAATTGCATCCCCAACTTCTTTATGATTTCACACAGGTGTTGGTGAGGAATGCCGAGACTCACGGTGATAAAAGAATGTTGGAACTGAATCGAAAGCTGTCGCACAGTGATCATGGACTGTGAGACTTAAGTAAGGAACCAAAGAAAACTCTTATAGATGACGCAGTGAATCAAGAGTTCTCACTAGAACAACACATTTCAAAATTGTAGTTGTATCAGCTGGGTGTGGTGCGGCACCAATTTAATCCCTCACTTTGAGGCAGAGGTGGGTAGATCTCTGTGAGTTCCAGGCCAGCCATCTATACACAATGAAATCCCATCTTGAAAAGAATAAAAAATAAAAACAAAGAAATTTAAATCTACAGTTTTGGTCATCCATTGCTTTCCCTCTTTTTTTTTTTTTTCCATCTAGAGACACTGAAGTTCTTAAGTTAGGGGTGTAACTTTTCAGTAAACCCTCCATCTGCTTTTAACCTGAAAGAAACCTCTGACTTGGTCCCTAAGGAAAGTTAATACCCTGGTTCCTACTTACTTAACAGTTACTTGTTTGTTTCTTTGTTTATGAGACATAGTTACTCTGTGCAGCCCTGGCTGCCGAGGAATTTCCTCTGTAGACCAGGCTGGCCTTCAATTTAGAGATCCACCTGCCTCTGCTTCCCAAGTGCTGGCATTAAAGGACGCCTCACTATCGCCTGGCGCAGGCTGTTACTTTTACATTTGCATGATAATGGGTACTTTTTGGAGGTTGCCTCTTACAATAAAACCTTTGTAGCCATTTTACAAATAATATGAAAAAGTAAATTTTCTTTCTTTTCTTTTTAAATCCCAGAATTCTGCAGACCAAGTCTTGGTGAAATCTACATGTTCTTGTACTCTGTCTTGTTAGTTCCATTTCAGATCCTATTGATGAAGCATAATATGAATGTTTGTAAGATTCTGACTGCTAATGGATATATTTGTAAAGTTCAGAACGCTCGGTTGTATGGCTGCATTTAAAACATATTAATGGGAAAATAATGCTGATGATACTTAATTACTCATGCAAATTGTTTTTGCTCATGATGAAAAGACATGACTTGAAATAAAACAAAAATCAGTGTCTTATTTTTTCATATTATTAATATGAAACATAGTTTTTAAGTTTCAGGTTTTAAAACTTAAAAGCAGAGTTACCTATTTTTTTCAAAGTGTAATTTATATATTTAAATAACCTATATGTCACTCACTTTGGATTGTGATTTTAAATATTCCAGTGGGCATGGTAGTGCATGCCTTTAATTACCAGTACTTGGGAGCAGAGGCATGCAAATCTCTGAATTTGAGATTAGCCTGGTTTATGTAGAAAGTTCCAGGCCACCCAGAATTGCATAGTGAGATCTTGTCTCAATAAATTTTTTTCAGATGTAAACACTGATTGTACAGAGGTATGTGGTAGTATAATTAATTTTGTATGTGTTTTTTTCTCAGCCAGCAGGCTCATTGTATTATTTTGTGAAATCCTATGAATTGGTAATATTCTTTAATTAAATTGTATGTCAGAGGTTATTCTCTTACACAGAACTGTAACCTGGATTTTTCCATTTGTGTTGGAACATTATAATCACTGACAGTTATTCAATCAGAAGCCTTAGGGTAGGAGGGCTCAGAACTCAGCATTCTGATGGAGCCTGAGGAGGCTTAACCCTTGCACAGACCTGAACACAGAGGTTCTTCTGGTTGTTTCTCCCTGATCCTCCTGGGAAGCTGATCCAGCGTGTACAACCTGACCCCAAGGCAGCTATGTGTGCGCCAGAGAAGGCACTGTGCAGCTCAGTGCCCACGTCCTTCTGTCTTCTCCTGGCTAGGCTGCTGCCATCTGCCTGTATTAGACGTGGTCCCTGCCATCCACCTGCTTTCTGGGGGTATCATCTGATTCCCAAGGTTATTTCCTTCCCCATTTAGATTATGTGGCCTGTTTTTAAAGGTTTAGAGAATGTATTCACTTAAGATTTGTATACTGAAGATCACTCACGGTGTGTTTAGCCTTCGCTTCAGCCCAAATTCAAGCAATGACCTTTGGATTCTTTTGCCAATTCTGGCTTCCAGGACCCTGAGTTTTCTGCAAATCAGGGTAGTAAAAAAATGTCTTTAATATTCATTCAGCATTCTTGTTTGCATTTAGAATGTACACATGCAGGTTATTTTGTACCAAACTTGGAATCATTTACCTTCTCCTTTAATATTAGTGTTAAACAACATTCTTAAAGCAAGGCACTTTGAAACATATCAACATTATAAAGCTGTGGAAAAATGAATTAAAGCTAATTTCAAGGACTAATATTAAGTATTTCATTGTTATTCCTACATTTGATTTTAGAATTATGTGTTTTCTGTTATTGCTTCTCTTTACCCATTTAACTACCGTTGATTACACCATCATTTACAACATATGACCCCTTTTTAGTATAGAATATAGCCATAAAAGACTACTCATGGTTTTGAGCTATCATGGGGTATAGTTTTTTTTGTGTGATAATATTTAACTTTCTTTTGTTGATTAGAGAGTTTTAAATAATAACTTTATTGGTTCTCCATGAACTTCGTATCATGCACCCCAATCCCACTCATTCCCCTGCCCCACCCCAGTCCCTTGAAACCTCTCCAGCAACAGAGAAGAAAAAAAACTCATTGTGGAAACTGGCGTGTCACCGTGTACCCCACAGTATACTCTTTTGTCCACATTTCTTTGCTTGCAAGTGTCCATTGCATTGACTTGTTTATCCGTGTAAGGCTCAGGCTCAGGCTTCTACTACTCTGTCCATCCTGCATCCTCACTGGGACATCTCTGCTCTGTCCATCCTGCATCCTCACTGGGACGTCTCTGCTCTATCCATACTGCATCCTCGCTGGGATGTCTCTGCTCTGTCCATCCTGCATCCTTGCTGGGACGTCTCTGCTCTGTCCATCCTGCATCCTCACTGGGACGTCTCTGTTCTGTCCATACTGCATCCTCACTGGGACATCTCTGTTCTGTCCATCCTGCATCCTCACTGGGACGTCTCTGCTCTGTCCATCCTGCATCCTCACTGGGACGTCTCTGCTCTATTCATCCTGCTTCCTCACTGGGACGTCTCTGCTCTGTCCATCCTGCATCCTCACTGGGACGTCTCTGCTCTATCCATCCTGCATCCTCACTGGGACGTCTCTGCTCTATCCATCCTGCGTCTCGCTGGGACGTCTCTGGGGTAGCCTCTTGTTGCCCTGTGTTGTGGAGATCCTGCAGCTTTGTTTCTGAGGGCTGGCCCTTTCATGCATTCCAGCAGTTCATGATGGGGAAGATGTTGTGGTGGGCCAGTTCAAAGCCCTGGAGAGGTATCTGGCCTGAGAGTTACCTGAGTTGCCCAGCCCGCAGGCTCTCCTGCCACACCTACAACCAGGGCCAGCTCCACCCTGCTGCCCAGGAGAGGTGCAGGGACCCCTCTCCTGAGTGTTAACATCTGGTGAGGGACATGCCCAGTTCTACTCTCCTGACTGCCATAGATGATGGGGGATGAGAAGGGAGAAGGGAATTTCTCCCTTGTCCACACCTCTGTCGAGCAGACAAGAGGCAGGGCCAGCTCTCCTCTGCTCACACCCTTGGGGCTGGCTCACCTTCAACCTCCACATCCAGGGCCAGCTCTGCTGTGTTGCCCAGGTAGGTGCAGGGCCTGCTCTCAAGTGCTGCAGCAGGTGAGGGGCAGCATCAGCTCTCCCACTCTGACGACCTCGGGCCAGCTCTCTTGCCTGCTGTAGGTGGCAAGGGGCAAGCATGGCAGAGAGGCTGTGCATCTATCCTTCTCACATGTCACCACATGGCAGACAAAATACTAAGGCCAGTTCTCCCATCGTGGCTACAGTGTGTGTGTTTGGGGATGGGTTGCCCCATGGCACTGGACTGGTGGTTGTCTCAAGCTGGCTCCTTGCCTGAGTTCCGTTCAAGGGTTATCTGTCTTGGGCCCACTCCTACTGGAGCCAAGGCGAGTTTCTTATAGTCTCTGGCTTGCTTTTGAGGTGCTGAACTGGACTGGTAGTCATCTCAGATTCCCCCACCACCACCACCACCACCACCTTTTTTTCCCCAGGGAGTGTTAGACTACTAATCATTCAGTTGTTCATAGGTCATAACACTGAACGTAGTCATGGCCTCGGTCTCTGTCACCTGATGATGCACATGAGACACCTGCAATCCTCTAAGGGCAGGGATTACAGGGTTTTAGAGCAGCATTTTAATTTCTAGCTTATTCAAATACTTTTTTAAAAAAATTATTTATATGTTCATAAATACTACTTTTTATTTTAAAATATTTTGAAATAGAAAAATTTCCTGGAGAAATAGCCATTGTTGCTATTCATAACAGCAAGGAAGCTGAATCAGCCTAGATGTCTGTAAGCAAGTAAAGGACAGGGCAGTGTGGCATGTATACACATTGGCTGTAAGGAAAAATGAAATTTGCAGGCAAATGAGTGAGTCGGGAAATTATTATATTAAGTGAATTAGCCTTCCTAATAAGTAGTTCTGTCTAATTTTCTTTTTTAAATGCATTAAATTATACTCACATAACCTGGCAACTTGGGTTACATTTGTGAAACTTGTGTTGAATGGAAAGAACCAACTCCTCAAAGTTATCCTCTGATGTGGCTCCTGCCTTTCTCCCTGGAGGCTGTTGGCCACCAGCCTAAGAGGATGAAGGGAGCAGAGACAGAGCAGGGTTCAGGCAGCTGTGAGTATAGACAGAATGACCCCTGGTGACTGCTGCAATAAAATGAGTCTACTTCATTGTTTTGGGGATAGGTTATGTGAGGGCTTTTTTATGGGTATGGGTGGAAAGGGTTAATTGATTGTTATTACATCAAGTGAACAGGAAGGGCTGATTGGTTATAATACAACACTGAATTATCATGCAGACAGGAAGCCAAAGTGGGCCGTGTGTGCTGAGTGACTTTTCAGACAAGGCCAGCCACCTGTGTTCAGGGACACTCCAGACAAAGGCAGAGATGGAGCGCTGCTAAGAAGAGGAGTGCCCATTCACCAAGCTCAGCAAGCTGTCCAGTCATGGGGACTGCTACCTGAATAGCAAGGTTCCCTACTAAATACTGTGAGCACCACAGGCACACTACAGCATGTGCTCCCCCATACACACATCACTGTACACACAGAAGTAATTTTTATAAACGTTTCCAAATATACATACGCATTGTTCATATAGAGGATTTGATTGGAGTTACCCTACATAAGGCATAATGCACCTCCCAGAAGCCATAGGTTGCCAGATAACAAACTCAGCTGCCAGATGTGAAAATCCTCCCTTCAAGTTGTTGGTCAGAGGGTCCTGGATACCCCCGAACAGTGCAGAACTGTTGCCAGTGCTCTTGTTTGCCCAGCAGAACCAGATGGCATGATGCTGTTGCTGAAGACACCACACACTTGATCAAGGGACTTAGAGAATTCAATGTGATACTGAACAGGTTTCCTGGCTACTTTTCATAGTACTGGAAGGTGCTAGGTAGGCTGCTGAGGGAAAGTCGTCAATAGTCTTACCCATTTGTGATGCCTGTGACATACAGTAATGACAGGTACAGCAAGATACAGCCATGGGTGCAATTCTACCACAATTTTTATCGGGGTGACCAACCACTTTCTGGTTGTATTTAAGAACCACTCCACAGGGGATACTATAATTCTAGCCAGAAATCATCCATGGATTAAAACCAAAGGGATGAACCTACTAGCACTTTTTTGCTACGTGTCCAAACTGCCCTCAAACTTCTTATTCTATATCTATAGATTAGTGCAGATCTCAGAACTCACCAGAGAAATTTCAGTGGACAAGGATTAATGGAGAAACTCACAAAACTGGTCAAAATACAGAGAATAAGTATGTGCATTACTCAGGCACAGACGGAACATATCACACTCTCTTCCCAAGGATCAGGGCCATTTTGGGAAAGAAAACCAAAAGATAGTAAGAGCCGGAGGTTTGAGAAGACCTGAGCATACCAGCTTCTTCTGGATGTGGCAGGACCACTGCACTCATGAACTCACAGCAGCTGTGGCTGCCTGTGTACAATCTAGCCAGTCATCAGTCCAGAAGGAGCAAGAAGGGCTTCACTGTAGGAGGAGCTAAGGTGGGAGGAGTAAGGAGAGGAAGAGGAAAAGGAAGAGGAGGAGCGAGGCAAGAGGGAGAGGGCAGGGATGTAGGAGGATGAAGAGCCACGCAGGTATGGAGAGCAGTCCCGGGTAACAACCGATATTTAGGTTAGCTAATTGGGAAACACCTCTAATTGTATGGGCATATTGTTATTGAGCATTGCCAAATATATAAAGCCTTTGATTAATCTTTAAGCATTAGAGTTTCATTCATACTGGGTACCACGTGGATGGCCAGGGCTCAGCCCAACCATGTGGAGACAGCATGGAAGATTGACAGAACCATCTCCCATGCTTGTGGGTGGCAGGGCTGGTGTTTCTGACTGGCCATTTCTAGCTGCGGCATGCACCTGTCTCCGGCCTCGGAACATGGTAGCTGAGCTAGGCAGAGCCAACACAGCTTAGTCAGCTTGACCAGCCGCTGTTTTAAATATCTCCCGAAACAGTTCACAAGCCTCCACCCCAGCTGAGGTGCTGTTGACAGTTGATGGTTGAAGGGCTCTAGCAGGCCCAAGCATGGCAAACATGGCACTGACAGATTTTGCCTTTTATCCTTCTCCCCACTAATTAATTAATAAAGCCATTAATTATATTCCTAAAGCTAGCAACCAAGCTTTATTCCCTTATGGGCCACTTCTTCCACCCAAGGCTGACCACCAAGGTCCAGGTATCAAAGTATTTAAGTCCAACACCAAAAGACTACTGTTGGCTCACCTAATTAACATATTCAGTCAAAATTAAATACCTCATCCTAACACAAGGTTTCCCCTTTTCTCTTTATAAACTGACATTTGCCTCTGGGCCTCCTCTCTATCCAGAATCAGTTCTTTGTCCCTCCAGGACAAATATTCCTTCCCCATCTCCCTTGTTTCTTTTCCCTTCTGCCCAGTCCTCTGTTTTCTGCCCTTGTCTCTTATTTCCTGCCCTTTGTCTCTCTAGGGCAAACAAATTTCCGTTGAGCTGAGAACTTGGTCCTGGGGTATCCTTCCTATGGTTTCTGTGGAGGGCAGTGTGAGAGTGTATCTGGGAGGAGGTAGGGGAGACAGTGGTGGGAGAATATGATCAAAATACATTGTATACATTACAAAATACTCATTTTTAAAGCATGTTTTATTATTGACTAGTTTTGTAACTATATATGTCTTCTTTTTTTGGCCTCAGAATTGTCTATGAATTTATAAATTCTGGGTCGTAGCTAGATTTCTTTTTTTTTTAAATTTGATATTTTCCTTATTTACATTTCAAATGTTATCCCCTTTCCCCATCCCCTCCCCAGAAACCCCTATCCCACCCCCTCTCCTTCTGCTTCTATAAGGGTGTTCCCTCACCCACCCACTCCCACCTCCCCATCCTGGCATTCCCCTATACTGGGGCATCGAGTCTTTACATAGGACAAAGGGTCTCCCCTCCCATTGATGCCCGACAAGGCCATCCTCTGCTACATATACAGCTGGAGCTATGGGTCCCTCCATGTGTACTCTTTGGTTGGTGGTTTAGTCCCTGGGAGATCTCGGGGTGGAGGGTCTGGTTGGTTGATATTGTTCTTTCTATGGGGTTGCAAACCCTCAGCTCCTTCAGTTCTTTCTCTAACTCCTCCATTGGGGACCCTGTGCTCAGTCTAGTGGTTGGCTGTAAACTTTGGCCTCTATATTTGTCAGGCTCTGGCAGAGCCTCTCAGGAGACAGCTATATTAGGCTCCTGTCAGCATGCACTTCCCAGCATCCACAATAGTGTCTGCGTTTGGTGACTGTATGTGGGATGGATCTCCAGGTGGGGCAGTCTCTGGATGGCCTTTCCTTCAGTCTCTGCTCCATACTTTGTCTCCGTATTTTCTCCTGTGAGTATTTTGTTCCCCTTCTAAGGACCTAAGCATCTACACTTTTGTGTTTCTTCTTGAGCTTCATGTGGTCTGTGAGTTGTATCTTGGGTATTCCGAGCTTTTGGGCTAATATCCACTTATCAGTGAGTGCACACCATGTGTGTTCTTTTGTGATTGGGTTACCTCACTCAGGATGAGATTTTCTAGTTCCATCCATTTGTCTAACAATTTCAGGCACTGAAGTTTTCCAAGGCAAAATGAGTGAAACAAAGTACTAGAATAAACTGTTGCTGCAACCTCTGTGCCTATAAACCTTAGAAGAGAGGCCTTTTATTATAAGGCAAAAATAGATAAGGGAATGGTCTTGGATCTAAGACTAGGAAGGAAAGTTGTCCTCACTCACAGGATGCTACACAGAAGCCACCAACCATGAATGGTTGAATGTGCTCACTCTTGCAATATGCCAAAACAAGTTGTACTTTTTACAAGATCACACAGATTAAATAGAACATTCACATTGTTTTGTAAATCTTAAATAACTTAACTTTCTAAGCCCCTACATTTTTAATGTCATTTCCTCCCTTTGATCACAAAAAATTTAGTCATTGTTTGATCTCTATATAGAAAAACATTCTGTAATAATAGGCAGTGGAAAACTTCAATACACTAGTTTAAAAGATTTAAGTGATCTGCACTATTTAATTGTTTTAGAAAATAAAAGTAGAGATAGTTTTTGTAAACATGGAGCTCAGAATTTGGAAATTCGGATGAAGCCAGGTGACAGTAGAGAAGGCCTTCTCTCATCATTCAGTTCTAGTACACATGTTCTGAGTTAATTTCTCTTGTTTTGACAATTTTTGGAAGGTAAATCTCTAGTTTTGACACAATTGTCTGGTTTCATGAAGAACAGATGAAGTTTAAGGGTGTTGGGGGAAACGAGGTCAAGGGGATGGTTGGAAACGTGCAAGAGGACAATGAATCTAATGATACTATTAAGACAAGTACAATGAAATCAATGGCATCCAATAGACTGGATTAGTTATGAGATCAAACAAATGGGGTTGGCTCCAATATTTAAGGACATGGAGTGAGCCTTGCCAGTTTTAAGGGGACAGGTAGTGGTGGGGGGAGGCATGTGAGCCAAGACAGCCTGGGAGTTAGAGAATTGGGGAATCGGGTGCAGGCCAGAGCACCCTAGGAGCCAGCATGGGGACTTTGGTCTGTTTACGTTAATTGGAAACCAGATGCCCCTGCTGGAGGTAGTTGGATGTAGGGGCATGAGGATAAGAAAAGTAATGGTTTATCCTGACAAACAGGAACCTGCTTCATAATGTTTCTGAAGAATGCTGAATAGATTTTACTGCTAGTGATCCTTCTGTTTATCAGGTCAGAGTCAAGTCTGAGCTGATTCCATTTTGTCATTGAAGACATTGTCAGCAGTGCTGCCATCTTTGGGGGGAGGGGCACACTTCGGACCTAACAATAAGCAGCTACTGGGAGATGGAGGTAAGCACACTTCAAAGCCTTGGGACAAGGGCTATACATGTGATTGAACAGCTCTTCTAAAGTAAGCTCTCTAGACTCCTATTCACAACCAGAAATGCTGAATAACATATAAATATTAAGAACAGCCAGTAACAAGTTTTTGTGCTAGTCAAGTAGCTTCTGGAAAAACCGAAATAAGATACAGTATCTTGACAATAGTAGCCAGTCGTTTGCTCCAGCCATGAGTGTTTGTGCTCAGACACACCTGTTTTGCATTAGCTATTTCCCACTAGGCTTTCAGTACCCAAGAACCCATAAGGAGAAATAGATTGAATACCCACTGTGTGCCAAACTCATTCTTTTAATCTCACATCATTTTGTGTGGTACATTTTCCTACTTTTAGAGTCAGAACAAAAAGGGTCAGAGAGGTTCACTTTTAAACGTGTCTGCTTATACAAGTAGAATCTACCTAAAAGATCATTTGTAATGGCATCTCTTTCTCTTCACTGCTATAATTCAATGAAATGTAGGAGGGTGTGGGGGATGGGGAGAGAGTCTGCCTTTGTTATCCTAACACGTTGTATTAAGAATGTATCATAACCATTTGGCACAACCTGACTTTTGGAGAGGAACATGAAGAGGAGAGCCATGGCCTTCCAGAGCAACCACTTAGGAAATGTGAATGCTTGTAGCGATATAGAATATAGACTCAGTTCTGAACCTTATAGAGAACCAAGGCCAAAGTCAACAAGTTGTTTCATTTAATCCTTGGTGACCTCATAGACTTTATTCTTCTCTGTGCTTTTCTAACTTATTCCTAAAGTCTACCAAGTTTCTTTTGAGCCTCATACCGTAGTACTGAAGCATTTGAGTGGTTTGGATGGTATTTGCACTACAATGACAACTAACTCTTCAGGGGAGGTAGCTGATAAAAACGCATGTTTATGTTCCTTTTCTCAATATTCTTCTATTTGCCCATCCTACATTTCTTGAAGATACTGTGTTGGTGTCATTAATGTATGCAAACCTTTTATTTAAAAGACTTAAGTGGTGGACTGTATAAGAGAGACAAAAAAAGTCCATGATTCAGGGGTGGTTGGGTTGCAGAAGTGTAGTTTGTCCAGTACCATGTAGGCATTACCCATTTGAACTCTCTTCCTGGACACGTGTCTTATGAACACAATGTATAACTTTTCTGGAGAAGCATCTGCTACTTGGCATAAGAGTTGTTGTGTTCCTTTTGATGGAGTTTGTTAAGGGAGGAAACAGGATGTCTTGAAGATTGACATAATCCGATTATGGAAATAATGTATATAATGCCTATTCAAATTAGGAAATAGTTTCATTGTCAACAGAACATCCAGAAGAAATGTCTATTTTGCTTTCTCTCTGCATCTCTCCTTTGCTAGAATTAGTAAAAGCAGAAGTATTTTTTTTTCATTCATACTAAATCTTTTAAGCACAAATATTTTTAGATAATGATCTGAAATCTGGGCTATATAAAGAGTACCATGGACCTCGTCTTTTCTTAGGAAAGTCAAATGCTCGGTTGATTAATAGTAAATGTCTAGTCTTCTCTAGGTCAGATTCTAATGTAAGGTAATCTGCTTGTGTTTAAAAAAAAATACAAACTGCTGTTTAAACTAAGTTCTCTGGACTGGTGGGTTCAAATCCTGGCTCTGTCTAGTAACCTGACCTGACCTGCTGTATCTCTCTGTTGTGATTAGCATCTAATATGAATCCATTTAGACTTCCTTGAGCAGTTCTTAATACCTGGCATATGTTCCTTCTCATCTTTCAGTAAACTTCAAGGCAGGTGCAGTATTACTGTTGTTGTTATTTAAAAAAGGAAAACGGTGGCAGAGGGTTCCATGAGGAGAAGTTATTTAGGGCAGAGGGGAGAGAGAGAGGTGGCCCGGCCATGACCATGTGGTAGGGGGAGGGGAGAGGGAAAGGGAAGGGGAGACAGGAACCGCAGGCGAGCGGGTCAAGGGGCAAGAGAGCAAGAGAGAGAGGAGGGCCAGACAGCCCCTCTTATAATAGTGGGCAGGGCTACCTGGCCGTTGCCAAGTAGCTTTGGGGAGGAGCATACCTAGCTGTTGCCAGGTAACTGTGGAGGTGGAGTTTAACAGAATGCTAACATACCTCCCTTCTTCTTATTATAAAAAGAAAGGAAAAA
Source organism: Mastomys natalensis (assembly GCA_021653895.1). Taxonomy (NCBI): domain Eukaryota; kingdom Metazoa; phylum Chordata; class Mammalia; order Rodentia; family Muridae; genus Mastomys; species Mastomys natalensis. Next base: position 1,129,925 of record JAJTUV010000677.1, read on the forward strand.
AAAGGGGAGAAAGAGGTGACGGCGAAGCAGGAATAGGGTTGTCGTGATATCTGGCTACTTCCTGCTGGCACTGGCAGCACATGTCTTTAGGGGGTCATGGGGTAATGTTTGTTTCTGTCCAGGGTCTGTGGAGCCATGCAGATAGGTCAGAAGGAACAGGTCCAGTGGAAGCAGCTGTGTGTGTGACAGGAGATGGAGCATCTGAAGGTTGCTTCTCTGGAGATGTCTTGGATGTACCTGGACTTGACAAGATGTAGGGAATAAGATTAAGCACACTTGGGAGAAAGAAATTTTTTCTAAGATGTACATTTGAAACCCAGAGGGATCCCACCCTTTGTGATAGTAAGTGGGACCTTTAGGCAGATGTACTTATCTGGATGGCATCTATTTGGTCCATGAGAGGTAGATTTCAGTGGGTTTCCTGTAGCTTATAAGTTTACAAAAGAGATAACAGCATGAGTTAACAACACGAGCAGTCTTTAAGATGAACTTTTGTTGGATCGTATAGTGGAATATTTAATAAAATAGTTAGGCAAGTTCATAAGAACTCAGGTAATTTAGGACAGTGGGATAGCAAGCAGAGGAAATATAAAGCGTTTAATTGGTGGCAACTGAGTTTAGATAATGAGTTAACAGATTACATCTGTGAAAGCTTAGCTGTCAATGTAGTCAGAAGTCTGAAAAAAAGAGTAAACAACAATCTACCAGTTATATATTAATTTAAAAAAAATGACAGAGTCCACTAGCCAACAGTTCCCATGGTTTCTATAGTCTCTTTAATGAAATCAGTTTGGCTTTCAGGGCAGAAGATTGCAGGGCTTTTTCTCTGTGGAATGGATACACATGACATGAGAAATGACTTACCTCGGTTTGACTTAGCTAAGTCATTTGACTAGGGTATCTAGTTTACAGTCTAGGCTGTATCTTCTAGGAGTCCAGTGTTTAAGTCTTCTGAAACCATCTGGGGTCAACTGCTAGAGGCTTTGGGATTTTGTCAGCTATAAACTATTTAAGTTAGTATTAACAGACTTTTGACAAAATTGAGAGCCATAAGATTGGTCTTAAGTAACTGAATAGAATTTAATAGCAGTAACTTTGGCGGGTGCTGTGAATCAGGTCTGCAGGCAGGCCGCAGAGGTGGAAGGGCGGGACTTCCTGCTATTGGCAGGAAGTCGCTGCCCAGTGTCGCTGGCGGGCAGCTGCGGTGAATAAGAAAAAAGCAAGCATGTCTAATAATCACAGCAACTTTTAAGTTAATGGTTTTTTTGTGGCGGAAGGCACCGTAACACTCACTTTATAGGTCCCAAGCAGAGAGGGAGAGAAGGTCCCCGGTATGATTAAAAAAAATGTAGAGCAGAGCTAAGACCCACCAGGCAGCTGGCGGACCGGCTGCAGAGGAGGCAAAGGGGGGGAGGAGACAGCAGTCTCAGACTAACTGCTGCTTCTGGCAAACCAAGAGAACAAAGTTCAGACGGCCGCAGATGACAGGGAGGAAGGGGAGAACCGCGAATGGCTAACCCGTTGGGAGAGACACAGTATTACAGTCGGGGAGCCGGTGCTCCTGATGCAGAGGGAACAGTCAGTCCAGGCCTGGCTGGAGTCTCGAGAGGAGGGGGAAGTGTCTCGCCCACGGGCAGCCGTTCTAGAGGGAAGTTCAGGAGGAAGAGGATTACAGGGTTAGCTCTGAGCTCAAGAGATCTTTCTTGGGACCAGTGGGGAATGGGGGAACAGGCAGGGTCTCTCGTCTGGGATATTTCAGACCACGTGGCAGCTGGTGGTTGAGCACTGTGTTAGGGGCAAAGCTCACGTGGTGGAAGTTTGCAACAGCAGTGGAAGTTCACGCAGTCAGCAGCAGCAGGAACGGCCAGTGGTGCAGGTGGTGCAGGTGGCATGGAGTAGCAGTGGGAGCAGCGGAGGATGGCGTCGGTCTCACATGGTCGGTCGCAGCGGCCAGAGCCCCACCAGCTGCATGGGTCTTCAGGTCCCGAAGTTTTCGTATCCCGGGTTTCAGCACCATTCTTGTTAAAAAAAGAAAAACGCGGAGGAGGGTTCCCCGAAGGGAAGTTTATTTAGGGCAGAGGGGAGAGAGACAGGTGGCCGGCCATGACCTTGTGGAGGGGGAGGGGAGAGAGAAAGGGAAGGGGAGACAGGAACCCGCAGGCGAGCGGGTCAAGGGGTAAGAGAGCAAGAGTGAGAGGAGCAGCCAGACAGCCCCTCTTATAATAGTGGGCAGGGCTACCTGGCCATTGCCATGTAGTTTGGGGAGGAGCATACCTAGCTGTTGCCAGGTAACTGTGGAGGTAGAGTTTAACAGAATGCTAACAACTGTCCTATCTGACAATGAGGAAACCAAAATTACAGAACAAATCCAAAACCACACCAATTGTGGCACAGGATTAAATTTGGGGTTTATAGCACTCAACATCTCTCGAATTCTCTGACAACTAGTACATCCCTCCCCACTCCCATTTCTTTCTAAGACTGTTGAAGTGGACCTGGCTCATGAGGTAGTGGTCAATCTACTAGTCATTTCAGATTCTCATTTGTCGTTTGTACATATACCTTCTGAAAATGAAATAGCTGCATTCTACCAAAGAGTCAGATAATGTCATGACTCTATAACAAGATCTAACATAATGTTAACCCTTTCCACAAGCATGTGTGACTCTGGTCTCCCAGAGCGAGAGAAAAGCCTTGTGGGACAGGCAACTATCTCTCCTGTTTCCTTTCATCAGCCCTGCCTCTTTGAAGAACTCATCACCCTCTGTGTGTTTGAAAAGACATGCATTCTTTATGAATTCTTTATTCTACTTATGAACTAGAAGAGGAATCAAGTAAGCATTTAAGTTGTCATTCTGTGCTTGCAAACTTACTTTGGAGGGTGGGTCATCTTTAGTAGGTGCAGCAAGGACAGTAGAATGGTAATGAATCACTGCCACCACCTGCAGGCAGCGACCAAGACCTTCCCATACTGTCACAGCCTCTCACCTACCACTCTGCTCCTCCTCCCTGATTACAGCCTTCCCTGGACATGCCTGTTCCTTCACACTCCGTGTCCACCTGCTTCCGCTTACGGTATCCGTGCCCCTAGGCCCATGGGACTCACACTCAGGCAAGTCTAGTGACTCCAAAGCTAAATTCAGAGTCTGGATTTTTATCCAGGCCTCATTTTCCTCCTTAACTACTGGACACATAGACCCTGCCCTGCTGTGTCATTTCTCTTTCAGCCCAACTGTGCTTTCTCCTCCCTGTCTGTTCTGTGTATTCCAGGCAAAGGAATCTCAAGTACAAATCTCAAGTACTCTTCTGTGTAAATTGCTTGGGGCCTATTATGGGCCCTTGGGTTAAAGCCCCATTTCTCAACATGAATTACTAAGTCCTTTGAGGTTGAGCTCCCCACACCCTCAATGTTCCCAAGCTCTCTCTTTCTCTACCCACTTACTGCACGACCCTCCCTTCTCCCATCTCGCAGGACACACGATAGGCTCTGACTATACTGAACTTCTTGAAGTTCATGGATGTAGTCTCTTGTCCTCCAGACTGTGCTCACTCTACTGCACTTGCCTTAGCTCCCAACACAGCCTTGCCCATGCATTTGCAAATGTAAGTATTGGCCTTTCCATAGACTGTAACTTCCTTAAGAGCAAGATATTAGCAGCCAACTAGGTATATGGTTAATACATGAATTCTGCCTTTCTGTGTCTGCAGGTAATTCATCTGTTGACTCAACCATCGGTAAAAAAGTATTTAAAACTTGAACTGTATAGAACATGTACTTGTTTTCCTTGTCATACCTGCTACCCCTGTCAGTAGAAAAAAAGGTTTAGCAGAAGTATATAGCACTGATATTCTGATATTGCAATAATCTAGTGAGGTTTAAAGAACATTTATGTCAGGGATGTGGCTGAATTGTGGCATGTTTGTGAAGCCTGCTGGAAAACGTGGGGTCACTCCAACATAGGAATGTGATATTTGTGCTGGGGTTCCTCCTATGGTTCCACATCCTCTGTTTCCTCCCTCTCAGTGTGTCCAGGCATTGCTGCATACCAGGCTGGAACCAGAACAGGTGGGGTCTGCAGGATTCTGGTCTGGCTGGGACTGAGTGCCAGGCCTGGAGTGGGGAGGGCTCGTGCATGATCTTAGCTTGTGCACATACCTTTATTTGGGGTGGACAAGAGCTATATATGAACCTTGAAGAGTGGGAAATCGTTTTCTTCTTAAGGTGAAGTTTCATTGGCTGGAGTTTAAAGAACTATGAATGCTTCATTTGTATGGAGAGGCATTCTAGGAATCCCATGTACTTGCTAGGCAGATTCTTTTTTTTTTTTTTTTACTGTTGCTCTTTAAAAAAATTTTTTTTATTGGATATTTTACTTACATTTTAGATGTTATCCCCTTTCCTCATTCTCCCCACCCAGAAACCCCCCTATCATATCCCCCTTCCTCCTGCTTCTATGAGGATATGCCCCCACCCACCCACACACTCCCACCTCCCTACTCTCGAATTCCCCACACTGGGGCATCCAGCCTTGATGGGACCAAGGACCTCCTCTCCCACCTATGCCCAACAAGGTCATCCTCCACTACATATATAGCTGGAGCCATGGGTCCCTCCCTATGTGCTCCCAGGCTGGTGGTTTAGACCCTGGCAACTCTGGTTGGTTGGTATTGTTGCTCTCCCCATGGGGCTTCAAACCCTTTCAGCTCCTTCAGTCTTCTCTCTTACTCCTCCACTGGGAAACCCTTGATCAGTTCAATGGTTAGCTGTGAGCATCCACCTCTGTATGTTTCAGGCTCTGGCAGACTTCTAAGGAGACAGCTATATCAGGCTCCTGTCAGCATGCACTTGCTGGTATCCTCATCAGTGTCTACCTTTGGTGGCTGCACATGGAATGGATACCCAGGTGGAACAGTCTCCAGACAGCCCCTCCTTCAGTTTCTGTCCCATATTTTGTCTCGATGTTTGCTCCCATGAATATTTTGTTCCCCCTTCTAAGAAGGACCAAAGCACCCACACTTTGGTCTTCCTTGTTCATGAGCTTCATGTGGTCTGTGACATGAATCTTGGGTATTGTGAGCTTTTGGGCTAATATCCACTTACTTATCAGTGAGTGCATATCATGTGTGTTCTTTTGTGATTGGGTTACCTCACTTGTCGGGAGCCAAGCTCAGAAAATTGCCTGATGTTTTGGGAAGCCTAGTCAGGGAGATTCTCGGTTCTCAGGTCTCAGGAATTTAAGGAATGTCTGGTACCTCCTGGAGGCTGCTGGCAACGGTGGGATGGCCCTGGGCAAGGGACCCCCGGCCCTTTCCTTGTTTCCCTTCCCCCTTTGTCCAAAATATATCTGTAAGTCGCTCCCACATTAAACAGACCTTGACAAAACTTCCTGCAGGGTCTCCGTTCTCTCTCTTGGCCCGTGTTCCCTTTTTCAGGTGACGGTCTACCTTGAGCCCCACAAAAAACAGAAGACCCTCTGGTTGGGTCAGGTGGCACCCAGCGTGTGGCCAAAGGTATGGACCCTCATCGGATGGCGGTTAAGAGAAGTGAAGTCTGCCAAAAAACCATTATTGAGTCACCGAAGACCTCTGTCACCCACGGAGGCCAGAGGTTAGGTAAGTCACTGCCGCCCAAATCAACATGGGCTAATCATTGTCTTGGAAGACAAATTTACTAAAGGTCTTAAGGCCTTAATCAGGGAGAGGGGAGTCAGGATAAAAAAAAAGAAAGATTTTTAAGATGAGAGAGAGAAAGGGCCAAAAGAGTCATCCACTCTTCAACAATGTTAACAAAAGAAGAGGAAAAAGCTGTCTTAGAGCCCTCCTAGGAGCAGCAGAAAATCAGGAGACGTCCTGCATTTTTCTCTGGCTCAAAAGGGAGAGATCCTCAGTTCTGTTTTCTCTGTCTATTGGAGCTCCAATCTGTCCAATGTGTGTCAATTGTCCGTTTTCGTTTTATTGCTTAAATGTTGTCCCATCTTTTCATGTTTAAAAAGAAAAATGGTTAAAATTTTATCTGCTGGTTGTTCAGCCCTTGATTCAGTTTTTAACTAGTTTCAGAAGGAGAGGGAAAGAGAGAGAAAAGAAATAGTAAAAATGCAGTTTCAATCGGCCTTTTGAGCCCTGCACTGTGGTTAGGATTAGCATGGAGAAGCCATGCCATAGTCTCATTGATTGTAAAAGAATCTCTTAAATGGCAGTAAGGTTGTTTTTGGCTTCTATGGTAAGGAGCTGATGGTTCGTTTCTCCTAGAAAAATCTGTGGCTATTATTATCGGGTTCAGCAGGTGACAAGATGCTTTTCTCTTAAAATTGCAGCTAGAAAAAGTAAGAATTTTGTTTGGATAAAAGTATATAAGATGCCCATTTACTTCATTTGTTTCTGACTGGTTTTAAAAGTATAAATATGTTCTGCATGTCTTTGTTATAGATTATTGGCTATAAGTTATTGGGTGTGATTAAAAACTTTGCAACTTTTGTAACAGAAAGTTGGCTTAAAACTGGTAACTCAGGATTGAAGTCATTCAGAAACCAGATGTATAAAGATAAGATTTAAAACAATGTCTCTTTAAGAGTTATTAAAAGCTGCACATAAGAACAGACAGCCAAACTTCATAACATGAAAGTAGTGCGCTTGGTGTTGATTTTAGAGAAAATAAATTGTTTACATTGTTTTTGCTTTTGAATTTGTTTCTCAAAATTTTAGTTATACTCTAATGTTGCAAAAGAGACTTAAAGATATAGCTAAACTGCCAGTATTCCATTGGCTGCAGTTGGCAGTTCAATTGTGAGTTTGAGATTTTTTAATTCGCCCATGTTTATAAAAAAGAAGATAGAACAAATAAAGTTAAATAAAAGTATTTCAAACAGCTGTGATACAGTGCAGGCCTGCAAAAAAGATAATCTTTGCACCTAGCCTCAGAAAACAGGCTGGGATTGAGAGCATTTACATTTAAATTAAGACATTGCAGACTGGGCTCCAGCAGAAGCTTGGGTGAGACATTCCTTTTGTCCTAACCAGCCCCTAGAAAGGTGTTTTCTGGAATTTGTTTTATTGCCTTGCTCCTTCCTTGGGGAGGAGGGGTTCGGCCTCGGACCCAAAGACATTCATAACAGACAGTTTATGGTCCAGTAGTTGTAAAATGATTATGTTGGAGAAATTAATAAGCCTGCTTCCCTCCATGACATAGCTGTGCCTGCTAGTGAAAAAATTGCCCAAAGAGTAAGAGAGGACAGGACTGGCCTTCAACTTGCCCTTATCTGGTACTCTCACTCAGCTAAAAAGAATTGGTTATTCAATTAATCCAAAATAAAGTTCAAATTTAAGATTTATGAAACTAATGGGGCACTACAGCCTGACTTGCCTACTCCAGGTGCCATTATAGATTTAAAAGATTGTTTTATACTGTTCCTTTACATCCTGGTAAAGGTGAGAGAGAGGTTTATACTAAGTGAATTTGCTTGTAATTTTTGAGAGCCCATGAAGTGCTATCATTGGAAAGGTTTGCCTCAAGAAATGGTTAATAATAGCCTTACATTACATAAAAAAGATTTTTGTTGTTGCTTTAATACAAAAGGTTAAACATTTAAATCTTTCAGTGTATATTATTCATTGTATATTTTATTAGCTGATCTTTCAAAAGGAGTTTTTCTGCAAGCTGTTGCTCTAATACAAAGAAGCTTTAAAATTTCAAAGTGCTTGTTACTCCAGAAAAGATTCAAAGGCAATATCTTTTCAATATTTGAGATCTCAGTTATATTTTAAACAAATTGTAACACAGAAAACTCCAATAAGAATAGATAGTTGGGACTAGAGAGATGACTCAGTCAATAAAGGCTAGACTCTCAACTAAAAATATTAGAGTTCAATTCCCAGCAACCACATGGTGGCTCAGAACCATTTGTGATGGGATCTAGTGCCCTCTTCTGGCTTGCAGGTGTACATACAAAAAATTTTACTTTTAATGATTCTCAAAGTTGTTAAGAGATTTTAATTGGCTAAAACCTCATCTTAAGCTTACCATAGGAAAACTTAAACCTCTATTTGATATTCTCAAGGGGGATGCAAATCCTAATTCCCCCGACAATTAACTGATGAGAGATAGATAGCTTTGTAGAAAATAGAGTAAGCTGTTAGTTATCAAAAGATAAATTATATAGAGTGTGATCAATTGTTGGCTATTTACATTATTGCTACTCATGTGCTCACAGCAGCCCTTTGGCAAGAAAAACCATTAATGTGGATTCATCTTTCTTCATCTGCAAGTAAAGTTTGAACATCCTATTATGAAACTATTGCAGTGTTAATACAAGATTATAAGATAAAATCCTAAAAATATTTTAGATAAAATGTTTATTCCTTATTCCAAATAAAAATTAAATTGGTTATTAAATAAAGATATTTGGCTTATTACATGGCAAAACTTTTTAGGCAAATTTGATAATCATTATCCATAAGACAAGTTGTTACAGTTTTTCTCTATGCATGCTTTTGTATTTCCTATAGATTTGCATGCAACCCATAGAAAAGATGTTTACTATATTTAAAGATTCCTCATCTATTGAGAAGGCAATATATATAATTATATATATAATATATATAAATCACATGTTAATTTTCTAAAGTTTCCCCTGCTTCAGCACAAATAATTAAATTATATGCTGTAGCCACTATTTAAAATGCTAAAAAATCAAGCTTTCAATTTGTATATAGCTCATGGTTTATAATTGCTTAAATTTGTTCCTTTTTAAAATATTGCTAATTCTCAAATTTTACAAATACAGCTTAATTTAAGAAACATGTACTTTTATTTAACTTCATAAGACATTTAAGAGCTCATACTGGACTGCCTGGACACCAGGGTAATGCCACACCAAATTTGTATAACAGGCAGACTATAAGCCTTACAGAAACAATTGGCCATACCATCTTATTCTTTATATCATCAAAATAGTAGTACCTTGAGACAATAATTTGGTATTTCTAGAGATTGTGCAAGTCAAATTGCAAAAACTTGTATCCTCAAATTTTTCATAATGGTGTTAATTCTTGAAGACTTATACCTACCTAATCAATTATGGTAAGTAGATGTTATTCATTTCTGATTTTAAAAAATTAAAACATGTACATGTGACTTGATACTTTCTCAGGCTTTATAGTTGCAACTGCTTTAGCAAGAGAAGCAGCTAATTGTCTATATTGTCTTTTATACTTGGTGTTCCATATCAAATTAAGATAAAATATAGAACTGGCTATTGCAGTCAGACATTTGAGATGCATTCTTGACAATTTAATATTACTCATATTACAAAGATTCCTTATAATCCTCAAGGACAAGGTATTGTGAAACAGATATAATGAAACTTTAAAATAATATCTTCATAACTCTCTGAGTGTGAGAAGAGCAGCTATTGGTGCTTTTGCCCTGGTTTTAAAAGAACTCTAAAAAATTGGCTTTAAATAAAAACAAAAGAAGGGGAGTTATACCCCCAGAATGGTTCTCCTAGAAATGTTCTCCATTTTCTAAATTTGGACGCTCATGGCAAATCTGCTGTTGATCACCTCTGGCACCCTGAGACAAAAAATGGAACAGCCCAGATTCAGTTCTCATATGGGGCCAAGGATCAATATGCCTATTTGATACCAAAGAAGGCACGGCTAGATGGCTGCCAGAAAGATTGGTGAAACAGATACCTCCACAAGGCCAGACCCAATTGTAGATAAAATGAATAACAATTGAGATCCAGGGAAGAGAGATCTCCCTGAGAATTCCCTTCTTTTTCCTTTCCAGAAAAAAAAAGCCATCTGTGGTGTATGCTGTTGGAGGCCTTGATCCTGATGCAGGCCTCAGGACTTGTACTACTCAGAACTTCAACGAGCCATTGACATCGACAGCGAACAGCGAGAGATCGACATCAGTAATATGAGAAAATCCCCTCATCTGATTTTCCTTCAGCAAAGGGGGTTCTGTGCAGCCCTCAAGGAGGAATGCTGTTTTTACACTGACCATACTAGGGTAGTTAGAGACAGTATGACCAAGATGGAGAGAGATTAGAAGAAACAGCAAGAACAAGAAAAACTGATTCTCTGCCTCTCCTAGGTTTAGCACCCTTCCCCCTTCCATCCTGGGCTCTGTGGTTAGTTCCTTTCTCATTTTGGCTTTCTGCCCTTGGGCCTTTAACAGGCTCACTGGCTTTATAAAATTGACTCCATGACATCTAAACCCCTACAAGTACATTATCATAGACTTAATTTGGCTGATAGAGGCTTGGCGGAGTCTTGCAATGACATAACTCCTTTAGGAGCTGCATGGAACTCAGATCTACGCATGTTGGTTCAGCATGGCGCGAACACAATGTGGGTACCTGCAAGGGGTGTGTGATGAGGTACCGCAGGAGGAGGACCCAAAATTGTCCGCTTCTGAGTCCCCCCGAAACACACACCTGGTTGCACAGAGGTTGGTGTTGATTTCTTGTGTCTCAAAGCAGCCAGCTAGGAACCTCGATATCCTATGTGGCCCACAAGACAAATAATCCTCTCCTCCTCAAAAAGACACCATTGCAAATGACACTTGGAGGACCAGGTCAATGCTTTCCCCCTCTGGTCAATGCCCACTCATCTGTTGATGAGATTTCTTAATGTCTGCATTCACCTGCCAGCCTCACTTAAAATTGTTAAAAGGGAGCAGATGTCGCAAGTCGGGTCACTCACTCAGGATGATATTTTCTAGTTCCATCCATTTGCCTAAGAAATTTAAAATTAATTGTTTTTAATATCTGAGTAATACTTCCATTGTGTAAATGTACCACATTTTCTTTTCTTTTTTTTGGGGGGGGGAAGCAAGGGCAGTTTATTCACAGTCCATCATAGAAGGAGGTTAGGGCAAGGAACTCAAGCAGAGGCAGCAATCTGGAGGCAAGAACAGAAGCCATGAAGGAGTGCTGCTTACTGGCTTGCTCTCCATGGCTTGTTCAGCCTGCTTTCTTTTTTTTTTTTTTTCTTTTTTTTTTTAATATGTGTATGTCTTTTTTTTTTAATTTATTTAGTTATTTAAATCACATCATAATTTACTTATTTACACAGGGGTTATAAACACAAAAAGGCAGGATGTGGGGAAGGGAATGGCACCAGAGCATAGGTGTTCAGGGGAGTACAGATACCTTTCAGAACAGGGTATTAGCTGGGTGTAGGTTCAGGGGACAGGTCACTATGACTCTGCCTATGATTCATTTGTCCTTATCTAAGTTGGTACTGTCCACCGAGGCTGCCTATTTATAAGACCTATGACTACTTGGGCTGGTAAATTTCCACAGAAGCCGCCAGTTTACAATAGCTTATAGCCTGCTGTTTCAGTGTTTTTCCACAGAGACCCAAGACTTGGTGTTAGCATGCATGTATGTCAGGACTATTGCTGACTTTAGGCCTATGGCTGATTTTAGGCCTTTAGGTATATGTAGGGCTGCTCCTGACATCTCCTCCCTTCTCAAAGTATAGAAGGGTCTTGGCAATTCTATTCTTGCGAAGGCAGGGATAGAGGCCTGACCTCCAATAATTGAAGGGGACCTTGTAATGGCTCAGGTCCTCCTGTCATTGTCCAGTGAGGCATGAGGGCCATACCCATCCCGATGTCTTTTCCTGGAGAGGGGATACTTTTGACATCAACCCCTATGCAGTCAGGCTTGTCCCTTAGGGAACCCAGATAGATATTTAAAACTTTTATTTATATTCCCTTGCAGTGCTTAGCCTCATAGCCTAAGCAAGAATTCAGATCGCCAGACAGAGAGGGTTCTGGGTAACCCCTCTCTGCTCGGTCTAGGTGTGGAAATCTCTTCTTTTAGGTTGGGTGGAGATGGGTTTGAGGAACACCCTGGATAAAGTAACAACCTCATCTTGAGTCTCGTGGTCCTCCATAGCTAACTTATGATAATGTATCTGAATAGATTTTGCTTCCAAATTATCTATCTGTTGTATCACAAAGTTAGTCAGCCTATTTAAGGCCCGGGACTAAAAGAAATCAGCAGAGATAACCCAGTTAATGGTCCCAAGATGGGAGGAAGTGGGGTTGAAACCATAGAGAGGTTGAAAACCAGTCCTTGTACCAGCTCTCATATTCCTCTTTCTCTCTCTGCCATTTCTCTGGGCCTTCTCTGACCTTTTTCATGTTCTCTTTAACCATCCCTGTCTTGTCTATGTAAGGGCAACATTCTTCTTTAAGGGCTGTACACTGTCAAGAGCTGTACACAGTCTTTTCTATTGTAGAAGAATAAATCAAGTCCAATAAAGTCATTTGCAATTTTTGGAGATCAATTCAGACATCGAAACGAGGGATTTCTTCAGATTAGTGATGTCAATCTCTAGCTGTTTGGTGTCCTTGTTAATGGTCCATCAAAGGTCTGAGTAGTATAAGTCCGGAGGACCACATCAGGATTAGAGACTTCTACCAGAGATGTCACGGGTGTTTCCTTTTTACCTGTTCTCAGGCTGGAGGTTTAGACCCTGGGAGCTCTGGTTGAATCTTTTGATACTCGTTCTAAAAAGGACAAAAGCACCCATACTTTTGTCTTCCTCCTTCTTCTTGAATTTCATGAGGTCTATGCATTGCTTCTTAGGTATTGTGTGCTTTGGGGCTAATATCCTGCTTATCAGTGAGTACATATCATGTGTGTTCTTTTGTGATTGGGTCATCTCAATCAGGATGATATTTTCTAGCTCCATCCATTTGTCTAAGAATTTCATGAACTAGCTGGGCGGTGGTGGTGCACGCCTTTAATCCCAGCACTTGGGAGGCAGAGGCAGGCGGATTTCTGAGTTCGAGGCCAGCCTGGTCTACAGAGTGAGTTCCAGGACAGCCAGGGCTATACAGAGAAACCCTGTCTCGTAAAAAACCAAAAAAAAAAAAAAAAAAAAAAAAAAAAAAAAAAAAAGAATTTCATGAACTCATTGTTTTTAATAGCTGAGTAGTACTCCATTGTGTAAATGTACCACATTTTCTGTATCCATTCCTCTGTTGAAGGACATCTGGGTTCTTTCCAGTTTCTGGCTATTATAAATAAGGCTGCTATGAACATAGTGGAGCATATGTCCTTGTTATATGTTGGAACATATGTTATATGTTGGGCATATGCCCAGGAGTGGTATAGCTGGGTCCTCAAGTAATGCTATGTCCAATTTTTTGAGGAACTGCCAGACTGATTTCCAGAGTGGTTGTATCAGCTTGCAATCCCACCAACAATGGAGGAGTGTTCCTTTCCTCACTAGCATCTGCTATCACCTGCGGTTTTGATCTTAGCCATTCTGACTGGTATGAGGTAGAATCTCAGGGTTGTTTTGATTTGCATTTCCCTGATGACTAAGGATGTTGAACATTTCTTTAGGTGCTTCTCAGCCATTTCAGTTTCCTCAGTTGAGAATTTTTTGTTTTGTTCTATACCCCATTTTCTAATAGGGTTATTTGGTTGTCTAGAGTCTAATTTCTTGAATTCTTTGTATATATTGGATATTAGACCTCTATCAGATGTAGGATTGGTAAAGATCTTTTCTCAATCTGTTGGTTGCTGTTTTGTCCTACTGACAGTGTCCTTTGCCTTACAGAAGTTTGCAATTTTATGAGGTCCCATTTGCAAATTCTTGATCTTAGAGCATAAGCCATTGGTGTTCTGTTCAGGAATTTTCCCCCTGTGCCCAGGTATTCGAGGCTTTTCCCTATTTTCTCGTCTATTAGTTTCAGTGTAGCTGGTCTTTGATCCATTTTGAATTGAGCTTTGTACAAGGAGATAAGTATGGATCAATTTGCATTCTTCTACATGTTAACCTCCAGTTGGACCAGCACCATTTGTTGAAAATGCTGTCTTTTTTCCATTGGATGGTTTTAGCTCCTTTGTCAAAGATCAAGTGACCATAGGTATGGGGGTTCATTTCTGGGTCTTCTATTCTATTCCATGGATCTCCTGCCTGTCTCTGTTCCAATAACATGCCGTTTTTATTACTATTGCTTTGTAGTACAGCTTGAAATCAGGGTTGGTGATGCCCCCAGAAGTTCTTTTATTGTTGAGAGTAGTTTTCGCTATCCTGGGCTTTTTGTTATTCCAAATGAATTTTAAGATTGCTCTTTCTATCTCTGTAAAGAATTGAGTGGGAATTTTGATGGGGATTGCATTAAATCTGTAGATTGCTTTAGGCAGGATAGCCATTTTTTACTATATTAATCCTTCCAATCCATGAGCATGGGAGATCTTTCCATCTTATGAGATCTCCTTCGATTTCTTTCTTTAGGGGGTGAGGTTCTTGTCATACAGGACTTTCACTTGCTTGGTTAGATTCACACCGAGGTATTTTATATTATTTGTGACTATTGTGAATGGTGTTGTTTCCATAATTTCTTTCTTGGCCAGTTTATCCTTTGTGTAGAGGAAGGCTACTGATTTGTTTGAGTTAATTTTATACCCAGCTACTTTGCTAAAGATGTTTATCAGGTTTAGGAGTTCTCTGGTGGAAGTTTTGGGGTCACTTAAGTATACTATCATATCATCTGCAAATAGTGAAACTTTGACTTCTTCCTTTCCAATTTGTATCTCTTTGATCTCCTTCTGTTGTCTAATTGCTCTGGCTAGGACTTCCAGTACTATATTTAATAGGTAGGGGGAGAGTGGGCAGCCTTGTCTAGTCCCTGATTTTAATGGGATTGCTTCAAGTTTCTCTCAATTTAGTTTGATGTTGGCTACTGTATATTTTGTTTGCTGTATATTGCTTTTACTATGTTTAGGTATGGACCTTGAATTCCTGATCTTTCCAAGACTTTTATCATGAAGGGGTGTTGAATTTTATCAAATGCTTTCTCAGCATCAAGAGATATGATCATGTGGTTTTTTTCTTTGAGTTTATTTATATAGTGGATTACATTGATAGATTTCCGTATATTGAATCAACCCTGCATTCTTTTTGTTTTAGCTCCTTTGTCGAAGATCAAGTGACCATAGGTATGGGGGTTCATTTCTGGGTCTTCTATTCTATTCCATTGATCCTCCTGCCTGTCTCTGTTCCAATACCATGCCGTTTTTATTACTATTGCTTTGTAGTACAGCTTGAAATCAGGGTTGGTGATGCCCCCAGAAGTTCTTTTGTTGTTTAGAACAACTTCTGTTAGTTTCACTGTACCTCTGTTTAGTTTCTGTTTCCATGATCTGTCCAGTGCTGAGAGTAGGGTATTGAAATCTCCCACTATTATTGTGTGGGGTGCAATGTGTGCTTTGAGCTTTAGTAAGGTTTCTTCTATGAAAGTGGATGCTCTTGCATTTGGTGCATAGATGTTCAGAATTGAGAGTTCATGTTGGTTGACTTTTCCTTTGACAAATATGAAATGTCCTTCCTTATCCTTTTTGATATCTTTAATTTGAAAGTCGATTTTGTTCGATATTAGAATTGCTACTCCAGCTTGTTTCTTAGGACCATTTGCTTGAAAATTTGTTTTCCAGCCTTTTACTCTAAGGTAGTGTCTGTCCTTGTCACTGAGGTGGGTTTCCTATATGTAGCAAAATGCTGGATCCAGTCTGTTAGCCTATGTCTTTTTAATCCAAAAATAAAAAATTCCCCCCAAACCCCAAAATTTAAAACCCCAAAAAAAAATAAAATATCCAAAATATAAAATAACAAAATCCTTTCTTAAAACCCAAAAATTTTAAAAAAAAAAATTTTAACTTTTTCAAATTACATAAAATTTCCCACCTAACCCCAATTAAATTCCTTAAAAACCTCAAAATAAAACCCCACAACTCCCCCAAAACCCAAATTTTCCCCAAACCCCAAAAAAACACCCCCCAAAAACAAAAAAAAAAAAAAACACCCCCCAATTTAAATTAAAACCAATTAATTTTTAAATTTTAAAATAAACAACCAAAAACAAAACCAAAACCCAAATTTAAAACCCCCCCCAAAAAAAAAACACAAACCCCTTTAAAAAAAACCACAAAAACAAAATAAAAACATAAAAAACCCCCCAACACCCTCAAACAAAAATTAAAAAAACATTACCCACCCCCAAAACATACCAAATAAAAAAACCCAAAAACATAATTATAAAAAACCCAACCCCCCCCTAAAAATAAACCAATACCACAAATTCAAAAAATCCCAACCCCCCCTTTCAAAACCTAAAACCCCCCAAAAAACCCCCCCTAACCCAAACTTAAACAAAACCCCCCCCCTACCCCAAACCCCCCCCCAAACCCCAAAAATCCCAAAAAAATAAAAAAATATCAACTTTTTTAACCCTTAAAATCATTCCCCCCAAAACTCAACCCATCCCCGAAGTACGCTGTCTCACCAGAACAGTCAAACATTATGTGTTTGACTTAGTTGTTTGTTACTCACCGACCCACTCATGTCACATACCCCCTGTGTGTTGTGTATCCAGAGGCTGTGTCTCCAATATCTGATGTGAATACGCCTACCCCAGCAGGTCACATGTGATATCCCTGTGTCACCCAAATGTGATGTCATCTACTAACAAACACATTTTAGACTCTATTTTTTGTTCTAAGTCACCTCTATGCAATATCACTTCGCATTAAATGACACGCCGCATAGCCCTCTGTTGTGTGTCCTGTATCCTTGTCCATGTTGATTACTTCAACCTTTTATTCCCCCAACATTGTGCCAATAAATGTGTGTGAAAGTCAAGTCACCCTATTCATCCCCACCTTTCACCAACACCTATCCACCATCACTTACTCCATTTCCACCCTATCTTTCATTTTAAATCCCACCCCCTACCCCCCCCGAATTGATAGAACCAAGCAGTTGGATATGTAACTAATAACTGTATCCAATTCTCGTCCAGTCACCCCTCTAACCCTCCAATACATATTTTCTCTTCTCAACCCCCAAAACCATCAACCTCCCCTCCCATATCTCCTCCAACATTCCATACACATCCAATACATCACACCCCCCTTCATACCAACATATCCCCCCCAAAATCATCATCCCAACCCATTCCAACATCCCCTACCTACCCCCCTATTACCCCATCCCTCTTTACCCATTAATATACCCCCACCCCTTAAACCAACCTCAACTCCACCCACCATCTACATATATTTTCCTATCTCATATTCCCTACTTCTCATTAATCCCTCCCCAACCTCCCCCCTTCCCCCCCCTCACACAACCCCCCACACCTCCATTTCCCTCCTTATAATGCAACCTTATTCCAAAGAGTCCAAATCGTCCCCGAAATCCCGCTCAACCTCCGCCCGTCCGTAACCGGTAACTCTCATGTCACTTGTCGTGTGTGTTGTCATTGTTGCGACACGCGCACTAAAACCTGTGTGCACACGTAGACTCTGAGTCGTCACTCTCCCCAGCCGCTATGTTCCCCATCTCATCTTCCAACCCCCATCCCACATTACCCCTCCCCACTTTTTAACCCATCCATCCACCATCCCCCTCCCAACCCCCCCACCCACCCATACACACAAATTTATCCATCCTACCCTTCACCCCCCCCTCAACACATTATACACTCTCGCTTTTGTGAAAACATCAGATTACATATCTCGGAAGAAGACTACCTCACAATAGCTTTTCTCTTGCCCCCATCGTTACACCACGCGAACACTGTCCACCTGCTCTCTCGTGTCCATCTGTTGTACCACTCCTCCTCTGTCCTGTATATCCTCGTGCGTCCAGCATGTGCTCTACTTCCCTACAAGTCATCAATCTCTCTGGTCTATCAGCCATAAGCCGCGTCCGCCAGCAGTTCCTACGATCTACTCAGTGCCTTCTGTGTCGTCTGTTGTCATCTCTAGCCCCCTTAACCACTCTGGTCATTGTGATATCCCCCGCGAGTGTCCCAGACCCAGGCCCTGCATTGCCATCACATCGTGTGTACATAACCCGTTTGCTTTAGTACTAACCACTCATGCCCCCCTCTCACTCACCCACGTCTCTCCCCTCGTCAGAACACACCCATATATCCCTCCCACTACTGACTTTCTATATAGATCCGTGTGTGCTAACTACATCACAATCATGTCTGTACTGCTGTCCCCCCCCTCCCTTCTCATTCCCCCCCCCCTAACATCTAAGAATTCATATACAACCCCTCCAAATTTTATCAAAAATATACAACACTCCCCTTAAATTCGTCTCCGTACTATGAACCTCTAGACCTAATAATATGAGTGATCAACATCTCCACTTTTATGAAGTTTTGTGTCGCCCGTGCCATTTCTGAACTTGATTTGTCTCCTGTTGTGTGTCTATCCTGTAGATCAATGTGTTATGCTGTCGATGCTACGCCCATCTCAATGTACTACTTTCTCAACAAACTACTCATTAACCCCCATCATACACAAAAACTACTCATCCCATATACATAGATCCCCACTCTTACCTCATCTTGTCAACCGCTACTCTATAACTATCGCGCGTCCTAGTCCAGTTGAGAGATATGCTCTGTGATCTAGCGCTGCCCAGATGTTCTTCGTTGTGCTTCTTCTTCAGACCAGAGACGAGAGATCTCTGCCAATGCAGAAGACCAGTTCCCGACGTATCATCCGAACTAGCCAGCACATTATGTGACAATCAGAGATGTATATATGCTATTGAGCTGTCCTGTGTACGTGCACACCCCTCACACCCCAGTAACTGTCACAGTAAAACCACCAACCCAATTAAACACAAAACATACCAAACACTACCAACATACATACCAAATCCCACCCCAAATCCACACACACAACAAAAAATCATATGTCTAAAATACTCCCACCCCGTCCACCTCATCATTAGCTAAATCCTCATCGTGATTCTTAGAACACTGATGTCACGATCACACCCTCCATCCAAATCAACCCGTCATCCAAAAAAACATAGGCCCCCCCCAACTGGTCGACACAGACCATACCATAGAGCCTGGCACGCTTTAACCATAGACACCTCCGATGGCGACACATCCCTATGTCTTCACTCCAGTTCCGCATGCAGTATGATCGCGCACATCCCATACACCACCGTATGCCACACACTGGATAGACTCACTCACCTGTCACTCACAATTCCTATAGCACCTATTGCCTTGTATCTATCACTCTCAAACTCCTATTATCCAACGACGCTGTATGAGTCAGTCTCTGATGTGACTATAATCACTTAGTCATCATGTGTGTGTCTGTGTCATTACATATGCTCAAATCTACCTATGTCTCTCTGTGGTGTTATGCGTCCATATAGTACTAGAGCCACTTGCCAGTCGCGGACCACAGCCGTGTGTAGTAGAAGTCACGCTCACTCTAGCTCATAGAGAACAATATTTTCAAGTCTATGATGTCCGCAGTTCTCTAACCACGCCTGCCCTAGATGTTTGATGTGTAGATGTGCAGATCATCCCAACTTTGCTATCATCTCTCAGTCTGAGACCATCCTTATACCATCGCGTGCCAATGGGATATGCACAAACTCTCTGACCCTCCGAAGCCCCAGAGCCTCAGATAATTAGAGGTGATACAATAGAGGTTGCGACATCATCTTGTACTCAACAGTAAACGCTATACCGTACCATGTGGTGTCGCGCACTCACCGCTCTTGGCTTCGCTATCTCTTCGTGATGTCTTGACTATGCATAGATTTCCTCCGATTGGTGATGACTAGCTACCAGTGTGTGTGTCTGGTCATGTATGCGGCGTCTGACTCCTGTGATCACAATGTATTGCCTGTGTGTCTTGATCACTATCAACCTCGTAGGCGACATCTCGTCCGCACCACGCGCAGTCGGCACCGGGAGAAATTGGCAGACGCTAGCATCGCTGCCGTGTATCCTCGACCTCGCGTGTCGTGTGAGCTCATCTGCCACCCTGTGTGCAGAGCAAGCTCACGACAGTACTGCAGTCTCTTATGAGAATTCGACCATAGCTTGCGTCCTCTGTCGCATACAACATTGTGCTAAACCGAATTTATAGTATCACATTGAGAGCTCGCAACTCAATAGAATAGTGTAGTAGTCACTTCCCCTACCATTCAATCGCCAGCCAAGTCGCAGTAACGTTGCCACTCGCATATGTCTCAAGTCAAGATACGAGACCGGTAGGCCAGATGCACGTCACATCTCACTCCGCGCTCCCACGAAGTCTCCGTCTCATTCTAAGTTATACTCAGAGACCCCTCTGCCTCTATGTCTCTAGTTAGTAGTTTACAAAAACCCTCATCACCATCCAATTCACTAAAACACCTCAACACTTCCTCTTATTTAAAACTTATAATACTGAAAACACACAATATCTAACCTTCATCAAACTACTATTCCCATCAATAATCGTTTACATAAACCCATTCTCTCTACATCACACAATAATTCTAAGCTTTCTAGATTGTTGTGTCAGTGGTGACATACTCACCATAATCGTATCACTACATCTGATAGACTCTTGGTACAGTAAAACCCACCTACCCTTATGTGACAATCCAGACTTTACATCATCAACATACAAGACTGTGTTGTGTGTGTGTGACTGTTAAGGGTTGACGCGACGCCGTCTCACCCATGTATGGTACAAGAGCACGTGCCGGCAGCGTCGCCCCTGCATATTTCTGGTGATAATGGTGTGCACTGAACTAGAAAGATCGATATGTCGTCTGGATGGCATGAGATCAGCTGAGATGACGTATATAGTACCTCATTTCAGACTGAACATAACCATGATGTTTAGAACACCACATCACCAGCAACAATGATGAAAAATACCCAAGTTCTTAAATGCAAAATTGACAAACTATGATGGACAAGACATGTTACCCACCTCGTGGATGTTATTTAGACCACCACCTTTCCTATAGTGGGTTCTGCTAAATACCCAAAAATTTAAACCAACAGTCACAATGCACTATGCCTGCCTGAACGTCTCGTCCTTCTTCGCTCTTCATGAGGCTGCTCAGAGATATCATTTCAGAGATGACCAGATCCATATCGCGCACTACGCGATCTACCGTGTGCTCTATATGCCTCGAGGTTATCAGTTTTGCCTCAGATTCATGTCCTTAGAGAAATGGACCGCAACCCTGTATAGCCTGTTAGCTCTACACTCGTGTGAAAGTCAACCAGCACCGGTCAAGTCTCGAGTATAAGTGGTATTCGCGTACCCCACTGAGCTTGCCACAGATGCTCTCTGGTGAGCATCGTAAATGGAAGAAGGTGGATGTATAGGGAATATGAACAGCGATGCGATTGATGGTGGAGTGTACTATGGAAGAGATTGAGTGAGAATTAGTGTAGTTGTCCCCCCACCTCGTATAATCCCAAACTCTTTCCACAAACATGCTCCCCGTGCCCGCTGCTGGGGACAAGAACAGTGCCTTCAAAGTTAAATTCTTGTAGTTCCTCTATTTTACGCTGTACTTTCTTTAGGTCTTTCTGTACTTTATGTTCTTCCAAACTCCATTTTTGTTTTTGTATTTGTTGGAGAGAATTGGGGAGTCATGGATATATGAACTTAAAATCCTAGAAGGAAAAGGAGAACCGGACCTAGAACACTGCATTGGCTTTCCTACCCCATGTGCATCCTCAGCCACAGACATTCCCAATCACACCCTCGATAGTCCTCATTCCCGCGGATTAATGTAAACTCTGCCTTCTCTGACTCGTTAGATCCGTGTGCTACATTCGAGCGCATCATAGCGACTAGCAGCACTGATATTCATGTACTAGACTGGCAAATTGCATCTGGGCCGCGCTTATTATGAAATTCCTGTGTGAGTTGTGTGTGTCCCGGCATGGGTGACTGATTGAGTCTCGCACCACAAGTAACAGAGAAGTTCTGCAAGGAGTAGAGAAGTGTATTTGCTGATGGTTCAGTGCTCGTAGCATAGTCTGATTAGCTAGTTGTTGTTCTTTCTACGTGTATATGGTGCTCGCGCTATGGAGCCCAAAAAGATAAGGATGAAGGGGACGTTGGCAGCACGGAGCCATGAGAGACGAAGTAGGCTACTTGCTTACCCAGCCTAACAGAGTTCTAGATCTCTCGAGCCTATTAGGGAGGTGCTCTTGGATGGAAGCATTGCAGTAAGAGTGAGAGAAGACTGTGAAGGGGTGATGCACCTTAGCGTACGATGGGGGGCCTTTCCCGCTGACTGCGTGAGTGTTGTGCACGTCATACGAAGGATAGATCGCATACGCTCTTGTGGACGATATCCGAGGCACTGTGTATGGCGGCGAGATCGCTCGTGACTGATGGGACGGTGCCAGTTTGCATTGAGTTACCTGATCTCATCACGCATGTAGGAAGTAGTGTGTGATTGGACTTTTATCAGTGCCTTTGTCTGGTGGGCAAATCGTAAAGGAGATATTTGGATCAGTGGCTCTTTGCTAGAATATCGGCCCCGCCTGATGTCAGGTTATCAGTTGCTATGGCACGCTCTCACATATAGAATCAGAAAAATGTGTGTGTGTCGTTGATATCGTTCGTCTCCTCGAAGAGCCTAAGCGAGATATGCAGGGATGCGAGTGTTGAGACGATGTAAATTGGTGCGTAATGGACTGTGGTAAGGGAGAGGATAGTCGAATAGGGGAAAGCTGCGCGCAGTCACGCGCGCGGAGAGCGTAGTGTATGTCCTTGATTGCCGGGTGATATGATTATGGTCACAGAGAGCGAGCTCTCACGCTATACTCGCTATGAACTTGGCTGTAGGAGGAAAGACTAGGGCTGTAGGAGGTGTGGTTATGGCTGTTGGAGGTGGGACTATGGCTGTAGGAGGTGTGGTTATAGCTGTTGGAGGTGGGACTATGGCTGTAGGAGGTGTGGTTATGCTGTTGGAGGTGGGACTATGGCTGTAGAAGGTGTGGTTATGGCTGTTGGAGGTGGGACTATGGCTGTAGGGGATGAGACTATGGCTGTAGGAGGTGTGGTTATGGCTGTTGGAGGTGGGACTATGGCTGTAGAAGGTGTGGTTATAGCTGTTGGAGGTGGGACTATGGCTGTAGGAGGAGAGACTATGGCTGTAGGAGGTGTGGTTTATGGCTGTTGGAGGTGGGACTATGGTTGTAGGAGGTGTGGTTATGGCTGTTGGAGGTGGGACTATGGCTGTAGGAGGTGGGGCTTTGGCTGTAGGAGGTGGAGGCTCTGGCTGTAGGAGGTGGGGCTGTGAGGGTTACTTTCTGTAGGCAGCACATTCACTTATGTACCAAGAACACTGGGTGGAAGGAGGCACCTCCAGTGCATCTCTGTGGGACCAATTTTGTGGAATCTATATATATTTTTCTAAGCCCTGGAGAACACAATACAGACTAGAGCTTTCTCTAATAAAGGAGCCTTGCATTCTTCAGAATTGTGACTCAAGACAGATGGCTGCTCCACAGCCCCATTCCTTCTCCTTCTCCTCTTTGAGTAAGATGAGCCTTTCAAATCAATTCTCTTTGAAGTCAGCTCAGCTGGACACTGCTGCCTTTAGCCTCCTAAGAAGAAAAGCAGTCATACAAGGACTCTGCTAATTCATCTCTTCCTCACTTCTAAAGGTCAAATTGCCAGACTGACATCTGTCTAGCACCACTACTTGCAGTTCAATGAGAAGGCCATTTGACTTGGTCTCTCAAGTTCATAATGAGACACAAGTCAGGTCTTTGTGAGCCCAAGAACTTGCCATCTTGCAGATTTATAATCCAAATATAAGTAAAGCATCTCAGCTCAATGGCGGGCATGAGACATGGTCAAGTGGAAATGAAGAACATATACTCACAAATGTACCTTCAGTATTATGCCAACCTTCTATAAGATGTTTAGGGAAACCAGATCAAATGCATGATGATGTCACTAATGACCAGACCCACTGAAAAGAGACACTTGGGAACAGAAGGGGAGGGGAAGGAAGGGAGACAAAGAAAGGGAAGCCGTATGTTTCTTTGCTCACCGGATTGATAGTCGTTTTGCATTCTCTCCAGTTCCCCCAGATCGCTTCTCTATTTGGCTTATTTTCTTGGACACTTTATTTTCTATGGCCTTCGCTTTGTTTACTTCTGCCTCCTGTTTCTGGGAATTAATAAAATTCTCCAACTTGCTTGAAAGTTGAAGCATCTTTTCTTCCATCTTATTCTCAGACTTTTCCTTAAAATAAATTTAAAAATGAGAAAGAGAGAGAGAGAGAGAGAGAGAGAGAGAGAGAGAGAGAGAGAGATCATATAACACTCCAAACCAGAGCAGCAGAATGGAGTTATGCTTCAGTTTAAAGAATGTGCTGTTTTTCTCATGGAAAACATGAACACTGTATGTCTCTAACTGTGCTCCTAAGTGTGAGAGTCAATTGCTCAGTTTGACTTTGTCTTTTCTTTTGTAACACTACACATTATGTAGAGGGGCTGCTATTGCTGACATACCTGGAAGGTTTGGAATTTTAGTCTGATGTTTAAAGAAGTATCACAAAGGAAGATAACAGACAGCACTTTCTCTCAGCTCCTTGGATGTGCTCCTAAGCGTTGTAACTAATCTTCACTCTACAGAACCTAACATCTCCACGTGGGCCCCAATCAATGAAAACGGTGACTCCAGGCTGTTTTTTTAAATCCCCTAGGTCATACTCTTCCTTTAGGAGTTTTGATTTAATTGGTATATGATGAAACACAAGAATTAGTACAGTAGAAATGCTCACCAAGTCATTCTAGGGTGTGAGTGTGGGTGCAGCAACAGCCTTAGACCCATGGGCTTTCCACAGAGAATCAGGGAGGAGGGACTGGGCCCAAATGCCATGTCTCCTGTGATTCTATTTCTTGCTGCTTACTTTAGGAATGGTGGATTCAGTCTCTCTCTTCCTCTCATGATGACCCAGGCTCACCCACTACTGCTTATAAATGGTAGAGGGCTTTGAGTACTTTGGGAGTTGAAGAACTTGCAAGCTCACTTGGCAGCCATGACTCTAACTATACAGGCTTTGATAGTCACAGCAGCTGTTTGTGTCCAGCTCTTGGCCCCTACCTTGCTCAGTTATATGTAGACTCAGGTGTGGGCTGGAGACATTGTTTACTATGTTGCTAACAGTCCCACTGAATGAAGTTCTCAAGACATCTTATTTGTACAATTTGCATGGCAGGCAGCCACAGTCTACCATCATGACCATGGGCCTTCTTGGAGAACTTGGGGTTCCAGCAACAATGAGAGAAGGAAGCCCACACATAGGTGTGTTTCTCATATGCCATGTCAGTCTCACTCAGACTGAGACTTGCTTCACATGGTATGATCAAGAAAAGAGTTCTTAAAACTTTGGATCTATGCCAGGCATGGTGGCACACAACTTTGATCTCAGCACTCAGGAGTAGAGAGAAACAGATCTCTTGTGAACTCTGGGCCTGCCTGATCTGCAGAGCAAGTTCCACAACAACCAAAGCTACATAGTAAGATCCTATCTCGAAACAAAACAAAACAACAAAAACAAATAACTGCATCTAGTAATAGATCTCAAATAGGACAAATTTTTGTCTTCCAGAAGCTTTCAAACTGCCATGAGGTCAAGTGTCACCTATGAAACTTGTCTAGAGCCCCAGATTCCTAATGGAGGACCCCAAAAAAGATTCTTCAGTTTGGGCTGAGAGTGCTTTGTTGCTGCTGCTGCTGCTGTTGCCTCTCTTCCTCCTCTTCCTCTTCTTCCTCCTCCTCTTCCTCTTCCTCTTCTTGAAAAGGAAAATTTCTTCAAATTATTTTGGAACAAGGAGAACATATTCTAGGAAATGTAGGTTCTCACATCTGGAGAGGAGATTCCTGGACCAGAGGCAGGCACTGGACTGCTATAGAGGTATTAAAATACAAGCACTCTCCCACACAACAGAGATTATTGTCAAGGCTGGGGGCAGCCACTATGCACTACTGTTAACTCATGAAATCATAGCGCCTTACCAGCTTTTCCTGCACAAGCTTCAGACACTCATTCATATGGCTCAGGTGGTCTTTTCTGTACTTGATAAACTGGTTTTCTGTCCATTTTTGATTGTTTTCAACTTCTTCATATATATTTGTAGAAAGTGAGCTAAATCTAAGGAAAAACATTTTAATAAGTGAATTTAATAAATCTATAAATAAATAAATGTAAATATAAATAAAATTAATAAATTTAAAAATTTAGCATCATAAACATACAGTAGGATAATATCCCTGGGCCTGGGAAAGTACTTAAGAGACCTCTTGGGAGGTGTTGGTCCTGCTCTAGGCTGGAGTCCAGACCAGTCACTGTCAGCAGTCTTTTGTGTACCTCAGAATGCAAGCATACAGGGTGGCAGGTATATGGTAAGCTTACTGATAGCTTTCTCATATAGAAATGCATATGTTATCCATGTTTCTTTCGCCTCTCCATCTCTTTTTTATTTCCAGCCCTTCTTTCAGGTGAACCCAGTTCGTCTGTGGCCGCTGGATGGCTACACATGCAATATAATTTAAAAAAAAAAATTATTCAAAAGTATAAAATGCATCACCTCAGTCAGACTCAGCTGCTTGAGTTTGCTGGGCTTTGCTTTACAAGATCCACCTGAAGTAAGGAGAAGAGCAAAAGGGACTGACGATGCCATAAGAGGAAGGTGGGGGCAAGCCCCAAATGTACCTCAGCAGAGCAGTATCTAAGGTTTGGCTTTGTGTGTGCCCTGGGGAAATTATCAGAACCATCTCCTCTGCCACTGGTAGATCTGAGTGGATGGATATGTGCCAAGTTACTCTCACAGCAAAACGAAGAACCCAAACAACCAACCCTGCAGTGAAGAATGCACAGAAAGGGACTGCTGGCTGTCATGAAGATTGTTAAATAACAAGAGAAGATTTTAACAAATGGGAGTGAATGTTGTTTCAGAGGTTAAAAGCATTGTGAACAGGCAGAATTAATATAAAATGTCACTGTGGAGTGGCTCGGTGGCACAAAGGGGAATTATATTTGAGTTGACAGAGATGTAGATCTGAGGAGAGAGAGGGAGCGTGGAGGTGTGTGAGCGGTCCCTAAGATGGCAGTTTCAAATTTCCACTTGGAACAGTCCATAATATTAGACCAACAGAAATGATATGTGTTGTCATTGATGATATAATCCTTCTCAATGCATAGTGTTGACAAAGCAATAATCGCTCTGATATTCTTCTGACAGGTACAGAATACGGTATTAATCCTTTGAAATCACTTAAGATGTGAGGGACACATGGCACATATGTATATCTTTCTGGATGTCATGAAAAATATTCACAATTTAAAAATGGAAATGTCAGCTGAGTGCCTTAGCTACAACCCTATACAGCTGTAATCCTAGCATTTGCCTGCAGATGCAGGCGGATTGTTCACAAGGTCAAGGCAAGTCTGGTCTACTTACTAAACTGTAGGCTAGACAGGGTTGTAGACTGAGATGTCTCTAAACAAAAGAGAGAAGTGGAGTGGAAGGAAAAGGAGAGAGAAACAATAACCTTGAAACGGGTGCTATAAAACATAGCATATAGACCAGTGGTTGTAAACTGCAGAGGATATTGAGTAATGTCTGAAGACAATTTTCATTGTCAACACTGGGAGGCACTATTGGTGTTTAGTGTACAGAGACCTTATAAGGCTGCTTCTTCGCATCCTCCTGAGGCATACAGCCAAGGTCATGCAACCAAGCCATCAGTAATGTTAAAGGTGACAAACTCTGACTTGCATCACAAAGGCAAGGAGTGGGGAAAGTAAGATAATTAAAGTCTGATCTTCATCACATCTAAATTTTCTCACATTAGTTTTTGACACAAAAACTACATCTTAATTCAGCTGAGTTTCATTGAAGAACATGATATCAGTTTCTTTTCTTGTCCCCCCCACCCCCTGTGAGCAAGCACAGGCTGGATTCGAACTCAGGAGAGA
The DNA here is from genome assembly GCA_021653895.1 of Mastomys natalensis. Lineage (NCBI taxonomy): Eukaryota > Metazoa > Chordata > Mammalia > Rodentia > Muridae > Mastomys > Mastomys natalensis. The sequence goes on from JAJTUV010000677.1 coordinate 1,157,750, forward strand.
GGGCCGCCTCGAACTCCAGAGCGCAGCGATTGCAACAGTACACCACTGCTGGCTGGCTTTTTCTCTTGTTCTTAACAGAGCCATGCTTCCCAGTCACCTGTGCATATGGCTAATTGCTGTTAGCCCTCAGACAAATAAGTTCAATGGGTGTGTGTGAATAGCGTCATTTGGGTCAACAGTTTCCTCTTTGTGGACTGCTTCTTTGGTTGTTCCTGCTTTCCATTCATTCAGACTTACCTCTCTGTTGAGTAATACCCTTTTAGCAGAAGTCTCTTTTCTGACCACCCTGAGAAAGAGGACCCTTTATCTAGTGTGACATCCACTTGCTGATATCTTCACTGTTTTATTGTTATCAAGAGATACCATGGCCAACACAACTCTTATAAATAAAAGTATTTAATTGGCTTTCTTTCAGTTTCAGAGGTCATTATTATTATTCCAGGGGGCATCATGGTGGCACACATGGTATTGGAGCAGTAGCTAAGAGTAACATCATGATCCATGGTGGGGGGGGGAGGTAGATCTGGATGGGGGGGCTCATGTGGGCTTTTGAAACCTCAAAGCCCATGCCAAGTGACATGATTTCCCTAACAATGCCACACCTTCTAATCTGTCTCTAAACAGTTCCACTAATTGCAGACCAAGTATTCAAACATTTGAGCTCTTGGGCCATCCTCATTAAACCACCAGACCTCATTTGTCAAAAGTTAAGTGGGCATAGCTTTGTCATTTTATTTCTAGGTTCTCTTTTGTATTGCAGTTGTGTATTGGTCCATATTTATATCAGAACCAAGCTGTCTTAATTACTATAACTCTATGTAGTATTATTTGAGGTCAGGTAGTATAATATCTCAACATGGTTTTCATTCCTTAGGATAGCTTTGGCTATTTGTGGTGTGTGTGTGTGCATGTGTGTGTGTGTGTGTTTGTGGTTCCGTATTAATTCTTGTATTGTTTGTCCTATACATGTGAAATGTGATGTGGAAGTTTTGAGTGTGAATATGTTTAACATATGTGAATATGTTTGGGTAGTATACACATTTTTATAATATTAATTCTACCTACTCAGGAGCATGGAATAGTTTTCTATCATTTAGTATCTGCTGTGATTTCCTTTTTCAATATCTTGAAATTTTTGTTGTAAAAGTCTTTCACTTCTTTAGTTAGATATTTTCTTAAATATTTAATCTTGGGAGGAAATATTTTAAATTATAAAAGAAATCCCATAAAGTAAACCCTGATTGACTCCTCCCACACCTCCACGTCCTCTCCACCTTTCCAGCCACCCAATGACTTGGCCCCCTCTCTCAAACAGGCATCAAACAAGCAAAACAAAACAACAGCAAAAATCCCACAATCCTTCCATGCACAAGAAACACACACCACACACACACACACACACACACACACACACACACGCACACACACACAACACACATTCCACAAAAAAACACAAAATAGGAAACCATAAAATACAAGCAAAAGGCCATGAAAACAAAAACAAAACAAAATGCTCAATCAAAGCAATATGGGACAAAATTTTAACACAGTGCCGTTTGTTTTTTGTTGGCCTTGTAATGCTGGGCACAGGGCCTACACTTACATGTAGATAATGCATCCAGTAAGTTTTCTCCAATGGAGAATAACTCATTTTTCCTTTGCAAGTGGTTGTCAATTGGAGACAGCTTCTTGGTTAGGGATGGGAGCTGTGTCTACTTCCCTTTTCAGTGCTGGGACCCTGTCTGAATTGAACCTGTGCAGGCCCTGTGCATGCTAACATAGTATGTGTGAGTTAGTTGTATGCCATTCCCATTGTATCTGGAAGATACTGTTTCCTCAGTGTCTTCCATTCCCTCTGGCTCTTACAGTCTTTCTACTCTTCCACATAGTGTACTGACCCTGAGTTGAGAGGTTTGATGAAGACATCCCATTTAGGATTAAGTGTGCAAAGTCTCTCACTCTGTATATTACCTAGTTGAGGGTCTCTGTGTTAGTTCTCACCTTACTGAAGGAGAAACTTCTTTGATGATGGCTGTCTTAGGTACTGATCTAGGGGTAGCAGAAGGTCATCTGCTACCTTTTGCTATGTTCCATATTGCTTTGTTTCTTTAGCAGAATGGTAGTATTGGTTGAGGGGGATGTAGCAAGACTTTTCCTGCCCATTGTATTTGCAGTGGAACTCAGTGCTTTGACTAGCTGCTTGTTTATAAGTAGGAATAGATAGAAGTATGAGTCAATGTGTTGAAATGGTATGACATATATTGCTTTAATACGCCTCACAGGATACTCAAATTCTGTCAACGTGGGCCCCATGGAAATCTTGGGTTTTATTCTGCTTGGCAAAATAGGAAAGGCCTAAGAATAGGCACATATAGTACTTTAATTACTTCATTTGTTTTAATTTTCAAAATGGGTGTGATTTTCAGTTTTGTTGTCAAAGCAGGATTTAAACCCAGAATTCCTATGGAGCCCACAGTAGACAGAACCTGAGTATCCTATAAGACAAATTAGAGTAACAGATCTTCACACCATCTTTCTGTTAGAATTAAAAAAACAAAAATAAACCAATGTTCCCTCAAAATATAAATTTTAATGGAATATTTTTCCTAATTTCTTTTTCAGAGAGTTGCCTATTAGTATATATAAAGGTCGTTTTGTTTTTTAAATATATACTGATTCTGTATCTTGCAAGATTCAGAATCTGTGTTTATTATAAGGTCCAAAATTTTTCTAGTAGACTCATAGGTTACTTTCCTCAGTAAAGAATCATGTCTCTGTAAATAGTGATATTTTTAAGTCCTTTCCTTACTATCATTGTCCCTTTATCTCTTATCTAGTTGCTGTAGCTAAGACTTTGAGCGCCATATCAAACAAGACAGGGAAGAGTGGATGAGCATCTGTGTATCATTTCTGATCTTAGAGCAAATGTTCTTAATTTGTCTCCATTTAATATAATGTTGCTGCAGGTTTATAGCCTTTATTATCTGAGGTATGTTCCATTTATTTCTGCTGTACCCAGAACTTTTATCACAGAAGCATGCAGAACTTTGCCAAATGCCCTGTTAGAAGCAATTGAAATAGTTGTGTAGATTTTGTCCTTAGGGTTGTTTACATGGTGTATTACATTTGTTGACTTACATGTGTTTTTTGCCTTTCTGGGATGAAGCCCACTTGGTCACAATGTGTAATCTTCTAGATATGTTTTTTTTTTTTTTTTTTTTTTAAGCTTATGAAATTATCTCTTTTTATTTCAAAGCAAGTTTTTTTTTTTTTTTTTGTAAAATTACTCTTCTTTTGTCAATTAATTCTTTTTTTTTTTTGAGTTTATTTATTTATTTATTTATTATTTTTTTTTTTTATTGAAAAATTTTTTATTTTTTACATTTCAGATGTTCTCTCCTTACCCATTTCCCCCCCTCCCTCCCAGGAACTCACTATCCCTTCCCCCTCTTCCCGCCTCCACGTTGGTGTACCCCCACCCACCCTCCCCTGTACCTCACCTCCCCACCCTCGAATATCCTACCCCCCATGTCCAGCCTTCATGGGACCAAGGATCTCTTCTCCTACTTATATATATAGCTCCCTTGCATATATAGCTGGAGCCATGGGTCCCTCCCTAAGCGCTCCCAGGCTGGTGGCTTAGACCCTGGGGGCTCTGGTTGGTTGGGATTGTTGCTTTCCTCATGGTGTCGCGAATCCTCTCAACTCCTTCAGCCTTCACTCTATCTTCTCCATTGGGAACTCCATGCTCAGTTTAATGGTTAGCTGTGAGCATCTGCCTCTGAGTATGTCAGACTCTTGCAGACCTCTAAGGAGACAGCTATATCAGGCTCCTGTCAGCGTGTACATCCTGCCATCCACATCAACCTCTACCTTTGGTGACTGCACATAGGATGGATATCTAGGTGGAATAGTCTGTAGACTGTCCCTCCTTCAGTTTCTGTCCTGCACTGTGTCTCCTTATTTGCACCCTTGAGTATTTTGTTACTCCTTCTAAGAAGGACTGAAGGCTCCCCTATTTGGTCATCATTCTTTATGAGCTTTATGTGGTCTGTGAGTTGAATCTTGGGTATTTCAGGCTTCTGGGCTAAAATCCAATAATCAGTGAGTGAATACCATGTATGTTCTTTTGTGATTGGGTTACTTCACTCAGGATGATATTTTCTAGTTCCATCCATTTATATATGAATTTATCAAATTCATTGTTTTTAATAGCTGAGTAATATTCCATTGTATAAATGTACCACATTTTTTGTATCCATTCCTCTGTTGAAGGGCATCTGGGTTCTTTCCAGTTTCTGGCTATTATAAAATAAAGCTGCTATAAACATAGTGGAGCATATTTCCTTGTTATTGCAAATGTTTTGTTGAGAATTTTTGCATGTGTTTATCAAAGAAATGGATCTGAACGCTCTGCTAACCCACAGCCTGCTCCTGCCAGGAAGACAAGTAGGCTGACCTATGGTGGGTCTACTTCCACTCCTCCAGATCCAGTCCCCCTCTCACCTCCAGATCTGTAGCAGAAAACCTGCTGCAGACTCCTTTTTCTTTTCTGATCCATCCCCCACTGGATGACAAACACCTTCTCCAACCTTAATTCCTCAACTCATCCCAGAATTCCAGTCTCTAACTCCCTCAGGTACTCTCTTTGAACACATCAATGGCCAGGAAAAAAGCCATCACACTCTCTGAAAATCCAGATTGGAAATGGAAACCAAGGGAAAAAACACCTACACAACAAACTCAAATCCAGAAATCAGCAACTAGATCTATAATTAAACTTAGCTGCCTAGATACTAGTGTAAGAACATAGTCAATAATAGCCAGGGCAATATTTCTCTACCAGAGTTCAACCAAAGCAGGGCCCAAATACTCCAACACAGCTGAAACACAAGAAAAAGATCTTAAAATTAACTATATGAAGATGATAGAGGTTCTTAAGAAGGAAAGACTTTAAAATCCAGAAGAGTGTTGACAGATGTGTTGCAGACTCCAAGAGACCACAGATGGGAGCCCAGACTACTAAATGAAGTAAAAATTTCAATCACCATAAATGGAGAAAATAAGATATTCTATAAAAAATGAAACTTAAGACATATTTATCTACAAATCTAGTCCTACAGAGGGTGCTAAATGGAAAGCTCCAATCTAAGGAGGTTAATTACATCAATTAAAAACACAAGAAATATTCCCAGATGTCCCAAATCAAAGGAACACACACACACACATACACACAAACACACGAATCATCACCACTAACACAATAACAGATATTAACAATCATTTGTCATGATAATTCCAAGTCTCAATGGCTTCAATTCCGCAATAAAAAGACATAGAATACAGAATGGATGTGAAAACATGACCCCATCCTTCTGCTGCATCCAAAAACATACCTCAACATCAAAGACAAACACTACTTTAGGGTAAATGGTTGGAAAAGTATATTCTGAGCAAATGAACCTAAGAAAGAAGCCACTATCTAACAAAATAGACTTCAAACCAAACCTAACCAGAAGAGATAGGAAAGGACACTTCATACTCATCAAGTGAAAAATAAAATCAACCAGGCTGACATTTCAATTCTTATCATCTATGCCCTAAGCACAAGGGCAGCTACATTTGTAAAAGAAATATTACTAAAGCTTAAATCACATGTGGACCTTCACACACCTGATATTGGAAGATTTTAATACCCAACTCTAACCAATAGACAAAAACTAAACGGAGAAATGTTGGCACAGACAGGTATTATAAATCAAATGGAACATATTTACAGAACATTCCACCCATACTTAAAAGAATATACCCTTTTCTCAGTGCCTCCAAGTATTTTCTCCAAATACGCCTCAGAATTTTTTCTAAGCTAAGAGGAAAGTTCATAGCACTAAGTGCCTACATAAACAACTGGAGAGATCTCATACTAGTAACTTAATTGCATACCTGAAATCTTTAGAACAAAAATCACACAGAAGAGGAATAGACAGCAAGAAATAACCAAACTCAGGGCTGAAATCAATAACATAGAGATAACGAGAATAACACAAAAAGTCAATGAAACAAAGAGTTGGTTCCTTGAGAAAAACAGTAAGATTAAAAAACCTTATCCAATTTAACTAAAAGGCAGAGAATATCCAAATTAACAAAATGAGAAACAAAATAGGGGACATAACAGTAGACACCAAGGAAATCCAGAGAATCATAAGAACATATTTTAAAAACCTATACTCCACCTAAAATCTAAATGAAATCTAAAAAATGGGTAATTTTCTTGATAGATAGCACTTGCCAAAGTTAAATAAGAGCAGATCAACAATTTAAACAGACCTATAACCCTAGTGAAATAAAAGCAGTCTTTAAGATTTCCCAGTTTGGCCCAGCACCTAAAGACTTTAGCACAGAATTCTATCAGACTTTCAAAAAAAAAAAAAAGTTAATGTGAATACTCCTCAAATAATTGCACAAAATAGAAACAGAAGAAACATTGCCAGTTCATTCTATGAGGCCACGGTTACTGCGGAGCCGGCTGACCTGGAATGGTCTGAAGCAGGGTGTACAGTGGAACGTAGAGGAAGCTTTAGAACCTGATGATCTGTGGCCTTCTAGCTCTTTAACTCTACTGAATGCTTGCTGACAACTTCTAAACAATCCTAAAAACTTTTTTGTTTATTCTATGGTTAAAAACCACTGGCTTGGGTGACGAACATCCATTGCCTAGCAGAGGGGAAACTAAGTAAAAAACTTTATTGCTATCACTCCCTTCTCGGTCCAGGCTGGTTTACTCTTTGTGAACCAGAGAGGAAGAAAAGGAAAAGAATTAAGATCCTTTATACAGGCAAATAGGCACAGACACATCTGCATTCATGCACCCACACTCTGGCTTGGTCCTGCTATTTGTCTCAGTCAACTCCATAAGTACTCATGCATGCTTACATTCATACCCATGTACCTGCACATATACATAGTACAGACAAACAGGCATATGCACTTGGATGGATGGATAAATGGATGGATGGGACAGATCTTTTTATACCTTCTTAGACAAAAAGTCCTTTAAAAGATTACCTCAGAGATAAAATGTTATATAAAATGGGAGTTACAGAGGAATGTTGATATTATTGAAAGCAGTGTTTATTCTATATGCTCATTATAAGTTCAAAGCAACAGTTTTTTTCATGGCCTTGCCTTATCATAGTGCACACCTGTCACTTTATCCTTTGACCTAAATATTTTTTCTTGAACACAAATTTGTCCCAAGCCTATTTCTCTTTTTAGTATAATTATGAAAGTTCATTGTATTTCTTATTATGCAGCCTTTACTTACTATATGAAGAGTGGGCACATTCTATTTTTGCTTATAACTTTATTACATCTTTCTAGCAGAACAACTAAAACATTTTTAAAAACTTTCTTCCTGAAATTATTTGAATCAAATCAGGAATTCTATAGAATCATTAATTTGCTAAATAGCATTAATTCATGAAAGTTCAACTTTATGTTGATCTGTAGGAAACTTGATCATAGGGTGAACTAATGCACAGGGATTGTTATATTAATTAATACTGACAGGAAAGGCATATCAGCTACAAGAAGCAATCCTGAGATGAAGTCTCTTTGGAACCTTGACATCGAGCACACCCATCACAGATCATGCAAAAACGCTGGGCCACCTGCTAGCCTTAATCTATCCTAGATTGCTCCTGACAAGTTACCCTGTGATACTTTGTGGTAACATACAGAGACTTAACAAAGAAAGAAAATTACAGGCCAATTTCCCTTATGAACATAGATGCAAAGATACTTAGTAAAATACTTGTAAACCAAGTCCAAAATCATTTCAAAAAGACCATCCACCATGATCAAGTAGGCGTCATCTCAGAGATTTCAATATACAGAAATAAATAATATAATCCACCATATAAACAGAGTGAATGAAAAAATCACATGATCATCTATTAGATGCTGAAAAGGCCTTTGACAAAATCCAACACTGCTGTATGATATGGGAGATGTAGGAGTTAGAAACCCCTACAGCTGATAAACACTTTCAGCAAAGTACTTTGAGTTGAGTTTTAATGTAATCATGTCTTGTACATTGGGAATTATATTACACCAGGAAACTATTTCCAAATTGTACTGTGTTTAAATAAACTGGCAATAAATCACCTGTCACCAGACTCCCAAAGTTTAATCCAGGACCAAGTTTTCATTCTCACCTCTTTGTGGATGTTTCTCTGCCCGCCATGACACCTGCAGGGACCCTTTCACAGTGACACTTACTTACCCATGTTTGTGCTGTTGTTTTCATAAGAGCTAGTAATCTAGATGCCCTTCAACAGAAGAATAGATAACAAAAATGTGCTCCATTTGCACAATGGACTGTTACTCAGATGTTTAAAAAAAATCATGAAATTTGCAAACCAATGGGTGGAACTAGAAAAAAAATCATATTGAGTGAGATATACCAAACCCAGAAAGAAAAATATGGTACGTATTCACTTGTACCTGGAAATTCACTATCACATAAATGATAACCAAGCTACAGTTCATAAACCCAGGGAGGCTTAGCATAGAGGAGAGGGCTAGGCCAGATACATGGGTCTCTCCTGGAGGGGGAAGTAGAATGGATTTTGTGGGTGGAATAGATCCTTGGAGGACTATGGAGGACAAGAAAGTGAAGATCTGATGAGAAGGGAGACAGAATTGAGAGATGCATGGAGGTGAAGGACATTTAAGAGGCTATATGGAAACCCACTGCAGTAAACAGTAATAATAAAATAAACCCTAATTATATTGTGCTAGACTCATAGATCAGTGCTCTAAAAAATGAAGTTAAAATTTTTGCAGGAAGATTGATGGGCTTAGAATGTATATTATTAAGGAAAGTTACACAGTCTCAAAAGAAATAAACTTCATGTTGTCATATGCAGAATCTAGCAATAAATATATACATATATGTAAACAAATGTATATATGGGAACAGCATAATATAAAGAAAGAAGAGCAAGAATGTAAATATATGGGGGTGAGGAAGAACAAACTGAAGGTAATAGACACAAGCTATGAAAGACTGTATAAAGCTAATCGTTTTATTAGTTCTGTCATGGAGCATTTCCTTTCTAGATACTGTCGTGGAATTTTTGGTTTTGGTAGTAGATAAGTGTATAAAATACATTCAACACTGTGAGAGCAGAAGTTTAACTACAGTCCCACAGTTTCCACTCTACTAGACTATTCTAACTGTGCAGCAGTCCACTGAGATGTGTAGACTTTGGGTCTGGTTAATTTTGGTGTGCTATATTTTTACTTATTTGTAAGTTCATTTTAATAATAAAGATTATAAATTAAAAGGTAAAATACAAATGGACAGAGAAAAACTTGTCAAGCTATTTAGAAACCTAATATGCTTTGACTTTCATCTTCTTTTTCTGGGGGAAGTATTAATTGTTATGGTTTACAGGGACAGTAAGTTCCAGGAAATGTATAATCTTCCAACTGTGAACGGAGACTTTAGGCTCACCTTTGCTTGTAATGAATGCGAGCATTTGTTCCCTTATCACATATACAGTATGAATGTCTCTCTGAACAAGAAAATATTAACTGTACTCAAGTAACATCTTCTGGAAGGGTGCATTGCTAATTGAATTTCTGAAATTAAAACAAAGCCATGAACACAAATTACTATTGTGACCTTTTATTACAAGGCCAGTCTTCAGTATGGGGAATGACTTTCCTATTAACATTGGAAATCAGATTACATCTGCTGGTAACACATTAAAACAGAAATGCATTTTCAAAAGCATTTTTCTTCAAAGTAAAAGTAAAATAAATTTGTGTAAATCTTTGCTTAGAATTTTCTCTAAGATCATGGACATGATTTATCCAAATTCTGTGGATTATAGAACTAATAGTTAAAAATTGTAATATTAATTTATTTTATGACATTTACAGTTTACCTACCAGATCATCAAGTGTAGTAGTAGTTCAATCAGGAGTAGATAGGTTGATAGGTAGATGATAGACAAAAGATAGATAGATAGATAGATAGATAGATAGATAGATAGATAGGCTGCAATGCTCCTGTCTTGATGATAATGGACTGAAACCTTGAACCTATAAGCCAGCTCCAATTAAATGTTGTCCTTTATAAGAGTTGGTCTTGGTGTCTGTTCATAGCAATAAAACCCTAACTAAGTCAGATAGATACCAACAAGCAGACAGACAATAGATAGGTAGGTTGGTAGGTAGACAGCCCTTTAAAAAATTTTTTTAAGACAAAGTCATACTTTTCAGTTATGGTCAGAGTACTGAGAAGGACAATATAGGCTATTCATTTTGGTGTTGTTTAATTTCTATATAGATGAGACAAGACTAAATTTCACAGCCAGCGTAATTCTAGGAAGACTCAGTTGGAAACTGAAGGCACAGCAGAGACTGGCACAGAGCTGTGGTGAGGGCTAACGGTGCAAATGCCTTGGTTGGCATACTTGAACAAACACTCCATCCTAAGCCAGTGTCACTGAGGCCACTCATGACCCCAGTGCAATTCCATGCCCTAATTATGCAATGAACAGTTTTAGAAGATTTAAAGATTTTTAAAACTTAAGACTGTGGCTCTGACAAATTGAATGTAAAAAAAAAAATTAAGAAGGAGAAAAGAGAAGAAAAAAAAAAGCCATGAATTGTCATGAACTTATAAACACAGGAAATAATTTCATTTTATTGCTTTTAGGTGTATATGGTAGGTGATGTGCTATTTATTTATTTATTTATTTATTACTTATTTATTAGAGATTGAGTCAGTTTTGAGCTTCATTTCAGAAATGAGAAATTAATTCTAACTAGTATATTTTTCTCCTAACTTCATTCCTATTAGTTCTCTTAAATCAATTTATGTTAAGGAGTAGGGAGGTATGAATAGAATATCTACCTAGCATGTATAAGGCCCCAGGTTTGATCTCCAGCACTGAACCAAATAAACAAAAATGAATGAATGTCTTAGAGGATGGATGGCTAGTAACTCCCTGAGCACTCACTGCTTGTGTGATTTGGGCAGATCACTTAATCACAATAATTTAAAAATGCACTGTCTTTTGAGTAATGATAAGACATGAGATGCAGGCCTGGCTGCACTGCAAATCTCAAGGTCTCCAGGATTGGTAGGTATTTATAACACTACTATGTTTTTATTTTTATTTCTGTCTATGTCATTAAACAGTTTGACTCTTCTTTATGTCTGCTTAACTTCTCACTTACCTATGCTTTCTTCCCACCTGCTTGTGTCTAACATAAGTTACATACATAAATTCTCGAAGCTCACCCATTCATTCATCATCTTCTATTTGTGTTTGAATGTGTGCATGCTAAGTATACAAAGACAGATGCTGTAGGGTCCTTCCTTTGTTGGATACTTTTCTACCATGATAACCTTTTCCAAGCTAGGCAATAAGACTAGATTTTATGCTTTTATACCACTGACCTAATGGCCTCTTTTCTTTTCTTATAAATAACTATCTGCTAGGCAGCACCAGTCATAAGAAAATATTTAGGTAATAACTGGCATGGGCTGCCTCTGCCAAACTCTTATTAAAAGATTGCTGCTTTTCATGATAAAGATTCTTACTATATAAGCATTAAATGTTGACTTAGATATCTCTTAGCTGGCTCAGGTGGCTCCATAGGGAACTCCAATGCAAAGGTCTGCTGTTAGGCCTAGTAATAGGTGTCAAAATGATAGCTATCATATTGCCACACAGCATCAAGGTTTCTAAGTTCAATTAATGGACACTGGCGAAAATCAATAAGTGTGAAGTTGCTTATTTTAATTTATCCTCAAGTTCATGAAAATGTGAATTCCATACATAATTCACTTAAACTGTAAATTTATGTCTCAAAATGTTATTATAAGCAGTGACATACTTTTGGAACATTGCAGAAATACTTACTGGTGTTTAAAAGCAACTTTGATAAATGTTAAAACCTAGTGTGCTAGGTTAAAACATAGATAATCTGCTTTAAACAACCCACTCACTGGACTTCGTATTTATTCAAAATACATTTGTAGCACATATCTTAGTCAAAAGATGAACAGTCTTAATGGGAAGGAATCCTACAAATTGCTAAGAAAATAACTTTAACATTTTGATGCAAAATTAGACAAATGATAAGACTGGGCAAATCACAGAAAAGGAAGGTCAAATGGTGAAGAGAATGTAAATTACAGTATGTCCGTTTTTCCAGCTGGTAGGCTTCAAACATTATAAGGGATGCACGCCAGGTCTGGAAAGACCTTGGTCTATGTTGCTGATAAACTGCAGACTTCTATACTATTTAAGAAAGAAATTTACAAAAACCAACCAGTTAACCATGTAAAAGTTCACTGGGATGTATAGACTTTGGGTCTGATTAATTTTACTGTGTGTTATTTTCTTATTTGTAAACTCCTTATAATAAAGTTCTTTTTAAAATTATAATCTTTGACCTAGAAATTATTATCTTGTGCTAGTTAAAATTTAAAGTTAGCATGCAAACTAATAGGCTTTTCTATGGCATTTCTGTGCTTAAATGTCATTATGTTTTGTTCTTTTTGTTTTGTGTCAAGACAGAGTTTCTCTTTGTAGCCTTGGTCAACCTGGAACTGGCTCTATAAACCAAGTTGGCCTCAAACTCAAGAGATTCATCGGCCTCTGCCCCCACCATCCCTCCTGCCCCTGCTTTCCTCCAGTGTGGGGATTAACGGCATGCTGTTCTTATTTATGCCTGTCCTTGACTCTTCTCTACTCTCTTAATGGTCTTCTTTCCCCTCAACCCACCAGATAGTCTTCTAATTTTACATCGCAGGTGTCTTAGTTAGGTTTTACTGCTATGAACAGACACCATGCCCAAAGCAACTCTTAAGACATTTAATTGCGGCGGGCTTACAGGTTCAGAGGTTCAGTCCATTATCATCAAGGCAGGAACATGGCAACATCCAGGCATGCATGGTGCAGGCAGAGCTGAGGGTTCTACATCTTCATCTGAAGTCTGCTAGTGGAATGTTGACTTCCAAGCAGCTAGACTAGGGTGTTAAAGTCAACACCCACAGTGACACACCTACTCCAACAGGGCCACATGTTCAGAGTGTATAGAAACTATCACAACAGAGATTCCATTATCTTCTCTCCCTCTCTCTCCCCCTCCCATGTGGACATCTTTTCCTTTCTATCATTGCCCCTTTCTACTTTCTGATCTAAACATACCACACATACACATGCACTGCATGCACACATGCACATGCATGCACACATGCACAATTCATTAGATTCTACATATTTTAGTTGTGAGCCTAGCCTTTAATGGCTGAGTCATCGTCTCCAGTCCTAGATTCCACACATAACAGAAAACATGAATATTTGTCTTTCTGAGAGTGTTTTATTTCACTTAACAAAATTAGCTTCAAGACCCCTTCCCCATAAACTTCATGATTTCACTTTTTCTTTTTGACTGAAGGAAATTCTACTGAATATGTCCTACATTTTCTTTACCCTTCTAGATATTGATGGATTCTAATCTCATTGCATTTTTAGTTGTGAGGAAAATAGTGACATCACTATGTGCACATGTCTCTGTGGTAGCCTGAGTACGCTTCAGATGTATACTCTCAAGAGTGGTATGGCAGGGTCATATGGATAGTTCTATTTTAGCTTTTTAGGGGCCTCTATGCTAACTTTCATGGTACCTGAAAAAGCCTACAGTTCAAATTGTATATCTTAAAATGTTTGCATTTTCACTTTCCCTTGGAATATGTTTTGTCTTAATCCAAAAGTAAGGGATTAATTAAATCAATAGCTGCTTACCGAGTGATCTCACTGGACAGGAATGTCATAATCTGAAAATGTCCTAAATATAAAGAAATTGATATGCTCCCTTTACTTGAGAAATCCAAATCTCCAAAATTTAGCAATAACTTACTTGTCATCTTTTTGGATGCACACATTACTATGACTTAAGTACTCATTATGTCATACTGTGGTTTGTGAGCTTAGTGACTTTGAGGTACAAATATGTAATGTTGTCTCTTGTGGTCGGTGAGAATTGAGAGGTGAGGAGAATGGAGAAAGCGTGGTATTTTCCAGGTGCTGTGGGACAGAGAGGGAAAAGAGCAAGATACAAGGAATGCTAAGATCATAGTATCTAAGTTTCTTGATGTGCTGTATTTCTGGGACACAGTGGTTATTTAAACAAGAAAGAGAACCTTGAGAATGGTGGCAGTCATCCAAACATTTGTTCAATCCTCTTTATTACTTTCTCCTTCAGTAGGGGAGCGTTTGGAAAGGTAAAGCCCAGTTTCAGAAAGGGTAATGGAAGTCAGTGAGTGTAAATAAAGCAAAATTATGCTAAAGAGTATCAGATCGTTTTTGGTAATCAACTGTGTTCAGTAAAACTTTATACAGATACTTTTTAATATAAAATTGGTAATAAATTAAAATTATACTATAGAAAGTGTGAGAGGGAGTTCTGTATATCAGCTGATACACAAAGGAAACAGCAATATTAATATTCATGGGCTGGTGAGATGACTCAGAGAGTAAAGGTGATTGGCACCAAGCCTGATGACCTGACTTGAACCCTGGGACCCACATGTTGGAAGGAGATAATCAACATCCACAATCCTCGTATGATTACCAAACACGCTTCCATAAATAAATCTAATAACTTAACATTTTAAATTTAAATAATATAAATTATGTTCAGATTTTTGTTCACATTTATTCCTTATGGACATTGTATAAATTATCTCAGGTGGAATGTCCCCTGGACTTATTTGCTATTTTATTTATTGTCCAGGCTCAACTTTCTGGAATAGGTTTTATTTATTGCTGGTGTTTTCATTATACAAAACTCTTTGACATTCACTTAACAAGATTAAAAATCATCTATTAACTTACTTGAATCCCAAGAGGTTCATTTCATGCTGATAATCTCCTTGGACCATCTTTAAATTTGAGGTGTGCTCAGAAGTAGAGGCCTCCATCTTTCCTAGGAGCTGCACTACCTAATAAAGTAAAGATGTTTGTGTGAGAGAGCAAAGCCTCTAGCACGTTCGCACTAAGACTTCCTTTCTGAAGAAGCCTAGAGCATGTCTGCATTAGAAAATGATTCGCCTGCCAGGAGACCAGGCAGGCTGCTCTCGGACCTTCCTCATCCTTCTGTTATCCCAGACACAATTCTCATGTTGCTCTTAGCACTGGAACAGAATACCATGGGCAGCTTTTCCCTACCCTCAGCCTATGCCTCCTGTACATCTCTCCATTGCCTCCTCTCCCTATAGCCTCCAACACCAGCAAGTATCCCTCCAGCCCTCACCACCATTCCTGTGAACATACAAGCTTAGCAGACAAGTAAAATAGACAACACTCAGCCAAATACACTCTCTGAAATCTAAAGAGGATACAGAAACCAAGGAATAAACTATCACGCAACCAAGACAACCAGAAATCAATACCTAGACCTATAAGCACTTCAAACCCAAATGCCTAGACATCAGCATAAAAAAACATATAACAGCCAGAGCAATGTCAGAGTCCGTTTCCCACCACAGCAGGCCCTGAATATACTGACATAGCTGAAAGCACAACTTTATGAAGATGACAGATATCATTAATGAGGAATTGAATAAATCCTTATAGAAATCTAGGAAAACACAACAAAAATTGGAGGAATGCATAGATCTCTTTAAAATAAAAAAGAGCAAAGAAAAAAAGAAACTGAAGGAAACTAATAAAACTGTTCAAGACCTGAAAATGAACATAGAAGCAATAAAGAAACAGAAACTGAGGGAATCCTGGAAATGAAAACTTTAGGAATTTGAACAAGAACCACATAGGCAAGCTTCACAACATAGTACATGAGATAGAAGAAGACTCTCAGTCATTGAAGATACCACAGAAGAAATGGAAGCATCTATCAAAGAAAATATTAAATCTAAGATACTCCTCAAGGAAAACATCCAGGAAACTTGGAAAACTATGAAAAGACCAATGCTACAAATAATAGGACTAGAGGAAGTTGAAAAATCTCAAAAGCCTAGAAAATATTTTCAACAAAATCATAGAAGAAAAATTTTCTAACCTAAAGAATGAGGTGCCTATAAAGGTACAAGAAACATACAAACACCAAATACAATAGACTAGAAAAGAAAGTCCCCTCACCAAATAATTATAAAGACGCTAAACATACAGAACAAAGGAAGAATATTAAAAGCTATAAGGAAAAATGGCCAAGTAACATTAAATGGAGAAAATAAGATATTCTATAATAAAGTCAAATTTAAACAATATCAATCTACAAATCTGGTCCTACAGAATATAAAGGCAAACCTACTAGAATTACATCTGACTTCTCAATGGAGACTCTAAAATCCAGAAAGGTGTTGATGTGTTGCAGACTGTAAGAGACCACAGATAGGAGCCCAGATTACTATACCCAGAAAAACTTTCAATCACCATAAATGGAGAAAATAAGATATTCTGTAATAAAGTCAAATTTAAACAATATCAATCTACAGATCTGTTCCTACAGAAGGTATTATAAGAAAAAATCCAAACCAAAGAAGTTAACAACACTCACAAAAATGCAGAAAATAATCTCACATCAACAAAACCAAAGGAAGGGAAACATAAACACATCATCACTGCCACCACCAATGAAGAAACAGAAATCAACAATCATTTCTCACTGAAATCTCTTGATATCAAAGGCCAACATCTATGTCCTCAAAACAAGGGCATACCAGTTTATAAAAGAAACACTACTACAGCTTAAGTCATGCACTAACCCTCACACAATGATACTTAATATGATGTACCAGCCCGTGATGCTCACAAACTAGCACTGGCTCAGTCTTTCCCAGCATCAGTGAATAAGCAAGTAATCACTATGATCTGAAGGGCATTTCAAACTGCTCCAAATGCAAGAAAAGCACAGGCTATGTGTCTGCACTGTGCTAAGTGGAAATTGATAGAACAGAGTGCATTTGAAGAAACCGAAGTCTGGCCATGTGAGTACAGAGTGTTTTGTAATTCTATGTCTACATACCTCTGACAGCTATGAGAGGCATACTTGGCCCAAAGCCTCAACCACTGGGCTTAAAACCAGTAGTGTTGTGTGTAACCTGATCATGCTTTCCACACCCTCGGTACCAGCATGAGGAGTGCCACTCCTCACATGGATATTTTCACTCATGGAACTTGATGACATGTTCTTCATGACATCCCACGGAGTCCTTCCTTCCCTGTCTGTGTCAAAGTAGTCAGACTTCTATTTCCCTGTCTCATCCAGCTCTCTCTCCACTATTCCTCACAGATGTCCCCTTATAGTCTTTTGCTCATCTGATTCCTTTCTTATATTTGCCTCTCAGAGGATCTGGAATAATAAAGTATCAGTGAGAAAACCCACTCTGCAACCATAGTTTTCCTAGGAACAAGAATGAATGTGCACCCACTGACAGGGCTGAACAAATCTAGTCAGTAGTGATTTGCAGATAGCTCAGTATCACTGGGCCAAAAAGGCGAGTCCAAAAGCCCAGGAACTAGGCAGGTCCATTAAAGAAGCAATGTCTATAATCCAGGTCTACGGGTATTTATGCTTTTCATAAAAGATCTAACCCACCAAGTGTTTAAATAGACATGTAACATTATCAGTGACATGAATGTTGGGCCTTTAGTAATAACAGCTTCTGAGAACTGCTTTTGTGTGTAATCCTGAGCTCCATAGTGTTACAGGGAGCCAGAAAGTGAGCGAATTTAGCAGTGATGGAAGCAGTCCATGCTCACAATGGAAGCTGTGCTGGGACACAAGAGGCACTCGTTTAAATGTTTGTTGGTTCAACTATCTGAACTAATAATGTATATGAATAAGCTTCATGTTAAATCTTTCAAGGTAAAGAGTTCTTTTTTTTTGGCGTAGGCCTTTGATGAGCTATTACAATACTGCTTGGTAGTAGCTTATAATGCCCTACATATCCTATCTCTTTCCAGTCACCTTCATATCCAAGTTCTTAGAAATGGTTTCTAGGGCAAAAACGAGTTCTTGAACCGATTTCTCAATCTGTCGGCATTCGTGCCTGATGAACTGGATGTCTCCGGAAAGCTTCACAATGCTCGAATCACACCTAGGGTCAAGATGGAAATCTGTGTGAGATCAGTAGGCTCACAAACTCTAAAATACTACAATAAGATCTAGGCATTCACTTGACACCAAATTTCTCCAGGTCTTTTAATCACATGTTGCAGATATGAGAAAGGGCATGAAGAGACCAAGAGACATTAGTTTGGTCATACTGGCTCAGTCACAGCATTGAGTTACTGTGGGAACACGATGGTGAGTGGACAGAAACTGAATTTCAGCTTCACAAAATTGTCTTTTCTTTTCCTTTCCTTCCCTTTCCCCCATCCCTTTCTTCTTTCTCTTATTTTCTTCCTATCTTTCTTTCTTTCTTTCTTTCTTTCTTTCTTTCTTTTTCTTTCTTTCTTTCTTTCTTTTCTTTCTTTTTCTTTCTTTCTTTCTTTCTTTCTTTCCTTCCTTCCTTCCTTCCTTCCTTCTCTCTTCTCTCGTCTCTCTGTCTCTGTCTCTCTTCTCTGTCTCTCTCTCTCTCTCTCTCTCTCACACACACACACACAACACACAACACACAAACACACATACACACACACAACACACACACACACACACACACCACAGCAAGGTATTACTGTGTACCTCTGGCTGGCCTGGAACTTGCTATGTAGACCAGACTGGCCCTGAACTAACATATATAAATGCCTTGCCTCCTCTGTGCTGAAATGTACCACCATGCCTGGCTAAACTGGATGATTTTTATAGATTTTGGTGTTTGGGTAATATATTCTGTTACCTATGATTAGGCAATTATGATATTTTTTTCTTTTCTCTATCAAGTTCTGAATCTACTTTCCTTTCTCAGCTGCCAACTGCCAATTTCCTTTTGGCTAGAAAGAAAAAGTGTCTTAATCAAACAAAATTTTCTACTCTATCCTCAGAAACCAATGTCCAATTCTCTTAGTTTCTAACAAAACCTGTCTACCTGACTGGTCTCAAATTGGTGTTGCCTTATGGGACAATGGCAATTCACAAGGGCACCTGAATGTACATTGATCCTTAGGCAGCTGAGTGTTTTAGGGAAGGAATTCTGGAGAGAGAGAGAGAGAGAGAGAGAGAGAGAGAGAGAGAGAGAGAGAGAGAGAGAGAGAGAGAGAGAAAATGACAGAGAAGAAAACACAGAACCGCCCATCTGTCTACTGTGTCTCAAGCCTCTCTTGGAGTTGTTAGCTGCTGCCTTAAGGATCAGATTCAGCTGTTGCTCCTCTTTGAATGAATGTGAGGACAGAGCACCAAGACACTGTTCTTCTGTAAGGCTGAGCTCCACAACCCTCTCAGAAAGTTGTCATTCTATAAAGTAACAAATAACGCCATTTACTAGGAACTGCAATTTCACTTTTGTTGTGCCAAATAACATAAATATCTTAGGACTATAATAGTTTGTAAGCCTCAGAACTAAATTTTTTAAGACTTTTGGAACCAAAAGTTATTTAAGATAGTAATCTTGCCTAGCATTCTGTGATGGGAGGCTATGGTTGGTAGATAGGAGGCCGTGGGAGACAAAAGTAGGAGCCAGTCTGATAAAGAACGAGAACAATATGCTATGCCCCTATGTCATGGTCAAAAAACTGTTGTACAGAGTTGTGTATAGAATCAATAATTGTTGTATACCATGTATGTTCTTTTGTGATTGGGTTACTTCACTCAGGATATTTTCTAGTTCCATCCATTTACATAAGAATTTATCAAATTCATTGTTTTTAATAGCTGAGTAATATTCCATTGTGTAAATGTACCACATTTTTTGTATCCATTCCTCTGTTGAAGGGCATCTGGGTTCTTTCCAGTTTCTGGCTATTATAAATAAAGCTGCTATGAACATAGTGGAGCATATGTCCTTGTTATATGTTAGAGCATCTTCTGGGTATATGCCCAGGAGTGGTATAGCTGGGTCCTCAGGTAGTGACTGATTATTGGATTTTAGCCCAGAAGCTTGAAATACCCAAGATTCAACTCACAGACCACATAAAGCTCATGAAGAATGACGACCAATGTGTGTGGGGGATTCAGTCCTTCTTAGAAGGAGTAACAAAATACTCAAGGGAGCAATTATGGAGACAAAGTTCAGGACATAAACTGAAGGAGGGCCATCTGCAGACCATTCCACCTGGTATCCATCCCATGTGCAGTCACCAAAGGTAGACGTTGACGTGGATGTCAGGAAGTACATGCTGACAGGAGCCTGATATAGCTGATATAGCTGTCTCCTTAGAGGTCTGCAAGATCTGACATATTCAGAGGCAGATGCTCACAGCTAACCATTAAACTGATATGGGGTTCCCAATAGAGAAGATAGAGGGAAGACGGAAGGAGTTGAGAGGATTCACGACATCATGAGGAAAGCAACAATCCCAACCAACCAGAGCCCCCAGGGTTAAACCACCAGCCTGGGAGCACTTAGGGAGGGACCCATGGCTCCAGCTATATATGCAAGGGACTATATATAAGTGGGATAAGAGATCCTTGGTCCCATGAAGGCTGGACGTCGTGGGGGGGTATTCGAGGGTGGGGAGGTGAGGTACTGGGGATGGGTGGGTGGGGGTACACCATCATAGAGGCAAGGAGGAGGGGGGGAAATGGGGTAAGGGGAAAACACCTGAAATGTAATAAAATTTCCAATAAAAAAAAGAAAAAAATAATTGTTGTAATGGCAACTCAGTGGTTGCTTTGTTAGAATGTTCTCATGTGAATCCATGTTGAGACCATACAACTCACAAGACTATGCAGGAGTTGCTGCTGTTTCCACTACTCCCTGTCTTCTTCTGCCACCCTCTGGGAAATCTGGTGTGCACAAGGCAGGCTGCTGACTAAGAAGCTGGCATCAAATAGACCAAGCTTTGAGCCTTACCTCTGCTACTTCTTAGAATTGTGATCTGAAATGAGTTTCTTAACACTTATGAGTTTTGATTTTCTACACTGAAAATGAAGTCATTTAGGGGTCAATGATGCTAAACTGATGCATTGTAACCAATGCATATTTTTTTAACCCCCCAACTACTAGGAGATGCTAGACCCATTAGCAAATGTGTGCATGTCCCCTGCTCAACCTCTAGGACTCTAAGTAGCTCTCCCAATAGTATTACTTACTGAAGCTATTTAAGGACAGGAAGGGGGTGATGAATGTGAATTATTTAGACAGTTGTTGGCACTCTGAGAGCATTGACATGGGCGTGGCAACTTTATTTATCTATCTAACAGTGGCTCTAACCCCACATATGCTGAAATTCAAGGTTGACCAGAGGCTTCTGAGAGCAGTGCTTTCTATTCCCTGGGCTTGTTCTTTGTGTCCATCCCTTTCTAGGATAATTTTACTAACACAAGCCCATTATAAACCATGTTGTCTGTGGCTGACTGACTCTGTAGACATATAGCCCACAGATATGAGGACTGGCTGTACTGTTTTACTATAGGAGATATTTATTTCTAAAATAAGGTATTCAAAAAGCCATAGTAGACTGGAATTGCTGGCTTTTTACACTTGCTATTTCAACTGTAGACAGTGTCTGTTGTCCATACTGCCCCAAGGGTGGTGGGGAGATGAAATAAATTTATATATCTGTTCCTTTGGCATTTCTGTAAACATTATTGCTCTTCTAAAATGTCAAATTGTATGGTACTTGAATTGTGTTGTCTAACTGGAATTTTTACAATTATTGCATTTTCATTACACATCATGGTGCCACCATCCCATTGTTCCTTTAATTATTTCTTGGTTGGTCAGATTTTTTTTTCTGATTTTAATAGGAGAGCTCAAGTGTACACAGATACTTAAGATTTTAAAGGAGGCTGTCTGCTCTCACATACATGGAAGAATGACTTAAGATAATATTTTTCTTCCATTCTTATTTTGTCTAGAAGGTCTAAGATGTACCTTCCTTCTTCTGATGGAGCCTGTCTCCTTCTGTCTGTGGAAAAGTGACTTGGCTAAGACTTTCTGTCTTCCATCCAAATCTGGTAGGTGGTGCTCCATTCTCCTTGGGAATATTCTACATTCATGTAACTTACCTACATTGTTATAGTTAAAATTTTATTTTACTCTATCACTGTGTTTAATTTATCAAGTCACACTTTGCCATAGAGTAAATAACTAAGAAAATTACAGATAATATAGGAGTAAAATCAAGCTGCTTCAGTCATCTCATGGATGTTAGTAAGGTATCTTCCACAGGTGAGTCCTGACAGTAGGACCTGACCCTGCCTCTTCCTACTCTCTCTAGAGACAAAGCTGGATGTGTTTAGAGAACTGTCCCATAGCCCTCTGCTTTTGATATAGAGATTTAAAAGTGCTGTGAATAAGCTTCCTAAGGCCATTTACACATCTTCTGTTTTAGAAGTCTAAAACTCACTGGTATCCCTCGTGTTAATGGGTTCACATTTTAAAGAGAAAAATAACTTCATTGCAGATTTATGTGAGAAAAGAATTTATGTGTCACCTTTAGACAGGGTCACATATAAATTCACAAATTTTTCATTTCTCTCAGTTTCTTTGAAACTGGGAGACTTTTGGTTTGTTTTGATTTTATTTCTGTAATTCTGGTCATGAAGTATATTCTCCAGCCTTTTGTTCTCTATCTATCTGTCTGTCTGTCTGTCTGTCTATTGGTCTATCAGTCTATTGGTCTATCGGCCTATCTATCTATCTATCTATCTATCTAATCTATCTATCTACCTACCTACTATCTACCTATAATCTATCTTCTATCAACTGTTCTATAATCTATCCTCTATCATATGTATTATGTATGTATGTATATGTATG
This sequence comes from Mastomys natalensis, assembly GCA_021653895.1. Classification (NCBI taxonomy): domain Eukaryota; kingdom Metazoa; phylum Chordata; class Mammalia; order Rodentia; family Muridae; genus Mastomys; species Mastomys natalensis. Next base: position 1,180,665 of record JAJTUV010000677.1, read on the forward strand.
TATTATCTATTATCTATCTATCTATCTATCTATCTATCTATTACTATCTGTCTATCTGTAATTTATCTACTTATCTATTATCTATATCTATCTCATCTATCTACCTATCTCTATCAATCTGTCTATAATCTATCATGTGTACTATGTACATATCTATAATCTATCTACTCTCATCATCATCTAGCTACCTATCATCTATTCATCTATCAACTACCTCCATCCATCCATCCATCCATCCATCCATCCATCCATCCAAATTTGGGTTTTCCTAAATACTTTGACATGTATTGCTTCATTCTAATTAATGTTGATTCATGTAGCAATCCTATAGATTCTATTTTCCTATGTCTGTCTCTGCACTGAACAGCCATGGCTAATGACTTAGTTCAGGCCCTACCCACCTCTACCCTGAGTTGCTGCCATAGAATGTCTCTAATTTCTATACCCTCTTTCTATATGCACCACCAATTCAGCTATTATTAGAATGCATTACCTTACCTAAAATCCTCTTATAGCTATTTATAGCCTGCCACATGAAGTTCAAACACTTTACTTTGGCCCACAAGGTTCCTCATTTTCAATTTTTATTTATCTTTGGCATTATCTCCCATCTTTCTTGAATGCATATGCCAAAATATCATAACTGGAACACTGTTCCCATGAGCAGGCTTGGGACATGCACAGCAGACCTTCCCTTTAGTCTTCTCCACACCTTTCCTTCTTGTGTGAAGTGTCTTTCCACCTCTCTTGGCTCATTACTACAACTACTTCAGAGCCTGTCCTGAGTCTTGCCTCCTTGAGCAGCCTCTTCTGCTCAGTCTGGTTTGAACATTGCCACGGGACACCAGGCTTTTAGGGCAGTATTATCCTCATTGCTGGCAAGCTGTTAACAGAGCTGGTTTTGCCTGGTGGACAGTGAAGAGCTACTGAGAAGGGATGTGTTGTGAATCTTACCCTAGCATATGGTAAATGATGAATGAGTCAAATGAGTAGGTTTTGGTTTTTGTTTGTTTTGCAATTGGGTCTTTTGAAGTAGCCTACTGTCATAAAACTCACTGTGTAGACCAGGCTGGCCTCAAACTCATAGAGCTCCACCTGCTTCTCACTCCTGAGTATTGGGATGAAAGGTATATGACATCAGACCTGACTATGAATGCATTTTTATTTAACTGGTGAAATACATATCCTAGAATTCTCTGGCTTAACTCTGTGTCCTTTCAAATCCAAGTGCAGTCAGTGAGATAAACTTGGGAGGTGGGGCCTCTGGCAGGTGGTAGCTGATGGGAGCTCCTCCCAGATGAATAGAATTCAACCCTTATGGAAATCTTCAGGTTTCTGATACACAAGGACACTGTTTAACCCTTGAAAGATGCAGCCCTCAGAAGACAATGGAATGCATTTTCCTGGGATATTGACTTCCCAGTCTCTGAAACTGAAATATGCTGGAGTGTCTGGTTCTTATAAATACCTAGTGTCGGGTGGTCTGTGATAGCTGCATAGGTGGACTAAGACATTTGACTTAGATATCAGCCATCCAACTCTCATCTGGTAATTTACACGTTGGGATAAATAAGAAGAAGGTGGAAAATTCAAGGAACAAGGAAATAGAATCTGGCAGAAGATATAGAGATGGAAGATAGCCGTGATAACCCATTCACAAATAATTTCTCATGTGCCTGTCAAGGTAGGCCAGCCATTGCCATTCCCTAATTTTTGATGTGATCAGTGTGTTTCTACCATTGTCATTACCTATAGATTGTTTTTCTGATACATGCACTATTAACTATTGATTGAAATATCATACAAAAGATATTATCAAAACCTTTTTCTGTTTGGTTGATTTGTATGTAATCACTGTATACTTTAAGTACTTTATTTCCTGGAAGAACCACACATAGTGATTTTGTCTTTATGTGGGTGTTCTGAGTATAACTGTTGGCATCTGGCAGGAGAAAGCTATAAAGACAAGACTCTGGTAACTTCCAGTAGAAAAAAAAAAAACCGAGTATTCTATGTAAGGGTTCATGGAACTGACAGGGAGCAACAGATTTTTCAACTTTATGAAACACTTTCTCAACTACAGGTTACCTACTTAGCTTGATGTAAACTGATGGCTCATTTTTTAAAATGCAAAATTCTGAGAGCTATCCAGTAGCCAACAGCTAGCTGACAAACCTGAGTTAAACACGCTTCTTACCTGGCTACTCTTCCCCGAAGGTCTCCAACTCCGTGTATGTGTTTGATGTTTAGATCCTGCACTGCAAAGTTAGTTCCTGTGGCCACCTGGTCTCGGATTCTTATTTGGTCTTCTAGGAGCTGTAATTTTGGGATAAGACCATCATTATTTTCCAAATACTCATGATAAGGGAACTCTAAAATCCATATTAAATTAGTTAAACAGATGGGATGATAGGGAGAGGGGGGGGAGAGAGAGAGAGAGAGAGGAGAGAGAGAGAGAGAGAGAGAGAGAGAGAGAGAGGAAGGATTGAATTTTGCTTTAAATGGGAAAGCTGATGCAGTTTCAGTTGAATGCTGCCAGGGGCAAATGACCTCTTAATAATTTTTGAACACTAGCCAGAAAGCCAGGCTTTATGTGAAATCTCTCAATTTAAAAATATTGGCATTGACTATGTAAGTTAGTATGGCAGTTCTTCACCTCAAGATCCAGCTATACCAGTCTTGGGCGTGTACCCAAAGAACTCTATATTCTACCACAGAGACACTTGCTCACCCATGTTCATTGCTCCTTTATTCATAGTAGCCAGAAAGAGGAAACAGCCTAGATGTTCACCAACAGATGAAGGGATAGTGACTATGTGGTACCTTTACAAAATGGAATATTGTTCAGGTGTTAAATTAAAAAACAAAATCATGAAATTCTCAAGTACATAGATGAAGCCAACTCAGCCCCCAAAAGACAAGTCTATACGTATTCTCTTCTATGTGGAGAGTAGCTTTTAAATATTCAATAGGCACGTGACAATCCATATAACCCAGTTTAGGGATAAAGAAAAGGTCTAGGGAGTCTTGGAAAATCTCTCAAGGAAGAGAAAGTGTATAGTTATGGAGAGATGTGGCAGAGACCAGCACAGGAGTGTTAGATACAAAGAAGGAGGCAAGAGGGGTCAGGATGAAAATATGGGGGAGGGACAAATAACACCAAGGGCCATTTGAGGCTCATATGGAAACCTAGTAGAGTAGACGCTTTTTAAAATGTATATACATAGGAAAGAAGTGTAAAAGGAGTTACCAAATAATGGAGGAGACAAAACCCAAACTAGACATCATTTTGCAGAGGGTCTACTGTACATTTTATAGTGATTATAAGAGACTTGTGTTATAGGTGCCTTCAGATTTTATTCCTAGCAGTTACATCTCAATTGTATCCTGCCATTTCCCTGTAGTACCAAGTTGGTGTATAGGGAATAGTGGGTTTAAAAGTATCTTACACCAATTTATAGCTATTAACTTAAAATGAAAAAAATATTCCTATCTATTAAAAGTCATGTTTTAGTTGACAAACAACTTCAGTGGATGCTGACAAACTGTTTAGTTGAGAAGAAAGGCACAGTACTTTGGAAAAAAACTTGTTCTAGTTTGGTTACATCTGAAAAATGCCTGAACTGTGCTTAAGTATGATGAACTTTACAAATCAAAAGGCATTTTTAAAAAGTGAGTGCTAGTAATGAAAAAGACCTTCTATATACAGATTTCCCCCATTTCTGAAACTGGTGGATTGGGACAATCCAGGAGCACAGAAAACCTGAACATCAGACACAGACTAGAGGAAGCCTCTGGAGAAGGATGGTGAGTTTTCTGTAAGGCTGTGGCCACACCATGCCCTTGAGTATATGAGCAGCACAAACTGGACTCAAATAGGGTTCAAACTTTTTAAAAGGGTGGGAGTTGAAATGTTGGGGTGAGATGAGGAAGGGGAGTGAATAAGGAAAGATGTGTGGGGAAAATGTGAGTTAAAATTGATTATATGTATGAAACTGAAAATTTAATAAAATAGTGTGTATGTTTTTAAAGGTAATCATTAAAGCATAGTTTTGGTGTTTTCTTTTGCATTGTTTCTCCTTCAGTAAGGATCAGAGATGAGTCAGGTGTGGTGTGTATACCTTTAATCCAGCCTGAATCCCAACACTCTGGAGGCAAAGGCAGGGAGATTTCTGTGAGTTTGAGGCCAGCTTCGTCTACATTGAGAGTTCTAGAAAAGTCAGAGTGACATGGTGAGACTGCCTCAAAAAAAAAACAACAACCAACCAACCAACCAACCAACCAACCAACCAACAGCAGAGATAAAGGAACCAGCTCTGCTCAGTATGGAGTATTTTCTAGAACAAAACAAGTAAATCAGTGTAGGAAGACATATTGCAATTTCAGCACAACGCAGCATTGTCCTGTACTGTAACATAGCAAGACTTCTATAACCCTGGGAAAGAAATAGTTACACTGAGACGTGGGTGTTCATGTGTGCATACATGTGTGTGTGTAGGGTGGATGTGAGGGGGTGGATGTGTATAGGGTGTGTGTGTGTGTGTGTGTGTTGTACATTAGGGCAGGACCATAACAAAAACTACTTTTTAGTTGCATTGCAGAATACTTAAATGTTTAACTTTATATAAAACCATGTAAATGCACGTTAAAAACTATTAAGCTATTAAAGCACAAGGAGACATGACAAATGTCATTGCAAGGGTTTCACTGATGTCAGGAAGCCAGCACGTGCCTCTGTGTGAGGCTGGACTGCACAGGTCTTTTCATCTTTGTGTGCTGGAGCACCATGATGGTTGGTTGAAATCCTAGTGGAAATACTAATGACAAAAGTGGAGTCAACCAGGCCGGGTGTAGGGAGCTTATGTTAAATTGTATGTGCCCCTGCTAGTCAAACAGACCTGGGGAATATGGGGAGCTTATTGTTAAATGTTTAGTAATGTGCCCCTGGCTAGCATCCTTACTATATAAAAGAGCTTATCATATTGAACATAATTAAAAAGTGCTAAAACCCACAAAGATATATTAGCAAATGGCAGAGGAAATACAAATTATCATAGGTAGATTAACAAATGGATTTAACATCTTCAAGGAAAAAAACCCAGCACCTCATTTCTGTACATTAGCAAGGATTGAAATAATAAATCTCGATGTTGGCATAGTCTCAGTGTAAAACATGTCACATAACACTAATGGAGTGTAAATTAGTGCAGAGCTTCTGAAGCCAATTTAGCAACATATATCAGGAGCTTTTATAGAGTCTACACCCTACTAATTCCACTTCCAAGAATATATATTGTGAGAGTAACTCTATACACAAGATATTCCAATATTAAGAAAATAATTAAGCAAATCATTATCTATACACTTATGTAAAGAGATTTTTGTGATGTGAGTTTATTTTATGCTAAAGATTGTGTTGAATTGATAGTCTGTCTCCTAAGTGGAATGCTTGGAAAGACTAGAGGGAATTTCTCTGGGTGTTTGTAGAGACATCCATTTGCTGGTAGGATTGTGAGAATATTTTCCCAGGTTTCAAATTTTCTTCCTGAACTTTCAAATGAATTATAATGAAGAAACATTGCTTTTAGTAACTAGGGAAAATTCCCTACAATAAAGCATAAACATTTCCTTTACTGAGTTAAAAATAATTTAATTTTTGAAACTTACAGTGAATTCCTGGTTAAAATCCTTTTGTTTGTCTAGGTTTTGCAGTACATGCCTGTAACCCCAGTATTTGGAATGCAAAGGCCAAGAGTCACAGGTTCAAGACCAACATGTCTCAAAAAAAAAAAACAAACAACATTTGACTTTTAAAAGGGACAAGCTACTCACTCTGTTGCTGCAATTGTAGTGAGATACCCCTCCACCAATTCTTTCAAGACTTGAGTTAAGTATTATTTCATATTTCAATATCTCTTTAGGGACAAAATGCAAATGGATAGCTGGCTGATGAGTCCAGTTTCCTTTAAAATATTGGAATAGCATCCATTTTCCACATAATGTTCTTTAACTGAGTTATTTATTTTATTTATTTTTTACCAATGCTAGCCTAGTAGTTTCTGCTTTGCAATATTTAATTAGATTACTTAAACTTCAAATGCATTTTTTGTGGTCCTGAGACCTGCACATGCTAGGCAAGTGTTCCCCCACTGAGCTATACTTTCAGCTTTTGATTTTGCAAGACAAGGTCTCACATGTAGCACAGGCTGTCCTGGATCACGTGATTCCCCTGTATCTTTGCCTCCAGCTGCTGAGGTTACAGGCATGTGTCAGCGTGCCCGGGAATGGAAACAGTGTTCACACATTCAGTTTTATGACTTCATGGAGCGTTTTACATTTTCTCCACCCTCTCGGTTGCATTGTGAAGTCCACTAGACCTACATGCAAAGATCAAACTTACAGGAGCTCATGTACTGTACTGAGTTAACCCCACGGGTGCTGGCTGGTTTTCTTTCTATTAAAAAAAAATCTGTCCCAAAATCTCATTGGTACTTGATGAGGGGAAGTACAGAGCAGGACATTGTTGTCAGTTTTCATGGCTGCACAAGTTCTGAACTTTTGCCTGAAGTATACTCTCCGATCCCTTGCCCAAAAGCTATCTGTGTAGACTCATGATATGTGAACACCCTTGGAACTCTGAACAAAAGGCCTGTGATTGAAATGTGTTTTATTTAATGTAGGGATTTTGTTTGATAAGAAACTTTATATTTCTTTTAACATATTAAAAATCATTTTTAGACAAAGCTTCTCAGAGAATTCCAGTCTCAAAAACAAAAACAAAACAAAATGCATTTTTTGGGGGGGGGGGCCTGGTGTGTGACTTATCAGTGAACTAACTAAATCTAAACCACATGGAAGGAACACAAACAGACATATAGTCTCACACTCAGTTGTGAGATCTATGGATAAAAATAAAGTTTAAGGGAGGCTGAAAGTATTGAGATGGGGCGCGGATGATTCTGGTGTGAGGGAAGTGCTATCGAACAGGGTAGCGTTTGCTCAGGAACTTCAAAAAATACAGAGCATTCATAGGCTGTCTCCAGGAAGACAGTCTGACTACAGTGAATAGCAACGCCTAGCGGGAGGCTGGCATGGCCAGAGAAAAGAGAAGACTCACGGCGGGTCATTGTTGGGTTCATTTTGTTGATGCATACACAAAGCTCTACTTCAACTTATGTCAGCCTTACAGACCTAGACTAATAAAGCCTATGGGCACAGTATTTGGCATAGCAAACCATTTCTTTACTGTCTCAAAAGAGTTATACAGTATTTTCTAAGGAAAGTTTTGTTTTCCTTACTTTTGACCATAAGGAACTGTGCCAAAGTATCACTCTTTCTCTGGAGCAGTAGCAGCACATTTCTAACTGAACAATGATTTTGATGATCGGTATTCTTTGTTGGTTGGTGATGGCAAAACATGGAAACAGATGTACCTCAATGTTTTGGCTGAGTTCTTGACGATGCTGGTGATGGTCTGTATGTGACTTTCTAGTAACTTCCTGGCAAGAGATTCTTCTTTTCGAAAGCCCTGGCTTCCCTGGAGGCAAGCAGAGATGTCCTCCTTGATACGGAAGGCCTGCTCAAGGAGGAAGGCTATAGTGCGCTCCTGGTTGTTCAGCCTGTCTTCTAGCTGACTTGTCTGGTTGCTTGGCATGGCAGGAAGAAAGGGGGAAGCCCTGGTCAGAAGAAGGACACACCATAGTGTTATAAGAGTGAGCACGGGTCTGTCTCAGTCACTGTTCAATTGCTAGAAAGACACCATGGCCAAGACAACTCTAACAAAAGAAAGCATTTAATTGGTGTCTTGTTCACAGTGTCAGAGGTTTAGTTCATTATCATCATGGTGGGGAGTGTGGCAGCGTGCAGGTGTGAAGTAGCTGAGAGCTTTACATCCTGATTCACGAGCAGCAGGCAGAAAGAGACACTGGGCCCAGGTAGGCTTTTAAGACCTCAAAATCACACCTCTTAATCCAGTGGTTCTCAACCTTCCTAATCCTGCAACCTTTTAATACAGTTCCTCATATTGAGGTGACTCGCAACAATAAAATTATTTTGTTTCTACTTCCTAACTGTAATTTTGCTACTGTTATAAATCTTAATGTAAATATCTGATGTGCAGGATATCTGATATGCAACCCAAATGGGATTGCCAAAGTTGAGAACCACTGCCCTAATCTTTTCTAAGCAGTTCATCAGCTGGGGACTAAGTATATATGAGCCAATGGGAACTGTTTTCATTCAAAGCAAGACACTAAGAACCTGAACTCATTTTCTTGCTGCTACTTTTTCGTTTTCTTTCCTGTGTCCTTTGCAATATTCAAATGCTTGATTTGTGTCACATCTAAGGAATAGATGAGACTATGCCTTGGAATTGTATTATATATCTTCTCATAGTTCTTAAGCTGGAGTTATTTCATATACAGCAATGACAAATGTTAAAGCCAAAATGGTAATAGTTGGGAAGGAATTAAGGAATTAAGGAAGATGAGAAAAGCTTTCTTCAATGACATATGTCTTTAAATTCCCTTGTATACAAATTCTATTTTAACCTAAAAAAATACAAGTTCTTATATATAACTTTAAAAATACCAACTGGGGACCTGGGAGATCACCCAGTAAGGTAAAATGCCGGCTGTACAAGCATGAGGACCTGAGCTCATATCCCTAGAACCCCCCACAAGACCAGGCACAGCAGGGTACACTTGTGACTTTAGCCCTGGGGGAATAGAGCAGGTAGATCCCAGCCAGCTTAGCCAACTTATAAGCTCTATGTTAAGTGAGAGACCCTGTCTCAAAATATATACATGAGGGAGGATGATTGAGAAAGATACCTCTGTCCAACACATATTCTCTCTCTTTCTCTGTCTCTGTCTCTCTCTCTGTCTCTCTGTCTCTGTCTCTGTCTCTGTCTCTGTCTCTCTCTCTCTCTCTCTCTCTCACACACACACACACACACACACACACACACACACTCACACACACACGAGGACTGTTTACAGAGTTTCTATGAAGATCTGTCTTGGAATAGTAAGTAAAATAAAATGGCCACCATAAAAGAATTTTATAGCCAAACAAAACTGGACAACATTGTATACAATATCTTTCTCTTGGTGACTTACATAGTGTATTTTCTTCTCAGTGTTTAGCAATATTATATTAGCTTCACAGAAAAGGAAAATGGCTTATAGAACAGGTAAATAACTGCCTGAGGTCATTCTAGACACGACTAATGCACTTGACTATTTATCCCTGAGTACATGCTCTTGAGTGAGGATTTCTGACCTCTTTAAAGACTACAATTTCATTAAATTTATGTAGAAGAATTACGTTAACTTTCAACTAGTCTTCAATACTACTAAATTTCCTGGGGACCTTCATTATGCTGGGGTCCAGTAAGAAAGCCTTTTTTCCTTGGGACTTTTGTTTAACACACAGAGCACTCATTAAAAGATGTATTTCAGTGTGAGCACTGATGAGTTCTGAAAACTTCAGGTATCAGCTAGTGTTGTATACAGGTGTGCATGGTAAGTACTACAAAAAGATGACATAAGCAAATAGGGATCTTGACTGCCCATGCACGGGCCTACATCGTTCCCTAATCTGGAGCTGTGTAAGCAGAAGTCTAGAGTGAGCTGGCCCAGTAGTGGTATCTCAGACTAGGAAAGTCCTCAAATAGGCAGGCTCCTTTGGAACCCTCACCACCATGGAGTATACCTTTACCTGCAGCCTGAAGGTACTTGTACCACCTTGACGTACTATTTCTATCTTTCAAACAGAAGAAACAGAGCACAAAAAATAAGAATGTTTACTAGGTGAGCTTGTCTAGCCTTCCTTCTTTAAAATGAGAACATTCTGGAGGATTCATCATGGCACCCTCTTTCACTGATTTCGACTATGGTGTATGGACAGATTTGTGATTTAAGCAGTTTTTGTGACTGTGAAAAGACTGATGAATCAGGCAGCCTGGAACTGAGGGCTTCCCACAGCAATGTGCTAGTGGGATTATGCACTTTAAAAGCGATCTCCCAGCCTTTGGATAACAACCAACTATAACCTTGTGAGGCCAGCTGAGCCCAAATTACCTAGGAAGCCACTCTACACTGCCAATCCACAGAAATTGTGGGGAAATATTTGGTGTTTTAGGCTACTGTATTTTGACAGACTTTGCTACATGGTAGTAGATAAGAAACAGCCGATTTGGAGAGGACAGTGCGATCAGCTTATGTGATGTGTGTCTTATTTGTGCATGCACATGTGTTATGGGAGAAGACATTTTCAGCATTGTTGAGTTTGAGCTAGGGCCTAACAAGACCACATTTCCCAGCAACCTTATAGATACCAGGTGCTTACAGGCACTCCACTGTAATTATCTGTCAGCTGGAGACTTATAGTGTCTCAGTAGGTATTTATGAAACGGGAAGAAGCTGTTGCAGACACTGTGGTCTGAGCAGATGTTATATGCTGACATTCTCACAAGCATCACTTACATAGAAAAGAACTGAATTATCCATCTTGACCCTACTCTACCCTACTGTCCACCTAAGCCTCTATTTTATCTCATTGTTAACCTCAGCTCTATCCAATCCTGGATGCTTCCTGCCATTGACTAGAGGCCTAGGGCCTGGAATATGATTTGGAGGCATCTGGAATTTCTGGAACAGCTTTGGTTTAATGGAAAATGTCTTCCCTTCTGCCCAGGAGTCCTAGCAACTGCAGAATCACTGGTGAGGCTGCCCCTAGACCACAGAATTCTATTCTTGGCTCTAGATGGGGCTTCAGGGGCCACAAATAGCATTAACCATCTTGAGAACTCAAACTTTAAAAGAAGAAAACATCAAGAACTAATGTGACCCTTACCAGGTCCAAAAGGAACCCCAATTCCCCTAAAGGCTGTGGGCCACCTTGAAATGACAGTCTTTGCTCTGTTCAAGCCGACTATAGGATCAGCATTCTCAGGAACCAGGAAAATGGTAGTCGGCCTGCCAGAGAGAACTGATTCCCTTGGCTACACGTGTGCTTACAATCAAAGCCCACGCTAGCCTCCAGACTCCATAAGTATCTATTCTTACATATCTGGTTTCAAAGTCCACAGTAGCATTCTGGCCTTTCTCATCTACCCTTAACCGGTCCACAGGTTCCTCTCCTGTCAGCCACATTCTTCTGCTTCTTTTTCTCTCTGCTCTGGACTCTTCCAGTCTCTCTCTCTCTCTCTCCTCTCTCTCTCCCCTCTCCTCTCTCTCTCTCTCTCTCTCTCTCCCCCCCCCCTGAGAGGGCATGTCAGTGGTTTTCACTGAGTTGTGTCTTACAATCAAGACAGCTGATCTGCCTTGAAGAAACATGAATCAGCTAAGACAAAGCACAAAGCCGAAGGACCTGAATGAGTGAGTTTGGGGTCAACTTTCTGGGCTGATAATAGTTTTGACAAAAAATGCTGTATTAGCATGACTACCGTTTTCCCAACCTGAGAGAATTCCTATGAAAACTTGGAAGACCTGGAGAGAGAAAGCAAGCATCCTGTGATAAAATCTAGAGCCGTGTGTGTGTGTGTGTGTGTGTGTGTGTGTGTGTGTGTTGTGTGTGTGTGTTGTAATCAGAAAGGAAGAGTTTATTCCCTTCCCAGGCTGGGAAGGCTTTCAGTAGGCAGCAGGTGGCCTGCTCTGGTACTTGCTTTAGTGAAGTCACCTTGTTAAGGTCATATCCACTGGGGCAGCTTATATGCTGTGTGTGTGAACATGAAGGCCTTGCTTTGCTCTAAATGACTTTGAACACCCATGTCCAGTTCGTTGGAGTTGTAACCTGAGTAAGAAGGACTCAGTGGCATGGGGTAAGAGACAGCTTGGTGTGCGGAGGAGGGTGATAGGAAACAAGCATTACCATGGCTTCTCTATTGCCCTGGGGACAAACTACTCAAATGAAACTTGAGACTCCTGGGACCTTTGAGAAGAACCAGGCAGAGCTGAAGGCTTCTGTAAAGTGCTGAGTTACAATATCAAGAAACAGGAAGCACAAATGACCTGAACCATTTCCTTCATGGGATTCCTCTGCAAACAGCTCAAAGCACAATGACTCTCAACTTGCTTCCTGCCATGCAGCAGAAAGTAAAGACCTGACAGAGGCTCTGACAGAGGTTGCCTGTGTTTCTCACCTCTAGGCTCATTGTGTGAGAGAGACATATGACAAATATATGAAACATTTAAAAATCCTTTCTCACCAGGACTATATGTAACAAACAAAGCATGTCTGTGATACAAAAAGAAAAGGTAGATCATATGTAAATAATCTATAAAAGGACCAGAATTCAGCAGGCACATGTGTCTTTTACCTTCCACTGCTGGGAATACCATTTTCTCTTTCTATTTCTATCATGATTCACGTGTCTAATACATTGTTCAGGGACACAGGAACATGAAAATCTTATTAGGTTTGCCTTAGACCTGAACCCATAACAAACTTCCTGGATCTGTGTGCTCCAGCCCTGGGATTACAGACTTCTGCCACCACACCTGGCTTTTATTTGTTGTGGGTGCTGGGAATCTGACCTCTGGGCCCCAATAGTCCATCTTCCCAGCCCCTAGGGTGATTTTTGTCTAAACTGTAAATGACAGTACTTACCCACTTAAAATCCTCCCAGTCTTGGCTTTCTATTCTCTGAGAGTAAGAACCCTGCTATAGCCCTCTCCCCATTCCTATCCTTCCTGGGTTTCCTCTGACACAAGCTATCTTTTTCACTGAGAGCCATGGCACTTGCCAATCCTTCTGCTGCGTGTGATTTTGTACAGTTACTGAATGGCTGCTCCTGGCCATAGCTAGGTCTTAACACCAGTTTTCCGAGTTCGGACTGCTTTCTGCTCAGTTACTATCATGATACCTCAGTTCGTCTTCTCCGAAGAACTTCATAAACTTTTCTTACTTACCTTGCATTGGGCTTACCTTTTTTCTTTTAAACACAGATCTTTTTATTTTTATTTTATATGTATGACCGTGTTTGTCTTCATGTATGGCTGTGCACCATGTGTATGTAGTGTTTGTGGAGGCCAGAAGAGTGTTGGACCTTCTGGAACTGAAGTTACAGATGGTTGTTGGCTGTCATATGGGTGCTTGGGATTGACCGTGGGTCCTCTGCAAAGCAACAACCTGTCTCTCCAGCCACTTCATTTATTGTCTGTCCTCTGTCACTAGAAATGATTCCTCTTACTTTCCATAGTATCTTCAGCACCCAGAAGGGCACATGGTACATAGTAGGAGATTAAGTAATTATAGTTGACTAATTTCCACGTTCTGTTAAGGCCAGTAGAAAACTATAAAGTTGCAGGTCAGTCCAGAGCAAGATAAAACAGCCTTGGCTCGGGCAGCATTGTTCCTTCCTATTGCCTGTACATCCAAGAAAAAGAAGAAGGCTGTGCTAAGGGCTTCTATTAGTCAGATTCAGCCTACTACTCATTTGACTCAAAATGTTCTCCTGGAAAGTTACCAAATGGAATATATGCTCATTCCTCTCAAACTGTACCATACTGACAGTGCTCCCCTGTATCAGGTGTGTGAGTCGGAGACAGAGTGGGAGGGGATGCAGGGCTGCTGATGGGGACTGTAGCCTAGCACTGACTTGCTCACTAACTTCTTTGAGCTAATGCTTTTTGAGGTCCCTAGGCAATCTGCTACCTGGGTTGCCAGAAAAAAAAAAAAAGGTGCTCTCTAGTTCTCAGTTTTAGACAGATGCTTATAAATGACACTATCATGACCCAATAAGATTATTTTCTTAGGTGTTTTCATCATTGCAGACATTGTTGAGTACATTCCTCAATTCCTAATGACTGTCACATGCTTCTTTGCAACGTAGTTCGTGTGCCTCTTCCTGTTCCTTGTGTCCTCTATGTTGGCCTCATTCTCTGAGGCTGAGGTCTTCGAGGTTTGGATAGAAACATGTGAACCATTCTAGGGAAGAAAACTTGCTTCAAGGTCTTGACCTTAACAAGGAGGATGAACGTGAAGAAATATCCTTTTCTTCTGTGGTCACGCTGTGTGGTGCGTGGAACTCTTCAACTGATCTTGTGAGCACAAAACAAAAGGAAACTCTGGACAAAGGACAGAAAACACCTGGCTGCTTGATAATTTTGTTAGGCCACCAAAGTAAGCAAATTCTCCATTTCATTACTGTCATTATATAGGCTACTTTATGCCTTTACATTTAAGCCTTTTTGTTTGGGGTTTCTGTTATGTGCAGGTAAAAGCAATGTTTCTGTATCTAGTGACTTAAAATTACATCATTATTAATTTATTTTGTGTGTGTGCATGTGTGTGTGTGTATGTATGTATGTATGTACATGTGTGGGGGAGAAGGGGGCTATAGAACATGTGTGGAGGTCTTGGGGATCCAAGTCACGTGGTTAGGATTCCTGGTAGCCAATCCTTCGCCTGCTGGTAAACCATCTTGCCAGCTCCTATATTAGTGACTTACAAATAAGCATATAGCACATACTAAGAATGTACTAAATATTTACTCTGTGACTTGGTGTAATTCAGCGCTTCTTATAAAGACATTTGAATTGGTGATATGTGAGGACAGGGAGATTATTAAAATACAAATTTGTTGGTTCTATCACAGACCTATTAAAACAATGTTGGAGTGAGTCAGGAGAGGCATCATGCATGTATAAGGAAAGCACTTACATGATTCAAATGTTCCCTGAATACTGAGCACCGCAGTGTTGGGATGTGAGCCGGGAATATAAGAAGTCAGGATATAAAATGAATTGCTGAAGTGTGAAACATGAGCTCTTATGTTCTGTAGACATTCAGAAACATGCTGGCAAATTGGAAAGCACGATAGTCTGAAGGTGAAATAAGGCTCCATCATTCCTTCAAAACTCTTGGGAGATACTATAAGCTGTGATGAAAATTGTTCCTTTGGAGAGCACGCAGAAGCAGACCTCTGGCAGAAGGACCAGTGGAGCAGGGCTGCCCCTCAACTCACTGTCTCTGGCCCTTTCTGTCAGAGCTGACTGAGTTGTATTTCTCCTCTGTAGGCATGTTATTGCAGCCTCCTTGAGACAGCAATACTGCTATGCCAATGTGTTTGCTTGCACCATGGAGACTCCTAAAGACATACACAAGTGCTGGGCTACAGCTCTTCATTTCCTGTAGTTTTCCAGGCTTATTTGACAGGTATTTTCTCTCTAGAGAGCTGTCTGGAAGGTTTCCTGTCATGCCTAAGGCTTTCTGTCACCTGGAGCATAATTATCGTGCTTCTTAACAATGCTCACTGTTTGTTAGTTTTAGTCATGGGATTTTCAGATGACAAAGGCCTTGCTTTCTCTTGCCATTGTCCATTTCTATAAGGAAAGTTCTTTTCTTATTGTGCGATAATCAGAACAACAAATTTATGAATATTTTTAATGTAAAGAAAATTCCTAATGGTACTATGATTCAAATCCCTAGGTTACTCCCAAAGGGGATATGATGTGAGAGCTTTCACTGGCAAGCTGTGACTATCCTGGCTTTATAAACACACAAACAAAAATCCAGCTAACTCTTAATGATATGTTACATTAGTGGGATCTTGTCTTAAATTTAATCTTGGAAGGGAAGAAATAATTGAATATTCCAGATGTATCCAGATGGAGTTACTAACCACAGGATAAAGAAATCCTGGGGGCCTCTCCAGAGAGGCTTTGCATGTATCACTGACTGTAGCTGAATCTGAGCAGATTTTCCCCAGTCTCTGAGTTCTGCTTCCCTGCGAGTTGGTGTGACTTCCACCAGCTGTGCAGTGGCTGGCAGAGACTTCTGGTACATGTCCCTCACTTTGCTGCCTATTCTGTCCCTGTGAAGACAGCACTAAATTTACTTAGGAACCTTGGATAACCAGTTTGGATACCTGTAACAGCCAGAGACAAAAACATGAGAACTTAAATCCTCTTCTGAACACAATAAAGCCACACTGAGAAGATTTTCTACATTTTCATGAGATCAACTTTAAGAATTAGTTATATTATGAGTTTATGGCATCTTTAAGAAAACGTAATGTAAAAATGTAGCCACTATTCTGATGGCTTACAAGAATAATTCTATGAGCATGTGGAAATGGTGAATTAGAAATAAGTATTTGGTATAGTTTCTTCATTTCTTGTCTGTTTATAACCAACTCTAGGTTTTCCATTGCTTGTCTATAACCAGCTATAGGTTCTCCATTGCTTGTTTCTAACCATTCATCTGGTGGACTTGGGAGCTGTGGAAGCAAGCTTCTGTTGCAGTGTTTAAAATAAATAAAATACCTGAGTGTTCTGAGGGGTGAGACAGGCAATGCAGATTTGGATAGAGTCCAGACAGACAACCAGGACTGACAGGGCTGGGCAGGACAGCGCCTGCATGGAGCCATGACTGGAAAAGAGACGGTTCCAAATAGCGGCACAGCGCAGAAGACACTAGGCAGACTGTTGTGGATCTTTCCAGTGAAAAGCCGTGTACACTAAGATGTGAATGTCTTGTATTCCATGAGGTTTGAAGAAGATTGCAAAATTAATAGCATACTGGTGTGATGGGACCGTTTCTTGTGGAGCTGTAAGAGTTGGTAAAGGTTCTGAGCAAAAGCCATGGTTGTGCAGAAGCAGGGTGGATGCCTGGATTAGACGTACAAATAAAAAATATGCCCAGCAACAGTGGCTGAGGATGTTTGGAGTCCACATAGGGTTTGTAGAGCCATCAAGACATCCCCCACCCCTTCTCTGTAAATAACATGTATGTCTATGTGACTTTGGTATAAAAAACATTATATATCAAATTGAAAGACCTGAGCTCAAATCTTATAATTTTTGTGTAGCACTATGGGCTGAACTATGACCCACAAAATATATGTTGAAGTCTTGATAGCCTTTATATCAGAATGTGACCTCATTTGCCAGTAGGAGCACTGCAAACATTGCTAAGATGAATTCATCATTGAGAGTATTCGTATTCATCATAAGATGAATACTAAGTGGAGTATCAGAGGCCTTGAGCCAATATGGTTGCTATTCTTACATGAAGAAGGCTCAGTGAAAGACACAGAGGGGATGAGGAGAGAGAGGGAGAAAGAGAGAGAGAGAAAGAGAGAGAGAGAAAGAGAGAGAGAGAGAGAGAGAGAGAGAGAGAGAGGAAGAGAAGAGAGAGACGAGAGAGACAGAGAGGAAGAGAGAGAGAGAGAGGAAGAGAGAGAGACAGAGAGAGAGAGAGAGAGAGAGAGAGAGAGAGAGAGGAAGAGAGAGAGGAAAGAGAGAGGAAGAGAGAGGGAAGAGAGAGAGGTGAAACATCTGTAAACCAGGAAGCACGTGTAAGCTTGCAACAGATCTGCCCTCGGGACTTAGGAAACAAATGTGCTAACTCTGTGACTTTGGCCTTCTAGCTGCCTAGGTTGTGAGATACACATTTTTTGTTCAACAGTTTTGGTGACCATGGCAGTCCTGGTACGTTAATCTTGGTGGTACGCTGTTGGAAGGGAGAGCTTAGCACAGTAGACATAAAGGAGTTGAAATAGTTGAATCTGATTTCTAGAGGGTCTTTAGAGCTAACACATCACTCATAGAACTATATTTTAATTTTATTTCAACTTTACAGTGCCATTTGTCACATAAACTTTTCCTGAGACTTGGAAGTTAATAGGTGTCTTGTTGGGCCCCATTTTGGTCCTGGTTTGGGCCTTGAGGACAAACCCCAGCCTGGCTCGAGTTTCTGCAGCCTTGTGGGAGAAGCATTCTTTTATGATTTTATGTCTTATTTGATGCATTGAACATTTTATGTATTTCAGTTTTAAATACTGTCTGACTAGCATCCAGATCCATCTCCCCAAAATGTACTCTCAAGAGAGTTGTTGACATATGTACTGTGACAGTAAGTCGGGAACTGTTCACTATCAACTTTGTTTCTCACGCCTCCTTTTAATTTAGGAAACTTTGTATTTTCACCTTAGGCAAGACAGACTGAGGAGTCCATATATCTGATATTATCAACATGTGTTTATGTTTCTAGACTTCTTACTCCAACCATCTTCACCTCCTCTGTATTCCTGCCTGACAAATTTTGTCCTTGCCCAGTGTTACCTGCCCATATCTGGTCTGCTTAAATGCTAACCTGTAAGCAAAAATTGTCCTGGCAGGCTTACCAGCAATCTGTGCCTCTTCCTTCTCTGAAATCAAAGGTACGTGAAAGTGGGAATCTTTGTCTAATTTGCTCACTGGTGACTTTGTAAGTGCCTAGCCCAGAGCTCACATATACTAGTAAGTAAATAATAACCAGTTTCTGAAGGATTAGAAGGGATCTTAGAACATTTGATTCCAAGGTGAAAAAAAATTTTTCCCCTTGTGGGATAGCCAACTAAATAAAAATAAGAGATTCATCAGCACAATTTGTTTTCCATTCAAAATTAAATCCTGTGAGAGGATAATATGTGTTCTAAAATTTCTACCACCTAGTTTATTACATAAGAAGATGTAGATGAAAATCATGAGCAGAATTAATTGAAAAGTATCAAGAGCTCATCTTTGATCACTTGGAAACCTCCTCTCTTACACAGAAGGCAGACACTGACTAGAGAAGGAAAGGGGCTTCTCCATTACAGCCAATTGAGCTGCTGTGGACTCGAGGGCTCACTCTGGAAGCCATGGGCTCCACTCGTGTGTGTCCTACCAGCAGGAGAAAGACAGAAGAAACAAGACTTTGGTGCTCTTCAGTTCATTAACTTTAAATGAGCATATGTACAGGGTCATAAAGTCAGCTTCTCTGCTAATTGCGGATTAGCAAACTAATATGCTCATTAGAACTATTTGCGTCTTTAATAGGAAGACACCTTCACCATTATCCTATAAATATTTGCAAACATTCTGCTGCCCCACACACGTATTATTAATATGACCTAACAATTTTTAAATATATATTAATATATTAATGATGGCTTTTACTACAATTGATGGGCCAAGAGAGACTCCATGAACAGTCAGTTGGCCAGCCTCTTCAATATGCCTTTCTCTAAGCTGAACTTTTTCATAGGCTAGGTATGATCTCTTTTTAACTCAAGTTTTGCTTTGGGGGGCTTATTAGTATATTTTTTGAGTATTGCCCTTAACATATTGATAAATGTCTGTAAGAATGAATCCCTGAGGCTATGTAATGCATTCTAACTAAGGTCATTTAATGAGTGGACAATGACCTCTTGCCAAGGTACCTCATTTGCATTTCAGTACATTTGTTGCCAGTTGATGATTTACAGGGTACAGTTATTTAAGGAAAGAAAAGTTGAGTTTGTTTTATTAAATATGTCCATTCAAAATTCTGCATGATAGTGCATGTCTGAATGTCATTTTTTTTCTGCTAGTCAGCATCCCATAAGCACTTCTGTTAGTCTAGCTCATCCAATTCAGTCCCCTGCCCCTGCCACCTGCCTTCCTCTCTACTATATCTGTCAGCTACAGTTCATCAAAAATTGATAGTAGATGCACCATGATAGACTACTGCACGGTTATTAAAAAGCATAAGGTCCCAGAGCCCCTGTGTTTGAGGTTGCGGTGTGAGAGAATAGAAGGGAAGAGACCGTAGACCTAACCATCTCAGGTAGTAAATACAATAGGCATTGAGAGGTGGGACTGTGAGTTGGAACAGGGGTAAAATGAATGCTGAAGTAGGCAATCTTTGTCTTAACTTTGCTGAAATGCAACTGAATGAGATAACTTAGCACATAAAGGTGTTTGCTGCCAAGCCTGGTGACCTGGAACCCACACATGCAAGGACAGAACCAAACTCCCAAAGGTTGTCCTCTGGCCTCTGCATGTGCACAATGACACACATGCTCTCACACACATACATATAAAGTACATACATACATAAATGTAATTAACCTTTTGTTGCACTGAAACGAAAGATAATGTTTTAAAATTGAAGGTTGTTATCCTTCCCAGGAGTTTATTCTCGTATCTCCTGGAATGTAGGTCACTCTGCCTTCCAACTGGAATTATCTCACTAGGTCAGAGCAATGTTTGTCTCGTGAAGACAGGTGGAAGCAACTCTGCTTTCTCTAGGATGCTAAAATTAGCTAATATGTCCTTTAACTAATTCAGGGAGCACTCCATTCATTGTTCCTAGTTCATTTATCTAAACAGCACACTTTAAAACACTAAGAAAGGGGTTCCTGGGAAACCAGAAAAGGGGATAACATATGAAATGTAAAAAAATAAAATATCCAATAAAAAGACACTAAGAAAAATAATTTCTCCTGTTTGGATCCCTACCCTCCCAAATTGTACATCCTACTCATGTGAGCAATTGCAGGTATGCAAAGCGTGAAAAGAACTGGAACACTGGAGTCCTGAAATGAACTAAATTCATTTGTCTGAGAACAGGGGAATGCTTAGCTGTAAATATTGCAATAAAAAGTAGAATTTAAAATCTCATAATTTTCATTGTCAAAGATGACTTTAAAAATGCAGTCTACTATTTAGATGCTTCTTCTCTTTGACTCATTTTGTTTATTTGGCCATATCTCTCCTGTAGTTAGAGTGCATATTATAGTATCTGAATTATTTTAAAGCTGCAGTAGACACCAGGAACTTCTAGTTTTTGCAATGAAAAGAAAAAAACTACATTTCCCCTGTAGGAGGAGCTAAGGTGAGAGGAGTTAGAAGAGGAAGAGGAGGAGTAAGGAGGAGAGGAGGAAAAGGAAGAGGAGGAGCTAGGAGAAGAGATAGAGGGAGAGATATAGGAGCAATGGAGGCAGATGTTTACGTCTGTAGCAGCAAAGGTAGTGGTATATCTAGATTGGGTATTGGGTTACACTTCTGATTGTATGGGTATCTTGTTACTGACTATTACAAATATATAAGCCTTTGATTAATCTTTAAGCATTAGAGTCTCATCTTTCTGCTGAGCCCGCGTGGATGGTGGGATGGCCTGGGCAATGCCCAGTCTTGCAGAGATGGAGCCTATCTCCCATGCTGACGTTTCGTGGGTGGCAAGGCTGGTGTTTCTAGTTGGTCATTTCTAGCTGCAGCATGCACGTGGCCTCCGGCCGAGAAACATGGCTGCTGGGCTAGGCAGAGCCCTGCAGCTTAGATAGTCGGCTTGACTCGAGACTGATTTAATTAATTAGTTCAACATTTCCCAAATTCAGAGTTGAGAGCTATAGTGCAAGTGCCAAGATGAAACTGCTTTGAAGCTCTTAATGGGAGTCCAGACGACAGTCCTTTCATGAAGAGAAGACAGCTCCAACCCAGATGCAATGCTCCGCCCCTAAAACTCAGAATTCTGGGTATTTTGAACAATATGCATCTACCAATTGTTGTGTCCTAAGAACCAGAGATGTCCAATTTCTGTGGACCACTTCACTGGGCTCCAAGTATAGCATTGTCAGTAGTGGAATTTGATTGTTTTAAAAAGTCAATGTTTTTCTTAAAATTAAAATGTCTCAAGTTTCCTGTTTTTGTTTTTGTTGTTGTTGTTTTATTTTGATGTCACAGCGTCAATGAATCTGCTTGGCTTAATTTGAAAGTTATAGTTATTTATCTGTTGTGTTATGTGTCACTTCCAGCCCCAGTTGTATTATTTCCCCTACAGATCTGCAGGAGTTTATGAAGTCACTTAAAGAGAAGGTAGCACCATATGATTAGAAACAGTGAGTTTGTCTGTTTGAGGTTGTTCAGGCTTTTCTGAGAGCAGAGAGCTCTCAATGATTTCAAAGGTTTCATTCAGCCATTCTAATCTAACCTCTACTGAGTCATTAAATGCAGGAAATAGACTTAGCTTATAGACTTACTTGTCAACATATTCAACTAGATCTGTAGAGTTCTTAGTTGACATTTTGGCTGGAGATAATCTTACCTAAAACAGAGGTGACAAATTCAAAATGTATCCTGTGATGCTGTGGTAGGCTATTCTTCAAACATCTTGTCTTTAAATAAATATTTTAATTTTAAATAAAATCTATACCAGAGTTTACCTACATCATGCTTACATTGATAATGACTGAAACTGAAATTAGGTTCTGGGGCACTCCTAAAAGCTTTGCCTCACAGGTCTGTAACACATCAGGAAAGGTTTTACAAGTTAAAGTCCACATCATTCCTAGATGAAAACTGCTAGACCAAAGCTCCAGAGATTACTGACTGGGTTTTTGAAAGAAGTCCAAGGACAATGAATTGTGCCTGACACAGTAATTTCCTAGGGGAACCAGTAATTTTCAAAACAGCCCCACACAATCTAAGTCTATCTACTAGTCAATCTAAGTAATTTTACATTCTAAAAACCCTAGATGTCAGACTGTGGTAGATATGAAATAAAAGCATAGATCAGCTACATGTATAATTTAGTAGGATGAGACAAGTTGGTTATATGAACATTAGCTGAAAATCTCTATTTTACTATTTTGCTACTTCTAGAAGGTTTTATTTCCTTGCAAAGGTTAATAATTTGCTAACATTTCTATGAGGAAAAAAGATGCCAGATATATTCACTATTTCCATATATGGAAAACAACTAAAGGTCTAAACATTTTTTTAAAGTTTAAAAAGACAGCAAGTGAATTCAGTGGAGGAAATGTAAGTGCTATTCTTCTTCATTTAACAAATTAAGCAAGATATGTTTGTTGGATACTTTACTTGGGTTATATCACTGCAAAATAAAACAACAGAATAAAATATTAAGAAATTATTCAGAGTTTAAGAAAATATTCAGAAATTAGTTCTTTAGCCTGTTTAATGAAATCAACCATTTCCTGGATTAGAGCAAAGACACTTAATTGTAAATCCCCCTCCCTTAAAAAAAAAAAAAACAAAATTGGAAAACCAAGCAACTCTATTGTCAAGCAAATTTGTAGTGGCCATGTTGGTTTGATCCAGCACAGTTGGCAGGGGGCTATCAGAATAGGCTCTGAGCTGCCTAGTGAGCTTCTAAGGGCAGGTCTGCATATGATAGGTCTGCAAGAGTTAGATGTGCCCTCTCTCAGACTTCCTCTACAGCAGGGTTTCTCAACCTGTGAGTCATGACTCCTTTGGAAGTCACATAGCAGATATCTTGTATATCAAATATTTACATTGCAATTCATACAGTATCAAAATTATAGTTATGAAATTGCAATGAAATAATTTTATGGTTGGGAGTCACCAGACATGAGGAACTATAGTAAAGGTTTGCAGCATTTAGGAAAGTTGAGAACCACTGCCCTGGAGAATACTCGGGTGCCTGTACACAAATCTGTGTTCTGGATACAAACCAACATCCCTAGGACCTGACCAGATTTCTACCCCAGCAGTCTTCTCACTACTGTTTCCTACTGCTAATGCCCTGGGTCCTGAACTTATCATTGGCTTCACACCAGACATTTTCTCACCACTCCAACGAACCACAAGGGCAGTGGGAGTCTGGTCTTAGTATCTCCTCATCAACAGATTGGTCTTTAATAATCAATAATGCTGGGTAAATATTTGTGGAATGAGTGTGTCCAAAAGAAATGAGTTACTCGCATATTCTCATCACTTTACTTTGGGGAATAGTGTGTATATATATGTATATACACATGTGTGTGTGTGCGCGGATTTTTTAATGTATTCTTAGACTCTAAGATTTGGTTGTATGTAAAAACTATTTCATAAATAACTTTCTTATTTATGGGATTTTTACACAAGCCAAGTTTCAACTGTTCACAATGCATTTTAAAATATTATGATTCTTATCCAATGGAATCCTTTCATATACAGTGATTTTGTTGTTCTAATAGTGCTATGAGATCAGTTTCATTGTTTTCATCAATGTGATAAAAGTTCCTTTAACTAATTTAGCATGATTTTTTTTATAGGTGAAGAACTTGAGGGTTGGGGAAGCAATGGATCATGTAATCATTATACACGAGCCTGGTTACTTCTGAATGCTTAAGAAGTTCATTGGAATGCACAACAAAAGCAAGGCCTAACTAACCTATTTTCTCTAAGAGGAAACTGAGGTTAAGCAACCATCCAATCTAACAGAGAAACTTAAAGCCAGTGCTTGATGTCATACTGGCTTTCTGGTACCTTTTTCCATAAGAAAAGACTGTATATACTGCTCAGGTGTTAGTAGACCTACCAAAGTCCAAAACACAACTTGCTTTGCATGGTCTTTATCATTAATGCAAAGTATGAGAAGTACTGAAAAAGGAAACATTGCATATAACTATTCTTTTTCTTAAAGAATCTTTATCATAATAAATCATTATCAAATTAAAAAACTTAGTCCCATATTAAAAATCAGTCCAGTTAAGATATTTAGAAACAGATTTTTTATGGTAACCTCGCTGCTCTGTCGCTTTATCAAGGCAGAGCAACAGCAACTGCAGGAAAACAATCATTCCTCTGGGACTCCTTCAAGCTCTACACAAGCCCCAGCTTCCGAGCAACTGAACAAAGGAGTCCACTCAATATAAATATCTGAAAATACTTGCGTTCTTCTCTTGGTCACTGACTGAGCCAGGAAGGGGGCCATCAGGTGGATCAGGCTGTTCTTCGGCAGGCAGAGAGGCACTTTTGTTTACATCTGTATCTAGGCAACCAGAATGCAGAATCAATCAGGAACTATGGCAAGTGAATTTTTGCATTGGTGGCATTTTAAGATTTGAAGCTAGTTTCTAAATAGGTGTCAAAAGTTAGAGAGGCTTCCAACTTTTTGACACTTGCCTCTCCCCTCCCCCTGCCCCAGTCCCCTCACCTGCCACAATCACATCTCTAGCTGATGACAGAACATATTTCCACAGGTACTTCCAAAAGCATTTAGCTTTGGCCTAAAATATTGGGAGATACATCCAATTGTGTCCAACAGAAGAGTTGAGGGCCTATAAGATTTTTTTTTTTTTTTACTTTGTTTATATATTGTAAGAAATGTAAGAGGGAAATACGAGAAATGTCAAGACTGAGTTGTCCGTGGGTAGATACCTGAACTCATAAAGTTGATTCCCCAGCTTTATTATTGTTACTTTTTGTTGACTTGCTTTTTATTTTTAAAGGGAATAGAATTATGTTTTCCTTCGTAAAAAGCCAAAATACTAAGGATTCCTGACTCCATCCAAACTGCAATCTTCATGCTTCTCAAACATCTTTCTAAGGGCAGTAGTGGAGCATTGTGACTTGGAGGGATCTGTGATGTCAGTGGGGTCCCTCTCATACCTTAAGTACCCTCAAGTACTGAGCTCTCTAGGATTTATGAGGTTTTTCTGGTTAGGGGTCCTCAATTCCAATTGCTCATTCACTTTGTCTCGTTGAATGAAAAGTAACCCAATATTTCAAACGCTACACGAGATTTAGTTGATGAGTTTGATGAGAGCACAGTGTCCATCAAGTTAGAAGCAGGAAAGAAGAAAAGGAAAACTATTAGCTTTATTCCTTAATCTCTGTCCACATGTGCTTGTTGGGGAAGCTAACTCCTTGAGGCCATGAGAGGAACACCATGGGCAGCTGAGTAGCAATGGCAGATGGTCAGGAGTTCTAGAAATACTGAGTATTGGCTTAGAAGAAAACTTTATTCAGTAATTGCAAAGTGAAGTGAACTATTTAGTTTCAGAATGTTTTTTCTCAGTTTTAAAATTAGAATTCATATGTGTTATTATTTGCTTAGCTTTTATATATAGAAATGAAGCTACTGTCTAGGTTACTATCCAAATTACAGTTCTGAGTTTGTCTTGTTCCAAGGACTTAGAATGTTTAGGATGGTAAATGATAAAGTGTGATCCAGAGATAAAGACAGCCCGTGATTTTGGCTCCAATATTCTATCCTGCTTAGCTAAGCTTTGAAACTTAAAACAGGTTTACAAGCAGACTGTGTCCCCAGCTCAGTTACTCTTTTATCCAGCATTAGGTGAGATGGTTTTGGATTTCAAGAGAGTGGCTTGAAACCCTGATGCCTTATGCATATGGGAAAATATGCACCACCTCTTCAAGCTTTAGCTGTTTATTCCCTAAGATGAACCAATAGTGTTCCCATCAAGTGTCTAATTAAATGTAATATATATTATTACATTAAAGGTAATTGCATACTTACAGTTCTCATCTGAGTATCAAGCCACTGAAAGGTAAATATTACTAATTATTTAACAAGGCATTTATTTAAGGAGTTATCTAAGAAATAGGTTCAAGCAGGATCTGCTCCAGGAAAGAAACAACTGAATCTGATCTTGTCCTCCAATCTTTTTGGATTATTTCCCTCCTTAAATTAAGTTTTTTCCCCTTAAGATTTTACTTGATATGTAACTTAGGCTGGCCTTGAACTCAAGATCCTACTGCCTCAGTCTCCAGAATCCTGGAAACATAGTCATGTACAACCAAACTTAGTTAAACTCATTGTTTAAACCATGGTATTTGGCTAGAGAAAAGAGTCTCCACTGAAATGGATAGTTTAGCTGATTTGGACTCTAGATATACATGTCTGATTTGTTCATAGAACAATGAGTATGCTTAACTAACACACACACACATGCACACACACACACACATACACACCATTGACTCTTGCTAATTTAGAGTTAGTAAAATTATAAATTAGAGTACAAACCCCAAAATCTTCAAGTTTGTGGGAAAAAATGGCGGGCAGCGCAGCGGCAGGCCCTGGGCCCACGCGGCAGCAGCCGGGACCTTCAAGGTGTCTCACATACGGAGGAAGGTCTCAGGTTCTATGGGCTGGAGGCTTCGGTGGCGGCAGGCCTGGGTGGCCCCAATGACACGAGGAATCCTTGGTTCCAAAAGGGTTTATTGGCATGGCGGATGGTGGATGGATCTGGATGTACACCCCCAAACTCAGGGCAGACCTGAGTTAAGTAGGGAGGGAGAAAGGGGGAGGTTCTGGGGGCATGCTTAATTGGCTCCACCCTCTGACCTTCATTAGTATGTAAATCTCTAGGGCCTGAGGCCTGTAGTTACACCCTCTACCTGTGCACTTTGGGAGGGGCTGTAATAGCCTACGTGACTGAACAATGTAGGTCTATGGAGATTGGACTGCTTTTCAGGACCCTGAGTTCTGGGGGCGTGGCAGAACTCCTGCCGTTTCTCCCTTGGAGTCTCGGGGTTCTAGGCCCATGCCCAGCCAAGAACCAGGATACCCTTACGCAGTCCCACACAAGTTCAGTCTAAACTTTTTTTAATGACTATATTCTGATCGTCAATAAGAATGTAAAGAAATACTCTTGAGTTGGGGTGATAAGTGTCTAGGATCATCCAAGACACAACTATGTGCATTGCTTACCTTAGGGATTGCCAGTCACACTGTATATTTTTATTTGCTATGATTTCTCAGGTACATACCAGAGAATATTTAACAAAGTAAATCTACTAAAACAGTTTTCTGATGGGTAGAGTCAAAGAGTATTGAGAAAGGAGTAACTATTTTTAACTGACATAAGCAGTGTATGTGGGCATGCAGATCTGGGTATCTGCTACGTCCTCAGCTGATCTAGCCTTACTCCACCTGGGCCTAAGCCAGCAGCTATTATTGGACAACTCTTCAACTTCCTTCACCTTTCCCCTTTTGCCTCCATGAGGTGTCTCAGCACTACTAGGCAACCCCTCCCAGGGAGACTCTTTTGGATCTGGAGTATTTCTCTGGGCCTTATGTCTTTTTCTTTGGTATTCTGATTTTACCTACTTTGGTCTTAAAATAACCTCTGATCTGTGTTTACTATCTAAAATTTATAAATTATTCCTCATGACCCATCTCATGGTTCATGATAAGAAAGGTAGTATGACTATATAAATATTACAAATAAAATTACAAAGAAGTTCAGTGATGTTAAATAACCAACAGGAGTCAATGATGAAGCCAACTAGCTCCCAAGTTTCTTAAACTTTAGTCTTGTGTTCACTCCCCCAACCCCACGCAGGACACATTCAATAGAATTCTGCTAGTGTGTGAAGATTTGTCTTCCTTACTGAAAAGGTTCTCTGTGTTTGAAACCAAAGGAAAGCAGAGGGTTAACGTTTTAGCAAGTAGATTTGTAAAAGTATATTTTTGTTCCTCTGGAATGAAATGACTTCTCTCCAGTTGTAAGAACATATGGATCACCTACCAGAGTGTTTAATTCTTCCTTTGGTATCAGAGTGAGTTCTTTCAGTTCTTTTAGCTATTCATTGAAGGATAATCTTTTTAAAAAATATTTTTATTAATCCTTTGAGAATTTCATACAATGTGTGTAGATCACATTCACCCTGATTTTCAGTTCCTTTGAGATCCACCCCCACCAAATCCAATTTCTGTTGCTCAAATACTCTTGAGATCAGGCCTGCCTAGAGTGTGCTTGGCCTACCCAGGCTCACACTCTTAAAGAAAATGACATTTCTATTCTTAGCGGTTCCAAATGCCAATAGATCTTGCTAGGGGTAGAACTTTGTGCCCACCTACCCCCACATGCTGGAACTTTGTCTGGCTTGAGCTGGTACAGGTGCTGTCACAGGTGTCACAATCATCTGTGAGTTCATTTGTGTAACTATTGTAGTATGTACAGAACACACTCTTACTTTTAGTTATCCACAACTTCTGATCTTTATAATCTTTTTTGCCCCCTTCCTCTGCAAAGATCCAGAAGCCTTGTTGGGAGGGGATGATTTTTTTTTTTTTTTGTTTTTTTTGTTTTTTGAGACAGGGTTTCTCTGTGTAGTCTTAGCTGTCCTGGAACTCACTCTGTAGATCAGGCTGGCCTCGAACTCATAAATCTACCTGACTCTGCCTCCCAAGTGCTGGGATTAAAGGCGTGCGCCACCACTGCCTGGCATGAGGGGCATGATTTTTATGTCTCAATTAGGGATGAATACTCCACAGTCTCTTATTCTCTACATGTTTTCAGTTGTGGATCTCTGTTTTAATGCCATCTACTACAAAAAGAAGCTTCTTTGATGAGAGCTGAGAGATGCACTGACCTACAGGTATAGCAATAAGTCATTAGGACTCATTTTAATATTATGTCCATTTAGCAGAATAATAGTACTAGGTTTTCTCCTCAGGTCTATGACCTATCTAGCTACAAGTTGTAGTCCCTGAAAATGATGCCAGCTATGGATACCATTTTATTCAATCAAATTCAATCAAAAAGTAGTTGGTTACTTTCCAGATAATCATACCAGTATCATATCAGTGAGCATATCTTTCCAGAAGAGCCCCTGTTATAGCACGCAGAGTTTGCAGCTGGGTAAGACTAATGACTCCTTTACTCCTTTAGTACTGCACATAGCATCTTCCAGCACTATGAAAGCTAACCAATATGGATGAAGCTTCTAGGACTGCACCAAGCTTGATTTCTCCATGTTCTATGCTTCAAGAATGCAATTCTAGAGGGTAACCAAGAGCAATAGTAATAACCTGTAGTGTTTTGGGGTCTATGAGACTTCACTGGCCGACAACTCAGCAAAAGAGACAACCCATTCCTGGTACTGGGATAACATGTGGTGTCTAGTTGGGTATTGCACTCTTATTATAGAGCTACTACTTTTAAACTCTTTTTATTATGTTTATGTGCTAATCTTAGGAAATTTCAACAGTAGTTAGTTTCTATATGGCTTTTTAAAAGGGTCTTTCCTGTTACTGTTTCCCATATTCCTTCCTCTACCCTGCTCGCCCATACCCGCCCACATTTAATATTTTGTTTCCTTTTCCTCTTTTATCATTATGTTCTCCCTGCTTTGAAAATGTTCTTCTTCTCTCATATCCCCTTACTAGTTTTCTACCCTCAATGAGTATTCCAATTCACACATATCTAAAGAATCAACAATTGCATACACATATGAGAAACAATTGCAGTATTTGTTTTTCTGCCTATAAGTTACTTTCCTATTGTTGCAATAAAACACCATTACCAAGACAGCTTAGGAATGAAGGAAGAGTTTATTTGGGCTTAGAGTTCCAGAGGCACAAGGGTCCATCCCTATGATGGTGGGAAGCATGGCTACAGGCAGGAATGGAAGCAAGGATGACTGAGAGCTCATGTCTTGAATCACAAGCAGAAGGCTGAGAGTGCCACAAGGCTTTTAAACTTCAAAGCCTGTCCCACTGACATACTTCCTCCAGCAAGGCCATACCTCCTAAGCCTTCCTAAACAGTGTCACCAATTAAGGAGCAAGTATTTACATCATCTAGACTCTGGCAGAAATCTCATTCAAACCACCAAACTCATTCAGGATGAACTTGCTTCCAGTTCCATCTACTTAACCTGTTAATTTATGATTTCATTTTTCTTATCAGGTGACTGATATTCCACGGTGTAAATGTACCATATTTTCATAATCCACTTATTAGTTGATGGACATCTAAATTGTTTTCCTTTCCTGACTATTGTGAACAGTGTAAACATGGGTGAACAAGCATGTCTGTAGTAGGATATAGCCTTCTGGGAATGTGCCCTAGAGTAGTATAGCTAGATCACATGGTAGATATTTCTAGCATATTGAGCAATCTTTGTGCTGCTTCCCACAGTGTCTGCCTCAGTTTCTACTCCCACCAGCAGTCAGTAATGTTTACGTTTCCCCACATCCACCAGCATGTCTTGTTACTTTTTAAAAAATAATTTTAGCCATTGTCTGGCGTAAAATAAAAATCTCAAAGCAGTTTTACCATATTTACTATGCTGCAATATGTCTACAAGGGGCAACCTGAGTAAATTGTACATTTTAATTTTTCAAATAATAATTCATATAATAATATAGTAATCCAGTATATGAATTTCTTAGAAATAGAGATATGGCTTCTCATGTTGCTGTCAGTAAAGCATGGAACTTTCCTACCTCCACACCCCACTGCCTCTCCACTGCCTGTGGGTCTCAGCTCTGTCCCTAGTTTACTTTCCTCTAGCCACAATGGTCACTTCATGACTCTTGACTATTCCAGTCTGTAACCTTCGCTTGCCTCTTAAATGCACTTTCTCTAGAAAAACTCTCTGCTGAGCCTTGGGCTTTCTTCTGGTTTGTATTAAATGTTAATTTCTTGGACAGGGATTCCCTGGCTATCTAAAATCATAGTTTCCTCCACATAACACTTTCTGTTATTATTTCTTGCTAGAAATGATATCTGTTTATCTTCTATCTACCTAGCATCTATCTATCATCTTTGTCTATCTATCTATCTATCTATCTATCTATCTATCTATCTATCTATCTATCTATCTATCTATCTCTATGATCTATCTTTTAGCATATACTGATTATTTACTGTGTGATAATCTAAGCTTCATAGAACACAGCAACTTTCTGTTTGGTCCATTGCCTTGCTTTGGAGGCTAACATGGTATCTGGCATGTGGTAGATGCTTCCTAAATATGTTAAACGAAATAATTATTTTACAGTGCTGAGGAGGAAACCCAAAGACTTATACTAAATGATGTATCGAAATTAAATATATACACAGACTCTAAAAAATGTTTAGTTGAATAAATTAAGTCCAGAAGACAATGAGAGAATTCTACAGAGGAATTACAAAGTGCAGGAGGCAGGTAAGTGTACTGTGACTTGTAAAAGGGCTGGCATTTTAATTAAGTGAAAAGATGACACAACATCTTTCCTTAAAGACAATTCATAATCCTATGAGGGAGAAAGTTCAGACTGTTGTTCAGGGGCATCATTGCTTAATAGACAATGCTGAAAACACAAGTGGTTATGAAATGCAAACAAACCATACATATCTATTAGCTCAAAGAATCACGACTTTTATTTCATTTTTAAATTTCAATCATGTAATGACTGAATTGGTATTTTTGTCACAGAGTTTTAGGAAATTTTATGAATTTATGACTTAAAAAATGTGTTAAATTAAAAACAGGAAACAAATATTGATTGAATTTTCCCTCCAACATAACAAAGTAGTTCCAAGGAACGTGTGTGTGTGTGTGTGTGTGTGTGTGGTGTGTGCAGCAACAGCAGGGGTATGTGTGGAGGAGTGTGCTCTTATGCATAGCCCCTACCACTGACAATTAGGGAGAAAAAAGACTTCTTTCCCATCATCATCTTGCTTGTCCCATTCTATCCCTGCCTGCCTTTCTCCTGCTGTCCAGTAGTAAGGACCTATCCCTTCACCGTAGGCTTTGTACCTGACAAGATCTTAGGCAGCTGAACCATTAGTGTGCAAATGTGCAAAAGACTTCTAAAACTACAGGGATGTTGGCAACAGCTCAGGAGTTTTAATGGAAGCTTACTGTCAGCCATCCGAGGGTCATACACTGAAAACCTCAAGGGAGGAGCTTCTACAATGGTATGAAAGAAACTGGCAGAGAAGGTCATTTTGGTCATGAGACGACTTTGGTATCCCTACCATTGCTGCATGTTCCTGGAAAGCATCAATCTAAACATTCCATTGCGTTCTTTAGATCCTGCATTTGAGTGAATTTTCAGAAACGCTGGCCTGGGCTGGAAGTGCTCTCTGCTTTTTAAGTCACTCCCTCTGCCCTCAGGTGTCAGCTAGTAATTTGCTTTTATCCCTACTTACTGTTTATCTGGGATACTCCTTCTCCTTCTAGGCTCTTGTTCAGTTTCCTGCTTTCTGAGTCTTTTCTGTCTTTTTCTTCTCCCCCTCCCCTCCCCTCCCCTCCCCTCCCCTCCCCTCCCCTCCCCTCCCCTCCCCTCCCCTCCCCCCTCCCCTCCCCTCCCCTCCCCTCCCCTCCTCATCTCTTCTCCTTTTCTCTCCTCTTTTCTCCTCTTTCTGTCCCTCCTTCCCCCCTCCCTCCCTCGCTCCCTCCTCCCTCCCTCTTCTCTCTCTCTCTCTCTCTCTCTCTCTCTCTCTCTCTTTCTTTCTTTCTTTCTTTCTTTCTTTCTTTCTTTTTGTTTTTGGAACAAAAAGCTTCT
Organism: Mastomys natalensis; assembly: GCA_021653895.1. Taxonomy (NCBI): domain Eukaryota; kingdom Metazoa; phylum Chordata; class Mammalia; order Rodentia; family Muridae; genus Mastomys; species Mastomys natalensis. Next base: position 1,213,454 of record JAJTUV010000677.1, read on the forward strand.
CTTCCAAACACTTGACTGTAGTCAAGCTACTATGGCAAATCCCCACTGCCGTCTCTACTGTCTCCCAGACTCTATTTGGCTTTAACTATAACATCCACTGAATCTTTTGATTAACTAATGCACTGAAATATAGAATTTCCTGTGATGAAATAAAAATGCCAAGGAGAAAACCTTCTCAGGGGAACCACAGTTAACGCTTTTAGCTAAGTCTAGCAATTAGTGGCCACACAGATTTCCATTTGCATGCAGTATCAAACAAAAACCATGGAGTTAACAAATCCCACACAATAGGTAGTGCAGTGCAAAGGTTTGGAAACTACAGATTCACACCCAGACCACTGGAGTATTGTCTTTGCCACCGGCTGCTGGACCCATAGGCCTTTATTGGAGTGACAAGGAAGCCTGTGCTTCTTTGTAAGTTAGTTTATAACATCTCAATGACACTGGGTACAGGAGTGAATACAGAGTCTAGCTGAAATCATAGATGTACCACGCATACCTCTGGATCCAGTAGTCTGGCTGAAATTTCCTACTCAATTACCCTGACAGTGGCAGTCCACAGGCCAAGCTGGAAGTGGGCAGCCCTCCCAATTTGCTGGCTCCAGGACCTTCAGGAACTCGTTTTTGTTGAATCATAAGAGTGTTGGCCCCAGCCATTGAGCTTAAAACACATTTGTGTTTCAAGGTTATCATAGATTGCTGGTTGAAAAAGCATAAAAATAGATTCTAGTTTTGAAATCATGAATGCACTTTTGGCCCCAGACTGCTATACATTTAGCCAAATGGCTTTAGGACAGATTTTAATGTTTTATGTACCCGTCTTACCAATAGAAAGCACAATAAAAGCCCTGGGGAATGTTCTTGTGCTTTGGAATACCTCTGTGTCCATCATTAAAACTCATGAGATTTTAGACTCTGTAAGATATATCCCTGGATAGACCTCCCTTCCCAAGGAACACTAGTTTCAGGACATATCTCTTTTTTCATTTATCAAAGACAATTTAATTTTAAAACAATGAGATACTAACAAAAGAATACAAAGCACAAAGTAATAATGAATAAAGTAATGCTTGTTATGATAATGGAAAGAATTATGTATAATAAAATGTTTGTCATGACTCCATTGTTTCACACTCATATGAGGATGAATGTACATGGAAGAATGCATAAGCAACAAGAAAAATGGGATGAGGACCGAAAACATGTCCTTGTGGCCTTCTTAATTATTTCACGTGTCTTTTCTGCCAACGGCATGAACAACTTTTATGTTTAAAAATTGCTTAAGACAAATAATTATCAAAGTTTTCTGTATATTTCAATGTGATTGAAGAATCTAAAATTTTAAATACAATTTCCATTTTATTTAAGATCTTTTACATTTATTAGGACATATCTTTATAGCCACACTTTCTCATCCTTTAAAAAAGATCTTTTTATTTTTATTTTGTCCATGGTTATTTTGCTTATATTTACATCTGTGCATGTGGCATGTGCTCCATCCACAGAGGCCAGAAGAAGGCCTAAGATCCTCTGGGATGGGGTTACAGGGGGTTGGTACGTCCCAATGACGCTGGCAACTAAACCTGGGCTCTCTGCAAGAGCAACTCTTTTGGTAGCCACTGAGCCATCTGTCTCCAGCCCCACGATCCCTTACCTTGTATGAGTTCCAGCGTATCCAGCCCCACGATCCCTTACCTTGTATGAGTTCCAGTGTAACCAGCCCCACGATCCCTTACCTTGTATGAGTTCCAGTGTATCCAGCCCCACGATCCCTTACCTTGCATGAGTTCCAGTGTACCAGCCCACGATCCCTTACCTTGTATGAGTTCCAGTGCAACCAGCCCACGATCCCTTACCTTGTATGAGTTCCAGCGTATCCAGCCCACGATCCCTTACCTTGTATGAGTTCCAGCGTATCCAGCCCCACGATCCTTTACCTTACATGAGTTCCAGTGTATCCAGCCCCACGATCCCTTACCTTGTATGAGTTCCAGTGTAACCAGCCCCACGATCCCTTACCTTGTATGAGTTCCAGCGTATCACCTTTGTACAGCTCTCATCTAGCATTACTCACTACTTTAAAAATTATATTAAAAATAAATTTGGCAATGCATTTTTCCCTTGAAATTTGATTGACTTTTCCCAAAATTAAAAAAAAATACTTTGGGGTTTCATTTTGACCTTTTTACACATATATACTTTGATTTGTATAGGTATAGAAACATCGAGACTAAGCCACAAAGGACAATGTTTGGGAAAGTGAAGTGTCTTGCTTAGGTGCCTTCAATCTGCAAGGCACTTTGTGTGTGTGCATTAGTGTTCTGATACACTGGAGCAATGCTTAAAAAGAGGCTTATGAGCTGTGAACATGAGCAAACATAGGACCTCTGCTTTTACTTCATGGTAAAGGACCATTTTTTTTTCCAAACTTAGCTAAAAATTAAGTGAAGAATGCAAAAGTATAATAAATGTAGAAAATTCAATTATGTATATTTTTCTTGTTGCATAAAACTGTCATTGTATAACTTGCTTAAACTACCTACAGCTAAGGATATCTGAGATTCTGGGATGACAGCTCTTCTCAAGTGTCTCAAGACACTTTGTCAGAGAAATTTCTGTGAGTCACATAGTGGCTCTATTCTCATAACCAAAAAGTAGTGAAAAATATATTGGACAGTAAAAGATAATGTTACTTCAAAATGACTTGGGGGAACTGAAACACATAATTTTCACTACATTTTAAATGTTATATTCATTTTTGTTTATATGCATGCATGTGTAATTTTACATGAATACATAATTATGATATCATAGAGCTTACAGAAAGATTAATATCTTGAATATGTAAAAATTTTACCAAGATTTATTCTAAATTTATACTAAGAAGAGGTTAGTTGAAGGGATTGCCTTTGAAAAATCACTTTACACATTAAATATTTTATTAAATATTATTATTTATTCTTTGAGAATTTCATATATGCATACAATGCATTTCTGGTGTGTTCACTCTTCACTCCCTGTTCAGCTCTATCAGATTCACTCCAACCTTCTTCTTCATGCCCCCTCAACTTCATTTCTTCTTATTGTTTAACCCGCTGAGTCCAATTACCACCCACATGTGGGTGGATGTGGGCCCATCCCCAGAGCATGATCAGTCTACTAGGGACCACACTCTAAAGAAAACTGACCTGCCCTTCACAACCATCAGCTGTCAAGAGCTAGGGATGAGGCTAATGTGGCCTTCCGCTATTCATGGCTGCATACTGATTGGCTTGATTTTGTACATGTCTTATGCAGGCAACCATGACTCCTTGGAGTTTATGGGTGTAGAGTCCTGCTAAGTTCCGAAGATGCTGTTTTACCGAGTCCTCCCTAACCTCTGGCTGCTACAAACGTTCTGCCCCCTCTTTAACTATGTTTTCTGAGTCTTTGAGGAAGGAGTGTTATATAGGTATATCATTTATGGCCAAGAATTCTGCTGAGACCTATTCTCTGCACTTTGACTAGTTGTAAGTCTCTGTACAAATTCGGTTCTCTGTTATGAATCAAGAGCTGTGCTAGTTTATGGGCATAGAGACATGTTTAGAAAGCAGTTTGATAGTATGTCCATTTAGCAAAATAGTAAGTTCACTCTTAGGCCTATCCTCATATTCTCAGCCAGATTTACAGTTCAAGGACTGAGTTTCCTCCTGTCCAGTGGACTTTGAATCTAATCAGAAAGTTGATGGATACTATTTTACCCCTGGGCATTTCTGGCCAGACCAGTCATTATTGTGGCTTGCAATGTTCACAGCTGGGTAAAGCTGTTGATGATTTTTCTCACCCAATAGGTAGGATAGCACCTTTTGATAGTATGAAAGCTAGCCAACAAAAAGGAAACTTCTTGACTTCTTTATATCCTATGAATCAGTGTGTGATGTATTCAGCAACAATAGGTCTTACTATTAAGTTCTGATGGGCAACCAAGAACAGCAGCAATACTCTTCATTGTTTTGAGTTTTGAAGTGATCTCTTTTGGAATAAGCACTGTACACAATAACTTTTTAAAAATTATCAACTACTTTTTATTATACTATTTATTCCTTAAGAGTGTTACACATGAATACAATTTATTTCAATTGTGTCTTTGGGAACCTGTAACCAGCAACTTGAAAGGAAGTAGCCCACATATGACACTGAGATTTTTATTTGACAACATATAACTTCATCATATGGCATATCACTAACGTTAAGTGAAAAAAGCCCAGGTACAAAATTAAATGCATGAAATGACCCAATATATATATTATATCAACTATAATATATATATCAATGTGCATATGCATGTGTACATACATACACACATTTATAGGAAAAGTCTAGGAAGTAGTATATCAGAATTGAAATTCTATAATGAAAATGTGGCACTTATACAGAGTGGAATTTTATTCAGCTGTAAAAAAAAAATGAAATTGGCAAGTAAATGTATGAAATTGTAAAACAGTGTAAGTGTGAGGTCACTCAGACCCAGAAAATCCCAGTAGGAATTTTTCACTTAATGATTTCTTACTCAGATGTGGATACTAGTATTGAATTATTAAATGTGTCTTTTATTGGGAGCAGCTGTAGATGACCAGATACCAGAAAGGGGCCATTTTGGGGCATAGCTTAAGGGATGAAGGGAAGTGGAAGATGCATACATTCAACATATTTCTTCCTAGCTTTTTTTCTACAAATGCACACATACATATATACATAGTATAAGACAAGAATAATATAATATAATATACACATATACAATATAATATATATATGTATATATATAATATACATATATGTAATCAGAATTGCATATATCATATTTGGCCTTCTGCCTGCTATTGCATATTTTTAGAACTGTGACTTTAATGGTGGTTTTAAGTATGTTTATTGATTAACATACTGTTGTTTAGCTACTTTTCTATTTTTGAGTCTTGAATTGTGGCCAAATTTTTGGTGATGAGAAGAATGCTACATTAACAAAAACCATTTCTCATGCTGCTTTCTAAGGAAATCATGGGTTTATGAGGTTATTTATACAGATTGTCATACTACAGGATAGAATTATTATATTTTATAAAGAAAACTGTAAATATACAAGAGACATATGAGCTTTATGTTTGAATTCAGTAATTGTCTATCTAAGTTACATAGGGAAATATTTTTCTATAGGGAAATAAATTTAATTATATTAGTCACAGTGTTTAGTGAAAAATTGTGACGATCTCAATATTCAATTCTAGAGAATGTTAAATGTATTACTTCAGTGTGACTTAATTCTGACAACTACTAAAACTTTATTAATAATTGCAATATTGATATTTATGATACAAAAGGTATCATTTCAATAGGAATCTTGGCATATGAAACACCATATACAGTTTATTGTTCTTTACACACACACACACACACACACACACACACACACACACACACACACATATAATATAAGCTAAAGTTTTACTGCTGTGAACAGACACCATGCCCAAGGCAACTCTTGTAAGTGACAACCTTTAATTGGGGCTGGCTTACAGGTTCAGAGGTTCAGCCCATTATCATCAAGGCAGAAGCATGGCAGTGTCCAGGTAGACAGGGTGCAGGAGGAGCTGAGAGTTCTACATCTTTATCTTAAGGTCTCTAGGAGAAGACTGGCTTCAAGTCAGCTAAGATGAGGGTATTAAAGCCCATGCCCATAGTGATACACCTACTCCAACAAGGCCTCACCTTCTAATAGTGTCACTCCCTAGACCAAGAATATACAAACCATCACATTCTACTCTCTGGCACCCATAAGTTTGTTCAAACACAGGAGTTTATGGGGGTCATACCTAGCCATAGTATAACAAAAATAGTACATTTAGTCTAACTTCCAAAGTCCCCATAGTCTATAGCAGTCTCAACAATGTGGGTCTCTGCATCTGTTTCAGTCAGTTGCTAGGTAGAGCTCTTCAGAGGACAGTTACCTTAGGCTTCCTGTTTGTGGAGAGCTTCTGGGCTGCTTGGCAGGAATCTGACATTAGCCAAGGACAAGGAAATGGGCCTGACATTTGGCCATGACAGGAAGTAAGTTCAGGCACGAATCTAATTTTAGGCTAAAACAGAGAAGTAATTTCAGTCAGGAATCTAAGTCTTAGGCTAGAACAAAGAAGTAGACTTCAGGCATGAATATGACTTTGGGCTAGGACAGGGAAGTGGCTCAAGTATTTTGCTCATCCTGGTAAGCCCTTAGAGACAGTGATCACAGGACTTTACTTAGTGCCTTGCTTGTTCCTTGACTATTGCATTTATTGTATTGCTTGTTCCTCAACCTAGAACTCACCTAAATACTTGCATGTAATTAAAATGGTTAAAAGCAAATTGGGAGAAAATAAACCCGCCTCAACCTTCAGCCTCAGAACTGGCTGAGGTCATGCTGCAATATTGTCTAATCGTCTCTTCTCTTCTCTTCTTCTTCCTTCCTTTCTTCCTTTCTTTCTTTCTTCTTCTTTCTTTCTTTCTTTCTTTTCTTTCTTTCTTTCTTTCTTTCTTTCCTTTCTTTTTTTTTTTTTTTTCGAGACAGGGTTTCTCTGTGTAGCTCTGGCTATCCTAGAACTCACTCTGTAGACAGGCTGGCCTAGAACTCAGAAATCCACCCGCCTCTGCCTCCCAAGTGCCCAGATTAAAGGCCTGCTGCCACCACTGCCTCTTTTCTTTAATCCTCACTCCTGCGCTGTAGAACCTGCTGACTGACTGAGCTGGCTTGGTCACCTGTTTGCAAGCATAACAATATCATTAATAATGTAAGGGATTGGTGCTTTTTTTTTTTTTTTAACATCATGATTACCATTTTCAACTCATCTCAAAATTTGAAGTACAAATGGCAAAAACTTTGCTATTGCTGTCTTGAGGTGGGGTGGGGGCTGGAGGCTGCAAGTGCCTGATGTTTTGAAAACCCTTACAAATTCCACCGACTTAGGATCAGGAAATCTTGACTTGGCTTCTGACTTGTGTCTTTCCCAGTTCTCCACTTGCACTAGAAAGCAGTGGCAGGGACTCCCTGTGGTGGGAGAGAGGCTGCAGGGCCACACTTAGGGAGAGAATGCTAGCTTTACACTGGAAAAGTACTTTTCACTCCAAATCGAATCCTCAATTTCCATCAGTCAATAATTTGGTTTAATGGTTTTAAGAAAAAGTATTTACTGTGAATTAAAACAGGTTTAAGGAGGATTCAGTAAGGTTAAAAAAAAAAAAACAAAACTCAGAGCACCGGGGTGCCTACATATTTGTGTTTTTAAATTGTATATTCAACCTGTATGTAAATATATACATACATATGTAATGTTATGCAAATGAACAAAAGGCATATGTTTTTAGTGATCCCTCCCTTCTATTTTTGTTTCTTCTTTCCTCTCATTGATGTTGATTATCTACCCTTTCCCTTAATAGGAGACCTTTACATTTCTACCGCATTGTCCCCTTCCCATCACATGCCTGGGGGAATGTCACGCTTTAAATGCCCAGCTTAGATTGGAAACTCCGTTGCAACAGACTCGTTAGTGTGTTGTCTTGTCTCTGCTAATCATATCCTAGGGAAGTGGTACCTGCTTATGTGTGAAGACTCAAAGACCTAAATGCTGTTTATGGCAGTTCATGTGACTCTCATAAAACTCTCATGTTACTTAGTAACAACCTCCCATGGCACTGAGAGAGAAGAGCACAGTGGATCTTTCCGGAGTAAGAGGATAGTCTTATCTTGATTGACAGTGTTTACATCAGTATGCACTACTCATTTAATGTCTTGGAATTGTATTTTTAGAATGAGTAGCATTTGATTTTAGGTAAATCATACACAAATAAAATTTAAGACAATACTTAAAAATGTTTTAATTCCTCCCCCCTCATTCTCATCCATGCCACCATTTCTCTTCAGAAAAAGGCAAGCTCCCATGTATATCAACCAAAAAAGGCAAGTTACAATGAACTAAGCTCCTCCCCTCCTATTAAGGCTGACTAGGCATTCCAGTGGGAGGAAAAGGGTCCCACAAGCAGTCGAAAGAGTTAGAAACAGCACCACTCCCACTGTTAGGAGTCCCACAAGAACATCAGTCAAGCCATACAACTAACATATATGCAGAAGGCCTAGAGCAGACCTATACAGGCTCCCTGGTTGTTAGTTCAGTCTCTGTGAGCCCCATTGGCCAGGATAGTTGATTCTGTAGGTTTTCTTGTGGTGCCCTTGACCTCTCTGGCTCCTACAATTCTTCTTCTGCTCTTCCACAGGATTCCCCATGCTCTACATGATATTTGGCTCTGGGTCTCTGTTTCCATCAGTTCCTGGATGAAGCCTCTCTGATGATGATTAGTTAGTCTCCTGTCTACAAATATAGCAGAATATCATTAGGAATCATTTCATTGATTTTTGGCTATTTTGCCTGTCTTGTTTGGTTCTATCCTAGGTCTCTGGGCTATCCAGTTCCTGGTTCCTGACACTCCAGGCAGTGTCAGGGGTGAGTGTCCTTTCATGGAATGGGTCTCAAGCTGGAACCAGTTGTTGATTGGCCACTCCCACAATTTCTGTGCCACCTTTAACCTAGAACATCTTGTATGTGGGGCAAATTGTGAGTGGAAGGTTTTGTGCTAGACTGGTGTGCTAACCCCTCTAACTGGAAGTCTTGTTCAGGGAGAAGAGAGATCTACAGATTGTAGCTTGGTTATCCTTTACATTAGAGCTAATATATCCACTTGTATGTGAGTGTACACCATGTCTTGTCTTTCTGGATCTGAGTTATCTTACTCAAAAGGTTTTTTTTTTTTTCTAGTTCCATTCATTTGCCTGCAAATTTAATGATTTTTTTTAACAACTGAATAATACTATATTGTGTAAATGTACCACTTCTTTTTTTTCTTTTAAATCTATCTTTTGTTTGAGGGACATCTGAGTTGTTTTTATTTTCTGACTATTACAAGTAAAGGTGTTATGAACATAGTTGAGCAAAAGATAAGGTGAAAGCAGACAGAGAATCTTAGAGATGAATACAGAGGTACAGAGAGAGAGAGGAAGGAAAGGAGAGGAGGAGACAAGATAGAACCTATAAGAGAGGAAGAAGAACCAGAACCACACAGTGCTGGAGTCATAAGTATTGGGGATTTTTTTAGATAGATGATTAAATAATAAGTAGGATGTGTTTGCCCCATCTAGGTGTGTAACTTGTATTTATATCAATTGAGTTTTGCGTTCATTGTGTGGGTGTTTTGTGGGTTGAGAATTTACTAATATAAATATGACTGATAGATTACAAGCCTCTAGAGTTTTGATTTTACCAGGGCTGGGAATGTGAGCAGAATCTGCAGCAAGAGAAACTGGAGATGGGCGGTCGCTGTATGGGGCTAGCCATGGAGGTGGCAAGATCACAGGGGCCAGAGAATAGCCAGCAATAGTGTGGGATAGTGCCTTTTTTACTTTTCCCCTCTACAATATTTTCAAGATTAGCCAGATGTAAGATGTAGGGTGATGAAGATCCTTTCTGATTCGGTAGGCTTGTTTTATTGATAGTGTCCTTTGTCTTACAGAAACTTTCAGGTTCATGAGGTCCCATTTATTAATTGTTGATCTTAGTACCTGAGCTGTTGGTGTTCTGTTCAAGAAGTTGTCTATTCTCCACTTTGCTTCTATCAGATTTAGTGTATCCAGATTTATGTTGAGGTCTGTGATTCACTTGGATTTGAGTTTTGTACCGAGCTATAGATATAGATCAATGCACTCTTTTGCATGTGGATACCCACTTAGACCAGCACTATTTATTGAAGTTGCTCTCTTCTTTTCAGTGTATTATTTTGGCTTCTTTGTCCAATCAGATATCCTTAGGTGTGTGGATTTAAGTCTAGGTCTTTGATTTCATGGACCATCCTGTCTGTCTGTTTTTTATGCCAATACTATGCAGATTTTGTTACTACAGTCCTGTAGTAGAGCTTGAAATCAGAGATTATGCTGCTGCTGAAAGTTCTTTTAATATACAGGATTGTTTTAGCTATTCTGTTTTTATGTTTGCTTTTCCTTATGAAGTTGAGTATTGTTCTATCAAGGTCTATAAAGAATTGTGTTGGAATTTTGATGAAGAATTCATTTAATCTGTAGATGGCTTTTAGTCAGATGGCCATTTTACTATGTTAACCCTTCTGATTCATGACCATGGGAAATCTTTCCATCTTCTGATATCTTCTCCAGTTTCTTCAAAGTCTTGAAGTTCTTGTCATACGGAGTTACACCAAGATATGTTATATTATTTGTAGCTATAACAAAGGGAATTGTTTCCCTGATTTCTTTCTCAGCCTGTTTATCATTTATATAAAGGAGGGCTACTGGTTTTTGTTTTTGAGTTAATCTTATATCCATCCAGCCACTTTGCTGAAGGTGTTTATTAGCTATAGGAATTCCTGGTAGAATTTTTAGGATCACTTATGTATACTATCATATCATCTGCAAGTACTTTTACTTCTTCCTTTCCAATTTGTGTCCCTTTGATTTCTTTTAGTTATGTTATTGCTCTAGCTAGAACTTCAAGCACTATATTGCTATATATGGAGAGAGTGGACAGCCCTGCTCCTGATTTTAATGAAATCATTTTGAGTTTCTCTCTAATTTAATGTTGTCTATTCACTTGTTCTAAATCACCTTTATTATGTTGAAGTATGTCTCTTGTATCCTTGATGTCTCATGATTATCATGAAAAGGTGTTGGATTTTATCAAATGGTTTTTAAATGATATAATCATGTTTTTCTTTCAGTTTGTTTATATGGTGGATTACCTTGACAGATTTTCATATGCATCTCTGGGTGAAGCCTACTTGATCATGGTGGATGATTTTTTTTGATATGTTCTTGGATTTATTTTGTATTTTATTGAGTCTTTTTTCTTTCTTTCTTTCTTTCTTTCTTTCTTTTTTCTTTCTTTTTTTTTTTTTTTTTTACTTTATCTGCATTTATTTTATACTGAATTTATTTCTGTGCCATGAGTTTTTGTTTCTTTAGTTTCTTCTGGGATATCTTTTTCTTCTGTGGAACCTCTTCTTCTGGCTTTGGAACAGTCTGTTCCTTCTCAGTGAGGATCATCTCAATGTGGCAGGGGGAGCTCATGTACGGGTTAATCCGGCCATGAGCTCTGTAGCTTCGTCGGCGCATCTTAGGTGCCTCGTTCACCTGGATGTGTTCAACGACTAGAGAATCTGCCTCTAATCCCTTAAATTCAGCATTACTCTCTGCGTTTTTAAGCATGTGCAGCAAAAAAATTTTTTTTCACTTTTTTTGGGCCACCGTCCCTGTGTCCAGCCCCACTGTTTGTCCTGGGTGCACGTACCAACTCCACCATTATACCAACTGAATGGCACACATTGTTTGTTTATAGTGACATCCTTCAGGTACTTGGTAGCTTTGCGGATATGCATACCCTTGATGGCCTGGACAGTTTTCTGGGTGTTCTTAAACTGAACACGAAGGTTTGAACCTCGTGATTTGCAGGATTTTGTGGGGTTTTCTGGGTCAAGAGAGCAGCGAACCATCTTCACGGGTCACCTCTGGTCGCTTACAGGAAGAGCTTTATTGAGTGTTTTTGCATCAAAGTTTATGAGGGAAATTAGTCTGAAATTCTTTTTCTTTGTTGAGTCTTTGTGTGGTTTGGGTATCAGGATGACTGTAGCCTCATAAAATGAATTTGATAATGTTCTTTTGTTTCTTTTCTGTGGAATAATTTAGGAGTATTTTTATTAGTTCTTCTTTTGAAATTTGGTAGAATTCAGCATTAAACTCATCTGACCCTGGGTCAGATTAGGAGATTTTTAATGACTGCTTCTATTTCATAGGGGAGTTATAGGTCTATTTAAACTGCTTATTTGATCTTAAACTTTTACAAGTGCTATCTATCAAGAATCTTTTTTATTTCTTTTAGATTCATTTGGATTTTTGGTGGAGTATAGGTTTTTAAAGTATGTCCTTTTGATTCTCTTGATGTCCTCACTGTCTGCTGTTACATCCCCCTTTTTGTTTCCCATCTTGTTAATTTGGATATTCTCGATCTCTGCCTTCTAGTTAATTTGGATACGTTTTTGTTGATCTTATTGCTTTTCTCAAAGAACTAACTCTTGGTTTCATTGATTCTTTATATTGTTCTCTTTGTTTCTATTTTATTGATTTCAGTCCCCCATTTGACTGTTTCCTGCTATTTATTCCTCTCGGGTGCGATTTCTTCAGTTTGCTCTAGAGTTTTCAGGTGTGCTTTTGAGTTGCTAGTATGAGAACTCTTCAAATTTTTATATAGACACGTAGTGTTATGAATTTTTCTCTTATCATTGCTTTTATTGTGTCCATAAGTTTGAGTTTGTTGTACATTCATTATCATTGAGTTCTAGGAAGTCTGATTTCTTTCTGCTGTGACCCACTGAATAGAGAGTTGTTCAGTTTCCATGTGTTAGTAGGGTGTCTGTTATTTCTGTTGTTGAAATCCAGCTTTAATCCATGTTCGTCTGCCATAGATAACTCTGGAGAGTTTATAAGACAATACATTTTATTGATTTAAACTCTGGATACTTAAACTTTTTTTTTCTTTTTTTAATGACAGCATTGTTTTTCATCACCCATGTATTCATTCCTCCTAAGGACATGTAACTTGGATGATTTATGTTCCAGGCCCATTAGCACAGGAAACAATAGCTTTGCAGTTCACAGGCTATGTCACTCAAGGAAATGTCATGACAGATGCTTACTTTATACCTTCATATGCCACAGAAGTAGTTCTTTGCTCTTCCAGAAGCCTCTTCAAGGTGTTGGCAAATGACACAAAAAGAGGCAGTTCTTGATTAAGTGTCATGGTTTTGTGCTCAATCTCAATCTCCTCTCTCTCTCCTCTCTCTCTCTCTCTCTCTCTCTCTCTTTTTCTCTTCCATTGTTTATCCATCCCTCTCCCTTTGTCTCCTCTCTCTTTCTGTCTTTCAAAAGTTTATTAAATGTAGGTTAGGCAGAGAGATTGCTACAAGTTAATAAAAGAGCATTAATTCTGATTTAAGCAATTCTTTAACTTTAATAGTCTCTAGGAAGATTTGGTCAGAACTTAATTGGGCCTTTTATTTAGTTTACTTTAATCAAAGTAACTAATAAACTACACTTGAAGCAATGGTTAGACATTGCATAACATGTCAAAATACTCTTAGGTAGAAATAATGAAATCTGAACTACGAAATTAGTAATGCAGACAACTTCATTCTTTCCACCAACACAACATTTGGCCTTCTTGAAGCTGTACGCTTTCAGCAAGACCTCATGTGTGTTGAAGTAATTAATTAAAACCAGCCTCTGGTCAAGCCGACTATCTAAGCTGCAGTGGCTCTACCTAGCTCAGCCATCATGTTTCTCTGCCAGAGGCCATGTGCATACAGCAGCTAGAAATGGCCAACTAGAAATACCAGCCTTGCCACCCATGAGACGCCAGCGTGAGAGATGGCTCTGTCAATCTTTTACACTGTCTCCGCAAGGCTGGGCATTGCCCAGACCATTCCACCATCCATGCGGGCCCAGTAAGAGAATGAGGCTCTAATTCTTATACATTAATCAAAGGCTTTATATGTTTGATAATGATTAATAACAAGATGCCCATACAAAGAGAGTTGTATCTCAATTAGCTAACCTAATTATAAGTTGTTCCCCATGACTGCTCTCCATACCTGTGTGGCTCTCCATCCTCCTACATCTCTGCCTCTGTAACTCCTTCTCTTCCTTTTCCTCTTCCTCTCCTAACTCCTCCCACCTTAGCTCCTCCTACACATGTGTGATCTTTATTTGATAAAACTAAGTAGCTGAAAAGGTGTAGTCATTCTGGTTTTCATCAGTCAGTCAAAGCAAGGAAGCTGGGAAATTCAGAAGCTATAAAAAGTGTTTGACAGGGAACTGATCTGAGACTGCAAGGGTGGCTGTTTGGGAGCATCTGGGTGAGTGTGTGATCAGTCTGGGAAAGAAGAGTTCTAGTCAACATTGTGTATCACCTCCACTGAAACCTTTACTTTCTAATTTCTTCTTACTACTTACAACTAAAAGTCTATTTTTGAGATTCATTAGATACTTTGAAAAAAAGTATTTGCTTTTGGAAAGAGTGAACAGCATTTTGACTGTTCTGTATGGAGAATGACCAGTGATAGCTGCATGTTTTGAATGAGTGAGTTTACCAACTACATAGTAAGTATTTTATTTTACCTTCTTGTTGTTATGATAAAATATATCAACAAAAGCAACTTAATGGATAAAAGGCTTCTTTTGGCTTTTAGTTCCAGAGGGATATGGTGCATCGTGGTGGGAAACACGGCTACAGTAGAGGAAGACATGTGGCATGAGCAGGAGGCTGGCTAACTCTCAAGGTCTGTTTAACTCTCAGCCACTTAATTTCTTCAGCAAGGCTTTATCTTGTCAAAGTTGTGACAGTTTTACCATTAGTGCTGCTATCTGGAGTCAAATGTTCAAACATGTGTGCCTATGAAGGACAGTTCATATTCAAACCCAAACAACAAGTAGAATTAGAAATAACAGCCAGCAAGTGTCGCAGAGGTAGAAAGAGAGGTTGTGTAATGAATTATCCTCAAGTTAGGTCATTAGCGTGTCTGGGAGGAATGTCTGGGGAGACACTGGGAGTCTGCCAAGCTCGAGTTTCTTATGGAGAGATTTTCAGGCACACGTGAGCTTCTGCCTCCTGTTCCCACCTAGACATTGCATTTAGAAGGAGGTAAAGTTTATGTGAACTTACTGCTTCAGAGGTTCCAGTCCATTATCAACTGGTTCTTTTGCTCTAGATTTGTCTTGAGGCTGTAGATCATGACATGGGTACATACTAGAGCACCCCTCTCATCCTATGGTGATCAGGATGCAAGAAGAGAGAGAAAAAGGATAAAGAAAGTAGGCAGATGGGCATGAATGACCTGAATTCCTTGTGCTAGGTCCTACTTCCTAAGATTATACCACGAAGTGGAAATTTCTGGTTGTGTCATATGATGAAGACTCATGTGATGTTTTCCTGAAGCAGACCTGTCAGAGGGCACATGATGTTTGGGAGAGTATAAGTAGGACTCAACAGACAGTGAAGGTGCACTTGAATAGCTAGCTATGCAATGCTTCAGTGGTCTTGCG
This sequence comes from Mastomys natalensis, assembly GCA_021653895.1. Lineage (NCBI taxonomy): Eukaryota > Metazoa > Chordata > Mammalia > Rodentia > Muridae > Mastomys > Mastomys natalensis. Next base: position 1,228,611 of record JAJTUV010000677.1, read on the forward strand.
TCTTCACTGATTTTTACTTTGTTGAGAGAGGTATGACAGAGAACTGCTTGCATTCCAGCTGATTCTAGTCACTTTGGTGACTCAGGCCATTCAGTGGAGGCCTGGTGGTTTCTGCTGGATCATGCTGCCACTGCTGATTCATGTTTGGTGACACTTTTGAACTGGACTGTTGGTATCCTGACACACAGATATTAGAATTGCCCCAAAGAACTACTTCTAAACAGGGTCATATCCTCTTGTCCTCTTTACCAATTTTCCCCTACCTTTGGATGGTAAACTAGTAAGGGTGGGGGGCGTCAAAGCATTTGAGAAGCCTTATTAAAGTAGGTTTTGAAAAATGTAAGCCTACAGGTGGCACCCAACATGATTTAGGCATAATCGTAATTTTACTTTGAATGTGGTAAAAGAAAAGTCAGGTTATGAAGGGCTTAGCAATGTTCTTTAAGAGCTTGACAAAATAGTAGCTGCAGCTGCTGGATGGTCTTTTACCTTGTTCCAGAGGGGTTTTCTGGTTTACTTCATGGTCTTCATGCATATTATTTTGAAAAAGATTCAAGGGAAAGCTGACAATTCTCTTATGTTAGAGAAGATTGCAGAGTGGGATTAGCACATAGAGAGTTTGCAGATGGAAGTAAAAGTGCTTGGGATGCAAAAAGAACCAGTGGGAGGAGAACAACAGGGTTCAGGCTTGGTGTCTGAGACTGGGAATGTATCGTGTGATAAAAACGGGATACAAAATATGCCAGAAGGTAAACTGCCCCTCTCTCTGTGCCACACACTTTCACTGCCAGGTGCCCAGAGCATGTCCATAAAACTAGGGGCTGGGAAGTACAGGTTATGGTACAAGGAGATAGTATTCAGCCAAGTGCACCAAGAAAAAATTTGCTTGGGGCTCCACAGGCACCTACAGCCTTCCCAGGCTTTGTGCAGCACATGCCTGCTAATGATGGTGCTCGAGGCTGTAATGAATTGACCAGGCATCTGATAGAAATGCTAGATTTAAAAAAAATGCATTTTAAAGAAGTTATTGTATTGTACTGCTTGCATTCTCCATTTGTTAAAGAAATGTTAAATACTTGTGTATGGCAGAATAGGGTTTTCCCCCAAGACTAGAAGAAATTGGTGTCAGCTGTTCTAGAAGCTGGATAACAATTACAATGGTTGTCATGGTGGAGGCTCAATGCCACAAAAATAGAGCAACATAATATAGTGAGGTGGATAAATGTACTAAAGACCAACTGCTTGGTGAAGCTGATTTACAAGAACAAATCCTATCTGATGATGGCATAATTGAAAAATGTCGTGTTGTGGCTTTAAGAGCCTGGGATATGATTGAGAAGCCAGACAAAACAATCTATCTCATTTACAAAGGTAACACAGGGACCATGAAGAAGTATTCACTTATTTCTTACAGAAATTGGATTCAGTTGTAAATAGAGCTATAACAGACCCTAAAACCAGACAGTATTGATAGAAATATCTGCCTTTGAAAATGTGAATACTGAATGTAAGAGAGCAATCAGACCATTGAAAGCATGAGGATCCCCAACAGATAAATGGATAAGGGAAACAACTGGCATTGGTTTTCAGAAGTATATACTAATATCATAGGGCAGCCATAGCTAGAAGTCTTAGAAATCAAAATGCTGATGCTTTAATTGTGAATATGGCCATTTCCAAAGAGATTGTAGGCTAGAAGATTCAGAGCTCAAAATAGCAGCTACATTAACTCTGGAAAATAATAGAAAATAAGTCTGGCTGCTATGAACCATAAAGATTTCCAGGGTTTGTAGCTGCTGTGGATAGGGCAAACATTGGTCAAAGGATTACTGATGCAAAAGAGATATTCAAGGTAACCTCTTACCATTGGAAAACAACAGAGGGGACTGTCATCTCAAGGCCCTGCAGTAACAAATATGACCATCTTCTTTTGGTCAGCCAAAAGATACCAAGCAGGCAAGAAAATCAAAATTAAGTATTTATGATCTTATAGATGCTGCAGAAGGGAGTGCAGCTTCGGATCTGGTCACAGATATGCCTCTTACCCTATTCCCAAAGTTAAATGTTACAAGATAACCACTGATGTATATGAGTCCTTTACCCTCAGGAAAAGTGGGAATAATCTTGGGAAGAAGTGGGTTAACTTCTCAAGAATTTATTGTGGATCCTAGTATAATAGATGGGGATCACAAGAAAGAATTAGAATTGTGACAGATGTGAGAAAGGAGATGCAAATTGATGCAGGGAATAGAATTGTTCAACTATTGCTGTTTCCTTACATTAATGGCAAGGTTGTTCCACTAGAAATGACAGGAGCTTTTGGGAGTACTGGAAATTGTGTTCTGACAAACTATAGTCAATGATAAGAGACCTAAATTAATGGTGACAAATGAATGGTATTGAAATAGAAGACTTGGTAGATACAGAAGCTGATGTTAGTATACTTTCTTTAAAGTCTTGGAATCCAGATTGGCCACTTCAGAAGGTTTACACGCAATTTATAGGAATTGGTAAATTATCAGAAATAAGACAAAATGTTCATGGATTAACTGTGTGGGACCAGAAAGGCATTCAGGCAAATTGAAACCTTATGTGACTGGTATACCCATAAATTTATGAAGAAGGGATCTTTTACAGCAATGGGGTACACAAGTTAAGAATTTTGCAATTCCAGGGACATCGAATGAGGAAGTTAAGTGTGATATGGTCAATGCTCCTGGAGAAGGTATTCGTACAGGTGATCCAGAAACTTCACAAGCTGTGCCCATGGTCCAAAAACAGAACACCACAGGGATCAGATTTCCAAATTTATGTAAGGGGCCACTGCTGACATACCAACAGCTAGCACCTCAAATGGTTATCAAATAGATCTGTATAGCAAGAGCGGTGGCCTATAACAAAAAAAAATTGCAGGTGCTTGAACAATTGATAAAAGAACAGCTAGAGGCTCAACATATAGAAGAGTCTACCAGCCCATGAAATTTCTCAGTGTTTGTTTTAAAAAAAAAAAAAGAAATCAAGAAAGTGAAGAATGATAATGGATTTAAGAGCAGTTAACAAAGTAATTCAATCAATGAGTCCTTTACAGCCTGGACTTTCTTTACCTTCTTTGTTACTGAGATTATAGCCTATAACAATAATTGATTAGAAAGATTTCTTTTCCACAATACCCTTGCATGAACAGGATAGGGAAAGGTTTGCTTTCTCATTACTTACTTTGTGGAGTTATAAAGAGATACCACTGGGAGGTACTACCACAGGGAATATTAAATAGTCCACTTTATGTCAGTATTTTGTGCAACAACCACTAGAAATATTCATAAGCAATTCCTAATATATCACTTATCATTATATGAATCACATTTCATTGGCTGATTCTGACAAAGATGTTTTTGAGAATATGTATAAGGTAATGAAAGAACCTCACAAGGGGAGTCCCTCACGCTGATCTGGGAATAAGCGCTCACCACCCAAGGACACACAAGAGACCAGTCTTATGCAATTAGCAAAAAGGCAGTTTAATAGCGAGGGACCCCTCATTCGAAACATGTTCCACGCAGGAGTCAGAGGATTTGACCAAGACCCCAGAAAGTTTGGAACTTTATAGTAGGATAGGGGGAGATTTGGTGCGGTTACACATGATTGGATATTTTAAACATCAGCAATTTGCTAGACTAGTTATTTTTGACCATGAATCCTCGGACTCAAGAGTACCAGATGACCTATTACTCATTTGCTTATTTAGACTTGTATGCCTTTGCGTCCTTGCTTCTTTTTTTTTTCGTTTTTGGTCACTCTGCCGCTGAAGAGACTCAAATTATTATTATTATGGCTAATTTTAACAAGTTGTTGGTGGTCTTTGCTGACCATGAATTTCTTGTTCTATGTCTCAAGATGTTTTTTAATTTTTTATTCTCACAGTAACACAAGGAATTGCATACTGGGAGTTACAGATTGCTCTAGAAAAAATACAAAGAGGAGATTCACTTAGTTATTTGGACTATATAATCAATAAACAAAGAAATTTGACAATAAAAGGTCCAGATCCATAGGGACTCATTTCAGACACTTAACAATTTTCAAAAATTAATGGGAGATATTAACTGCTGAGACCTACAATTGGATTAGGTAGATATATGTTAAGTATTTTGTTTCAAACATTACAAGGAGATTTAAATTTAAACAGTCCAAGATGTCTAACAGCTGAAGCAGAAAGCATCTTAGCTGCTGTAGAACAAAGACTGCAAGATCATATGTGGATCAAATTGATCCTAAACTTGATTGTATTTTGCTCATTTTGTCTTCAATTCATTCTCCTATTGGGCTCATTATGCAAAGTGAAGATAGTATTATTGAATGGATTTTTTAAGCTCACAAACAAAGTAAATAATTGAAGACATATATAGAAAAATTTCTGAATTATAAAAGGTAGAGTAAGATCATCTCAATTGTCAGAACAGATCTAGCTGAAATGTATTACCTCTTACAAACACTGAGATTATGTCATTATGGTGATCAATGAAGATTGACAAAGAGCTTGTAGTAATTACTTGGATGAAATTAATAACTAACATCAAAAAGCAAATGTATAGTTTATAAAAAGAACTAATTGGATTCTTCCATTTATTGTAAAGAGAATACCAGTTCCAGAGCACCAACATTTTATATGGATGCAAACAAGATGGGGATGGCAGGTTCTAAATCAGACAAAAATAAATGAAGTGCTCAAAAGTCCGTATACATCAGTTCAAACGTCAATTATATGCAATCCTTATGGTATTATTATAGACAACCAATATCCTGAGTCTCTTAACATAATTACTTTATGTGCAGAAAGAATTGTTTTATATATAGAGACTACTGAATTTGTATCTGATAAGTCAGAATTAACCTTGTTAGTTATATAATTGCCACAAACCATCAGAAGTAGAAGCCATCCATTATATATTACTCATATTAGATCTTATACAGGTTTGCCAGATCCATTAGCTCAAGGAAATGATGAAATTGATCAATTACTAATAGGAAATATGTTAGAAGCCTCAAATTTTCCTGAGAAACATCGTATTAATGGAAATGTTTTAAAGAAAAATTTTCTATCACTTGGTAACAAGCCAAAGAAATAATAATAAAAAAATCCAACATGTTCTCTATAAAATCAAATTCCATGACCTACTGGTTGCAACCATAAGGCACCACAAATAAATGACATATTACAGATGAATGTTTTCCTTTTGCAGAATTTGGAAAACAAAGGTACATATACCATACCATTGACATGTGCTCAGGATTTCAATGGGCAACTGCTTTAAGTTCTGAAAAGGCTAACTGTGTAATTTCACACTTAATGGAAATAATAGCAATTATGGGGTTTCCTGCACAAATTAAAACTGACAATGCTCCCACATATGTATCCAATAAAGAAATAATTCTTTCCATATCACAATATAAAGCATGTTACTGGTATAACCACACAATCCCACAGGACAAGCAATTCTAGAAAGAGCTAATCATGCCTAAAGAAATGCTTATTTAAACAAAAAGGGAGAGTAAAAACCCCTAGGGACAGACTAAAAATGCTTTGGTAACTTTAAATCTTCTTAATGTTGGTGAAAAAGGAACAACAGCAACTGAGAGACATTGAGCTATTGAAAAGAATCTGAGGAACTAGACCTACCAATATACTCTAAGATGTGTTGACATTAGATCTGACCAGGAAAAACTACTTTCCTGAGACTGAAGCTTCACAAAGCAAATTAAGTTCAGATGATACATTTCACAGACTGCTCAGTTACTGATGAGTTCAAAATATCCATGCACATCAACTTCAAAAGGGCTAGACCAAATGATTGATCAAACGGAGACTGGACAACTCATAGACTTGACAGGCAATACAGAGACTGGACAGATAACACAGAGACTGTATTAAGACAGATAATGGGCGAACAATGCTGCAGCTAGTTTTGTTTTGTTTCTTTCAGGTTAAACCATCCTTCTATCCCATCCCACCCCCACTCACCCTTAGGCTCCAAACAAGAATTCTTCATGCCAATTCAGCGGAAGCAATTATAAGAAAATAGTCATTCTGATCTCTTAAATTGGTGGTGAATAGTTTTGGTTATTTAATGTGTTATGGTTATCATCATCTAGGGTAATTAGGTTTAAATTATTGTATATTGATAGAGATTTAAGATTGTTCTGTTTGAATTATTGTATACTGATAGGAATTTAAAGTTGTTTTTATTTTTATTGTATATTGATAGAAATTTAAGGTTGTTTTGTTTTTATTGTATATTAATAGAAATTTAAGGTTGTTTGTATACCGATAGGAATTTAAGATTGTTTTATTTTTATTGTATATGATAGAAATTTAAGGTTGTTTTGTTTAAATTATTGTATTTTATTGTATATTGTATGTTATATTATATATTAATTATATTGTATATTAAATAGAAATATAAGGTTGTTTTGTTAAACTGTATTGTACACAAGCTGTTTATTTACAATATGATGCAAAGTTCTAGTCTTATAGTTCTTATAATTATTTTTTTGTATGTAGATTGTTAATCTTAGGGAAAAGGACACTTTTAAACAAAAAAGGGATATGATGTGGAAATTTCTGGTTGTATCATGTGATGCAGACTCACATGATGTTTTGCTGAAGCAAGACCCATGAGAGAACACATGATGTTTGGAGAGTATTGCTAGTTAGTTGTGCGACAATTCATTGATCTTCCATCTTCACTGATCTTCACTTCATTGAGAGGGCACAGCAGAGAACTCCTGGCATTCCAGCTGGTCCTGTTGCTCTCAACCGACTCTGTGGTGATTTCATGGAGGTCTGACTGTTTCTGCTGGATCATGCTGCTATTACTGTTTCATGTTTGGGGACAGTTTTTGAACTGGACTGTTAGTATCCTGACATCACTAAACTGAACTGCAGTTATCCTGACAAGCAGAGATGGAATCACCCAAAGAACTACTTATAAATAGTCCACATCTCCTTGTCCTATTTACCATCTTTTCTCCCCTACCTTTGGATGGTGGGCTAGAAGTGTGGTCGAGGTATTTGAGAACCCCTTATTAAAATAGGTTTTGAAAAATCTAAATCTATCACTTCTTTTCATGAAAAGCCACTGATCTTGTCTTTTTTGCATGCTCACCTGAAGCAGTGTTGGATCGAACCTATTTCAATTTTTCCCTCTGGCAACTCTTGGTAACTCTGAAAATTCTCCTTCTTGCTTACTGAAAAATTATGACTTGTATTTTTTGGAGCTTTGCCCTTGCAGTACATCTGTTTTCTTGTGTAAGTCTCAGAGATTTTCTAAAAGGAGAAAAAAAAAATTGATGGAGAGTAGTTGACATGTGTATGTTCTGCTTTCTCTAGTCTGTAAATACCTTTTGATAGAACACAACATCTCTCTGCATAAGTGGGAAAAAATGGGCTTAGATAGTTATGAGTCAGCAGCACAGTTCTAGAATAAATTCTATAGACTGAGAAGATTTACACAACTCATTAATCACAAGCACGTATATAATGGAAAGCCAGGTCTTATGGCAGTGAGCTGAATCTTATAAAGTATCTAACTGGATGACTCTGTCCAGATTTCCAGAGAATACAAGACTCTGGCTCACTCTGTAAATCACAATGAGAGGCTAATAAGGCATGATGAAGGACCTGGTAAGCTAACGTAGTATATATGTAAGCAACACTTAATGGACATATACAGGGAAGGCCTTAGAGAGCACTAGAGATAACAATAACCAGTTGGTTATAGTAGGTCCTGTTGAGACAGGATCTTTCAAGCAGGAAATATGTGCATGGAGGTTCTGTTAATGCAGATTCTAACTCTGCTCTTACTTGGAAATAAATGGTCAAAGACAGTTTGACAGAGAACACGGTTCCCAGTCTTTGCTTAGGACTGTCTAGCTCTTGCATTAATGACTTAGGAATCTTCTCAGTGGAGCCTTCATCCTGAGGAATCTAATGCAGCATTGGTCACTAGAGACCTTAAGGAAGTTGTGCTTATAAATACATATTTTTGACCATGACTCTTCAAAACAGGCAAGGCAAATATGATATACACAGTAAGTTTAACTTCCTTCTAATTTCAGAGCAATCCAGAGAAAGAAGGAGTAGATTGTTTTTACTGAAGTTTCAGGTCATTGTTCCAGTGTTTCTCCACAGTGAACAATGTGTCGGGAAACCAACAGCCCTGGGGTCTAGCTTCAGAGACAGAGATACAGGGATTGGGACTAGGCTCTTCAGTGGTGGAAGTAAAGTTGAATTTCTAGAGTCGGTTTCTTTTAATCCTCCCCTCCTCCCACCACAGCAAGAATACATAAAATTTATAAGCAATTATAAAATTAATAAAATCATCTGATGAACTTTCACTGATTTTAAGTCATACTATATGTGCCCAGGAAAGGAAGCTGGGGACCATGCCAGACGTAAGGCAGTGTCATGGATGAAATCAGGCAATGTTAACCTTTAGGAGAAGCTACAATTTTCTTTGAGAATTATAAAAATTTACAAAAGACTACAGAAAGGGCTTTTGAATACATGGATCCGAACCTGCTTATGGAAATACAAGACAGGCATAGAGCTGACAATTGTTTAAATATGAGAGTTGACAAGAAGTTTGCTAATAAGGGTGGAACAAAAAAAAAACTGAGGGTCAAAAGCTACAGAGAAGAAAAGGACAATTTTCTTTGGACACTGATTTTGTGGCTTCAAAATCTTCAGTGGGCCATATAATCCTTTTCCCTTGAAAGCAAAGTTTTGGTCAAAAGGTAGAAAACACACTTTACTCTAGTGAGTTGGTCTGATGCTGCTTGCATTCTAAAGCTAAAGTCTGGTTTCTCAAGATGGGATCTCCCCTGCCCTGCGCCTCCCCCCCACAACCCCTCCCCCGGACTGATCCTCACCTACAAAAACGGTCCTAGATGAACCTTCTCCACATTTTAACTGGTCAATAAAACGTTAGAGCTTGTGATTGGGCAGTGGAGGAGGAAGATGGGACTTGAATTTCAAGTGAGGGCTTTGCAGGTAGAGGGAGAGAGGAGGGGAAAAGATAGAGGTGGAGGAAGTCACTGTGAACCCGTGACCAGGAGAAACAGCAAGCTGGGAAATAAACTGATATACTCTAAATCTGCCCAACCTAGGTTTTTGGCTGGTAAATAAAATACCTGGACTGTGTGTCTTTATGTGGGCTTGTTAGGGTTTTACTTTACTTCTACAACGCTAACATGTCAATCTATTAAAACATCTGTTTTCCCAAATTTATAGAAACTGATGTTAGCATTCTATCTAATCTCCACCCCCCCAGTTACCTGGCAACAGCCAGGTATACTCCTCCCCACAATTACTTAGCAACAGCCAGGGGGACTTGGCCCATTATAAAAGGGGCTGCTTGCCCTCTCCTCTCTCTCTTGTTTTCTTGCTCTCTTGATCACCTGCTCTTGCCTCTTGCTTCTCTCTGCCCTCTTGGCCCTTCCCGCTTCCCTTCCCTCTCTCTCCATGTGCTCATGGCCAGCCTCTACCTTCTCTACTCTCTCCCCCTCTCTTGCCTCCTCTCCCTCTACTACTCCTTAACTCCCCTCCCCATGCCCGAATAAACTCTATTCTATACTACACTGTATTTGGGCTGTCCCGCAGGGGGAAGGGCTGCCTTGGCATAGGCCTGTTGAGACCCCCTCTTTCCTGCATACCTGACTACACCCCCATAGAACAATTACTTCTTTGTTTATCTTTTTATAAACACATCACCTATGCAAGCTTCAGATTTCAACTTTTTTTCCCCTTAAGTTCTCTTAGAGGCTAATGGCATCTGCACTGCTGAGCTTTTCAAACTACAACCTTCTGTGCCAGCCACAAGTGGGGGAACCACTATCCACACCAGCCACTCAACAAGCACAAAAACCCAAGTTTGTCATTGCTGTATCATTTGAGAGAAGCAACCCCGCCGTGAGCTAAACTGAAGCACTTGGTAACCTAAATTAGTTTTCATTATTGCCTGCATTTAAGAAACCTGTAGTATCGAAAAGCTAATCAGTAGGGAAATGCTGTCGACAGGAGTAGCATTAAAAGGAAAATAATGATCATTAATGAGGTTGCCCCAAGGTCTGAGTTATAGCTCAGTTAAACATGGCAGTTATCACGCTAGGCAGTTGTTAGAATTCTTTTAAAATTAAGATGGAAGAAAATGATTATGATATAAAGTAAAGGCCTGTTAATAAATGATTACTACTAGGAAAATAGTCAAATTAATAAAGTCAAATTAAGTTCCTGTCCAAACACTACTCTATTATCACTAACACGTGGGAAGGTCAGAATACAGATGGTTACTCCATGAATATTTATAACTGGAGAACATTTTGCTCTGTTTAGGTCACAGGCCACAGTCACATAGTCTGTCATCTGAGTAGGCTGCATTTGTGTTAATTGAAAATAGGGAAGTTATGTTCAGACTAAATAGCACTAAGTAAAAATTCTTAGAAACAGGCGCACTCTTTTTCAAGAATTTCCTTTGAAAGAATCTATTGAATTGGGTTGTGTGTGTGTGTGTGGTGTGTGTGTGTGTGATGTGACATACACAGCTTTTAAAGAGGTTTATCATCACTTGACTGTAAAGAAAAGACACCTGTTAGGGGAAAGCATGTTTCAATATTTGTGAATATTTTGGATTCAACCCTACCCTCATTTCTAGAATTTTTAGCAAAGTGTACTGGAGGTTACTCAAGGATACACAAAAGATTTTTTTTTTACTGAGAAAATAAATTATAATAAAAAGGACATTATTCTTTACTATGATTTGAGTGGGATTAATGAGGATTAAGGCTAATTAATGCAAGACTGAGGTCCAAGACTGGGAAAGGGAAGAGAGTTGCTAATTTCATTGAGTCTGGTGCATGTAACCATCCACACAAATGAAGCAGGCATGGGAACGAGGAGTGAGGTGGCTTTCTCTAAAGTGCATGTTTAACCTAAAGCACTTTAACCAAGATGGTTTTCAGAATGTTAAAGTTACTTGGTTGGGAACTGGAGAAGCCCTCACAAACACATACTTTTCAGACACTGTCTCACTATATAGCCTTAGCCTCGAACTCTCTAAGTAGACACCACACTCAGACCTGCCTATATTTACCTCTCAAGTGCTGGATTAAAGGTACCATTATAAAACCAGTGGCATTGCCCCTTCCATCTTAGCATATCCATTGGTGCTGTTGATGTCTGAATCCTAGACAAAAATAACCATGGCAACTGGGGAATGCTTAGAACAGGAGAAATAGTCTTCCCCAGGAGGAACCCCACATGCCAGTTGGTTATGTTGGTTATCCAGTACCAAGTGATCTTTGAAATTATACACTGAGCAAGTTGTATTTGTGTATTTGTTGTGTGTGTGTGTGTGTGTATGTAACGACAACTAAAGAAATAGGGGCCATGAATTTAAAGAACAAATGTAGCTGCATGGGAAGGTTGTGGTGAACAAAGAGAATAGGAAAATGATACAATAAAATAATAAGCCTGTTAGAAAAACAAAACAAAACAAACCAACCCTAGTGGCAGCCAGCCAACTCAGCCACAGCTGTGAAAAAGGTTTTGTCACTTCCTTTACCTTCAGTCACTGCCTCTGAAGAAGGACTCCTGTGTTCTCTTTGGTTCTAATAGTCCTTGGAAGTGTGTCACAGTTGTGTAACCTCATCTTGCTGTTCAGCTAGTCATATGCTGCCTCCTCCTGTATGGGGATGGACTTGGCTTCGTCGCTGTGTTTCCAGCTCATCACAGAATACCTGGCAGAGAACTAATGTTGAAAATATGTCATGGATATTCACAGATAGGATTTTTATCTTTAAATAAAGATCAATAAACAAACCACAACAGTAAGCAATGTGTGAGCAATTGCCTCTGCTCTGTCTGTCTGTGTGTACAGAATTCCTCTGCTACCCAGGAACTCCTAGCTCTTAGTGTCTGGGTCTACCTCGGCTCCAGTGTCTACAGATGCTGTTGTGGAAACAGGAATTAACTTTAAGGGTTGGCCCAGAAATCGCAGCCCCTCTCATTTCCTCTTTAGAGAGAAAACAGACCCAAATATCTTAATTTACTTTATTCTTGTTTTAAAAAATGAGTGATTTATTTCTTTTCATTTCTTTACCCAGCAATTTAAACAAGCATTTTGAATGATATAAAGTATAGTGGTGGAAATGAGGTTGATCTATTTTTAATCATGATGAGATGTGAGTGACTTTTAAAACAGTCTTCCTTATCACGGTCAGTATTGATATTTTAAAATGAAATATATTATTTCAGAAGTGCCTTCCAAGATGACTGATGAAATTCTGTAAGTTCTTGAACTATACCATGTTTTCTCTAACTTCACACCACAGGTTTATCTGCTTCTGTATAAAAAGTAAAAACTCTTACTTATGTTGCCAAAGCCCAGAGCAGGGCATTAAGCCTGACTTTATTAGTAGTGGCTCAGGGGCTGCTGAATGTGGGCACCTTTTCCATCTGCATGTGTAGGGCACTTGGGAGGGATGAATCTGACATCATTTCAGATAGGTAAGCGAGAAAGGCATGTCAGGAGTCCATGTGATTCTGTCTTCAGAATGAGTCAAAACAGCGTTGTTTGTCTTGCTTTCCCAAATAGACATGTTTACTTCAGTGATCGAAGAATAAAGAACATGGCGGTCAGGACCTAATTATTCTGTAGACAAGACAGAATAATTCAGAAATATCTAGTAAGGAATATTGCCATTGTTATATCCGAATGACTTTCTTAGGCCTTGAAGCACCTATTAGATAGCTATAGTAATCTTTCCTGGGACCAGGAAACTGAACTGGAAGTTTTGGTGACATTGGGAACCATTTGTGACAAGTATCAGATCATGGTATGAGCTGTGAGATGAGTATCCTGTGGAGTTTCCAAGTAGATATCCAAAAATTAATTATGTGATTCCAACACAGTTTATCTAACCAAGGATAAATAGGGACTAGTCCCTGGAAATTTAAGAACATCTGTGAGGATAACATCATTGAGACCTAAGATCAGGTGAAGTCAAAAGAAATGGACTTCAAATGGGGACCTTGGAGAAGATATGTATCTCTAAATTATGAAACATAGGAATCGTGTCTGGCTTCAATCTAGAAAAATATTCAGGTTTGGTTACCTGACATGGTCTCATTGAGTTCATGGAACGGAATAGATGATAGATGTCAGATTTGAACAGAAGGGACTAAGAAGATTCTTGAAGCAGAGATCTGTGGTTTCCTTGTGGGTTAGTGGCAGAATGTACCTTTCTTAGGAAGTAAATTATGAGAGAAAAGCACTGACTGAAATACATCCATGGCCTGGGAACACCAGTCACCAAAGTGCAGTCTAAAGGTATGCTTCAAACCAGGGTTGAGTGCTAAAGGATGGGACAGTAGGTTAACTGGATCGCTGTTATAAGCTGCATTGAGATTCATTTGAAATATGCTAGAATTATGACACTATTGACTTCTGTTTTGTATATAAGCTTTTTACATAATTGATGAGGTTTTGTTCTCTTACCTGGTGAAGAAAGCATTGCCTTCAAGTTGAAATTAATAAACAATCATAGTATGCAACCAAGTGGTCAGTTATTGGGAAAAACTCATGGACAGTTACATGTCAAGAGTTTTTAAAGAATATCAAGTAAGATGGAGAACTGATAATTATTTTGACCTAGGGCACCCTTTACATCATAATTCAGCCTTATGTATAGGAATCATGACATTTGGTCATAATTTTGTATTTTTCTCTAAGTAGCCATAGGTCTTGTCTCTAAATATTACTTGCTTTATGATGAAAACATCATCAGGAGAGTTTAACTATCAGTCTATGAAATTAATCAGCTCTGGTTAGAAGTATAACTGAAGTTGATAAATTTCTTATACCAAACTAAACAATTATTCATGAAGGACCAAAACCAGTCAGAATGGCACATGACATTTGTGCTTAAATCAGGGGCTGATGAGATGGTTCAGCAGTGTAAAAGCACTGGCCATCAAGCCAGATGACTTGAATTTGATGTCTGGAATATACACAGTAGAAGGAGAGAGAACCAACTCTTCAAATGTTGTCCTGGGACCTCTGCACATATGCAAGGTATATGTACATAAATACTAACACACACACACAACACACACACACACACACACACAAGTAAACAAATAAATAAATGTAGTAAAAATTAAGCAAGACTTCCCTGAGCCTTAGAGAGGCTTGTTTAAAACAGCACTAAACCATCATTTATTCAAGCATCTTAAGTAGCCATGTCTATCCATCCACTGCTTCACTGCAAAGAGTAGCTTTTCTGATTAAGACTAAGAGTAGCATTTACTACTGTAGTTTGGGGCCATGTCAACTTATCTAAACCTCAAAGTTTGGTTCACCTAAGGTTTAAGACTTTGTTGTAGTTAGGGCTTTATTGGTGTGATGGAACACTATGACCACAACTCTTATAAAAGAAAACATTTAATTGGGCTGGCTTAAAATTATCCATTATAATTGTAAATGGGTATAGTCCATTTTCATCATGGTGGAAGTATGTCAGCATGCAGGCAGATATGGTGCTAGAGAGGTAGCTGAGAGTTCTACATCTGGATCTGCAAGGAGCAGGAAGAGCTTGGGCATAGGCTTCTGAGATTCTAAGACCTAAAAAGCCCATCCCCTAGTGACACACTTCTCCAAAATGCCATACCTACTCCAACAAGGCCATATCTACTAGTGCCACTCTATAAACCTACAGGGGCCATTTTTATTCCAACTACCACATTCTACTCCCTGGTCTCCATAGGCTTGTAGCCGTATCATAATGTAAAATGTGTTTAGTTCAACTTCAAAGTTCCTTAGTGTCACGAGCAGGGACTATGGGGCTCTTACCTGTCAGGAGCAGGGTATGGATAAGGGGTTAGAATAGAAGAGGAAACATGAAGCATTTAATTGATGGCAACTGAGTTTAGGTAATGAGGTAACAGATAATATCTGTGAAAGCTTAGCTATCAATGTAGTCAGAAGTCTGAGAAAGAGTAAACAACAATCTACTAATCTTATATATTATTTTAAAAAATGACAGAGTCCACAAGCCAACAGTTCCCCTGGTCTCCATACTCTCCTTGGTAAAGTCAGTCCAAGCACAGAAGATGCAGGGATTTTTCTCTGTGGAATGGATATTTGTGACATGAGAAATGACTTACCTTGGTTTAGCCAAGTCATTTGACTCATAGCATCCAGTTTAGCCCACTGCGTTTGTTTGCATACAGTCCAGGCTGTATCTTCTAGGTGTCCAGTGTCCAAGTCTTCTGAAACCATCTTGAGTCAACTGTTAGAGACTTTGAGAATTCTGTCAGCCATAAACTTTAATAAATTAGCAGACTCTGACAAGATTGAGAGCCATAAGAATTGGTTGTAACTGAATAGAATTTAATAGCAGTAGTAAAAATCTATTAAACAGGATAGAAAAGAGTCTTAAGTAACTTTGGTAGTTGTGAGGCCCGAGAAAGCACATTTTGTATTAGCAAAGAAACATTTGGCTAGGACCAGAATAAGAAAGCTGGATTGTATGCTGGTGGTTGGGGAGTGAGCC